>CM029516.1:27351497-28774720 GCA_017140615.1 Eucalyptus cladocalyx
CTCGGTCTAACGCATCTTGAACCACTTTCTCAGATTCTGCATCCAATGCACTTGTAGCCTCATCAAGCAGAAGGATTTTAGGACTCTTTACTATAGCTCGAGCGATAGCCACTCGTTGCTTTTGACCACCGGATAACTGGACCCCTCTTTCACCAACCGCAGTATCATATCCCTGAACATCAGATATGTAAGGAGAAATCAGATAAGCTCATTTGAAAGCACAATGTTAAGTTAAATACACAGAACAAGCAATGGCCATCTGACCTGTTGCAATCCACTAATGAACTTGTGAGCATTTGCTAACTCTGATGCGGCCAGTATTTCTTGCTCGGTCGCATCTCCATCCTTTCCATAAGCTATGTTGGCACGAATTGTCTCGTTGAATAAAACCGGTTCTTGGCTGACCAAACCCATTTGCTGCCTTAACCACTTGAGTTGCAGCTGCTTAATATCCACTCCGTCCAGCTTAATATGACCTGAATCAGGATCATAAAAGCGTTGCAGCAGCGCTATCACTGTCGATTTTCCGCTCCCACTTTCTCCAACCAGAGCAACCGTCTGAGAAGAAGAATCGTGTAATTGTCAAACATTTATTCCTCATGCTCGACAAAATTTTAGTGCTGTCCATGTAATTTAAAGTTCAATTGTGGATGTCATAATTAAAGTTAGGCATCGGATAAAGTCCAAAGTTTTACCTTTCCAAAGTGAATGGCTAGGCTGAGATCACGGAAAATTTGAATGTCTGGCCTAGAGGGATATTTGAAGCTGACATGGCGAAGCTCAATCTCACCCTTCACATTGTCTAATTTTGTCCCCGACTCATCACTTGGGTCTATCTTGGATCTGCGGTCTATTATCGCAAAAATGGAAGCAGCGGCTGCTTTGGCTTTGGTGGAATCGGGAGTGATGGAACCCGATTGTGAAATTCCAACGGTTGCCATGGTCAGAGCAAAGAAAACCTGCAAAGAAAATTGTCTATGAACTGTTTATCGAAGCCAGTTTCAAATAAGGAAAAGGCAATCATGATTGAGCGAAATTCAAAGGTTAAAGCTGGTTAACGTATTTAAAAATACCTACCCTGAAGACATCTGGAAATGTTGTTTTGCCGTCCTGAACAAGTTGAGCTCCAGCATAGAAGCTTGTTGCATACATACAGAACAGCAGGAAGAAGGACATGCCGAACCCAATTCCGCTAATCAGTCCTTGTCGAATCCCCGTCTTCATGGGGCCTTCACATTTCTTCTTGTAAAGTTGCATCATCTTCTCTTCAGCACCGAAAGAAGCAACAGTCCTTATACTCCCAACCGCATCGGTAGCCACTTGGCTTGCTTCCTCGTACATCACCTGCAAACATATAGATTAATACGTTCATGAATAAGTGAAATGATTTGCAAGATAGAAAAAAGAAAACCATGGTGGAACCTTTTTATGCCATTGAAGATTACAGGCAAAGCAAATCAGAAATTTCTATGATGGCCTTTCCGTTTTCTACTCTTTGAACCTAGGACTCAAAATTTTGAATTGGGGATTGAAAAGGACCTCCCAACCAATTTTATTTAGTGAGCAGGAAAAGAAAAAAGCACTGTAATAATGCTTACCTTTGCATCTGCACTGAATCCTTTCATGAACTTCACTTGTACATATCCATTGACACCAATTAGAGGGACTAAGGCGAGGATGATCAGCGCCAGTTGCCAACTTGCAGTAAAAGCAATGACCAAACCAGCAATTGCTGATGCAATGTTCTGGACAATCTGAGCTAACGCATCTCCAACGAGGGCTCGCACTGATGCTGCGTCTGCTGAGAGCCTTGACCCAATGGCCCCACTTGAGTGGTCAGGTTCATCAAACCAGCCAACCTCCATATGGACCACCTTTTTGAAACACATTAGTCTGATTCTCTCGATTAACTTACAACCAGCCACAGAGAATAAGTATGTACGAGACGGAAATGCCACAAATGATGCGATGCCCAGGACCAGAAACATTAGTGCCCAAAACTTAGAATCCTTTCTAAGTTCATGTGGTGGTTCATAGAATGTCTTGATAACACTGGATATAAGTACGCCGAAAATCGGAAGTATCATGCCATTAACAACTGCAGCAACAGTTCCAATTAGCAAGACAGGCGCTTCTGGTTTATTGAGACGAGCAAGCCGGCGTAGGGAGACCTCTGGCGGTTTCTCTGTGCTCCCAGGAGCAGGGGATTGTGGTCCAGCCATGTTATCATCAGCAACATTCAGTCCAGTGGGAAGACCAAAGGGGACTGAGAACGAATGGCGGCTGCTATTCCCTATAGATGATCTCTGACTAATGGATCCTTTGTACGACATCCTTTGATTGGACTGTCTGTTATATTCAGTAATCTCTGACCGGTTTTGGTCATCTGGTGCTTGTTCAGATTCTCTGTTCACTTCCTGCAAGCGAATTAGCTGAGAATATGCACCGTCTGGGTCTTTGAGCAGTTCAGAATGTGAACCTGGACAGTTTTAGAGAGCAATTAATTGTCAATGTTATACTTGTACATGCTAGGAAATCATAAATCCTCCATTCAATTCGCAGTTTCATTGTTATTCCAAGTTAGATTGCAGCCTACCTTTCTCCACCATTTTTCCTCGATGAATGACGGCAATCATATTGGCATTCCTAACTGTGCTCAAACGGTGGGCAACGATGACAGTTGTCCGGTTGCCCATAATCCTGTCCAAGGCCTCTTGGACTATCCTCTCAGATTCTGTGTCAAGTGCACTTGTGGCTTCATCCAGGAGCAAAATACGAGGATCTTTAAGAATCGCTCTTGCTATGGCTACTCTTTGCTTCTGCCCACCAGACAGCTGAGTCCCGTGTTCACCAACCATAGTGTCCAAGCCCTAAATGTCAAAAGTTAAAAAATCATGAAGTAGTAAGATCGAGAAGGTAAGAAATGAAATCATTGTTTGGCCAGAGAAAAGAAGAAAGCCGATGCATCGATCATGGAGTTGCATTATCTTTATACCTCCGGCAACTTGTCAATGAACTTGGCAGCGTTCGCAAGTTCTGCAGCAGCTTTGATCTCTTCAAGAGTGGCACCTTCCTTTCCATATGCGATGTTGTCCTTGATGCTGCAAGCGAATAACACGGGTTCCTGGCTGACAAGCCCGATTTTGCTCCTGATCCATTTAAGCTGAAACGCTTTAAGGTTGATCCCATCGATGAGTACTTCACCGTCTTGTGGATCGTAAAATCTCTCTATCAGACTGATCACCGTGGACTTCCCACTTCCGCTTTGTCCCACCAAAGCGGCAGTTGTACCACTCGGGATGCCAAGAGAGAACCCGTTGAATATTTGTTCATCGGGCCTGGCTGGGTAACTGAAATAAACATCCCTCAACTCTATATCTCCACGAATGTCGTCTAGTTTCTTTCCCTTGGTATCAAATGAATCGATCTCTGGCTTCCTTTGGATGGTCTCAAACATCTTATATGCAGCAGCTTGACCAGCCGCAAATGCACTCATGCATGGAGAAGCCTGCCCAAGAGACCTAATGAACATCCGCACCATGCCCCAAAAAAAAGGAGGGAAAAAAGAAAGAAAATCCATGATCAGGCTTTCTAAATTTCAATAGGGTAAATATGGAATTGAACCATGAGAACTGAGACCCAAAAGAAAAAGGACAGTTTGAGTGCCACTCACATAGAACCAATCAAGACTGCCATGATCACATTGATCACTGCGCCTCCATTATATCCCTTGTCCAATATCAACTTCGCGCCACACCATACTGCCAAAGCATAACCACCAAATATGACGAGCATGACTGTTCCCATACCTAATCCTGCCGCCAGGCCTTCATGGACACCTGATCTGTATGCATCCACAAGGAATTTGCTGTAATTTGCAATTGCTCGCTTCTCTCCAGTAAAGGATGCAACCTGCACCAAAATGTGATAATAGTTGGACTCTACAGAAAATGATTAGAGCAATGGCTGAATTTGAGTTCAAGAGTGAAAAGACATGAAGATATCTATCTTGGGTGTTGATTTAGTTGGCACACGTGAATTTCTGGAATTCAGCTACATTAATGCAACATACCATTCTGATCGAACCAATTGTCTGTTCAACAACATTTGATGCCTTTGCATATGCACTTTGCCCACGAGATGCCATCTTTGAGATAATGAGCGACGTAACACCTCCGGCAATCACTAGCAGAGGAATCATGGTTAGCATGATGAGGGTCAATAGCCACCCCTTAATAAATGCTATCACGAAGCCTCCTACAAATGTTGACACGAGCTGTATACACGTCCCCACCTGCACGAATCTAGCAATCTGTTAAAAATCCAGTACGAAAAGTGTATACTGAGTGCACCAGACACGGTACTCAATCTTTTCACAATTGTTATGCCAGTACAAGTATGACCTTTTCACCCATGGCGTTCTGGATTAGAACTGTGTCGCCGGACATTCTCCCGACAACCTCTCCAGTGTTGGTCTCTTTGTCAAAGAAGGCAACATCTTGTCTCAATATAGTTTTCAGATACAGGCCCCTTATTCTTGCAGCCTGTCGCTCGCCAGTGACCATCCAGCAAGATACCTCTGACCAAATGAAAGGAAGAACGATGATTAAATTTTTTCCATTCCTAAGATAAAAAGTTCAACTCCAAACTAAAAGTAAGTTAAGAATCAAGATGCACTCACGAAGAAATGCCGCTGCACCACAACCAAGTGCCAGGTAGACAAACTTTAGAGCTATCTAAAGATTTTACAAACAATCTAATCAGTTAATTCACAATCTCAAGTACTCCAAAAGAAATTCCTTTTGGAGAAAAGAGTTTTCTGTAACAATCCATCATGTGCATATTTGCAAAGATTTACCTTGGACACAAGATCTACAACATCAGTGTCAGTCTGGTTCTCGCCAAATGTATTGATCAGCGTTCCAAACAAAACTGTCATAAGAGGCGTGGAAATACCATTCCCGGCTGCGCCTATTGACCCAACGACCATCAATAGCATATCAGTAGAATCTGCAAATGAGAACAGCTTGTAGAATGGAACCGAGTTCACTTTCTCATCTCCCTTGCTCTTGTTGCAGTCCTGCTCATTCTCATTCACGGCAGGGCTCTTCACGGCCGCCACTTCCAGGCTCCTTGAAGTGGCTGCTTCACTGGTTACTGAATTCTCGGCTGCTCCATTTTCAATTGCCATGCTACTGTACCCAAGACACGGATCTGTTATGCAACTTCTCTATCCTGTATATATCTACGCACAGAATTCTCTGTGGTGGCTGCATCAGTGAACATCTAGAATCAGCAATTTATAATTCGAGCCAAAGAAGTCCAAGAATTGGGCAAGCTGTGAAAGAAATAGTTGAAGGACGGTTGAGCACAAATCGATTTACCAAAAACAAACTGTACAGCAGTCAATTTTCTCAAATCTGTAAGCAACTAAAGACAAAACTACTCCGAACAATTATCCAAAAAATATATCACGAGTATCTTCACGTAAGATTTGAATGGATTAGCTATTAAGCAATCAAGATACGAGACATTCTTTCAACCATAAAAGTCAAAGTTACAGAGATCAAAGATGGCTGATCTACAGGACTCTACTTGAAAAAAAAAAATTGGATCTTATTGGTTGAGCACCCTTAAATTAATCAATTAGAATAATGAATCACTAAATAAGTTTGAAATTAGTAAAATTAATGTTTGCGCGCACGCGTGAATGCAAATGCAGTCAGACTAAACTGAAGGGTGCACAGGAAGCCTCGCAAATAAGAAGCTGTCAAAAGATCCCACCGGAGAAATTAGCCAATGGACCAGCATTTCTAAATACCATTCCCAGGACACAGAGTAAAGAAGGGTTAATATCATGAATTTATCAGATTTGTGCCAAAACCACCTTTGATCTGAACTAGCAGATGGAGCACAATCGACTCTTTTTTATTATTTTGCCCCACCTCCTGTTTTGCAAGAATCTTGATTCTGCAAAAGAAGGCGAAAAAACCGACTCTTTTGCTCTGCTTCTTGCCTCAGGCAGAGTTCCAAATTATGCATGTCACCAACTCCGAAAGCCCGAGCATAACAAGACGTAAGCAACCAAAGGAGGACTGGCAGCGAGAGAGAGAGACAGAGAGAGAGAGAGAGATGCATTATTCCACCTGAAGCTTCTCAAAAAAATCAGCTCACGGGTGAGTATGTCTTCTGGGATCCCCAGAAAAGAATTATCGGAGACACTGGGTGACTGCCCTGAAGAGTTTTTTACTCTGTGATCCTGATTTGCAGTTTCTCCCGTCAAACTCCTCCAATATATGCCCACCCAAATTGCTACAAGCAGAGCATGGCATCCCACGTCGCTCTCTTGGTCAAAGCCTCACAGCCCGGCATTTCTCGTCAACCCCTCTTACTAGTCTTTCCTTTCGATGTTGGACTATTCTTTCCTTGGCTGCCAAGCCCAGTATAACTTTCCCATGCATTGCTATTATTGGAACGCTTCCAAGACACAAGAAAATCTCCTTGTTTTCGTCGACGCGTGCATTAAGAACTTTCACCTCAATCCGTGTTTTCACATATCACCTGAGACCCCCGAGACATGACAAGCAAATTCGCACTTCTCTACTCAGTGGCGGCTTTTGGTCCAAGATTGTTGGGTTGGTCTTCTTCCACCCCACGTGGAGAAAATTTCTAAGCAGGAACGTGATTGTAGATGCTCGCCCTTTTCTTATGTGGGCCGTGGTCCCCCTCGCATCCTTTTTGCTTGGTTCTCTTTTCACATATTGCAATTTCAGCTTTCCGCAACCGATATTTTTTCTTTTCCAGGCAAAAAATTTACTTGAGAAACCGACTTTAAGAACTACAGTGATTTTTCATTAACAGGATACTTTTAGGGCCCTAATTAATTTAATTGAAATCGAAAGTAAAGTTTTTCTAAAATACTTTGGAAATTTGGGAATTACATGTTCTAATAAGATTACTTACTTCAAATGATAAATTTGAAATTCCCAAATTCCAATTAATAATAGCTGCAATGCATTGACAAATGAAGCAACCATAAAATAATAATAGTAATAATAATTACTATAGGGGGCTGGTCGCGGTATCGTTCCTCCCTCCCCCCCCCCCCCCGGCTGGGGTTTCTAGAAGGGATATTAATTGATTATTGGTAATAAGTCAAGTCAAAGTTCAATTTTCTATACATTTGTTGCAACAAGATAGTCTTGGCTGCGGCCGCCAACTTTGCTTAGCTTACTAAAATTCGACGTGAGTGTAGTGTGAAGGAGGATTTTTCAGAAATTCCTTATCACTTAAGCAATAATAGTTGTGAATATGTCGTTTTAAATTGTTTAAAATAGGGGAAACAAACATGGATAATGTGAACTTAAGAATTGGCAACGGTCAACGCTGAAGAGTTGATTAGAAAGGATCGAGGAGCTGAATTCATGGTGGGAAAAGCAAAGGGAAGAAGGACACGAGATGGATATTTCGTTTCAAAAGATATAATAATGTTGAAGAAGGGAAAACCAACACCGGGTAATGTGGACTATGTCCACAGTCGACATTGAAGAGCTGATTAAAAAGGATCGAGAAGCTAAATTAATAGTGGGAGAAGTAAGGGGAAAAGGCATTGGATGGATATTTCATTTTAAGTAAGTATGGTTAATGTTGCAGAAGGGGAAAACAAACAGAGATAATGCAGACTAGGGAATTGGCAACCGTCAAGCATGGAAGAGGTGATTGAAAAGGATGGTGGTAGGGGAATTGAGGGGTGGGGACACTAGTATCACAGGTCACAATTCGACTCTCACGCTCTGTAAAAGGTAGGGTAAAAGTCTTTAAAAAAAAAAAAAAAGAAGAGAGTTAAATATAAGAGTAAAAAAAATAGGGAAAAAATGACATAACTTTCTTATGGTGCTCATTTAGCGTCAAAATTTTGTTCAGCACGCCAAAATTTTATTCAACATTCAATTAGGACCTATTTGATAACACTTCTAGGAACAACTGTTCTTTTATTTCTGGGAGTAAAAAAAGGATAGAAATCCGTTTGGTAAATTTTTTATTCCCATGAACAAAAATCAGTTTAATATTCTCAGAAATAGATTTGGAACATAATCAAAAAGCAAAAAAAAAAAAAAAAATTTATTTCTTATTCTCAAAAACAATGCCTAGAATCAATTCCAATTTATTTTGTTTGCTCTTCTTCTCTTTCCTTTTCTTCTTCTTCCTTTTGGTTGGTTGGCGGCCTTGGCTATGGCCGGTGACCTACCAGATGAGGGCCGGCGATTTCGTCGAAACGTCACCGATGACAGTGAGGCTTGTCGACCCAAGTCTCGCCCAAATCTAGCGAGACCGAGCTTGCCCAGCCACTAACAGCCACCAATGAGGCTCGGTCTCATTGGGCCACCTCCAAGCGGCTAGCGAGGCCGATCTCACCTAGCCACTCTAGACATTCTCCCGACGACCTCGCTAGACATTCTCCCGACGACCTCTCCAATGTTAGTCTCTTTGTCAAAGAAGGAAACATCTTGTCCCGATATAGTTTTGAGATACAGGCCCCTTATTCTTGTAGCCCATTGCTTGCCAGTGACCATCCAGCACGATAACTCAGACCAAATGGAAGTAAGAACAAAGATTAAAGTTTCTCATTTCTAGAGGTGTTAAAATGGGTCATAAACCCATTTATGACCCATTTAAATCTTAAATGGGTCATAAATGGGTCACTTGTTTATAACAAAAGATGGTTAAATGGGTTTCACAATTAAAGGTTTAAGATAGGTGGGTCTTAAATGGATTTTTTAATTAGTTGGGTTGATAACTCATTTTCAACAAAAACATTATAATCTCTTCATTCCCTCTTTAACTTTATAAATTTTTGTTTATAAAAATCGAAATTATAATTTTTTTATTTTTATTTTCTCTTTTCTTTTTCTTCCTTTTTTTTTTTTTTTTCTTTTTTTTCTTTCTCCTTCCTCCTTCCAGTCGCCCGACACGGCGATGGCCGGCGACCAGCCGGGCGAGCCTCAAGCTCGCCGGCGTCGAGCGAGCTCGACCTCGCTGGATTTGGCAAGGTGGAGGCCTCGCCGATGCCTAGTGAGGCTCGAGCCTCACCGATCTAGCAAACCTCGAGCTCCCGGCGTCGGGTGAGGCTCAAGCCTCACCGGTTCCGGCGAGGGGCAAGCTCGAGCTCGCCGGCATCGGTGAGGCTCAAGCCTCGGCCCGATCTAGCGAGCCTCGAGCTCGCCGGCGTCGGTCGAGCTCGAGCTCGCCAAATCTAGCGAGCCTCGAGCTTGCCGGCGTCGAGCGAGCTCGAGCTCGCCCGTGGCCGATCTCCGGTCGTCGTCGTGGCCGGCGGCCGGCCAAAGAAGAAGAAGAATGAGAAGAAAAAAGAGAAAAAGAAAAAGAAAATTATATTTTAAAAATAAAATAAACTTAATTAAAATTTTAATTTTTAAAAATATAATAATTAAATTTCGATTTTTTAAATAATTATTTTAAATTTATTAAATTTGTGTTGTATAAAACTATTTTAGCAATACAATTTTTTTAAAAATAATATATATAAAAGCTTTGAAGTATTTTAATAATATAATCTTTAAAAGAAACATAGGAATAAGTTTTTCTAAATTTGGTTAAATATGAAAATATTTTATTAATATGAGTTGGGTCAGGTCGGGTATGGGTTGGGTATGGGTCGGGTCGGGTTTGGGTCAAAAAATTTACATTAAGTATAAATGGGTCAATTTGGGTCGAACCATTAATGACCCGACCCAAACCCGACCCAACCCACCTGTTTAACGGCTCTACCCAAACCCGACCCAACCCACCCGTTTAACGGCTCTAAAAGTAAATCAAAATTCAAGATGCACTCATGAAGAAAAGCCGTTGCACCATACCCAAGCGCCAGGTAGATAACTTCAGAGCTATCTAAAGATTTCACAAACAATCTAATCAATTAATTTCGAATCTCAACACAAGTACTCGAAAAGAATTTCCTTTTTGAGAAAATAGTTTCTCTGTAATAATCCACCAAGTCCATATTTGCAAAGCATTTACCGTGGACACAAGTATTATAATATTATTAATATGATCCCAATTCAGTATTTCCTAATTAATTTTGATTTATTGCCCGATTTATTATCCACCTTAATTGCGTGATAAGTATCAATTAATTGCAATCATAATGGTCTTAATGGAGAAACGAAATAAAAAAAAAAGTCCGGTCATTTAGACCAAACCTTATAAGTATAGAAAAATGCACTATCAAGTTTTAAGGGGGTATTGGCTACTGGAACGAGATGTTTAGATTTGGTATTCGACATTTCACAAACCCGTTGGGTGTTCTCGGCATATAACAGGAGACTCAATTAACTTCATCAAATTAGAAAAACAAAAATGAGGAAGTGTTTCATTTGGTGGAAGCAGCAAGGGAAGAATTGTTGGACAAAGAACAGTGAGGATTGACAGCCTGATCATAAAAAATGTATCCCTAATAAAAAGTTGTCTACAACCTTCTGAATATCAATCAGTTGTGCGATATAGGGTTCGGAATCAACTTCTAAGAGAATATTTGTTCTGGAGTCTGTTAAGACTTTGCTCAAACTTTCATTGGACAAAAGCATGGCAAAATATACCTTTTGGATGTAAATTCATAAAGCTCTCGACGTCTTATCTCAATTCAAGATAAAGCAAATCTTTGGCAACGCAAGTTAGGACACGTCAGCATGAAATGAATCGCAAAGCTATCTTCTAAGAAGCTAGTTTGTAGTCTTCCTAAAATGCTCTACCAAAAGTCCAAGCTATATACTCCATGTATTTTGGGAAAATAGGTTAAAAGCTCATTCAAATCCATAAAACATTTTTCTACTAGCCGTTTCTTGTAGCTCTTTCACATAGATGACCTACTAGAACCCATAACATTTGAGGTAAGAAATATTGTTTGGTGATTGTAGATGATTACTCAAGATTTACATAAGTTTTCTTCTTGGCCAATAAAACAGAAGCCTTCTCTTATTTTTAAAAGTTCATTAAGAAGATTCAAAATAAGAAGAGCTATGCTATTTCAAGCATCAAAACAAATCATGGAAGAAAATTTGAAAATCAAGATTTTAGAAGTTTTTATAATGAAAATGGTTCTCAACACATTTTCTCTTCTCCCTACACTCCAAAACAGAATGGAGTTGTAGAGAGGAAAAATCAATCTTTATAGGAAATTGCCAAAACTCTGTTAATTAAAAGCGTAGTCTTTTTTCACTTCTGGGTAGAAGCAATCTCTTATGCTTGCTACATAATTAATAGTGTGTTTCTAAGACCCATTCTAGAGAAAATCCCCTATGAGATTTTCAAAGGTGGAGATCCAAATATTTTCTACTTTCATGTTTTTGGCTACAAGTGTTTTATCTTGAAAAACACAAATAATAATTCAGGTAAGTTTGAAGAAATGTCAGACAAAAGGATATTTCTTGGATATTCTACAACAAACAAGGCATATAGGGTTTTCAACAAGAGCACTCAAACTACTGAAGAATCAATGAACATCATATTTCAAGAAGTCTACCAAAACCAACAAGATCATATTCAACTTGAAAAATCTGAGTTAATCTTAAACTTAGCAAAGTTTGAGTCTCCTAATCAAAACCAACCTTCTACCGAACAAGATCAAGCTAAAAAGAAGAAAGAAGAATCAACAAAGACTGAGGAAATCCTTGAAGATGAGAACATATTCAATAAGAATTGGAAGCACAAATCAAGCCATCCTAAAAATCTCACCCTTAGCAACATAGAAGAAAGAATCCGTACCTAATCTAAAAACAAAGAAGACCCAAATGCTCAAGCACTTATTTCAAAGGTGGAAGCAAAGGGAGTAGAAGAGGCAATATCTTATGAAAGCTAGATAGACACAATGCAAAAGGAGCTTAGATAATTCAAAATCAATGATGTTTGGGAGTTGGTCCCCAACCAAAAGGAAAATCTGTGATTGGAACTAAATGGGTTTTCAGAAACAAAATGGATGAAAAGGGAAAAGTGACCAAAAATAAGGTAAGACTCATGGCAAAATAATTTTGAGAAAACTCCAACCAAGTTTTGAAAATGACAAAACTTTCTTGTTCTTGTTCTTATTCTGAAAAATAGTAGACTTCTTAAGTTATATTACAAACTCTTGTCAAAATCTATTCATTACAGAAGTCTTTCTCATAATGATGCAATCCAGACTGAAACTAAGTTCAAAACGAAGATATTATTAGACTCATATTTATTGATCTTACAACAAGAATTTAGTATAAACATAATGGAGATTTATTCCTCAATATCTGGCTTTCTGGCAATGATGAAATCAATCTTGAATACAAATTATTTTTTTAAAAGCATCTACTTAGGAAAACCTAGATTATGATTGTATGGGTGATCATAATTAACAAATTTTTATCTCAATCTTCAAACGGTTATAAGGTTTCCTTAATCGATTTTGTCCAATAAATTGATTGGAAGAAATTCCTTTAGAGAATGCCAACGACTAGTAAGACGTGAGGAGGTAATTCAGTCTATTTGAAGAGAGCACGGAAATTGAAATTCTAAAGTTTGAAGCCTTTCCAAATCACTTATTCTTCAACAACGGCTTTTACAAATTTGTACTCAAGAGAGAAAATCACAAGAAGAGTGACTTAGTGAGGGAAAAAAGAAATCTTCCACTAAGTGTTTGCACTCGAAATATTATACTTCTTTGTTGATACTTTAGTGAATTTCAGTCAAAAGGCTATCAACGTGGAAGAGTGGACATATGTTTGATTTAAGTCGAACCACTATAAATCTTATGTGCAATTTTCTCTTCCCTCAACTCTTTTCAACTTTATCCGTTAAGATTTCCTTTTAAATATTTCAAAAATCTATTACATCCCTTTTTTATTCTGAATTTTCTCCAAAAGTCCGGTGGCACTTTAATCAAACTATGACTCGTTTGTAGACTTTGCTCGCAACATATTTTATTATGCATTTACTTGTTAAAGCTTTTTTAACACCTATTCACCCCCCAGGTGATAGTACTAGCATTTTCAAAGGATACATACAAGAATAAGGGATGGACTATGATGAGACATATGCACCCATAGTCAGGATGAAAGCCATAAGGTTATTACTTGCTTATGCATGTTTTCATAACTTTAAGTCATTCTAGAAGAACGTGAAAAGTGCCTTTCTTAATGGATTCATTCAAGAAGAAGCCTATATCTAACGACCACCAATATTTGAAGATACGAAAAATCATACTTTGTCTACAGACTAAAGAAAACCTTATACGATCTGAAGCAAGCACCTCGTATTTGATATGAGAGACTGAGTAAGTTTCTTATGAGTATGGCTTCAAGAAAGGTACGGTCGACACCACTTTATTTATCAAGAAAAAGTATAAAGACTTCTTACTTGTTCAAATATATGTAAATAACATCATCTTTGGTTCTTTTTTATGATCTTTTGTGCAATAAATTTTTTGAGTCTATGTAGGAAGAATTTCAAATGAGCATGATGGGAGAATCAACATTCTTTCTAGGTTTACAAGTTGGACAATCCAAAGAAGAAACATTCATCTATCAAGAGAAATATACCAAAGATGTTTATCAAGAAGCTTAGAATGGAGAATTGCAAGAAGACTGAAACTCCTATGTCAAGTTCTTCCAAACTTGACAATGATGAAGATGGAAAGAAAGTGGACCAAAATACATACGGAAGTATGATCGATTATCTTCTCTATCTTATTACTTCACATACTAATATATTATTCAGGGTGTGCATGTGTGCTAGATTTTAAATTGATCTTAGAGAATCACATCTCAATACTATTTGTTGGAGAAAACTTCCTTATATGTTTTGAAGTTGACAAAACGTTTCCATCAATCTAGTTTAAAGACTTGCAGATTCAATCATCAAAGTCTGAAGACCTTCAGATTCAAGATTTAAAGCCTGCCCTCATTGATTGAAGGCCAAAGCAACACAAAGACCGCATTATTTCGATGGAAAGGAATACAACATATGGAAAAACAAGATGAATGCATTCCTAAGATCGAAAGATCCTCTGGAATGGGATGTGGTAAAAAAAAAGGAATTATTCCTAAAGCTACATCAGTTTCAGAAAGGGGAAAAGAAGTTGCAGACGCTAGCGAGATGACTCAAGAAGAAATAACTAAGAGACAAGCTCTTGATGCTAAAGTAATTTACTCTTTATATTGTGCATTGTCTCCTACTGAGTATAATAGAATATCTTCTTGTGAAACAGTCCAAGAAGTCTGGGACAAGCTACATATTACCTATGAAGGAACTGATCGAGTGAAAGAAATAAGGATCAGTATTCTACTAGAACAATATGAAGCCTTCAAAATGAAGTCAGGAGAACTTATTACTAACATGTTTAGTCATTTTACAAAAATTGTAAATGGTCTAGAGTATCAGGGACAACCAATCTCAGGACCCATGAAAGTTAACAAGTTGCTGCATGAACTCTCCAAAGACTGGAATCACGTAAAGACTTCGATAAGGGAAACACGACGGATCATGCCACTTTCCGTAGACAAATTGATTAGGACACTTCAATTCTATAAAGTGGAGCAAATCAATGAAGAAGAAGATCCCAAAGGTAAGAAGTCAATTGCTTTGAGATCTAGTGATGATTCTGATGCTACAAAGTCTGAAGATATGTGGATGATGAAGAGTTAGCTCTTATGATAAAGAGGTTCAGGAAACTGAACAAAAAGGAAAGAAGATTCAATTGGAAGAAACAAAGCACTCAAAAGGTTCAAAACAAATCAACTGAGGATGATGAATCCAATAAAGATGTAGTCTGTTTTGAATGCAAGAAAAAGGGACACGTCATACCCAACTATCCCATGTTGAAGAAAAAGAAAGGAAAAGCTAACAAATACAGGAAGGCTCTCAAGGTAGAGACATGAAGTGATATTGAATGTGAAGAAAGTGACGAAAATTGTGGCAATATTTGTCTAATGACAAAATCATAATTAGACTCAGACTCCGAAATACATACAAACTCAGACTTAGATAGTGAAATCGAGGTAAGTAACTTAAAAATCCCTACTAAAGTCTCAAAATACATTGATGAACTGTGTCTTAGTCTCAAAACCTTTCTCAAGAGGATTTCTGAGCTAAAAAGGGAGAATTCTACACTGAAGCAACATGAAATTTTATGGAAAGAAAAGTTTGAAAATTTAGATAAAATTTTTGTTACATTAAAAGAAAATGCAGACTCTATTTCAAAAGAAAATACATTTTTTAAAAATGACATTTCAAGTATTTCAAAGAGGTTTTCTATAGGATCTGAGAAATTGGAAAAGATTCATTCAGTACAAATACCTTACTTTAACAAATCAGGCTTGAGAATGACTTATGAAACTATTTCGCTAATTGATTTTCTGAAGGTGAAAAAAATAATCAAACAAAAGCCTATAATTTTTTTTTACAAATATCATTTTCAAAAGATCTTTGTAAAACCTGTTGGGCAAAGTGCTCTCAAAGGTTCTAAGTACAACAGCTTAGAACACTTTGAGGAAGAATGTCCTATAGTTTTGGAGATCTGTTAAGAAGGAATGGGTAAAGACTGCTTATTGTACTAACTCCTCTGGACCCAAGAAAATATGAGTACCAAAGAAAATTTGAGTTTCTTTTTTAATTGTAAGTCACCATCAAGAAAAAAAGGTTAAATTGTATTTAAATAGTGGCTATTCAAGGTATATGACTAGATATTCAAGCTGTTTTATAAAGCTTATACAAGTTAATAGTGGAAATGTCTCTTTTTGTGGAAACAACAAATGAAGAATTGTTGGATGTGGAATAGTAAAAATTGGAAGTCTCACAATCAACAACGTTTCTTTAGTGGAAGGACTCAATTACAATTTATGAAGCATCAGCCAATTGTACGACACTAGATTCAAAATCAATTTTCAAGAAGGAATATGTTCGAGAACTAACAAAGATCTTTCACAATCTTTTACTGGACGAAGACATGAAAACATCTATCTTCTGGATATAAAATCAAAGAAGTCTCAATGTCTAATTTTAATTCAAGATGAAGCAAATCTTTGGCATCGAAAGCTTGGACATGTCAATACGAAGCAGATTGCCAAGATCTCTTCTAAGAATCTCGTTCGAGGATTGCCCAATCTAAAGTTTCAAAAATCTGACTTATGCACACCATGTGTATTGGAAAAACATGTTAGAAGCATAGGCGGAAAGAGATACTGTCTAGTAATCATTGATGACTATTCACAATTCACTTGGGTTTATTTTCTGGCAAGTAAGTCTGAAACATTTTCTTACTTTTCAAAGTTTGCTAAGAAAGTTCAGAATGAGAGATGATATGCTATTTCAAGCATACGGATAGATCATGGAGGTGAGTTTGAAAATCAAGACTTTGCAAAATTTTGTGATGAATCAGGTTTTCAGCATGTTTTCTCTTCTCCATACACTCCAGAACAGAATAGAGTTGTGGAAAGAAAGAATATATCTTTATAGGAAATGGCAAGAACTCTTTTAATAGAAAGTAGTATCTCCTCTCATTTTTGGGCTGAAGCGATTTCTACAGCATGTTATATTATTAACAGAGTCTTTTTAAGGTCTATTCTTGTGGCACCCCTCGACGGCCCCCGATCCGATTAGGGTCGCCACAGTTTGCTTACCATTCACTTTCCTTATTAACATATCACTCTGATACAATTTCAATTGTAGCGGATCCATACAACCATGGGGGTTTACATTTTTTTTTTTGATAGGTCCCTTGCGCAATCCATATACGGAAGCACATCCAACAAACTCCATTCCCTATATTCTGAAAACAATGCACACCTACTAAACATCTTACATAAGTTAAAGCCGTACACTTTTATTTACATAAAGCAGATGGACATCTTTAGTCGGTACATCGAAATGCCATAGTTTCTATACTTGGCTATACTTTAAAAGATGACCGACATCTCCTCCCACAATCGTATGCTTAAGGTCCATCAACCAGTGTCGGCGTCCAAAGGTTCCCTCCTTTGCTATCCTTCTCCTCGCGGTCATATCCCACCGCTCAAACCATCTACTAATCTGAAATGTTAGTCCCCAAAATGGGTGAGTACAACCACTCAGCAAGTAAAGGAATCCAATAACCACTCAATGTATCATGCAAGTCATACATGCATTGCAGGCGTTACTTACCTTGAAGCCATGCATATACTATCATGCATCATCACCACAGTCATAACACATACATGCGTATCATCGTGTCATACTCATTTCATCGTCATCATGACATTATTATATCACACACATGTCATCATCATCATAACATCATCATATCACATCATCATATCATGTCATATATCATCATCATCATGCATATCAGCATGCCATATCATATATCATCATCATGCATATCATGCATGTCATGCCATGAGTGATCATCATTATTTCACATCACATATCATCATCATCATCATGCATATCATCATGCATATCATGCCATGGGTGATCATCATTATCTCACATCACATATCATCATCGTCACCATCATCATTATGCATATCATCATGCATATCATGCCATGGTATAATTTTCACTTTTTGCTTTCAATTTGATCACCACATCACCCATTTCTCAAATCATCAATTTCATCATCCCCTCGGGCAAAGACCTCCGAGGCTTCCGGCATTCAGCCTCCCAGGCCACCGGGCATCCAGCCCCCCACATTCCGGGCATCTCGCATCCCAACTAGAATCACGAGGCATTTCCTTCGGGCAGAAACCTCCGACAGGGCTTCCGGCCTTTACCCTTCTAGCCAGGCATCTCGCACCCCAATCCTGGCATCGCGAGACATTCCCTTCGGGCAAAAACCTCCGACAGGGCTTCCGGAATTATGTACCGACTTACCACCAGGCCTCCCCTGGAATTACGTACCGTATACCACCGGGCATCCCGACACTCCCGGGGAATCTCCGGCAATGTATCTCTATACATTCCGGGCATCATCCGCCACCACAACCATCTCCTCATTTACCATCATCCATGTTTTCCAGTATTTTAATCTCATTTTAACATGGCACATGGCGTGACATCAAACAAATCATACTTGGCATGAAATTCACACATGCATTTCGATTCAATGCCATACATATACCAAGACTTTATCACATATACATTTCAATTCAATGCCATACACATACCAAGACTTTATCACATATACATTTCAATTCAATGCCATACGCATACCAAGACTTTATCACATATACAACATGAGTTAATTAAATGGAATCTATGGCCAACAAAATAACCCATTTTATTTTTTATTTATTTATTCATTTATTTATTTCTTTATTTATTTATTTTTATTATTTTATTATTTTATAACTATAAATTCCCAAAATTATCAAAATTCAAGAAATTATTAAATAAACCCATAGGATGATAATTACTTGCAAAATTCATGGCCAAATTGAATTTTTTACAAAATCTCATAATTTTCCCAAAACATCCTATGCTTCTCGGATGAAACCAGAATGCACGGTTTCCGAATAAATTCAATTAAAATATCCATATGGCCTCCAAAAATTATAAAATTTTACTGGATTATAGCCAAGACATTTTCGTACAACTTTCATGAAGAACTCCAAGCCAGATTACTTATAGATTATTTTATTCAACATCACGAAGCTTCTGAATCCATTACCGCATCGTCCAGTGCCTTCATCTCCGAAATACTAAGATTTCACCCACCTATTGTCTTTATTTTTCTCTTAAATTTGGACATGTTATGTATCAAGGTGTCCTTTACAAGTTTCATGAAGATATCTAGGTCAAATAACCAGATTATAGTCATCATTTAGGTCCTTGAAGTCTCGGGTGTCTCGGAACACATCACCAGAATCATCGTCTTCAAGATCTAGTCGATTTACCAAGGTATACTTGTTATTTTCACTTCAAATTTGATTATGTTTTATTTTAAGATGTTCTCTACAACTTTCAGGAAGAAATCGAAGTAATATTCTCAACAAAAACCAACATGCAACCATGAATCCAGCAAAAGGTCAGTAAAAACTCTCCAGATCTGAGGTCTCCGTAAGATGAGACTTAACCCCTCAAATCTCCATCATTTTCCACGAAATTTTAGTATGTTGTAGTACAAGATGTTAGCTACAACTTTCATGAAGAAATAGAAGTCAAAATCGGACTCCAAACGCACATGCAAGCTCGAAAAACATTCTGACTCACACGACCCGAGCAAGAACAGTCACACCATTCACACACAACTCATCCATGCTTCGATTTTTCTCATCTAACACCCAAGAATTCGACATGCAAACAACATACAAGCATGCAAGAGAAGTTAGAGGACTCCCACTTGCCTCTAGACCACACGAACGGCGGCACAAGGCGGCGAGCACGGCGGTCGGACGGGCGAACTCCTCCTCTTCGGCCTCCCACTCTCCCGCATCTCACTCTCGGCTCACTCTCTTGGCCGAACAAGCAACTCTCTCTCTCTCTCCCTCTCTCTCTCTCTCTTTTTTGGATGCTTATATATTGCATGCATTCTAGGTTTGCATGGGGGACACTTGTCCTTAAGAAGGAGACAAGTGTCTCCTTGGTTGAAGACACTTGGAGGCCATGCGGCTGCCCCTCCATGCGACAATGGGCCGGGCTTATGGCCCACTTTAGGCCCATCTCACTTGGGCCTAAGGCCCAAACTTAAATGGCCCAAGTTTCTTTTATTTTATTTTTATAATATATCTTAATCATCATTTAAATAAATATCTAATTGCATAAATAATAAGGCCATTAAACTTATAGTCACAAATCCATAAATCCCAATTTATAAAACACATGGCCAATGATAGGATTTTCTTTCCTATCAAATAATTATCCATTAAAAGCTTGGCCATAAATCTTATTACAAATTATGGATTTAATGGCCATAACTTGATGGTACTTCCATCACCTATTCATAGAATTTAATATAGCTAGAGGTCGTTAAGAATTTTGGGATGCCACAATTCTGGAGAAAAATCCTTATGAGTTATTCAAAGGAAAGAAGCCAATTGTTTCATACTTTCATGTATTTGGTTGCAAATGTTTCGTTTTGAAAAATGCAAATGATCGAACTGGTAAGTTTGAAGATAAATCAGATGAAGGAATCTTCCTTGGATATTCAACCACTAGCAAAGCCTACAGAGTATTCAACAAAAAGACTCAGTCTTTGGAAGAATCTACGAATGTCAAATTCCAAGACTCTTTGCATAATCAACTAATTCAGACTCATCCTAAAGAATCTAAACCTGCTCCAAACTCTACAAATTCTACCTCCCTTGAAGAATCTCAAACCTCTGAAAATCAACGAAAGGAAGTTGAAGAATCAACTGAAGTAGAAGAACAACTTCCTGCCAGACCATCAAGCAACTGGAAGCACAAATCTAATCATCCCAAAGAACTCATCATTGATGATATTGATGAAAGGATTCGCACCAGATCCAAAAGGCAAGAAGAGTTTAGCGTCATGGCACTTATTTATGAAATAGAACCCAAAAGCATTAAAAAAGCTTTAGTTGACGAAAGCTGGATTGAAGCAATGCACGAAGAACTCAGACAATTCAGCATTAACGATGTATGGGAGTTAACTTCTAAACCAAAAGGTAAATCATTATTGGAGCTAAATGGGTTTTTAGGAACAAGTTGGATGAAAAAAGAAAAGTGATCATGAACAAAGCAAAACTCGTGGCCAAAAGATATACACAAGAAGAAGGGATAGATTACGATGAAACCTACGCTCCAATAGCCAGGTTAGAAGCAATTAGATAATTACTTGCTTTTGCCTGTTATAAAAATTTCAGATTATTCCAAATGGACATCAAGAGTGGATTCCTAAATGAATTTATCCAAGAAGAACTCTATGTGGAACAACCTCCAGGATTTGAAGATCCAAAGAAACCAAACTCAGTATTCAGACTGAAAAAGGCTCTCTATGGTTTAAAACAAGCACCTCGAGCTTGGTACGACAAGTTAAGTAAGTTTTTAATGCAAAATGATTTTGTCAAAGGAAAAATGGATACTATCTTGTTTATTAAAAGGAAGGTAAAAACTTTCTACTTGTTCAAATTTATGTTGATGATATTATATTTGGATCGCCTAACAAAAACCTGTGCAAGAAGTTTTCTAAGCTTATGCATGATGAATTTGAGATGAGCGTGATGGGTGAACTATCCTTCTTTCTCAGATTACAAGTAAAACAATTGAAGGAATGAATCTTCATTCACCAAGAAAAATATGCGAAAGAACTTGTTAAAAAGTTTGGATTGGAGAATTGCAAAAAGACTGAGATACCAATGTCTAGTTCTTCGAAGCTGGATAAAGATAAAAGAGGAAAGAAAGTTGATCAGAAACTTTACAAGAGTTTTATTGGTTCATTTATTTATCTTACTGCTTCTAGATTTGACATTCTGTTTAGTGTTTGCATTTGTGCTAGATTTCAATATAATCCAAAAGAGTCTCATCTAAGCGCCGCAAAATGCATCATCAAATACATTGCGACTACTTCAAATTTAGGTCTGTGGTATCTCAAAGAAGAAGACTTTACCCTCCTTCGATATACAGATGCAGATTTAGTAGATTGCAGAGTTGATACAAAGAGTACATCTGGTACAAGCCAAGTGTTGGGAAACAGGTTAGTATCTTGGTTCTCAAGGAAGCAAAGCATTGTAGCTCCTTCAACAGCAGAAGCAGAGTATGTGGCTCTTGGAAGTTGATGTTCTCAAATCTTATAGATAAAACAACAATTGAGAGACTTTGGAATCAAAAACTCTTGCACCGTGATCAAATGTGACAACACCAGCGCAATTAACCTCACAAAAAATCCAATTCTTCATTCAAAAGCAAAGCATATAAAGATTCGACATCACTTTATTAGAGATCATGTTCAAAATGGAGAAGTTATGATTCAATTCATTGACTCGAAGAATCAAATAGTGGACATATTTACAAAGCCTATGGAGAAAAGCCTATTTGAGTTTATTCACACCAGAATGAACATCACATCTCTTATCCAGTAAAATCTGGATGTGCTCAAGACTCAAAGGTAAAGTCTAAAGGTATTCAGACTCAGAAGATCAAGAGTTATGACTGTAAGTTGTTTCTATATTTTAAACTTGAAAAGGTACGGTTACCTATTAATTGCTAATTGATTGAAATTATCTTTCCAAGTTTTTCTTTTTCAAAAAAGGTAGTTATCAATTTTAAAATGACAGTTATTTTCAAAAAGGGAAGTTATTCATTTTGAAAATGTATCTTTATTTTTTCTTTTACGACGTTTCGTTTATCTCGTTTCACTTGCTTTATATATTGTCGAGACTCGTCTTCTTCGTTTTTGCACTGAAACCCTAGGATACAAAATTCCTATTTGCCTTCACTTTCACTCTCAATTTGTCCAAAAGCTCACTTTTGTTGAGCAAGTTGGTGAATTCCTCCATTGAAACGACAATGTCTTCAAGAAAGTCTTCAAGGATTGCAAGCAGGGGACCACGACATATGCCCGAGGGTCCTATGCATTTTGACTTAACCGAGGAAGAAGATTCTTCTTCACCACTGCGTCCGAGTCAGCAACAACCTTCTTAGCAACGTCAATCTTCTCCACCCACTCAACCAGACGATAAAGTTATAGAGGAGGCTGAACCTGTAAGAACGGTAACTCCCAAGGTTGCTTTTAAACTTTACTCTAATATGAAGAAAGGAGGAACACCGATGTCTTTAATCGATGAATTCTTAAGAGATCGAGGATACAAGAATGAAACCATGTTCTTGCGGAAGTTGGAAAGGTTAGGAGTTGTAGAGAAAGGAATGGCTTAAAGGACTTTTGTGAATTTCCCAAGTGACCATTCTATGGCAATCAAATCAACCACTAGTTTTGGACGACGATGAACGGATGTTTACTCATTTTCAGCCTAGAACGGGAGTGGTTGCAAGTATTGCCGATGGTTCTAATCTATTTAGATCGAAAAATCACAAGAGGGTTTATTTGGATCTTATGAAGAGATGGGTTATGAACCTTATGACTGTTGACTTTGATTTCCTTGATTCGATAAAGGTCAATCTGCGAGAAAAGTTTGCTCTACTGCAATTGGAACGGTTCTGTTCTGAATCCACTGCTGCTTATCCAGAACTCACCGCGTACTTTTACTCGAACTTATCTTTCTTGGATGCAAACAGTTTCATCTTCAGTGTGAAGGACAATGAATTTTTGGTGAATACAGACACGTTGGCTGACATAATTGGGGTGGAAAGAACAAGTTTCCAACCAATTAGCATGTCTATTGCTCATGCTACTCAATCGTTGGTGAGAGATAGGGATGTTGAAGGCAAGAATTCCTACACAAGGATGAGTGCTTCTAACATCTTGCTGCATAAGATTGTGATCAATTGCATTCGTCCCAAGTCGACATCCAAGACTGATGTCTCTCGATCTGAAGTGAAATTAATAAGTGCCATTAATACTGGATTTAAATTCTCTCTGCCTCACACCGTCTTATTCCATATGTATCGAACTGTGGTGAAAGATAAAGGACAACTCCCTTATTCTGCTCTTATCACACGTCTTTTCAGACACTTTAAAATTCGCATATCTATACCATTATGTTTGACAACCATTTCTCCAATGGTAATTGGTTTCAAAATGGTCACAAAGAGGCGCTTGAAAGAGTTGAACAAGGTGTTGGAGCGTATGAAGGAGAAGTCTCCTGTCAAAGCAAAACAAAACTTTGTTGCAGCGAAGAAGAAAGGCAAGGAACCCATGGTTGCTCCAGCAAAGAAGAAAAGAACTCTTATCTTGCAAGATGAAGAAGATAATGATGAAATGACTCTTTTAGCGTTAAGAAACTTAAAGAGTTTTGTCACCTTTCATGAGACAAGGGAAGAGCCAGAAGAAAGAGAAAAAGAGAGAGAAGAGACAAAAAAGGAAGATAGAGAACAGAGGAGGACAAAGGAAGAAAGAAGAGAAGAGGAAGAAGAATAGGAAGAAGAAGAGAGAGAAGGAGAACAATATCAAGGTCAAGAAGACTCTTTCGAGCCAACTTTGGTTGTCTCCCTGTCTAATGATTATGAGATGGCCGGAACTGGAACTATCGACGCTTATCACTCTGAAGCTGAAGTTGAACAAGAAGAAATCTAATCTACTCCACCTGAAGGCAACAAAACAAGGGGAGCTGTTGGACCAAAATGTATTTCTTCACCTGTATTTGCTAGTAATGTAAGTCGTTCTGCAACAGACCTAAATGATGTGTATGCCTCGCATTACCTAGAAGACAGTCATGGTGGTCAATCTGCTGAAATTTCATCCATTCTCAAAATCCCTGGAATTAACTTAGTTGGTCCTAGTTCTGTGAC
Source organism: Eucalyptus cladocalyx (assembly GCA_017140615.1). Lineage (NCBI taxonomy): Eukaryota > Viridiplantae > Streptophyta > Magnoliopsida > Myrtales > Myrtaceae > Eucalyptus > Eucalyptus cladocalyx. The sequence goes on from CM029516.1 coordinate 27,375,876, forward strand.
AACTCCAACAGCAGACTTTTCGAGACTGTTGGAAATTCTATTGGACGTCGGAAAACAGCAATATGCTATGGGATATGAGATGCAGGATCTCAAGAATGCTTTTAAAGCCACTTTAGTGTCTTTGCATGACCAGTTGAACGCCATAAAGATTCAAGTTCAGTCTACTGTGCAGGGTGAAGATTTTCAGTCACTGAAGCAAAGTTTTGAAAGGCTTGAGAAGACAGTGCATTCTATGGGAGAATTCAAGCTTGTTCGCCTTCCCAAACAACTATGATTTTGACTCCATTTTCAACCTCTTTTTCATTTGTTCTCCACTTTTTGCTGTTGACAAAAAGGGGGAGAGGTTTTATGTAAATTTGATGACTTTTTGTTTTGAACTTTATCTTTTGTTTGGTGTGGTTATGATTTGGACTGGTTTGGACTGATGATGCTTGCAAGTAACTTAAGCTATGTTATTGATTATGATAACGATAGTTGCTTTTACATGACTAACATGTTTTCCGTGGTTGCAGATTCGCTTCTATCCTTATCCTAATCTCTAATTATCTTTTATAAGAAATCTTGGTTTGCTTAAGTGTTGTCTTGCAGGTCAAAGTGTCCAAATTTGCAGGAAAGTTTTGTCACCATAAAAAATGGGGAGATTGTTGGAGAAAACTTCATTATCTATTTTGAAGTTGACAAAACGTTTCCATCAATCTAGTCTGAAGACTTGCAAATTCTATCATCAAAGTCTGAAGACTTCCAAACTCAAGATTTAAAGTTTGTTCTCACTAATAGTTTCTAGACCGACGAAGAAAAGATTCATCCAATAAAGAAAACTTATCCAAATACAAGTATATCTTTAAGGATTTGATTCGTACGACTAAAGAATATCTCACGGCTGGAGATAGCATCTCATGATCAATTATTCTTATTGAAATCAACTTGAATAATTAGATTCGTTGAATGGCGAAGTATACTTGGAAGGTTCTACTTATGAAAACTTAGATCCCGATTGTATGGGCGAGCAGGATTAGTGAGCTATCATCACATTTCTTAAATAACTCGAGATCTTCCGAATTGATTCTGTCTAATAGGTAGATTGGAAGAACTCCTTTGGAAGGTGCCAATGGTTATGATGGCATGGAGGAGTATATAAGGAGGATGCTCAAGTTATTTGAGTGTGTGCGTGAAAGAAAAATTCCAAAGTCTAAAACTCTTAGTTCTTTGCTATTACAATTTGTTGAGCTTAAACTGTACTCAAAAGAGAAATCAAATTCTTGTGAGACATTGAGGAAGTGTAGCAAAGTCTTTACACTGTGGAATCAAGGACGTGATACTATAAAATCTCTTTTGATTCTTAGTGGAATATAGCCAGTGGGCTGTCAGTGCGGGAGAGTGGACGTAGGTTTGGTCTAAGCCGAACCACTATAAACATTATGTTTCAATTCTCTTTCCCTAATCTCTTTACTTAATTCACAGTCTTATATATCAATTTATAATCGTTTATATCTTCAATCTATTGTTTTAGTATAAGTCGAATTAAGTTGTTAAGTCTTGCAAAAACTTCTTTAACGCCTATTCACCCCCCCTCTAGGTGTTTATACTAACATTATCACTATTAAACGCATTATCAAATATATTACCACTAATCCAAAGTTAGTATCCAAAAGGAGGAGATTTTGCTCTACTTAGAAATCAAACGCTAACCTAGCTAATTATAGAGTTGATAGGAAAAGTACTTCTGAGACTTATCAACTTTTAAGACAGATGTTAGTATTCTGGTTCTCAAAGAAATAGAATATTGTGTCTCTTTCAACTGTAGAAGTAGCATATGTTGCTCTTGGCAGTTATTGCACTCAAATTTTATGGATTCGACAACAACTAAGACTTTGGAGAAGAAGAATCATATGCGACAACACAAGCTTGATTAGTCTCACTAAGAATCCCATTCTTCATTCAATAGCAAAGTACATTGAAATTTGATATCATTCTATAAGAGATCATATGCAAAATGGTGAAATCAATACTCATTTCATTAATTCAAATAATCAACTAGCAGACATTTTCACCAAGGCTTTGGAGAAAGGTACGTTTGAATTTATTCTTGAAAAATTGCACATCACTTACCCATTTGGCTAAAGTCTATGCAAGATAGACTCAAAAATACATTCTTCTATAAGAGACATCATTCTGGAAGTTTGTTCAAACTTGGGTACTTGTATTTTAAATTTTGGCGCGTAAGTTTCCTTCTTTGTTGGATAGGTATGAATATTTTATATTTATTTGAAATTTTTTTGCCTTTCATGGTTTTTGGAAACTGTTATTTATTTTTCATCATTTCATAATTTTTCAGAATTTAAATCAAAAACTTCCAAAAAAATTTAGTTATTTTCAAAAATTCCAAAATGCCAATTTTCTTCTCTTTGCGCTATTTGTTTGCCTCACTTTGGTTTTTTTTAAAACCTTTTTCTTCTCTTTTATTTTATCATGAAATCACTCCTTAGCAAATCCTAATCATCAAAAAAGTTTTCTATCTCTTTTTCGATCATCTTCCTCATTGCAAACCCTTGCCTTAATCGTCCCTTCATACTCACTTGCCATCATGTCTTCAAAATCTTCCAAATTTGTATTGATTTCTTCACAATGGAAGTTATCTTGCATAGCCAATCAAGGGCCTTGATTTGTGAAAGATATTTAGACACACTTTGATCTTATTAAAGATGAATCTCCATGTAACATAAATCGACCTTCAGTGGAGCAGGAAGTCATTCAGGGTGCAGCCCCTCTCTCGGTAAAAAAACCCGATGTTTTCCTAAAGCATTATAATTTCTTAAAGAAAGGAGGAAACCCTATGGATTTCATTATAAATTTCTAGAGAGAAGCTGGGTACGGTAATAAGATGTTGTTTTTGAAAGCCATGAAGAAATTGGGATTGGTGAAACCTAGAAGAGCGGAGAAGGAGTTTACCATATTTCCTACTGATCCTAGGTTTGGGACGGAGAGTCTGATAGAAGATAAAAAGAAAGATGACAATGAGAGCACGTTTAAGAATTTTCAGCCTAAAATTGGTGTTACTGCTGAGGTTACAAGCTCTAGAGGGAAGTTGTTTAAGTCTAAAGAACATAAAGAAGTTGTTATGCACAGATGTTGAACTAGAGCATGATTAATCCCCATAGTGTAGATTTTGATTTTCTAGAGACAATCAAAGTGTCTTTGAGGGAAAAGTGTGCCAAATTTCAAATGGAAAACTTTTGTTTAGAAACGTCTTATGCTTATCTTGAATTAATTGTTTATTTTTATTCGAACTTATCCATTTTGGCACTCATACATATTCAATTCACCGTATGTGAAAAAGTTTTTGGCATGGATGTTGACTTACTAGTTGACATTCTGGGAGTAGAAAGAAGTGACTTTATGCCCATTAATGTCTCGAATGAAGAATTGATCAAATTTCTAATGAAGGACAAGATTCTAAGGGAAAGTATATCCTACTCTAGACTGTTTGCTTCCAACATTCTATTCCATAAAATTGTCATAAATTGCATTAGATCCAAGGCTGTTTCAAAGACAAATGTCTCCAAATTTGAGACCAAAATAATGTGGGCCATTTGCGACGGAGTTGCCTTCTCTCTAACATACACCATTTTGTAGCACATGTATAGAACGGTAATAAAGGAGAAAGGCTAACTTCTTTATGGTGCTTTGGTGACCAAGCTTTTCAAGTATTTCTAGATTCAACCTCCTCCTAGGTTTGCTCTATAACCATTTCTCCTATGCAAATTGGTTTTAAAATATTCTCCAAGATGACATTGAAGGATATCTCTAATGTTTGGGAAGTTATAAAAAAAAAAGGGTCTACTAATTTGACCAAGACAAGGTCTATGGCTGAGAAAAAAAGGAAAGGAAAGGTGTAGTCTCCAAGACCCCCATAAGAAAAAAAAAAAACTTGTCCTATTGTTACAAGATGAGGACAAGGAAGAAACTAACAAGGAAACTCTATTTGATATTGTAGCAAACATTGCTATAAGAAACCATGTCACAAGTGTGGCAGAATCTGAAGAAGAAGCTAAAGAAAGTGAGAAAGATCAAGAAGAAGAGAGTGAAGAAGCAGAAGTAGAAGAAAGGGAAGAAGAGAAAGAAGGTAACCAGAATAAGGAAGAGTTTAACAATAAAGGAAATGATGCTAAAGAAGCTGTAGTAGATGAGACCAAGGGAAATGATCAACAAAATGGTATTGAAAAAGCTATAATAAAAAATTTAAAAAAAAAAAAAAAAAAAAGTGATACAGAAGGTGGAAATATCCTCACTCAGACTAAAGGCACAAAAACAAGGGGAGTTGCTAGAAAAACTCCATTTCAAGAGCAATATTTAAAACTAACCTTAAGTGATAGTATCAGTTGTTGTCCACCAAACGCAAAGGACATCTTCACTTCTCATTTCCCTAAGGATTCTATTGGCAATAAGGAACAACAAGCTATTGTTCAGGGGGAGCAAAATACTTCCAAGTACAAACTAATCTTCCTTCAAGTTTGGATATCCCTCCGATTCACTTGTCAGAGGCTAGTGCTTAGATTGAACCAGATCCGAATTATCTTCGGATAGTTGAACTCCTTCTAGAGATTAAAGCACGACAGTATGGCATAGAGGTTGAAATCCAAAAATTGCACGCCTTTCTTGATACTACAGCATAGTCTCTTAGTAGAAAGGTACAATCTCTTGATGAAAGAGTTTAGCATGTCAACCAGAAAGCCATCTAGAATTTAGCTAAGGTGAAGACTACCCTTGGTCAGTGCATGACTAAGCTTCAAGAGACCATGCAGAACTTCGAGGATTTTCGTCTTGTGCGAGCTCTTGGAAACCCTTGATCTTTCCAAAAATCTTTATCTCTTAGTGACTTTTGTGTGTTTTGGTTTGTTTTTGTCAATTTGATCTTTTCTTTCGCTATTGACAAATGGGGGGATAGTATGCACATTTTAAGTGTTTGATGTGATTGTGCAGATACTTGCAGGACTTTTTAAGTTAGTGATTGCTCTTTTAATAAATGTTATGTTTGCTTATCTAATGTCTACTTATTTACAAATTATATAAGTTGTGCTACTTAAGTGTTGTTTTGCAGGTTAATATAGACTTTATGTTCAAATCTGCAGGAAAATTTTGTCACCATCAAAAAGAGAGATATTGTTGATAAAACCTTGCCCAAATTTTAAAGTTAACAAAGTTTTCTATCTCTGATGCCTATATTAAGTACAAATTATTTATAAGTTATTTCTAAGGAAACATCAAGGACTTCTGTCAAAGTCTATTCTTTTCAGAAGCATATCCCACTCTAATGAGTTCAAAATGAGATCATGTCCAAAACGAGAAAGAGTCCGAAACCAGACTCAATGACGTTACAACACAAATCCATAATAAACTTTGTTTGATAAACAATTCTTCAACGACTATCTTTTAGTCTGGGATTTTACTTACTTTATTCAAAAACATTGGTTGAGTCAATCATGTATTGACAAAATCAATCTCGAACACAAGTTTCATATGAAAAAGCATCACTCATGAAAACTAAGATTTTAATTACATTGGCGACTAAAAACAAGTGGAATTTCATTTCTGTCTTCAACGGCCACAAGGGGTGTGCATGGAAACGTTTCCGGAACACTTCTGTACGGATTTTGTTCCCGGGAACAAAAAAAGAACAAAACGCGTTTGGTTGCGTTTGTTCTTTTTTTGTTTTTTTGTTTCTGAACGAAATAAGAACAAAAAAAAAGAAACAACAAATTGTTGTTTCTTGCTCCAAAACAAAAACGAAGAAACGTTTCTTCTCTCTCTTCTTCTTCTCTTCTTCTTTTCTTTTTCTTTTTTTTCTTCTTTTTTCTTTCGCTGGTCGCCGGCCTCGGCCATGGCCGGTGACCGGCCGTCGAGGCTCGGCCTCGCCCAGCCATGGCGAGGCTCGGCCTCACCGGATCTGGGCGAGCTCGGCCTCGCCCAGATCCGGCGAGGTCGAGCGTCGCCATGGCTGGGCGAGCTTGGCCTCGCCCAGATCCGGCGAGGCCGAGCGTCGCCTTGGCCGGGCGGCCGCCATGGCCGGGGCGAGGCCGCCCCGTCGGCCGGTCGCCGGAGGCCGATGACCGGCTGAAAAAATAAAAAATAAAAAAGAAAGGAAAAATTGAAAAATAAAATAAAAATGTTTAAAAAATTAAAAGAAACAAAAAAAGAATAAAATTTACCAAACGTGTTTCTGTTCATTTTTTATTCCCGGACCAAAAGTTACCAAACGCGTTCTTTTGTTCAAAAATTGTTCCCCGGAACAGAAACACTTTTTTTTGTTTCTGTTCCCTGGAACAAAAAAAGAACAGAAACGTTACCATTCGCACCTAAGATCTCCTTGAAAGATTCTATCCAATAGTTTGATTAGAAGAATTTCCTCTGAAGAATGTCAACAGCTAGCATTGCATGAAAGAGTACTTAAAGGAGGTCATTCGATCAATATAGACAAGAGCATGAATTTAGAATTCCAAAGTCTAAAACTTCTCTCAATCACCTGTCTTCAATTGCGATCAAGAGAAAAAAAAAAACACACACACACACACACTTCTCTCAATCACCTGTCTTCAATTGCGATCAAGAGAAAAAACACACACACACAAAGAATGTCTTAGTGGGTTAGAGAGTTCTACCACTAAGTGTTTGCACTCACACACACACACACACACACACACACACACACACACACACACAACACACACACACACACACACACACACACACACACAACAAAAAGAATGTCTTAGTGGGTTAGAGACACACACACAAAGAATGTCTTAGTGGGTTAGAGAGTTCTACCACTAAGTGTTTGCACTTATAAGTTGTAATCTTTTATTGAACCTACAATGAAATCTAGCTAGTAGGCCATCAACTGGGAGAGTAGACGTAGGCTTAATCTATGCCAAGTCACCATAAAATTCGTGTGTAGTTTTCTTTTCCTATAACTCTTTCTTTTCAAAATCTATTGCACACTTTCTGACTATTGCATAAGTCTAGTGTTTTATGATTATGATCTTTTTCCGAACTTTACTTACAACTTATTGTTTACCACATTCATTTGCAAAGAATTCTTTCAAATACCTATTCACCCCTTTCTAAGTGTTATTTCTAACTACATCAATTAAAATGTGTAATTCCCCAATTTTCAAAGTATTTTAATTTTTTTTAATTTCAATTAACTTAATATGGGCTCTAAAAGCATCCTATTGATGAAAACTGATATAGCTAGAAATAACACCTAGAGGGGGTAAATTGGTGTTTTAAAGAATGTTTGAGAAATGAATGTGGTCAACAATAAGTTATAAGCAAAGTATGAAAGAAAATTAGAATCGCAAAACACCATGCTTCCACAATAACCAAAAAGCATGCAACAGACTTTAAAAGAAAGAGTTAAAGGAAGGAAAATTGCACACAAATTTTATGGTGGTTTGGTTTAGATTAAGTTTACGTCAACTCTCCCACGCTGACAACCTACTAGCTGAATTTCGTTATAAGATTAACATAAAATTAAAACTTATGAGTGCAAACACTCAACAGTAAAACTCTCTAACCCACTAAGACACTCTTTTTTGTGTTTTTCTCTATTGATCACAATTTGTAATGCTCACAAATGGAGACAAGTGATTGAGATAAGCTTCAGACTTTGACATTCTAAATTCACACCCTTATCCATCTTGACTGAATGGCCTCCTTTAAATACTCCTACATGCAACACTAGTCGTTGACATTCTTTGGAGGAAATTCTTCCAATCAAACCATTAGACAAAATCTTTCAAGGAAATCTTGTGGTCATTGAAGACAGAAATGTAAATTCCACTTGATTTTGGTCATCCATACAATCAGAATCTTGGTTTTCATAAGTGATGCTTCCTCATATAGAACTTATCTTCGATATTGATTTTGTCGATATATAATTAACTCAATCAACATTTTTGAATAAGGTAAGTAAAATCATTGGCCAGAAGATAGTCATTGAAGAATTGTTTCCAAACAAAGTTTATTATGAATTTGTGTTGCAACATCACTATGTCTGGTTCTAGACTCTTCCTCATTCTGGACATTATCTCATTCTAGGCTCGTCAAAATGGGATATGCTTTTGAAAAGAATACACTTTGACAAAAGTCTTCGAAGGTTCCTTAGAAACAATTTATAAATAATATGTACTTAAGATAGGCACTAAAGACAAAAAGTTTTGTCAGCTTCAAAATCTTGGCAGAAATTTTCCCAACATTAATAACATTACTCACTTAATTGACATATTTTAAATCCCCAAATTTCAAATAATAATAGCGGCAATGCATCAACAAATGAAGCACCTGCAAGAAAAAATAATCTCTATTAGTATTCTAGGGGCTGGTGGTGTTGTTTTCTTTCTTTCTTTCTTTCTTTCTTTTTTCTTTTTTTTTTTACATTTTTTGGGAGGGGCATTAATTGATTTTTTTTTTTTTTGGTACTCAGGAACCGCTAGTATAACGTAAACCTAAGAGGGCACTAGCGCGGGAACTCACCTCCCACAGCACCCCACTTAAGTCGCGTGCATCAATTGATTATTGGTAATAAGTCAAGTCAAAGTTCCATTTTCTTATGTATTTATTGCAAGAAGATTATGCGTTGGCTACGGCAATCAACTTTGCTTAGCTTAGTACTAAAATTTGACATGAGTGTAGTGTGGTGGAGGATACTTCCAAATTCCTTATCACTTAAGCAAATTCGTTATTATGTGTTGGTATTTTGTTTTAAATAGTGTAATTAATGTTGAAGAGGGTGAACACACATAGACGATGCGGACTAAGGAATTGGCAACAGTCGGCATTGAAGAGTTGATTAAAAAGGATCGAGAAGTTGAATCAATTATGAGAGAAGCTGAATCAATGATGAGAGAAGCAAGGATTAGAAATGACGTAATTTTCTTATAGTGTTTACTTTAGTATTAAAACCTTTTGAGAAATGACTTCAATTCTACTTTTGTATCAATAAAAAAAAAATGATCACTTAGATGTCAATTTCGATTTGGACGTCATGAATTCGACTTAACAATAATTTAATAATTTTTCCAACATCTACGACTTGACGGAAATTCGACGTGGCAATAATTTAACACAAATTCCATAAAACTCTATCACTACACATGTTTACCCTAAATTTGATAGAAATGGGACAATCGACTCAAATTATTTCTCTTCTTCGTACCCTAATTCATACCAAAGGATTTTGGGGTAAACTTATGAGCTGAATCTTGAAATTTCCTGTTTCCTCACCAGCTATATCAAACAAGCACCTATCTTCCTCAAAGCCTAATATCATCATCGAGGATCTGGATATAAATTCAGCCTCTTGTTCAAAACTAAACCTCCCAATTGAGAAGTGGGGATTTTATCCATTTTTTACCCAATTGCAAATTTTATATAAAAGTGCCCATGAAAAAAGTTAGCTGAGGATTTTAGACCCTTATTGAAGACAAGATTTTACTCTATGCGATGTTTTTAGAAAATTAGCTCACTTTAAACCCTTTGAAATTTTTCCTCATGTCTAGGTCCAAATCTCAAACGCATGACTTCCCTTTTATTCATTTATTTTTTCCTCTTTTTTGGCACTTCATGCTGTGGTTGTACTTTGAGGAGGTTGAACTTGTTTTTTCCCTTTTTGCTAAAATCTAAGAGGTGGAACTTGGACCACCGATGTAGGACAAAATGAGACATCTCGTAAACATAATTGTATCGAACAACTTTGCCTCCATATGTTTTACGGAAAATAAATAATTTAAAAAATATTTTTTCCTTATTTGAAGACCAAAAACCTTGTAAGAAATCTCTTACGTTGTTGTTCACATTGGTTAGCTAAATCTTAAGTCTTTACATGGGTGTAAAATCACCTTAACTAATGAATGTTAAACCGCGGTTACTTTGGTCAATTGATACTAAGAAATATACATCCGGATCTGGCAAGTAGGTTATTAAAATCAATTGGCGTCACGATTGTTTGAAAGATCAAGAGAGAAAACTATTAGCGTTAAAATGCAATTCTTTGCTAACGGCATGATTGATCTTGGTTCGGTTACTTTATCACCAAGTCGATCATTGGGAAACCTCCAGTTAGACTAGCCCGTTTGGTTCGGTTTTGGGGGAATGCCTTTGGCCAAATGCAAATATCTTTGAGGTAAAGGAGTTTTCGGGAATGTTTGGACGTTTGGCAAATTGGGCATTGGAAAGTGACTTTGGTGTAAATACCGTTTGGTAAACCCAACATTTGCAAAAGGCTTTTATTATTTAAAAAAAAAAAATTCGACGAAACTCCGATCAACGGCGGGCCAACCACCGGCAACCAGAGTGGCTAGATCTAGGTTCCCTAGACCTCGGCCACTGGCGGTTGGGGGTATGGGGAAGATGACCGGGAAAAAAAAAATGGTCATCACGTGAACAGTAAAAGTGAACTTGCATTTCCCGAATGCTGAAAGACCAAAGCAAGTCGTCCCCACCTACTTTGGGCTTTCAGCATTCTAAAGGAAGCATTTGGCTAAGGAGAATTGCAAATGCCGAACCAAACACCAAATTTTTTTCCCAATGGGCTTTGAAGGTCCAAAGCCCCTTAGGAAAGCTGAACCAAACGAGACCTAATAAATGTTTTCATGGCCACTTGGGCCTTGAGCGTCCCTATCTTCGGCTAATGTCATCACAACAAAGCCTCTGGCCCAAAAGAGGAACAAACAATATTTCCGAAACAGAGGGCTAAACTTCTGCAGATATAGATAATTTTCGTTAATTGACAGTCCTCTCATGGATCATGCTCGGAGTAACATTGGAAGAGCTTCGCCATCTGATCTAGCAAGGGTCCGCGATGTGCCTCCTCGATGCACCATGTCATCAGCCGCACGCCTTCTCTTGGCAGAGGCAGAGACCCCACAATACCAGCGGGTATGGTGCTTGATCCTTGTACAGGAACAATGTGCGCCGGAGGCCCCCAACCATAGTCGACCTGGTTGAACCCAAGCCGACCCCATTCTGATAGAAACAAGGTGGTGTAACCGAGTGGCGGCGTGAACGGGTCCGCACCATGTTCCAAAGGGTCTCCTTTCTTGAACTTTTCAAACTCACAGGGCAGCTTTTCCTTGGCTTCTTGAATGATCTTCACCGCATCAGTGAAAGATGCCTCCTGAAGCAGCTTACTGGAGGCTTTTACCGTGACAGGGAAGAAGCAGTTTCCGTAGAACCCGTCGGGCAGCGGAGGGTCTAGGAGTTGACGGCAGTTGGCGAAGAAGACCAGGCACACCTCAGTCTCAGGGTTCAAGCTTATCGCCTGCGTCCGTGAGCTCCAAAAGCTAGCAGCCACAGCCTCGAAGGTGGAGCAATTTCGGCCTGTAGATTTGCGAAAGATTTGCTTGAGCTTGTTGATGTCTTCCAGGGGAATGTCTATGTTGGCATGTTGTAGTTGGTAATTCGGCAGGGGAGGTGGTGGGATTGGCAGAGGAGGAGGAGAGACATTATCACTTCTAGATTGAGGGGTGGGAGCAGGGAAGAAGTGCCTATACCACACCGGTTCAATGGTGGGACGCTCGAGGCCTCTCGCAAACTCTCCTAGTGCATTCAGGAATCGAGCAGCTCCTAGACCATCACAAATGCTGTGGCAGAATATAAGCCCTATCACGAACCCACCGCAAACGAATCGAGTCACCTGAAATCGTAACTTCAATTAACATCAGAAACAGGTCTTTTGAGAACAAATTTCGAGTGACAACTCAAAAGAGCTGCAGCTAACTAGATCCTAATCTCCTGACCTGCATTTGAACCAGTGGTTCTCTGCTTTCAGGTTCCTGAAGCTCTCCAGGAAGAAGCTCATCATACGGGATCGACATGGCATCCTCAAAATAATTGACAGATTCAAGCGTACAATCCGCCGTAGCCTCAACAAACCGCACTCCTTCCTCGGAACAATCGATCTGAAGCTCGCCAGGGACAGACTCCACCAGCCTCCCAGCAATAGGATAATATGGAACCAGTGCCTTGGACAAGGCTTCCTTAATATCTCGGGCAGCGTCAGGGCCATGTGTAAAGACATGGAGCGTCCGGGTATTGCATCTTAGGACCGGTATTCTATCCATGGCTGAGAGATCTAATAAATGCGATGGAGTTTTTTCGGATGGTTTGACGAAGGAATCACTTGACCGGATCACCGAGATAGCCATGAAAGACAGTCCTAGTAGATATGAGGAGATAACAAAGCATAGGATTGAGAACGACTACTATTGATCATGCACCATTTTATAAGCCGATAGTGTGGGAATGTTGGATATATGGGTGCCTTCATGTCAAAAAAATGGACTCTTTGCTTCGAAGTCCAAAATTGGAGTTTGGTGTAGAGATGGAACTGTGCTTTTTCAAATTGACAAAAATATTTTTATGGGGTAGGTATCGAACTACAGTGACTTGCCAATCAATGCACTTGCGACTAGCCCACGAAGGAACCCCTTTTTCTTTTCCTGCTATGCCAACGTGGGGCTTTTGCACTGCTAAAGTACTCATTAACAAGAACGTGCATTATATTGCGGTTCTCATCGATGTAGAGTGGCAGTCGATCAAATGCGTTTTGGGCCACTAATGTCTATACACATCACCATGACATGATGAAATGTCAGCAAGCTATTGGCAAATACGAAAATTCATATATAATGTAAAATGATATGATAAGCCTCGATCCACTAGCAAGCACCACTTATAATCATCAAGTTCATGGATAAACTTTCATTACTCTAAGGGCGCGTTTGGTAACGATTCTGTTTTCGGAAGTAGATTCTGATCAGAAATAATTATTTTGTATTCTGTTTCCGGGAACAGATTCTAAGCATTTTAAGTCGTTTGGTAACTATCCAAAATTTCTAATTCTTAAATAGAATTGTGTTTGATACGTCTTTCGTTGATTACTGTTCCAAATCAATTTCTTTTAATTTTTAAATAATTTTTATACTTTTTTCCTTTTTTTCTTTTCTTTTCTTTTTTTTTTTTCTTTTTCTTTTTTTCTTTTTTTCTTCTATTCTTCTTCTTCTTCAGGCCGGTCATCGGACCGTCGACCAGCCCAGACAAAGGGTCGGTGACCTCACTAGAGCGTCGCCGGCCCTCGTCGGCCGAGCCTCACCGGCAGCTAGGCGAGGCTCGCCTAGCCATTGCCCAGCCCCATTGAGCCTCGCCAATGGCCAGGCCGGCCTCGCCGGGGTTGGGCGAGGCCTACCTGGCCACTGGCAGGGCAAGCCTCGCCGTTTGCTAGGCTTGCCTCCGGCGATCTTGCCAAACCGGTTGTTGGCGATCGGCGGCAACGGACGGCGTCGAGCAACAACAGTGGACGATGGCAAGCAACAACGAGCGGCGATGGACAACAACCGTGGGATGGTGGTCAAAGAAGAAGAAGAAGATAAAATGGAAGAAAAATAGTTGATTTTGATTCTTAGATTTGTTTCCGGAATAAGAATCAACTTCTTCTTTTTTTATTCTTGATTCTGTTCCAAATCTACTTCTGGGAACAAAAAAATAGAATTTTGTTCCTGGAAACAAAAATTTTACCAAACACGATTATGTTCCTAAACTACTCACAAGAACAAAAAATCAGAATTAATCACTTTGGGATGGTTACCAAACAAGCACTAATGCTCCACTCGGTTATAATTTAATCATGAGCTCAAGTCAAGTCTCCATTGACTATCCCTCGAGAAGATCGGGAGTTAAGTATGGTCTCTTTTACTATTTTTATATCCCACTATTCATCAATTGCGTACAGCCACAAAAAGATTCGTGGAATTACAAAAATCAGCGTGACAAGTCGTGTCTTGAACTGGATAATCTTGAATTTACAGCAAATGGATAAAGTGGGCAAAACGTCAACTTTCTAATGGAGTCCAGATAAAGCGTGGCCCGACTGCTTTTGCTTGCTAAGATGAAACCTTATCCAAGTTTGGAAAGCATGGCTCTTGCTTCCTCTTGTGGATTTCAATCGTTCTGCCTTCACGACTCGTTTTAGTTATAAAAAAAAAAAAGCTATCGCGGGCTTTAGGACTAGATAACATCGAAAGCATGCTAAAAAGGCTTGTATATGTAGTGCCGTGCCAATCCCAGAAGCCCAGCCAAGAGCCCAGTTGCATCAGGTCAAACGCCAGTAGTCCTTCACCTCATAATTCCAGGTTCCAATCATGGCGGTGGCGGTGGCGGTACCGGTGGAGGCCAGCACATTCCAACCCCACTCGAATAAGAATCAAGAATTGTTTGGAGAAACAGATTATTGTTGAGAGTCCTTGATGAGAAAAAAAAAATTGATTTCAAAAAATTGAAAATTCCAGTTTTCGTTATTTGTTTATTTAACAACTGTTCTATGAGTACTCCTTAAAAAAAAAAAAAAGCACCATTTTAGAAAAGGATAGAACAGGGGATTGTTAAGCACTTATTCTGATTATCAGTTTATTTATATATAGTTTGATTGCAGGGCCATGATGAGAAATTTGACCTCTTCACACGGCAATGGGCAAGAGATTCCAAAATACTTTTGTACTACCTGCCATTTTAGACGTGGATCATATCTTGAAATAGAACTAAGCTCACTCGAATTATTGATTCTCTTTTATCTTTTTTTTATTATAGATGTAGTATATACAACATAAGTGGTTGATACTCACAAAATTCAAGTAATTCGAGCTCTTCTAATCATGGATTCAAATCCTCTTATCACTGCTTGATTTTAAGAAGCTCTTGTTCGTCTACAATGTATATTCCATCGTGTCATGAAATGACTAGGATTGCTTTGATTTTGTTCTCACTGGCACTATATTAAGATGCTGGTAAGGATGACAATCCAATCAAAATAAGTAATGGTTCTTATTCGAATTGAACATTCTATTGTAGCTACGAACTAATGTCTAAGAATAATCATTTATGACGATGGTCCCCTCCCTTTGTATTTTAATAATAAAAAGAAACCTGAAACATCATGGAGGTTGCTAGGTCTTGTTTTTGTTTTCATTTGATCACCACCTTAGTCAATTATGATAGATCATATAAGTCAAACCCCTGTAGTTCATTTTTCTTCCGATCGCCGCTCATCTTCCCCAATGAAAAACTTTTGCGTTGGAACCATACCCGCTTTATTGCAAAGCTGAGGTATCCAGTTTAATAATATATGCAACACTAAAGTCTGAATTGAAATCATCTTCTCAAAAAATGGCACAAAATGAACATTTTTTCACATAATATATTGATTAGGAGGAAAATTTCAAAAGGAAGAACTCTAAAAAAAAAAAAAAAAACCCTATAAAATATTTACAAGTGAAGAATAATAAAGTAAAAGTGAAATTTTCTATACATTTCTATGTCTATAGAAAATGGCAAATTGAGCCTATTTATAAGTTTTGTACAATCAAAGGGAATTATACGCACAATTTTGAGAAATATTTACAATATAACATAATTATCAAATACCTCTAACATGGGAAATTATTCTAGAGGAATTCCTAATTATCTCTAACGCCTATATTTGATGCTCCTTCAATTTGTGTCAAAGCAAAAAGAAAAAAAAAATAGTACAAAATTGCCCCTCTATAATCACTTGAGTAAGCAAGCACATTGGTAAAGATTTGACTGATCGATGATTTTATTTGAGATTAAGTTGATCGCTTCATACATTTATTTGAGATATCGCCCAATCTAAACCTTCTATTGAGAAGAGATGTGCTGTCAAGGTTTACTTGTTGGGTCTTATTTCCGTTTTCATTTGATCACCACCTTGGTTGATTATCAACTATATTTTTTTCATTTCCACTATGGCTATGAGTTGATTCACAGGTCATATAAGTCAACTCTTGTAGTTCATTTTTCTTCCAGTAGGAATTATGGCAAGGAAAAGTTTGATTTAGAGGTAAATTGCCACCCGTCTTCCCTGATGAAAAACTTCGGCAATGTTCCAAGATCACATGTATTCATTGAATCGCACCTACTTTTGTTGAAAAAGCTATCCTGAATTATATTATTGAATTTTAATAGGTACTGAGTTTATAACATGTGTACCGCCATCATAATATTGTAGGGAAATTTCAAATAAAGAGTTGAAGTGGAATAATTTTTTTCAAAAGAGAACATGGAATGAACCTTGTTTCACATGGTAATGAGGAGGAATATTTCGAAAAGAAAAACTCTTGAAAAAACCTATAGAGATAGATTAGAAATTGTGGAATTTTCTGTACAGCCTATTAGCAGGCCTCACTAAATGAATAATATACTTAATCAAGATATGCATAATCAAAAAATGATACCGCAGTCTTAGAGAAAGATAGGGTTAATGGAACAGAATTATCAAATATTTCTAACTTAGAAAAATATCTCATAAGAAAACTCTAATTAACATCTCTGCTCTTTTTTTTCCAAAGCAAAAAGAATTTGATACGAAATTGCCCTCTCTAGCTCTCTCTAGTCAACGGAGTAAGTACACTGGTGAAGATTTGACCGATCAGTGAGCTCGAACCAATCGCCCAGTCTGAACCCTCTCTTGACAAGAGACGACCCCCGTTTCGGGTTGCAACTGGAAAATTTTCCATCATGAAAGAATCGTACCGCGCAAAAAGGGACTTTTTCTGTTGTTTTTTTGCCCAGCCACCGACTAGCCAGCCACACACAAGCGTCCATTCTGACTTTCGGCCAAAACCAAAAAAAAAAAAAAAATCAAACCCAAATTTTTAGTTTCTCGTGATTCGGATCTCCACGTCTCTGCTCTGACGCGGTAGCCCTCGGGGGGGGGGGGGGGGCCGACAGTGGCAGTGCACCCACGCAGCTCGCCAATCGTCCCGTCGCCTTCTCCACTCCACACGAAACGCCCTCGCAAACAAATGAACGAAACAGGGCACTCGTATCCAAAACGCTGAAAGAACAGAGCCGCTCGTCTTGTCCCGTCTCCGATCTTTTTCTTTTGCTTCCTTTTCTTGCCTTGCTGTGAACCACCGGCCTGTCGTTGATCTTGCATGTTACGATCGTCCTTTAGCGGAAGGCCGACAGACAAAAACAGAGAGGGAAAAAAGGAATGCGAAAGGGCGCTCTTTGCCCATTTTAAGATATGCCGACGATTGGTATTCTGTCTGTTCAATCGATAAAAAAAAAAAATGGACTATTCGTCGTAAAGATGTAAGGCGACCTACCAAATTGGGCTATCCTACTCAACAATACGTGCCATCAACAAATTTGTGCTTGGACCGTGTTTTGTTGGGAAAATAACTTGTAATTTTCGGAAATGCTCCCGATTTTTTTACTAAATAAAAAGGGAAAGCGCGTCATTTTAAGGAAGGAAGGCTAAAGAGGGGAAAGAAAAGATCCCTGCCTTAATTTGAGGTGAAAAAAATGGAAGGTAGCGGCGGTGGAGCGGAGCTTTCTCTATCCGCATCTGTTGCTATATTTAAAGAGGTCCTTTTACATTATCCTATTCATCACAGAGACGGGGCAGAGGAAGGGCCAAAACCCCCTGAGGTTCAGATGTTCTTCACGAGTCTCCATATATAAACAAACCCAGTCCCCAGGATCCATTTCTCAAGCACTAGAAAAGAAATCAGCGCCATATTCAATATGGGTACTGCTCCTGTGGAGAAGCATTTGCATCCGCTGTTTTTGTTGCTTGGGAATGCGATAATGCTGATGACGTCCTGCGCGAGAGGTGCTGAGTATGTGTCGGCAGTGGGTGACCCGGGAATGCGAAGGGATGGGCTGAGAGTGGGGTTCGAAGCTTGGAACTTCTGCAACGAGGTTGGCCAGGAAGCTCCTGGCGTGGGCAGTCCGAGGGCGGCCGATTGCTTCGATCTGGAGTCAAGTAAGCACAGAGACGCACCGTCCCAAAAGGGAAAAAAGAAAAGGGAAAGAGTAAAGCAGTAAGAAGACTGTGCATTAATAAATTGTTTCTTCTTCGTCTCCACTTCCATGGTTTCCTTTTCTCTCCTGTCTCATTCAGTAATCATACGAAGATTGTCATTCGTCAGATAATCTTAATATTGGGGGCAACCTGGGGGCAATGGCTCTTCAGAATTACCTGGACTCACTCATCTAATAATCATCTTTTGCATGTCAAGAAACGAAAAGAAAAATAAAAAGCCCAATTTTTTCGCTTCAGAAAAGATAATTTCAGTTTCTTTTAACATAAATGGGAATGCGCCATGTCTTTCCCATTTCCCATTCTCTCTTTGCGTGTTGAATTCTTGTTCTTTGTTGGGACAAGGGCAGGTGCAACACTGAAACACAAGGTAACAGAAGCTGATAACCAGCTTGGGGTGGGCAAATCATTCCCAGGTCTACCCTCAGAAGCCCTGAAAGACCCAGACATGTACGCTGTCGAGAAGGAGCTCTACTTGGGGTCTCTGTGTCAAGTCCCGGACACCCCCAGGCCATGGCAATTCTGGATGGTGATGCTCAAGAATGGCAATTACGACACCACCTCTGGCCTGTGCCCCGAGAATGGGAAAAAGGTGCCACCTTTCAAGCCAGGGAGGTTCCCTTGCTTTGGTACTGGGTGTATGAACCAGCCAGTATTGAATCACCAGGAGACACGGTTACTGGGCGATGGTACAATGAGAGGGAGCTTTAACGGGACTTACGATCTGGATTCTGACGTTGGGAAGGGGAATGACGGGGCCTCGTACTATGAGGTAACCTGGGACAAGAAGGTTGCTGAAGGAAGTTGGAAATTTTATCACAAGCTCAAGACCTCAAAGAAGTACCCGTGGTTGATGCTCTACCTCAGGGCTGATGCAACCAAAGGGTTCTCTGGTGGGTACCATTACGACACCAGAGGGATGCTCAAAATTGTAAGTGGTAAAAATGCGATGACTCGTTATGTTTTTTCAACAGTTTTAGTGCTTTACTGATTTTTCTGTGCACGATTAGGTGCTTTTCTTCGGCTCGCTTGTGAGAAAGAGTAGATTGGACAGCTCAATTCCGTAATGTCTTGGCTAAGAGAGAGAGAAAGGGGTATACTGTTGAGAGGGAGAGAGAAGGAGAGGTATACTGTTGGCATTTACTTAGCTTGACTGCTTGGAAGATGCTTAGATAATTCGTGAGTGTAACTGGATTGGAGTGGAGATAGATTTCTTTCACATTCCCTGTATATGAACTGGAATCGGATCCAGGGGAGGCGACAGACTCACGAATCCGTACTTGGTTCTCGTGATGGAGTAGTTGAGCTTGTTTCTAGGGTGTGGGGGCTATACGAGTTGAATTTGAATAACTCAAGAAGATTCTCATTGGTTTCCCGTTTCTCTATCCCCTCTTTAATGTTTTGCGTGTTACTCCCCGCTTTCATGAAGCGTGACGTAATTAAGTCTCCTTCCCTTCATCAATCATACAATGTCCATCAAAGCAGCCCACCTATTCTTTACCATTAATGGGGTACTTCACATAGGGGAGAACGAATTCGGGTCGTCATCGATCCTCGTCTGAAGTGTTCGATGATAGCAGATTGTAGGTAGGTAGCTAAGGTTTTACTTTAGAGTAAGGCTGCACATAGTTGGGCAATACGCATTAGTTCTTGATTGATTGCTACTTTTTCATTTGGAGTCTGAATTGCTTCTAACTAGGTAATTAAGCAATTTTGACCCTATCCTGGTTATCGCTTTATGTTCATTATGTTGGTTTCTTCCAGCTTCCCGAATCGCCTAATTTCAAAGTAAGAGTGACCTTGGACATCAAACGAGGAGGTGGTCCCAAGAGCCAGTTTTATTTAGTGGACATAGGCAGCTGTTGGAAGAACAATGGGGACCCTTGCGATGGCGATGTGACCACTGACGTCACCCGATACAGCGAGATGATTATTAACCCCGAAACTCCAGCTTGGTGCAGCCCCAGCCCCAGCGGCCTAGGCAACTGCCCCCCGTATCACATAACGCCTGACAATAAAAAGATCCACAGAAACGACACTGCGAACTTCCCATACTCGGCTTATCACTACTATTGCGCTCCAGGCAACGCGCAGCACTTGGAGAAACCTGTGAGCATGTGTGATCCGTACAGTAATCCTCAGGCGCAAGAGCTGGTTCAGCTCTTGCCACACCCTATCTGGGCCGAGTATGGCTATCCAACGAAGCAAGGGGACGGTTGGGTTGGGGATGGAAGAACTTGGGAGCTCGATGTTGGTGGAGTAGCTTCTAGGCTCTACTTTTATCAGGTCAGTAAACTAGTTTGAGATCATTGCTATTATTACTATAATTACGACTTAATTCCTCTCGAAAGGTAGTTATGTTTTATCGCACGGGTGATGCTAAATACGCATTTCTTATGTCCAGCGGCTATTTTATCATTCTGAATATGCTCGGAGAACGCGTACTTTTGCACTGGCACCGTAGTAAACGATTGATCCCGAATAAAATTGTGAATGAATGTTTCTAGTTGATCGCGATGCAGGATCCCGGAACTACTCCAGCTCGGAGAATTTGGACATCAATCGACGTGGGCACCGAAATTTTCGTCAGCGACAAAGACGAAGTGGCAGAGTGGACTCTCTCCGACTTTGATGTCCTTATTCCGTCGGCAGACGCATCATGATTCGAGTTCGTCTTCCGCATTTCTGCCAAAAATTAATAAAATAAGACAGTCAGAAAACTCGTTCGAGATGCAAATCAGGGGACAACAGATCAGGAAGCCTGGCAAACCCGCAAGGGCATGGCTTATTTAATCTGTGTTTTCACTTCATCGCGATCACAGAATTCATATACGAGAACCACAACATTGAACTATAGATTGACATTTTCTTCATGCTTTTATACTATTCGATGAAGAGACGGTCAGGTTTAAGACCGTAATGCAGAAACTGATGCTGGGCAATCTGCGTATTCGCAGCACATAAAGCAGAACGCTATTGATGTATGACCTTCATTACTCTTTTCCTAAAAGAGAGTCACGAAGGTCCCTTCCTTTGTGGTCTCCAAAAGCAAAAGATGCGTTAGCAAGAGCGTGGTAACATGGGACCATGGGATGGGATTGAACGGGCCTACCATGTGAGCTGAGCACCTAACCCCTTGATTCGCGTCGAAAAGACAGGCAGACCATAACGAGATCTATCTTAGCGACTTTGTATTGCCTTGTTCATGACCCGGAAGATGTAATAATGTGCTCAAAGCCCAAGCCCGTGTTTCAATAGCCACAGATCAGCCCATTCACAATTTTCCTTTACCTAAATTGCGCACGAAGTCAGTGAAGCGGTGAGAAAAACAAGGAAAAGGAGAGTGAGCCCCAAAAAAAAAAAAAAATTCCCACCTAGCCGCTTCGAAGGTTCGAACGTACCGACAATCCAAACAACTCCGAATTACAAGGCTTGCTAAGTATGTAAGCCTACTATTCACCTATCAGAGTAACAAGTTAGGTCGTGCAACGAGTGGTAAGTATTCAAGCATGTTATTCACCTAATCAAAGTAAGTAAATTTGGTCGTAAATTCAAAGTTATATGAAATTTGAACTGTGAGGTTCGTCTGAGGAATTATTGAACCGTGGATTTATATGGAAATGATAATTATGGCATTGTGGAGCTGTTTGCTGAAAATCGATTTTGAAATATGATTTTATCATAATGAACTTTTGAAGTTCTGCGTGCGAGTTATGCTTGATAAATAATACCTATAATTGACAAGGATCGATATTCGTTATAAAATGAGTTTCTTCACTAGCGCTTATTAGTCAATTGATCAATAATTAGGGTAGTTCAATTGACTTGTTCATTAAAGGTATTACTTGGATTTTTAATGTCGTTTTTCGATTAATTGATGAAAATCCAAGTGCATCGGCTCAAGCAACTCTTCATTGTTTAGTTTTGGGCATTCCCAAGTGAGTGATACTATCTTCTTTTTAAATTTGTAAACTCATATTTTGAAAATGAAAATGATTAGACAAGTTTGATTTGATTCAAAGCAAAAAGTGATGTTTATAAAATATTTGATACATAACTTCAAATCAGACATTTGCTAGCCTATTTGTTATTCAAAATGGTTTATGAAATGTTTATGATCGCTATGAACCCAATGACTAATTGCAAGTATATATTTTGTGCAAGGGCTAAGTGTTACACAAATGAGAGTCCCGTGAGAGTTGCTTATAAGGCTTTGTACTAACCAAGGCTAAATACTATATGATGATGTAAATCTCACAAGAGCTACCTCTATGGCCTTGGAATGTGATATGATATAAGATTGACCAATAAAATGAGTCATCAATATATAATATGAAATTAATAAATAGAATGGACAATTGATGTATGATTTTGTGTTATTGACTTAAAATGAGTTTTTTTTATGCGTATAATTTTTTTTGTCAAAAGATACATATGAGGTTTTGTTGATGAAATATAACTCTCTTTTTTTTCTTCTTTTTTTTGTTATACTAGACTTGAGATTATGAGTTTTTAATACTATGTAGAAAATATGTATAGTTGGTACTCAATATGCTTAAAAGCGATATTTACTACTCATTGAACGATGGTTGCTCACACCATTCTTCTTATCATTTTTTCCAGGTTCATCAAGTAGGACTAGAGCGCTAATAGTAGGAAACTCCGATTTGTTTATTTGAGGTTTTTTTTTTTTTTTTTTTTTTTTTTTTAATTTTCTTTTGAGTTTTTATTCTTTTTTTTTTTTTTTTTGTAAGCTATTCCTATAGAATTCGAGGTGTGGCATTTGTTGGTGTTGAGAGCTTATAGGTTATGACATTTTGGGTATCGATTTTGTGGGAATATATGAGGTTGTGTGTTAATTATAACACACTAGTCTATTGTTAAAAAGTATTAAGGTGCAGGCCTAATTCTGGATCAAGATAAAATGAGGCCTATTCCTGCAGGATTCGGGGATGTTACGTAAGAGATATCGTCGGTTGCCGTGGTCAACTAAGTTCACCTTTCGTTTTCTTAAAAGCATCGAACTCTCCGATCGCAAGGTCCAAATCATAGGCCCTCTTGTGTTTCCTAGTTCGGCATCGGGTGGCCCGTTCCTTTCAGGTCGGTCCATTAATTTCTCCGTCAAATGGTCGGTCATCCACTAACTTTACAGCACCCGGCACCATCAACTTCAGTTCATTTCTTTCCATGGAAACGAAAATGGCGTACGGGTTTTTTGGGTGGAGGACCACCATAGCCATAACGTGCTGCTCATGCCTGTCATATCTCCTTCGATGATTCCAAGAGGACAAAGAATCAAATAATTCTACCCCATATGCAACTGCAAACGCACCCTCGATCTTTAGAATTTGCTTAATTCTTCGTATGTAAAGAAGTTGGTCCCCGGAATTAAAATTTTGTGCCTACGCACATCTGAATTCTGAAATATGTTCTAAAAATAAGGAAGCGAGTACACCAAGACAAGAATTTAGTACGTTTAGCATTTGGCCCAGTACGGAAAGCTCCTGTGCAGTACACGGTCTGTCCGGTTCAGGATTGAGATGCTAGTACGTGTGTACTATATTTTCATATACTCTCGCAGAACTTATATGGGTTCCAAGACAATGCAATTATCGATCAAAATCCGGGAAGATGAGGCTTGTGCTCGCGAATTCTGGGCAGGGATTGAAGAGGAGCGAGGGGCATTTCGGGTGTCCATATTTGAGGTAAAGAGGGGACAGAGCAGAGGCTGGGAAGAGGCAGAGCATGGATTGAGTTATTGACAGAAACAGGGACTGTTTTGGCTCGACCCTGCACTGCCTCTTCCCTGGCTGTCGCCTCTTCCTCTGCTTCTCCTCCTCCCTATTCAATGAGTAAGGAAAGAATTTATTTGCTTCCTTGTCATTTTTTATTTTCACTCTGTTGATGTTGTCTGTGGGAATGGAGATCGGAGAAGCAACAGACAAGAATGTCGCCACGGATCGAGAATCTCCTGATGCGGCAGCGTAAGACTATTTGCTGGAGAAGAGGTAAGATCTCCATTAAGATGAACTCTGGACCACAAACGGCAGGCCTCGAAGTCGAGTAAGCCATCTTTGACTTCCGTTATGACTTATGAGCAAAGTATGTCTGTTCACTGATCTTGTAAGCTCAATATTTACATCGATTCTTGCTTGTGAGTTCAATTGGTACCTTTTCGCATACTGCAGCAATTTTAAGAGTGATGTTATGGATTGACTCGGCACATCTTTCATATCCAAAGCGGCCTACAGATAAAGATTGTGCAAAGTTGATTTTAAAAATGTGTCGAGAGGATATGGTTCTTGATTTCGGAGCGAGAGTAAAGTCATGTGGAACCTCGGCCTGGTGTTTGAGAAAGAGCAGCTTCTGCCAATTGGTCCGACCCTCCTGTCGTCTCATTCGACTTTTCGGGTAGGATCGTATTCCACACTTGACCAGCACTCCAGCTTGAAAGAAGCCAGGTGAAATCTTTTAGGGCATTGATGCATGAGCATAGTGGACTGCACCAACCTATTCCCATGAGCTGTCGATGATGAAGATTGTTGTTTTAGAAACATTCTCGTGCGTATTTTTTTCTTTTGGCATGGAGATTCTGTACATTGGTGGACAGATGAAGAGTTGTTAAATCACAGTTTTGATGCCTCGGGAGATAAGAATTCACTCAAAGAAATATCATACACTCTTACTTTGGAATTCGATGAATGAATTCCCACTCATCACAGCTTAAAGAAGTTTATTTCATAGTCTAATCAATTCACCTCGCCACTGGAAAATAGGAAAGCACCAATTTTTGTTTGTTCGAATGAGCTAAAAAGCTTCAGTAAACCAAATGCTGCAGCTCACGCGGTCTGGGGTCACAAAACCAAAACAAGAAGAAGGAACAAAGCACACGACACTAGCATTCCAGGAATAACACAATCCTGCAACTTCCCATTGCAATTCTTTAGCCATATTTACATTGATCACTAGAAGTTTGGTCAACAAGGCTTCAGATACATTTTGCTAATACTGTTATAAACTTGCCACTTGAAACTTAATTTGTTGACGAAATGTCAGAAGGGTAAAGAAGAATTACAGGAATAACAGCAAAATACTGAAGTACTACTGTCTGTCTTCCTCTTAGGCATGAGCTCTCAATTAAGAAACAAGCTGCTTGAACAAATGGCTCTTGGATTACTGATCAGTTTATGTCCAACTGAATGAACAATCTGCAGACAAAGCACATGAGATTGATAACTTGAAAATCCAGAACAGAATGACAGCATAACTATGTAAATTGTCAAGGCATAACAGGAACGACCGAGAAACATAAAAAAGAACTGCCAGATTGACCCCTTAAGAAGAGTAGATAGGCGACCAAAATTCCAGATTACTCTTTCCAGGATGCTACATGCATTTCAAGGGAGACATCAAAAAAATTACCTAGACAAGCAAAAGACAGCTTGAGAAAACTAGCAAGAGTATCTACATTGCTTGATAACATTAAAATTTACTGAACGGCATCCAGTCAAGCGATAATTATGGGGCATCAGAGAATATGAGCAGTTCAAAATATGAACTGTTGGTTCCTTTAGCTTTCTCTCAGGCAAAAAAGGCTTTGTGTTAGGATCGACAAAATTCCGAGATGTGAAAAAAGGACATTGCAGTCTCTTATCGATCCAATCGTCTGTACAGTAGAAAAATGCAGAGCGATGTGGAAAAAGGGCCATTTTCTTTCTGGAGTTTCAGTCTAGACATAGTCATTAAGAGACTGAACAGAGGGTTTTCTCTTCTGGAATACTGGTCTGATTCTGTTTTTCCTACTGGTTTCTTTTCTTCTTGGTTTCTTACACTGGTCCTTTGTAGTTCATCCGCAAGGCTAATAGGAAGAGTAAAAGAGTTCCATACCAATTTTGACCCTCCACAGCTTAATTGCTGGGTTCATATATTTCCAAATCTTATTTGCTAAAGCTCATTCGACTAATTCCAATAAAAGAGCAACAGGCCCTTCACTTCAGTTCAAAATCACCAAAATGTCTGCAAACCTCCCTAACGCCAATCAAGAAATACAGAACAAGCTGGGAATCTTTTAGGTTGAAGTTTGTCAGGCAAAAGTAGCTTATAGCATTGGGACAAATTTGAAGAACAGATCAAACTGCAAGAGCGGAAAAAACAATCTTAAGGCAATTGAGTTAAAGAACATATTGCAGAATTGGAACAGCAGAGAGAGCATCAATTACATGAAGAGAGGTGACTTACTCTTGATCCTCGTCTGTCCAACACACTGACTGACTAATACACTCAACTTGACCATATGACTGAGCATCCTCCAGCTCGTGATCAAGACACCCAGATTCAATGAAGTGCAAATCCTCCAAAAGGATTACATAATGTCTCTGCACTTCCTCTGCACTCTTCTTCCCTCCGACAATGGCCGCGACCACCTCCCACCGATCTGGGTCTTGTTCATCCACCATCGCCAGAGCCACCTCAAACAGCTTGTTCTCTTCCCAACTCCACCCATTGGGAAATTCACCCATCCTCAAGAATACCACAAGATCAAATCCCCCCAGAGAAATGAACAATCAGAAGTTGCTTGTTTCTTTCAAAGAAACAAAGTCTTCCCCAGATTTTGCTTCACATTCTTGCACTCATCCAAGACACAGATGCCGATAAATCAGAGAACAATAAATCGGAACTTTTTCTCTGATTCCTTGTTTGATTCTATAAGCACAAACACCACCCACTTCTTCTTTTTTGGGTTTCAGGTGTCAGCTGTGGTTCAGGCTTGTTTATTCAGAGAGTGTTGGTGTCAGACACGATTGGCTCACCTGAATTGAGATCTAACCATTGGCGCAGAGAGAGAGAGAGAGTGGGGCGGAAGGGATAATAAAGGAAGAAATCGAGATTATAAAAAACGAGGACAAGAATTCTAAATCTTAATCCATTTGGACTAAAACTGGAAACCAGTGATTGAAAACAGACATACCGATTACTTCATTAACCAATTCTTGAAGACCCAGAATCTATTTGTTTCCAATTCGAGCACTGGATTCCAAAGGGTGTTAGATCCGGAGCCACAGCAACGCTCATATTTTATTCGGAGTTTGGGAATTTAAAAACCCAATAATGGCAAACGACCAACTGATTTCATCCTCCGCCCAATCAAAACATTTTCCAAATTAAATTATCGATGCATATTCTACCTTGCAAGAAAGGGAAACGACTTTTGTGGTGGGATTGCACGTTACCTGACTTTATCTTGGTAAAATATTTCCAAGCAGTCAGTCCACCCAACTGGGTCACTCTCAAGGACTTTTTAGGAGGTGGAATTGGAAGGGCTGGAAATTGGGAGGAAAAGGACTCAAAAGACTTTAACAAAAGATGGAGGAAAATCTCAAAAGAAAGATTGCTTTTTTGGGTCCAGTTTTTCTTTGTAGGGATCTGTCAGCAAGTGAGAAACATGAGCCAATTCCCCACTCCTAAGTTGAGCAACACACTTTTTGGTATTTTGAATTGAATGAGGTTTTCCAAGGGAGGGGAAGTTTTTGTGCGATGAATGCTAACCAGCTGTCTCCTTCACTTCGGACAAGTTATGGACCCCAGGGGATTTGCAGTCGCACCATATCTTTTGGCCTCTTTTTGGGCCTTTGCCTATTCCACTTCAATTCAAAATTGGCGTCAGCCTCCTCCTATATTCAAAGAAATTACATGTCACTTGTGCTTGTCAATTCAAATGCATGACAACTAGGATGACTGAGAAAGAACACCTCAAACAGGGCTTTTGTTCCAATGTTATGCAGAGCACCCGAACATAAAAACCAACGGTGCTGGATATATTAAAATCACTGTTTTTAGTGTGATATTTTAAATTGATATAAGGTATCAAGATAATTTTCTAACTTGAAAGCTTAGTTATAATCTATCATGTTGCTGAGTATGCCAATTTGTATATTAATAATATATATACAGCACTACTATGATGCAAATGTCAACTTTGAATTAATAATCTTGCCTAATATGAAGTGAACTAGTCATGGAATGGACCCATACACGACTCCACCAAAAGATTATATGATTTGTCAATCCCACTTGATTTTTGCACTATATTTAGCTTAATTTAGAGCACACAAACCATAGACTAAATTCGCAACCTATCACCTCCAACCAAATTGAATGTTTTCTTCTACAATAAAAAAGATGCCCTTGATTACACAACTTCAAAGACATTCATCATTCTAAATTTACAGATATAGTAGATCATGTCGATTGACATAATGGTAGACCATTTGTTAAATCAATCTCTCTTAACACGCATTTGACAATTGGAGAGGGGCAGTCAGCCATCATTGTCACCTTGTTTGCTATACATTGATAACAAAGTTAAGGAGAAAGCGATTATAACTTAATAATGTTATCTTACCTCGTGCATGGGACCCCTGAAAACATAATCATATCATCCATTTGTAATTTGTGGGGTCATTCGAGAGAGGATGATTGGAGGTGTCTCTTCAATGTTCATGGTTGATTGTTAGGCAGGATTGGTGGGGTCGGGATTAAGACCACACAAATCACGAGCACATAGTCATTTTTCTTTGCCCAGACAAAAAGAACTATGTTGGTCTTTTTTCAAATGATCGATTGTTTGCGCAAAACATATTTTCTTTAAGAGATCTATGATGCTATTTAGAAAATGGAACAGAAGTTGTTCGACTATCTCATAGATCCTTTTACATACTTCATTAAGTATGACACGCACAGAAGAGTTAGCATTTGCTGCACAGTGAAAAGATCCTTACTGCAAAATATGGGATTTGGGCGCTTCAAGCGCTCTAACTCGGATTAAATAAGCACTGATGATCCAGATTTAGGTAAGGCTGAAGTTGATTGTTGATCCTTGGTGGGATAGAGCTAAAATATTGGATCAGTCGCAGGTCAGCCGCAAAAGCACAATGAATGGCCGGGGATTCCTACTCTAGCCTCCGTGAAAACTCACATGTAATTTGTACCCAGCTAGGACTGTTATAAAATAATGTCTTTGGAGCAGCATTGAAGATTTCAAAGCAAGCATAGTAAAAAAAAAAAATGATATTGACTCTGCAATATGATTTTCTAGTGCAACAAGGAGTGATTATGCAAGTGTAGTAAAGTCCTAGTAAAAGACTCTGTACAGGGAATACTCTGCAAAAGTGCAGAAAGAACGTCAAAAGGGAAAAGATTTCAATCCGCATCTAATCATCTAATGTCAAAAGGAAAAGAAAATTAAAAATGATATCGACTATGCAGAATCTATGTTGTCCTTTGCTCACTATCACAATGTAGGTTGCTAAATCAGCAAGTGTCGGCAACGAGTTTCTTCATTATAGAATTAAAGATGAAATATTTTCTGGTAATATATGACAGACACCGCACCATGCTTCATCGGAGAAGAAAAATTGTTGGTTGGAAAGGAACTGAAGGCTTTTGAACATGGAGATGAAGGGATGCGTACCTATCAAGCAACCCAGGACAGAAGTCATAATAATAGTTGACAGATGATGATGTTTTGAGGCTAATGGTTATAATCTTATCCTGTCCGTAAATAGGAGAAGAAGTACTCTAAAACTCTTGATCATGGTCGATGTGGAAAAAATCACAATTAAGATGACAGCGGTATTCCAGAGATATATGGAGGACATAGGGGCAGACACCGTTCCGTAATTGTATGCACCTTCCCGACAGAGACCAGAGCACATACGAAAAAGCGAAACTGCAAAAAAGAAGAAGATGATATACAAGTATATACAAATGGACAAGATCAATGATTGAACTAGAGAATTTGTGATGTCTATTTTTCCAGTTCTAAACATCCCAAAAAATGAAAACAATGAGCAAGACCGTGTCTGCCACCTGATTGGTACAGTACGCCACCAGAGAGCCAAACTCTCTGAGTTAAAGTAGTCCCTCTAATACAAAAATTGGATCACAGCCAATCCCAGAGCCCTGGCAGCCATTCCTTTTCCAACATGGAAAGACAAAAATGGCCTATGGCGTGATGAACGTTAACCAGCTAGGGGATCTGCAGTCGCGCCATATCTTTAGGCCTCTTTTTTGGGCCTTTGCTTATTCCGCTTCAAGTCAAAATTGGTGTCAGTCTCCTATATTCAAAGAAATTACATGACCGCCAGGATAACTAAGAAAGAAGACCTCAAACAAGGCCTTAGTTTTATGAGAGCACGTGAATTTAAAAACGAACGGATTTAGATATATTAAAATCGGTGCTTAGGCAATATGACAAATTATTATTATTTATCGACTTAATTCGCTTACCTAAAAATCTAATTACAATATATCATGTTACTGAGTATGCCAATTTGTATATGACTAAAATGTGTGTGTGGCTCTACTGACATACAGATGTCAACTTTATATTAAGCAGTCTCCCAACATATGAGGACATATTCTTGCCTAATATAAAGTGAACTTAGTCATGGCATGGACCCATAGATGACTCCACCAAAAGGTTATGATTTGTTGGTCCCACTAGATTTTTGCACTATATTTAGATTAATTCAACCACACAAACATGGACTGAATTCCAAACCTATCACCTCAAACCAAATTGAAAATTTTCATTTTCTATCATCCATTTGTAATTTGTGGTCATGAAATTTCCATAGGATCAGGGGAGGATGATTGGCGGTGTTTCTTCGATGTTCATGGTCGCTTCTTAGGCTGGATAGGTGGGGTCGAGAATTAAGACCATACAAATCACGAGCATAGAGTCATATTCTTCTTTGGCCAGACAGAAGAACTATTCTGGTCTTTTCTCAAATGATGGATTGTTTGTGCAAAACATACTTGCTTTAAGAGATCCGTGCAGCTATTTAGAAATTGCAGCGGAAGTTGTTCAACTATCTCATAGATCCTTTTACATACTTGAATAGGCATGACACGCACAGAAGAGTTAGCATTTCTATATACTGAAAAGATCCTTACAGTAAACATGGTATTTGGGCGCTGCAAGTGGCTCTAACTCGGATGACCCAGATTGAGAGGGTCAGGCTCAAGTTGATTGGTGATCCTTGGTGGGATAGAGTCAAAATATTGGATACCTCGCATGTCAGCTGCCAAAGCAAAGCATATATGGTTTTCACCAAACGAGCTTCATTTAGACGGAACGGACATTTGGGCTTGCCAGAAAGCATTTTCTTGTTAAGTCAATAATTGGCTGGGAATTCCCAGTCTAGCCCCTATGAACACTCAAATTTAATCCCGTGCCCAGATCTTCAATGGTGCTTGCGTAATCATTTATTGTTGCAATAGAAAATCAATATCATCATTTATTTTTCCTATGTTTGCTTCCAGATCTTCAATGGTGCTAGGTGTGTATAAAAATAATTTCCTCCGATGATATTAAAGATCTCTGCAATATGGTTTTCTAGTGCAACAATGAACTATGCAAGAATGAATGTAAAGTCCTAGTAAAGTCCTAGGAATACTCTTCAGAAGTGCAGATAGAATGCCCAAAGGGAAAACATTTTGACCGGCATCTAAATGCAGCACGTTTAATAATATTTTTGTTCTCGACAACAATTTCTTTCCATAAATATTTTTTTGTATTTCTATCCTTAAAAATAATTTCTAAATATTTTAAGACTTTTGGTAATTATATAAAATTTCAGTTTTCGGAAAAAAAATACATTTGATATGACCCAAATATTTTTGACATTAGAATTTCTTCTAATTTATTAATAATTTTGTTACATTTTTCTTTTTCTTTTTTCTTTTTCTTCTCCTTGACAAGAGCCTGTGAGGTCGCACCTCGAGAGAGCCTTGCCGGCCTGACCTCAAGAGAGCCTCTCTGACTACCAGTGAGGTCCCCCCGAGCCTTGTCGTGGCTTGACGAGGCGACCTTGCCCAAATTTGGTAAGACTGAGCCTCGTTCGGCCACAGGCGAGGCTTGTTCTCATTCAAACACCGCAAGGTCGGCCTTGCGCAGCCATCACGAGGTCAAGCGACACCACCACGGGCAATGCCGACATCACGGTGGCCAGGCGAGGCTTGGCCTCACCACATCTAGGCAACGCTTCAGCGAGGTCCCCAGGCTTATTATGGCTGGTCATCAGCCAAGGTTGGCAACCAGCTGGGAGGAAGAAGAAAGGAAGAGAAAAAGAAAGAAAAGAAATGGAAGAAAGGAAAAGAAAAGAAAATTTTGTTTCTTGAGTTATTCTTGAAAATAAAAAAAAAATGAAAACTTGTTCAAAAAACAAAAAAATAGAAATACTTGTTCCCGAAAGAGTTATTCTCAGAAATTTTAAAAAAAAATGATACGGACTCTCTATTAAATGCATTTCTATTCCAATTCATTTCTTTCAGGAAACAATGTTCCTGTTGATGAGTCTGCCAGCTTTTGTCCAATGATAGATGACGAAACCGCACAATGCAGCATCGGAGAAGAAAAGGGTTGTTATAAATGAACTCAAACGAATTTAAACACGGAGACAAAGAAGACTCTTACCTATCAAACAATCCAAGAAATGAGTAACAGTTGGCTGAGGCTAATTTTTTAAGGCTATGGCTATAGCCTCTTCCATCATTTCATCCACATATAGGAGAGTTACTACTCCACAATTCTTTAAAATCATCAAAATTAAGATAATTGCGATATTCCAAAGACATAAAGATGACATATAGCCACACATCTAGTACAGTATGAAATCATCCAACAAAAAGTCAAAAACATGCATGACAGCCAAATTGCAAAGGTTAAAAAAAAAAAAACTACCTAGAAAACTTGACCAATTGAACTGTCCTAATTTGGTTTTGGTCAGTTTTGACCAAAGTTTTATGTGATTAAGACCTAATTCTAATTGTAAAATATTTCTATCTAATTAAAGGGGCTAATGACAATCAAATTCACCAAATTACACCAATTAAACCCTTACACTGATGATATATGTTATGCTTCAAACTTAGTATGGTGAGAATCTTAGCATTTTCAGATTAACAAGCATGATTATATATGCTTTTGGAGTTCACATTTAATTAGACATATATGCCAGTGTATATCAATTCAGCTCTCATCAATCTGAGGAATGATTGCAGCTCTGAGATTGGCTATGATTTAACATTTGACTAAGTTGTAGATATATCAAGCTGCACCAATCGGTACTAGATATTATTATACCAATTCAGTTTTGTTCATTGTTTTCATTTTCCAAGGATAATTTAGGATTGGAAAAATAGACGTGTTCTATCCTACTTGCATGAGAAAAAAATTATTTGTTTAATATCAAATGTCCTGATTGGTGTGACTTGATATATCCAATCCTAAACCAAAAACTAAACCAATATAGATTAATATCTCATATCGGATTGGTGCAATTTGTTATATCCACAACCTCACCAAATGCTATATCACAAATAATCCCGGAGCCTCGGCAGTCATTCCTTCGATCAATGAGAGCTAAATCAATATACCCGACATAAATGTCTAATTAAAGGTAACTCCAAAAATATATATAATCATGCTCAACTCGAAAACACTAAGACTCAACATGCGACATCTAAAGTGCAACGTCTACATCAACATTTAATTAATTTAATTTGATCGAATTTGGATCATTTCCTTTCAAATTAGCCCATTTTCCCTTTAATTAGACAAAATAATTGGTCAAAGCCAACCAAACCCAACCTAGGCCAGCTAAATTAACCAAACTAGTCTTTTTTTTTTTTTTTCTCTCTTTGCAATAGGGCTGTCATGTATATTTTTAACTTTTTTCAAATGAATTCATACCATATTAGATATGTGACTATATGTCTTTTTATTTCTCTGGAGTATCGCTATCATTTTAATTTCGATATACTCAGACCTTTGTTAAGAATTATGGACTAATTATCCTCTCACCAACAAAACGATGAAGGGGCTATAACCATGCCTTAAAAAATCAGCCCCAACCATTACTGCAACTTCTCTCTTGGATGGCTTGATGAGTAGGATCTTCTTCATCTCTGTTCAAATTCATTTGAATTCATTTCTAACAACCCTTCTCTTCTCCTACTCTTCATCTCTGTTCAAATTCATTTGAATTCATTTTTAACAACCCTTCTCTTCTCCGAAAGTGAAATATATTGAGGTTCAACAGCATGGAATTGATTAGAGATTAGCTGCATCCAGTAAAAGAAGACAATACTTATAACAAGACATTATAGAGAACTCAGCTTTTGATAGATAAGATGTGTTCAATCTGCTTTAATTGCTGAAAAAAGAACAACTTAGTCTCCATAAAACACAGTCATGACAGAAAGATTGTGCATCTGGAAATGCGAGTTGTGTGCTTCTATTAGAGAAATTCTGTACTTAGATAGCGTTTGTCATTAGTTTCACAGCATGCACGCCCTACACCAACCAATCAAGTCATCTCAGTTCAAATGTAATCTAATTATTTAACTTGATCGTCTAACATTTTGAGTTAGATGCTTGATTATCGGGTACTGCTGCCTAATATGTAGCCCTCTGCTATACCATCAATGATAAGGTAAGGTCGTACCAAAAAGAGATGCTTGAAAAAATTCAAAAACTTCTCTGCAATCATATTCTTAATGCTGCTCAGTTGTGCCTGTGGAATACATTCCTGAAGAAGCTCCAGCACACAGCCGTTAGGAGAATATAAAGAATCAGTGGACCGGCGGGTCATATGCCCTAAAGGAAGGGCTGCAAATAAATCAAAACCAAGATCTATGCTTCAACCCATCGAGGGATTTAAATCATGGATTACGAAGGAGACAACGTAAAAACATTGCACGGCATTGTAAACGCTTCTTACCTTATAGAGGTGTAAAAGGTGTCAGGTAGTCAACAGATGCTCTCTGCTGACCCGAACCATGGCAGCAATCTCATTATAACACCGTAGCATTAACCCTGTTCCAAGCAAACAAGCTATTAAGAGTATTCCTTACGAGAAAACAACAAGAAAGATTCATACGCACGAAGGCTATCAAGAAAACCTCTTGAAAAGTGCAGAGAGAGAGAGTGGAATTGCAGAAGAACGCTACCTTGAGAGAGCTTGGAGCAAAGTTGCGAATTGCAGGAGAGTGCTAACTTGGGTTTTTCGGTCCGAATCGCCGTTTTCCCCAAGGATTCCGGCTTGGTGACACAGAGATGACCCGCCATAGCTCAATTAGTGTGGAGGGGACCGTCTTCCGGCCATCGTCGCCAAGCCAGTTAGGGCTCCCGCAATCATACGCTCCAACGACTCCGTCATGCTTCTTTCTTGATCTACGCACCCCAGCTCGCTGGCTCTGAGCTTCGTGGGCGAGCTGGTTTGTTACGGTTTAGAGTTTGATGGCGAAGGGAGCAGGAGCAGTGGCCATTTTATGGACATGCCGACAACCCAACAGGGGCGAGAAAAGGGGATCAAACGGAAGGCTATAGACAACGACGCACCCCTCAAGCTCGAGTCGAGGGAAAGTAGGGTCTAGACCTACGCTCTATACCCGATCCGATTCCTCTTTTTTGGACCATTTTTCAGTCCGGTTCCACTGGAACTTATTTTCGCAATCTCCCGATATTCTATACAATTTCAAATTTTATATTAATATGCGAGAAAATAACGTAATCCTCATAATTTGTTTCGAAATATTAATACATGAACTTTTTGACTAAACAAAAAATTAAGAATTCACAAAGCTAATTACAATAAACAAAATCATAAGGCAAAGAATTAACAATAAATATGGGTATAATATTAGTATTCTTCCCACAACTACTACATGAAGCTACTCATTTATGTAAACATAACCTTCTACAAAAAAGAAATTAAGCAAGCCAATTCACGTGGTACACAAGAATTTGGCGGCGACAAAGAGGGAGTCGACGAGAGAGGGAAGTAAGTGAGGAAGAGGAACAACGAAGGAGGAGTGTCGTGCGTGTTTGAGAGAGCCAAATTGCGGGAGTAAGAATATAAATAAAGGTAAAAATAGGGTTTTGGACCTATACTTAAAAAACCGGTTCCCAAACCGGTCCGGGAACCGGTTCCTGAGTGGGCAATCAAGCGGACCTGGTTCTTGGACCGGTTTCAATGGGAACCGGTTCTCGACTCTGTTTTCTGGGTTTTCTGGGTGAGTCGGTCCAGTTGCACACCCCTACTTTCACTCGCATACTATCTAGAATATTTGAGACATACTGATATAATTTTTGTATCTATGAGTGATAATTGCGGGGAATGGGCAAAAAGAGTCAATTTAGCTCTCTGTTTTTTCCAGCACTTCGTAACTCGACTTCTGATCATTTCTCTCCCTCGCTTGCTAACATGATCACCTTCTTGCTGGACGCCAAGAGCAGCAGAAGAAGCTCATGCACACTTTCTAGAAGCTGATCGCAGGTCAATGTCAATTTATCATCATAATTTCATTCATGGTTGGGTTAATTTTTCTCCTTATAGTCGTCCAGGCTGGTTACAAGTTCAAATTACAATGGTCACCATGCAAATCGAGATTTCCTCTATGATGTATAAGATAATAATTGTTCCAATTCAGGTATAGCATTGTCTACAAGCACCCTAACTTCTAGCATGGATTTGGAAAGAGCTTTGCCCTAAATAGTTTTCGATCTTCCAAGATGAACTCAAGAAAAGCTTATGGCAAAAATTTGCCACATTAGTGAGTAAATCGACAAGAGAGCTTTTGAAATGTCAAAATACTATTCATATTCATATTCATGAAAGAAAAATATGTGAATTTACGTGTCAATATAAGATATAAGATCATTTATAAAGATTTCAAACAATTTACATTAAGAAGAAAGAGTGGGATTTGAAAATTAATTTAAAGGGGCTAATCGACTCTTGAATCGATGCAGCCATGTGAAGGTCCTAATTGGACAATGGCGGCGGGCTTCGTTTTGGGCAATTTGAGTGGTCGATTTGGCCTTTGTGATGCTGTTTCGAATGGTCAGTTGTGAAAAACTGACTTCGTTTTTTTTGTCTTGGCCAATAATTTTCCAAAATTTCCCTTTTCTTTTAAACCTTCTAGGCCAACGTCATGTTTCTCTAATTTAATCAATTTGAGAGAAAATTTACAATAAGAAAAACAAGAGGGAACTTAATAGATGAGACAACATTCCTCGGCCAGATCAAGTGAGGATATATTTGTTTGATGAAATATATCGATTTTAACAAGAGTGACTTCATTGTGTAAATAAAATGGTAGACCCCAACTTTGTATGAAGATTTCTATAAATGGATTTGCTTACACAAAAAGGTAATCAACTCCTTGAAATCGACAAATGGTTAGGTTTGATTAGTCAATCAAGAGATTGGTTAGTATGATAACTCCAAAGACATGGGAAACTCGACAATTGCATGGCATAGTTATTGGTTGAAGGTGATCGGCAATTGTGCGACTTACCCCTTGGAGAGAGAATAGATTTAGGGTTATTGCTAAAAAATAGACCTAAGACCCATAATTTTTAACGGAGCTCTCCTAGACTCATATCTCACGCAGCTTTGGATATTCATATTGATGTTATGAGAATTATTAATAAGAAGTCATTACTAATCTATTAAGGTCAACTAGAAATCAAATAAAGCATTAAAACGCACTTCACTTCCTTCACAATAAGAGAATTTAGAATCGAAGACTTGATTACATTAATCAACCAATTAGTACAATTTCAATACCTAATCTTGTTCACTTTAGAAAAAATTTTGTTAGGTAATTTGAATTGATTTTAAACCTATCTACTAATATGTGAGGTGATCATGTAGATGTGCAATCATTAAGGTAATAATCAGTAATCAATGGAGCATTGATAAAAAAAAAAAAAAATGGAGCATTAATAAATTGCAGGAGGAACAAGCATCTAACACTAAAAGATAAATAAATATTAATCCTAACTAGGTTAAAGGAAAGCCATAATCATTTTATTGAAAGTGCATAATTAAGAGTGCTTGTCTTTAAGGACCAACAAAACCTTAAGGTGAAGTGTAAGAGGTTGTTCAATTTTAGAGCATAATTTTATATCAAAAGGCTTCCACTTTTAAGAGAAAACCATCTTTAAGCTTTTTCCTAATATTTTTTTTAAAATTATCTTTAAATTTTTAATTTTTAATTAATTTTTTAAAAATAATTCGGAAAATAGGGACTTGGGCGGGGCCCCAAGGTCCGGTCCGAACATAGGCTGCTATGGACTTTGGGAACTGGGAACATGAATTGGGCTCTATTAAAACAAACCCCCATTTCAGTAATGGACTCTCAAAGACACCCTTCATGAAAATTTAAACCCAGCCCAAGTCCGCCTAACTTAAACCGAACCCAAATCTACTGAAACAAAACCTGAGGCCCATCTTCCTATCCTCTTTTCACGAACGTCTGCACCAGGCCTATTTTCCTAATTTTCTTTTATCCTCTCCCAGCCTTCCGACGTCTCAACTCCCCTGCGACGTCCTTTACCGAAGCCTCCCACCGATGAACTCCACCCTGGAATTTCGCCCCACGGACCCACGGAAGAACTTTAAACGAATCGACGACAACACCCAACGTTGCCGGCCGTCACCAAGCCATCTTGGCTCACCACCGCAAAACCAAATTCGCTTCCAACGTCTTCCATCACGCCAGCCGCCACCACTCATCACGTTCAATGAAAAATAGGCAGCGTATCTCGAACGAAATGCAAAGATGCAGTGATTTCATTGCTCGTGAAAATCGAGCTTAACAACTAATAAGCGCACGAACCGCATTAAGCGGTACCTTCGCATTCGAGCAAAAATAGGGGCCATTTCTTAAACAATTCTCTCAGAAACATTTCATCGAGCAAGTCTTAGGCGTTAGACTAAAAGTGATATGGCATACCGATGAACCACCACTTCGGTTTCTAGCTCGTCCTACAACATCTCAAGTCGATAAAAATATGTCAAACGGATCCATGGTACGCTTTCACGGAAACAAACAAAACCTTGGGCTCATTTTCAAAACAACACTAACTCTGAGGCATTATATCGAGCATGTGATGAGCACGGACTAAAGAGAGGTCATAAACCCACTCTAGACTCTAGCTCGCGTCTAGATGCAAAAGAGAACCGCAAGTGACGCTCAAACTCGACAAAAGGAACGGCTCGTTCAAACAAAGCATGCTCGTGGACCAAGAAAAACGAGACCCAGCTATCGTTTCAGTTCCATTTTAAATAAAACCGAGCAACGGAGTTCCCAGAGAGAAGAAGTGCTTGACCGCGGACGTCCCTACCCGGCTACGTTTCATATTATCCTATTGCCATCCAACACATCAAATATATCCTATCTATGACCGAGAGATCCGATACATGTGACGGAGTTTTTTCGGATGATTTGACAAAGGAATCACTCAATCGAATGAAATATAGTACCGGTGGATATGAGGAGCTTAGAAGCATAGGATCGAGGAAGAGGACTATTGATCATGCACCATTTTATAAGGGAAAATTCAAATAATGGTATGAAATATATTCTTTTTTTTCAAATAAGAACCTTGAAAAGGGTATTATTTCAAATTCAAATAAAGGCATAAAGTGAAATTTATTTCAAATAAGGGCTTGAAATGATCATATCAATCTTAAAAAGAGCTTGAACTCACTAATTGGTGAAGAGCAATTCCATCTTTTAAATTTTAAATTTTTTTTTTTTTTTTTTTTTTTTCTTTCTTTCTCTTGATAAAAAAACTTCAATTAAAAAAAAAAAAAAATATAGCGAGAGGGCTCTCTCCCACCTGTGGCCGCCACTCCATCATCGATGGGGCAGTAGCAATGGTCGACAAGGTTGCTAGTGCCTGGATAAGGGCTGGCGACCCTCACCAACCAAAGGCGAGAGCCAATAGGCCCTCACCAGAAACAGGAGAGGGCGGCAACCCTCTCCCAAAATTGGGCAAGGTCACCCACCCTCACCTAGCTCTGGTGAAAGAATAGCTTTTGCTTCCTTATGTATGTGAATCATTCTATCTTTATCAAACATTTTAAGAGAAAAAATTGTTTAGAATAAGTTTTGATTTCAAGAAATTGAAAATTACAATTCTTGTTATTTGCTTATTTAATAAGTATTTTTAGAGTACTACTTTAAAAAAAGTATCATTTTGGAAAAGCATATAACAGAGATTATTAAGTACTTAAATTGACTATTTGTTTATTTATAAAGTTTAATTGCAAGGCCATGACAAGAGATTTAACCTCTTCAAACAGCAATGGGCAAGAGATTCCAAATACTTTTTATACCATCTAACAATTTAGAGTCGATCATGTCTTTTAAATTGGAACTTACTCACCCCAAATATTATTGATGCTTTTTCTTATATTTTTAATTAAGACTTTTTTTACGAAATGAGCCATTGATATCCCCAAAATGCAAGTAATTCAAGCCCTACTAGTCATAGATTCAATTCTCTCGATTACTTCTCAATCTTAAAAAGCTCTTGTTCATTTGTAACTTATATTTGATTGTGTTTTTTTTTTTTTTTTTGAACAGCATATATTTGATTGTGTTGGATGGCTCTAGCTTTATTCCTATTAGCACTGTGGGATAGTGACGGTTCGGTCAAAACAAATAGTAGTTCCCACTTGAACCGGACATTCCGTTGTGGGCATAAACTTATGCCTAGGAATGATTGTTTACGCCATTCTCCTATTCCCCTTTATATTTTAATAATAAAAGAAACCTGAAGTCACATGGCGTTTGTTGGGGTCTTATTTTTGTTTTCATTTGATCACCACCTACTCAATTATCAACAGACTTTGCAGAGTCAAACACAAAGCGAACTAGTCATGGCCTGGATCCATATGACACGGCCCAACAGATGGACGCATTTTAATTTTTAGAAGTTTCTCAAGCGCTGGGCGTGACAAGCAAATGACCCTTGAGCTTCCCAAAACCCTAGGGCCTCTTGAGTGATATTGTACAACTATGTAATGATTAGGGAATATTTAAACCCTACCGTTAGATTTAAGAAGAGATCTATGGCTGAGATTGGCCCCGTGCTTATATATAGGGTCTCCTCCTCTAAATTGTATGATCCCATTCGCAAATAAACAAATATTACTGAGCTTTTTTCTCCAAAAATACTCTCTATAATCCCCTTGAGGCTTGAGGCTGCATGAGCGAAGAAACCTTAGATCTATCATTCTCACTTTATTTTTGCACTATGTGTAGCTTAATTAACCACACAAACCATAGATTGAATTCCCAATCCATAACCAGAAACCGTAACTTTGAAAATTCTATTTTTCCATTATAAAAAAAAACGAATCAAATACCTTTCGAGATTTATAGTCAATTGACATAATGGTAGACCATTTGTTGAATCAATCTCTCTTAACACACACAATCACAATTTAGGTTGCCAAATCAACAAGTGTCAAAAATAAACTTCATTGCAGAATCAAAGATGAAACTTTTTTTCTGGTGATACACAACGGAAACGAATGATGCTGCATTAGAGAAGCAAAATGTTGGTAAGAAAGAAACTCGAATGCTTTCGAAAATGGAGATGTGAAGGGCATGCATACCTATCATGCAACCCAAGAGAGAAATCATAGTAATAATTGATTGAAAAATTGAGATGAAGGGGACGCATACCTATCAAGCAACTTCAAGAGGGAATCATAGTAATAGTTGACTAAGGATGACAAAAATACTATAATGCTTTCCTCTCATTCCCTCCCCATCCCCATCCCAATCCCTCATCCCTTAAAAAAAAAAAAAAAAAAGCTCAAGATCCCCCAAATTCCCCAAGAAAATCAGATTGAAAGTTTCAAAATTTAGGGTTTCCATTCTACCACTGGAAATTCCAATAATGCTGCATCGAGAAGATTCGGGCAGCAATGCAATTGGTGGCCCAACTAGGCTCCCTCTCCTTTGCCATCAACGCCTTCTGCCGCCAGATCCACAACCTAGATAACCACCTCCATTCCCTCCATCTTGCCATCAATTCCCTCATCCTCCTCATCTCCTCATCCAATACAATCCCGATCCTCTCTCCCAAACCCAAACCAAGCCCCACTCGATCAATTGAAATCCCCACTTCAGCTCTTGCAGGAGGATGCGAGATCGCCACCTGGATTGCCAAAGGTGGCCCTAGTCCGAGCTTAAGTAGCTATGCCAAAGCATGTGCAGTCGTGGCCTCCGCCACTACCAATGATGAAGCTTGTCTATGATTGCGTCGGAGGGTTCTACAATATGGCAATAATCCCGTCCTTTTGAAGTGTATCAAAGTTAGATCACTGCCAATCCCTAGCCATTCCTCCTCATGAACATGAGCCAAACCGATTAGGTCTTGTACATGAAGAGGTGAACTCCAAAGCTACACAAGACCATAATTCCCATAAATTTCGAGAGTGCAAAATATGAAGCATCAACAATTAACCTACAAAATAAAACGTAAGTTTGTCTGCAAAATAAGACGCAAGTTTGTCTCATTACGCTGCAGTAAATTCTCGGAAGCAAATATATTGAGGTGATACTAGACCTTTAGCAATGGAATAAAATTGCATAGAGATTTACATTTTGATCTCCTGTTCACCGACTTGCATCATACGTGATATTATAGAGAACTCGGATAGTGATTGAATCCATGACTTTTGGCATTAGTAGATCTTCAAATTTCAAATTTCAGATTTCAATTTGTTTAGTTGGAAGCAGATTTATGATGCCAAATCGGCTGGATCCTACAATTAAATAACCAGAAAAATCAATGAGAAACATCAAAGATTGTCGGTACCTACATTCATGCAAAGACTACTAATAATCCACTAATAATTGGAGTGTGAGTGTTTGCTACATTTAGATTATGCCCAAATTCAAAAGTGTTTATAAAAACACAACTTAATTTGAATGTAAAACTCACTGCACAAATCAAGGGATGGACAAGCTCCGACACAAGAACGTCTTCCACGTTCCTTTTTTTCCTTTTACCGCGCGGCGTCTCTTTTTCATTTGTGCGGCTGCGGCTTCTCCAAGAAAAAGAAGAATAATAGCAATGCCCTTTTTCTTCTACTTCTTCTCTTTCTTTCTCTTATAAGGACTTGATTTTGGATAGATCCACCGAATTTTAAATTCACTTTTTCTTCTTTGTGTGGCTTTTAGATTTTTATTTTGATCGGTGTGAGGCTTTTAAATTAGATGCTCAATGTTTAAAATATAAGATAAAGTCCAAATAAGCGATCAAAGAATTCTTGGATCAAATCAATAAATATCTCTAAGAACACGATATCTTCTTATCTAATCGATAATTCTGGTCCATATCATCCAATTCGATTTGGATTTCATGTACTGCTCAAAAACACAAATTCTGCCGAAAAGAGAATGACTTACCATCCAAATAATTCGATCAGGAGACAAAGATGGCCTATGCTTTGCGTGATGAACGTTAACCAGATGTCTCCTTCAATCCGGACAGTTACGGACCCCAGGGGATTTGCAGTCGCACCTTATCTTTGGGCCTATTTTTGGGCTTTTGCTTATTCCACTTCACGTCAAAATTGGCGTAAAAAGAAATCACATGTGACTCGTGCTGTGTCTATACAGATAGTTGACAACTAGGATGACTGAGAAAGAAGATGCTAGACATGGCCTTTGTTTCCAATGTTATGGAGAGCACCCGAATATAAAAACGAACAGTGCTGGATATATTAAAATTGCTGTGTTGTTAAGTGATGTGGCGAATTGATATTGAGTATCGATATAATTCACTTACTTGAAAGCTTAACAATAATCCGTCATGTTATTGAGTATGCCAAGTTGTATATTAATAGTATATATACAGCACTACTATCGAGCATAAGTCAACTTTGTATTAAGCACTCTCCTAAGTCCTTGTACAAGGAATTACTCTTGCCTAATATAAAGTGAACTTGGTCATGGGATGGACCCATGCATAACTTCGCCAAAAGGTTACGATTTGTCTAACCTGCTTTATCTTTGCACTATATTTAGCTTAATTTGACCGCACAAACTATAGAGCCAATTCACAACCCATCACCTCAAACCACAATTGAAAATTTTCTTTTTCAGTAGAAAAGATCGAATATTATATACCTTTTGATTACACAACTTCAAAGAAATCCAGTCAAGATTTACATATACAATACCTAAGATCAATTGACATAATAGTAGGTGATTTGTTAAATCAATATCTCTTAACATGCATTTCACGATTACAGAGGCAGTCAGCCACCATTGTCATCTTGTTTTGCTATATTGATAACAAAGTTATGGAGAAACCAATCATGACTTGAAAATGTTTTCAACCCTCGTGCATTGAGACCCTTGACAACATAATCATTTCTATCATCCATTTGCAAATCGTGGGATCATGCCTTTTCCTTAGGATCAGGGGAGGATGATTGGAGGTGTCTCTCCAATGTTCATGGTCGATCGGTCGGCTGGATTGGTGGGGCCAGGATTAAGACCCCACAAATCAAGCGTATAGTCATTCTACTCTGGCCAGACAAAAAGAATTATGCTGGCCTCTTTTCAAATGAGAGATTGAATGTGCAAAACATATTTTCTTTAAGAGTTTTGTGCTGCTATTTAAAAAATGGAACAGAAGTTGTTGGACTATCTCAGAGATCCTTTCACATGCTTCAATGAGCATGACACACACACACAGAGCGGAGTTAGCATTTTTTACATAGTGAAAAGATCCTTACTGTAAAATATGGGATTTGGGCGCTTCAAGTGGCTCTAACTCGGGCTAAATAAGGGATCATAGTGCATGGTCGATCGGTCTGCTGCATAGTCATTCTACTATGTGTTGGAAGATCTTAGAGTTGATTCTGATCTTAATTGATACTAATAGATATTTGATTAGAACAGTAAATAGGAAGCTAGAGAATTCTGATTCTTGTATCTTTATTCTTTCCTTTTTTACTCTTTCACTC
This sequence comes from Eucalyptus cladocalyx, assembly GCA_017140615.1. Taxonomy (NCBI): domain Eukaryota; kingdom Viridiplantae; phylum Streptophyta; class Magnoliopsida; order Myrtales; family Myrtaceae; genus Eucalyptus; species Eucalyptus cladocalyx. The sequence continues at coordinate 27,420,633 of CM029516.1, forward strand.
TTACATTATAAATGTACATGTAATGCTATACAGAAGATATACAGAAAAAGCATTTTACCAAAACTCCATTACTTTCTGTCATGGTATCAGAGCATTCGCTTCCTGGCCTTGCTTCCGCAACCTTCTGAATTGCCGTTGTCTTTCTCTGGTCTGTTGCTGCGATTTTCCTGCAGAACAAACCAGCAAAGCAATTAGGAATTCAATCTATATACCATGGCAAAGGATAAAAACACTATGAGTCCCTCCGAAGAAGACTCATCACCTCAGGATCAAACAAATTCATCTTCTGATCAAATTGGATTGACTGAAGAAGGGCAGGTTACCAACAATGTCTCGGCCCCTGCCCCTGCTCCAGTGCACATTCCATTATCAACTTATTGGCCTCCACCCCAGTGGTACCATCCTCCTTGGACGACTGGATCTGAACAGTACCCATATGGGACTGACCCGACTGATGAGTCGGGACAAATTGCTCCGGGACACAGACCCGGATTCATACCGAGACAGGGAATGGAGCCCTACCCGTTTCCACACGGAGCACCTTACCTTTTTCCGTTCAACGGCGGCCAGCTGAAATTGGCGATCCACTTTACACTTCACCGGCGGACGGGCCGGAATTACGCTTGATCACCCAAGACTCACGGACCGACGAACTACCACTCTTGGGCTCGGGATCTCCGACGAGCACTCGTCACCAAGGCCAAGGAGGGCTTTATCGAGGGAACCGTGCCCTTTCCAATGGACGAGCGACTACAGAAGCACTGGCGGCGCTGCAACCAACTTGTGCGCACCTGGATCGGGAACTGCTTGGCGCCTGATGTTGCTGCGGCCTCCCTCCGACTGAAGACTCAAAGATTTTCTGGGAAAGCATACAAGAAATGTATGGAAAATCAGATAGGGCGAGAATTTGTTTCCTTGACACAAGCCCTAGCCGAATTAAAACAGGGGAACCTCTCGGTCACCGCCGTGTTTAATCGGCTATCGGCCCTGTGGAATGAGATTGAGGCGGCTGAGGAGAAGTTGGAGGGACCGGAGACGACTCTCCGGCAATACTACGCAATCAAAGAGAAAGAGAAGGCCACCAGATTTCTCCTTACCTTGAATGAGTCGTACGCCGTGTTTCGTTTGCAAATCCTTGCGATGGAACCTCAACCAACGCTCGGTCGAATCTTCCAACTGGCCGTGCAGGAAGAAAACCAGCGGGTTGCCGCGACAGAACAAGCTCGGGTCAGTGAAGGTTTCGCGGCGTTTCCATCTGGGCTTGCTTCGACGGAAAACGTCGCCGGAGCCGCAGGGATTTTCGGAGCCACGGGACAATCACGGGGAAAGCTTTTCGTGGCCGCTGCAATGAGAGGTGGAGAAGACAACCCTAGGTCTTCACGGATGGACGGCTGGGATCGCGGCAATGGATCGGACAGCCCGGATAGAATCGCCGGATCTGACGGTCGTGGGAGGCGCACTGGATCGAACGGGCAGGATCTCTTCTTTGGAGGGGACGGCCTGGATCGTCGCTCGAGATCGGACGGCTTCAATCCCGCGAATTATTCCACTGAATCGGACGGTCGGCATTTTGCCACGACAAAGACCAGTTACAAAGGATCCTACGGCACACGAAATGCCACGTCACTTTGGGAAGGTTAGTGGACAAAATTCAAAAATTAAAAATAAATATTGTGAATTTTGCAAACGTCCACACCATACTTTTGTTGAAACATGTTGGAAATTACATGGGAGACCCAATAATAAAAGGGAAAAGGAGGCATCGTCTATTAGGTCTCTACACGAAAAATTATGGGCCATCTCGTGAGACTATCACCCAAGAACAATATGAAAATATTGTGCAAGCTTTGAGCCAACTCGGACCTCGGGAAAATGGTGCGGGATTCTCAGGTACTTTTTTCCATGAAAAGAATTCATTATCTATTGATGCATGGATTATCGATTCGGCGCAAGTGACCACATAGTTTGTAATGAGTATTTTTCTCTCATGTCCATCAAAATACACGAGTCTCTGTTACGGTTCGACTTCCTAATGGAAACATTATGAATGTTACCAAAATCGGTACCGTACATCTTAGTCAAAACATTGTCCTTAAAAATGTCCTATACATTCCAGATTTTGAGTTTAATCTTATCTCTGTAGCAAAAGTATGTATGGACAATTCCTGCAAAGCCATATTCAATTCCAAAAATTGTATCTTTCAGGACCCTTCGATTGGCAGAGTGATGGGCTTGGGTAAAGAGGCACAAGGGCTTTATTTTTGGGTCAATTCTCCAGGAGATTTAGAATTCTTGAATAAAGGCATTTATTGTAATGCAATCAGTTATAATAAAAATCTCCTTTTGCATCAACGACTGGGTCATAGTGCTCGATTTCCCCATCCAAAATGTCCCATATGTCCTTTAGCTAAGCAAACTCGAGCATCTTTTCCTATTAGCACATCTCGAGCCCAAAATCCATTTTCCTTGATTCACATGGACATCCGGGGTCCCTATCATACTTCTCATCGTGATGGCTCTCGCTATTTTCTTACAATCGTTGATGACTATAGTCGTGCCACTTGGCTTTATCTTATGCAATCAAAAGGTCAGACATTTACTCATTTATCAAATTTTCTTTCCCTAATTAAGAATCAATATGATAAATTTGTGCATCGAATTCGTACAGATAATGGGAGAGAATTTTTCACTTATGATTGCACAACTTTATTATCTACTCATGGGATAGTTCATGAAAGTTCTTGTACTTATACTCCACAGCAAAATGGAGTGGTAGAAAGAAAACATAGACATCTCTAAGAAGTAACCCGTGCAATTAAATATCAAGCTTCAGTCCCTGAAGATTTTTGGGGAGACTGTGTGGTCACAGCTGCCTATTTGATTAATCGCATGCCAAGTCGAATTCTTCATGGTAAAACTCCATTTGAGATGCTTTACAAGAAACAACCAGATAATAGCCATCTTAGAGTATTTGGTTGTTTATGTTATACAACAACAGTCGGTCCTCGAGATAAAATGAGCCCCCGTGCAACACAGTGTGTTTTTATGGGATACCCTTCCTTTCATAAGGGTTATCATGTCATGGAATTTTCTACAGGACGATTCTTCATCAGTAGAGATGTAGTTTTTCATGAAGACACATTCCCTTTCAAAGAGAAGCTGGCTTCGTCACAAGACAATTTATCCAACAACAATCGATTTCTTCTATCGATGAAGATTTATCATTAGCGCCCGGCTTTCTTATGACTCCTACATCTTCTATGACACCGCACCGGTGGAATTCTCCAACCTCGGAGACGGGATTATCAGCTTCATCTAAGGAAGTTCCTCCATTTACTTCAGCCAGTAGACACACCGAGATATGGCTCTTTTGAATCATCTGGGACTTCCGAGGATATGGTTGAGATACCTCGTCGTTCTGGAAGACAGACTCGTCCACCCACTTGGACTAAAGATTATATATGTTCTGCTGCAAACTCTTCAGGTACACAATATCCTGTTTCATCCTATGTTTCATTCAATCAATTATCGGCAGAACATATGTGCTGTATTAGTCGAATTTCAGAAGCACACGAACCATCTTCATTCACTGAGGCAGCAAAGGATCCCAAATGGCGAAAGGCAATGGATTCCGAACTTACTGCACTCATGGAAAATCATACTTGGGATGTTGTCCCCTTACCACTGCATCGCAAACCGATCGGATGCAAATGGGTTTACAAGATCAAGTTCAAATCGGATGGTTCCATAGAACGCTACAAGGCTAGGTTAGTAGCCAAAGGCTTCACCCAAAGAGAAGGCTTCGACTATCACGAGACATTCTCCCCAGTTGCAAAGGAAGTGACCGTTCGGTCTTTTTTATCTGTTGCGGCAATACGCAATTGGTCCTTACATCAGATGGATGTCCACAACGCCTTCCTTCATGGAGACTTCCTCAAGGATTACGCAAACAGGGGGAGTATCGGGTATGTCGTCTTCGCAAATCCTTGTATGGGTTAAAACAGGCATCTAGACAGTGGTATGCCAAGTTCACCGCGCATTAACCAATGCAGGTTTCAGCATTCCAAACATGATCATGCTTTATTTACACGAAATGAGGGAAGTTCATCAATTTATTTACTGATATATGTTGATGACATATTGGTTATAGGAAACAATGATTCTCATGTTGCAAGATTCAAGGAATATCTGCATTCCAACTTTCATATCAAGGATTTGGGGCCTCCCAAATACTTTCTTGGGATTGAAATTGCCAGGTCTGATAAAGGAATTTCCCTCGTCCAAAGGAAATTTGTCTTGGAAATAATTTCTGAAGCGGATTATCGGGTTGCAAGCCGAACGGTAATTCCCATTGAACGAATATCAAGCTAACAACACATGAGTATGATCTCAATTCTTCTTCATCAAACAAGGACTCTTTACTTAGGGATCCGTCAGGGTATCAGCGACTTGTTGGAAAATTGATATATCTTACCATGACAAGACCTGATATATGTTACGCAGTACAAATACTTAGCCAACTCATGCATATGCCAAAAGAGTCACACATGAATGCAGCCTTGAAAGTAGTAAGATACTTAAAGGGATGCCCAGGGCTCGGTATATTTCTATCTCGTGAGTGTGATATGGAGATGACAGCTTTTTGTGACACTGATTATGCTACCTGCCCAATGACTAGAAGATCAATCACCGGTTTTTGTGTTAAATTGGGAAAGTCGTTGATTTCATGGAAGACAAAGAAGCAGTCCACCGTATCATTGTCATCAGCTGAATCAGAATATCGAGCCATGGCAAAAACTACCTGCGAAATAGTCTGGATACGAGGACTTCTTTCAGACTTAGGAATACAGGTCAGTGGACCAAGTGAATTGTTCTGTGATAATGATGCTGCACTTAAGCTAGCAGCAAATCCAGTTTTTCACGAAAGAACAAAACACATAGAAGTTGATTGTCACTTCACTCGCGACAAAATCAAAGAAGGACTTCTTGTGACAAAGGGCATTGGAACAGCGAATCAACCTGCAGATATCTTCACTAAGCCGTTATGCCAAAGACAACACAAGTTTCTATTGAGCAAGCTAGGTGTCCTCGACATATATAGGCCACCAGCTTGAGGGGGAGTGTTGGAAGATCTTAGAGTTGATTCTGATCTTAATTGATACTAATAGATATTTGATTAGAACAGTAAATAGGAAGCTAGAGAATTCTGATTCTTGTATCTTTATTCTTTCCTTTTTTTACGCTTTCACTCTTACATTATAAATGTACATGTAATGCTATACAGAAGATATACAGAAAAAGCATTTTACCAAAACTCCATTACTTTCTGTCACTCTGGCCAGACAAAAAGAATTATGCTGGCCTCTTTTCAAATGAGAGATTGAATGTGCAAAACATATTTTCTTTGAGAGTTTTGTGCTGCTATTTAAAAAATGGAACAGAAGTTGTTGGACTATCTCAGAGATCCTTTCACATGCTTCAATGAGCATGACACACACACAGAGCGGAGTTAGCATTTTTTACATAGTGAAAAGATCCTTACTGTAAAATATGGGATTTGGGCGCTTCAAGTGGCTCTAACTCGGGCTAAATAAGCACTGATGATCCAGATTGAGAGGTCAGGCTGAAGTTGATTGGTGATCCTAGGTGGGATAGAGCTAAAATATCGGATCCATCGAATGTCAGCCGCCAAAGCACAATGAATGGCCAGGATTTTCTAGTCTAGCCTCTCATGTAACCTGTGCCCGCCCAGTTAGGACTGTATAATAATAATTTCCTTCCAGCACCATTGAAGATATCGAAACAAAGCATAGGGAAAAAGATGATATTGAATCTGCACTATGGTTTTCTAGTGCCACAATCGATGATTATACAAGTGTAGTAAAGTCCTAGTAAAAGACTCTGTGCAAGGAATTGTGTTGACTCTGCAGAAGTGCAGACAGAAAGAACGCCAAAGGGGAAAAGATATTGACTCGCATTTAAATTTTTCTGCAAGTAATGTCAAAAGGAAGAAAAATGATATGGACTCAGCAGAATTTGCATTGTCCTTCACCCACGATCGCAATGTATGTTGCTTAATCAGCGTCAGCAACGAAGCTAATTTGAGATTGAAGCATTGCAGAACTAGTGATGAAAAGGTAAACCGCCACGTCCAGCATGGTTCCTCCTGTTGACGCGTGCATGAGCCTTTGTCCAGTGATACATGACGAAACCACATGATGCTGCATCAGAGAAGAATAAAGTTCGTCAGAAATGAACTCGAACGCCTTTCGAACTTCAAGATGAAGGGATGCGTACCTATCAAGTAACCCCAGAGAATGGTTGACTGAGGATGATCTTTTGAGGCTATGACCATAATCCCGTCCATCACATCATCCACAAATAGGAGAGTAATTACTCCAAAACTCCTAATTATGGTCAATGTGGAGTAAATCGCGGTTAAGGTGACAACCAAATTCAAGAGACATATCGAGAACATAGAGGCAGACACCGGGTATGGTGTGCAACTTTCTGACAGATAGGCCAAAGCACACATAAAAGCCAAGCTGCCAAAAAAAATATGGACAAGTTCAACTACTGACCAGAAAACTTGCGATCATACTTTTTTGTCCTGCAAGTAGAACAGAACAAATGCATGTCTATATTTCCAGTTCTAAAAAACAATAAGTAAGACCGAACCAATAAGATTAATAGCTACTACCAGATTGGTGCAACAAAGGACCATGAATCAGCCAAACTCTGTAAGCTAAAGCGCTCCCCCTGAAACAAACGCGGGATCACAGCCAAACCCAGAGCATCGGCAGCCATTCCTACAATGAAGAGCTGAAACGATGTACCCTGCACCTTGGGACTGTTGGTCCCGTACATCGAAAGATGAAGTCCAAAGCTATACAATACCATGCTCATCAACCCAAAACCCTAATATTTTCAGTGTGCAAAATATTAAGCGCAATATATGTCATCACTGGACCTGTAAAATAAATCGAAATTGCCTCATTATGCCGCAGCGAGCTCTAGGAAGCGAAATATATTGATATATTACTTACGTAGACATTTGGCGGCATGGAATTGCTTATTTGTCCTGCTTCCCGACCTGCATCAGCAAAAGCATGCATTAAGATAATCACATCATGGAGAACTCAGGCAGTGATTGAATAAATGGCTTTTTGCATAAGTAGATCTTCAAATGCCAACTTCAGTTCCTTTTGCTATATTGTCAGTAGAAGATTTATGATGCCAACATCACAGAAAGTAATTGCTGAAAAGAGTATAACTCACCATCCTAATAATACGCTTAAGAGACAAAAAAGGCCAACGCATCTGTAGATGCAATCGATGGACTTGTCAATGCAATATCAGTCAAAGATCAGTTTGTTAAAATTCAGTGAAAAATACTTACAAGTTGGCAGTCAGTTGCTCAGCAGGAGTCACGCGCTGCAACAGTCAAACAAGCCTTCTCAGTTCAAACTAATCGACTTGATTAACTTGATCATTTAACATTTCAGCCTGCTGATTCTAAATTATTGAGTAACACCTGATATGCGCACCCCTATAGTATGCTATTGATAAGTTTGTCTCTTCTATGTCTTCCAAAAGAAAAAAAGATGCTTGAAAAATTCAAAACTTCTCTGCAATCAGATTCATATGGTGCTCGATTGTACCTTTAGAATATGTGCTAGAAGAAGCTCCAATGACAAAGCCGGAAGGAGAATACAAAGAACCATTGTTCCGGTGGGTTGTGAGAGCGCCTCAGGTAGGATCCACTGCAAATAATCGAAAAGCATGAACTATGCTTCAACCAACCAAGGGAGTTAAAATCATGGATTATACGAAGGAAACAACTTAAAAAGAATGCGCAACATTGCAAACACTTCTCACATTGTAGTACAGCCCGTGTGCTAGTGAGAGCAACCCATGAAAAATGAGGTGCAATGAAGTGAACAGATGCTCGCTGATACCAACCATGGCAGCGATCTTATCAGAACGCAGCCTAAATTTAGTTGTACCCCTGTTCCAAGTAAACAAGCTATTAAGAGAATTCCTGACGAGATAACAGCAAGAAAGATTCATACGCACAAAGACTATCAAGAAAAGCTCTGGAAAAGCGCAGAGAGAGAGAGGGAGAGAGTGAGTTGAGAGAAGAATTACAGAAGAACGCAAACTCGAGAGAGCTTGGGGCGAAGTTGCAGAAGAGCACTCAGACTTGAGAGCGTTTCTTGGATCGATGAACTTCGTTGGCCTTTCTTGGAGTTCTGTTGTTGGTTTTGCATCAGAAAGACTTCTCTTTATACCCAACTGTTTCGGCGGGTAATACCGTTAATGGTAGTGCGCTCACTTTTAAAGTACGGAACCGCGAAGACCTTCCTTGGTCACGGACTCACGACCTCGCGCTACAATCCCACGATGCAAATTGTAGCCCAGAAAAATTAGATATGTTCATAGGCCTTCCGCCTCGCCGATATTCAGATGAATCGGTCGCCGCCGCACGATTCCCAGAATCAATGATGTTGCAAATCGCGTATCATCACACACCATCATTATCAGTAGTCGCCGTAGCCTTCGTGTCTTGTGAAAGTTCTCTCTGTATGACTTTCCATGACTGAGACAAGGTCTCGAAAGGATATCACAAAGGAAAATGGAGTAAAAATTTAATTCTAAACATTTTGAGAATTTATCAATATAATATTTCCAATCAATTATAATCGCAAATTGCTAATGTAGACGTCAACCATCTTATATGACACGATGGATATTAACGTGAACAATTTTTGTAATTTTTTAATAATGTTTTGATCTTTTCTTTTTATTCCTTTTTTTCCCTGTTCTTTTTTGACTCCTTTTTCTTTTTCTCTTATTTTTGTTCATTGGTCTGCAGCCTCCATAGTGCACGAGGAGGTCGCCAACCATAGGCAAGGGCCGGGGCACCCTCACTTGGCGCAAATTTGGTGAGAGCTTGCAACCAAGAAAATTAAACAAAAAGTTTTAAATATATTACACTCACGCTAATTCAATCATAAATATTTTAATTTGACTAATTTAGTCCACAATGTACTAACAATTTGCCAATATAGTCCATCTGGCTAATTTTGACTAGAAATTGATTATGTGAACACCAAGCATCCTACGTGACACGACTAATGTTGACACAAATTTTTTTTGAAAAATTATAATTATTTGCATTTTTTCTTTTATTTTTAAAGGCTGGTAGAAGCCACTAACCACTAGTTGAGCTCGCGACCCTCACCCAAAGTTGGGGAGAGCTTCATAGCCTTGGCCTACAGCCAACAAGGGCTTACAGGCCCTCATCCAATAGCCAATAGGAGTTTTTGACCTTTAACAATAACCAAGAATTTTAAAGAATAATATTTTAAAAAAAAAAAATTCCATGTCAGTATTAGTTATACCACATATGATAGCCAACGACCATGTCATCAATTTCAGTTCAAAATTGGCATGATGGATTATATTGATAAATTGTTAAAAGGTCAACAATTAAATTGATCAAATTAAAAGGCTTAAGAATGAATTGGCATAGTCGAATAGGTTTAGACATTTTTTGGTAATTTTCCTACTCACAACCCCTTACCTAGTGGCCGACAAGGGCAATACAACCTTCACCAAGAGCCACCAAGGCTCACTGGCCTCATTTAAGAGAGAGAGAGAGAGAGAGAGAATCCACAAATAATATTAAAAATTTGCAAAAAAATTGTCCAAGTTAACGTCGGCCATGCCACGCGAGACACATCCATGTAAGCAATTTCGAACTAAAATTGAAAGGATGAACTATGTTTGCAAGGTTTAGGATGAAAAGATTTGGACAAAAAAAATGTCAAATTGAAAGGTTTTAAATCGAATTAATACAAGTGTCACTACTCAAAGTAATGACACAACTTAGAGGATTTCTAAACAGTGGAACATAATAAATCCATGAATGGGCAAACTTTGAAGCTCTAAAGTTCTAGGATTTTCTTGTGCATTCTAGAATACTCTTGGAGCTAGCAATAGTATAAATATATATCGTTATAATAAATGCGGTTAGTTGGGTGAATGAAGAAATTTAATCTCCATCGTCAGATTGAGAAGAGATTGACGGTTACAGTTGAACTTATACTTGTATATATAGGGATCCCTTGCTCTCATTTGAATCATGAATACAATTCTAGAGCTTGTGGGGCTTCTATAACCCACCACAGTTAGGGCTAGAGTTGTCACCTCCGGGCAAGAATAGGAGGTCCTACACTCACTTAAGATTGCTTATTTAGTTGATATTATTGGTTACGGCCCGGACCTCACTCAAAAGAGGAATAATGCGTGATTTATTTTTAAAATATTCTAATACTCATTAACCTAAAACTGGTAAGATTCTCATGGTGCGAAATATGAAGCACAACATATATCATCAATGGACCTATAACGTAAATGCAAGTTACCTCATTATGTTGCAGTAAATTCTCATAAGCGAAATATGTTTAGTTATTATTTATGTAGACCTTGGACCGCACGAAATTGATTACGAAATTGATTGGAGATTAGCATCTTGTTATTGTAATCCAGCCTGCATCAGTAAAAGCTTATAACAATGACATTATAGAAAAAGCTTGGCTTTTGATAGGTTTCTTCAACCCACGTTAATTGCTGCAAAGAGAACAACTTACTGTTCACAAAATACCGACAGAAAGATTTGCAACTGCAATCCATGGAGTTGTCAATGTCCATCAAAGTTCAATATAGAGGAATTCCAAGAAATGTACTTACACAGTGTCAATCATTTTATTTGGCAGCAGGCATGTGCTACATCAATCAAGCAAGACATATCAATTCAAATGTAATCAACTTGACTTAACTTAATCGTCTAACATTTTGGCCCGACGATGCTAAATTGTTGAGTAATGCCTAATATGTAGCCTCTATAGTATACTATCAATAAGATTGTGGCTTCTATGCCTTCCAAAAGAAAAGAGATGCTTGAAATTAGAAATTTAAAAGAAATAAAAAATAAGAAAGTGTAACTTGTGGACCGGCCTAGGAAAGGACCTTGCCTATGCATCTTTCCCATCTGGCCCAACTTAACCGATCAATTTTGATTAAAAATCACTAACATGGACCTCAACCGTCTTATGTGACACAATGGTCATTGATATGGACAATTTTTACAATTTTCTAATAATTTTTTGAGTTTTCTTTTTATTCCTTTTTTCCCCTTTTCTTTTCTTTTTATGTTTTTTTCCTTTTTTTTCTTTTTCTCTTATTTATATCCATTGGTTTGCAGCCTCAACAATGCAAGCGGAGGTTGTAGATCATAAACAAGTTGGACCATAAACAAGGGGGACACCCTCGCCTAGCCAGATCTAGCCAAGGTTTGCAATAGAGAAAATTACAAAAAAAAAAAAATCTAAATCTATTGCACTTATATCAATTTAATCATAAATATTTTAATTTGGTCAATTTAATTCTAAATCTATTAACAATTTACCATTGCAATCCATCTAGTCAATTTTGATTAGAAATTGATTGCGTGGCGTGGCCATGCTAATATGGAAAAAAATTAAAAATTCTAATGATTTTAAATTTTAACCAACCACCAACCTCCTCAAGAGTATTTTAGGATGCTCAAGAAAACCAAACCAACCAAATTGAAAGGCTTAAGAATGATTGGCACAAGCAAATGAATAAGTTTAGACTTTTTTGGTAATTTTCCTGCTCACCGGCCTTCATCCAATGGCCAGGAAAGGCAATGCAACCCTCACCAAGAACATTGAGACTCATCGGCCTCATTTAAAAAAAAAATGAAAACAAAGAAGAGAAAAAAAAAAGAATAGCAAAAAATATCATCCTCAAATAATATAAAAAAATTTACAAAAAAATTGTCCACATTAACTCTGATCGTGCCATATAGGAGGCATCCATGTGAACGATTTCTGACTCAAATTGACAAGATGAACTATATTTACAATTTTATGATGAAAATATTTTCACAAAAAAAAGGTCAAATTAAAAGATTTACGATCGAATTAATATAAGTTTTACTACTGAGAGAAATGACACGAGTTAGAGATTTTTGAACAAAGGAATGTAACTTATTTATGAATGGGTGAACCTTGAAGCTCTAAAGGTTTAGATTTTCTTGAGCATTCTAAAATACTCTTGAGGCTAGCGATACCATAAATATATATATCATTGTAATAAATGCATATAGTTGAACAAATTGAGAAATTTCAATCTCAATAGTCAAATTAAGGAGAGATTGATGGCTACATCTGAGTTGAGATTGATGGCTGAGTTTGTACTTATATATATATATAGAGACCCGAAACTCTCATTTGAATCATGTCACAAGTGAATAATTTCGCAGATACTTCACTTTGGAACATAATTTCTTTGTGAACATAATTAGATTTTCATCTAATTTGGATGTTACATTTTGCTTCTATCCATGACACGAGGAATGCACGCCATTGTACTATTTCGATCGATATAAATTTATATATGTAAGATGTAATTCAAGTAAAGGACGAACAAAATATAACTCATCTAAACCTAGGATGGATATATTTTTCGTCCTCACTGTTGAATTCCAAATAAACACGAACAGAAAATCTCTGGATTTTTAAACCGGTAGGGTGGTAAGAGGAATGTCAATATCCATAGCGTCCTCGAGAGTTCTGAATAAGATGGGTATCAAATGCAGGGCATAATTGTTATACATTTTCAAGTAGCAAAAAAGTATTTTCTATTTTCTCAGTTGAATTGTAGAAAAATAATTTATATTTCAAAATATGCAAATCAAATCATACGTAGATTTGTGTGCTAAAGTTCGTATTTTGTGAAATTTTTAAATATTTCCCATTTAAAAAAAAGTCAAAAATGTGCAATTCATGAGATTTTGTTAAACAAAAAATTAAAAGGAAATCCATATAAAATTTAGTACTTGGAACTTCAAATGTTGAAACCAATCCTAGTTATGATTTACACTTCGTTCTTGACAAGAGCACAACAAATAATCAAAGCAATTTAGAGAGAGAAAAAGGAGCAAATAAAAGAAGGAGACGGTCCCGGGAGGCAGAGAAAGTTCTCTCTGTATGTCTTTCCATGGCCAAGACAAGGTCTCCAAAGGATCTTGCGACATTGGCAGGTAAAATGGACGGATATTAACGAAAAAATTTCCAGACTTATTACACATGTCAATTTAATTTTAAATTTTTTAATTTAACTAATTTAATTCTAAACATTTTTATGATTTATTAATATAATCATTTGGTTAATTTTTATCAGAAATTACTAATATAAACATAGATCGTCCTTTCATTTTGTTGTCCTTTTTCTCTTTCTCCCATTTTCCTCCATTAGTCCATAGCCTCAATCGTGCGAACAGAAGTCACCAATAAGAGGCAAAGGCCGAACCCCCACACCTGGCTTAAATCTAGTGAGGGCCCGTGGCCCCTCGAGTGGTCACCAAGGGCGTTGTAACCTTCACCCAAAGCCGACAAGGGCCACAATGCCCTTGCCAACCTTATTTAAAATATAAATAAAATGAAAAGAAAAAAAAGTAAAAAAAAAAATCATTCAAAAAAAAAAACATATATATTTAAAAATTGCAAAAAAAAAAAAAAAATGTCAACATCGTTCATATCATTTAGGAGGCGTTCACATAAGTAATTTCTGACTAAAATTGACCAAATGAACTACACTAATAATTATTATTAGTCAAAAGTTTCAGACTAGAAAATTTCAAAAAAAAAATCAAATTAAAAAGTTTAAAACAGAATTAACGCAAATGAAATAAATTTAAGTCTTTTTTTTTTTTTTTTTGGTAATTATCCCGTAAAAACGGAGGAAATAGGATCCGCCAACAAGAGAAAGGCAGATTATTACGAAGAGAACATTTGTCATAACTTCACGCTATTAATAAATAGAATGTTCCCAATGAGGGATCCATACACAAATTCACAAAAAACCCATATAGGAACACCTTCTACAAATCCGTTCGTTACATTTTTCCATGCACGCTCACACAGAGAGACGGAGAGAAAATTACAAGCTTCGTCCTTCCCCCGCTGGTCCTGGCCGTGCATTCAAAAGAGGCTGTAATGCCTTCACAACAATGCTCATGTTTGGCCTAAAATCAGCCTCATACTGCACGCATAAGGCGGCGACAGCAGCCAGCTGCAAATGCAGATTGATAATATAAGAGGTGGCTCTCTACAATTAAGATCTTATGAAAACAAAGAGTCAAACTGTAGATCACATTAGAATCTCTAAGCCTAAAATGCATTAAGTCTGCCACTGGTCCATTAATTCAATAAATATGTCAATGTGGAAATCACAGAATGCATAAGAAAGTTAGGATCAGAGATCGTGTGCTCATGAGTTGCATATTCCAGTCACCATACGAACATGCTATAAAGTAAAAGCATATAATCATGGTAAATTGAAGCATTACCTTTGCGACTGCCTTCGCAGGGTATTCTCCTCCGAGTCTTGCATCTACACACTGCCTAACTTTGTCTTCACTCAGCTTAGGTGTAGCCTATCATAAACACACACAAAAGGGATTCAGTTAAAACTCAGCAAAAGGACCAAAAGAAAGTCCAGTGTCATAGAAAACTAAAACAGTAGAACATAAATTATCATGGGTGAGATTAGTACCCATGTAACAAGACTCTGCTGCCCCCGTGGCAATGTATGATCCACAGGTTTCCGCCCAGTCAGAAGCTCCAGCAGAACAACACCAAAACTATATACGTCACTCTTGGCATTTAGCTGTCCAGTCATTGCATATCTGCCCCAAAAGAAAGAAATTGGGTTATCGAAAGTTGCTCACGGCAACGATTACCAGGCAGAACTCCACCTAAAAAAAGGCTCCATGTGATTTAGATCATATGAGCTGGCACAAAGAGAAGTTCCCACAAAATACTACCTACCGCAACAAAATTCTCATTTCCTCCCACAAACATTCATTAAAGTCCATGTTTTTGCTTCTCTGTTGTCAAGCTCAAACGTAGTAATATAGATAAAAGATATTTGAAAAGAAATTATCCACTATACACTCTAGCTTGAGTCACCAGAGTAGAAGGACAACTGATAATATGCTTTTCAGAAAATACTAATCTAAGGACGTGATAACCTGAGTTATAATGATGGGAGTGCAAGCAAGCATGTGTTGTGTCAGATAAGATAAATTGTGAGAACTAAAAGTAGCTTACTCAGGAGCATGATAACCAAAGGTGCCGAGAACACGAGTTGAATGGAGACGGGCTGCCATATCAGGAGCTTGGTTGGACAAATCAAAATCAGCTATCTTTGCAACATCATCATCAAATATTAAGACGTTGCTGGACTTAATATCACGATGGATTACTCTAGGTTCTGCTTTTTCATGCAGATACTCAAGTCCTTTAGCAGCCCCTACTGCAATCTTTACTCGCTGTGCCCAAGAAAGAACAGGACCAGGCTGTGCCCCTTTAACTCCTTTTCTACCTGTGCATTGAAAGGAAATGGTGATGATTTATGTTACTTTTTGCACATCATTACCAGGAGTTCAAATCAAACCACTTTGATCCAGCAAAACTCAAAGCCCTAAGTTAAGGATATTGCATAAGAGCATCCACGTAACCACAATAATATGAACAATCATATATCACAGATGGTGTATTTATGGGGATTGAATAATCAATAGAAGCAAGGGAGTTTTTCCATATGCTCCCTGTGAAAATGGTCCATAGAATTGCATATACAATGTCCCTTTAAATGAAGAATATAAGGATGCCAGCTCTCCAACGGGTATACCCATTGTGAACTTTCTTGAAGTCATCTTCTGTTGCCTTTGATAAATGGAAGGTGGTAGTGCAGGGATTATTAAGAAATTGGATGACTACAAGGCAAGCAAAACTTCTTGGTGAGTCTGGATAATTTTTCAGTCTAGAAACAAAGGAAAAGTTTCACTCTTAACCCTTAGCTGGCAAGCGTGCACCAGATCAAACTAGCAAACAATAGCTACCTGACCACAGTAGCCAATTATGCAAAGTATCCATAGCAAATGATAACATGACATAGATCATTGCAATAAAGTAGATGACATTGCAAAAATACAGTTTTAAGCAGTACTGAATGACACAACAATGGAAAAGGCATTATAAGCCATATAAGTCAATAATTTTGCTTGTAACATATACTAACATAGAGAAAGCAACACTAGCTCTTAGTTTTACTCTTCACCCCTGCCCAAAATGAAAAGAGCAAAGGAGAAGTTGAAGCCATTGCTAAAGCAGATCAAACTAGCAAACCAAAGGTAGCCCGCCACAGTAATCGAGAAGGCGAGGTATCTATGATAAATGATTCATGACATAGATTGATGCTGCTAAGTAGAAGACATTGCAATTGAATTTGTCTTAAGCAGTATTGAATGACATCATGATAGAAAAGGCAGTTGTAAGACGTAAGTCAATAATTATGCTTGTAACATATGCTTTATTGAGAAAGCATAAAGTTTAACTAGCTGTGATATACATCCATAGGTACAAAAATCACAGAGTCGACTCCTTAAAGTGGAGTCATTTCACAACTATAATAGCTAGAATTAGTTGTAAAATCCAAAAAGTGCAACGGTCAAATAAGGATCACAATGAGACATGCCTCTTGCTTACCATGGAGAATATCATGGAGCGAACCATTAGATGCAAACTCGTACGCGAGAACTCGGGAACTTCCATCAACACAATAACCAAGCAATTCAACAAAATTTTCATCTTTCAATCTCGACACCATGGAAACCTGTGAAGCTTTACATCAGTTGAAAATATTAAAATAAAGATTGAGGCAAAAATTGATACCAACTAGCATCCCAAACCTGGGCTAAAAATTCATCATCAGGTTGCTTGCTTGCATCCAACTTCTTAATAGCTGCAGCCTGCTCACTCTTTAGAACCCCATAGTACACTCTGCCATATGATCCCTCCCCAATCAAAGCAGTTGTCCCAAAGTTATCAGTGATTTCCTTAAGTTCATCCACTGGAATAGCAGGGACTTCAATGGGCTGAACTTTTACCGCTTGTGCACCTTTTGGCGCAGATTCAGAGGCATGATATGCCCCATCATTTCCTATATGATTAAGTTCAACTTAGTTTACACTGATAAAAATCAGGAAATAGACAAGAAGAAGATTGAAATAAAGGACAAAAGTAAAGGCTAACTTCATTGGAAGAGCATAATATGAAAGGATAAAACTAGAAAAATAAGTACTTACTATATGAATATGAATGTCGAGTGAAATGCATCTAGACGAACAAAACCAGAAACTTGATACAGATTTAGCAGCAAACATGACAAACAGCATACCAATTTTCTCTAGCTGGTATGAGTAGGACTAAATTATGCATCTAAACAAACATAATTTTGATTACAGAATTACCTGTTGAGCTCTTCATCGGGTACATGCCTCCACTATCTGGAGCTTTATGAATATCATCATCTTCACAACAGCTAAAGCAGCTCATGGCTTTCTTCACTCACCAAATGGACCTCCCCTGTCGAAGGAAGTTAGTTCTCAATAACACAGGAAAGAGTTGGCTCAAAATAAGTCAAATAGGTTAAGAAAATAATTTTCATAAACATAGATGAAAAGCAGAGGAAAGTCTCAATTGACTTTAACTCTTCCCAATCTCATGTCCAAGGCTAGCCTTGCTAAGAACCATCTACACTGCAGGATAGTACTTCTGAACTATGAGGACCAACCGTTAACATGTTGCATAGTCAGTTGTATGATAATAGGATTAGCTAAAAGTGTCTTCACTTGGAAACCTTCGTCTTTTGAGTCTCAATCAAGCAGCACGTTAATTTAGTCACAGAAGTCAAAGATAACTTGTGCATGTAATTGACGAGTCTGAAAGATAGAAGATATAAGCTTTAATCTCTTTCGCAGTTTACTACACAGTTTTCAAGTATGTTGTCAATTTCCCCTTTTGATTTCCATGATATTGGACAAGGGTGTGTATAAATGCCCAGTCACAAATTCAAGCCGTAGAAGCATCTGCTGAGGAGGGCAAGGTTGAGGCTCCACATACTTAACGTCCCTCCCTCCCTCCCTAAGTGGGAAAAAAACAAAGGCATTTACAAGTAAACTCATTTTCGTACACCCATTTCCTGTCCATGTTTTATTCCTCACTCACAAAACAAGAGTCAGATAAAGCTCGCAGCGGGAGATGTGAAGAGACATTGAATTATGAGCTACAACTATCGCCCATTCAATCATGACACTCTGCATCACATCATAATTAGCACAAGGATACCAGAACAATCTCCACAATTTTAACACGAATATCTCAGCTTCTGACACTCTTATCATTCTCAATGTTCCAATAGAGAAGGAATCATATTACTACGATTTCACAAATCATTTCATAAATACGTTTTACACCCAAAAATCTATTGATGAAGTCCCTAAATCTATTATCCAACAAGTCCTACAAATCCTCCAAACATGTCGCCACGTGATGCCATTTAATCTCGGATCAAAATAAAAAAATTCCATCTCGGCCCGACCATGCAACCTCGAGAAGCCTAGCCCCACGGCCACATTTGAAATCGACTCGGACAGCATTCCGTCCCAATCGGACACGTAAAGGAGCGATCTGCATCCGGGACAACCCGCCGCGCTCCGTGGAGCCTCGCCTAGCGAATCAGCTACATGCACGCACACAAACGCACAGCTATCCTAGAAATCCTCGACCGGCACAGCGAATCGAACCGCACAAGCGGCGAGCCGGCACGGCCGACGGTGGCCTTCCGAACCGCGCCGCCGATCAAGAACAGCTCGGCAAGCAAACGACAATCGGATCAGCACAGCAACCGCGCACATGCACCAAAACCAAAAAGAGAGAGAGAGAGAGAGAGAGAGAGAGCACGCGAAATTCACATCGCCGAAACGCACTCCGACCAATCCAGCAACGATAAAAGAATTCACCCCGGAAAACCTCGATCGCGCCGCGCCGCGCTAGAAGCCGATCCCGCGCGCGCGCGCGCGGGAGGCGGCGTTCGAGAGACGAACCGGGGAGCCGAAACGGCGCCGAGAGGAGGCGGGGGAGGGGGGAAGCGGTACCTGGAATTCGACCCCGGAAACCGCAAGCGCAAGCGAAACGAAGGAGGCCGCTCGGGAGACCACTGGAGTAGAGAGGGGAGATCTGAAGTGAAGTCGGAAGCCGGCGAAGGGTGCGCAAAAAAAAGCGGGGGTGTGCGCAGGATAGCGCGTATTGGGAGCGAAAGTGGTGTTGACTTGTACCACACACCTCTCGGGTGGAATTATTACAAGCTTTGGACGGTTTCGTCGTTGGTCGATTTTTTTTTCCGTTTCTCCTTTTTTTTTTCTTATTTTATAGTGGGGGAAAAATTAGGGTTGGTGCGACGTTTTATTCGGTGTGAGATTTTTCTTCTTCTTCTTTTTTTTATTTTTTTCTTTATTCTTTTTATTTTTTTCCTTTGATTGACAAAATTCGGCTGAGAAAGCCAGACTTGACTTGACTGTCAGCAAAAACTTTCAAAGCGGAGAGAGAGAGAATTGGTCGGGGAAGGGGAGGGATCGGTATCACCTGTGCTAGGGTGTGTATTTAGCGAGTTACGTGTTTAGTGGTGATTCTATGCGTTAAAAAAAGTCAAAGGAATGACGTGGCTCGGAATTTCAGTTTCAATTCGTACGATATAATCTCAAAAATTCGGTTTAATATTTTATTTTTATTCATTTATTATAATATGATTATTATATTATTGATAAATATCCAACATTATTGCAAGATTACAAAACAATTTTGATTTTCAAAGATAAGATATTTGAAAGTTTAAGGAATAGATGTCGATATAGAAGCAGAGAGAGTATAAGTGTTTAGGAAAAATGGGTCTCTTTAATCAAAATATCGGAGAAACAAGACTTTACAATACATCACCTTCATCATTATTAATAAATAAAAAATTCCCCAATATTTAGCTTTGTATTCATCCTGTAGCAAAAATAATTGCCACAAAACAATTGCTTTGTATTCAATTTTAGTATTTTTTTTTTAATATTAGAAGGGAACCGGTCCGGTCCGGCTGGGCGGATCCGCCCATGGAACCGGGAACCGAACCGGTTCAAAAATGATAACATTACATGTTTTTAATCAAAATTCGGAGATCACGTTAAACTAATAAATAAAAAATTCAATGATAACATGTTTGATCAAAATTTAATAACTGTTTATGTGATTTTCCCAAAATCAGAAACTAACGAAATAGAGCTTGAGCTCGATGCAAGTGCAGTGGATTTTTGGTTTGGGCCAGTTTCCTTGTCCAATTGGCACTTTTGACTCCTATTACCGTGAGCTTTGCTAATTTCTTTTGTAAACAAACCTAACACCATGTATTTCCTTGAGAGCTGTGGAGCAAATTAAGACTCTAAAATTGAATTAGAAACTGTCATTGTCTATTCCGTCGTAGTCTAAACTAAATCATCAGCCCATTTCGAGGGTGGGTCACAATAATTATCTTATCACAATAGAATGAATAGCCATTATGATCCGATGAGATTAGTCGCAGCACGGAGACCCGAACCTCGTTGCTATAGCCTATGTAGACGGACACTCTCCTGTTTTCGCTTTACGTGTCCGACACTTCTCG
The DNA here is from genome assembly GCA_017140615.1 of Eucalyptus cladocalyx. NCBI lineage: Eukaryota > Viridiplantae > Streptophyta > Magnoliopsida > Myrtales > Myrtaceae > Eucalyptus > Eucalyptus cladocalyx. The sequence continues at coordinate 27,441,273 of CM029516.1, forward strand.
ACACGTGTCCGACACGTTCGACACGCGCTCCGACACGCGATCAACAAGTGTTGAAAAATCCGACACGCGTTTCGACACGCGAGTCCGAATTCGACGACATGCGATTCCGACACGCACGGGTCAATTTTAAAAATTTCTAATACTTGTGGGGTCAAAATATAAATATACACGAAAGAAGTAATAAAAGAAGTAATAAAAATGCTTTAAATATACACGACGGGTCAATTTTTCTTTTTCAGTTTTGTTTTTTTAGAATTGTTTTAGCTTTTTAAAAGTCTTTTACTATGAAAGAAGTAATAAAAATGCTATATATGATAAATAAATAAATTTACAAATATCATTTCAGCATTTTTCTTTAAACAATATTTTTTCCTCTAAGTTTTATGTATTATTGTAACAAATTAAAATAATGAATGATATTATTTAATATTTTTTCGTGTAAATTAATTCTAGGTTATTATTATTATTATTATTTATGTATTTATATATAAAAATATATTTAACATATAACGCACAAAACGCCATTAAATTCTCTATTTTTAAGAAATGACGATTTGCTAACTTAGACGCGTGTGTCATACTGATAGCTAACTTGAAGCTGTGTCGGGCTGATTGCTGGATTGAAGCTGCGGGGCCGTTTTCATCCGGAGGAAGATCTTCGTGGAATCGAAACCTTTGAATTTGGTAAAATGGTTTTCAATTGGGTTTACGATTTCCTCGCCACGACTACTTCTATTCAGAGCTAATTGGGCTTTTTTATTCTTTCCCCCGCTTCCGTCGCCGCCGATCTTGCAACGGGGTTTCGTTCAATGGATGTTTCTCTCCTCTCTGTTTTTGTTTTTTTTCAAAAGTACGTGACTTTTCCTCCTTCCAATGCTGGTCAAATTCCGCAACTTTCCAAATGGTTGCATTGCGGCCTTTCCCATGAAGGAAAAAAACGATAAAGAGGGGAAGGAGGATATTAGTCAATCCCGGAATTTATCTAACTTTGAAAAAGGGACGAGTGATGTTAGGTTATTTCAACGGACGTGACCATGGACATGACGATTGGCTCTGGTTGGGCTAAGTAGGAACGCAACGTCATTTAGGTGGGCCGGGTGTGCATATTCTTTCTTGGGCTTAAACTTCAATTAGGCCCAATTAAGTCCTCTCACCCCTGTTCCCTTTTTTTTTTTTCTTTTTCTTTTTTGGATGTGGCTCTCGCCCCTATTCAATCTAGGAAAACGATTTAATGATTTTATTTCATGGGCGACGGATCGAAGCAAGGACATTCAATCATGGCGCCCGAGTTAGGCCTCCCGTCGTTCCAACAACCTTAGCGGTTGAACTCGAATGATGATGCTAGGCTTGTTCCACCAGCCCACGGCCAATTTTTTTGTGGAGGTGAGGCCATCGTCCTTCCTCCTAAGCCTAGCTACCCAACTAGGCTAATCGAAGTTTGATGTATCCTCGATGTTTTTTCCCTCTAAATTCAATGGTTCAATGACAATCCGGTCTGGACAGAAGTCTCGCACCATGTGGCTCGATTTTCATGTCTCTTTTTTCTTCTTTGCGCGATAGATCTAGCTCCAGCCCCTACGTTAATCAGCTTTCGTCCAAGCATAGAAAATACAGAAGGAAAAAAAGAAGAAGAAAAGCTACATTGAACCTACTCCCTCTTTCCTAATTCAAACGGAAGAAAAAATTCCTGATCAAGGGGCAGACCGCGACCATAACAGCAAAATTCGATTTGAATACTTCCAACATCTTACATATAAACAACTACTTTTCGTCCTTTTGATATAATATGGTCCTGCCAGAAAATATCTATATCTTTAAATAATAATAAAAAAGAAGATTTAACGCTATGATTGCTGAAGGAACTAAGCATGTGTTAAGAGCACATGTTCAACAGGAATTATTCGGCCAGCCCATATTACCTTCTTGTCCTAAACAATGATTATAAGCTAAGTATTTTGCTGAGAGTAGTTGTCAGGTTGGAGGGGATCTGAAACCAAACCACGCATGTTGCGAACTCAAAGAGCATGGCACGAAAAAATTAAATTCATATTTTCAATATCCGCAATCACTCGGTATCTCTAATATAATATAAAGTTTAATTTGCATAAATCATGTTGAAAATAGTGATTTAGCAAAAAAAAAAAAAAAAGTAGATCCACCTCAAATCCTTTCATAAATTACTCGGTTTTAAGGATTTGGCTAAAGTGAAATCTCGTGTCGGCTGAATTTTTTTTTTTTTTTGGTCAAAACGGCGGTTGAAATAAAGGGAGGGTTTTACGTGCGCGAAATTTCCTTGGTTGGGTTTGACTTTCTCGTTATAAAGAAAATTCATTTTTACTTGATTGAACGTTTTAGCAACCGAGTGACTATTAAAGAGAGCATGAGTTTTTTTTTTTTTTTTCATTATTGTTAATTTGGTCAATGTGATGGGAATATGCTAGTAGCTTTGGTCGGCTGGACTCATGTGAGAACCTCCGTATTATTTAATGGGAAGTTGGTATTAAATTGAAATAAAGGAAATGCAGAGAACGGAAGTGAAGATTTGATTGGTTTTTGTGTTGGATTCTGTGCGCCCTACCTGTCCATTACTTCCTCGATGAAGAACTGATTAATATTCCAGGAATCTTTCAAAAAAATCAAGAAAGTGGTGGAAATTATAATTTAAGCGCGAGACTTATGGAGTTATTTTACCACCTTTACGCTTTTACATTGTTTAGTAATATAGATAAAGGAAAATATCTCATAAAATCCGTCTCTTGTGGTTCAAAATGCTCGAATTTGATTCTTACTTGAAGCATCCATTTGAGGTCATATGACTGGAAAGTAGTTTCTCATTAATCAATCCTCTAATGTCGATATCGGTGGTGTGCATTGGACCAGCCCTTGTGTTGGGACCAAAGTTGCTCCATGCTACCATTTGATGGTGCATTGAAAAGAACACGGTGAATTAACATGGTTAGAAACACTTTAGAAGTCTGACCAAAAAAAAAAAAACACACTTTAAAAGAAGAGATAAGTGCATCGGAATTTTTAAAACCCATAGGAAATTTTCAAAAACTATAATTAAGTTCTAAAGCTTATCATAAATGTGCAATTAAGTACCAAAACCTTTAAAAAGTGTACTAAAGTCATAAAATTTGTTAGCATTTTTCATTTATCAAATTAAATGAAGTTAATTGAAAAACTTTATTACATTAACTTGACAAGTTTTAGAACTTGATCACACATTTTAAAGTTTCAAAATTCAATTGTACTTTCATGATAAGTTTTTAATACTTTATTACACTTTTTGAAATTTTTATGATTCAATTGTATTTTTATGATAAATTTTAGGATTATCAATACGCTTATTCCTTTTTGAAAATACTATTTAGTTCCTCATAAATATAAAGAGAAAATGACAGCTCTATCGTGAAATATCGGAAAATAAGCAATCGTAAGGTTAATTATGAGAATCTTGAAAACGAAAAAAGGTACTCTTGTGCAATGATCACGCATCACGACAATGAGGCACGGGGAAATCAGTCAATATGAAAATAGGGTTTTAAATTTGCTTTAGGCAGCTACACAACCGATTGGCCATAGCACATTAACCGGGTTATAGACATACAAAATGGTTTCTCCTGGACATGGAATAAAAAAGGAAAGCATTTCTTTTTTTTCTTAAGTCATCAAGTGGCCCATCTGCCTCCCCGCAACTTGCGTTACAGGGCTTCAAACTCCAGACCTCCTGTGTGGAAGTTTAGGAGCCTACCAGCAGAGCCACCGCGGTTGATGGTAGGAAAGCATTTCTTTATAAACCTAAAATCAGGAAACAAAAATGAATTGCCTCGGACCAAGCAGACAAGGAGGGAAGAAAGAAGCACGCATAAATCCTAAATCGTAAATCATCAATTCTCTTGGCAAACAACTTTCCAAATATACAAAAAGGATATTGTTTTAAAAACTTGTTTCTAGAGCACTTAAACATTAATTATATTTACCACCTCCTGCGGTGGCCCAGTTGGATAAAGCTCCCATAATTCTTTGCGAGGAGGAGAGGGGTTCGAATCTCGCTGGCCGCACGGGATCTTAAGTATGACGTCAGGGTGGTGGGTCGTATTGTAGCGTTACATAGGGTTTCTTACTCTCATTGATCAAGTATGCGGAGATTAGAATCATAAAAAAAATATATATTAATTATATTTTGAAACTCGTATGTTTATTTAAAGAAAGGATTATGTAACTGTTTTGTATGTATTGTGATAATAACAATCTATTTTATATCACAAAAAATCAAATAACAAATAATTATGAATTGTAGTGGAACCCATTTCTTTAATAATTTATCACTCATAATAAATTGTTATTCTCACACTAATTCAATAACTATTATGCTAGTAAAACTCTTTTATTTACAATTGTACTAAAAAGTACCTAATATTCTTTAGCATATATTGAAAATTATTAATTTTTTCTATCTTTAGATTCCTATCAAGTATTATCGAGACAGTTTTCAACACAACATGTACAAACACAAAATATATCAATATAATTGAAATATGTACACATTGAATTGCTCGACTAAATTCACAAACTACTTAAATCAAGTATTGCAAAGCTTGATCAATCCATGATGCATTAAGTGTTAACATTAAACCTGTCAATATGGGTCATAAACTATCTTCTTAACCCACATTTGATGTATGACAAAAACAAACATACTTACTAGGTTAAGTCGTTATATGTGTTAATGAAATTTAGAAAATGGGTTATAAATTGGCTTAAACTAGTAAAACTCAAAATTCTATGGGTATTAAATAGGATTATAATTTACTTAAATCTAACTCACATTTACAACTCTCTCTCTCTTACCTCATCATTCAAATTCGTGTTTGCTCATTCCGTATTCTCATCTCAATTTGGAAATGACTTTTTCTAGATTTGAGTTAAATATAAAAAATATTTTCGTAAGATAAGATTGATCGAGACATGAGTGCGTGTCAAATTTAAATCTGACCCACCGTCCATTCGACGGGGCTCCTCCGGCATAAGGAATTACGACGAGAGGGGAGCCCGACCAGCTTATGGCCAAGTTGCATTAATTCACACCTGGTCCACGCGGCTTTATGGGAGGACAACTGCGCATGTGGACTGTTCCAATTGACCTCGTGATTCTCTGAGTGGCCAGGGCCTCCGGTCCTGGTCCAAAGCCGGTCAAGAATCGAAATCTGGTCTCCTGCGCCGCTCCGACATCGTCTCTGCCCCCCCCTCGTTTGGCTCGGCCGCGAGGCATTATTGCGGCGCCTGTTCACCGAACCAGCAGCTCTTGTCGTCTCTTGGCGGCCTCCAGCTTTTCGATATATTCCATCTTCTTTTAATTCGCGACTCTACTTTGTCGTGCCAAATCGAAGCTCGGAACGTGGAGGCGAAGCCTCATCGTCGCGATCCATTCACACGAGGCGAAGCTCTCGCACGTTACGTCGCCCTCGTCGAGCCAAGTCGCGTACCTTCTTATCCGTGATCGTCTAATTATTCTTGTCCGACGTGACTGGGTTTCGATCGCGGTCGCTTCGAGAGGTCCCCTCAAGGAAAGAGCGTCGACGTTGCTTGAATGGCTGTGACAAGCTAAGGGGGTCCTAGTAAAGGGGCCTCAGCCCCCCCAAAAAAAAAAAAAAAAAAAAAATCTCGGGCTAAAAAACTCCAAAGAAAAGACAGAAATGCCAAAAAGAACAAGAAATTAATTTTTATTTTTTTATTTGTGGGGCATAATCCAAAAACAAAGAGAAAAGGGCGTCATTTTATTTTTTTCATTTTATTTCCTAACAAAAATTGGGTTTAATTTTTTTTTATGTTATCTTTGTTTTTTTTTCTCCCCAATAAGTATGTTATGGTGCATTTAATAACGTTTTTTTGTTCCCAATAAATTTTTTTGTTTAAGAGCATTTTTTTCTATTTTTGTTATTTAGAACAATTTTCGAATATTTTAAAACATTTGGTAATTACATAAATTTTTTATCATGGAACAAAAAAAAAAGAGTTTGGTACATCCCCAAATATTTTTATGACTTAAAATTTATTTTAATTTATTAATAATTTTGTTACATTTTCTTGTTTTTCTTTTTCTCCTTTCTCTAGCAAGTCATCGACCTTGGCCATGACTAGCTATGATTGGCCAGACGAGGGCTGATGAGGTCATCGGCCTTGGGGCAGCCTCATTGTGACCCACCAAGGTGACATTGACCTTGTGATGGTTGGGCAAGGTCCAGCCATGACGAGGTTGGGGGGGCCTCCCCAACCACGATGAGGCTTGGGGAGCCTCGCTAGTGGCTGACGAGCTCAAGGCGACCTCACTGGGGATTGACGAGGTTGTCAGGCCTCACTTGGTTGGTCGTCGGCCATCGTCGAGGCCAGCGACTGACTAAGAGGAAGAAGGGAGGAAGAGAAGAAGAATAAAATAAAATAGTTATTTTCGAAAATAATAATTTTTTTTAATTTTTATTTCCGTTTTAAATCTGTTCTAAAAAAAAAAAAAAAGAAGAAGAGGAAATTACCAACATGTAGCAGCATCACCAAAAGCAATTTTATAGAAGCCTTGAAGAGACAAAGTGCTTTTAATTTGTAATGATGTGCACCTGCATATACGTATCTTAGTACAGATGCTTCAAGGGGTCCACCCCCAAGAAAGCCCATCATCATTGCATCATAATTAATCACGAATAGATCACTTTAAAGGTCCACGCGTTCTATAATTTAATTTGTGAATACTGTGAAGCGCTCTAGAACCTTAAAGTGCTCGATAAAGTAAGGCATTTTTTTACTTGATTTTCTAACTCTCTCGAGCATTGAATATTGCAGTGTGATGAATTAATTACGAAATTGGGAAGGAAACGAACGAGGGTCATCGAAATTCAAGCCTTCTGGTACATCCACTTTGCGGAACCCACCACCGACCATAGCCTAGAGGGACCGTTTTGAAGATAAGATCAAATATTTAAATGTTGTCGCGTCGAGAGAAGATATTAGTGAAAAAAGGTTTGTACGGAGTTTCGACTGAAGACTACGTTTTGGGATCGGAAGGTGACATTCACATGTCATGTAGCATTTGAGTTTGCTCGTTTTTAGATCTGAATGGGAAAATCTCTTTCTTTTTTTCTCGCGAGAGGTACCCGCATCATTCAGTTCGTTAATTTTCATCGGGGCATGTGAATCGCCCCTTTCATCTGCAATGGATGGGGATTTGCCCGTATGTCGACCCACAAAATTATTTAAGGGCACATTTGTTTGTATTTATTCAAAAAGATTCCGAAAAGTAAATAAAAACTAATTTTGTTACGGAACAATTTTTTATCGAAAAACGCGTTTAGGTAAATTGTTCGAGGAATAAAAAATGAATAAAACACGTTCGCTAAATTTATATTCTTTTTTTATTTCCTTTAATTTTTTAATATTTTTATTTTATTTTTCCTTTTTACCTTTCTTTTTTTTTTTTTTTTCTTCTTTTGGCCGGTAGCCTCGCCCGCCCACGGCGAGGCTCAACCTCGCCGGATCTAGGCGAGCCCGAGCTCGCCCAAACATGGCGAGGCTCGGCCTCGCTGGATCTGGGCGAGGCCGAGTGTTGCCGGCGCGGCGAGGCTTAGCCTCACCTTGGCCGGGCGAGCTTGGCCTTGCCTAGATCCGGCGAGGTCGAGCGTCACCGGAGCGGGCGAGGCTCGGCCTCGGCCTCGCCGGATCTGGGTGAGCTCAAGCTCGTCAAGCCTCGCCGGGGCTAGCGGCGCTCGGCCTCGCCGGGGCCGACGACGCTCCGCGAGCTCGGCGAGGTCGCCGCCCTCGACAACCCCAAAGAAAAAAGAAGAAGAAAAGAAAAGAAATGAGAGAGAATTTTTGTTTCTTCAAAAGTGTTTATAGAACAAAAAATAACTTTTTTTTGTTTTTTATTTCGTTCCATTTTGTTCCAGAACAAAAAAATAGATTTTGAACAAAAACGCAAACAAACGTGTTTTTTCTTTTTTTGTTCCCAGAACAAAAAAAATATTTTTTTTTCATAAATAAGAAAAAAGAACATAAACATGCATGCCCTAACTAACCAAAATTATACAGAAATCTTAGCATTTTTTATTTCGCGACAAATGTGACATTTATGAAAAATATTTTTTGATGTTTGACTGAAATTTGAAGATAAAATGGAAAATATATTTATGTCGTTGAATGAGAAAAAAATGATTTGATTATGCTAGGCAAAGTTATTGAGGTCTCAAGCCCAACCTCAATGGACTTGGGCTTGGGTAGCGCATCACCAAGGTTTGAGCATGTACTTTCGAGCCTAGCCTCGATTAAGCCAGGCTTGGGCATTAAGGACCTCGTCTTGGCATTGAGATCTCATGCCCAACTTCGATGGACTTGGGTGCGACGCTAGAGACTTGAGTAGGAGCATCAAGATCTTTGGCTTGGCCCTTGTGACCTCGGGCTAGGGCGCTGGAGACTCAAGCCAAGGTACCAAGTTCCTAGGCTTGACATTGCGGACTCAAGTTTGAGCGTCAAGGACCTAGCTACAAGTGCCAAGGTCGAGAGCATGGCGCTATTCTCCTAAGCCCAACCTCATGGACCTCGAGTCAGGCATTAAGGTTTTGAGCCCGACCTCTTTAGACGTGAGCTTGGCCTTAGTGGATCCCGATAGTCCCAACTTCGGCCTCTAAACTTGGCTTCGTTGCCTAGTGCACAAGAATGAGTGTTAGGGTTTCCATACTAAAAAGCAGAATTTTCGTCTTAAGTGACGTCATCTAATCATATTTTGAAAAATAATTTTTGATTTTTAAAAAAAGAAATGACTAAGAAAAAAGAGTTTTCATTAAAACAAATTAACTCATTTTCTTAAGTGATCTAAAAAAAGGAGAAAATATTTTTTGGAAAATAAAAAGCGCCATCAACCCAATTTAAATGGGCAGGATGCTTTGTTATCTATAGATCTCATTAATGGCGTAGAAAGTATGATGGTCGTCCGTTCATCTCGAGAGAGCGACAAGTGACGACCGATGGCCGCCCCGTGCTCCAATTCGAAAGCCCGAATTTTACCTTTTCTTCTCTTGACGATGTCTTCGTGTCCTAATTATTGGTACGAGAATTTGAGTCCCGTTTTCTTTTTGACAACGACACACCATCTAATCAACATGAAAAAAAAAAAAAAATATCCCCACCATTGACCTTATCTCTTCTCGTTCCTTTCACGTCTTCGTGATTAGTCAGTCCTTCATAATTCAAAACCAATTGTAAATCGATCTCAAAGTGCATGTCATTATTTATACTTCATCTACTGTGACACTTGTCGGCTCTACTAACTTTCTTCCACTTACGTTATTTTTTAGGATAGAAGTTATCGTCTGTTATTTAAAGCGGGTCCAAATTTCTAGTAATTTCTTATCGCGATGAACGAATTCTTGAATTTTAAATCAATCTGTAATGTGGTCTCTGAATGGTATCATTTCTCAATTTTTGACTTGTTTAATATAGTCTTTAGACTTTTGTTACGTACTGAATTTAGTTCGTATTAAAATGTTAAATATTGCCCTTGAACAACATTTTTTTTCCCTATTATGAATATCATGCCCTTGATATCCATTTCCGCCTGTTGCCATTCCTCGAGCCCTCTCTCTATTCAATTAATTGATGTGTCGGGCTGTGCATACTTCTTCTTACGTCCACCTTGCGATTGCGACATAAAAGGGCACCGGATTGCTGACCAATTTCCAAACCGCCTCTGGTCAATGCGATGAATTGGCAATGTCACGACTTCCAAACGTTGAATCGCGATGGAATCGCCTCCCCTGCATAAGTACGCCTCTGATCTCAGAATCGTCAAAATTCAACGTGCGGTAAGATCATTATAATCTCCAGGAGTCAAGAAATGATTATAATAAATAAAGAAAACGGGGGAGTCAAAAAAGGGATTATATTTATACTCGCTTCGGCGTGATTTGATTGGAGGAAAGAAACAAAAGAGGTTGTCCCGACAAGCAAAGAGGGGTTGAAAATGAGACGTGTTCACATACGAGGCTTTTGTTTTCGTTCAACGCCCAATTATTTTAAGGGAGAAATAAATAGATGAACACAAAAAATTGATATCAGAAAAATTAGCAAAGAGCGTGGGGAACCATTAGAGGCCGCCCCCCCCTTTTTTTCATTTTTCGATTTTTTGCCACATGTACGGCCCTCACTTAAAAAAGAAAAGTCATTCAAACCCGTTTTCGTGAATTTATTTTGCGTTTATTTAAATTATTCATAACACTAGGTGGTTGATTCGACTCGACTCCTACTAAACCATTTTGTCTGCGTACATGAAAAGGACTTTACCCAAAAAAATGGGCAGCTAATTCAAAAGTTACTCTACCTTGAGGACACTATTTTAAACCCTTGAACCCCGTAAACACTGTATATTTTATCTTAACTAATTGTCAACACCATATGCTCGATCATTTGATAAACCATGATGATTTTTTACAATATACGTTGTTAGATTCGCTGTCTATATTAAATGTAAATGCACTTTCATCGTTGAATTAGTGATATGTGTGTTTTGAGTTTTTTTATAACCGAATTTTTCTATTTACCAATCATCCAACAACAGATTGCACGCATCATTCTTGCATAAACAATGGAAGTTAATAATAATCCTTTACTTAAAGCACATAAAGAAATCACAATGATCAATGTGGAGTTGTGCTTTTTGCCTAATTCAAAGGCATTTTCAATAGGAGAATTGCAGAGGCTCACGCATGCAGTGAATAAGAAATTAATCGCATTATAGAAGCATAACCTTTGGATTGTCTTTAGATACAGAGACTCAGTGTGCACCTGCACTATTCTCAACATGTACTCGAGTCGACCTAATCCAATCAAGTGAGACGAATTTCACATCATCAACAGATTCATTTAAACGGGCCAATACGTCACAAGCATGAGGTGGAAGCCACTTGCACTACTAGCACTCATATCGAATTTTATGCCAATGGGTTTTTGGAATTCCAACTAAAGGTGGTTTATTGGAGATTCCTCTTGGAACTCGGAAAAATTTACTTGTTGAAATAGATTTTTTAATTTTTTGGAATTTGAAACTTACTCTACATTCTTAGGAATCTAAAACCCACACTGTTATAGGTTTCAAGGTTTATCAAAGTTTCTCTTGTTCTTTTAATTGAGTAATTACGGTGAATCATAACTTTTAATAATTACTATTTTGTTACGGTTTATAGATTATAATTCACATTTAAACATACGGAAAATATAAAATATCAAAAAAAAAATATCAAAGCCATTTACATTCCCTAAAATGGAAGCTGATATTAGTGATTTCATAAAATACAATCATCATTTGATCTCATACGATGTTGTAAGATCGAGCAAAAATATACAATAAGAACTTCGTTCTTACTAATCAAAATTTCAGTTTTCATGTTTTACACTAAAATCACGCCCACCCTTAATTTCAATGTCGATGCGATGGCCTCGTCCACGTCGCATCTCACGGGAGCTTCCCCCGTCCGGACGACAGCGACGTCGAGCCCGTCGGTCGGGCAGGAGGGCCTCCCTCCACCGAGCGCACCGGGCGCGTGGAGCACCGGATCGTTCCCAAAAGAAAAAAAAAAAATGCGCGCGTGGGCGGTACACCGGGCAACAGAAAAAAAAAAGAGTAAAAAAAGAAAAAGAAAGGCGGAGGGCATCTTGCCCCCATATCGCGAGGGTGCGGGACACGCGGTGTACAAAAAAGGCGGGGGTGGGCCCCGCCACCACACCACCAGGAGCCCCTCCCACTGTCTCTCTCTCTCTTCCTCTTCCTTTTGGCGATGATTGATTGTGTGTGGGTGTACGATTTACCATATGCCTTGCCGCACCGCATAACAACCCCCACAAACTGGGTGTCCCTTCTCTCTATCCCTCCCTACTCGACTGAGGAGAAAGCAAGACCGAAAATAATAAAGCACGTTCCGTCATCGGCATCGCGACCCGAACCTCTCGCCCCACTTGCCTCGGCATCTCTGCTCGCCTCCTCTGCTGTCCTCCCCGGCGGCGGACCACCGCCCTCGTCGGCGTCGATCTCCCCCCCGCGGCTCCGATCCCCCCAGATTCGATCGCTCCTAGGCAAGTCCGTACAGGCCTTTTCCTCGCTTCGAGTCTTTCTCTCTCTCTCTCTCTCTCTCTCTCTCTCTCTCGGTTCTGCGGTGCGTACGGCTTTTCGCGGTGCGAGTTGGGGGCCGGGATTCCATGGTCCTCGAGCTTCCGAGCAGGAGCCTTGAGGGGGTTCGCCTGTCGATCGGTGCCTGATTGTTATGTGGGTAGCTCTCAATTGGAAACATGGATGCGTCTCTGGGCTGTTTCTCGACTTTTGGGGCAGGAGCGAAGCTGATTAGGTGAACTTCTTTGCGGGGTTCGGATTGTTCCGGGGGCTTTTGCGGTTTTTGATGCGATAAGTCGAGTGAAGTTTTGATTTTTTCTCTCCGAGCTGTAGTTTTGGGGGTGTCTTGGCCGGTTCTTTGGTACGGTCGAGAGTTTTTTCTTTTTGAAGATCTCGGTGACCGGAGATGGAGGCTAGAGTCGAGGCGCAGGCGCGGCGTCATTTCTACGGGCTGCCTCCGGCCGACTTGCGTGCGTTAGGGAAGAGGAGCGTAGAGTGGGATTCGAACGATTGGAAGTGGGACGGCGATCTGTTCGTCGCTAGGCCGCTGAACCCGGTCCCGTCCGATTTCCCCGGCCGGCAGTTTCTCCCGCTCGAGAACGGTATTCCTGCCGCAGCTGGCAATTCATCGAATAGCTCGTCGTCGTGCTCCGATGAAGTTAATTTGAGGACTGATGATGGAAAGAGGGAGCTCGAGAAGCGTCGGAGGGTTATTGTTGTCGAGGACGATAACTCGGATGATAAAGCAGGCGGCCTCACTTTGAAGCTGGGAGGTTACCCAGTCGCCGATAGGGATGTGGGAACTTGGGAAGGGAATGGTGGGAAGAAGACTAAGCTTGCCGGAGGTTCTGCGAGTCGGGCAGTTTGTCAGGTAGAAGACTGCGGTGCCGATCTCAGTAATGCAAAGGACTATCACAGACGGCACAAGGTATGTGAGATGCACTCCAAAGCCACCAAAGCACTTGTGGGAAACATCATGCAGAGGTTTTGTCAACAGTGCAGTAGGTAAGTCGAGTGCCCTCAAGATCTTTACCATATCCTTGCTTGCTGTTTAGTAGTATATCCCCCTTATCATTTGATGATAGGTTATAATTTGAAAAGACAACGTAAGAGTGGCATCCACCTTATTTTGTTCACCGCCGAAATAGTTCTCTTTGTGCTTTTATCTTATTTCAATTGATGAGTTCCACTAAAGTTTTAATTTTTCTAATGGCGTCAGTTCCTTTATTCTTATGGGTGTCCTGATATGGTGTGTTTATGTGGTGTCTGTCTTCATCCACTCTTAACGGGACAGGTTCCATGCCCTTCAAGAATTTGATGAAGGAAAGAGAAGTTGCCGCAGACGTTTAGCTGGCCACAATAAACGGAGGAGGAAAACGAATCCTGAAGCAACCCCTAATGCAAATTCCGTTAACGACGAGCAGGCCAGCAGTTATCTGCTGATAAGCTTATTGAAGATACTGACGTCTATGCACTGTAAGTAGCACTGATATGGCACCACCTTCTTGTCACCAGTTCTTGCATTCTTCTGCTCTTCTGCACTTCCTTTCATTGGTACCAGCATTTATTTCTTCAGAGATTTTTGTGGCTGGGAGGCAAGTACTTTAATAATAAACTACACTAAACTGTGATTAGATCTGCATTCTTGTAAATCCGGCATCAACCCCTGGTGCACGGTTCTTATTTTTTTGTGTGGACTTTGAAGAGAAGTGAAAGTACTTAGATGTTTTAGTTGCTGGTCTGAAGTTGCAAAGTGCATGACTTATGCCGAACCGAGTGGTATCAGATTTTGATAATGCCTTTTGTGGTGCAGCCAATCAGTCAAAACAAGCTACAGATCAGGATTTGCTGACACATATTCTCAGAAGCATTGCCAGTAGCACTAGCGGGCATGGGGAAAGGAATATATCTGGGCTCTTACAGGAATCTCAAGCTATTCTCAATGGTGGAACCTCTCTTGCAAATTCAGAATTGGTTCATCCCATGTCCTCAAAGGGTGTTGAAGGACCTTCAAGGCTTGTTCAACCTCAAGCGGCAGGGCCTGCATCGCAGATTCTAGCAAGTAGGTTTCTGTCTGCGTACTAGATTTGGAGATGAAAAAAACGAAACTCTCTTAGCAATACAATTTGGTGTTCAATCCTTTGCAGATGGCAGAGAGGCAACTGGAGGCCAGAGCAAGCTGAATAACTTTGATCTGAATGATACTTACATTGACTCTGATGATGGCATGGAGGACCTTGACAGGTCGCCTGCCCCTGCAAATTTGGGCGCCAGTTCTATTGATTGTCCTTCATGGATGCAACAAGAATCTCACCAGTCTAGCCCACCTCAAACGAGTGGGACTTCAGATTCAGCATCTGCTCAATCACCTTCTAGTTCAAGTGGTGACACCCAGGTACTTACAGCTTCTTAAGTTTCCATCTGTTTCTTAAAGGTCTTTTGGGTGGGATGCTTTTGTTTCACAACTGCATATGTTATGCTTGATAAAGTTAGTGGATGATCATGAAGCATATAGCTTTTGCTCCATTGTGTGAGCTCTGTAACTTGTATGTTTCAGAGAATTCCAAGAGCTTACGTGATGCTTATTTTTAATATCCAAAAGCTCTGTCAAATTTGTCTCTGTCCAACCTTCTTTAAGTTGCATCTCTCACGTACACTTTTTCTGTCTCTTCTGCTATTTCAGAGCCGGACAGACCGAATTGTTTTCAAATTATTTGGGAAAGATCCCAATGATTTTCCTCTTCTCCTACGAGCACAGGTACTCCTTAACCCCTGGAATTGGTTTTGACAAAAACATTACAGCTCTTTCATCTTCATGAACTCTCATAACCAAAAAATGGTTGAATTTCCAGATACTTGACTGGCTATCTCACAGTCCTACTGACATTGAGAGCTACATTAGGCCTGGTTGTATCATTCTTACAGTTTATCTTCGTCAAGATGAGGATGCATGGGAGGAGGTGAGTTGTTATCTCGTCATCCTAGGGCTAATTTTTCAATGTCCCTGATCAAATTCTGATATTGCCTTGTCTCTAATGAACTTAATTTATTCCTACGAGCTGCTTTACTCACTCTCTTTTTTTGTTGCTCTGTGTAGCTTTGCTACGACCTCAGTTCCAGTTTAAATAGGCTTCTGGACGTCTCAGATGACTCTTTCTGGAAGACTGGATGGATGTATATCAGAATGCAGCATCAAATGGCATTTATCTACAATGGTCTGTAGAAGTTATAGTATCTTGAACCTGTCAATTAATATGCAAATGACTTTGATGTATTGGAGAATGTTCATTCTGAAGCAATCTCACCATGCAGGTCAGGTTGTTGTTGACACATCTTTGTGTCTTAGGAGTATGAACTGCAGTAGAATTATGAGCATTAGACCGATTGCCACATCATCTTCTGAAACAACTCAGTTTTCTGTTAAAGGCTTTAACATGGGTCACCCTGCAACAAGGTATGGAATTTCACAATGTTGATGTTAAACTGTTGTACAAACATTTAGATGAGGTTAATCTGACCTTTTGAGCCAGTAGTAGACAATGCTAATGTTCTAATGTTCTCTAATGTCATTCTGTTCAGGTTGTTGTGTGCCCTCGAAGGCACATATCTAGTTCAAGAAGAAACTCTGGAGTTGATGAATGAGGAGGATAGCCTAGAGGAGCATGATGAACTCCAATGTGTTAAATTTTCTTGTTCTATCCCGAGAGTGACTGGAAGGGGATTCATCGAGGTCTCTTTTTTATGATTTCTCTGAATTTTATGATATACTACAAGAATGAACTTAATATCATATGCAGTGAAGCATTTAACTAGTGGCTTGTCCAGCCATAGATTTTATATTCAATGCATGAACTGGTTCAGATGCAAATGGGTTTTTAACTGATTTATATATGGTGGCCTAAACTTGTCTTAAAGTGAGTCGCTTGACCAAGAGGTTTGGTCTAAAATGTATTAACTATCATGTCTGCATTTGCATTGTTCTATGTGTGTGTGGTTTTTATGCCCATATATGAGCTGAGACCCATGTTTGAATTTGTCCAGGTCGAAAATTGCGGTCTCCCAGGCAGCTTCTTCCCTTTCATCGTAGCAGAGAGTGACGTGTGCTTGGAGATACGTTCGCTTGAGAATGCTTTGGAGTTTGTTGAAGCTGATGCGGATGATCATGAAACTTCGAAATTTGCAGCGAAGAATCAAGCATTTGAATTCATACAAGAAATGGGTTGGATTCTTCATAGAAGTGGGTTAAGGTCTAGATTGGGACAGCTGGATCCATACACTGACTCGTTTTCATTTATACGATTCAAGTGGCTGATTGAGTTCTCCATGGATCATGATTGGTGTGCGGTGGTAAAGAAGCTCTTGGATATTTTGTTTGACGGAACAGTTGGTGCAGGGGAGCACCCTTCAATATATCGTGCTGTGCTTGAGATGGGCCTCGTTCACAGGGCTGTGAGGAGAAACTGTAGGCCTCTTGTTCAGCTTCTTTTGAGATACGGACCTCAGTGTGTCTCGGAAAAATTAGAATCTGAACTGAAGTCACTGATCAACGGAAGTCATCAGAACTTTTTGTTTAGACCTGATGCTGTAGGTCCTGCAGGGTTGACACCTCTTCACATTGCTGCTGGTAAAGATGATTCAGAGGATGTACTGGATGCGCTAATTGATGACCCTGGAATGGTAATGTTTCTTTGACTAGTTTCTGGCCAAGTGCTTATGGTTTGTGAATGGAAAGTCTGAAGCTGAAAGAAAAATTCTGATAGCGTGTCCAGTCGCTGTTGAATAATCAATTTAGCAGTCAGCAGTCTTGGAACCTTGACTGGTGACTTGAATGCTAGTAAGATCGCATGTTAATGTAGTCTTAAGTCGCTTCTGTGCATCTCTTCTTTAAGTGTTGAACATCATGTCTAATTTTTGTGGGTTTAGAAATGCATACCGAACTGAGGGTTAGCAATCCATATATTGACATCTAAACGTGTCATTCAGGTTGGTATTGAGGCATGGAAAACTGCTCGAGATAGCACGGGATCCACACCAGAAGATTATGCTCGCTTGCGTGGCCACTACTCGTATATTCACCTAGTCCAGAAGAAAATCAACAAGAGACCATCAGTGCCCCATGTGGTTCTTGATATCCCAGATGCGGTCCCAGACAGCAATGGTGTGCAGAAGCAGAATAAAGAAACCACGAGCAGCTTTGAGATCGGAAAGACGGAACAGCAGCTCGCTCGTCAGAGTTGCAAGCTGTGTTGCCAAAAGGTGACTTATGGTATGAGAAGCAGGTCGCTATTGTACAGGCCCACAATGCTGTCGATGGTGGGCATCGCCGCAGTGTGCGTCTGCGTGGCTCTTCTATTCAAGAGCTGCCCGGAAGTCCTTTACGTGTTCCAGCCCTTCCGGTGGGAAGCGTTGGATTTCGGATCAAGCTAAGGCCAGTGGGTTCGTTCCGCGATGAGAATAATTAGGTGTTTGTATTATTTGTATGCTGTTGTGAACTGTAAAGTTTGAGAATCTATGTAGAATTATTACTTTGAAAGATTGTAAGATTTCTTAAATGTACAATGGACATATTTACTCTCTTTCTCTCTCTCTCTCTTCACCCCCCACGTCCCGACGCCTATCCCCACTTCCACACACCCCCGCTCACACTGAAGGATCTGGACGTCATTGGAGTGTTCTATCTACCTGTCTTGCTGAGTTTGCTTCCTTCGGCTTTGACCACTCTAAGCCTAAAAAAGCTCCACCTTTGTCTCCAAGATTTTGGTAAATTCTCAGTTTGACATTTGGAATTCACTTGTTGGGTTGTCCTTATAACAAGTGAGACTAAGGCTAGCTCAACCGTTGAGACTGTACAAGCCCTCATTTCTTAAAAAATAACTCAAAAGAACAAAACCTCTCAATCTAGGTATTTCTTATAACGTGAGGATAACGTGACCCAGGTGGCCCTCCCTTGGGACGTGCCGTGCAAGCTCAGCTTGGGCCGCTGAGGACCTGCAACCCCAGCCTCCCCAAGACGAGTCTGTTGGTGACCGTTGGCCAGCCTCCGCTACTCTCGACGGAGCTTCACCACGTGGAGAAGATGAGCAGTTATTTACGAGGGCAAAATCAGAAAAAAGAAAAGATTGGTCGGGGTAGTCTTAGGAGAAAAAAAATTATTAATCCTAAGAAAATGGCCTTCCAAAAATGTTGAAAGCCCTTTCTTTTAGCTTAGGCTTTCAGCGTTGCTAAGGTAAGCATTTTTGACCAAAGGGGTTGCAAAAAAATTCACCAAGTACCCACTCCGCTATGGGTGTGCTAGCTCGGGCGGACATCCCCATCCCGCTTGGGGGGTTCAATTCTCCATGCGCTCAATTTGCGGGACTTAAGTGCGGCACCGTGGGAGGTGGGTCCTTGCGATAGTGTCGCCCCGGATTTACATCGCTGGCTGCTAGCTATATGGCGGTTCCTGAATCAAAAAAAAAAAAAATCACTAAGTACTAAAATTTTTCCCCAATGAACTTTGGAGACCCAAAATCTTTTAAGAAAGTTGAATCAAGATATGGCTTTGTGATAGTGCAGGAAATTGGTCATTTGCTTTTCGTTCTTTGAATCTGAAAAAGCAGTTTCATGATATCAATCCATTTTCAGTTATCTTTTTTGAGAGCCAAAATAAAATCATAAAGACTTCTGACATTCAAAATGCAACTCAAAACTCATTCATTCCCTTGACGGATTGATCCATTAAGCAACACATGTTGTGTGATGGAGTGGCTGCCTCTCAGTAGTTTCGTCACGCGATGATACCGTCCATCACGGGTAGGTAGAAAAGACGGTCAATGAACGATTTGTGTTCTCTCTAATTACTTTGGCCCTGTTTGTTAACGTTCTTTTTTTCTGTTTATAAACAAAATTTCTGTTATTTTGTTCTAGGGAACAAAAAAAACAAAAACGCGTTTATTTGCGTTTTTGTTCTAAAGCTATTTTTTTGTTCCCAAGAACACAGTTGGAACAGAAATGAAAAATAAGAAAAACATATTTCTTGTTTTTGGAAAAAATTTTAAAAACAAATTTTCTCTCTCATCTCTTTTTCTTTTTTCTTTGGCCGGTCGCTAGCCTCGGCAATGGCCGGCGACCTCGCCGGAGCGTCGCCGGCCCTTGGTGAGGCTCGGCCTTACCTTGGCTGGGTGAGCTCGAGCTAGCCCAGATTCGGCAGGCCCAAGCTAGCCCAACCACCGGTGAGGCTTGTCGGCTTGGTGGTGGCCCGGCGAGCCCGAGCTCACCCGGCCAAGGCGAGGCCGCGCCCCCTCATCGGCCGGTTGCCGGCCATGGCCGAGGCCAAGACTAGCTAAAAGAAGAAAAAAAAAAAAAAAAAAAAAAAAAAAAAAAAAAAAAGAAAGAAAATAAGAAAAATAAAATAAAAATATTAAAAAATTAAAAGAAACAAAAAAGAACACAAATGGTACGAATGGTAATATTTCCAAATAAACAAAAAAAGTATTTCTGCTCGGGAACAATTTTTAACAAAAAACGCGTTTGGTAACGTTTGTCCGGGAATAAAAAATGAATAAAAACACGTTTGGTAAATTTTATTCTTTTTTTTGTTTCTTTTAATTTTTTAAATATTTTTATTTTTATTTTTTATTTTTTCCTTTCTTTTTTATTTTTTTCTTCAAATTCGGCCACCGGCGTGTTTCTGTTCATTTTTTATTCCCAAAGCAAGTTTACAAACACCTTCTTTTGTTAAAAAATTGTTTTCCGAAGCAGAAATAGTTTTTTCTATTTCTATTTCCTAACAATTTTTAAACAGAAACGTTATCAAACGTCATTTATTTATTTTTCGTTTGCTTTTTGTTTCTCCATTAGAAAGTACCGGCGTCTGAAGGAGTAGGTAGCGAATGAACATGACATACGCAAAACAACAGGTTAGGCATGGAAGAGATGATTAGCCGTTCATTAGAGTACCTAATCGGCCGTCATGTAATATGTCTCAAGCTTGCAACCTCTTCCTGAAATGTCGTCCTGTGTTCTTTAATTTTTAGAGTCGATTGACAAAAAGTTGTTAGGTTCACTCCCCATGATCGATATGGAGATTAAAAGAAAAAGTTTACGTGATCTAGACGGCAAGTAAATGATAAAACATGAGCGGTTGGATTGAATGGATGATGGACTCATTTGGTCCTTCTAATCTCGGTGCCATGATGCATCTGTTCTTGTACAGGCTAAAGTTGTAATAGGACATGAAAGCACATTAATTGGCACCAAAGGGAAAAATCAAGAACCTCGTCGTCATGTCTGACTTAACAAAATTGAATCTAAAACAAGTGCTACTTTTCTTTTAGTTGATCAAATGCACAAAAAGGATTGATTAGTGACACTATCGATTCGGAAATTAACGGTAACCCTGCTTGTAAGAGATGCATTCTGCCTTTCGTGTTTATATTTCAAGAATTTGCGGTCTATTTTGTCGGTTTAGGGGAACTTGTATTTATCAATGAATATGAACCTTTTTCATCTGAGAATAAACGAATTTCACTGAGCTGGTAATTAATCTTCAAGGGCATTTCTTGTCATTTTTCTCTTCAATGAATGTGGTGTGATATGTCTTGTGCATCATTTTCATATACAAATAGTCGAGCATTCATGGCTCAACTACGTTTCTTCATCAGAGCTAGACAATCGACTTTAAAAACATGGCTGCGACGAGAAAATCCATCACGTTACTTCCTATAGCTCTCGCGATTCTCCTCTCTGTTACTGCTCGCATCGGTCATTTCCTTTTTGACCTTCACATAAAACAGCACAATTATCGTTTCTTTAGCAGATATTTCGTCCTTCTAACGTCGAGTTCGCTTTCGATTTCAGATTCCAGGACATTTGATAATGAATGGAAGCCGCAGGTGAGTTCCCCAAGTTACCGTCTCTATGGCTTGTCGTCCTGGTCTCTCTAAGCAGTTCCCAAGAGTTGCGTTTTTTATCCTCCTGAGAAAAATCTCAAGTAGCATGTTCTCTTCCAGGATGCAAACGAGACTGGTGCTGCCTGGTGCATTGCGAAGCCGTCCACAGACAACGATAGGCTTCAGCACAACATAGACTACAGCTGCCGCCTTAGCGGGGTCAACTGTGAATTGATTCAACTGGGTGGAAGCTGCTTCCAGCCTGACAATGCAGTTTCACATGCTTCGGTCGCAATGAACCTCTATTATAAAGCAGCAGGGAAGCACCACTGGGACTGCCATTTCAATGGCTCAGCCATAATCGTAACAGCTGATCCTTGTAAGTGTCATCTTCAATTGTTTTTCATCAACTCCCGTTCACTCTATATACATTTCAAACAGTTCAAAGGGGAAATTTCCTTTTCTCCCCAATAGGTGCGGCTCCAAATGATGTTGGTAATTCAAGAAGTGTCGTCTCTCGTATTAGGATACACAAGCATTCAAACTTCGAAGAAACTCTCGACTAAGTAAGTTTTGGGTTTTTTCTGGCAGCCATTGGCAATTGCATCTATCCAGTGTAATGGCTGCTGATGAAGAGCCTGTGAGCACGAGACAGGAGCGATATGAACATCAATCTGACAAACCAGTGTCTTAAAGATAATAATGTTTCTTTTTTCTTGATCATAGTTAATAATGTTCTTTTCTGTTTGGTACTGTTAAAGACATGTCTGTCTCCCTCATCCAGCTATTGGAGCGGATATAAGAGAGGAAAGTTTGGATAATATGGGCAAATTGGAATTTCCACGGCAAGCGTTCTTCTTCATGCTGATTACTTTGTTATGAGGTTTCACTTGACATTTTCAACATCAAGGCCAAGCATTCCTGTGTATCTGTGAGGTGGCGTGCACATTGCCTTACAAGCATGTGTGTGAGCGCGCGCAGGCGAGAGAACTAAGTAAAGAACTCCATGAGTATACATGAGGGCATCACTTTGTTAACCAGCTTTAGTTCCGGCGATTTCATAGGAAAAAAAAAAATCCCTGCAACACATTGAGCAGAACCATATTGAACACGTACCATTTAATTGATATGGCAAACAATTACACATCAAGAAAGGCAAAAAATACAGAAAGAAAAGAAAGAAAGCAAGGAGCATCGCCGATATGCATATCAGAAAAACAACATTATGGCACTCATACTTTGTGCGAAGACATTGTAGCTGAAATAGGACAAGCAGATTATTCATCCACTATACTCTAGCAAGCATCACCAGCGGCGAACCATGATCATGGTCTCAAGATTGAGGCTTCTCCCACTTGAGGGGCTTCACAACCTCCCAGGTGAAGTCGGGGTCGTCCCTTCCAAAATGACCGTAGGCGGCGGTCTTCAAGAACCTTCCATTGCCACCTCTCTTGAGGTCCAGGTTAATGGAAATCATTCCTGGCCTGAAATCAAAGTTCTCCTTAACAATCTTCAAAATATCCCTGTCGGGAATTTTCCCCGTTCCGTAAGAATCGACGAAGACGGACAAAGGTTCAGGCACGCCAATGGCATAGGAGACCTGCACAATGCATCTGCGAGCAAGCTCACTTGCTACGATGCTCTTAGCAGCCTGCCTAACAATGTAGGCACCGCTCCTGTCCACTTTGGTGGGGTCCTTTCCTGAGAAGGCACCACCACCGTGGGCTCCCCAGCCACCGTAGGTGTCGATGATGATCTTACGGCCAGTGAGACCCGCGTCACCATGGGGACCACCGATGACAAACCTGCCCGAGGGGTTAAGGTGGAAGATGGTTTTCTCATCAAGGTACTTCTCAGGGATGACAGGCCTAATAACATGCTCTTTGAGATCAGCAGCGATTTCGTCGTTCGTGACTGTCTCGTCATGCTGGGTCGAGATCAGCACGGTATGAACACGGACAGGAACCATGGCGCCGTTGTCATTGTAGTACTCAACGGTGACTTGGGTCTTTCCATCGGGTCTCAACCAGGGGCAAGTACCGTTCTTCCTGACCTCAGTGAGGCGTGCCCCAAGCTTGGTCGCCAGGACATGGCTCAGGGGCATCAATTCGGGGGTCTCATCAGTGGCGTACCCAAACATGTGGCCCTGGTCGCCAGCACCAATCTCTTCAGGGCGCTTGGTGAGGTGGCCGTGGACACCCTGGGCGATATCAGGGCTCTGCTGCTCAATGTTCACCATGACCTTGCACTTGTCAGCATCTAGACCGACATCATCGGAGACGAATCCAATGGTTCGGCAAGTGTCGCGGACAATCTTCTCGTAGTCGATGTTGCCCTTGGTGGTGATTTCACCGAAAACCATGACCATGTTGGTCTTTGTGCAAGTCTCACAGGCAACCTTGCTATCAGGATCCTGGGCGAGGCAGGCGTCAAGCACGGCATCGGAGATCTGGTCGCATAGCTTGTCGGGGTGACCCTCGTTCACAGACTCGGAGGTGAATAGGAAGGTCTCCATTGCTCCTGAGACGCCTAAGAGGAAACTGCACGGGTTAAATTTATACTATTATGCTGGGATTTGAGCAAGCTGCACTTATGTGGACATAGAATGTTCAATCGACACCGTAAGATAAGATTTTTATGGGGTTCCTAGCATGCCTTAAAGTTGGTTGATGCTTCACCACATAATGGCATAAGATCTCTATACTTTCTCAGAAGTTCTTATCTACTAAAAAGGCAAAACTCCATTAAGTCAACAGGGGCAAAGTACCAGATTCTATAGGCACTACAGCGTCGTGAAAGAAATTTGGAACCGAATATCTGCCGCACTGGCTCCTCAATAAAGAACTCGACCGGCCAAATCATCAGATGCTTGCATGTTTCTAGATAAAAACTGTCCTACCCTAGGTGGAAAAATTCGATAGAAACCTTTATACGCCTTTACTCAGATGCATGAAATAATAAGACAGATTCTGATCTGATATTTACTACTGTACTTAAATGAGTCATATTCGAACACAAAAGAGGAGTTTGTGGTATCGTTCATAAACCACTCTTTCATTGTATTTGAAGAATTATTGTTTCTATTGTCCATGCTGCAAAGCAACGGCCCGAAAAAGTGGGGGGAGTTCATGCACCCGTTTCATGGAAAACCACCAATTGACAAAGAATACTTGTTGACCCCTCTCAAGTTAATCCATAACAGCTAAAACAGAGAAACAAGAGACAAAAACGCACCCAAAATCTGCTAGAGTTGACTTCTGTAATACAAGTCAAAAAATGCCTCGCACAGCAAAAGCCCAGAACGAAGTGAACACTCGGTAAACCGCCATACACAGTGACAGATCCAAAATCACTGAACAAGCACGCCATGTTCTATAACCAAAAACTTCAGCGAGTCACAGAGATAGACAATTGCCCCAGAGTAGTCCGAATACAAACCGTCAGATTTGTGCCTAAAAAGTTATAGATCTACCCGCATAAATGATACTTCGCTTAGACTAGACAGGACTCCCAGACCAACCAAAAAGCCGACACGACGACGACGACCCGGAAACAAACCCAGCAATCTTTAACCCAGGATTACAAAAAGGCACCGTCGTTTATTGCCACATCTGTAAGATCTGACAAAGATAAGGCGTAATGACAGTGACACGGAAGTGACGAAGAAGATGCTAATGCTATTATGTGCCATAGAGGGCTACGGAGAAGAAAAGGGTACCTGCAGCTAGGGTCGCAGCGCAGAGAAAAAATCTGGCTCTGTCCTCTCTTCTGTTCCTCTGCGCTAGGCAACCAGACCGAGTTAAAATGACACCACGACGACTCTGTCCTCGGGCAATCCTCTGGTTATATACACTGGCACCCAGCTACCGGTTACCGGTTGGGGTTGTTGCGGGTTCATTCTTGCAGCCTCGCAGGAGTATCGGATCCCACGGCTGATGTTTCTCTCCGCGCCACGGCCGTCGGATCTTCGCGATTAATTTAAATGGGCGGATTGGTTGGGGGTTGGTGAGAGAAAATGATGGCGACATAACATTCAGTTCCCCAAAAATAAAAAAACTGGAAAGGTAGGGTAGGAAAATCTCTCTCTCTCTCTCTCTCTCTAATCGCTGGTGTTTACCATTGGGGGTCACCGGGAAACGCCGGTTTCTCACCAACCGCAACCGGTCTTGCGGCTTATCGGCTCGAGCCCATTAGCTTGGGCTGAAGGCGGATCCCGCAAGTGGTCGGATCGACCACCATTCACATCACGCGATAATATATGATTCGAACGCGACATGTATTATATTAAAAAAAAAAAAGTCTAACCTAACCAAAAAAACGACATTATTACTCATAAATTAATGCGAATCTATACTCCTTTTGAAATTCTTTTAGTAGATTAATATTCTGTCGGGTAAATTATCACGATGATTTGGCAACTCCGACGTTTCGGCCAACCACAAAGTTAGGGCGTGGTAGGTATCGGCATCGCATCTCAAAGATAAAATTGCATGGAATATGTTTTGTCTTTTCTAGATTTTGAGTAGCGATACTTTCTTGTCACGCGAAATGAATTGCATCATGAGAACTATTGTAATTAGATGGGAGGAAGTCATTTCACCTGGCTACTAATATGTCGCTCTCAAAACTTTGATTAATCACTTGATTAAGTATGGTTAAGATAATAATATCCGTTTGATGCTAAGTAAAGTAATGTGAAAGTCTGTACTACATCTTCGGCTTCCCATTAGCTGGTCGGTCGGTAGAGCGTGCTTTTTGGCAGACAAACAAGAATGGTGGTGTTATTTCTCACTGTACTGGACAATGATGTTGGCAAGGACTAGTTAAATTTACGCAATGTTATTCGTAAATACTAGCTTGCTTGCAACTTCATCGTGTTTTTAACATTAATAGTAATGCCATTCGATTTAACGGTACTCATCAATCATATGTATCCTCTTTTTGTGCTTGCGCCTGCCAAGACGTAGTGTATGGTTTCGGCAAGGCCATAAAGGAGGTCACTGTCTATGGTGATTTCGCGAAAAATATTTTTCCTAAAAACATTTTCGTTATTTTTCAGTATTTGGATTGCTTAGGAAAATGAGTCAATATAGAACCTCAACTTAAATTTAGAAATATATATATATCTTTTAAATTTGAAAATTATTTTTTAAAATATGATTAGATATCAATGCTTGGACTTGAAACGTTGCATTTGGGTACGAGAACTCCAACATTGTTCCCATGTCCTTTGTAAGTTTGTAGTGGACTTGGGTCTAGAGGGCGAGGTTGGGTCCCCGGGGTCCATCGAGGCCAAGCCCGAGGTTAAAGAGGCGGGGTTTAAACTTTGGTGTTAAGGCCTAAATCAAGAAAGATTGGGCTTGTGACACTAGTACTTGTGCCTAGGACCTCCATGCTCATGGTTGGGCATGGGACTCCTGTATCATTGCTTTGCTCCTCAATTACTTGGCCCAAGTCCACAAAGGCGAAGCCTAAGACCTTGATGCCCATGCCCTAGGTTTCGGGTGCCCGCTCCTTGATCCACAGAGGTTGGGCCCAGGTCCATAAAAGCTAGGCTTGGGACCTCAAAACCCATGTTTGTATCCTTGGTGCCTAAGCCCAAGTTTGCGTCCAACAAAGCCGAACCCAGATGCTAGTGCCCATGCACAAAAGTCTCACACCCAAGCTTGGGTCTATCAAGGTTGAGGACTGGGACCTCCGTGCCCATGCTTGGGTCCATCGAGACTGAGCCTAATATCCTCAATGCTTGTGTTCATGTCCTTGACACCTAAGCTTGAGACTCTAATGCTCATGCCCAAATCCCTCACGTTTAAACTTAGATATGTTGAGATTGAGCCTGAGACCCTAGTGGCAATCCCTAGAACTAGACATTTGAGCTTGAGGCCCCAGTACCCATGCCCTGATCCTCTACGCTTGAGCTTGGGTCTTAGGCCTAGGACTAGGTCCTTAACACTTAAGTCCTGGCCTAGGATCCCACTGCCCTTGTTTGAATCCCTGTGTAGAAATTGGGTCCTTAGTGCTTGGACCTAGGTCCATCGAGGTTGGATTCAGGACCTAGGTGCCTGTGTTCGGTTCCTTAATTAGGCGTAAATTACTAGCATTCAAATCATGTATATTTATTTTGAAAAATCATATAAGATTTTCCTTTTTCAAGCGATGAAAAATATTTTTTGATTAATTTCAAATTCCACTAAACATAAAAAAAAAAATATTATTTTTTATTGAAAAATGACTTTTTTGAAAACACTTTTCTAGAAATATAACATTTTTCAAAAATCAAATGGTGCGAAAAATGAATAATTTGGATAAATTTTCCTAAAAATGATTCCTTATATTGTTTACAAAATGAACAACTGAATTTTTTTTTTATTGTTCACTAAAATGTTTAAACACAAATTATCATTGATAATGAAAATACTTTTCATTGACTAAATTTTTTAAGTGATACAAACAATCATTTTTAGAAAATTATATTCTAAATCACTCATTTTCCGTGAAATAAACAGAGTCCCACGGTAACAATCCATTTTCTCACTAGTGGTCTTTCTTTGAAACCTTTTGCAGGTCGAACCAACCTTTACTACTAAGCCAATACCCCCCCCCCCCCCCCCCCCCCAATATTTAAACCCTCCAGTCTCCTATAGTTTACAATGTCCATTTCAAAATTGCGAATCAAATTGCAACAGTCATCGGACACATCCTTTTCGATTGAGACCAAAGACGAGTCGAAATTCACCACGTCAGTGAATCTCGTTCCATTCCAATGAATATAAATCCTAATTCAAATCCCTCGAATATATCATGATCAATCTGATTGATCCATTCCTCTCCAAAGTCATTCTAAAAGAGATCCTCAAACCGGTAAAGTCTGGGCAAACCGAGCCCAGGACACGATTCCTAATCTCGGAAATTCGTCCTCTGCCGAACGAGGCCAATCGTAAGGAGTCAAAGTCGGACGATGTTGGACCTCCACCAACACCTCGTCGGACGCGGGAGTTGGGCCACCAACCCGCAGCGACCGAGCGTCGCCGGCTCAGCCGGTTGGTAAAGCCACCGAGGCCAGGCCCCGCTCGGCTCGGCTCGGCTCGGAAAGTGGGGGGGGGGGGTGTGTGCTCAGATTGACGTGGCAGCAACTGAAAACTGAAATGGTCGTGGGGGGCACAGAAAGTGGGTGTAGTTGGGATTGGTGGAGGCTCCGGCAAGGTGCGGTCTCCCATCAGACTACCCCCCGCGCTGTTCCCACGACCTCAGGGCACCGCCACGTGGCAATCGCCCGGGAGTTGGTGGGTGACGTGTCGGTGCGCAGACGACGAGGATCCCCACTCACTCAGGAGGGGCTTTTGCCAAGGTCCGCACTGGCCTTGACTCGTTTCAGGAACAATCATTCAGAGAGTGGTGGGACCTACGTAGGCCCACGTGGACATCAATTTGTGATATTTGGAACCATGTCCTCCTGGGATTTTTTTATTTTTATTAAAAAAATGTGAAAATCATGTCATTACTCTTTTAATAAAACTTGATTAAGTCTGACATCTTCTTGGGACTTTTTAATAAAAAAATAAAATTTGAATATTACGCCATTAATCCTTTAATAAAACTTGACTAAGTTTGATCTCCTATCAACAAAGGGAATTAATCTCTGGATGAGCTGTCTAATGTTGGGGGTATCATTTATATCAGTGGATTGAAGTACCCAATTCGCGATCCGATCTGCACGTGAGGCTCCTTCCTTAAATGTGCTGTTTTGATATGTTTGAAATATTCTAAATGTTTTCTTGGGAAATGTCTTAAATACCCTAAGAGAGCATGTTAGGCTACTCTTGGTCATTGGATTGGTAGTGACCAAGCATGGCCTGGGCTCGACCCACATTTTTCACTGGGCTTTCTTAGGGTGCGTTTGGATGGGCATTTAGAAAGCCCATTCAACCCCCAAATCCCCTTCAGCCAAAATAAGGGTGTTTGGTAACCTCCTTGAAGGAGCTTTCAAATGAAAGTGAGTCATTGAAAATGCTGAAAACATTTTTTTTCTTCCTAAATTACCCTCATGAATTTTTCATATTTCCGTTATTACCTATTTATTTATTTATTTTTTAAATGAAAAAGGAGTAGCTTTAGCTGAATTTTCAAAAAGAAAAGAAAAGAAAAGAAAAAATAATACCCATTAAAGCCCATTGCGAAAGTTTTTTTTACCAAACACACATCCAACTTAAAGTCCATTTGCAAAATTTTTTACCAAACACAACCGCATTTTTCCCAAATAACTTTTCGCCAAAGATTCAGACGTTGACTCAAAACCCATCAAATGCTTTGAATCAAACGCATAGCCTAATGCTTGGAATCCACGCTCCTTTTTGTCAAATGCTCGACCCACATATGGCGTACTCGCACCCTTACAGTACACGAAACCCGATGCAATATTGCCATCTCGTTTTGTGAGGTAATTTTTGTTAAGTTGCTCACTTTGTTTTTGGGCCTGCTACTCCAAAAAAGGGGGAAAAAAAGAAAACCCATTTTCAAGATCAAGATAAAATATTGCAAAAACAGGGGCTCGATGATAGCGGGCTTGCCTTTTTTAGTTGGGCCAATGGGCCCTGATTTGAAAATTTAAACTTCAATGGAGAGAGCCCAAAAGGGGTCCCTGACTCATCAGATGAAAAAACAGACTTGTGCGGTGGGCATGGATTGAAAACCGCGACCTTCAGGTCTTCTAACGCTCTCCCATCTGAGCTATTCCCGCCAGTTGGACTGGAAATTCAATCACGTAATTTAAGGTGGGTTTGACCTGACGCCAGTGACATGATGCCAAAGCGAGTGTCCTTTCAAGAAACTTCACATTTCTTGAGCCCATTAAACATAATTAGAACCATTCAAAACAATCTAAATAAGCATTAAGACTTCCAATTTATCCACCATAGACACTTTACTAGTATAAAACCAATCCAATTTATCTGATGATGGTGTCGATTTTCCAAAATGAGCATAAGAAATATGCCGAGTAGCAATTAAAGGCTTAAGTCTTTGTGGAGAATTGAGAGGGATGCGGTCGGTGTGGTTGGCATTGAGGTAGCCACCATGTAGCAGATTTGATTTGCGCTTCTCAAATAACAATGATTCTGATACCAACTTGATATTTATGATTTGTGATAAACTAGAGGACAATGTGATATTTTCACATTAGCAAATGAAGAATTCAAGCCCTCCCTTACACATAGGGCGAGAGGCAATTAAGCTTTAATTACAACTAATATCAATTACAATAAACCAAATCTCAATCTATACAAGAAACATTTGAAATCAAAAATCGTTATTAACTTATTATCACTCAGTCTTTAGACTTGGACCAGCTCTTCAAAGGCGTTCATGGCCGAGAGAGGCAAAGCCAGCACCACCGCGATCCCCTTCTTCCCTTCCCCTTCCGGGAAGTACACGCACAGCTCCCTCCCCAGGTCCCCGCACCCGAACTGCGACGGGCCGCCCCACCCGAAGTCGGACATCCCGTAGGCCAGCCGAGTCCAGGAGCTGATCACCAACGTGCCCACCGACGAGAGCTGCGGCTTGTACACACCCACAAAATCTATCCTCGACCGCACGTACTCCTCGTCCAGCAGCTCGAGCGCCTTCTGTATCTGCTCGACAGCGAACGAGATGGGCCTCTTGTGCAGCTCCCCCGCGGAGCAAAGGCTCGCGGTCGTGACCACGGCGTTGCCGAAATAATTCTCGGGCAGCGCCTCCGTCTCGAACTTGGACCTGAAGTCGGCCATTATGCGGAGCTTCGTCAGTTGGTGAGGCTTCATCCTCAGCGCCTCACTCCACGCGTGCCACACCAGCGCCGTGACGGCCGCGAAGCTCGAGCAGCACTTCACCTTCCCCTCGGACAGCACCAGCTTCTTGGTTGCCGCGATCCTGTCGGCGTCGAAGACGAAGAGCTTGTGCACCAGCGGGTCTCGCTGGTACAGCGACTCGGTGTCCGACGCGTCGGCGATCTCCACAAAGTCGTCGTAGGGGTACTTGATCTGGGGCGGCACCCGCGACTTCAGCCGGGTCCGGTCGTGGAAAGGGACGGCCGTCACCGGCTTCCCTCTTGCGATTTGGGCCCACGAGTTGACGAAGTTCATCCCGGAGACGCCGTCGACCAGGCTGTGGTACATTCCAACTCCCAGAGTGAATCCACCGCACTTGAACTTCGTCACCTGATCTCCAAAACCATCATGCAATAAAACAAAAGTCACCATGAATCCTCCAATTAGCTTGGAATGAGGGAAAACATAATAGCCCAAAATAAAATACCAAATAGACTCGGGTCAACTTATGATAGAAAGCTTGGTCAGAGCGTAAACACAAAAATCACACATTTGCCAGTTAGTTCATAGCACTCTTTTGGAAAACATATATATTTTTTTTCCCCGACAACATAGCAAAAAACCCAAAAATAGAATAAAGCAACTTTTTCTTTATGTTTTCTCTTAATAATCAAGCGGTAGAATGAAGTTGACACACTATTTCTTCACTATATCCGCAGTACAGCTACAGTTCTTAATTACATCAACATATAATCGGAAATTAAAGTATTTAATTCCACCAAAAAATTAAAAGAAACTAACTATATGCACGCCATTTATGCTTATTACCTCTTCAAGATGTATTTGAGTCATTTGATCAACTTTGTTTGTGGAAATACTTCGTCGTTCATGCATGTTAATCATTTTATAGTGTTGCAATACTCTGAAGTGAATAAATAGATCTAAAATTATATATTTCCCCAACCTGTGCAGTTAGTAAGGGTGTTTCGAATATGGTTTTGGCCTTGGGATCGGAGTAAATAAGTTTGTTCGTGACGTCGGGATCGGGAACTCGGATATCGCCCAGCATGTCCATGCTACAATCAGCCTCCGCCTCTACAAATGGCACGCCCTTCTTTGTCAACTCCACGATGAAGCCCCCTTCAGGGCTCATGGCCATGGAGCCGGTAAATGGATAATAATGGACCAGAACCTTCGACAAAGCTTGTCTGAGCACGTCCCCGACAATGTCGCTGCCTTTCTCGTAGCGGTAGATCGTCTTCACCGTGAAGGGAATGGCCTGGTCGAGGCTGGACAGGAAGTAGAACCCGTTGGGGATCTCGGACTCGGGATGGACCATGACGGGCTCGAACTTCCGAACGGTCATGTTGCCGCCGTTGATTGTTAATGCCTCCATTATCACTTTTGAAAAGCCTGCACATTCATAAAATTCATGAGCCAAAAGCCGACCGGACCCCTGGAAAGATGCAAGGGACTAAAGTTTAAAGCCACGCACTTTTAGCGCATACACTTAGATACAACAGTTCGCAAGACTGGTTGTTTTCTTTACGCAGTGCGAGAAGGAAGATGGAATGACAATTTATATAGAACGAGGAAGTAGGTGATGGACTGATATGTTCACGTCATAAGCGGAGGAGGAACATGTCTTGCTAGGAAAATCTGACCAGAAAAATGGTCATTCGTGAGGGAAGTGATGAACAGGGCCACCTGTGGATATAAATAAATTTGACAGAGTTCACCAAGCATGTGTATTTTTAATACATCTACAGTCACGAACTAGGTTTGCGTATGTATGACTAAGTAGCTTAATAAAATTTCGTATAGATGGAAAAAGAAATTTTATTGTTGGGATGAATTATGCGTGTTTCCATACAAATTAAGAAAGATACTGGAATTTTATTTATCTTATTATACAAAGCCTTTCACCGAAAATTAGGTGATTGCTTTATCGAGATAGAAATCTATTGTATCCTAATATAATCTTATTTCCTCCATGGGATGGCAACATGTGCACCCTCTCCCTCTCTCAATAAGTCAAAATTACCCAAAAAGTCATAAATCAATTATAATTGTGCTAATTCAATCATAATTTTTTTTTTGCCAATTCAATCCTAAACCATTTGCATTTATGCCCAGTTTAGTCCATGTGGTCAAGTTTATGGGTTGGCGTTGACGTTGTATTTTTAAAATAATATCTTACTATTTTTTTGATTTTTTTAAAATAATTTTTTTTCCTTTCCTTTCCCCTTCCCTTAGCACTGACGGGGGTCGGATAGATTAAACTGGCACAAATGTAAAAGATTTATGATTTAGTTGCAAAAAAAAAAAAAAGTTTAAAATTATTGACATAATTACAATAGATTTAAAAGTTTTTTTTGATAATTCTCTTGTCCTCCATGGCGTCAGAATTTTAGTCTTGGTATCAAGTCTGACATCAAACTCTACCATCCGCGATAAGCTTGACTTCAACAACACAAGAGAAAGGAGCGGTTAGACTGTCGGTCATAATTTACAGAAACATCCAGAGGTTCCTTATAAAAAATATTAATGTGTATAGGGAAAAAAAATGGAAGGCATTGACCGAATTGTTCAGTAAATCCGGTCTGTCGACTTTCGTTCATACATCATTTCATCTTACTTTTTAAAGCACCATTTTGAACCTTGAGTTTTGGCTTTGGCTTATATGCTTCTACGACACCTCTACCTGTCCTTTTCTGTGCCTATTAAAGGACTGACTTTGTTTACTTGGCCAACAGAGGAGGAATATATTCTGGTTAGGGAATATCTGACCAAAAGAAAGATAATCTGCGAGGCAAGAAAAGAACAGGTCCTCTTTCGAAATTGGATGTGACCCCATAGAACCCGTTACCTGCTCATTCAGCACCATCCGTTCGTTTAAATAAAGCTTAACGCACCGTTGACCTGAATAATGTTGACAAGGGCACTTCACCAGATAAGTGTAATTTTTTTAAGACATGTACTAATAAGTTTGCTCATGCTATGAACTGATAACTTACTGGATGAGATCATTTTTATGTATGGTGCGGCCGACAACGTGGACTCTCCAACGCATTCCTATCTGTACAAGCAAAGAAAAAGTAAAAAGAGAGAAATTTTTATTCGTTGAGATGAATATTGTATGTTTCCATCCAAATACAGTATGAGGAACATATGGGGAAATTTCATTTATCCTTGTACAAATAGTCCTTAGCTAAAATTAGGTGATCGTCTTATCATGATGAAAATCCGCCATCTCCCATGTAGTCTCGTTTGTTATTTCCTCCATGAGAGAGCAACTCTTTGTGCCCCCTTACTTTACATCGATTACTTCTTTAGCCACCATTTTGAACCTTGAGCTTTTGTATTAGACTGAAAAATTATCCTATCACCAATTGATATATTTACACGAATTGTCTGTTTTGTCCCAAAAATGCTTTTATCCATGAGGAAAATTTGAAGGAGAAAATGCTCACAATTCACAACTCAAAGAAGAGAAGGAGGCGAATAGATTTTTTTTTTTTTTTGTCTTTCACCTTCTCAAAAACGATTTCAAGACTTTCTTTTAAATAGGATTGTTCCATGACTTTTTAAAAACTCTTAAATATATCTAACATTCCAAGAATTAGAGAATTCACAAAACATTAAACTTGACATAGAAACACTGACAGTTACAAAACACTAACTAAACATTGAAACACAAACTGATTCTTAAAAGCAACATTATGCTAAAGACTTATCAATTCATGCACCTGTCTTGGAAGCCAAATAGACATCGACATCAATCTTGTAAATTGACAACTAGGTAGTACTCAACAACCATTAACATCGGCAACTTATTTAATGAATCAATAACCTCTTTGCTTAATTGGTAACGTCCAACGGATTTGGTTTACTTATTAACATTTAACACGCCTCTTCCCTTTGTTTTTTGTGCCTACTGAGGGAGGGCTGATCGGTCTTTAGGTATGCAGTTCAGCTCTGAGATTAAGATAATAAACTTTAAGTTTGGGATGCAAAGTAGTGTATGGTTAAATAACAAGAAGGGTTCTTGATCCTTTTCTCTGAAAAAGATGAAACTAAAAGAAACGATCAACTTTCTTTTCGAGATATATATATATATATAGTTTTTGTAAGGAATCATTCTGCACATAATATAGCGGCCCAAATGAATCTTGATACTGAAAAAAATAAGGTGTGAAGACTTCTTCAAAGGGTGACATCAGAGATGTATCAATGGGTGTTCTCGAAATTCATTAAGCAGCATTTGGAAGCGACTTTTCTGGGGGCTTATACATCATCTCCCACCAACCCTAATGTCGTGGCATTCAAATGCTCTGGAATAAACTGGAGCGGACAATGAAAACCATGGATTACTTTGACCCAGCAACGAAGTGCCAAAGGAATGATGTGATCAAGATTCTGATTCGTCCCGGCCCAGCTTGCGTGAGAAAACGCACACCACGACCAACAACCACTCTATTGGTCAACTCAAGATATTGAGGATTTTCGTCTGAATAAAGATAAGTTCTATGGAAGATGAGGATCGAGGGGGGTTGAAATGTAAGGTGGACGTGGTAACTGGGGTAGAAAAAAGGTGGAGGGAATCAACCTTGAAGAATGAGTGTGCGGCCAGATCGACCCCGAGAGAAGACGTAGAATATAATCTCTGAAATCAATCAAAAAAATTAGGAGATATGAACTTGTAATTCAACCCTTGGTTATGTGCATGTTGATGCTTGACACAATGTCGGGTTTCTATATACTTACGTGAAAGCATGTCGGTTTATTGTAGCGGGATCACAAGCGTTTGAGACGCTCTTGTAAGTTGGGAAATATCCAAATATCAAACCTACTTCATGTAAGTTAGCAGCTCGAATCTTGCTATCCATGATAACAAGTGCGTTCGGGAAAGCCTTGTAAGTAAGCTTTGAGCCTCTAGAGGTTGTTGAGTGAAAGTTTGGGCGTTTGATAAATAAGTGCCGCCGGGCTAATGGTCACTGTTATTCTCAAGAATGACGAGAAACATTCCACATGTACATAATTTAGTGAGAGGGGCAACCGGTAGTTCATGTATGGTCCTTTTGGTCCTATTTCAGCCAATTTTTTTCTACTCAAAAACTTAGTTCAGGCTATGTGTAAATAATTTTGTAACTCTTACTCTAAACCAGACAAAGAAAAATAAATCAAACACGTCTGACATAGATAGTGTTGCTATAGGAGAACTCCTTAGTCCAAAAAAATAAAAAACACAATTTACGTGCTTGTTTTGATTCAATCATCTACCGGAGGGAATTTTTCTGTATAGATGAAACACAATTTACGTCTGACATAGATAGAAAAACACAAATTTTCTATTTGTGGTTATTTTAATCATCTATATAGATGAATTACTATGCGGAATTTTATTTCAAAAGATATGAGCTACAGCTACCGGAGGGAATTCTTGTTCATTGTTTCGCACCGTGTTAAGTTATTGCACAATCAAATGACCTCAATAAAGCACATCTTCCATTATCGTCTCGTGGCGCACACTAATTGGATTCGTCAAAGCCGCGCATAATGGCGAGCTCTCTCTCCCGAATGGTGAGTTCTTCCCTACCGATTGGGTAGTTTTCAGCTTTCTCAAGGTACGCTCCGTTCCATTTTCAAATGGCAAACCCTACATTCTCCAGATTTCTCACGATCGAGTTTCTGAAACAACCCCCCCAAGAACAAAACCCTAAAACCCCCTAAAACCCATCTCACCCATAATCCTCTGCCTCACTAAGAAGATTCGCCCCCCCCCCCCAAGAACAAAACCCTACAGCCCAGCCCCTCCTAAATCCTCTCTGCTTTGTGAGAAGATCCGCCTTCTTCATTTCGGGAACTTCAGTTGCAATCCCTCAGCCAGAGTCGCCCACCAAACAGAATAGCAATTACCACATCAGAGCTCCCTTCAATCGCACTGGGCAAGTTATCCTGTCTTCTGCTGGTGCCAAAAGTGTCACAGACCTGGATATAAACATATGGCAGGTGAGTACGATGAAGAAAGGCGTGTCGCAGCACTGTGTAAAAGTCTTGGTAATCTATGGTCTGAGGATGATGTTGTTGAGATTAAAGGTGGTATCTCCGCAGAAAAATTGTCTGAATGCAGGAAAACTCTGTTCGGGAAACTACCTTCCAAACCACATGTGAATTTTACAGCCTTCTTCACTACAATGAAGAAAGTATGGAAAGTTGAGAATGTTACATGCACTGTGTTAGCACCAGGATACTTTTCTTTCTCATTCCAGTCCGAAGTTGATAAACAAAGAGTCTTAGACTCGGGGCCATGGTCCTTCTCTGGAAGTTTACTCGTCTTACAGCAATGCGAACTCGATACTCCTGACTTATATTATGAATTTACACATTGTGATTTCTGGGTGCACTTCTATGGACTACCACTTGGGAGAGCTACTTATGAATCCATTAGTGATATCGCAGAGAAGATGGGAGAAGTAGTTGAGGTGAAACTTGATACCAAAGGCAACAGTAATTCCAAGTTTGGAAAGGCAACAGGATACTTACCGGGTAGGTTCGGACATTGGCTATGAGCGGAAGCTCGTGATCTCAGCTCGTATGGGAAGATCTTCTATGGCAAACGGGAGATACCACCAGATGAAGATGAGATTGTGCCTGAGACACCCACAAATTTAGCACCTGAAATAGCCACGCATCAGCAACAACGAAATACAAATCAAATACTCGCCATATGTGAACCGGGCCATGCAAAACAACTAACCCCATAGGAGATGAGCCAATCTAATCAGCATATTCAATCGGCCATTATGGAGGAGAAATGGCCACAAAAAAGAGGGAGTTGCTGTATTGATAAAGAATCAGTCATGGTGCTATATGAGGAGCAATATAAGGAGGCAAAAATGGAAATGGAGCAGACCTTAACAGGGGAAAATGGGCTGATAAGGAATAAATCCAGATGTACAATGGGTTCAAATGCAAAGAAAGGCAAGAGATTTTGCCCGTATGGAGCTCAATCCTCAAGAACACCAGAATTCGACAATACTCAGTTGGTGGAAACCACTATAATAGTGGTGGAGAAATCAAACCAGTGGGCTTTGGTGGCTAGCCCTAATAAGCCATCGGATCATCCATGAAGCTATTGTGTTGGAATTGTCAGGGGTTGGGCATGCCCTTGACAATTCAGGCATTAAGGGTCCTAGTGACCCAGGAAAGGCCTAGTATTATGTTTATAATGGAGACAAAAAATCAAGAACTCAAGGTGCAACGCATAAGAAGGAGGCTGAAATTTCAAAACAGTTTTGTGATGAATCCAAAAGGAATCGTAAGGGGATTAGCACTTCTCTGGGATGAGCAGGTAAGGTTATACGTTGATTCTTATTCAAAACACTATATTCATGTTCAGTGTCTACTCCAAGAAACTCAACAACAGATGCATATTACCTTTGTTCATGCTCCTAATGAATTTCAAGATAGATGGTGCGTTTGGATGGGCATTTAGAAAGCCCATCCAAGCCCCAAAGCCCTTTCACCCTAAAGAGGGGTGTTTGGCAACCATTCCCAAGGGGCTTTCAAGTGAAAGTTTACCCTTGGGAATGCTGGAGGCTTCCATTTAATGAAAATATTAACTTTCCTATTCTACCCCCAAAACTTTCTTGAAAACCCACCGTTGCCCATCTTAAAAACAAAAAAACCCTACTAATCTCATCCGCACTCCTCTCTTCCATCGCTCTGACCCGTCGCTGCTCTCTCCTTGCAAAAAAACCCTAATCTCATCTCTTCTCGCTCGACTACTGCGCTTTTCTTTGCTCATCCTCTGCAGTTCGTCTCTCCTCTCGTCCCCCCCCCGGTTCCCCGAAGCTCGGTGTTCCCGGTGAAAAAGGAGGGAGGTCTTGGACTGCGGCCGGCAGAGAGCTCCTGGTATCGCAAATCGCCGAAGAAATCTGGCGTTTCTCACGGTCCGTATGGTTTCTCCTTCATTTCTCGTGGTTTTTCGCTCGACTAGGTCTTCGCTTGACTGCGCTTTTCTTTGCTCGTCCTCTGCAGTTCGTCTCTCCTCTGTCCCCCCCGTTCCCGAAGCCCGGTGTTCCCGGTGAGAAAGGAGGGAGGCCTTGGACTGCGGCCGGCAAAGAGCTCCTGGTATCGCAAATCGCCGAAGAAATCCAGCGTTTCTCACGGTCCATATGGTTTCTCCTTCATTTCTCGTGGTTTTTCTCTCCTCCCCTGTTGTTGAGTGCATTTTTTTGCCCGGGCTCCGGTGGCTAGGGACTAAAGATGCCGTGCTTCGGGTTTGCCTTTTTTTGTCTTTTGCCGTTTGTCGTGACGTTCACGGTCACTGGAATTGCTGATTTGCTGCTTACCATGTGTTCGTTGAAATGGCCGAACCAAGTTAGCGTATATGGATGGCGAGGATGGGGAGAGGGATGCGGTGGGGGAAGGATTTAAGGCAAATGAACATTCTTTTGCATGAGAGCTCACGAATTTGAGGCTAGGGAATTCTTTAATTACCTAGAGGATCATTATATAGGACTGAAGAGCCTACGTCCATGATTGGTTGTTCCACTTGGTGCCTCTTACTGAGATATTTTTGCTGATGTGAAAATCCCCAAGGGGTTAAAAGAGTCGGTTGAGGCCGTGCATCTGGAAGCCTAGTCATAGGCAAGTTTCAACTATGGCAATTCCCTCAAGCTAACCTCTTGGGCCTCCTACGTTGGTGATTTATAAGTTTTGGTGGCCTTTGGGGACTGCTATGACCTGGTGGGATTAATTGGGTCATTTAAAAGGTCCAAACTTTCAATGCCATATGGAAGAAATAGTGAGTACAGGGAAAAGGAGAAACCAAAGAAAAAGAAGTTATTATATCTTGGAACTGTACTACTCAGGATTTTTGTACATTGTTAGGGATTCTCAAGGAAAAAGAACAAAGAGAGATTTTTCTATCCATGACTTGGACCAAGCACTGGGCACCAAGTATATATGTTTTCCTGATTGGATATTTAAAACATGTGATGTTCATGAGAATAAGAAAAGTAGTTCTTATTTCGTTTCTGTGGTGTGTATTTCTATGTCTTACTAGTTCTAATATCATTTTTTTGCCTTGGCAGTCTATGCTTGTTTTCTTCCATCCAATCAAATTTGGTATCACATTCACTTTTGGCAATCTGCTTGCTCTTGGGAGGTTTGTAATTTGACTAAATACTGCCTTTTGTTTTCTTACCTAGATAACTTAATTCTGCTTTTGGTTCTTAGTCATTTGCTGTGCATGCTTTGTGCATTTCTGCAATTTGATCCCCATTGGTTGTGTCAGTATCTTATAATTGTTTGATTTCCTAGAAGTTAATGATGCTGTTTTCACAATTGAGTTTGATGCTCTTCTGATCTTCCTTATCACCTTTATTGCTTTTCTTCTTTTGGATATTTATATTCTTCTTCCCATGGATCCTTATCATCTTTATTACTTTTATGTAGTTATTGCTAGCCCGAATACTTGTAATTTGAACTCAATTGCTTACTTTTCAAAAAAACAGATACACTGCTCAAGAGGTGGAGATAAGCTCATCCAGGATTCTGAACATCAATCTCTTCTTCTAGAGCAAAAAATGTTAGTCCCAATTCTATCTTTTTCTTCTGGGGTTTCAAAAAAACATATCTATGCTGTGTATTCATGTTCCTTGATGTTTGGTGTCGGTTTTACTTGCTGTTTGGTGATTGAAAGCTATCTTAAATGGTGAACTAAGTATGAAGTCCACACCACATGTCTCACCTGCATTCGTTTATATTGCATTTATTAGTAGATGGCAAGTTCATCAAAGGAAAAGGCATTTTGGAGCCCTGAAGATGTTGAAACATTTTGTAAATTATGCGTTGAACAAATTGACAATGGCAATCGTCCTGCAAATAACAAAAGGGATGGATGGACGGTTATAATTAAGAAGTTTGAGGACCTAAGGGGCAAAAAGTATGATAAATGTCAAATGAAGAGTAAGTGGGATAATCTGAAGGAAGATTGGAAAATATGTAGGACATTGGTTCTTAAGGAAACTGGATTAGGATGGGATCCAAAAAAGAATACCATTCATGCAAGTGATGAATGGTGGGAGAGGAAAATTCAGGTTTTTTTCATTCTTTTATTAATTTTTTTTAAGTCCATCTTTTTACTATAAAACTCATGAAAATGTTTATTACAACAGGAAAATCCTAAGGTTAGACCTTTTAGGATGAAAGGCATACATCCAGATCTTCAAGTTTTATTGAATAGAATGTTTGGAGATACTGTTGCCACTGGGAGCATCACATGGAATCCTGCACAAGGCTTACATATTGATGAGGATGTTGTCGCCACACAATTTGACATTGGTGGTTCAGCAGGAGCAGGATTTACTGATGATAATATAGAGGACGATGTGGGTGGAAAGAGCAGTGACCAACATCGAAGTGATAAAAGAACGTCGCAGAGTTCGGTGAGACAATCTCAAGAAAAGAAACAAAAGAAAAGTACGGCTGATAAGCTAGCATCGCAAATGGAGAGGATTTGTTCAGCTATTGAAAGTAGAAGTTATGCCAAAGAGGTAGATCCTTACAAGGAACTCATGGAGACGGTTGATCCTTACAAGAAACTCATGGAGACGTTGAAAGCTATACCTGAGATAAAGCAAAATCAAGAGTTATATTTTTTTGCACTAGATTATCTTTCAGAAAGGAAAGATAATAGGCAATT
This sequence comes from Eucalyptus cladocalyx, assembly GCA_017140615.1. Lineage (NCBI taxonomy): Eukaryota > Viridiplantae > Streptophyta > Magnoliopsida > Myrtales > Myrtaceae > Eucalyptus > Eucalyptus cladocalyx. The sequence goes on from CM029516.1 coordinate 27,482,802, forward strand.
TTTTATGAACTTAGATGATGATCAAGAAAAAGTCACGTGGCTCAAGTATAAGTTTGCACAACGTAGGGCTCATTAGGATATTTGCTATTTATATTTTTCACGTGTAATGTTATTGTAATGTAATATATATTTGCACTACTTATTTGTATTAGTTGATGAGACATATTTATGCTACGTTATCAGACTTGTTTTTAATTGGTGTTTTTTTATCGAATGGAGTTTGCATACATATATATGATAAGTGTTTTTTTTGTTGATGAATGATTTAAATAATTCATTATATATTTTATTTTAATTCTATTTTGTTACTTTGATCAGTTATGGATGACTCTTCTGAAAGGGAAAACCATGAAAAAGAGGAAGAAGAATATTTGCAACTTTGTGTAGCTGCACATACTTGCGGTGTTAGTGTTTATCAGGCAATATATGGTGAAAAAATACCGTGCATGACCTCATCATATACAGGAAATGCATGGTTGAGAGAGTTGATGGATATAGATGCTAATCCAGAAAGGTTTTATTGAATGTTTAGAATGGATAGAATTGTGTTTAAGAATTTAATGAATGATTTAGTGACACGATATGGTTTGAAAGGAACTAGAAATATTGATGTTGCAGAAATGTTAGGATTATTTCTTCATATTTTAGGACATAATATAGGTAATAGGTTAGCACAAGAGCGCTTTCAACATTCTGGGAAACCATATCCAGGTTATTTAGCTTAGTTTTGGATAAAGTATGTGAAATGGGAGCAGATTTGATCCAACCATCCGATCGACAATTCAAGGAAGTTCCAAAGAAGATCATGAATAATACAAGATTTTTTCCACAATTTAAGGTAAGTTATGATTATACAATAGAAAATATGAATTAAATATAAATCAAATAATATTCTTCTTCTTGTTTTAGGATTGTATTGGAGCTATAGATGGTACTCATATTCCAGCGGTGGTACCTACGAGTGAGCAGCTTCGTTTTATTGGTCAAAAAGGAACACCGACGCAAAATGTGATGGATGTGTGTAATTTTAACATGGAATTTACTTACGTGTGGGCCGGTTGGGAGGGAACAGCTCATGACACTCGTATCTTTTATGAAGCCATCAGGAGACATGACTTACAATTTCCTCATCCTCCAAAAGGTTAGTTAATTAATAGTTTTTATGCATTAATATACGTATGTGTTATATGTTGATTAAATTTACAATTTTTTTTTTGTGTAGGTAAATATTATTTAGTCGATGCTGGATATCCAAATCCCACAGGTTATTTGGGGCCATATAAAGAAGTTAGATATCATTTACCTGAGTTTCAATAAGGTTCTCAACCGACAGGTTATAAAGAAGTGTTCAATCGTGCTCACTCCTCACTACGATCAGAAATTGAGCGAGCTTTTGGCGTATTGAAGAAGAAGTGGAAAATTTTAAAGGGCATGCCAAGTTATCCATATACAAAGCAAGTGAAAATTGTGATAGCAACGATGGCTTTGCACAATTATATACGAAGAAATGCCCTGAATGATACACATTTTGCTAGAGTAGATTTGGATCCCAATTTATATACAATTGATCCTGATAATGTAAATGGGGAGGGTAATGCTTCAAATGATGATGCATCATCTGATATGGCACGTTTACGTGATCAAATAGCTATGCATTTATGAAGTAATTAAGGATATTTGTAATTTTTAAGGATAATGAACTCTTTCCTCAAAGCATATGTTATCATGTTTTTATTGTAATTAAAGTATTTTTATTTTAATTGAGAAAGAGAGCATGTAAATTTTTTCTATTTGATGTCTTTTAGTAAAAAAAAAAAAAAAAAAATGAATTTTAATTTTGATAAAATTGTTTACACAACATCTTTAAAATTGTTATCAAATATAAATTAAAAAGGTTACAAACATTATTTTCTTAATTTTAAACAAATAAAAATAAAAATATTTAGATTAATCACCAAATGGGCTTTCTAAATGTGTTTTTTTTACCAAACAACATTTATCTCAAAGTTGCTTTTCAAAGCAGAATTTACCAAACAGTCTTTGCATTCCCTCCAAAGCCCTTTAAGCTAAACTGCTTTGCATTTTCCCAATGGGCTTTCCAAATGCCGAACCAAACGCACCCAGAGTAATGCTATGAGAGGCCCTATATCGAAAAAGTACCACACATCACTTACCCTGGCTTTGTATGGGGGATTTCAACGAAATATTGTATCATTGGGAAAAAGCGGGTAAAAAGAGGGCCAAAACTTACCGGCTAGTAACTTTTAGGGATTTCCTCTTTCAATGCTCTGTAATGGACTTGGAGAGCAAGGGTTGTGCCTTCACCTGGAAAAATAATAGAACAGGAGATCAACTGGTCAAGAAATGTCTAGACAGAGCTCTATGCACTTCAGAATGGAGGATAGCACACCCTAACGCAGAATACACGACATTACCAGTCATAGGGTCTGATCACAGCCCTCTTATTCTATCATTTAACTCGCGAAAGAAAAGGAGGAAAAAGGTTTTTAGATACAAAGCATTCTGGTCAACAAATGAAGAATGTGGGCAAATTGTAAAGAATACATGGGCTGAATTTGAATCCCTGAATCTGGATATGGGGAAAAAATTGCAGATCGTGGCCCAAAAACTGGGAAATTGGAGCAAGAACAGGTTGGAAAATGCAGATATCAAAATTAAGGAGCTGAGAAATGAGCTGCAAAGACTGATAAACCGTGTTGGAGAGGACCAAGAAAGTGAGACAGCAAAGCAAATAACCCAGGAAATAGAAAATCTTTGGAGTCAAGAGGAGATGTATTGGGGAATACGCTCAAGAATTACCTGGCTCAAGTGAGGGGATAGAAATACTAAATTTTTCCACGCATCAACTATTCAGAGAAGATCCAGAAACAGAATTACCTTGCTGAAAAACGTTGATGAGAAATGGGTGAACGAGGAACAGCCTTTGAAGGAAATGACAGTCACTTTCTTCAAAAACTTGTATAACTCAGTAGGGTCTCGCAACTTCCAGCTTGTCATTCAGTAAATCCCGACCTCAGTTGATGAAAGCATGAATCAACAGTTAGTTAAACCAGTCACAATGGGGGAAATTACAGAGGCAATGCAACAGCTAGAAGCTACTAAAGCTCCTGGACCAGATGGACTCAATGGGCTATTTTATTGGGATCATTGGCCACATATAAGCCAAGATATATTCAATGAAGTGCAGAAGTTCTTTGAGACTGGTTACCTAAATCCCGAGCTAAACAGAACCCAAATCACACTTATCCCCAAAACCCCAAACTCAGAAAAGCTTGAACAATTCCGGCCTATAAGCCTCTGCAATTTTGTCTATAAAATAATTTCCTAAGTGTTGGCAAATCGACTCAAACCTGTGCTACCACAGATTATAGCAGAAGAACAAAGTGCTTTTGTGGGAGGAAGACAAATACAAGACAACATCTTGATAGTCCAAGAAGTACTTCATAAGCTGAGAACTCGGGAAAGGAAAAGCAAATTTCAAGTGGTCTTAAAGCTTGACATGCAAAAGGCATACGGCCGAATTGAATGGGATTTTCTTAGAGAATACTTGCTCAAGAAGGGTTTCTGTGAGAAGTGGGTGCAATGGGTCACATAGTATGTTTCAATGGTCTCCTTTAGCGTCAATTTTAACGGTGAGCCCCAACATTTCTTTCAACCTACAAGAGGGATTCGTCAAGGGGACCCTCTATCCCCTTATCTTTTCATCCTAGTGGCCAATGTCCTCTCAAAATTAATGCAAACAATAGTAGATGATGGTACAATATGGGGAATTAAACTGAATAGTGGCTGTCTTACTCTTTCACACTTGTTATTTGCGAATAATTCCATCTTTTTCCTACATGGTACTATCATGGAATGTCAGAATTTGGTGGAAATACTACACCAATATTGCTTTGCTTCAGGACAGGCCATAAACCTGAATAAATCAGGTATCTACTTTAGTAAGAACTGCCCAATGAACTTAAGGAGAAATATGGCAGCAGAGTTGAGGGTCTCAGAAATAGATAAAACAGGGAAATACTTGGGAATTCCTTCGGATTGGGGAGACTCAAAGAAAGATGTGTTTGCTTGGATTTTAGCTCGAGTCAACAAGAAATTAGAAAGTTGGAAGGAACATTTGCTAACAAGAGCAGGTAAGAAGATCTTGATTAAATCAATGGTGCAGGCTATTCCACAATACGCAATGTCTATATTCAAGCTACTGGTGTCAATATGCAAAGCCATATAGAAAAAGATTGCAAATTTTTGGTGGAGGAATGGTAAAAATACTGCTGGGATTCATTGGAAAAAAATGGGAGAAATTGAAACTCAGGAAAGATGAAGGAGGCCTTGGCTTCAAAGATTTAACAGCTTTCAACCAGGCTATGTTAGGAAAGCAAGCATGGCGGATTTCACAGCAACCCCACTCCCTATTGAGCAAACTAATGAAGGGCCTATACTATCCACAGTGCGATTTCTGGCAAGCTGGAAATGGTTCATGACCATCATGGGGATGGCGAAGCGTTATAGTGGGAAGAAATTCCATAGCACCAAATGTTATCTGGTCTGTTGGCAATGGTCATAAAATTTCGATAAGAGAGGATAAATGGCTGAAAAGCGGACTAATTGGAGGCCCGACTACAAGAGATGAACCAGAAAAAGTAAGTGCACTCATACAACAGGGGAATGGCATGTGGAATGAAACCTTACTTCGAATGATGTTTGATGAGAACAGGGTACAAGAAATCCTTGCTATCCCTATTGGACTTCCAACAACAGAAGACAGATTAGTATGGATGCGCAACAACTCAGGGTCTTATACAGTAAAGAGTGGATATTTTACCACAAGAGATCAAGCAGTCAACCCACCACTTACAATAGCAACATCCTCTCATCAAACAAAGCCAGATCTATGGAAACATATTTGGCACTTAGATACACTACCCAAAGTAAAACAATTTCTCTGGAATGTCAGCCAAAATGCATTGCCTACAATGGAAAACCTTCACCGAAGAAAAATAGTACCCGACCCACTTTGCCCCATCTGCAAACAAGAAGCCGAGACTATCGAACATACGCTGCTGTTATGCCCTTGGACAGCTCAAATATGGAAAGCAACTCCTCTGAAAATCAAAATCACCAGATTAAGGTTAACGAGAATTGAGACTGGCTATACATGAGGAAGAAAGATCCACAAAGCTCCTCAAAGTTCAATCAGATCGCTACTACCATGTGGAGCATATGGCAAGACCGCAACAGGTTTATCTTCGACCAAAAACCCCTCTTCCCGAAGCAGACCCTGTTCAGATCAGAAGCATTACAGAGAAATTTCAAAACTTGGAACAAAACCGCAGAAAAGAAGACAACAAGTGAGACCCACATAAATCGGTGGCAACCCCCGAAACCAGGCTCACTTAAACTGAACATAGACGCATCCTTTGCTAGGCGTGAACGAGAGGAGAGGGGCGAACACGAGACCAGATTTGCTGTCGACAGGGACGAAGACGAGACCTCAGCTGAAGTCGCTTGCGTCTGTAGAGAATCCCAGGGCAAAGACGAGAATAGGGGCGAAGATCCGGACAGAGTTGCTGTCTCCTGCTTCTGCAGGGACTCCCGAGATGAAGATGAGAACATGGGCGAAGAGGACAGGGGAGAAGTCGAGAACAGAGCTGCTGTTGCCTGCGTGATGTGGACATCGAGTCATATCGAGGAGGAGGTGCTAGGGACCCATTGTCTATTCCTACTGGTTCAATTACTCGAGCGTGGGCCAAACAATTCAGGCAAACTATTGGCGTCATGGTTCGTGATCTTTGGCGTGAAGATGACCTTGGATCAAATCTTGAAGAATCTTGAAAATCTTGGTGCAATTTAATTATCTTGTTACCAAATAATTGACCAAGTCAATTATTATATATATATATATATATTATATTATATTCTTGAAGAATATTCTAATATAAGAATATTTTAGAATATAACGCATTAGATTTTTAGGGTTGGTTTTTAGGGTTTGTGTGGCAGCCTATATAAAGGATTTGCCAAATTTCTTTGGGGACAGATATATTTTATTTTTGAGGAAATGAATTGAGAGGTTCTCTTTTTACTGTTCTTTTGAGGACTTGACCTAATCAAGATTCTCTTGTGGCGGTCAATTCGACTTATCGAGCAAGATAGCGAATTCTTTCGCTCGTGGCATCTATAACATTGGTTGGTTGACACGTGTTTGTCAACAGGTCACGTTCATATCGAGGTTGCCAATCACATGTTTGATTGGAGGTCGAAGTTTGCAATTCGCACCATCTGGGCCTTTATAGAACGATCCTTCCGCAATGATTCACATCAGTTTGGTATCAGAGCCAGATTCTACAAGGTCTATTTATCTTTAATTTTTTGTTGATATTCAACAATTTGAGATTTATTGAGTTAGGGTTTCGGTTCTAGTTAATTTAGGGATCCGATTGCTTTTGTGCTTCCATACGTAATTGTTTGCTGTTAGTTTTAAAATTTTCTTTTCTAGCATCTTAAATTGTATCTGAGTTCGTAAAAAAAAAAGTAAAAAAAGTAAAAAAAAAAAAAAAAAAGAGAAAGAAAACGCACAAAAAAAAGTGTGCAAGAGAAAAAAAAAAACAGATTCGGCAAAAAAAAAAAATTAGCCGAACAAAAAAAAATCAAGAAGGCGACTCGTTTGTTAGTAGACCAAATTGAAACAAAATCAGTAGTGATTTGCGTTTCAATTGGAATTTCGAAAGTTGTACTTGTTGGTTTGAAATTGTTACTTGCTGAAACAAAATCAATAGTGATCTAATCTTGTTTGATTAGTTTGATTGGTTGTCGTGAGGGGGTTGAGAGACAGGTTTTGAGTCCAATAAAGAGCTTGTGAAAAGAGAATACGAGAGGAAAAAAGCAAGAATGTGTAAGCTTAATTGAGGTGGAAAAAGCCTAGAATTGAGTTAAACACGAGAGGAGTGACAAACATCTCGAGAAAAACACGTGAGGGAGCGATTGATGAGGATGTTTTTTAGACTAACGTTTACTTGCAGGTCTAAAATATGTCGCGTGAAGAAAGCGTGAATCAACGAGAGGTTGACTCCATACGAAAGGATGAAGCGCTCATGGAAAGCATCCAGCAATTGAGGGTCGTAGTGGAGGAGCTTAGTGGCCGAATGATGGAGAATGGCATGAGGGTTGATGGTGACCGAGAGATACCCTGAGGAAGGCCGCAACGTCAACGAGATGCCTCTAGAACACAACATAGAAGGCAACGGCAATATGATGATGATGAGGCCGACATGGAGGATGATCGAGATGCTTGATTTGAAAGGTTTGATTGGAGGTTGAGGTTTGCAATTCGCACCATCTGGGCCTTCATAGAACGATCCTTCCGCAACGATTCACATCACTGCGTCTCTCTCGTGGTAGTCTCGTCGAGGGCTTCTCCACGATTGTAGCAGCAGCTTCGGCAGAGCAAGTAGAGGCCACTGCTCTCCTGGAAACCCTAAATTTTCTCTTCGATAGAACTGAGGAACAGCTAGAAGTACACACAGATAGTCTTCTGCTTGTGCGGGCACTTCAGTTCGACGAAGATTTTAGATGGGAAGTGGCGCCGCTCATGGACTGGATCAAGGAAAAGCTAAACAGGTTCACGGGCCTCACTTTGGCCCACTACAGTAGAGAAGCAAATAGGCCTGCAGACTGGGTCGCAAAGGCTCATCGACAAAATTACCTTCTGTGAAATTGGGTGACTAACCCCTGACAGCTTTATTTGACTTATTATGTGCCGATATTCTTGATGTATTTTTTCCGAACTTCACTAAGTAAATGAAGAGCTATCGTATTATCGACCAAAAAAAAAAAAATTATCGTCTCGTCAGAATGATCAGCTATAATATAAAAATAATCTAGTAAAGAACGTGGCACATTCCAAATGTCTTATCTCATTGATTAACACATGTAGATCACTCTAACTAGTTCGTAACATGTTTAAGATGATATTCAACTTTTAAAAGTTTTTCAGATGCAAAAATCATATGATGTATATGAATACTATATAAAGTTCTAAGGAGCTAGATCAGTGGGCGAAGCTTTAGATGCATGTCTAAAAAATTTAGTGCGTTTTCGTGTTGTGACTAGAATTTTTACGAAGAAATTAGTTTCAAATAGTTTAAATAACATGAAAAGAGGAGGATATCAAGAATGAATTATTTAAGTAAAAAAGAATACAAGATATTTGAGAGAGATTACTACCAATAGAAAAGCTTTATAACACCTAAAACGAGCAAATGAAAGGAAGGTCACTGAGTGAAAACTGAATGATAAGGTTTTCAAGTGTCCTTAAAAGAAATTTGTGGTGTCACCCTCGTAGGGATTACGGATGGTCACTTTATCATTTCTCTTGACAAATTTTTCCTTGAAGAACTTTGACCCCAAAGTCGCTTTATCAAAGCTTAAAGCTTCGGCTCTGGCGCATTTTCGGAAACCGGATATGTAGCAATACTTTCAGTTTTCCTACTTTACGCTCGCCTACTTTAATCCCAAGTTGACCCTCCATCACCGGTAGAAGGAGAAAGCCTCAGTGAGTCTTAGGCTTGCTATCTGCGACCTCAGCCCAGCCACCTGAGGTCTCGACGGCGTGGGCTATTGCCGTCGACGTGGCTTGGATCGCCACGGATGCTGCCTACGGATAGTGGGTGAGTGATTGATTGCTTGCTAAGTGGGAGGATGGATTAGCTCATGGAGATTCAGCCATGACAGCAGATTGCCCTCTGCAGTAATCAAAGAGATACTATTCATCTAAAGACAAAATTTAAAAGAAAAACATATATTCAAATATTAAACATGGGAACGTTGAAATGCCCGTCACATGTTTTTAGCCAGTGGATTCGCCTGCCCTTGTCACCCTTGACAGTAAAAAAGAAAAGAAAAGAAATTAGTAAAAAAATTAAAAAATTTCCACGTTAATGCTGGCCGTGCCATGTAGGACAACCAACATATATATTATTAATTTCTAGCAAAAATCGATCAGATGGACTTAATTGGCAAAATATTAAAATGTTTATAACTTAATTAATATATTAGGACTCAATTGGCATAATAAAAAAATTTAGGACTGAATTGATATAAATAAAATAGATTTATGATTTTTTTGGTAATTTTTCTAATAATAATGGACCAAAGCCTTGGACAAAGTCTGTTGGAGCACGTACTCGACGTCGTCGCCGCTTTACTCGTAGCAGGTAGATCGTTTTCATGGTGAATGGAATTACCTGGTCGAGACTCGACAAAGGGGTCTTAGACTGGGGTTGGACCATGACGGGCTCGAACTTGTGCACGCCCATGTGCTGCCACTAATCATCAATGCTTCTGTCACCGTAGAGGAGCCTACAAATTGATGAAACCCATGAGTCCATGACTCAAAGGTTCACTAAAGAGAGGGAAATATTGCGTTAAGTTATTCTATTGGTCATATAATGAGATGACATAACTAATCACACTCTGAAAGTTGTATGGAAATTCGTGTTTGTTAATAAAAAGAAAAGGATCCCAAATACTTAAAATGTGATTTTGCTTGATCTAATAAATTTAGTCCATCAAACGCTTGATTAACTAAAATTAAAGTCACAAAAGTTAGAGCTTAAGCTGATGTTTGTCTTCCACACGAACTTTCAAAATAAATTGAGGAAGTAGGTAAAATGAAGTTGTCGTGAGCTGGTACTTAGGATCGCAAATCGTGCGACACATAGTTTCCTTTTGGGTCTTGGTTGGATGCTTTAGCTCAGCCTTCCTTGATATATCGTTCATTAGTCCTACTCTGATTTTAGGGAGAAAGTATTTAAAGAGAGAAACTCGGAGAAGGAATGTACTTCTATTGTTCAAATGTTGGAAGATATAAATGTGGGAAAAGTACCCTTATTTATCCATAAGGTCTTTATCCCGTACTTCACCCATATAATGGGAGGGTTAATTCCCTAAAAAATCCTAAACTTTAGGTCTAATCTCAAATTTGCTTTAATTTTTTTTTTTTGTCTTAGATAAAAACTTCAAATTTTAGGTTTAGTCCCAAATATACTTTGAACTTTTCTTTGGTCTCAGAAGAAACCCCAAACTTTAGGTCCAATTCCAAATCTATCCCATTTATTTTTTTGTCGAAAAGAAACTCATCTTTTACTCTAGTCCTAAATTTGCCCCCATTAATCCCCTGTTCAAAGTCGTGGATAGTCATCCCTAATTACTATATCCTAGAATGGTTTTATTTTGAAGATAAATTTCCATGTCGTCTTATCGATATGTATTTATTATCGATGTTAAGTTTAGAATAGATTAAAAGTTGGTTATTTTTTTAGACAAAGTAAAATTCAAGGCAAATTTGGGAATTTGATCTAAAGTTTATGGTTTTTTTCTGAGACAAAAAAAAAAAGTCCGGGATAGATTTAGGACTTGACCTAAACTTTGAGGTTTTTTCTGAGATAAAACAAAATTCGGGGCACATTTAGGACTGGATTTAAAGTTTTGAGTTTTTTAGGAAATTGGCCCTATAATGGGATGAGATCTCTATATTTTTTCAAAATTTTTAATCCGCCAAAAAGGCAAAACTCCATTTGGAGAACACGGGTTAAAGTACCAGATTCTTTAGGCACTACAAGGACGTGAAAGGAATTTGGAATCGAATAACTGCAGTACATTGGTTCCTCAATGAAGAACTTGATCAGCGAAATCATCGGATGCTCTCGCATGTTTCTAGATAAAAACTGTCCTAGATTAGGTGGAAAAATTTCATAGAAACCTTTATAGCCTTTTAAACATACGCATAAAACTTCTTGAGGGCAGGGGTAGGAACGCATGAGTGATAAAACGGGGTTTAGTGACTTTGAAACATAGATATGGGATAGGATTAAATAATATAAAAAAAAGATGCATAGATGATAAGACAAATTCTAATATGATATTCAATATTGTAATCGGATGAGTCATATTTGAACACAAATGTGGAGTTTGTGGTATCTTTCATACTGTTTCATTGTATTTATAGAATTATTCTTTCTATTTTCCATGTTGCAAAGCAACAGCCCGATAAAGTGGGTAGACTTAGGGCATGCATGATAAAATTTATACTTATTTATTTCTCTATTTCTTTATTCCTCGGAATAGGTTTGGAACATAAATATGTTTGATAACGCAATTTAATTTTTCTATTTTTGGAACAAATTTATATTCCAAAAATAAATTTAAATAAGAAATCGGAAGCTAAGGTGCGCATGAAAAAAATTTCTGAAACAAAAATTGATTTACGGCTAAAAATTGATTTTTCAATTTCCATTTCAAAAACGGGTTTGGAACAAAAATTTTTGTTTCTCGATTTCTCTATTTCTCATGACAACATTTTTGGAATAATCCGTTTGGTAAATTTGATTTCTCTATTTAAAACAATTTCTATTCCGATAGAAATCGAAGAAATGAGAAGCTATAATTTTTAGCTTATAATTTCTTCTTCAAATAGAAACATAATTTTTTTTTTTTTCTTAACTTTTCAATTTTGTTAATTTAGTCTAAAATATTTTAATGATTTTTTAATATAATCATTTCAATCAATATTGATTAAACATCTTAACCATTGGGCCAAATGGTGGGAATTGAATGAACAATGCTTCATTTGTTGCACGTAAGAGATTTCGCGCATGGTAATAGTCAACTTGCCATATTCATATCTAACGAGTCTTTCTTCACCTACTCTTTCGTAGTAGGCCAAACAATGGCTCTATCTAGCTAACTATTTTTTTAATCATAAACTTCATATTGATGCGGTAAAAAGGTGTCAAATCATTAGGGTTTCATCCGATTTTTCTTTTATATAGTGTCCTCACTTATCAAGACACGGGTAAAAATACATCTAATAAGGAATCTATTGTTCTTGTAAGAGTGTTAATGAAAATACAGATTTTGATAATAAATTTTTAAATAATCCTAGTGTTGATAATTTTGAAAAAACTAGTGACGATTTTTGAACATGGTGAGGATTTTTTTAACAAAATTTGGAAAGAAATTGGAATTAGACTTGAAGTTAGGATTTTTTTAGGAGATTAGACTATTATAATCATGGCTATCATTAGACTTATTTGATTAATGTGAAATCAATTTCGGCAAAAACATAATGACAGATTCACTACAATTGAATTTCAATTGTTTTTTTTTTTTTTGCCCGTTGTTTATTTTTCGAAAGAAAATATTACGTAATAGGAAACGGAAGCACATGTAATAAGAAATTCCATAAAATTGTATTTTCAACTTTTGTAATATATTAGTATTATTTCGACTATTATTTTGTATTTGAGGATTTCCTATGTTGTTTTAGTATTATTTCAACTATTATTTTGTATTTGATGATTTCCTATATTGTTATCTAATTAATTTCTATTCCTAGAAATATAAATTTTATTCGTTATCAAAGCGGAAAAAAATAGAAATTTTGAATTGTTACCAAACGGGTTTCTTTGCTCAAAAACTTGTTCAGGAAATGCGAGAAATTGAAAAATCAATTTAAAAAGTAGAAATTTTATCACGCGCCTAAAAGTTTTAGTTTCCGATTTCTTCTTCAAATCTATTTCTAAATAGAAATTTGTTAAAAATAGAAAAATCAAATTGCGTTCTTAAATGGATTGCTCCAAACCTATTTCGGGACGAAGAAACAGAGAAATAGATAAGTATAAATTTTATCATACTCGCCTTAAAATTTTTAACTTCTCAATTTTTCTGAAATAGAAATTAATAAATCAATTTCTAGCCAGAAATCAATTTATGTTCTAGAAATTTTGTCATGCGCATCCTTAATGAACCAATTTCATGGAAAACCACCAATTGACACATAAAACTTGTCGACCCCTCTCAAGTTAATCCATAACAGCGACAACACAGAAACAAGAGATAAAAATGCACCCAAAATCTACTAGAGTTGACTTCTGTAATACAAGTAAAAAAATGCCTTGCTTAGCAGAAGCCCAAAATAAAGTGAACACTCGGTTAACCACCATACACAGTGAGCAAGCATGCTATGTTTTAAAACCAAAAATTCAGCTTGTCACAGAGACAATTTACCACTGAGTAGTCTGAATACAAACTGTCACATTGTGCCTAAAAAATTCTTGATCTGCTAACAAAATGATATTTAGCGTGTAATAGACAGGACTTCAAGACACATTTTTGTTTTTGGTCTGAACTTCAGGACACTCCTTGGTGCAACAAAACCAACCAAAATGCCGACCAGACGACGCCAACCCAGAACTAAATCCAGCAATCTTAAAACCAAATAACAAAAAATACACCATCTTTTATTCCTCCATCTGTAAAGATCTGACAAGATAAGGCACAATGACAGGGACCTGCTGCTAGCGCTGAAAAAAAATCTGGCTTTGTCCTCTCTTCTGTTCTCTGCGCTGAGAAACCAGACCCAGACATGACAACGACGACTCCACCCGCTTGGTTCAACTTTTTCAATCACGTGGTTTAGCATTCTCAAAGGACTTTACCCCTTTAAAGTAAATATTAAATATTTGGCAAGTATTTTTGGAACTTCATTAACTAAATATTAGCATTGGCATTACTGAAAACTAAATGTAAGTCTTACTTTAAGTTTTTGGCATTTTGGAAATACAAGTCTACTTTTCATCCACACTACTGTTCATCCTTTTCCCCTTCATCTTTGTTTTCCCTAATTTGCCACCTAAGAGTTGGGCTTCTTTGGCAACTGTCGCTGTTGCCTGGGGTCGCATGTCCCCGGCCACCAACTGCTTGTGGTGGCGATTTGTCACTTGAGGTAGCGTGACATCAACATCACTTGAGGTCGTGACCTCAGGCCATTGGATTTGGCGGTCTGGCGACTAGATCTAATCGTCCAGTGGTTGGCCAACGGCCAACCTAGATCGTATTTAATTTTTAGACTGAAGAAAATAAAAAATGACAAAACCTCTTTACAAATGTGAATTTTACCAAATGATATTTATGCTAAAATTATTTTTCAATACCATTTAAGGTTACAAATTACCAAACGATATAACATTTCAAAAAACCTCTTCATCTTAAAAATATTTATATTTTCCGATTCCGAAGTCATTTCTCCGAAACCGATCTAAGCGGCCCTCTGTCCTTCTCTGTCCTTAGGCAACCCTCAGATTATACATAACAACAGCCCCAACTACCGGTTCGGGAGGTTGCTGTTCATTATTGCGGCTTTTGTAGGAATGTCGGATCCTGCGGATGATGTTTCACTCTGTGCCACAGCCTTCGAATCTTCCCCATTACTTTGAATGGTGGGATTGGACCGATTGGTGAGAGAAAATGAAGACCTCTCCTGTTTCCATATAGAAAAAGTGAAAGGTAGGAAAATCTGGTTCTCTCTATTGGCTGGTGTCACTTATGGGAGCATATCAGATTGAATGTCACCGGGAAACGCCGGTTTCTCACCAACCACAGCCGGTCGCACAGGTTATCAACTTGAGCCAATTAGCTTGGGCCGAAAGCAAATCCCACGAATGGTCAGATGGACCACCATGGATATTGCACGATAGCATGATTTGAACATGACATGAATTATATCGAAAAATAAAAAAAAAATCGAATGTGACGAAAAAATACACAATAGATTACAATAATTATTCTTTTAGTAAATTTAATATTAAAGTATGGTAATTTTGGTGATGATTGGGCAATTATGATGTGTCGGCCAATTACGGGTATGAAAGGAATCGACATCTACTTCTCAAGATAAAATCACGTGGAACAAGCGGCCTTTTTTTTGGAATCTTGAACATCGAATTGGATAGAAATCGAAAGAAAGATCCCCCACCCTAGAGTGGTAATGTCCTATCATGTGACAATGATGTGCAACACTAGAATTATTGTTATAGGTGGGTGAAAATAATATGACTCACTCTCATACTTTGATTAACCTTTCGATTAAGATATGATTAAGAATAGTAATCTCTGCTTAATGCTAAGTAAAGGGAAAAGTGTTAAATAAGTCATAAATCTTTTGTATTTGTGTCAATTTAGTTCTAAACCTTTTTTTGGTATCAATTAAGTCCTAAACTTTTTTTTATGTTGTGCTAATTCAATCATTTTCGGTCAATTTTGGCCAGATTTTGCTGACTGGACATTGACCGGCCGACGTGGCTTTAATCGGCGTTGACGTTCATAACTTTTAAAAATATTTTAATATTTTAGAATTTTATTTATTTATTTTTCTTTTTTCTTTTCCTCCTTCTTCTTCTAGCCGATCACAAGACCTCGGCGATCGGCCGAGAGACCACGACCGACGAGGTCGACCACCTCGTCAATGGCCGCGAGGGCGGCCTCGCGCTGGGCGATGAGGCTTGCCCTTGCCGGATTTGGCGAGGGTCGACCCTCGCCCATGGCCGGTGAGGGTGAGCCTCACTTGCCTAGCGCGAGGTCACCCTCCGAGGCCTAGGCGGCAAGGTTTGCCCTCGTCGAATCTAGTGAGGGTTGAGCCTCGCCCATGGTTGGTGAGGGTGAAGTAACCCTTGGCCTTGAGGTGGTTGACAAAGCTCACCTACTCAGGCCACGAGTGGTGGTCGTGGTGGAGGAGGAGCGGCGCCTCCCAAGCTGTGAGGCCTCTCTCGCAGCCACTAGTGAGGTGGCCGGCGAGGTTGACCTCAATCTGACCGACCGTCGCCTTTGGCCGGTCGCTGAGGTCTAGCTATTGGCTGGAGGAAGAAGGAGGAGAAGGGAAAAAAAAAATTAAAATATTATTAAAAGTTGTCAACATCTGCGCCGATCGGCCAAATTAGCCAATTGGCAAAATCTAACCAAAATTGGCCGAATGGGACTGAATTGGCACGATATAAAAATGTTTAGGACTTAATTGGTACAAAAAAATGTTTATGACTAAATTGGCATAAATGCAAAAAGTTTAGGACTTTTTTTAACACTTTTCTCCTAAGTAAAGTGAAACAAAATTCATACCATTTCTTCTTTAGTTAGGTCCAAAATCATTTAAAACAAAAAAAATATTAATGAATATTACTCTATTGAGCATATAGTAACAATTCAATTTTACAATGCTAATCAATCGTCTGTATTCTTTTTTGCACTTGTACCTTTAACATGTGCAACATAACAATGGTCAAGACGTAGTCTACATTTCCAGCAAAGAAATAATGGAGGTCACTGTCTACGATGGTTTTGAGAATTTCTTTTGAGATCTTTTCTTAGGATAATTATTAACGATTCGTTCATTTTGTGAAAAATTGGCCATTTTCGGAAAATGTTTTCCTAGAAGTCATTTTTCAAGAAAATGACAATATTTTTTTATATTATGCTAAAATCTGAAATTGTTTCGAAAAATATTTTTTGGTGTTCGGTAAGGAAAATAGTTTCTAAGACTTCACCATTTAGGCATGTATCACTTACCGACTTATAAATCCATCAAATATGAACTTACCTTTAAATCCGGACAAACTTGCTTCATATCTTTGTTCTCTCATTGTCACCAAACACTCATATACTCTAAAAAAAATGTTCGTATGGATTTTAAAAAGAGGTAAAAGAGAAAAGAAGCAAAACATGTATAGCCCAAATGAAAATCTTCCATTTAAGTGGCATGTTCTCCCCCAACTGTCGTACAGCCAGCAACCAGCGATGTAAACCCGGGGCAATCCGTAGGGACTCACCTCCCATAGGCCGCAGGTGAGTCATGTAATGGGGGCGCGGAGTTTCGAACCCCTCCCCTCTTGGATGAGAGGGTAGGGTGCGAACCAGTGCGTCATTTGTTTGAGTAATGTACAATTGCAGGGTAAAGTAAATAAAGAAAATGATAAGCAAGAGTGTAGAGCACAAGCTTGAGATCGACGAGCTCGAGGTTCGCCTAGCAATGGCTAACGACTAGCCAAGAAAGAAGAAGATGGGAAACAAAGAAAAGAAAAATAAAAATAAAAAATGAAAGAAATAGAAAAGAAAAAGGAATTAAAAATAATTCGAATAAAAAAGAAAAGAAGAAGAAGAAGAAAGGGGAGGAGAAAGTGAGGATTTGTAGAGATATAAGATAAGAGAGATCAAGTGAATAAAATGTTTTCCACTTTTCAAAAGTGGAAAACATTTTTCCATAATTTAGAAGACTTTTTTATTTTCATGAAAAACAACGGAGCTTAAGTTTATTGTCATTTAGAAAAAAAATCGCACACCAACAGTTAATCCAGTTTAAAAAAAACGTTTTCTTATGGTTGGTCTTTCGTTGAAATTTTCTATGGGTCAAACCAACATTTCCCGTTAAAGAAATACTTTCGTCCCTATTACGCGGTAATGAGCTCCCCCACATTTAAATCTTTTGCGGTTTACAATGTCCACCGCATGCGACGAATTGCAACATTCATTGGATGCATGCTCTTCTATTCTTACAGATTGTTATCCGAATCCGAATCCCTTGAACCTATCATGGTCAATCTAATTGATTGATCCATCGCTCTTTCATCTTATTTCTCCAGTCCAGCTGCACCAAACCGAAGCAAAATACCAAAAACTTCGAATTCATTATTTGCCACCACAAGGAGCTCGAGGATAATGGGCTTGCCTTCTTATTTGGGTCAATGGACCGTGATTTGAAAATTTGAACGTCAATCGAGAGAACCCAGAGGGGTTCACCGCTAACACGAAAAAACAGAAATGTGCGGTGAGCGTGGATCGAACACGCGACCTTCAGATCTTCAGTCTGACGCTCTCCCAACTGAGCTATCCCCGCTAATTGGTAGCAAAGTCCAACATAAAATAATTATTAACTAAATATGAAATAATTTTCGAGCTCTAAGTACTACCCACCAATTACAGATATGTCTAGTAGGAAGGAAACTGAATAGCATCAAACTTGCTGAACACGCAAGTCCATTTCTGTGCTTACATTTGGAAAATAATAATCTGAATAAAGAGGAAACTTTGGCCCCTTTTGAAAAATCAATCTTGCACCAGCTCTTCAAAGGCGTTCATGGCCGAAAGCGGCAGAGCCAGCACCACCGCTATCCCCTTCTTCCCTTCCCCTTCCGGGAAGTACACGCACAGTTCCCTCGCCAGGTACCCGCACCCGAACTGCGACGGGTCGCCCCACCCGAAGTTGGACATCCCGTAGGCCAGCCGGGTCCAGGAGCTGATCACCAGCGTGCCCACCGACGAGAGCGGTGGCTTGTACGTGTCCACGAAGTCCATCCTCGACCGCACGTAGTCCTCGTCCAGCTGCTCCACCGCCTTCTGTATCTGCTCGACGGCGAACGAGATGGGCCGCTCGCACAGCTCCCCCATGGAGCAGAGGCTCGCGGTCGTCACCACGGCGTTGCCGAAATAATTCTCGGGCAGCGCCTCCGTCCCAAACTTGGACCTGAAGTCCGCCATTATGCGGATCTTGGTCAGCTGGTGAGGCTTCATCCCCAGCGCCTGGCTCCGCGCCCGCCACACCAGCGCCGTGACGGCCGCGAAGCTCGAGCAGCACTTCACCTTCCCTTCGGACAGCGCCAGCTTCTTGGTTGCCGCGATCCTGTCGGCGTCGAAGACGAAGAGCTTGTGCACCAGCGGGTCCCGCTGGTACAGCGACTCGGTGTCCGATGTGTCGGCGATCTGCACGAAGTCGTCGTACGGGTACTTGATCTGGGGCGGCACCCGTGACTTCAGCAGGGTCCGGTCGTGGAAAGGGACGGCGGTTACCGGCTTCCCTCTCGCGATTTGGGCCCATGAGTTGACGAAGTTCATCCCGGAAACGCCGTCGACCAGGCTGTGGCTAATTCCAATCCCCAAAGTGAATCGACCGCACTTGAACTTCGTCACCTGATGTCCAAAACCATCACGCAGCGAAACAATAAGTTACCATGCACGGTTAGGGTTACGGAGAGAAGCGCGTGGGAGACGACTACGTTCGCGGCACGTATACTTTATTAGATTTATATCGTCAGTCTTCGCTTACCCCCGACCGACCATTTCACCACTACCGCATAATTCACTTACGAAGCTTTATAATAATACTCCAAAAGACGTCAGGATTATAACTATCTAATTTGTTTTTAGAAAAATATGACGCCATCTTCGAAACCGAGACGTTTAGACAATCAATAGTCAGTGGCCACGGAAGCAAAACGATTTCTATTTGGGGAATATTATGAATATCTTCATTTTATCTCAAAAGGATAGTAGTTTTCATGCGTTATTAATTCGAATAGAGGTGCTATCATGAAGCATCTGTCTCCTCGTATATGCTAATAAATGTATGAAAGAGTTATATTTTTCCTCCTTCCCTAATAATTTGAAGGATTTGATTGTAGATTGTAAATATGGACATCGCCCACATGCAAACTCAATTAAAGTCAGACGCAGTGATGTTCAAATATTTGCTATGAACCGACCATAGGGATCATTGAAGAAAGTATTCAGCAATCAGGAATGGAGAGAAAATGTAATGGCCAAAATGAAATACCAAACAGGGTCGGATAAACTGATGACAAAAAGCTTGTTCAGAACATAGCAAAAAGACCAGACATTCACCGGTTAGTTTCATAGCACTCTTTGGAAAATACAGATTTTTTCCCGACAACGTTGCGAAAAACCAAAAAATCGAATTTCAACATTTCGTTTTTTATGTTTTTCTCTTGATAAACAAGCAGTAGATTGAAGTTGACAGACTGCTCTCTTCACTTTATCTGTAATTCAACTACAAAATCCAATTAAATCAATATTGATAGGAAATCAAAGCATGCAATTCCACCAAAAGAGTTAAATGCACGCCCTTTATGCTTATTATAAATTTTAGATGCCTTTGTCATTTGATGGATGTTGTTGTGGAAATACTTTGTCACTTATGCATGTTAATCATTTTAAACAGATCGCAATTACTCTGAAATTAACAAATAGATTGAAATTATATATATTGCCCAACCTGTGCAGTTAGTAAGGGTGTCTTGAGTATGGTTTTTGCCTTTGGATCGGTGTAAATGAGTTTGTTTGTGACTTCGAGATCGGGAACTCGGACATCGCCCAGCATGTCCATGCTACAATCAGCCTCCGCCTCCACAAATGGCACGCCCTTCTTCGTCAACTCCACGATGAATCTCCCTTCCGGGCTTATGGCCATGGAGCCGGCAAGGGGATAATAGAGGACCAAAACCTTGGACAAAGCCTGTTTAAGCACCTCTCCGACGTTGTCGCTGCCTTTCTCGTAGCGATAGATCGTCATCATGGTGAAGGGAATCGCCTGGTCGAGGCTCGACAGGAAGTAGAAACCATCGGGGGTCTCAAACTCAGGTTGGACCATGACGGGCTTGAACTTCCGCACGGTCATGGCGCCGCCGTTGATTGTTAATGCCTCCATCGTTACTGTTGAAAAGCCTGCACATTCATACAATTCATGACGCAAATGCCTACCATAGAGAGAGAGAGAGAGAGAGACCTTAGAAAGAGTTATTTTTCATGCACGCAAGGGACCACCTTTGGAGCCACGTACTACAGCGCCTTAACTTAAGATATGACAGTTCTTAAGATCGGTTGTTTTCCCAATGCATGGCGAGAAGGAAGATCGAATTACAGTTTATATAGAAAGAGGAAGTAGGTGAAGGACTGCCATGTTCACATAGGCAAGTGGAGGAGGACTACGTCTTTCTAGGAAAATTTGACCAGAAAAATGGCAATTTGCGAGGGACGAGATGACCAAGTCTTCCTGTAGAAATGGATAAAACCAATAGGAAATTACCAACAAAATTTAAATTGATTATATTTATATCAATTTAGCCCGACCCCCTCTTGATATGAAGCCAAATTGGATCCTAAGTATTTTTGACAATTTATCAATACAATATATCCTTTCAATTTTAATTAAAAATTGCTGACATGAATACCGGCCATCTTACGTGACACCGTCGATTTGTTGTACACAATTTTTTGATTTTTTGTTAATTTTTTTGAATTTATATTTTCACTTTTATAGTTAGATAATTTTGATTGAAATTTACTAACATAGACAATGACCATTTTACGTGACACTACTAGTTTGACATGAATTAATTTTATTTTTTATTTTTTTGAATTTATCTTTTCGCTTTTACAGCCGGCGAGGCCTACGAGCACTCTACATCTCTTACATTTTCAAGCCACCATTTTGAACCTCCAGTTTCGGTTCGGGACCCCAATTTTTATCCTATCATTGAGCGATGTGCTTATGCTTCGAGGACACATCTGCTTGTCGTTTTCCATGCCTATCGACGGACAGACTTGTTCGCGTGGCCAGTCGAGGAGGAATCTATTCTGGTTAAAAGAACGGTAATCTGCCGGGGGGGAGTGCATGAACAGGTCCTCCTTGCGAAATGAGCTCGACCCAACAGACCCCTTGACCTGCTCATCCGGCGCCATTTGTGGTGTTTACTGTTTAGTAAAAAGGTTCATGCATCTTTCACCTCGATAATGCTGACCGAACACTCCACCAAATCATTAGCTTATTGAGCGTTGACCCTTGGATGACATTAGCCGTACGTATGGTGCGGCCAATAACATATACTCACGCATGCATCGTCGGTCCACCGGAACTACCTGTTCCGGTGACCATTTCTATCCGGGTTCCTACGCGTACACGAGGAAAGACTTAAAAAAAAAAAAAAAAAGGAGGCGAAATTTTATTCGTCAAGATGAATCTTGCATGCTGAACTTGGGCGATCTTGTCGGGACGATAATCCATCGTCTCCTCATGCAATCTAATTTGTTGTTCCCTCCATGATAGATGGCGACTTCTCGGGATCCCTTTACATCGATTTCTTTTTAAGTCGTCATTTCAAAACTAGAGTTTTTGTATTAGATTTGTAATTCATCCTATCATCAATCGATATATTTATACCGAATTGTCCCATTTCTCCCAAAAATGCTTCCAGCACACCTCTCCCATTCGTTTTAAGGAGGGTTGATCGGTCAGGTTATGCAGTTCAGCTCGAAGATGAAGCAAGTAATCTTTAAGTTTGGGATGCAAAGTAGTGTGGGTAAAATAAAGAGAAGGTTCTTTATCCTTTTCTCTAGAAAACAAAAATTTGAGATAAATCCTTCTGTAGATAATATAGCTGTCCGAACAAAAAAATAATGAAAAATGACACAACGTGGTCCCTCAATTTTTTTTATACCTGTATAATTTAGTTCTTGTATTTATGAAAACATCTAATATTATCTTTGAATTTGAATTAATAAATCAATAATATTAAATATTTTAAATAATTCATGAACTATATTAAATATGTATTAAAAGTTCAGACATCACATTATATGTTAGGATAAAATTTAGAAATCATATTAAATAAATTAAAAAGTTTATAGATTATAGTTTGCATCACATCAACTTTTAGGATTATTTATATTATTATTCTATAAAATAAGGCGGGAAGACTTGTACATTGGGGCCGAATTGAAGACTTCTTCAGAGGATGACGTGATAGGCCTATCGCTGGGAGTGCTCGATCTTAACAAAGCAGCATTTGGAAGCTACTTCCGAGAGGCTTATACATCACCTCCCACCAACCCTGACGTGGTGGCATGCAGGTCCTCGGGAATAAAACCAGAGCAGACGATGACAACCATTAATTGCTTTGACGCGGCAACGAGGTGCCAAACAAAAGAAGGGATCAAGAGTTCTAACTCGTCCCAGCCGGCTAACGCGGGAAGATGCGCACCAAGACCAACCACGATCGACCCTACTGGTCGAAATCAAAAGATATTGAGAATTTTCAAATGAATAAAAGATAAGATCCATGGGGAAATCAATATTGAGAATTTTCAAATGAATAAAAGATAAGGATGAAGATCGCCCGGGGGGGGGGGGTGGGCGCCGGGGGAAGACGAGGATGTGAGGTGGGCGGGGCGACTGGGGGTAGAAGAAGGGTGGCGGGAATCAACCTCGAAGGACGAGTATGCGGCCAGATCTACTCCGTCACGAGAAAAGACATGGAAAATAACCTATGAAATCAATTGAAGTACTAGAATAAATTAACTTGTGTTTCAACAGATCAATCGAAGTACTATAATAAATGAACTTGTGTTTCAACCCTTGGTTATGCGCACGTTGATTCTTGATACAATGTTGGGTCTCTAGATATGTACGTGAAAGCATGTTGATTTCTTGCAGCGGAATTGCAAGTGTTCGAGGAGGAGCTCCATCGAGTTGAGAAATGATAGTTAGAATAGAACACATTAATTATCTAGTAAAGAAAATGACACCCGCCGATTGTCTTATCTCATTAATGCATGTGTCTCACTCCAATTAGCAAGGATCCCTTGTTCGTGACGTTGTTTGAGTTAGAAAAGTTTTAAAAATAAAGATTGTGATTTACGTGAATACTATGTAAAATTTCCAGAAGTTTGGTCAGTGGGTGAAGATAGGCATATGCTTGCGTTAGATGTATATCTCAAGATTTAGTGTGTTTTCATCTTGTGACAAAAATTTCTAAGAAATAAACTAGTTTTGTAATATGAAATGATGAAGATATCACGAATGGATTGTTTAAGTAAAAAGAAAGAACAAAAAACTATTTCAAAGAGATTACTACCAAAAGAAAAGGTTTATAGCACCAAAAATGCCCAATAAAAGGAAGTTATAGCAAGATTGGACATTATTTTATAGGAAAAAGTGTCAAAAAAGTCATAAACTTATTATATTTACGCTAGTTTAATCCTAAACATTTTGATTGTACTAATTTATACCTAAATTTTTTTTTGGTAAAAGGTAATAAAAATTTATTCCTAAAATTTTGACTTAGTGCTAATTCATTAATTACAGCTAATTTTGGTTGGATATTGCTAATGTGAACACCAGTTGGCTTACATAAACATAATACAGGCGGTGTTGACGTGGACAATTTTAATAATATTTAAAATTTTAAAAAATTTTGAATTTTTCTTTTATTTTTCTTCTCTCTCTCTCTCTCTTTTTTTTTTTCCTCCCTCTTCCTCCAATCGGTCACTAGTCTTCAACAAGCGGCCACTGACAAGGGCAAGCCTCAACCTCTCCAAATCAAACCTCCCCTCGCTAAAGGTCGCGAGGGCCGCCTCATGTTGGGCTAGTGAGGCTCACCTTAGCCCTAACATGCCATGTACATCAACCGACGTCCACGACAGCAATATTCAATCAAAAGTAGCCGAAAGAACTGAACTAGCATTAAGTCAAATAATATATGACCAAATTGGCACAAATACAATAAGTTTAAGACTTTTTTTTTTTTGACACTTTTCATTTATATTGTGTGAATTGAGTAAGGTTAGATCCGTCAAAATGGTTCATAAATATATTTCTTAAGCCATATAGGTGTTAAATGGGCTATACACTAGTTAATTATATTGAGTAAGTTGGTGATAAATGAGTTTAAACGTAATATGAGTGTTAAATGAGTCATAAATGAGTTTACAACTTAGACATAACTTGTTTCTACAGTCTCTTGTAGTCTCTTTCACCTTCACTTAATCTCATGCTCACTCATTTTATACTCTCACCTCAGTTTAGCTTTGATCTTTCCTAGTTTAGGTTAAGTATGAAAATATTTTAG
This sequence comes from Eucalyptus cladocalyx, assembly GCA_017140615.1. Taxonomy (NCBI): domain Eukaryota; kingdom Viridiplantae; phylum Streptophyta; class Magnoliopsida; order Myrtales; family Myrtaceae; genus Eucalyptus; species Eucalyptus cladocalyx. The sequence goes on from CM029516.1 coordinate 27,507,344, forward strand.
TAATATGAGTCGAGTTTGGCACGAGTTAGATATGGATCAGGTCAAATCTGGTATGAGTCACTAATTTGTATTGCGTGGAAATGTGTCAAAACTATTAAATTGGTCTCTTTGGATCGAACCATAGTCTGACCCAAACCTGACTCAACTCTCTCTTGCTAGTAGAACATCAATAGAAAACTAGATGATAAGGTTTTTAAGTTTCCTTAAAAGAATTTTGTGGTGTAATTCTCGCTGGAATTTGTGGTGCTCACTTAGTTAAATCCCAAGTTTACCTTCCATCACTAGTAGAAGGAGAAAGCCTCAGTCGGAGACCTAGGGCTGTTGTTTACGACCTCGGCCCGGCCGCCTGAGGTCTCGATGGCGATGGCTATCTCTCAGTCAACATGGCTTGGAGTTCCACCTTGCTGGGGATGTCGTCAACGGTAGTGGATAAGAGAGATTGATTGCTTGCTAAGAGATGAGGATGTAGATTTAGCTCATGGAGATTCAAACGTGACCCTTCGATATTTCTAATTCTGTAAGGAGCAACAACCTTGTCAGTCGACTGGTTTTTCTAGTAGGCTTTCTTCCTTTCTCGTTTGCTCGGAGGTTCTTTCGCCCTCCTCCTGGCTTCCGAGATGGTCCCTTACCAACCTTAGAGCCGTGCTTGGTTTCTTTTGTTGGTAGTGCTTTCTCTTTGTTATTTGTGTTGATTTAGGCTTGCTGGTTCTATGCCGTTGTTTGGCATTTTTCCTTCCCTTGCCCTTGGCTTGGTTTCTTTTACCTTGGCCCCTTTTCACTCGCTCTGATTTGTTGTCTACGTGAGTGCAAGTTTCTGGGACCGACTTTTTGCTGTATAGCCTTATATAGCTCTTTTGATTTAAAGTCAATATATTTATTACCTTTTACCAAAAAAAAAAAACAGATTGCGCCTCTCCAACAGTCCAAGAGATAATATTTTGGAATTTGCTAGTATAACAATCATTTTCTATCAAAAATAAATAAATAAGTATAACGATCCTTGGGGTAATTTATGGCGAGTCACAAATTCTTAAAGGAGTCCCATAATAATTTATTGTTATTTGTAGTTTGATTTTTTGTGGTCTAGAATGTTAGTTTTCTAGTACATTAAAAACTGTCACACATTCATTTCGCTAATGTTTTCATCCAAAATAATATTATAGAGAAACATATATTCAATTCAAATATTAAACATGGGAACGTTGAAATGCCCCTCGCTAGTAGATGTATAATTCAATGCTTACACCGAAAGAAATTTATCGCCACGTTAGGGAAAAAAAAACAACCCACAAATTGTTTACTTTTTTATTTTTTGGAATAAGCAAAGACGATTAAGCGCACAGGACGAGATTATGCGCACAGCTCCCTCCCCAGGTCACACCACCCGAACCGCGACGGGTTGCCCCACCCGAAGTTCGACATGCTGTAGTCGAACCTCGTCCATGAGCTGATCACCAGCGTGCCGACCGACGAGAGCTGCCGTCTGTACGTGTCCCTGAATGCCAAGAGCTGCCGTCTGTACTTATCCCCCGAAGGCCATCCTCGTCCACACGTGATCCTCTTCCACACGTACTCCTCGTCCACGCACTCGACCGCCTTCTGAATCTGCTTGACGGCCTTCTCACAGAGCTCCCCCGTGGTGGCAAGGCCCGCGGTCGTCACCACGGCGTTGCCAAAGTAATTCTGGGGCAACGGCTTCTCGAACTTGGACCTGACGTCGGCCAGCATGCGGAGCTTCGTCAGCTGGTGAGGCTTCATCTTCAGCGCCCTGCTTCCATATAGAAAAAAAGTGAAAGGTAGGAAAATCTGGTTCTCTCTATTGGCTGGTGTTCACTTATGGGATCATAACAGATTGAATGTCACCGGGAAACGCCGGTTTCTCACCAACCACAGCCGGTCGCACAGGTTATCGGCTTGAGCCAATTAGCTTGAGCCAAAGGTAAATCCCACGAGTGGTCAAATGGACCACCATGGATATTGCATGATAACATGATTTGAACATGACATAAATTATATCGAAACAAAAAAAAAAAATGTAATGTGACGAGAAAATACACAATAGATTACAATAATTATTCTTTTAGTAAATTTAATATTAAAGTATGGTAATTTTGGTGATGATTGGGCAATTCTGTATCAGCCAATTACAGGTATAAAAGGAATTGACATATGCTTCTCAAGATAAAAATCGAAAGATAGGTTCCCCCGCCCTAGAGCAATAATGTCCTATCATGTGACTATGATGTGCATCACCGGAATTATTGTTATAGGTAGTTGAAAATAATTTGACTCACTCATACTCGTATTAATCTTTTAATTAGGTTATGATTAATAATAGTAATCTCTATTTAATGCTAAGTAAAGTGAAACAAAGTTCATACCATTTCTTCTCTTTTTAGGTCCAAAATCATTTTATATATTAATGAATATTACACTGTTGAGCATATAGTAACTATTCAATTTTGTTGACACCTAATATTTTAGAAAATAATAAATTAAATAAAATTCGGTTTTTGAAAATCTTTGTTGTTGAAAATATATTCTCATTTCAAAATTTTAAAAAAAAATTAACCGTTTGATTTTTGGAGCCATTTCTTTGTTGAAGAAGTTGAGTGAATATCGCGGATCTTCAACAATTTCAAGTCTTTTCTCTATAAAAGGAATGCGAGGTTTCGGATCAAGGGGGGGGGGGGAAGGAATTCGAAAAATTCAGAGCAAAAATTTTGTCGTTTGAGGGGGGCTTCTCTTCATTGTTCGTCCAAAAAATAGCAAGTCGAAGAAAAAAGAAAAATTAGGTGTCATGTCATTTAGAAATCATGTTTAGGACATGCATTTTTATTAGCATTTTTTTATTTGAATGTTATTTTATTGATTGTGCACCCGCATGACCACCATTTGCATGTTAGTACCTTAGGTTTAAATTAATCAACATTGCCCGCAAAATATTTTTAAAATTAAAATAAAAGGTACCGAAAGGGCGTTAGACTAATCTAGCGTAACCATGTCCCCGGACCTATTGAATCTCTGGTTCGCAATAGTAAAGTATTTTCCCATACTTTACTTGGGTTTCTAACTAGCCCTAATTGGTTAGTGACGGCTCCAAATTGAAATTGCATGTTTAAATGAATTAATTTCTATCAAGTCGCGATTGGTAGGACTTGGGAGGGTCCGTACCAAGTCTTCGGACTTAGTAATCCATTAGCCCTTTCGAATAATTCACCCCTTCAAAAAATTCGGGAAGGTCGCGACAACTTGGCGACTCCGCTGGGGATAGATTTAGAACTCATAGTGGACATATGCTTGTTTCTTTTTTTAAAATATTTTTGTTTGGCAGCGAGGATACAAGGTACGTCCCTAATTTAAGTGTTAAATGTTCTTGCGGATGGGAGGTATAAGGGGAGTAGTCTTTGCTAACCCTTGTTTTGCAGGTTGGAGTTAAGGATGAATTGTTGAATTTAAACTATAGAAGTGTTGTTTGCAAGTAAACTGTTGTGCATGTTTTATTGTTTTTAGCACTACACTATTGGACACACGACCTGCTGCCGGACCTGGGTTGCGATAGGATTCTTAGGATGGTGTTGAGAAGGATACTTCCTCTAAAGCGAGACTGCTATATAGAGGTTGACCTTCTCTTCCCCGAAAGTTCTTCATGGTGTCGAATGTGTTTGTCCATATCCGCAAGATTGCGTGATTATTGGGTATTCCATTCGACTGAGCCGGAGTTAGGAGGACCTGACACGTTAATGCGAGACTGCAATGGTCAGATCATCCTTTTAGCTCCATTTTGTTAAGCCATCTAGATAGAAATCGAGCCTCACATTTCATGCGTGTGTCTATGTGATTGTCATCCATTACCAATGAAAGTAAGTTGTTTAAATTCTCACTACTGCAATTTACTTACTTGCAATTTCGTTGGTCCATGACATTAGGTTTTGTTGTCGGTCTTATTTTATGTGCAATGGGGAAAACCGACGTACAATTCATTTCCTCTCCTAAAAAGAGCTCACAATATGATTGGACCAATTAGACCAAGGCGACCAAGCCTTACGTCCAGTGGTCCTTGACATGACTAAGAAGCCCACTCAGCAAGCACAAATTGAGCATCTTAAGCGGAAAGTGGAAATGATTGAAGTTGAAAATAAAGAGCTTCGCAAGACATTGGGTTCCCGAAAGCATATAAAATAAAATATTTTGGTTTTTGTTTCTTAGTTCAATGTCTAGGGACGTTGATTTCAATTTTTAATTCAGTGTTTTCAATTCTTAGTCTAATGTTTAGGGACTTGAATTTCAATTCTTAGTTAGAAAGTTTGATTCAAATTTCAAATAAAATGAGGCGATTAGACCATTGTCATGGGCCATTTTCCTATCTTGTCATCGTTTCTTATATTATCTCTTTTCTCCTTAGGCGACAACACGGCTCACCTAAGATCGCCAATTCGTACTCGTTCTAGAGCAACAATGGCTGATAACACTTAACAAACACATGTTGCTAAACAAGCTCGCGTTGCTGCCCTTGAATTGGAGATGAAGCAAGTCCTGAATGTTCTTGAGCGGCTCTCTAAGCAAATCGACTCTCTCCAAGCAAACACTACCCCACCAGCTCCGCAAGTTGAAGTGGTGTTACCACAACATGCTCCCATGGCTGATCCGAGGGATAAAGGCAAAAATACATCCACAGTTGAGCCATCTACATTTGAAGATCCCTCCAGGGTTAAAATTACTGACGCACCTCAAATTGTTGTTGATGATGAGGTACAAGTGATACATTCGGCTGTACTAAAAACTGAGCAGTAAAAACGCTTGATAAAAATTGAGGAGAAACTTAAGCAGCTGCAGGGTTCATTTACCCAAGACCCAACTGATCTCTCCCATTATGCAAAGATCAAGATACCAAAGAAGTTCAAAATGCCAGACTTTGAAAAGTATGATGGCACCTCTTGTCCAAAGATCCATTTGCAGACCTATGTGGTCAGGATGACTCAATATGTTGATAACATCCCCTTGATGATTCAACAATTTCAAGCAAGCCTGACAGGACCGGCGTTGCAATGGTACATCATGAAGAAGATTAATCTGCTGGAGACTTAGGAGGATTTGACAGTTTCCTTTTTCAAGCAATATAAGTATAACATTGATGTCACTCCATCTCGAGAAGATTTACTTCGCACTGAGAAAAGAGGACGGAATCTTTCAAGGCATATGTCACTAGATGGAGGACCGTAGCTGCTCAGATTACTCCGGAGCCGACAGAAAAGGAGCTGATGGATTTGTTCATGAAGACACTCCCGCCTGAATATCGAAATTGGATGTTAGGATTGATTGCTGAGTCATTCAATCAGCTAATCCCTGTTGGCGAGCGAATTGAAGTAGCATTGCATGATGGATGGGCGTCTGATCAAACCAACTCATATGGGAGAGTCTTAGCTAAGAAAGATAAGGAGCCTGTAGCGGAGGTTAACGTAGCTTATGTTCAACCACCTCGCCTTGCCCCGAACACCCATCAGGGAGGAGCACGACCATTCTTTGGCCGGCAGAAAAACCCTTACAGGCGTCAATTTACGCCACTTCCTAAGCCCTTGTCCAAGATCTTGCCGACCCTTCAAAAGAAAGGATTACTCGCTAAGGAGCCTAAGAGATCTAATCCCGAGCGTTTCCCCAACTATGATCCGTCCAAGACATGTGCTTATCATATGGGGGAAGTAGGGCATTCTATTGATGATTGCTATACGCTGCAACACAAAATCCAAAATCTTTTGGATGCCAAGGTGGTCTCATTCCGCGATGCACAACTGAACATCCAGAATAACCCACTCCCTGACCACCCAAAAGCTGTGAATGCCACTTTTAGTTTTGATGCTGAGCCGACCATGTTTCAGATGATGCATGAGGAAGCAGAAGTTATGGACACCCTGGGGCAACCAAGTGGCAAATTCGATTAATATGTAAAGTATTCGGCTCCTCCCAGCTCTTACTTCGACCCACGGGATATCATCCCAGATGGATGGGGTGGCATAGATGATCCCGCACCTCCAAAGATTGAGAGCTCTGATGACGCACTCGAATGAATGACTAAATTATTCGAAGAGAATTTAGTGTTTGCCATCAACAAAGCTCAAGAGTAGGAAAATTTTAATTATTTGCACACTCCTCTATGCAAGAGTTTTTATTGCTGTCCATATTTGCATATTTGCATTTTTAATTCTAGGATTTCCTTCATTTCAATAATGTAATTTGCTCTTCATCCAATAAAATACATAGATATTTTCATTGTTTTAAGGGCATGTTGAAGTACACCAAACTAGCCCTGTGATGAAATCCTACCCAAAAGAAAATGGCAATGAGCTAATTCTGAAGGCTAGGCTTCTTCATGTTCCCTTGAAAATCTTTTTAAAATAAAATAATTTTCCAACATGCATCTAATTTACCATATTTGTTTCTTTTAATTATTTGCTTTATGTTTCAGGTGCAGCTCTGCGCACATTTAAGGAACCACTATAAGCTCCCTTTGCAAAGAGGGGCAAGACATAGACACTTAACAGCTTTGACTTTATGATTTGATGTGCAAGAATAGAGCATAGCCTTTTTGTCATTATAGAATGCTTTCACATGATATTATGCAATTTGTCAATTCCACTTGAAATTTATCAAAATGGATAATTCAGTGAAAGATGTCGAGTTACTTGAACATGCTAAATGAGGTGTGAAAGGCAACCTTAATCCCATGCACAGTCCCCTGTCTATACATTGTGAGGTGAGTATGGAAACATTTTGTGTTTCAAGATGAAGAGTTTTCTTACATGAAGTACGACAACTAAAATGATGAGGGGCAATTCATTTCTCTACAGTGAACCCTTGTTTAACCCTTCTTTGAGCCTAAATACTTGAAGAACTTCTTTCATACTACCCCTGTCAAGAACCACCCCACATCGGGGCAAATTGAGGTAAGTTGACATTGAAGGAGAGTGAAATAAATTGAAATTTTCTTGCTCTCACTTGCATCAATCTTCAAGTTGTGCTATTACATTGAATTCATGTGATAATTTAAGTGCCTTAGGATGACGAAGAGCAGTTCTTTCTTCATCCCACACACTTTTGACTATTGTATAGCCCACTTGAGCCTATGAATTCATTTTATGTCAAACCTAGTTGGTGATCATCTCCCACACTGGGGCAAGATGAAAGACAATCATTCGAATAGCATGGTCTAAAATGCTGATGAAAGAAGACTGTGTGAGTCCAAAGAAAATAAGTCCAAAAAAAAAATAAGGGGCATGAAAAAGCAGTGTGCCTAGTAAAAGCAAGGCCAATGCCCGTGAAAAGAAGAGAGAAATGATTGATGAATTGGGGGCATAAAAAAAGCAGTGTGCCTGATCGATGCCTATCATCAAAGAAAATGATTTTAAAAGAAAAAAAAATGTTGAGAAAAGATCTCCAGTTGAATAATCATTGGCATCGGTGATAAACTCTTGAGCCAATAAAGAAATTTGTCAAGAAGACAATCCGTGGCGAAGAAAACTGGTGGTAATGTCAAGATGATCACCAACTCTTACCCATTACACACATCTTTGAGCCTAACAATACTTTCGTTTCTCAAACCCAAGAACCAAGCCTATGTTACATCCCTTACAAAGTCTCTTCAGATTAGGGCACTTGAATTAACATAGAAATTCACATGTTTTGAACATTGCTCGAAGAAGTGCGAGCAATATTATTTCTTTCTCATTTTGTAGGGTTCTTGACTTGTAAACCTGAAGATGATTACATAATTGTTCTTTCAATAGCCTTGACTCAGAGAGTCCCTTTTGCCAAGCCATTGACCAAACCCACATTACAATCATTGTCAAAGACCTCACAGATTAGTAAGGTCGTACTGGTTGCAAGAAAATTCGAACTCTTGTCGATAAGATGATGATAAGATTGAGTGATGTATTCCCACATCAATGGTCGAGACAAATAACCCATCCTAAATGAGAGCAAGTGAAAAAGCATTTTCACACCAAAAGTCTCCTTTAGCATGTTCAAGAGATTCACAGCTTAGTGAAAATTGTCTTGATAATTTTTCCAGTGGAAGTTTAAAAAAAAAGCCATCATGTATGGACCTTCATTGAATTAAAAAAAAATGAAAAAATGAATTTTTTCTCAAAGACCAAAGGATTTGTCTTTGAAGCCTTGAGTTTGTTAAGTTATCTTGGTGCTTGATGAGAATTCCAAGTACCCATTTATAAAATGTTTTCAAATGTCTAGTTTGAACTCCAGATATTTGAACCCTTAAATGCTTGATGTGACTTCCAAGTGTTTGTCTTTTCAAACATCTGATGTGATTTCCAGATGTTTAGTAAAATATTTTCAAATGTCTAGTGTGAACTTGAGATATTTGAACCTTTAAATACTTGATGTGACTTCCAAGTATTTATCTTTTCGAGCGTCTGATGTGATTTCCAAATGTTTAGAATTTTTAAGTACTTGATGCAATTTCCAGGTGCTTGGGATTTGATGAGAGTCCCAAATCCCCCAAAAAAATTTCTTCAGATTCAGTTTGATTTAGGCGACCGTAGAATAGTACGGGTCCTAAACAACATTTATTGCTGTAACAGGCGACCGTAGAATGGTACGGGTCCTGAAAAATCAATTTTCCATCAAGGCGACAGTAGAATGGTACGGGTCTTAGAAAGTGAATCCCGTTTAGGCGACCGTAGAATGGTACGGGTCCTAGACAAAACCTATTTCCCTATTCAGGCGATCGTAGAATGGTACGAGTCCTGGAAGGTAAATCCCCGTTTAGGCGACCGTAGAATGGTACGGGTCCTAGACACAACAAAATACTGTCATACTGGGCGACCATAGAATGGTACGGGTCCTAAGAAAGCAGTCTCTTTGTAAAGTTATGTTACTATTTTAGGCGACCGTAGAATGGTACAGGTTCTGAACATGTAACACCGACTGCCTAGAACTACTCTATCCTTCTTGAAGGTAGGTTATTCCAGGTGCTTGGGATCTGATGAGAGTTCCAGATCTCTAAAGACTTTGAGCCTTTCAATTATCTGAAGAGATTTCCAGATGTTTGTCAGGTCTCGTAGGAATCATTTCACACCTAATAATACTTTTCTGAATTTCCAGATAAGTATGTCAGGTACGTGTTCTTCTTTGCATTTGCATTTCATTAAGCATGGACACATAGAAATATATGTTCTTGACCAAATCATTGCATTTACATTGCATCATTTATATTTTTTTTATAAAAAAAGAGTCATTACAATTAGCATTTGCATATTTATTACATATTCATTTTACATGGTTTGAATTTAGGTGTCATTTATCTTTGAAGGAAACCTCTACGAGCTTCCCTTCAAAGAGGGGCAGCTGTTGACACCTAATATTTTAGAAAATAATAAATTAAATAAAATTCGGTTTTTGAAAATCTTTGTTGTTGAAAATATATTCTCATTTCAAAATTTTAAAAAAAAATTAACCGTTTGATTTTTGGAGCCATTTCTTTGTTGAAGAAGTTGAGTGAATATCGCCGGATCTTCAACAATTTCAAGTCTTTTCTCTATAAAAGGAATGCGAGGTTTCGGATCAAGGGGGGGGGAAGGAATTCGAAAAAATTCAGAGCAAAAATTCTGTCGTTTGAGGGGGCTTCTCTTCATTGTTCGTCCAAAAAATAGCAAGTCGAAGAAAAAAGAAAAATTAGGTGTCATGTCATTTAGAAATCATGTTTAGGACATGCATTTTTATTAGCATTTTTTTATTTGAATGTTATTTTATTGATTGTGCACCCGCATAACCACCATTTGTATGTTAGTACCTTAGGTTTAAATTAATCAACATTGCCTGCAAAATATTTTTAAAATTAAAATAAAAGGTATGTCGCAACATAATTTTCGGGTGCACCACTTAAAACTAGGTTAATGGACTGCTAAGTTTTTAAACTTAGCTCGGGCTCTCCCAAGCCCATACCAAATCGCGACTTAAAGTTCAAATATTTAACATATGCAAGAGGTTATTAACTAGGAGTCGCCACTAATCGGTTTATGGTAGGTCGATTATACACCTAAGTAAAATAAAGGGAGATTTATTTTACTACTACGAACCAGAGACTAAGGGTACGGGGATTTGGTTACACTAGAATTTTCTAATGCCCTTTTGGTACCATTTCTTTTTAATTTTTCAAAATATTTTTGCAAGCAGCTGATTTATTTTAACCTAAATTACTATCATGCAAATGTGGTGACCACACGAGTACTCATCCATTATTTAAAACATTCAAATAAATAAATTGCATCACATAAAGCAAGCAATCATTTTTTTGGATTTTCTTAAAAATTGGAGTTCTTCTATAAAAATACATTTTTAAACTAAATGACTTAACCCTATTAATATGCAAATTCTAATTAAATGGGTCTATCATGCAAATTGATTAATCATTCACCTCATGACCTAATTTTACTAATGAACAAATTCTGATTAAATGCCTCTATTATGCAAACTAGTTAACATGCACCTAGATTTTTGTATTTTTTTATTGAAGTTTAGAATTTATGAAAACCCTACTTAATCTATTTAAAAATAATCTTCTAATCCATCTTTGGGATTAATTTGACTTAAACCCTATTCTGTCTTAGAAGACTATTTTTATTTTTTTATTTTAAAAAGAGGATGAAAATGTGCCAATTATATCTAAAACTCTAAAAAAAAAAAAAAAAAAAAAAAGCTATTTAAATCTAATCCTAACTTATTTCTTTTAAAATATCTAAAAATGCAGTCCTAAAAATATTATCTAAAAATGCAATCCTAGAAATATAATTCTAAAAATTTGATTAATTAAACCTACGTGTCTATTATATTAAACCTTAATGTCCTATATGTTCATGCAAATCTTTTTGAATATTTTGATTTTTTTTTGGCATTTTTTTTAAAGTTGAATAATGTTTAAATCTAAACAATTAATATAATCACTAAATAAATGATCAAAATAATTGAAAAAATAGCATGTCGTCTCACAGGTTAAATTAACAATTATTTTAACCCTAATCATCACAACAACTTTAAATAATTAAAAAATCTGGTCCGAAGTCTTACGGACCAAATTAAGTAATTATTATGATTGAGATTCTATCAAAAAGCCCAGAAATTAAAAAATAATTAGAAAATGATCCGATGTCTCTTGGGTCAAATTAATAATTACATTAATTTCGGACAAAATCCCTATGGATAATGCATACTAAATTCACAAATATTAACATCCACCATTACAAATTAAATAGCTAAACTAAAAATGCTATCAAATGAAATGAGCAAAAATAACATAACGAATAAAATAAGCTAAACTATAAAAGTAAAACAAAATAAAATAAAAAAGAACAAAAACTACCTAAGGGGGGTAAATCGACGATGGACAGCGGCGGGCTTGAGCTCGGGGCAGCGGAGATCGGAGCTGGTTCGTGGGTCGTTGGGTGGCGGCGTCGGGCAGCGGATCCGCTGGACGTCGGGGCAGAGGAAGGTCGCGGCGACGGAGCGCGGGCTGAGGCGCAGCGGCGGAGACGAGCGAACCAGCGAGGTGGCGGTGCGGAGGCGCGGCGGAGCTCGGAGATTGACGGTCGGGGGGTGCTGCAGCGGCGCGGCGTTGGCGAGGGTGGGAGCGCGGTCGTCGGGGTGTGGCCGGGCGATCAGCAGCGACGAGCAGGCTGCTGCTGGTGCTCGCGGGTGATGGCGAGCTGCGCAGGTAGTCACGGGCGGAGGCCGGCGGTGGGGAGAACACCCGCACGAAGAAGAACAGTGTTCTTCTCTCTCTTTTTTTTTATTATTTCTTTCTCTCTCCTCACGTCTCCCTCACGTCCTCTCTGTACCTCTTCCTGACTTTTCCCTTTTCTTGTCAGAGAAAGAAAAGAGAAATGGCTTCTCCTTTGACCAAGACGGACGAAGGATTTTTCCTCGCACGAATTTTTCTCTCGAATTTTTTCGAACTGCCCCTCCTCTTGCACGAAATTTTTTTAGCGGATTCTCTCTCAATTTTTTCGCACCCCCGGTTACGAAAAATGAAACTCTCTTTTATACTAATTCCGAACGGTCACCTTGAATGGTATTTTTCGAGTTTTCATCTTCTGTCGCATTAAATCAAAGCTATAAATCAAAGCGAGATTTCGCAATCAACTCGATTTTGCTCCGATTTATTCCGTTTTATAAAATTCTTGCCCCTTATTCACTTGATTTTTAAATTGTTTCTGCATTTAACAAAATCTGGACATCCATCAGAATTCCATATTTCATTGCATAATTCAATCAAATCAATTTTCCCCATTTTTATTTTTTCTTTTCAAAATGTAATTTTATTTTTCCAAAATTAAGTGTTAACAAGGTACCAAAAGGGTGTTAGACTAATCTAGCGTAACCATGTCCCCGGACCTATTGAATCTTTGGTTCGCAATAGTAAAGTATTCTCTCATACTTTACTTGGATTTCTAACTAGCCCTAATTGGTTAGTGGCGGCTCCAAATTGAAATTGCATGTTTAAATGAATTAATTTCTATCAAGTCGCGATTGGTAGGACTTGGGAGGGTCCGTGCCAAATCTTCAGACTTAGTAATCCATTAGCCCTTTCGAATAATTCACCCCTTCAAAAAATTCGGGAAGGTCGCGACAAATTTTACAATGCCAGTCAATCGTCCGTATTCTTTTTTGCACTTGCACCTTTAACACATGCAACATAACAATGGTCAAGACGTAGTCTACATTTCCAGCAAAGAAATAATGGAGGTCACCGTCTACGATGGTTTCGAGAATTTCTCGTGAGATCCTTTCTTAAGATAATCATTAAGTTTGTTGTTGTTTAGGAAAAAAATCTCAAACCAACGGTGAATCTAGTAAAAAAAACTTTTTCTTATGGTTGGTCTTTCATTGAAATTTTCTATGAGTCAAATTAACCTTTCCTATCAAAGAAATACTTTCGCCTTATGACGCGGTAACGAGCTCCTTACATTTAAATCTCCTGCGGTTTAAAATGTCCACCACATGCAACGAATCGAATCGCGACAATCATTGGATGCACGCTCTTCCATTAAGACTAAGACGGGTTGAATTTCACCACACCGGATGGTCTTATTCTATTCTAACATAATGTTATCCGGATCCGAATCCCTTGAACCTATCATGGTCAATCTAATTGATTGATTCATCGCTCTCTCATCTTATTTCTCCAGTCCGATTGCACCAAACCGAAGCAAAACTCCAAAAATTTCGAATTCATCATGTGCTACCACAAGGAGCTCGAGGATAATGGACCGTGATTTGAAAATTTGAACGTCAATCGAGAGAGCCCAAAAGGGGTTCACCGCTAATAAGATTCGAAAAAAAAACAGAGATGTGCGGTGAGCGTGGATCGAACACGCGACCTTCAGATCTTCAGTCTGACGCTCTCCCAACTGAGCTATCCCCGCTAATTGGTAGCGAGGTCCAACATAAAATAATTATTAAGTAAAATATGAAATAATTTTCGAGCTCTAGGTACGACCAGCCAATTACAGATATGTCGAGTAGAAAAGGAAACTGAATAGCATCAAACTTGCTGAACACGCGATTCCATTTCTGCGCTTACATTTGGAAAATAATAATCTGAATAAAGAAAGGAAATTTTGGCCCCGTTTGAAAAATCAAACTTGGACCAGCTCTTCAAAGGCGTTCATGGCCGAAAGCGGCAGAACCAGCACCACCGCTATCCCCTTCTTCCCTTCCCCTTCCGGGAAGTACACGCACAGCTCCCTCCCCAGGTCCCCGCACCCGAACTGCGACGGGTCGCCCCACCCGAAGTCGGACATCCCGTAGGCCAGCCGGGTCCAGGAGCTGATCACCAGCGTGCCCACCGACGAGAGCGGTGGCTTGTACGTGTCCACGAAGTCCATCCTCGACCGCACGTAGTCCTCGTCCAGCTGCTCCACCGCCTTCTGTATCTGCTCGACGGCGAACGAGATGGGCCGCTCGTACAGCTCCCCCGCGGAGCAGAGGCTCGCGGTCGTGACCACGGCGTTGCCGAAATAATTCTCGGGCAGCGCCTCCGTTCCGAACTTGGACCTGAAGTCCGCCATTATGCGGATCTTCGTCAGCTGGTGAGGCTTCATCCCCAGCGCCTGGCTCCGCGCCCGCCACACTAGCGCCGTGACGGCCGCAAAGCTCGAGCAGCACTTCACCTTCCCCTCGGACAACGCCAGCTTCTTGGTTGCCGCGATCCTGTCGGCGTCGAAGACGAAGAGCTTGTGCACCAGCGGGTCCCGCTGGTACAGCGACTCGGTGTCCGAGGTGTCGTCTATCTGCACGAAGTCGTCGTACGGGTACTTGATCTGGGGCGGCACCCGCGACTTCAGCAGGGTCCGGTCGTGGAAAGGGACGGCGGTCACCGGCTTGCCTCTTGCTATTTGGGCCCACGAGTTGACAAAGTTCATCCCGGAAACGCCGTCAACCAGGCTGTGGCTGATTCCAATCCCCAGAGTGAATCGACCGCACTTGAACTTCGTCACCTGATGTCCAAAACCATCATGCAACGAAACAATAAGTTACCTTGCACGTTTAGGGTTACAGAATGAAGTGCGTGGGAGACGACTACGTTCGCGGCACGAATACTTTATTATATTTATATCGTCAGTCTTCGCTTACCCACCGACAGACCATTCATCACTACCTCACAATCCACTAACAAAGCTTTATAATATGCTCCAAAAGACGTCCGGATTGTAACTATCTAATTTGCTTTTAGAAAATAATGAGGCCATCCTTGATATGGAGACGTGTAGACAATCAATAGTGAACGGTCGCAGCAGCAACATGATATCTATTTGTGGAATATAATGAATTTCTTCATTTTCTCTCGAAAGGATAATAGTTTCCATTTATTATTAGTTTGAATAGAGGTGCTATCATAAAGCATCTGTCTCTCGTATAAGATATTAATGTATGAATATGGTTATGTCAAGCTACTACAAAATCGAAAGAGTTATATTTTCCTCCGTCCCTAATAAATTTGGAGGATTTGATTGCAGGTTGTATATATGGACATCACGCACGTACAAACTCGATAAGAGTCGAATGTGGTGATGTTCAAATATTTGTAATGAACCGACCATAGGGATGATTGAAGAAATCCGCAACCAGGAACGGAGAGGAAATGCAGTGGCCAAAAATGAAATACCAAACAGGGTCTGGTTAACTTATGACAAAAGATTGGTATAGCAAAAGGATCATACGTTCACCGGGTAGTTTCATAGCACTTTTTGGGAAATACATATTTTGTCTGACAACATAGCAAAAAATCACAATATAAAATATTTTTTTAAAAATATTTTTCCCTTAATAATCAAGGGGTAGAATGAAGTTGACAAACTATTTTCTTCACTTTATCCGGAATATAATTACAATTTCTAATTAAATCAATATTGATCGAAAATCAATGTATGCAATTCCACCAAAAGAGTTAAATGCACGCCCTTTATGCTTATTAGAGATTTTAGATGTATATGTGTCATTTGATCAACTTTGTTTGTGGAAATACTTTGTCGTTTATGCATGTTAATCATTTTAAAAATCATATTGCAATTATTCTGCTGTAAGTAAATAGATCTAAATTATATATATTGCCCAACCTGTGCAGTTAGTAAGGGTGTCTCGAGTATGGTTTTTGCCTTTGGATCGGTGTAAATGAGTTTGTTTGTGACGTCGATATCGGGAACTCGGACATCGCCCAGCATGTCCATGCTACAATCAGCCTCCGCCTCCACAAATGGCACGCCCTTCTTCGTCAACTCCACGATGAATTTCCCTTCCGGGCTTATGGCCATGGAGCCGACCAGTGGATAATAGAGGACCAAAACCTTGGACAAAGCCTGTTTGAGCACCTCTCCGACGTTGTCGCTGCCTTTCTCGTAGCGATAGATCGTCATCATGGTGAAGGGAATCGCCTGGTCGAGGCTCGACAGGAAGTAGAAACCGTCGGGGGTCTCAAACTCAGGTTGGACCATGACGGGCTTGAACTTCCGCACGGTCATGGCGCCGCCGTTGATTGTTAATGCCTCCATCGTTACTGTTGAAAAGCCTGCACATTCATACAATTCATGACGCAAATGCCTACCATAGAGAGAGAGAGAGAGAGAGAGAGAGAGAGAGAGAAACCTTAGAAAGAGTTATTTCTCATGCACGCAAGGGACCACCTTTGGAGCCACGTACTTCAGCGCCTTAACTTAAAATATGACAGTTCTTAAGATCGGTTGTTTTCCCAATGCATGGCGAGAACGAAGATCGAGTGACAGTTTATATAGTCCGAGGAAGTAGGTGAAGGAGTGCCATTTTCACATAGGCAAGTGGAGGAGGAATATGTCTTTCAAGAAAAATTTGACCAGAAAAATGGCAATACGAGATGACCAAGTCTTCCTGTAGAGATGGATAAAACCAGCAAGAAATTACCAACAAAATTTAAATTGATTATATTTATATCAATTCAGCCTGACCCTTCTTGATATAAAGCCAAATTAGGTTCTAAGCATTTTAACAATTTATTAATACAATCCGTCATTCCAATTTTGATTGAAAATTGTTAATATGAACGCTGGTCATCTTATGTGATATCGCCAATTTGATGTAAACAATTTTTTTTATTTTTTGTTAATTTTTTTGAATTTATTTTTTCACTTTTATAATTGGTCAATATTGATTAAAAATTGCTCACATAAACGATGCTAATTCTATGTGACACTACCGGTTTGACATGAATTTTTTTTTTTTTTGAATTTATCATGAATTTTTTTTTTTTTTAAACCTCCAGTTTCGAATTTATCTTTTAACTTTTATATCAAGGGTATTTTTGTCTTTTTCCTTTTTCTCGCATTTTTTTCTTTTTTTTAAGGAAAATTTTAAAAAAGCTGGCGAGGCCTGCAAGCGCTCTACCTAAAAGAGGAAAGAAAAAAAGCTCAAAAGACAAAAGTACACTTTTGCAAGTCACCATTTTAAACCTCCAGTTTCGGTTCGGGACCCCAAATTTTATGCTATATGCTTATGCTTCCACGACACATCTGCCTGTCCTTTTCCGCTGCCTATCGAAGGACTGACTTGTTCGCACGACCGGTTGAGGAGGAATATATTCTGGTTAGCGTGAAACCGACTAAGAAAGAATGGTAATCTGCCGGGGGAAGCGCGTGAACAGTTCCTCCTTGAGAAATGGATACGTGATTTGCTGTGTTTAATAAAAGGTTCACGGACCGTTGACCTGAATAATGCTAACCAAACACTCCACCAGAACATTAGCTTATCGAGCGTTGACCCTGGATGACAACAGCTGTACGTTTTGGTGCGGCCAATAACACGTGCTCACGCATGCATCGCGAGTCTTCCGGTACTACCCGCTCCGTACCCACGGAAAGAATAAAAAGGAAAGGGCGGGAGTTGGTTTGTGTGGGGGGTGGGAGATTTTATTCATCGACATGAATCTTGCACGTTTCAAGCCAAATTCATTACGAGGAAAAATATGGTGGAATTTCCATTCATCCTAAGTACAAATAGTCCTTTAGGCCGAACTTAGGCGACCTTGTCGGGACGATAATCCGTCGTCTCCTCATGCAGTCTAATTTGTCATTACCTCCCTGAGAGATAGCGACTTCACGGGGCCCCTTACTTTACATTGATTACTTTTAAAACCACCATTTCGAACCTTTAGTTTTCATGTTATACTCATAATTGTCCGTTTTCTCCCAAAAATGCTTCTACCACACCTCTCCCATTCGTTTTTTTTGCGCCTACCGATGGAGGGCTGATCCATCTTTAGGTTATGCAGTTCAGCTCTAAGATTAAGTTAGTAATCTCTAGGTTTGGGATGTAAATTAGCGCGTGGTCAAACAAAGAAAAGGGTTCTTGGTCCTCTTCTCTAAGAAAATAAAACTTTGGGATAAATCCTTCTACAGATAATGTAGCTGCCCGAAACTAAAAAATAATGAAAAAGGACAAATGTAATTCCTTAACTTTTAATACATATTCAATTAACTTACACTATATAAAAATGTTCAATATTCTCTCTAAATTTAAATTAATAAATAGATAATATTAAATATTTTTATATAATTTATATTTAAAATTGAATATGTATAAAAATTACGAAAAAAGTATTAAAAATTAAAATAAAATTTAAAGATGATATTAAATAAATTAAAAATTACTGACTTAAATTACGGATCTAATCAAAGTTCAGAATTATTTATATTATCATTCTATAAAATAAGGCGGGAGGACTTGGATACAGGGGTTGAATTGATGACTTCTTCAAAGGGCGATACAACAGGCGTATCGGCGGGTGTGCTCGAAATTAATAAAGCAGCATCCGAAAGCTACTTCCCGAGGGGCGTCTACGTTATCCTCCCCACCGACCCTGATGTTGGTGGCGTGCAGGTCCTCGGTAAATAAACCAGACGATGACAACCATTAATTGATTTGACAGGGCAACGACGTGCCAAACGAAATAAATGATCAAGAATTCTGACTCGGCCGTGCCAGCTTACGTGAGAAGAGGCACGCCATGACAAAACACCGTCACCCTCGTTGGTCGAACTCAAAAAGATATCAAGAATTTTCAAATGAATAAAAGATAAGATCAAGGACCTGCTCAAGAAAGGAATCAGGCGGGCACTCTGCCCTCGGCTGGGAGACCTGCGCTATCCTTCATATTTCTTTTTTTATTGAAAAGATAAAAATAGACAGAAAATTAAAAGATTTCACGATAATAAAAGTAGACATAACGTAAATAAATAATCAAGAGTTCTGACTTGGCTGTGCTGGCTTATGTGAGAAGAGGCACGTCATGACAAACACGATCAACTTCATTGGTCAAACTCAAAAAGATATTGAGAATTTTCAAATGAATAAAAGATAAGATCGATGGGATAAGATGAGGATCGGCCCCGCTAAGGGCCCATGGGAGTGGGGGTTGGTGGGAATCAACCTTGAAGAATGAGTATGCAGCCAGATCTACTTCATCACGGGAAAGACGTGGAAAATAACCCATGAAATCAATTGAAGTACTAAAATAAATAAACTTGTATTTCAACCCTTGGTTATGCGCACATTGATTCTTGATACGATGTCAGATTTCTAGATAGCGCATGAAATCATGTTGGCTTCTTGTAATGGGATCATAGGTGTTCGAGGAGGCGCTTCATCAAGTTGGGAAATAATTAGTTATAATAAAACACATTAATTATCCAGTAAAGAAAATGACACCTTCCAAATGTCTTGCCTCATTAACGCATGCGTCTCACTCAAACCAGTGAGGATCCCTTGTTTTTGACATTGTTTGAGTTTAAAAAAAAATTATGCCATAAAAGTCTTACAATTTACATGAATACTATATAAAGGTCCCAAAAGTTTAGTCAGTGGGTGAAAACAGGCATATGCTTGCATTAGATGCGTATCTCGAAGATTTGGTATGTTTTCATCTTGTGACAAAAAAAAAGATGTGTGGATTGTTTAAGTAAAAAAGAACAAAAAAATTGTTTCAAAGAGATTACTACCGAAAGAACGAGTGTGCAGCCAGATCTACTCTGCCATGGGAAAAGACGTGGAAAATAACCTATGAACTTATATTTCAACCCTTGGTTATTGTCGTTACCTAAATTTTTGCCCAAAAATCAATTCCGAAAAAAATGGGAACTTGTTTTTCCACAAAAATATTTCATGTCAAATTCTTGCATATAGATTATCTAGGTGTTTAGTATAGTTTTTTAAATGGAAGATGTTTTTACTAAAAAAAATTAATTTTTTTTTAAAAAAAGATTAAAAAGATTAAAAAAAGATAAAGAAATCGAAGAAAAAAAAGAGCAAGTTAGGGCCAATGATCTAAATGTGACTAGCCAAGCCTAAGATGTCATATTGGAATTCAAATGGCAAGTTGGGGCCAAAATGCAATTTCCAAAAGTTGACGGACCAATTTGCAAATTTTGCAAAATTTGTGCTCAAGCCCTTAAATCATTGTCTCGGCCCTCAATTGAGTTGAAATTGCACTTAGGTCAGGTCTAATTAATCGAATCGGGCAAAAAATGACTAAATTGCATTGAATTGGGCATTCTTGAGCAAGAAAATGGCCAACTTTGAGGGACTCCTTCAAAAATTGGATGGAGAAAATTGCAAAAAATGGTCAAGATCTTAAACTACCATACATGAGCTTGCTAATTGATCAAAAAATGCAGCCAAATTGATGGATTAAAGTACTCAAATTAGCAGCCAAAACTTAGTCCATGAGTTGGTCTTAATTCGGACTTGCTGAGTAAGTAACTTGGTGGCCCCATCATATCCTCCTCAGCTACCCAACTAGCTCGATCTCTACCATTGGATGGACCTAAGCTTTGAACCAGGGAGGACAAAGTCAGTTTTTCTGCAGGTATGCCTTCTCACAGTGGGCGAACCTCTAGTTTAAGCCCTTTAGGGATAGCCTTTTAGCAGAAAAAACCACTATGCCCTTTAGTTCAGGCCTAGAAACACCCGAATAGAACCAGGATGGTAACATTTCTAACTACCCGAGTTGCATTTCTCAGAGGATTCTACCAAGCTAGAGAAGAAGAGGGAGCTTTAGAAAGCCATGAGAGAATTTTATAAAACACTCACTTTACTCAAAGAACTCTGCCCAACACATTACATCCTCCTCGCCTTTTATAGGCAATAAGAAATCACACACAAACAAGGATCAAGCTCACGGGTCCGGAAACAAATAGAGGCTTCCAAAAATCTCGGTAGGGAATTATTTGTACGATATGAACAGTGACAATGAACATTGATTTCCCTAGCATACTGCTACAGTAAAAGTGAATAGTTATTTGCTACAGTAATTTTGTACGGACAATGATCTTCAGCGGTCTCGTCCATCACGAGCATTATAGTCATAGTCTGAATCATTTGAGCTATGGACTGTTGCCAGAATATGTTCATCATATTTTTGGTCAAGAGCTTCATGGTCTTCTAGTGTGAGGATCTCGTTCAGCTGGTGTGTTGTGGATGCTAATGCTTCCTTGTGAGCCCAGTGGGATGCTTCTTCCTGAGCCCAATCTGTATTGTCATCATCTGTAGTGTTGACAGGAATGCTTGGCTATGGCCAATTGGATGGCTGTGTGTAAAAAGATGTGTCCATGCCCTGAGATAAGGACAAAGGTCCTTGGCTATAGAGATCTTAAGAAAGAGGACCTCCCCATCTAGCATAGGTGTCTTGAGAGGTTTGTGCATGTTCCTCGGATGATGCAGCTTGTCTGAATTCTTCAAGTGCTTCCTTGACTTCTGATGCTAGGTCATAATGATCTTATGCAATGGGTACATCATAATTCCATGCATCTTGAGGAATGGTCTTATTTTCCTAGTATAGGATTCTTTAGAGTTCTCGATACCGGTGCTCATAGCAACCAATGGGTCCTGGATAAGATTTGTAAACTCAAGCCTCTACACTATGTGGAACAAGTCTATAAGATGAGGTTCCTGTATTCATGGGAGCTTTGATGATGTTACCATTATTAGTGAGAGAAGCCCATGGTCTTCGGAAAACAGAATGGTATAAATTTTAGGATTTGGTTGTATAGTTCTCAATTCTTTCTCCATGAGCCATTTCCAGTGAGTTGGAGGATAAAATCAATTTAGAAAATCTAAAAGGTTTTTGTCATTCTCATTTTCAATCTTACCTTTACCGAGTCCGAATATCCTGGTGAGGTTGGCAATGAATCTTTTGGTTGGAATTTCAATAGCTATTAAGTACTTATTGGTTAAGTATCATAATAACCATCGAGGTTGATCAGGAAAATCATCTTCTTTCCAAATCAAAGGATGTATGAACGGATAATCTGCATTTAATCCAAAAGGATAAAGAATCGAACCTCTATTGAGTCTGAACAAGTCTGCTTGACATTGCCACATGAGTTTATCCAGATTTTCAGTAAGACTGTCTTTCTGGATTTGTTTAATGATCTCCGAGGGGTATTGCCAGCTTGGCCAATCTTTAACTTTCTCAATTTTGTACTTCTCATTGTGATGAGTAGTATGAAAGACATGCCTCATGATATACATGTTGATTTCTGTTGGGGCTTTTGGTCTTAACAAAAAGTGAGCAAGCACATTTTTCTTTCCGGTAATGTGTTTGGTTTCAAAAGAATATTTTGAAAACTATTTAGCCCATCGAAGCAACTGGGAATTTGGAATTTGCTTTTGTTTGAATTTGGTCATCTGAGGAAAAGATGACATATCCAATTCTACTAGAAAGTGATGGCCAATGAGATGAAACTCAAACTTTTTTATGCCATTTTTCACCGCCAAGATTTCTTTGAAAGTGGAATGATAATGCATTTCAGCTTGAGAAAATTTTCCACTTTTGTAGGCACATAAATGTCTCTTACCATCAATTTCTTCGAATAGGATGGCGGCCCAGTATTCATCACTAGCGTCAGTCTGGAGAATTCTCTTCCCAGTTGATGGAATTTGTAACGGAGGAAGAGACTGCATAATCTCTTTAAGTTCAGCAACTGCAGTAGTCTGAGATTTTCCCCAAGGTGTGGGATTCTTTTTCAGCATTGTCTGCAATGAGATTAGCAGTTTTGCAAGATCTGAAACAAAATTTATGAGATAATTAATTATCCCAAGAAATTGTTGAATTTGTTATGTTGTGAAGTTTTCTTCAGGAAATTTCAATAATTCTTGAGCAATATGTGGCCCTGAGTAGTATGTTCCTTTATTAAGGTGTATACCAAGAAATTCAATTTTTGTTTGGGCAATGTTCATCTTTCTTTGAGAAAGCATAATTCCATGCTTTTTCACAATTTCAGCGAACTGCTTGAGAAGTTGGCAGTGGGATTGCTCATCAAGACTGTAAAGCAGGGTATCATCAATGTATATTGCTACACTTGAGAGGATTGGCTGGAAGATTTGACACATCGCCTTTTGGAAAAAGGGATTGTGTAACCTTTAAAACCAAAAGGAAGGACTTTCCATTGAAAGTGTTGATTTGGGATATAGAACCTTGTCTTGGGTCTGTCTTCAGGGTGAATGCCCAATTGCCAAAATCCGGCTTTGAGATCAAATTTGGAATAAATCTAGGCCTTAGATAATCCAGCAAAAAGAGAGTTTCTGGAAGGTAGAGGGAATTTATCATCTTGAAGGAAAATGTTAAGGGGTTGGTAATTAATTACCAATCTCATTTTTCCTCGGTTTTGCTTTGCACACTTGTTAACATAAAAGGCTTCACATGCCCATTGAGAATGTGAGACCTCTCAATAAGGCCTTGTTGCAGCAGTTTTGAGCATTCCCTTTGAGCTAAAATCAGATGTTCTGGATTCATTCATATATGACTCGCATTGGTTGGATTGATGTCTTCATTCTTTTTTAAAGGAAGGCGAACAAAGAATTCTGGATTTTTCCAAAAATGATGGGAACATTTTTTAGCGAACTCAGAATGAGATTCCGAATAGGATTTTAACAACTTTTGCATGATCGGATCCAATAGACTCATTTGGTTGGATGGAAAAAAGTCTCTGAATGTTGACAAATTCAGATGACAAATTCAGAAAATTAATCTTTATACTTAAGACATTTTTCAGGAATGATGCGAAGTTGAGAAATTTGAGTCATAATATCCCAACCAATGATCAAATCTTTGTTAGGAAGACTTGAGCCAAAGATCTTTGTGGTTATAGAACACTGTGGAAAAAACTGGATGGTGATCAGAGTGCATCTAACATTTGTAGAAAATGTATCTCCTATTGAAGAAGGGAAGTTCAATATTCTTCAGGAAGAACTTTAGTGTCTAAAATGGAAGAGGCGGCTCCAGTGTCTATAAGAGCAATGACAGTGATTAGCTTAGCAAACTTTGAAGTGAATATTTTCACAGGAAAATGGAGACAATGAGTTTGGCTCGAAAATATGTCAATGCTTTCTTCTGAAGGAGTCAAAGATATGTGGAAGATATCTTTGAGATCTGAATCTGAATTAGTTTCGCTGGGAGTTTGGTAATAAGAAATTACACAAAGAATTTGTTCACATGGTTCTTCATCCGCAGAGAATAAAAATTCAATATCATCATTTTCAAGAAAAATATCAGTTTCATTCTTTATATAATGTATCAAATGATTCTGACATTTTTTCGCTTGAGGATAGTTTTTGGCAAAATGTCCTTTTTGGTTGCAGATGAAGCATCGTTTTGATTTTTTGTGACCTGAGCGATTTTTCCTTTTTTGTAGGTATCTCCATTTCTTCTTTCTTCGGAAGTGCTTAGAGCCATGTTTGGATTTGTTTATCCAGAGTTTCTTGAAGTGCTTCTTCTTTCCGGAAGATTTTCCACAAGAACCATCGCAATCTTTCTTGGAGCATTTGATTTTCAAGTTCTGGCGAGAACAGGCCTTGTCAAGTTCTCTGTTATCATTGACATAGGTTTGGATCATTTGGTGTTTAATACACAATTCTTCAAGGCACAAATGAATTTCTTACTTGATTTCTCCCAATGGAACATCCTGGATCCTTTTATGTTTGGACATAAAGGTTCTTTCTACTATCTGAGATAATTCTTTGGGGATGGATGTCTAGAAAACATGTTTCGAGTTTGCATAAGCTCCAATTTGATAGAAGAGCTTAAGCATTTCACGATAATGCTTATCAAGATACTTTTTATGAAGAGAGCAGCATCTTCTTTAAAAAAATTCTCTTCTTTTGAGTTCTATGAGATCAGTAAGTTTTCCACAAATAAGTGATATAGAAGGGTAATGGCATGACCAAAATTTGGGGAGAATAAAAAATGTATTTGATCTTGTTCTACTAAAGATTGCCACCAAAGTTTGAGGCTACCTGTGAGCCTTGTGACAAAGTTGAAAAGAACGTCATACTTGTCTTGGTTGGTAATAGCTTGGGTATTAAGCCAAGTATGAAATTTCTCAAATCTTTCTGGCTATTTGTAGTAAGGTATGTCATCAATAGTGAGAAACTATTTTGAAGAAGTGGACATACTCTAAGAGTGAGCATTTGGCTGAACAACCTCTAGTTTAGAAGGATTTGATTCCATATCATGGTCTTGGGGATTGACCATGAATATTGATGAAGTTACTGGTGCTATAGGAAAGGAATCAATGGTAGGGATTGAAAAGGATGATGAGGATGAAAAAGATACCAAGTCTGATTCAGTGTCAAAAATATTTGGAAAAGCCGATTATGTTGGAAACAGAATTTGATCTATTGGAATAATAGGATCAATTTGGGGTGGAGGCTATGGAATAACAGGATCGAGATTAGGTTATGGTTCCTGATTACCTAAATCTCTTAAAAAGATTCCAACGGGTTTGACAACATCATTTGATTGCGCTCCCTTATGATAAGAGAGGATTTCTCGGGCATCTTTTATTTTCCTTTTCTTTCCTTATGTGGTCAAGTTCTTTAAGACGATTCCTCATCTCAGCCACATATGTCTTGTCCTGTTTGATAGGTGTATCAATAATAGCAGCAAAGATAGACGTCTGTGGTGGTGGAGGAGGGACAGGATCTGCTCGCAGAGTATTTGGAAATGGATTGAGCCTTCCTTCCTCGAGAATCTGGATTTATCTTTTAAGCTTTTCTATTTCTGCTCTAGGACTTTCAAGATGGTGTTAGCCTAGATGTTGTCCAAATTCTAAGGCATAAAGCCTCTTCTGGAAATCTAAAAGCATTTTCTTAGTGGTTTCATCATATCTATGCAAATTATGTTGCACATTTCTAATCTTGGAATCAATTGCTTTGAAAGCATTATTGTGTGTTAGGAGAGTCTCCGATTGCCAATTAAGACAGCTTCAGCAACAGTTCTTTTTTGTCTTCCATGCTCATCCACATCAGTTGGGGCAGGTATCTTAGGAACATGCCTATATCTACCTTATGGATCAATAAACTCTTCTGAGGCAGGAAAAGAGAGTTTAGAACTTTCCCGAACAAGATGAGAAAAGTTTGTTTCTTAGAACATAGCAATGGAAGAACTAGGTGGTGTTTCTGGTGGAACTTCAAGTGGGTATGAATGTTTCTTGGCCCATTTTACAATTGGTTTATAAAATGGGGAGATGGCTAGTTTTTTTCTGAGGAGGAGATGGAGGAGGTGATTGTAGTGGATATGGTGATATTGAAGAGGAAGCAGTGAACTCTGGTGGTGGCGTTGGTGCATATGAAACCATGAACTGAAATTTATTACACTCACCAAAAGTATCAATAGAGAGGTCTCCCTTCAAGTGCCTTTGGTACACAGGGTTTTTTGGCTTTTTTCTCCGGGGTAGAGATTTTGTAAATGGATTTACCTCATCAGAAGAATGTGTACAATAAGAACATTTGTCAGAAAGGGTCCCAAAAACAATGGCCATACTGGTCTTTATAATAATGGACATGATGCCCATCACTGTTAAAGTGTCGAATAAGCTTTTTTGGATCTGATTCGAAAATAGACTCAGGAACACATGGTTCAATCATAAAAAGAGTCTGGAAGATATAAGGATTTTCTTCATTTTTATTGTCAAATTTAATGGAAACAGTTCCATCCTTTTTCCTGACGAACTCAGAATCTGATGACGGGAAAGGCTTGTTGCTTTGGTGAAGCTTTTCATAGTTGGTAATCCATATCTCTGGAAGGAGCATGACCAACTTTTCTTTTGGGATTTGTCTAGGAACATGAATGCATGATGCTTGATCATTTTGCATGGAAATAAACAAAGCATCTTCATTTCCATTGTGGAAATTTAAATCAAGCGCATGATTCTGCATTCTGTAAACCATTTGGTAATGCAAAGTTGTTGCTATAGAATCAGTAGTCTGAGGTGCCCCAGTGAGCTGGATCTGGACTTTTAGAAAAGAGAGTAACTAGGGGTCTTCAAGGGCAATGTTGAAATTTGGATATAATGTTACGAAAACTGTTCAAGCATTTAAAGTGGTCTGAACAGTACCTATGCAAGCATGCTGGTATTCTAAAAACCCGGTATCTAACAACGCAATTCTTGCCAAAGCTGGCAAACCTTTTCGGCCATGAAAAGTAAGAGCCAGACAAACAGCTCCATAATGAACATGGAAATATCCTTGTTAGTGAATCCAATGTTGAGAAGATCTCTGTACACCATGTCTACTGAACCAGAAATTCTCGAGACACCTGTTTCTCTCACTACAAACCCGTTGGAATCCTTTTTAAGAGATTTAGGTAATTAGGAACCACAGCCCGATCTTGATCCTGTTATTCCATAGCCTTCACCCCAAATTGATCATGTTATTCCAATAGATCAAATTTTGTTTTCAACAGAACCGGCTTTTCCAAATATTTTTGACACTGAATCAGACTCGGTATTGCTTTCATCCTCATCATCCTTTTCAATCCCTACCATCGATTCCTTTCCTATAGCACCAGTAACTTCATCAATATTCATGGCCGATCCCCCAGACCATGATATGGAATCAAATCCTTATGAACCAGAGGTTGTTCAGTCAAATGCTAACTCTCAGAGTATGTCCACTTCTTCAAAACAGTTTTTCACTATTGATGACATACCTCACCACAAATGGCTAGAAAGACTTGAGGAATTTCATACTTGGCTTAATATCCAAGCTATTACCAACCAAGAAAAGTATGACGTTCTTTTCAACTTTGTCACAAGGCTCATAGGTAGCCTTAAACTTTGGTGGCAATCTTTAGTAGAACAAGATCAAATACATTTTTTGCTCTCCCAAAATTTTGGTCATGCCATTACTCTTCTATATCACTTCTTTGTGGGAAAACATGTTGATCTCATAGAACTCAAAAGAAAAGAATTTTTCGAAAGAATATGCTGCTCTCTTCATAAAAAGTATATTGATAAGCATTATCGTGAAATGCTTAAGCTCTTCTATCAAATTGGAGCTGATGCAAACTTGAAACATGTTTTCTTGACCTCCATCCCCAAAGGATTATCTCAAATAGTAGAAAGAACCTTTATGTTCAGACAGAGAAGGATCCAGGATGTTCCATTGGGAGAAATCCAGCAAGAAATTCATTTGTGCCTTGAAGAATTGTGTATTAAATGCCAAATGATCCATACCTATGTCAACGACAACAGAGAACTTGACAGGGCCTATTCTTGCTAGAACTTGAAAAGCAAATGCTCCAAGAAAGATTGTGATGGTTCTTGTAGAAAATCTTCCAGAAAGAAGAAGCACTTCAAGAAGCTCTAGATAAACAAATCTAGACATGGCTCTAAGCACTTCTGAAGAAAGAAGAAATGGAGATACCTACAAAAAAAGGAAAGATCACTCAGGTCACAAGAAAGGACATTTTGCCAAAAACTGTCCTCAAGCGAAAAAATGTCAAAATCATTTAATATATCATATAGAGAATGAAATTGGTATTTCTCTTGAAAATGATGATATTGAATATTTATTCTCTGCGGATGAAGAACCATGTGAGTAAACTCTTTATGTCATTCCTTATTACCAAACTCCCGGCAAAACTGATTCAGATTCAGATCCCAAAGATATCTTCCACATATCTTTGACTCATTCAGAAGAAAGCACTGACATATTTTCGAGCTAAACTCATTGTCTTAATTTTCCTGTGAAAGTATTCACTTCAAAGTTTGCTAAGCCAATCACTGTCATTGCTCTTATAAACACTGGAGCTGCCTCTTCCATTTTAGACACTAAAGTTCTTCATGAAGAATATTGGACTTCCTGTGTCTAATATTTCAATTATGCTTTAGGAGATTCATTCTCTACAAATGTCATAACTACTCCGATCACCATCCATTTTTTTCCACGGTGTTCTATAACCACAAAGATCTTTGGCTCAAGTCTTCCTAACAAAGATTTGATCATTGGTTGGGACATTATGATTCAAATTTCTCAACTTCGCATCATTCCTGGAAAATGTTTTAAGTATAAAGATCAATTTTCTAAATTTGTCAACATTCAGAAACTTTTTTCGATCCAAATGAGTCTATTGGATCCGATCATGCAAAAGTTGTTAGAATCCCGTTCGGAATCTCATTCTGAATTCGCTCAAAAGTGTTCCCATCTTTTATGGAAAAATCCAGAATTCTTTGTTCGCATTCCTTTAAAAAAGAATGAAGACATCAATCCAACCAAGGCGAGTCATATGGGAATGAATCTAGAACATCTGATTTTAGCTCAAAGGGAATGCTCAGAACTACTGCAACAAGGTCTTATTGAGGTCTCACATTCTCAATGGGCAGAGCAAAACCAAGGAAAAATGAGATTGGTAATTAATTACCAACCCCTTAACATTTTTCTTCAATATGATAAATTCCCTCTACCTTCTAGAACTTTTTGCTGGATTATTTAAGGCCCAGATTTATTCCAAATTTGATCTCAAAGCCGGATTTTGGCAATTGGGCATTCACCCTGAAGACAGACCCAAGACAGGGTTTTGTATCCTAAATCAACACTTTCAATGGAAAGTCATTCCTTTTAGTTTAAAGGTTGCACCATCCCTTTTCCAAAAGGTGATGTGTCGAATCTTTCAGCCAATCCTCTCAAGTGCAGCAATATACATTAATGATATCCTGCTTTATAGTCCTAATGAGCAGTCCCACTGCCAACTTCTCGAGCAGTTTGCTGAAATTGTGAAAAAGAATGGAATTATGCTTTCTTAAAGAAAGATGAATATTGCCCAAACAGAAATTGAATTTCTTGGTATACACCTTAATAAAGGGACATACTACCCAGGGCCACATATTGCTCATGAATTGTTTAAATTTCCTGAAGAAAACTTAACAACAAAACAAGTTCAAGAAATTAGGTAATTATCTCAGAGATTTTATTCCAAATCTTGCAAAGTTGCTTATCCCATTACAGACAATCCCCCACATTGGGGAAAATCTCAAACTACTGTAGTTGCTGAACTTAAAGAGATTATGCAGTTTCTTCCTCCATTACAAATCCCATCAACTGGGAAGAGAATTCTCCAGACTACGCCAATGATGAATATTGGGCTGCCATCCTATTTGAAGAAATTGATGGTAAGAAACATTTATGTGCTTACAAAAGTGGAAAATTTTCTCAAGCTGAAATGCATTATCATTCCATTTTCAAAGAAATCTTGGCGGTGAAAAATGGCATAAAAAGTTTGAGTTTCATCTCATTGGCCATCACTTTCTAGTAGAATTGGACATGGCATCTTTCCCTCAAATGACCAAATTCAAATAGAAGTAGATTTCAAATTCCCAGCTGCTTCGATGGGCTGAATGGTTTTCAAAATATTATTTTGAAACCAAACACATTGCTAGAAAGAAAAATGTGTTTGCTGACTTTTTGTCAAGACCAAAAGCCCCAACAGAAATCAACATGTATATCATGAGGCATGTCTTTCATACTACTCATCACAATGAGGTACAAAATTGAGAAAGTTAAAGACTAGCCAAATTGGTGATATCCCCTGGAGATCATTGAACAAATCTAGAAAGACAGTGTTACTGAAAATCTGGATAAACTCATGTGGCAATATCATGCAGACTTGTTCAGACTCAATGGAAGTTCGATTCTTTATCCATTCATACATCCTTTGATTTGGAAAGAATATGATTTTCTTGATTAATTTCAATGGTTATTATGGTACTTAACCAATAAATACTTAATAGCTATTGAAATTCCAACCAGAAGATTCATTGCCAACCTCACAATAATATTCGAACTCGGTAGAGGTAAGATTGAAAATGAGAATGACAAAAACCTTTTAGATTTTCTAAATTGGTTTTATCCTCCAACTCACTGGAAATGGCTCCTGGAGAAAGAATTGAGAACTATACAGCCAAACCATAAAATTCATACCCTTCTATTTTTCCGAAGACCATGGGCTTTTCTCACTAATAATGGTAACATCATCAAAAACTCCCCTGAGTACAGGAACCTCATCTTATAGACCTATTCCATATAGTGTTGAGGCTTGAGTTCACAAATCTTATCCAGGATCCATTGGTTGCTGTGAACACCAGTATCAAGAACTTCAGATAATCTTATGCCAGGAAAATAAAACCATTCCTTTAGATGCATGGAATTATGATGTACCCACTGTATGGGATCATTATGACTTAGCATCAGAAGCCAAGAAAGCACTCAAAGAATTCAGACAAGCTGCATCATCCGAGGAACATGCACAAACCTCTCAAGACCCCTATGCTAGATGGGGAGATTCTCTTTCTCAAGACCCTTATGCTAGATGGGGAGATTCTCTTTCTCAAGACCCCTATGCTAGATGGGGAGATTCTCTTTCTCAAGACCCCTATAGCCAAGGACCTTTGTCCTTATCCCAGGGCATGGACACATCTTTTTACACACAGTCATCCTATTGGCCATAGCCAAGCATTCCTACCGACACTGCAGATGATGACAATACAGACTGGGCTAAGGAAGAAGCATCCTACTAGGCTCACGAGAAAGCATCAGCATCTACAACACACCAGCTGAACTAGATCCTCACACTAGAAGACCTTAAAGCTCTTAAACAAAAATATGGTGAACATATTCTAGCAACAATCCACGGCTTAGATGACTCAAACTATTACTACAATGCTCGTGACGAACGAGATCGCTGAAAATCGTTGTCCGTATAAGTTTATTGTAGCAAATTATTTTTCCCTTTTATTGTAGGAGTAGGCTAGGGAAATCACTGTTCATTGTCATTGTTCATACCGTGCGAATAATTCCCTACCGAGATTTTCGGAAGCCTCTGTTTGTTTCAGGACCCGTGAGCTTGGTCATTTTTTGTGTGTGACCTCTTATTGCCTATAAAAGACGAGGAGGATGTAATGTGTTGGGCAAAGTCCCTTGAGTAAAGTGAGTGTTTTGTGAAATTCTCTCATGGCTTTCTAAAACTCCCTCTTCTTCTCCAGCCTGGTAGAATCCTCTGAGAAATGCAGTTTGGATAGTTAGAAATGTTACAATCCTAGTTCTATCCAGGTGTTTCTAGGCCTAAACTAAAGGGCATAGTGGTTTTTTCTGTTAAAAGGCTGTCCCTGAAGAGCTTAAACAAGAGGTTCACCCACTGTGGGAAGGTATACCCTCAAAAAAACTGACTTTGTCCTCCCTAGTTCAGAGCTTAGGTCCATCCAATTATTGGTAGTACAAGTGAACAAAAAATTTGTCAGAAATAAGCTACTGAAAGCATGGGAAAAGCGCAGCAAAGTCCAGACACTCATGGGGTGCATGATAACCAAAATTTCTGTTCCATAAATAATTTTTCTATTCCATACCTGTTTCTGGAATAGAAATCTGTTTGATAAATCTACTCAATTTTTTTATTTCTGGAATAGCTTTCTATTCCAGAAATTGATTTGGAAGAGAAATCAAAAATAATTTCTCTCACTAAACCCTAATTTCGGTGAGTTCTCCCTCATCTCCTCTACGTCTTTGCCTCCTCCTCCTCCTCCTCCTCCGCCTATCCTCATTTTATTAAAAAAAAAATATTCATTTTATTCATTTAAAATATAAATAAATTTATTAAAATAAAATTTTTTTTTATTTATCATTGTATTTTTATTTTATTAAAAATAAATTTATTAAATTTATTTAAAATAATTTATTTATGATAAATAAAAATAAATTTATTTTTATTTGCCTTGAGTGTTTTGCCAAATAAATTTATTTTTATTTTTAACTTTTATTCATTTTAAAATAAATTTATTGGTAAAATAAAATAAAATAGAATAAATAAATTAAATTTATTTTTAAGGATATTTTTATTTTATTTTTTATGGTTTATTTTATTTTATTTTATTCTTTATTTTTTTTGTTACTATATCATTTTTATTTTTTTTTTATTAAAGGTCGTCGGTCGTCACCTCTCTGTTGCCCGAAAGGAAGAAATTTGGTGTAATTATCAAACAGTTATTTTGCTTAGAAACTCTTCTAGAAATAGAAATAGAAAAATCTATTTCTGCATTCCAAAAACTATTTCGGAATAAAATAGTTGTCATGCGTGCTAGGGGTGAGCGGTTCCCGGTTCCTTACGGGTTCCGCTTGGAACCCGGAACCTACCCTCGCACGGGTTCCTCATTTTTGGAACCCGGAACCTACCCGTCGGAACCAAGAACACGGAACCTACCCCGTCGGAGGTTCCGGGGTCGGTTCCAGTTCCAACGGGTTCTTTTTTTTTTTTTTTTTTTTTTTTTTTTTTTTTTTTTCAGATTTGAACTATAACGAAGAAAGAAAAAGGCAAACCAAAGCTTCTTATGTCAGCTCAAGCCAAGATCAGAAAAAGGATGGCAACTTAGCAACTTTTGTTGCGACAAACACAAGAAAATCACTTATGCAAGCAACAAACTTCGACCAAGCATGAGTTCTATTTGTTATTAGGCTCTGAATTCTGTTTTGGTGTCTCGGGACTCACTGCCCGGTAAAACAAAATGATCAAATAAAACTCCATAGAAACAATAGTTGGCTGTTGGTGTATTTCCCTAAGCATTAATTTATAAGTTATGACATACCTTTGATAGATTTGGGTATGACGACTTCTCGTATTGGTGGTAATTTCTCAAAAGTGGAATTGATAGCTGCTGTAGCTGAAGATTTGGAAGCCAGTTTCGCTGAATCAGGGGTGACAGACTTTGGAAAGATCTTCCTGACAACTGGTGGTGGAGTTGAGACATTTCTTGCATTTGGATTCTCAAGATTAGCAGCTAGTGCATTGAAAGCAGGAGACCTGCCCCTTGAATGGTTTGCTTTGCCTCATTATCAACTGCAAGAGCATTCACCATGCGCACTACTTTTGTATTTGTGGCAGAAAAATCACCATGACCCAACTGCAGAAAAGGCAGACATGTTTTTAGTTAAGTGAAGCAATAAACAAATATAAAAAAGAAAGAAGCAAAAATGAGTCCCAAAGTGAGCATTACTGTGTAATAGTTATGTGAAGGCTTTCATCGAGTCAAACCAGATCTTTGATCATAAAAGATGAAGCAACACATCTTTAGATTCCTCCAGGGATAAAACATTTGTATTGGTATGACTGATTTGCTGATTGAAGAGAATCAGAAAGTTACTAGGGTTCCAGCAAGCTTTTTATCCCAACAAAACCAAGTTGGACTTCCAAAGTTTGCATATTTATTTCCATTTTGCACAACATATTCCAGGTATGACTGATCCCCAGTTGCATGATAAAGCCAGCTAGCAGCCCATAAGAGCTTGTCTCCATAGCCAGTCAAATTATAGTATGTCTGCACTTCTGGGGTGCTGAGACTGTACGAAGCTCGATATTTATCAGCAAAAGTGAACTTTTGCTTTTGTGTAGTTATGGACTTTAGCATGAACATCCGAAAGTGATGGGCCTTTGGTTTAGAGAACATAAAGAAATATGACAATGCAGATATATGTATAGTTTGGTCTGAAGGACCTTGATTTTGTGAAGACGTTACAGAACAATCTTTTGCAAGCTGAGAATTGGTTTTGGTGCATCTGGCACTGCTTAACCGTGAAGATGTATCTTCTTCATGCTCGATTATCTGCAGACCTGTTTCTGAACCCCGTTCGTTGGCCACCATTTCAGTTGTAGTCTTTTCACTTAAATCTGACTGAGCTTCTCTGGTCATAAAAGATTCAACCAAGTGCATCATACATCTTACCATGAAATGTATAAATGGGAGAGCCAACTGCAGCATTTAGATAAGAAAAATGAAGATATTGAGGATATGGATGGAAAAGTGGAGAATCGCTTGAGACAAAAGCTTTATTGTATAAAAAAACAAAAAATATTTGCATGAATCTCTCACACACACACACACAAAGCTCAACTGCTGATATATCTGCTACCAACAATAATTGAATAGATCTCTCTGACTAACTCTTTTCTCTCTTGCCAAGTAAACATGCCTGAATTTCCCTCATCCGAGAGGCTTGCCGAAGTCGAAGTCATTGATCGTCCACCTTCGCTTCTCAGCTTCTCAGCTGCCGAAGCCTCTGAACAAGACTGCAGAAAAAGAAATTCGGCCCACAAGATTATATTACTAGCCTGAATTTTGACGAGCATATAGCAATCTAAAACCCCGTATTCACAATCCCCGCCGAGAAAGAACCCCATCTTCATCTAAAATTAAAAATGCGCTAAAAAAAATAGCCATAGCTGAGATTCAGCATGCTGTTTCCTTCCTCCGCGAAAGTATCAGATCAGGGGAAGACCTAGAACCATACCTCCATTTCCCCTCCCCCAAAACCACCTCTTAACGCCTCCAAATCCGAGCTTCTAACTCGCGAAATGGCAGAGAGCGATGTCAGCGGCGACTGGACTAGCAGCGTCGGGGGCGGCTAGGCAAGTGGCGTGGGGGGTGAGCGGCGTCGAGGGTGCGCGAGCGGCGAGCGGCCTCCACCGAGGGGATGAGCGGCTCCACTGGCGGCGTCGACGGCAAGCGACGAGGCAAGTGAGGGGTGACGAGCGTCAAGGGAGTAGGAGGCAAGGGCGAGACAAGCCGGTGACCGGCGTCAAGCGGCGTCCGCGGTGGCGTCGAGGGCGAGCGGCGTCGGCGACGGACAAGGCAAAAAACGCGAGAGACTCGGGGAACTGTGAGTGTGAAAGTGTAAAGGGTAATTGATCCTCCACATTTTCTATTTGGGGCTTGAGCCCTAGCCGGTTCCGGTTCCTCCGGTTCCCAGGAAAAAGGAACCGGGAACCGGAACCGGTCCCTTAAGAACCGGGAACCGGACCGGAACCTTCGGTTCGGTTCTCCGGTTCCCGGTTCTACCCGGGAACCACGCTCACCCCTAATGCGTGCCCTCAACAACCGCAGAAATTTAAAATTTTGGCTAAGTCAGAAAGTTGTTGAAGGAGCCCTATTGGCAGGTTTGGTAGGTAGACTAAAGATTGACCAAAAATCCCTTAATTCAGAGGATAAGATCACAGAAGCAAGCTCTTTCGAGAAATGAGAGGGAGGAGACAAGAGGGATAGGAGATAGCTCACGGTTGTCCCCTAAATAGGCCCTCAGAAGCAACTCCAGAAAAGTAAAAATCCAGAAATTCCAAACCGACCTTGAGAGAGAAAAGTGAAAGTTTAACATACTTGCGGCCAAAATTAACCAAAACCTTCAACTAGAAAGTGAAATTTCACTTAAAGATCTTTCCATTCATAGGTCGCATGTCCCAAATGGAGTTTGGGAAGATCTCCTAAAGCCCCCCGAAAATCACCCTCCTAGCGGACCAAGAAAGACTGCAAATTTTTCTAAGTGTTGAGTCTAGTTGGTCACGGGTGTGGGAAAGCGAATGTTTTTGAGAAAATTGAGAGACAAATGAGGAAAAGCTTGACTTTCACCCCAAACTAGAATAAATATAGTTTGGTTTAATGTTAAGTTTTCCAACAAAAGAGGTTTTAAAGTCTAATTTTAGAAGTCAACGGAAACCTTCATTGTTAGTTCTTGTTTCTGCAAATCTCATTTTCAATTTGAATGAGCCAACTTCCACATGGCCCCCCGAGGATAATTTCTTGGTTTCCTCAGCCAAGAACTACTTGCAAAAGAAACTAGGAATCAAGGTAAGTATCCTAAATGTATTTTTGTTTGAGTTTGAACATGCTTTGATAGTGAAAAATCAAGAGGAAAACTAGTAAAAAAAAAAAAACTGATTTTGAGGCTAGAAATTTTCTAGGTGTTGAAATCTCTTCAAGACTTTGCATGTGTGATTCTTGGAGATGTCATTTTGATGTGTTTGGTTAATCATTCTCTATGATATTTGTTACATTTGAAAGCTCATGTTACTTACTTTCACTCGGATTAAGTAATGTTTCCTTTAAATCTCGTACGTAATGAGTGTCGGGGCTTGAATATGGGCATGCAACCTATTTGCTTGACTTGTGTTCAAATCCTGATTTGCAAAATCACTCAAATCTGCATATTTGAAATCGATTTCAACTTAATTCTTTTGTGTTTTAAACTATGATTTCTATCTAATCTTACTCCTTGCATGTGGTAGTATAATTTTGATATTTTAGTTCCATGTGAGATTACTTATGGGTTGAGATTGAAGGCCGCAAACATGGCCCGAGGAAGCTAGTTTGGGGTGATTTGATGCACACCAAATGTTTGACGAAATGCGCAAACCAATTTTCGATCTTGAAACGGTCGATTTGAACTCGGTTCTTGTCTTATTCATGTACTAGGCAGTTCCTTATTAGTATAAATCAGCATATATTGACTTAGGGAATTATTTATAAATAAAATTTATATATATATATGAAAATTTCAAAAATTATAAAAATGATGGATGGTACTAAATTGTGATAGAAATGACATCTATGAAACTTTCCTAATTTCAAAATGTCTTTTTTCTTAATTTAATGCTATTTTGGTATTTTATAACCATTTTTGTAAATAATCCATTTTGCATAGATTAAAATTATTTAGAATAATTTCATACATATTTAAATTCCCATTTCACTCATGGGGGTCCTGTCCCGGTGCGTGATAACAAAGCCATGTAATATTATTTGCTCGACTTGTATCGGGTTTCCTTTTCCGCATTTATTTTCAAGTCATTTCAATTTCTTAGTTGTTTACTTAAGCGTTGTTTTTCATTAATTTAAGTGTAAATTTCTCTTCTAAATTATGTTAGGATTAGTCTAAACATTAAAAAAAAAAAAAACTACAAAAACATTTGCATAGACACTTAGTGGTTTCATAAAAATTATAATTGGTAATCAAGATTGTGTGGCCATTTAGATAAATAACCTTCCAAGTTAATGGTACCGCAAGGACACTAATAGAAACATTGGCGTAAACAAGTCCCCGATCCTAGAAATCTTTGGTTGCGTAAAAATCGAGACAACACTCCCGTGTCTTGATTGGTTTCTAGCAGACCCCAATAGGCTAGTGACGACTTCTAGAAATACATAGGTCGTTAAGAATTAAAATTCAAAATCCTACCACCGGCCATGGTGGCTCTGTTGGGTAGGCTCCAGACCTCCAAACGGGAGATCCATAGTTCAAAGCCCCTTCAACGCAAATTGAAGGGAGGTTGGCAGGCCATCTGGTGTCTTAAGTGTGACGTCGAGATGGTGGGTCCTCCGCTAGCGTCACCTCGGGTTTACCTCGCCGGCTGCCGGCTGTACAGGGGTTCCCGGGTCATAAAAAAAAAATTCAAAATCCAATGTCGCGCAATGTATGGGCTTAGGAGAGCCCGCGCCTAATTTAAAGCCGTTGGTCCGCCTCTTTAGGCAAATACCCCTAAACCTTCTTCTTTTTCCCTCTGATGGAAAAAAGAGAGGTCGTGACAGTTATGTGCACGTTGATTCTTGATACGATGTCGAGTTTCTAGATACGTGCGTGAAAGCATGTTGGTTTCTTATAGCGGGATCACAAGTGTTCGAGGAGGCGCTCCATCAAGTGGGGAAATGATTAATTAGAATAGAACATTTTAATTATCTAGGAAACAAAATGACACCTTCCAATTATCTTATCTCATTAACGCATGTGTCTCACTCAAACTAGTGACGATCCCTTGTTTGTGACATTGTTTAAGTTAAAAAAAGGTTTTAGAAATAAAAATCTTATGTGAATACTATATAAAGGTCCCAAAAGTCTGGTCAGTGGGTGAAAATAGGCATATGCTTGCATTAGATGCGTATCTTGAATATTTAGTATGTTTTCGTCTTGTGACAAAAAAAGATGTATGACTTGTTTAAGTAAAAAAAGAACAAAAAATTCTTTCAAAGAGATTTTTACCAAAAGAAAAGGTTTATGGCACCAAAAATGCTCAATAAAAGGAAGGTTAAGCTAGAGCTAGACATTATTTTTATGGGAAAAAATGTCGAAAAAGTCCTAAGCTTATTGCATTCATATTAATTTAGTTATAAACATTTTAATTATGTCAATTTATTCATAAATATTTTGACTTAGTGCCAATTAAGTTATTTTGGCTAATATTCCTGATATGGACGCCAGTTGGCTTATGTGATACAGCCGGCGTTGGCGTAAACAATTTTAATAATATTTTAATTTTTTTTGGATTTTTAAGTTTTTATTTATTTTTCTTTTCTTTCTTTCTTTTTTCTTCCTCTTCCTTTCGTTAGTCACCAATCCTTGACGATTGGCCACAAGAGTGCCTTTGCATCATCAGCCATGGGTGAGGCCTAATATAGCTAGTATAAGCACCTAGAGAAGGGTGAATAAGTGTAGAAATAATTTCTCGAGATATGAAAGCAATATTAGGCAGACAATAGAAAGGAAGCTCTCTTTCTGTTAACAAAACGAACTATGATCAAAGTAAAACAGAGAGTAGGGAAGAGAAAATTGAACACAAGGTTTATAGTGGTTCGGCTTATTCCAAGTCTATGTCCACTCTTCTGCACTGACAACCCACTGGCTGGATTTCACTATGAACAAAAGAGATGTTACAGCAATGCTTTCCCTTGATTCCACAGTGTAGATATTCTACCACACTTCCTCAAGGTATCTCAAAATATAGACTCTCTTTTGCGTACAAGATTTCGCTCAGTAAAAGAATTTGCTACGAATCAAGGAGCTTCAGACTTTGGAATTCTTCTATCGTGCATTCTCTCGAACAATTGGAACGTCTTCCTTTTATACTCCTTTATGCCATCATACCCGTTGGCACTTACCAAAGGAATTCTTCCAATCTTCCCGTTGGACAGAATCAATTAGGAAGATCATTCGAGCTATTAAAGGAACATGTCAATAGTCCATCAATCCTATTCGCCCATACAATCAGGATCTTGATTTCCATAAGTAGAACATTCGAAGAATACTTCGCCAATCATCGGATCCTTAATCAATCTTGATTCGAATAAAGGAATCCGTTATGTCATATCCAGCTAAGAGATCTTCTCCAGTCGATAAGGCTAAATCCTTAATGAAGCACTTAGTTCTGGTTCTTCAACGGATTAGAAACTGTCACTGAGAATAATAGACTTTGAGTCTTGAGTCTGGCTGTCCGGAGATCTTCAGACTTTAAATAGTAGAGTTTGCAAATCTTTAGACTAAACTGATAGAAATGTTTTGTCAGCTTCAAAATATTCCAGAAAGATTTCTCCAACAAGGCCTAACCTCACTAGTAGTTGGTGATTGGCTAGAGGAAAAAAGAAGGGAAAAGGAAAAAAATAATAAAATAATATTTTTTTCGTAAAATATTAAAATATTATTAAAAGTTATCCACGTTAGCCTTGATGTGTGATGTATGCCAATCGGCGCCCATGTTAACAATATTCAGTCAAAAATAGTTGAAAGAATTGAATTAACACTAAGACAAATAGTTTATGATTAAATTGACGCTAAGTCAAAAAGTTTAGAATTAAATTAGGACAAATGTAACTTGTTTAAGGCTTTTTTGACACTTTTCCCTTATATTATGTGAATTGAGTAAGGCTAGATCCATCAAAATGGGTCTTAAACACATTTCTTAATCCATATAGATGTTGAATGAGTTTAGACATAGGGTCCATTTGGAATCAGCTTTGGAAGGAGCTTTGGCCATCAAAAGCCCCTTGGGCCAAAATAAAGTGTTTGGGAGAAAACTTTGCAAGTGTCTTAATGGGAAAGCCAACATTTGCAAGCTACCTTGGGAGTGCCTTGGGCTTTCAGCATTTCGGAAATGGGGCCCGGACACTGTTCATCATCTTCTTCGTAGGGAAGCCGGCGAGGTGTTGTGGTGGGTCGGCGATGGGCAAGAGAGGCCGGTGTGGTCGCGGCACCCCGGCGACCGTCGCCAACCAATCGCACGCTTGGGTCACGGAGGTGGCAGAGGTCACTGGTTGCGGAGGTTGAGGAGGTTGGTCGCGGCGCGCGACCTCCACCATCTCGTCGCGACCCAGATCTAGGTTCTAGGTCGCGAACTCTGGCGACCCAAGTCGTGGCCGTGACCCAAATCTGGTTCGCGGAGGTCGCCTGGGTCGCGGCGAGCTATCACCGTGACCTCCGGCGACCCACGACCTCGTCGCGGAGGTGGCCGGAGGTGGCCGGACCGCATACTCCTTGCCGGCGGCCACTGCCCTTGCTAGTCAATTTTTTAAAATTTTTCTTTTGATAATTTTTTTTACCACAAAGATATTTGTAAATGTAATTCTCCAAACGCCATTTTGCTCAAAGTACTTCACAAAGGGCTTTTAAAGTACAATGTTTAAAGTACAATTTACCAAACACGATTGCATTTTGAAAAACACCTTTAAGTTAAAGGTATTTGCATTCCCCTAAAGACTTCTCCAAAAGTGGTTCCCAAACTCACCCATAATATAAGTGTTAAATGAGTCATAAATAGGTTTACAACTTACTTAAACATTTATTGTTTCTACGAGTTTCTTTTCTATCATTTTTACTTAATCTCACACTCACTCATTCTATACTCTGACATTAGTCTAACTTTGAGTTTTCATAGATTGGATTAAGTATGGAAATATTTTAGTAATATGAGTCAGGTCTAATACAAGTTGGATATGGATCAAGTCGGATTAGGTATGAGTGATTAATTTTTATTGCGTAAAAAATGGGTCAAAACTATTAAATGAGTCTATTTGGGTTGGACCATAGTTCGATCCAAACCCATCTCAATTCTCCCGTGCCAGCAGAACATTGAGAGAAAACTAAATGATAAGGTTTTCAAGTTTCCATAAAAGAAATTTGTGGCTTAATTCTCGCTGGGATTTGTGATGCTCACTTACTTTAATTCCAAAGTTTACTTTCCATCACCACTACCAGTAGAAGAAGGCCTCAGTTGGAGTCTTAGGCCTACTGTCTGCAACCTCAGCCCGGCCGCCTGAGGTCTCGACGGCGATGGCTATCTCTTAGACAACATGGCTTGGAGTTCCACCTTGCCGGGGATGTCGTCGACGGTAGCAGACGAGAGAGATTGATTGATTGCTTGCTAAGTGGTGGGGACGTGGATTTAGCTCATGGAGATTCAAACGTGAACCTCTGATATTTCTAATTTTGTAAGGAGCGACTACAGATTGCCCCTCTCCAATAGCCCAAGAGAGAATATTTTCATCCAAAGACAATATTAATAAAAAAGCATATATTCAATTCAAATATTAAACAACGTTGACGTGCCCCTCGCCAGACACATGTATAATTCAATGCTTACACCGAAAGAAATTTATCGCCACATTAAAAAAAAAAAAAAAAAAACTACAAATTCTTAATTATTTTTTTGGAATAAGCAAAGACGATTAAGCGCATAATCTCTTGTCTAGGCCTTAAATTTGGACCAGCTCTTCAAAGGTGTTCATGGCCGAGTGCGGCAAGACCAGCACCACCGCGATCCCCTTCTTCCCCTCCCCTTCCGGCAGGAACACGCACAGCTCCCTGCCCAGGTCGCCGCACCCAAAATGCGACGGGTTGCCCCACCCGAAGTTCGACATGCTGTAGTCGAACCTCGTCCACGAGCTGATGACCAGCGTGCCGACCGGCGAGAGCTGCGGTCTGTACGTGTCCCCGAAGGCCATCCTCGTCCACACGTACTCCTCGTCCACGCACTCCACCGCCTTCTGTATCTGCTCAACGGCGAACGAGATCGGCTTCTCGCAGAGCTCCCCCGCGGTGGCAAGGCCCGCGGTCGTCACCACGGCGTTGCCGAAGTAATTCTGGGGCAACGGCTTCTCGAACTTGGACCTAACGTCGGCCAGCATGCGGAGCTTCGTCAGCTGGTGAGGCTTCATCTTCAGCGCCTTGCTCCGCGCGCGCCACACCAGCGCCGAGACGGCCGCGAAGCTCGAGCAGTTCTTCAGCTTCCCGTCGGATAGTGCCAGTTTCTTTATGACCGCGATCTTC
Organism: Eucalyptus cladocalyx; assembly: GCA_017140615.1. Lineage (NCBI taxonomy): Eukaryota > Viridiplantae > Streptophyta > Magnoliopsida > Myrtales > Myrtaceae > Eucalyptus > Eucalyptus cladocalyx. The sequence goes on from CM029516.1 coordinate 27,550,058, forward strand.
TCGGGGTCGAAGGAGAAGAGCTTGTACACCAGGGGATCTTTTTGGTACAGCTGTTCCATGTCGGACGTGTCGGTGATCTCGACGAAGTCGTCGTAGGGGTACTTGGTCCGGGGAGGCATCCGCGATTTCAACAGAGTCCGGTCGAGAAATGGGACGGTGGACACCGGCTTCCCCCTCGCGATCTCGGCCCACGAGTTGATGAAGTTCATCCCGGAAGGGCCGTCGGTTAGGCTATGGCTAATTCCGACGCCCAGGGTGAACCCGCCGCACTTGAACCTCGTCACCTGATTTCGAAAAGTATAATGCAGATAGATGCGTTATGGATACAGACACCGCGCAATGCAAAGTACCAGGATCAAAGTGAAATGTTCTTAGGTTTTGTTCTCTCGACCTGTGCAGATAGCAATGGCGTTTCGAGTATGTTCTTGGCATTGGGATCGGAGTAAGTGAGCTTGTTTGTCACGTCGGGATTGGGAATGCGGACGTCGCCGAGCACGTCCAGGCTACAGTCAGCCTCCGCCTCCACGAACGGCGCGGCCTTTTGCATCAAGTCCACCATGAAGCTCCCTTGCGGGCTTATGGCCATGGAGCCTGCAAGCGGATAGTAATGGACCAGAGCCTTGGACAGAGCCTGCTTGAGCACTTCCCCGACGTTGTCACTGCCTTTCTCGTAGCGGTAGATTGTCTTCATGGTGAACGGAATTGCCTGGTCGAGGCTCGACAGGAAGTAGGACCCGTCTGGGGTCTTGGACTCGGGTTGGACCATGATGGGCTCGAACTTACGCACAGCCAACGCGCTGCCATTGACTGCCAATGCTTCCGTCGAAAAGCCTACGCATTGTTGGAACCCGTGAGTCCATGACACGAAGGTCCGCCCAAAAAGAAAGAAAGAAAGAAAGAAAGAAATATCGTGCCGATTTATCCTAATTGGTCATATAATGTGATGATAGAACCAATCACACTTTGAAAGTTGCACGAGAATTTACATTAATTAATGTGGCTACTTCTTAAAATGTGATTGTATTTAGTCCATTGACTGACTAAAATTAAAGCCACATAAGTTGGAGATTAAGCTGAGATATGTCTGTCGAACGAACGTTCAAAATAAATTGGGGAAGTAGGTGAAGTGCTGTGATGTCCGCATCACGAGCCGCGTGAGAGATGAACAGGTCACTCCTATAGATTTGGATACATAACCTAGTGGTTATACCTGCTCATTTAGCAGCATTTATTTATCTTAACGGGCGTTGACATAGATAAAATTAACATTTATATGAGTTCTTTTTATAGGTCTAACGTCGTTATCCTTCGTAGTTTATCTAAATAGCGTATATATGACCCATGCGAAAACAATGTAATTGCTTTTCTATAGTACGACCAACAACATGGAACCATGTATATTGCGATTTAAGCGTTGGATGCATCACTAAAATTCGATTCGCATTGATGATGGATAACACCTGCACTTTTCCAAATTCAAGATTCGTTAGGTAAGACAATGACAACAAATGCATTTTTACCAACCACATCATTAATGAAAAAATTATCTAAAAAATCATAAACTTATTACACTTTTATCAATTCAATTATAAACTTTTCAATTTTGTTAATTCAATCATAAATATTTTTACTTTTTGTCAATTTAGTCCATCCTGGTTAATTTTAACTGGAAATTATTGACGTGACCGGTTGGCATTAATGTGGCACTTTTTAATATTTTTTTAGTAATTTTTGTGGATTTTTAATTTATTTTTTTTGGAATTTGGGGTTAGGGGCGACAAGGGTTACTAATCGACCGACCCTTGCAGGTCATAGTCGAGGGCTGGTGGCCCTCACTAGACATAGATGAGGGGTAGCTAACCCTCACGGGCCTTGGACGAGGGTGAGGGCAAGGGCCGCGACACCCTCGTTGGATCCGGCTAGGTGAGGGCCTTGAGCGAGGTCGTCGCCCTCGCCTGGCCAGATCTGGCAAGGGCGACAAAGCCCTCACGCAAGGTCGGCAAGGGTTGGTTGGCCCTAACCCCAAACCCCCCTCCCCCCCCCCAAAAAAAGAAAAGAGAAAAGTAAAAAAAATATTAAAATTCAAAAAATATTAAAAAGTGTGACATCAACATTGGCCGGCCACTTTAGTAATTTTGACCAAAATCAATAGCAAGGGTAGAAAAATGTGTGGGGACTTTGTATTTTCCCGTAGACTAAGCAAGCAATGGAGAAGCGACTTCTCCTGGGGTTATACGTCATTCCCTCCGAAACCCTTGATGTGGTAGGATGCGAATCATTTTAAATAAATCGAAGCACGTCATTTATAGCGGATTTAGCACATAACGAGCAACCATTCCTTGACCGAGCCAAAAAAAAATAGGAAAAATGTGTATACACTAGACCAGAATAGCGTGAATAGTTAGCTCCATGAGCGTGATTAAAAGAGAAGGGGAAGAAAAATTAACCTCGAATTAATAACCGGCCCGGTCGACTTGACCCCCGCGAAATGATATGGCGTAAAATCTACGAAAGAAAATCAGCATAGGTATAAGAAGATAATACGATCTTGGGTTGTTGAGCCCTTGATTATACATGTACGTGGATTATTACCGTTTGCGAAACCATGTTGAATCCTCTGTAGCGGGATATCGAACTTCTAAACAGCACGATCTCAACGATCACTCTGTTATTCCGCGAAGTTGGAAATAATAGATCAGTAAATCAGGAAACCCTAAAACAAAATGCAAGCAACCGTTCAAGCATACGTTTATGCGGATTACTACGGTTTTACGTATTCACTACGACGCACACTTTGTCACCGCTTTTATACTTGCTTCAAACCGATCCTTCGGCTGCCTCGGCGCTGTCGGGCTTTGTGATCCGACCTTATTTCGACGATCATGTGTTCTTCAGTTTGGATTTTGAAGAACGAAAAGAGAAGTAATCACATGATCTTTGCTTCCATTTACTACTGACACTGACAGCACACACACCCTCTCTTTCACTCGGAATCGTCACTTGCGAACATTCCAGTCTTGCCCTACTGATCATCTTATCCTACTATTCTCCACGTCTACGTGACCATACCAATCCGAAATTATGGAAATTTCCAGCAAATCGCCCTTATACTTCATGGGTTTTTGGCCAAAACTGCTTCGTCGATCGACCTAGAGAATACTAGGGTAATCACAGTCCAAAGACCAATCTAAAGAGATGAGGCAATGACGTGCTTGTGAGGGAGAGAGAGAGAGAGAGAGAGAGAGAGATGGAACCTGAAAGCTTGAACTTATGGCTTCACTTGCATGTCGAAGTGGAAATTTGAGGACCTTATATAGAAGTGGAAATTTGTTGCCTCTGGAGCCTGAAACTTATGGCCTTCTTTCTTCAACATATAGAATACATATGCTTGGCGGTGATACCTAACGATGCCCGAATTCTTATATTATCGTGCGGACACATGCGACTAACGCACATGGTACTGCAAAAAACCCTTGATTACCACACAACTTGCCAAGTGCAATTTTACAGCATCGTACGAAAAGACAAAAACTACAGAATTAATAATCAGTAAAAACAGTGCATACACGGTCAAAGGGAAGCAAGCTCCACACAAGTGGCCACATCCAACTTTGGTTTGAGACTTGTAACTACCAATTCTCTCAAATGAATGGTGGACGAGGTCGCTTGTGCATATATTAAAATTACTTAATCTTTTAAGCAACATTGGCCAAGAAGAAAATATGGTTATTATAATATTTGACAACTTCCATAACATGTTATTTGTGTAATTGAAAGAATAAACAAACAAATTATAAAATCTGGCAAACATGTTTTTATTTTCATTTTTATTTTAACATGATGTCGAAGATGGAACCTTTTTTACCTCATTTTCCTTATGATGAATTACGTTAATGAGTATCTCATGAACACTTATGAAGCAATTGATTAAGAAAATTGTACAGATTTCAATTGCATCTATGGTCATTGTATTATGCGCAATCGGCATCTTAAAAAGATAGGATGGCTCAACTTGCATATTGTAACAATTATAAAAACATGGCATTCGATTGTCCCCTAAATTATAAGGTCACAAAATATATTAAAACTTCAATTATTCGTGTGTATTATCAGGTTCTTGGTCAACAAACAAACCTAGAGAGAGAGAGAGAGAGAGAGAACTTCTTTTTGCTTCATCATAGTATATCAAACCACCAGGCTACATGGGATTAGGGCCGTCGAATGGTTGGGAAGTGTCGAATTGAAAATGGTTTAACTTAAGTTGATATGTTTATATGTAGTACGAATTTAGTAACCCATATTTCATACCTAACCCAACCTGACTCATTTACTAAAATGCTTCTATATTTAATTCAACCTATGAAAATTCATATTCACATAATTAACTTACTTTAACCTCTTCATGTGTATCTATTATTTAGATAAAACTGATATTTCTACTACAAAATGACAAAGAATTGATTTCTAATGTTATATAGAATTTTCAATTTTTGCATCGATTCGTAGTAGAGAATGTTGCCAACTTGCACAAGATAACCATCGACCGTTGTCAAGTTCCAGATGGTGGCTAGCTTTTCGGAATCGAAGGGTAGCCATTTGGAAGTCTCATACAATTCGGCCGTCAATGGTGTGGGAATGCGCGTCTCCTTCTTGGAATCATTTCTGGGGTCTCTGCTACTGGTGCCTGCAATCAAGCCGATGGCTTGACTCCAACTAGAAATGGAAGCAAACTTTCACGTGGCGTAGATTGATTTCGTTTCATTGAAATATGCATGAATTTGGTTTCGTCTCTCGATTTGTCCAGGTTGAAGACTGCATTTGGTTGAACCTTGAAAAAACGTTTGAGAAAATGCAAAAAAATTAGATTAAAGCGATTTTTCGAAATTCAATTATTGAATAAGAGAAAAACGCAATTTTAAAATCATTTGGCATTTTTCTTTTACTTTTTCATGAGAATATTTTAATTTGACTCGCCCGATTATAGGTACAGCATCTAGTAACCTCGATTTAAGCAATTTTTTTTTCCTTTTTAAGTGGCAGATCACATGGTGCATACTGATGTTGACATAAAATCATAGTTTTCTCCTTTGCTGAAAAAGTATAAAAAAAAAAAGGTCTTAAGTTTCATTTTAATCAAGGAAGTATCTAATTGGGTGACCATTGAGGAGATGAGTAGTTCCATCAATAAATATAAAAGGAAACAGTAGAGAGAAAGGGTGAAGATATACTACCGAAATAATGAAGAAAAAGGAAAGGAGAAATTGAAATATAGCTATCGGACAGATCATATGTCAATTTGGGCAGGTGGTTAGTGCTTAAAGTCAACTGTAGAAGTCGTTATTTTAAATAAAGATCGTAAAAAAAAAATAAAAAAGGTCAACAAAGAATTCTCAACCAATTCGACTGCAATTGATGAGGAGCCACGTGTTGACCTTCTTAATGGTTAACCATAAAAAAGAAAGTTAATGGATTATTAACTTAAAAGCTTAGCGTGGATTCTTTCAAATCCATGCCAATCATAAATTTGGGGTTTTGATTTAAGTAATTTAACGTGCTAATTATTTTATTTATAAGTCACCACAAATATATTATGGGATAATTAAGTAAAGTGTGCGATTTGACCAAAAAAAAAGAGTAAAGTGTTCCCACACTCTACTTTTACGAAAGGTTAAATAAATCTAATGTTTTTTCAGTGCCTTATATCTTTATTATAAAAAATATCTTGCAAGCAATCTTCATCAATTTAAGTCTTAAGTGACTAACATGCAATGGGTGATCATGCAAGTGTGCGAGCAAAACTTTAACACTCAATAGTCAAAGCAAGAAATAAATGCTTGAGGAGATACATTAAGCTTGAGGGGAAAGTATAGAAAAAAGTCTTAAACTTATAACATTTGTATCAATTTAATTCTAAATATTTTAATTGGGTCAATTTAACTCTAAATATTTTCACATTTTGTTTTTTTTTTTAGCAACACATTTTGTTAATTGAATACATACTGCTAGTTTTGGCTTGAAATCACTCACATTAATGTCAACCATCCAATTGGCACAATTGAGTTGATAAGAACATTTTTGGACAATTTTTTGTTTTTCTTTTGTTTTGTTTTGTATTTTTTTTTTTTGAATTTTGGCGTGGGTGGGCCAGCAAGGCCCACCCAGGTTGTTGGCGAGGGCCTTTGCACGCTGACCTGCAGCCGGCGAGGCCGTGATGGCTTTGGGGATTCCTCGTGTGTTCTTGCCGAGAAGAGAGCCCACTGTGTGTCCAAATTTTTCTCTTCTCAAGGAGAGAATATTGCCCTACCTTTCCTTTCTATAAGCCCAGCTTTTTATTTTCCTTCAGTAGGCAAATAATTTCTCCTTTCCAAGTGTATAGATTCCTTTTTCTTTTTTGGGAATTAGAAGATAATGCTCTTGTATGGCCAAATATATGGTTTCTCTTCTAGTCAATTCTATCTCTCTTTCATTTCAATCTTGCCGTGAGTATGACTTCGGGTATATTCCTTTGTTGAGATACTTGCTTTAGATGAATATATATTGCCTAATATCTTTTATTTAATGCCCAATAAATCTTCCCCTCTCAGTCCTCAATTTGTCCCTATTACTTATAAAGCAACATTCATGTGAACTTCAAGGCACAATGCGATTCTCGACCATGGTCTAGGCTGAATTCTATATGTATGGGCTTAATCTTGTTCCGGACCTCCATGCATGAGTCCATTAGTGCTAATCCATATAAATTTATGTGGGCTTAACACCATTAGATGTAAAATGTTCATAATATTTATATGCAATTTAACCAATATTTATGTTTAGGAGTTGTAATCTATCCCCAATTTGTATGCAATCCCAGATGGGTTGTAAAATTTTAAATGTCAATAAGTATAGATGCAAAACTATTTTTGGATCCCAAGTTATATCAAAGTATTGTTGGAGCTCTTCAATATCTCACAATTAGATGGGCAAATATTTCATATGCAGTTCATTTTATCTGTTAGTTCATGCATCAAACCTACAATGAGTCAGTTTTAAATTGTGAAGCGCATCTTACTTTATGTCAATGACACAACATATTGAGGCATGCAAATCTTATCTAATTCAACTTCGGACTTGTATGCCTTTTGTCATGCAGATTAGGCAGGTCGCCGCTTGACTCAACGTTTGATAGTTGGATTTTGTACTTTCTTAAGTAGCAAATATATATCATGGAGTGCTTAGAAGTAACAAACGATTGCCCAATCTAATGCTAAGGTAGAGTATCATGCACTAGCATTAAATCACTTGGATATCATTCCTTTTGAGATATTTGGGTGTTCATCTCTCAAGTTCATCAATACTATTATGTGATAAAATCAATGCACTTTATATGTCGATAAATCTAGTGTTTCATGCAAGAACTAAACATATCGAATTGGAATATCATTAGATGCGAGAAAAAATGGCTCTTGGAACACTTGTGACAAAGTATGTTCCATCTATGCATCAAATTGCTAATCTCTTCACAAAGCCATTGTCAAGAAATACATTTGGAACCTTATGTTGCAAATTGGGAAGTTTGGATTCGGCCATTCCCAATTTGAGGGGGAGTAAAGCCATTGATTTATCAATCAAGGGAAAAGAATTTGAAGACATCAATCAAAATTACTAGCAACCAAGCGATTGGAAACTAAAGTAATATAATGATCTCATCATATATTATTTTCAATATTGTATTATTTCCTTACATAGTGTAACATTTATGATATATTTATATATTAATCATTAGAAATGATTATTTGATAATCTTTAATTTATTATGAAAATAACAATATATTCTAGATAAAAAAAAAAATAACAAATAATTAAATATTATTGTAGGATCCATTCATTTATGAATTTGTGACTCATAACAAATTATGATTCTCACAATAATCCAAAAAACTGTTATATTAGCAAAACCCGAAAATCATCTCAACAATTATATGTTGAGATTAAGAATCAAACACCTTTATTCTTTTAAAACCGTCCACGTTAATTCCCGGCTCCCGCATTACAACTTGACAAGTTCTTGGAAGGTTTTCATGGCTGAAATTGGCAACCCCAAGATCACCACAATGCCCTTCTTCCCTTCCCCCTCCGGCAAGAACAGGCCAAGCTCCTCCACCAGGCCACCGCTACCAAACTGTGCCGGTGCTCCCCAACCGAAGTTCGCCGCGTCGAAAGCCAGCCTCGTCCACGAACTTACTACCAGAGTGCCAACCGACGAGAGCTGAGGCTTATAGACATCCTCATAGTCGATCCTCGATCGCACGTAGTCCTCCGTCACGGACTCAATGGCATTCTTTATTTGCCCGACCGCGAAGGAGATGGGCCTCTCCACCAGTTCGCTGGCCGTGCAGAGACAGCTTACGGTGGTCACAGCATTGCCAAAGTAACCCACCGGCAACGCCATCGTCTCGAACTTCGACCTGAAGTCAACCATGATGCGAAGCTTTGTGAGTTGGCGTGGCTTCATGTTCAGTGCTTGGCTACGCGCCCGCCACACGTGGGCCGCCAAGGCAGTGAAGCTCGTGTAGCTCGTGACGTTGTCCTCAGACATGGCCATTCCCTTTAGGGTTGCAAGCTTGTGGGAGTCGAATTGGAAGGCTTGGTAGATCGTGGGTTGTTGCTTAAAGAGCATGGCCATGTCGGAGACGTCGGTGATCGAGACAAGATCCTTGTAGGTGTAATTGATCTGAGGGGGGACGCGCGATTTGAGGATCGTCCGGTCATGGAAAGGGACAACAGTGATAGGAATGCCTCTGGCGGTTTGGGCCCAGGAGTTGATGAAGGTCATGGCTCCTGCGCCGTCGGTTACGCAGTGGCTCATGGCGATCCCCAGTGTGAAACCTCCACATCTAAACCTTGTCACCTTATCGAGAAACAAAGATAAAAAAAAAAAAAAGATCATTTAGTAAGTACTGCATATACAAAAATGTAAATCAAAAGAGGAGATAAAAAAAGATTCGATATCCTATAAAAATTTAAATTTATATGCATATTGTTTTATTTATTGAAGTTTGAGCTCGTGTGGGGTAAATTTCCCACTTTGATTATTGAGCTTAGTTGACATGAAAGGCCTTCGAGCTTTTATGCGTCCGCGAGTCTCCATTTTCATGTCTAGGTGTCCATCACTGAGTTGTTTTGATGATACTCAGCTTTAATTAAATCCCCAAACTCATGCAATTATCATATCTGTATGGAACGGGAGAGAGAGGAAACTCGTAATTCAATGATCTCTGACAAATTATTAGTTTGACTTGTTACCCTCAAAAGGCACAAAGGATATGTTTGGGTTGACTTTTGGGGAAAGTTTTTAGGGAAATGCAAAACCTTTGAATCAAAAGTATTTTTCAAAATGCAAACTGTGTTTGATAAATTATAGTTTGAAAGTCTTTTGTGTAGTATCTTTGAGCAAAATGGTGTTTGGGGGACAAATGATTTTTGTGATAAAAAAAAATTATCAAAAGAAAAAAAAAAATTTGACCGGAAGGAGCAGTCGGCCGCCGGCGATTGCCGACAACCATCGGCGACCCGGGATCCGGGCGGCGAGGTCACATGACGCCGTCGCGACCTCGGCGACCCTAGATCCGGGGTGGTTCGGCCGCAGGGTGTCGCACGACGCCGCCTCGACCTTCGGCGACCCTGGATCTAGGGCAGCGAGGTCGCACGCGTCGCACGACGCCGCCTCGACCTCCCATGACCCTGGATTTGGGGCGGCGAGGTCGCGTGACGTCACCTCAACCACTAGCTCATCGCCCCAAATCTGGGTCGCGAGAGGATCTGGGTCACGACGGGGTTGGGCGACGAGGTTGCACAACCCAAATCGGGGGCGGCAAGGTCCTCCCACGACCCTATCGCCCCATATCCGGGTCACGGCGACCCAAACCTCGCCGCGACCCAAAAGGCACATCGGTCGTGCCCCCCCTCCCCTCGGCGTCGGTCGTGCCACCCCTCAACGAGGGTCGTTTGGGTGACGGTCGCCGACGACTGCCTGCCCTTCGCCAACAACCGCTTGCGGAAGAAGAAGAAGAAGACAATGAATAGTAATGAGGGCAAAATCGGAAAAACGAAAATCAACGAGGTTAATTTGGGAAGAAATTTTTTTTTTAAACCCTTGGCTCAGCATTCCGAGAATGCTAAAAGCCCAAGGCAGCCCCCAACTTGCCTTGGGCTTTCAGCCTTCACAAGCCTGACATTTTGCAAAGGGGCTTTGAAATTTTTTTGCCAAACACCCCAAAACACACTTGCATTTGCCCAAAGACTTTTAGGGCACGTTTGGTAACAATTCTGTTCGTGGGAGTAGATTATGATCGAAATGATTATTTTTTATTTTGTTCCCGGAAACTAATTTAAGCATTTTAAGCCATTTGGTAACTGTCTAAAATTTTAATTCTGAAATAGAATTGTGTTTGGTACCATGCTCATTAATTCTGTTCCAAATCAATTTATTTTAATTTTTAAATAAATTTTTTTTACTTTTTTACTTTTTTCTTTTTCTCCTATTCTTCTTCTTGTTCTTCTTCTTCTTCTTCTTCTTGTGCCCGCGACCTCACCGAGCGTCGTCGGCCCTCGCCGAGGCCGACCTCGCCGGGGCTAGGCGAGGCCTCGCCCGGCCACCGGCAAGGCCGGGCGAGGCTCGCCTAGCCACCGATGGGGCTGGGCATTGTGAGGCTTGCCTCTAGTGAGCTTGCCGGACCTTGCCTTGGCCTAGCAAGCCTCGAGCGAGCTTGCCGGACCGGCAAACGGCGACCGGAGGTGGCAACGAACGGACCGGCGATGGCGGCGGCAACGGACAACTGCTGGCGACAACAAACGGTGGTGGACGCGATCGCGAGATGGTCGAAGGGAAGAAGAAGAGTTGTTGGTTTTGATTCTCAATTCTGATTCTTGAACAAGAATCAACTTTTTTTTTTTATTCTTAATTCCACTCCCAATTTGTTCCCGGAAACAAAAATTTTACCAAACGCGATTCTAAGCCCAAACTGATTTTGGGAACAAAAAATCAGAATTTGGCCATACTTGGATAGTTACCAAACATGGCCTTAGAGGTCCAAAGGGTTTTGTAAAGTGGTTGCCAAACGCAGCCAAAGAATCTCTATAAGGACAAGAACATAAGCCAAATATATAGAAACTAGGTTGAAATTTCTCCACAGAATGTCACTATATTTAGTTAACCCATCCCATGCCGGTTGAAACACAAGGCAAATAACAATTTTAACTGGGAAACTATTGCGCCACCGTTGAGCTTGGGGTGGGTCGCCTTCTCTTTCCCAGGAGCTCAATATAATCAACCTAATTCTCGTCGGCAATAATTGATTAACGAAGAACCTATACCACAACTCTAGTCAACGTAGATGCATACAAAACCGGGATTCTTCAATACCTGAGCAGTCAGAAGGGGAACTTCTAATAAATCCATGATGGAAGGATCCGTGTAAACTAGCTTTCTTGAAATGTCCGGATTGGGAACTCGAACGTCGCCCAACATTTTGATATCGCAGTTGGCGATGGCCTCGATGAAGGTCGCGCCCCTTTTGGTGCATGCCACAGCGAGCTTACCTTCAGGAGTAGGAGCCAACCTCCCGGTGAGCGGGTAATAATGAACCAAGACTTTGGCTAAAGCCTTTTTCAGCACGTCTCCGACGTTGTCTCCGCTTCTCTCATAGCAATATATCGCTTGCATAGTGATGGGAATAGCCTGGTCGAGGCTGGACAGGAAGTAAAATCCGTTGGGTGTGGCTGATTCCGGTTGGACCAAGACGGGTTGTGGCTTCTTCAAGGTCACAGCACCGCCGTTCGTTATCATGGATGCCTCCATCGTTGCAGCTCAGGAACTTCTTGGATGAAAAAAGAACTGCATGTGATGGAAGAAACTCGTGTTTGGCAGAAAAATAGCAAGGAGTGCTCGCTCTATGATATACAACGGTTTGTTTGATCAAAACGTTAAAATATACGTAGGAATATCTTTCATAAAAGTACGCCTAAACCTTGAAAAGAACGAGGTCGCTTAGAAAGAAAACAAACCTTTATATCCGTCTTTAAATCCATCAATTTGGATCGGTTTACAGGAATTGGATTTCAAGGAGACAGGGTGATTCGATGCATATGCTCACAGATCAAGACAGTTATTGATTATGGTTCTTCTATCAAGACCGAACGAAGTAAGAAAAGAAAAGGAAAAAAGGAACGACGAGAGGCTCCAAAAAAGAAAAAGAAAGAGGCATCTATACCTTGGGAAGCTTCACTTATTGAGGTACCACGAAAAATCCGCCTTTTGCATTGCACATCCCCGAAGGCCCGACCAGCTTATATGGAGATATCTTGTGGTGTAAGATTGGAACATGTACATGAACTGGTTCGGGCAAGATAGCAGATTAACAGCAATTAAATGGATAACTTATACTCGTTGATTAGTTTAACTTGTCTTAGTCGATCATACACGTTCTGCCGGCGAAGTTTTTTTTTTTTTGTCTTTTTTCGGTGAAGGTTTTTTAGTTGAATATTGAGCCAAAATGCAGACTGCAGACACCGTCCCAATCATCTTGTCCTCGCCATTCTAAAATGAATATCGCGCCAAATTGTAATGTCAGGATTTTTGTTAATAAGTGCCTTGGAGACTTATTAAGCAATTAAATAAGAAAAGTTTGCAGTACTGGGGATTTATTATATATCCATGCTACGTGCATCAAGTAGTTCGAAAATCGAGACGATTCTTGTTAATAAGATTCGACATACTTTATAATACTACCTTGGCGTGATATTGTGTTAGCCAGTTTCTTTGTTATTCGTGCGTGGTTGGTGACGACGGAGCGAGCAAGGTCTGACATAGACAGTCCGATTACTGGATCCTTTGCTGAGAAGAAGTGCAAGAATTTGGCTGGCGATTGTTAAGCGGAGCTAGGTAGTTTACAAGGTAAACAACACATAAGATGAGGAAAAGAAAAAACGAATAGTTGATTATCTCGTTTGACCATCTCGAAGCTAAAAAAATAACCATTAGAAAAGAGCAATAATTATTCACGCTAGACATTCCCTTTGATCCTCTCTTTAACTCTTCTGTTTAATTTTCTCGGAAAAGTACAAAGATGAAAATTGCCTCGAGAGTGAAGACTTAGACGGAAGAGACGAAACGTTTTGCTCTTAACGCAAAATGATTCCATGGTTTTAGCGTACCCTTACAATTACACCATCTTACTAACGTGCTATTTTGCTCTAAACCAAACCCTAATTTGAATAGATTTCCCGATTATAGTCGGTTTCCTATTTGAGAGTTTACCTAATGTGGGTAGGTTTCCTATTTTGAATCCAATTCTCTTCAATATAAAAGTGAGTTTTCTTCACAAAGAGCATCTAAGAGGAGTTTGTGATCTTGAACTACATCCTGAATATTTGAAGCTATGGAAATCTTGTGTTAATATTTTGTGTAACTCCTTTGTGAGATTAAAAAAGATTATCTCGTAAAAAATTGCAGGGCTAAACATTGTGCAAATTATTAGGTGTAATTGGGTGTTGAAAAATAGTAAGAGTATTTGAGTGTCTCAAATATTGTTGTAATCTCTATTGTATTGCTTAATCTATAGTAAAATTTTATGTTGATTTCCAAAAACCTATGTCATACAAATCGAACCACATAAATTTGATTTCCAATTTATTTCATTATTGATTGCTTGTTTTCTGCAAGAATTAGTATCAAAGCTAGAGTTGGCTACGTTAAAGTGAATCAGTTGCAATGGAAGAAGGAAAAGAGAAAATCGATAGATTTGATGAGAATGATTTGGCTTTTTGAAAGATGTAGATTGAGAATTTTATGTACTAAAAGAATTTACACGTACCCCATCCCCTAGAGTCTATGCAGCAAGTTGATTCGAATTTACCAGAAGACAAATGCCGGGTGTTATTCGGCTAAGATCAACATAGTCATTTGTCTTGTGCAAAGTGGTCACTCTAAACCAGCCACATTTGTTAGGTTGAAATCAAAAAAAAAAGATTATCATTAAAAAAAAAATATATTCCGTGGAATGAAAAAGGATGGACAGAGTTTGGTTTAATTACCTGCTCTTATTGAGTCGATTCCGTTTGCAACATTTTGAAATCGAATCAGTTCGGATTGATTTATTTGGCGCGCGCATGATAAAATTTCTGTTTCTCAATTTCTTCTGTTTCTCGTTCCCGAACGGGTTTGGAAATGCAAATCTGTTTGGTAACACAATTTGATTTCTCTATTTCTGAAACAGATTTCTATTCCGGAAATAGAGAAATCGAAGAAATCAAGCTGAAATTTTTAGCTTCTCGGTTTTCAAATAGAAATAGAAATAGAAAATTTTTTTCTCAACTTTTCAATTTAGTCCAAAATATTTTAGATCAATAATATTGAAATAGAAATAGAAATAGTTAATTTAGTCCAAAATATTTTAATGATTTTTTAATATAATCATTCTAATCAATATTGATTGAAAATCTTAACCATTGGGCTAGATGGTGAGAATTGAATGAACAAGGCTTCATTTGTTGCACGTAAGAGATTTTATGCATGGTAATAGTCAATTGGTCATATTCATATCTAATGAGTCTTTCTTCACCTACTCTTCTTGTGTATGCCAGCCAACAACTCTATTTGGCTAACTATTTTTTTAATCATAAACTTCATATTAAGGCGGTAAAAATGGGTCAAATCATTAGGGTTTCATCCGATTTTTCTTTTATAAGGAAAAGAGATCTAATAAGAAATATGTTGTTCTTGTAAGAGTGTTGATGAAAATATAGATTTTGATAATAAATTTTTAAATAATCCTAGTGTTGATAATTTTGAAAAAAATTGGTGACGATTTTTGAACACGGTGAGGATATTTTTAACAAAATTTGGAAAGAAATTGGAATTAGACTTGAAGTTAGGATTTTTTAGGAGATTAGACTATTATAATCATGGCTATCATTAGACTTATTTGATTAATGTGAAATCAATTTCGGCAAAAACACAACGACATATTCACTACAATTGAATTTCAATTTTTTTTGCCACGTTGTTTATTTTTCGAAAGAAAATATTACGTAATAGGAAACGTAAGCACATGTAATATAAATTCCATGAAATTGTATTTTCAACTTTTCTAATGTATTAGTATTATTTCGATTATTTTTTGTATTTGAGGATTTTCTATATTATTTTAGTATTATTTCGGCTATTATTTTATATTTGAGAATTTCCTATGTTGTTATCTAATCAATTTCTATTCCTAGAAATATAAATTTTTTCTGTTATCAAACGGATTTGTTTTTGAAAATAGAAATTTTGAGTCGTTATCAAACGGGTTTCTTTCTTCGAAAACTTGTCCTAGGGAATAGAAATTGAGAAATTGATTTATGGCGTAAAATCAATTTCTGTTTCAGAAATTTTACCATGCGCGCCCTTTGTCATGCCGAATCGTATTCCCTCCGGGCCATCGATGGGGTTAATGATCGTACGTAGCAATGAACCTATGACACCTCACTCCGAAAAATAAATTAGTACTCTTCCCTAGCCACCGGTTTCAATGAAACCTATGGCTCGAAAGCGGGTATCGACCCTAGGAATGGTGAAGATGAAAGCCAGGCCGACTGGCCGCTTGCACAGGGCCCAACTTTTAATCAACCTTTTGCCTAGAAAGAAAGTAACAGTTAAAAAATAGTTGAAATCGCCTATTCACTTTACAAAACAAATGGGTTAGAAAATTAAAAAGGACGAAAGAAGAAATAACCGCCGATAAGTCATTTACATATAAATCTAAGTATGCGACGAGCAAGATATCTTCAAATAACGAAAGATTGATGTAGTTAAACATTCAACACCACTGATAATAAGTTGTGTTGTCTATATCCATAGCGTGTGAGGCGTGTCCTTAAGAGTGATTTAAATGATCGGTATTCCACTCGCAATACACGTCTTGTCAGGATCATTAAATTTCCTCTTTACTTGAAAATCCAATAAACTTAGAATATTGATTATTGATTAGAATGTTAATAATGGGAGTGATGATGCTAATAGTTCGTATACATTTGGCCCTCACATAGAGTAACTCGCATAAAGTTAGATGGTTTGAATAATTAACCTCTAAATCCCGAGTTAGAAATTCCCTGACAATTAGCTGTGTCGACTTTGGGGCTTGTTGAACGTGCCTTCATCGACTGAGAGCACGGCTATTATTGGTTCTTTTATTGAGAATTTTTTTTATTAAACTTTTGACAAAGAGCACTTACACTCACAAATCTTTGAAGAGATTTCAATAGAGACGTGTACAGTTGCAAATAGTTCCTTATAAATTAATAAATTAGAATAAAACAACAAGTAAATGTCACAAATAGAAACAAAAAGATAAACAATCTCACAGCTTGAGTTGTTTGGTAGCGAAGATCATGTGTATGTAAAGAGATATTTGAATTATTATATCGATTTTTCACTCCAAATGCACGTCTTATAATGATCATTGAATTTCCTTTCACTTGAAAATCAAATAAAATTGGGACCTTAAGTATCAATTCGAATGTTAATTACAGGAGTAATGATACACCATTGCATGTTGCTAGAGAGAAAAGGGGAGGAGGGGCCATTGGTAATGGAATCGCAAGGGTTTGAATATCACGAGTTTGACATCAATCCATGATAGACCCTTCTTTCATGCTTTGGCAAGGATTGCTAAACTATTGTTGAGAGAGAGAGGGGGATGGGGGGAGATTAGGAGAAATGATTGTAGAAACTATTATGTGAATGTCAAAGAAATATCCAATAAATTTTATAAATCAATTAAATTAAAACTTTTAGCTTGTATATGTGACCCTTACATAAAGCAACTCGCATCTAATTTAATAGTTTAAATAGGAAATCTATAAATTGCATGAAAACTCAATTAGTCGTGCCAACTTTAGGGGCTTGTTGAACTTGTTTTCATTGACTAGGACCAGAGGCCTTAGTGGTTCTTTTTATGAGGAATGAATTCGTTTTTTTTTTAAAAAAAAAAAAAACTTTCCATCGATGCCAAAGAACTCACACTTAAAAATCTTTTAAGAGATTTCAATAGAGACACGTAGAGTTAGTTGCAAATAGTTTCTTATAAATTATTAATTTTGAGTTACACAACAAGTAAACATCATAAAAAAAAATAAGGAGATAAATAAATAAACAATTCATAGTTTAAGTTATTGGGTGGAAAGAACTCACATATGTATTAGAAGATATTAGATAAATATATATATATATATATATTTATTTATTTATATCAATCATTTGTTTCTGATACACATATTGTCATGATTGTTAAATTTCCTTTCACTTGAAACTTGACTAAAATTAGGATGTTGATTATTGATTCAAACGTCAATAATATGAATAAAGATACTAATAATTCGCACATGTTGCATGTTATTAGAGGGCCGGGGGGGGGGGGGGACACTGGTATTGGAATCGTTTTCGAATATCACAAGTCCGAGATGAACAAAGTGCACCGTGGCATAATACCTTTTTCTTGCTTTAGTCCAAGAAGGGGACATCGGGGGTGGGGGGACAAATTTCTTTTTAAAATAATTATGAGACATGGTTATAGAAGCTGTTACGTGAAGGTCAAAGAAACACCTAATAAATCTCACGAATTGATTAAATTTAAATTTTTGGCTTGTAAGTGGGACTCTTACATAAAGCAGCTTGTATTCAATTTAATAGTTTAAAGTTTAAATAGGTAATCTATAATTCTTCAATTGAAAATTCCATGACAACTCAATTGGCTGTTGAACATGTCTTCATTGACTAGGACCACAGGCCTTAGTGGTTTCTTTTATTAGGAATGAATTTATGTTTTTTTTTTCTTTTTAACTTCCCCTAGATGTTGAGGCACTCACGCTTAAAATCTTTTGAAAGATTTCAGAATAGACACACAGAGTTAGTTGTGAATAGTTTCTTACAAATTATTAATTTTGAGTTACACAACAAGTAAATGTCAGAAATAAACAAACAAAGATAAATAAAGAAAAAAATATAGCTTAAATTATTAAGTGGAAAGAAATCACATGTGTATTAAAAGATATTTGACATATACATAATCGATCATTTGGTTCTAATACACATCTTATCACGGTCCTTAAATTTCCTTTCAAGATACTAATAATTCATAGATGTTGCACATTGAGAGAGAGAGAGAGAGAGAGAGAGATGGACACTACATAATGGAATCGCAAGGATTTGAATATCACAAGTCTGAGGTCATTAAAGCGCACCGTAGCATGATACACATTTCGTGCTTTTGTCCAACAAGGGGACATTAGGGGGGACGATTTTCTATCTAAAGTAATTAGGAGACATTATTATAGAAGTCATTATGTGAATGTTAAAGAAATACCCAATAAATTTCATAAATCAATTAAATATAAACTTTTAACTTGTAAATGTGACTCTTACATAAAGTAGCTCGCATCTAATTTGATTGTTTAAACAGATAATCTATAATTCTTGAATTGAAAATTTCATGACAAATCAATTAGCTATGCCAACTTTAGGCGCTTGTTGAACATGTTTTCATTGACTAGGACTACATGCCTTAGTGGTTCTTTTTATTAGGAATGATTTTTTTTTTTTTTTTTTTAAATTTTCATAGATGTTGAAGCACTCACATAGCAAAATAGTCCTTGGGGTATTATAAAAATAACAGTTTATCGTGAGTCACAAATTTTAAAAAAAATTGATCTCATGGTAATTTATAATTATTTGTTATGATTTTTTATGATTTAGAATATACTATTATTTTCGAGGTACATTAAAGATTACCACACAATTTTTTTTTCAAAATCTTTTAAGAAACTTCAATAGAGACGCGTATAGTTAGCTGCAAATGGTTTCTTATTTTGAGTCACACAATAGGTAAAGTTTGAAATAAAAATAAACGGATAAATAAATAAACAATTAAATGGCTTAAATTATCAGGTGAAAATAAATCACATGTATATTATAAGATATTTAGACATATACATAATCGACCATATGTTTCGATACACATCTTATCACGGTTGATAAATTTCCTTTCACTTAAGACTTGGCTGGAATCAAGATCTTGATTATTGATTCTAACGTCAAAAACATGAGTAAAGATACCAATAATTTATACACGTTGCATGTTGCTCAAGAGAGACAAGGGGACGGGTAATGGAATCGCAAGGATTCAAATACTAAAAGTCCAAGAAGATCAATAAAGCACACGGTGGCATGATACCCATTTCATGCTTTAGCCCGAGAAGGGGAACGCTTTTTCCCGGGGGGGTGGGGACGATTTTCTTTTTAAAGTAATTTTGAGACATGATTATAGAAGCTATTTTGTGAATGTCAAATGAACATCCAATAAATCTCGTAAACCGATTAAATTTAAATTTTTGGCTTGTAAATGTGACTCTCACGTAAAGTAGCTCGCATCCAATTTGATCGTTTAAAGAGCTAATTTATAATTCTTAATTGAAATTTCACGACATCTCAATTGGGCATGCCAACTTTAAGGGCTTGTTGAACATGTCTTCATTGATTAGGACTATAAGCCTCAGTGGTTCTTTTTATTAGGATTTTTTTTTTCTTTTTTATACTTTCCATAGATGTAGAAGCACTCACACTTACAAATCTTTTAAGAGATTTCAATAGAGATGCATATAATTAATTGCGAATAGTTTCTTATAAATTATTGATATTAAGTTACACAACAAGTATACTTACCTTTCACCAAAAAAAAAAAAAAAAAGGTTACACAACAAGTAAATGTCAGAATTAAAAATAAAGAGATATATAAATAAGCAATTCAATAGTTTAAATTATCGAGTGGAAAGAAATCACATGTGTATTAGAAGATATTTAGACATATACATAATCAACCATTTGTTTCTAATACCCATCTTATCATGGTTGTTATATTTCCTTCCACTTAAACTTGGCTAGAATTAGGATCTTGATTTTTGATTCTAACATCAATAACATGAGTAAAAATACCAAAAATTTATACACGTTGCACCTTGTTCGAGAGACAGAAGGGACACTGAGTAATGGAATTGTAGGGATTCAAATATCACAGATTCCATCAATAAAGCGCACCATGGCGTGATTCGTGCTTTAGTCTGAGAAGGGGACGCTTGGGGGGGGGGGGGGATTTTCTTTTTAAAGTTATTAGGAACATGATTATAAATAAATCTCATAAACCGATTAAATTTAAAATTTTGGCTTGTAAATGCGACTTTCACGTAAAGTAGCTCGCATTCAATTTGATTACGATTTTCTTTTTAAAGTTATTAGGCGACATGATTATAAAAGTTACTTGAATGTCAAAGAAACATTCAATAAATCGATTAAATCGATTAAATTTAAACTTTTGGCTTGTAAATGTGACTCTCACGTAAAGTAGCTCGCATTTAATTTGATTACGATTTTCTTTTTAAAGTTATTAGGAGACATGATTATAAAAGCTGTTGCTTGAATGTCAAAGTAACATTCAATAAATCTTATAAACCAATTAAATTTAAATTTTTGGCTTGTAAACGTGACTCCCACGTAAAGTAGCTCGCATTCAATTTGATTGCGATTTTCTTTTTAAAGTTATTAGGAGACATGATTATAAAATATGTTACTTGAATGTCAAAGAAACATTCAATAAATCTCATAAACCGATTAAATTTAAACTTTTGGCTATAAATAGGTAATTTATTTTTCTTCAATTGAAAATTTCATGACAGCTCAGTTAGCTAAGTTAGCTTTAGGTGCGTGTTGAACATGTTTTCATTGACTAGGACCACAGGCCTTAGTGGTTCTTTTTATTAGGATTTTTTTTTTAAACGACCTTCTATAGACATTGAATCACCCACCCTTAAAAATCTTTCTAAATATTTCGATAGAGATGCACATAATTAATTGTGAATAGTTTCTTATAAATCAATTTTGAGTTACACAACAAGTAAATGTCAAAAATAAAAATAAATAGATATATAAATGAACAATTCGATAGATTAAATTATTAAATGTAAAGACATCGCATATGTATTAGAAGATATTTAGATATATAATAAACGATTATTTGTTTCTAATACATATATGGTGGTCATTAAATTTCCTTTCATTTAAAACTTGACTAGAATTAGGATTTTGATCATCGATTCAAACATCAATAACACGAGTAAAGATACTAATAATTCGTACATGTTGCATGTTATTAGAGAGAGAAAGGGACACTAGATAATGAAATCGCAAGGATTCAAATATCACGAGTCCAAGATCAATAAAGCGCACCATGGAAGATGTTACCCAAAGGTCAAATAAACACCATACAAATCCTATGGACTAATTAATTTCAGACTTTTGGACTAGCCGTGTCAATTAGAAGGGCTCGTCATCGATCGCAAGAAAGTCCCTAATCAATTCTTTCTACTAGGAATGGCTGTAGTGCTCAAAATTTCTTAAACGTTGGAGCACATACATCTGGACTTTTTTTTATATTTATTTAATGCAAAATACCTAAAATCCTTTCGAGAGGTTCCGATCGAGCCGCGTGGAGTCGCAAATAGACTTTCCCAAAATCCTTAATTTCGAACAAAATATAAAGCAAGCAAAAGTCAGAAATAAAAATATACAGAAAAAGAAAACCGCTGGCACCCAATTATCCATTTAAATAAAAAGGAGGGGGCAGCTTCCCTGTCATTTTCGAGCTAATTAATAAAAATCGAACGAAATCACATTTAATCCCGCCTGGGGGTTTGTCTCTTTCTCTGCGGTCAAAGGGACGATACATGGGCTTCGATTAGAGAGGCCTACTACTCTATCCCTACCTCTAGAGAGAGACACAGACAGACAGACAGACAGACAGACATAGAGAGAGAAAAGCCTTTTGTACTTTCGAAATTGAAAAAAGGAAAAAAAGACAAAATCTTCGAGCCCAAAGAGAATCGCTGATTAGACATGAGCATGCCCACTCTCTTCCCTCCTCTTTGACTCAGAACAACCAAGAAAAAGAATGTATGTAGGCCCCACTTCTTTGTCATGGCGCCCCCCCCCCCCCCCTCCCCCTCCTTCTCCCTTCACGCTCTCCTGCAGGCCCCTGGTCTCCACGCTCCGGAAATAGAATTTCTTCTTGTTTTCATATCTTTTCCTTTTTATCGACCCTGAAAATGCTGTAATAAAAGTGAAAATTTTCGTGACGAAAGGGGTTTGATGAGAGTAGATAAGCAACTGAGGAAAGGCAGGCTTGCTTCGAGCGTGATTATAGCTTTCAAAATTGAAATCCTTCGTCATGAGTATTTCGAAAGTAATTTCTTGAAAAATTTCTTGAAAAATCAAATGATTATCGGATGGCAAGTTTATTGGCATTTTTTCTTGAGGAATGGCTACTGAAAACCACACCATTCTTCTCTTTACACACAGTATATGAAAATACCAATTGTACATGCTATGATACTTCTTGCATCTGGGCCTTTTGTGTAACTTTTACGCTTTGATAAATGCCGTAGGTTTAATGATATGGATTGACTCAATAGTGGAATGGACTCATGAGTTTGACCTTCGATACAAAAACAATTCCTGCACCACCCTTTCAGTTTTGAATTCACGCTTTACTTATTTAAGATGCTAATTTATGACCTCAAAATTTATCTACCATAAGTGAATTTTATCATTGTGAACAAATTGGGACTTGTTAAAAAGAGCTATCCTTTAATGTAAGCAAAGATACTTAGAAGAGATGATTAGCCTTTTGACCTTTAGGTGTAATGGCAAACCTCAAGAATTTAAAGCAAAGCATTATCTTAAATGATTTACGAGAAACAACTTGTAATATCCACGAAAACTTTCGCTCTTTTTTTTTTTTTTTTTTTTTTTTTTTTTTGCGTTGTCTATGAAAGAACTTCATGCAAATATCATATTAATATGCGTTCCTAGTGACACACATGATAAATCCGATAAAATTACGTAACGATGTATAAATACGTACTTTGCATATGTCTATTGCATCGTGAGTGTGGGTTTGAAAATGTTTTCTTTTCGCCGGAAATAGCGACATGGTGATTATGTTTCTTTTTCCTCTTTAGTGGACCTATAAGTACATGATCTTTATGGTCAAGAAACCTTTTGGTCGATTTGATTCTGTTTCCAACATAAGCCAATTCCATGCACACTCATCATCAGAGCGCAGGAGCGCCCCAAGCAAGTTGTGGTAAACCTAATAATCATGTAAATCATATGGACGGGTCAGCCGCGACATGAAAATGAGAGACAGCATCTGCACGCTTGCTTCCCTTTATAACTGCTGTCTTAATTTACGCCCATTTGCTCGGGATGATAGCCGGAGGGGCAAATCTGCAGTTGGACTCTTTCATCTCTCTCTCTCTCTCTCTGTCTCTCTCGCCATCGAAAGAAACATCAAGAGACCGCTGCTGCGACACGGCAAGGGTTCTTATCAGCTCGTTCTTGATTCGCCTGTCGATGTGGCCAAAAGGATGGACAAAGTTTCTTGATTCTAACGCTGTACTTATCTTGATGAATGCGCACGTTGATCTCTCTTTCGAGTCCAAAAAGCATCGAGCATTGATTAGCTTCGCTGGATTTCTTGAAAGCAGGTCGAGCAGCAGCATGACCATGGCTGTTCTGCTCAGTTGATAAAACGCGACATAATCTAACGCATATGCGCTTGATATACTGAGAATCTATTTTCCTACTCTACATATATTATCTTTAATGAAAATATATATATGGAAAGCGAACCCACCACTCCTATGCATGGAAAAATGCGACGTTATTCAATGATTTTCGGTTAGTTGCACTTTTTGTCTCTTTACCCGTAATTAATGAAAGTTTGACCTGTGCCAGTCAAAGCAAAGGGCTTTTTTTTAATCTGATCATTATTCATCGAGGCATGCTTTGCTTACCACCTGGAGGGGAAAAAAACTTTGCAGAGAAAAGTAAGCTTCAGGTCCGTCCTTCTCAACATACATACATACGTACGTACATACATATTATATGTGTATATGTATATATATATATATATATATATATATATATATATGTAATTTAGCCTTTTTCTTTCTCGTGCCCCCTTTTTGACTATTTGAGATAGTTTTACAAATTTATAGATATTTCTCATTTATTAAAGTGACTTATCTTTTCCATATTTTTAAAATTTAATCATTTTTTCTTCAATGGAAACTTTGGATGTAATTATTTGAAATGACTTTTAGGCCAAACAGACAACCCATAATGAGATGAACATCGCAACCATTATAACAAATTATCATGGTTATGGAAAATATTAGTGTTTATAAGTTATGAACACCACTCGCATATAAATATAATCAAAATTATATATTTGCAGCCTACGAATTAGAAACTTCAACAAGAATTGTGTGAAAACGTAACTAAATTGACCACTTTGCTTGTAGATATCTTTTTCTAAGACAGAAATCTACCATAATTTTTTTTTCTAGGAAAAAATCCAGCTGTATAATGAACGAGAAAGCGGATTTTCCTTTTCCTCTACATGTCTAAATGAAAAATTAAAAAATCAATATGGACTTAATATCTTCTAAATCAAAATATTGGAACTAGCTGGCTTTAACTATTTTTTCATTCGAGGCACCTGGAAATTTGTGCAATATATAAATATCGACATGTAAATTGATTTATATATTAAATTTGGGTCGAGAATAGAAAAGTACTTTTTGCTTTGGCTCGATTCCAAACGAAGAGGCCCCAAGTCGAAGGAAAAGCGAGCTGAGCCAACTGCGACAACATGGAATGCCCATCACTCACGGCCATCAGTCGTCCACTCCCGCCGTCATTGCAGAGCGGGAAACCTCCAGAGCCCCACTCATCACCATCCCATCCAGGAGATAATTTCAAAAATATTACAGAAATTTGGAAAAGAAAAATGATTACAATACAATCCCAGATGAAAATTACATACATACGATTATATTAAACTAACGTCGCGAATATTTATCTCGCATTGTTTCTCTCTCTCTCTCTCACACACATATAACCCATCACTCGCTGCTCTTTTTTGGGTCCCTCACTCGGCGTCTTTATCCAAGAAAGCCATCTTTTTCGTTCCCCCTTCTCGAGTCCCAGTCCTCTCTCGCCAGCGCTCCAATGTCTTCGACGTCGTCCTCGTCGGAAGACGGTGGCGGGGCGGCGAGGAGGAGGGGCGGGGACTACGAAGGCCCTTCGACCTCGAGGCGTCGCCGCGGCGTCAACGAAGTTTGGCCCGAGCCATTTCTCGAGAACCTCGCGGCACAGGTCGCCATCGAGGAGGCGCGCTCTGGGGGACGTCTCGCCGTCGCTCCTTCGCTTGTCAACGTATTTCTGGTACGTACGCCCTTCTTTTTCCTTTCTATTTCCGTCGTATGGAACCAAATCTGTTCGTGATCACGAGTACCGTGAACTAGGACGCAATTCTTGGTTTAAGTTTCGTCGCTCGAGTCACCGTTTTTCTCCCCACCTATCACTGGATCCCCTTGAAAAGAAGAAGAGAACGTAAAGTTCTCTCGAAACATCCGCATTGTTGACCAATCTCGGAAGATGTCAACGTTCTTGCTCAAGAATGGAGGAGAAAAAGAAGGGACCTTTTTATGAGTTCAGCATTAGGTATCAACAGTCGTCGAGTAGCAGAAACATCAAAAAGCAACTAAAGTGGCCGGTTGACCAATTCTTCCACGCGATAAATTCGAATGAGTACGGGGGGTTTTATGATCGAGCTTCTATATGGAGAAGTTGGATTCGGAAGAATGTAGTTGGATTTGGGATGTGATGTTGATGTGTCTAGGCATCCAAAGAACCTGAATTGGAGCTGCTTTTTTCCTTTTTTTTTTCTTTCTATAAAGCGAGTGGTTTTTTCTTTCGATGGGTCCTTTTCTAACTAATCCATGTCCCTTTCTGAGGGTTGCCGTTTCTTCTTCGTAGAAAAATGGTGATGGGTTCTTTCCCCTTTTTTGTCCTTTTCCACTCTTCGTTTTCACTGCTTTAGAAATGCCTATTTCCGGGCCTCTTTCCGTATCTCAATGAAAAGGGTTTTTTTGGATCTGATTTTTTTCCTTTTCTTTTGTCTTTTTTTCTTTGTATTTTTCCCTAAGCTCTAGAAAATCTAACTGCCTTTTGACTGAACTTTCTTGGTCCCTCCCCATTGAAGAATCCATTGGGAGACGCAGGAACTTTACTGTAACATGAGCTTTGTTGGGTGTTTTTTAATGAGTGAGACCTCAGTCTTGTTTCTGTGCCCCATACTTACGTAAGTCTCTCCTTTCTATTTTTATTTAGGATACACAGATCAGAAGCCTCTCTCTCCCTTTTCAACTTTGCACAATATGGTGCACATATTCTCCAAGTACATCTCTCCGTTCCGAATTGCCCCTTTCACTCCATTTTGGGTGATTTCGGAATCCATTACCATAGGTTTGGATTGTCGGAGAGCCTCGGGTAGGGAACGGTCAAAAGCCAGCATGTGCGAGTGCAATGAGCAAATGCCAAAAGGCACATGGAGCCCAATGCTTAATTTTTTGATGAGGGACTGTTCCTTCTCATGCATGATCCCCATAGATCCTCTTTTGTGATCCTCTTCTGATTGAACTTGTTACATCCTATTCTTCCTAGTGGAGTGGTAGGAGAGCATTCTTCTATGGGTTCCTTAGAATCTAATTTAGTGGGATATAAAAGAAGTACATGTCGGGTGGAGATTAAGCGTGTAACATACATAGTTTCGGTCCTCTACATAGTCGATGCTTCTGCATTTGAACCATCGACCTGGGTGTTGAATAAGGATGGCAAGGGATCGGGTTAACCGAGTTCTTGACCCACCCAACTCTTTAAGTTGACCAACAGGTCTCATGTCATGAGTCGGATTCGATGCCCCACTAAAAAAAAAGAAATTCATGGAGGTATTAATGAATTTGCAATTTAATTGAGGGGCACCCCACAACTAGATTCAAAGTATCCGTGTTGCTAAAGTACCATTTTTGTTAAATGGACTGGATGGCGTAAGTACTTTTCATTATATTTTTCGGTCATGTTCTCCAGCACTTAATTGAAAAACTCTTCTTAAATTATAGATAATAGGGTTAGCAAGTTGAAAGTCAAGCTTAGCGCTGTATGGTTTACAGGGTGAAGTACTACGTGAGGCGGGTTGTGTTGTCCAAGTAGGGTTTTCTCGATGAGGGTTTTCTCCTCATCAAAAACCCTTTCCCGCCCCAAGTATTCTTATTAGTTAAAATTCTTCACCGTTTGACGAGAGTGGATAGCTTAAAAATAAAATGAATGAAAGAAACGGGAGGACACACAGGTGAAGAACACTGGGCAGTTGTGACTTGTGATGGTCAAAGAGAGGGTGGAAAAAAGAAGCGAAGTTGGAGGGAGAGAGGATCATTGAAGATTCGCTGCTTTTAACGAGAGACGCAGGCCTTTTGGGGTCACCCACTCCTTTCTTGGAAATGAAAGAGAGAGAAAATTTTGTTGGGGGGGAGAGAGAGAGGGAGAGAGATCTGTCCGTCTTTCTCTCTAAATCTCCAGAAAATACCCAGGGATTTTGCCTCCCATGTATACGAACATCCAAGGGACCACACCGACACAGAGTCCTATTTTCGAAGAGGTCATGAACCACTGAGACCTCCTCCTTCCCACATTAATTTTATTTGAATGGATAAAGATCTCTTTGAGTTTGGTCTTCGTGAGACGTGCAGCTCTCACTTATACTTTGTTACGGTTTTGTTTCTGCATCACGCGACTTCGGTAGTTCGTTTCCTACGGCTCTCTGAACTTTTTAAAGATCTCTCGTCCCTCCTTTCATGTAGTACAACAACTATGTATGGCCATTGACTGGTAATATTAGTTTTGTGAATGATCTGAGACGGATCTTGAATGCAGAGTAGCTATTCCTCAACTGAAATGTGACTGGAAAAAATCACTACCACCGTGTATGTGTGTGTAGAGAACATGCCTCTGTCGTGCGGCTTGTGCCCTAGCCACGTACCTTGTAACTGCGCTGGTCGTCACGCTCTAGAAACTGAACTCTGATAGATCGTAGCCACAGCTTATGTATGATTACAGGGGCTGGATGTTAGATATAGACGGTAGGAGATTTGATGGTGTCTTAGTATAACTCATTTGTTCGGTAAAATATACAGAACAAAACAAATATAGATTTTTACAGTGGGAGAAAGTTATCTGTCGTAAAACCCCAACAAAATATAAACGTCTTTTGATGTATGAATTATTAATTGCAATTCTGTTGTTTATTTATTCGACTGACACACAAAATAAAGGAGAAGGCAAATCAGGATAAAACAAGCACCTGCCAAAAATCTACTTATACTGCGACTAGTACAAGACTATAGTACACACTAGTTTCCTGCTGCCTCTAGCTCCTAGTCTCTTCAGTCAGTCTAGTCTGTCTACGTCACAAAGAAAAAGAAAAAGAAAAAGAGGAAGAAAAAGAAAATTTCATTTAAACACGGTTCCACGCGCATGCATGCATGCATTTTTTTGCATTTGCTATGTTCTCTCTTTTTTTCCTATCTTTTTGGGTTATTGCATTTGAGGCATTTGTTGTTGTGTTTGTTGGCACAGTAAGTTCGAACTTCTTAAGAATCTTTGATTATCACTATCTTTGATTATCACTTTGAAGTGCAACCAGAGATGCTTTGAGGCCTGTACATTTCTCTCTCTGACTTTTTCTGAGTTTGACAAGTTTGCGACAGAAAAAAGGGAAGAAAAATCCTTGTCAAGGGTTAAGGGTTGAAAAAGATACAAAACCCTTCTGCAGAAACGTTCAGACAGAAAAAACCCATGTGTGAAATTGATTTATAATTGATAAACTATGGTCGTGGCTCCGTCAGTGATCGATATTTAGACATAACACGCAAGTTCATATTTCTAAGTTTAATAATTTTATTTCGTGAATTGATTTTGAAAGTCGATTTATATTTGGTCCTGTCCAAGTGTCCGCTACGGTGTTACACATTTAATGCCCCAGGAGCGGCATTTCCATTGGGTGATCAGGGTTTTCGGCCTTTTGAAAGGCTTCGCTTTGCTTCGTCTCGTCTTTCGACTTCAGCCTTTTTGCCCCCCAGCTGATGCAACTTTAAGCTTTTTTCCATAGTCTTCTCGCTGATCGATGAGATTTTTTTTTTTTTTATCTAATGTGGTCTTTGATTAATCTTTGTGTTTTGCCTTTAGGGTTTTTTCACTCTTTTTTTACGACTGTCGCATTCAGTTCATGCTTGTTAATTGCGTCATCAGCCAAAATAGAACCAAATGCTTCAGACCCTCTCCTCGAGTTTATTACCATCACTGAGCAACGTTCAGCCCTTTTCACTGAGCTCAGCACGGAAACCCAGTCCCATCTTTAATCGTCAGGCTGAAACGTCTCCTTTTCTAGACGTGAGGTTTGGATTACGAATTAGTGGATGGAGTGCCTCAGGAGCGTTCTTCGAAGCATGAAAGTGATTATCTCCCTCAGATTACTTCAAGTAGGTCTGTGTACCTTTTTTGGGAGTAATAAAGGCACCGATAGCCTCTGAACTATTTTTTTTTAAAAATAATTTATTCAATTTAATTCTTAAATTTATTTTAGTCGGGGTAGGTCCTTGAACTATATAAGTTTCTGTTCAAGTTAGTCGTCCGGTTATGTCAAAGAAGTTAGGGAAATTCTAATTTGGCCGTTAAGTTGCTATTAAGTCAAAAACATAAAGCATAACAAATATTTAAATTTTCAGAAGAAAACGGCATCACATAAAACAAAATGAAAGACCAAAATGGACGAGAATAGAAGAGCAAGCTTTACTGTAGGTGGTAGCACCACCCACCTCCAGCAAAGGGCCGGCATATCCCTGAGCCTATCCGTCGCCAGTTTCTGGCGAAGGTCCAACCTCATATGCAGCCTTCCTTCTTTTTGGGGTCAAAATATGCAGCCTTCTTGGTGGCAACTAAATGGCCACAATAGCCGATACCAAACAACTCTAGCAAGATCAAGCCCCCAGCAACATCGTGCTACGTGTCCTTGTTAAGTTTATCGAGACAGCAACGTCTGAAAACCAAGTGAGCACGGCACAAGCAATTGACCCCTTCAAATACCGTGTAGTGCCCAAGATGTATGACCCAGACTATGTACATAGTCAGAGTTCAGCAGTAGAAGAATTCACGATATACCCAAATCACGAGGACCACCGACCAAAGTTTTGTTTAGCCATTCATTCTTTAACTTCCATGGTCCCCAGATGCCGCCCGTGCTTCACACCAGAACTCTTATTGGGGATTTCTGTGAGTTCTGGTGAAATCCCCAATAAGCTGTTTGTTGAATCATCTGGCTTACAATCTATAGACTGCGACTGATCAACTAGGCCATGATTGCATGGTGAGTACGTAGATAACGGACTGTGCTGGGGCTGTTGATCTCGCAAGGGCACGGCCCTCGCGCAGATCTGTGGTGGATATCGCATTTCACCTCTCCCTCTCCTGCGTGTGGGAATGGGCCTAAACAATGACGAGGGTCCGTGGACTTTTGCTGGTGGCTGGGTGACTGGGTTGCATCACCGTCACCCAGCCACCACCTCCATCTTCTCTTCCACCGGCGAGCACTTCCTCCAACATTTCTGTTTCTTTTCTCTTCTCTGTGTTGTTTTTATTTCTAGTTCTGCGTCCGCGTAGAGTTGGAGGAGCACAATGATGTGGCATGACATGGATATCCATGTATCGACGTGGTGTTGAGGTGGATCTTGGTCTTCTGTGTCGACATTTTCCGTTCATGTATTTGATGGAAAGACTAACTTGAACAAAATAGTTTACTGTTCAGGGATTCAATTGGACAAAAAGAAGGTTTAGTAGGATGAGATTGAACTAACTGAATAGTTTAGGTATTATTGGTGCCTTTATCCCTTCTACTAATTAATATATTGAGTACAAAATCTTCTCTCAGTGAGAAATTAATGTTTTGGAATCAAGATCGATATTTTTTTAGTTGGATGCACCTGCCAATTTTTATATATGAAATTTGTGTAGTTCTCAAACAATTTAAATTCCTATGGTTAACTTTAATACGTGTGAAGAAGAGAACATCCATTCAATATAGCAAAACTTGGAATCCGTAGTTTATTCTGTGATTATCATCTTTGAATCTGGAATTGGCATTCATGTAGATCACGAGTTCTAGGATGCTAAGTCAAGATAGACCTATCAAAGGATTATGAGAATTATCTAGATATGAGATGTTGATAGCACTATTATCCAGACCTCATGCTATAAGCTAAGTGATTTCATCTTTATTTTATGAAAAGAATGTGCGTGTTCTCTGTTGACTTGTCTGTGATTGAAAATTTACTAGTTGAAGCTCGTCATTTGGGTTGGGGGCGGCTGTCTTCGAACTCGAAATTCATTAGGGAGAGAAGTGATGATATATTAGTAAGATTAGAGACTCGAGCCTTCCTCTGCAATTGTAAGTTTGGACGTGTTAATGAATAAACATGGTGAACGCTGAGATTATGATTATTAGGAAGGAAGCACTATAGTCGCAGAATGTTGGAAGGCCTGAGATTTAAGAGATTTTAATACCTCGACGATGTTGTAACTTCATGGAAATTGGTAATTTTCTTTTCTGAACATTGTCACCTAGCCTAGATTCTTATGTTTAAGCTCCTGATTTTGTGTTTTGTGCTGTACGAATCGGAATCACATGCATGCATTATATGAACTATTCCGGTTGCTCATGGTGCCGAAGCTCCACTGTCGCCTTTTACGTGGTTATTGATATTTGTCAGGATCCTTTACGTAGTTTCATACCAGCCATAACTATGCCTACATGCGAAGTGCAGGTGTGCTCCACGTGGCGAAATGTTTCGAGCTCGGATCTCCTGTGGGCCGGTCTCACCCAACGCATATGGGGCCGGACCCACCGCACCCATCCCACATGGCGCGACGAGTTCATCTACTGCCATCGGACCGCTGCGAATTTCCGGTCTCGGCGATCCATCTACGCCACCCTCCACTTCGACCCTTCGGAGGTGAACGGGGATCCATATGGGCTTATATGCCGCTGCCTCACTCTGTCCGAACTCCACCTTGCTTGTGGCTTCGCCGATGGGAGCGTTCGCCTCTTCGACCTCGCCACGCGCCTCCACATTGCCACCTACCAAGCCCCCCACCGGGGCGGACTAGGTCTACATTCACGTGCAGTCTCCGGCATCGTCATGAGTGATTCGCGGCTCGTATTTGCCACGCTGGGGGGAGATATCCACGTGGTCATGATCGACGGCGGAGCCCCATTGCGTGGGGCCCACGCCGGTGATCTGGTCACCGACGGGGTATTGGTGGAATTTGCGGGATGCGGCCGGTGGTGGGTGGGCCTCTACGCGGGCGTACCGGGCAGGGCCTTCCACATATGGGACAGTAATTTGGAGGAGCAAGTCTACGTGGGCGGGGATTTGACCGACGGGGAATCGGTAGCGGGGTGGCGAATGCTGACTGATTTGACTCAGATCGTGGGTCGTCTCCGCGTCACGCGTCAAGAATCGGCAGTGGCGGCCACGAGCACGAGAGTACTTGTCATCGACCTGAGTGGCCACGGGACGCCATTGCGCGATCTGAATTACACTAGAAGAGGGCTCATTGTGACCTCGGTCGACGCCGATGGAGATGCCTACATTGTCGTCGACACGCGAGGGCTTGCCGTTGTGCGCCATGTGGGCAGGCGGGAGGATATATGTAGGTTCAACGTGAGGGGGGCAGCGCAAGCTCGAGTCATGGGGTGCATGAACCAGGGGTACGCGCTAATGTGCCTAGCGGGTGTGATCAAGGTCTGGGAGGTGGAACGCGGGGCCTATTTGTACGACCTTGCGGTGGGGATGGGCGAGGTCAGCGCGATGGTGGCCAGCGAGCGCCATGTGGCGGCGTACTCTAATGATGCGACCATACACCTATGGGATTTCGGCGCGGAGTAGTGTTAGACACTATCCTAACGCCTCAGGGGCTACAACTTGAGGACTGACCTAAGGGAGGGATATGCAGAAGTGCTACAGTGTTTTCTTAGTTTGGAAGGTGGGGCAGGTACGCCGTTTTGGGGAGTCGTTTTAGGGACCATTTTGACACTGATTCTGACTACAAGGGGCTATGGTGTACAGTCTCGGGCACACGGGAACAGTGAAGTGATTCGCTTGTGTCTGTAAAGCGAGAGAGGGAGGAGCAAATAACCTATCTTATCTTTTGCGGGTGCATTTGACACTGTTTAGTTCTACCGCTTTTGCAATTTGTGTAGGCAATTCTGTTTTAGGCTTTAGGGGGGGCAATAGATACGTCTAGGTGGGGTAAATTGTTTCTGCTGCTGAGGGTGGGTGGTAGGGAAAGTGTAGATCGAAATTTGGGAAAACTTGGTGTAGTTGATGTTGTTCTACGGGCGTTGTAGCTTTCTCTCTGACTTTCCAATCAATCTTCAGGGTATTCTTTTCGGTAAAGCAGAAGTCATTGTTGACTCCATATTTGTAATGGGTTTCGTTTTTGCATTCCAGTTTGGTTGACGTGCAAGTCCTAACTCCTCAACCTTCTCCCAAATGGAATGCGTATAGATGTGTTGGATTGCTGGGTTTTTGTTAGCGTTGCCTAGGATCGTAGGGGTTAAACAAATCTTCGCCTCTGATCCGAGCTTCTGCCTGTGCACCGTTCGCAGTCTCCATAAACTCCATTCGCGTTCTTTAGCATGTCGATCACTTCTGTAAATTGAACGTGGATTACACTGTCCTCATTCCGGTGCTCCAGCCTCCACTTGGCCTTGGCCTAGTAATTAAGTCAATGCATCCGCTGTTTGTAGCATTCACAATAAAAGGAAAATTCACCATGCCAACCTAATCCAAGCAACTTGTTCGCATATTCCGGAGGTAAGCACCGCACTTGAGGTCGTCAATGTAACAGGACCGCAGGGCACATGCTTCTGTTTCACTTCGGCCTTCTAGAATCATCAATCGCCCCCATTTCATGGCACAACTCCAGACAAAAGCAAAAGGGATATCTAAAGTTTTCTCGATTCTTTCTTAACATAACCTTTCAATACACGATAATCCGGATCTAGCCTGTTCAGAAGCTTTTGGCAAAGTACATTTCCAGTTTCTTGCAAGACTGCCGAACAGAAAAATATTGGGAACTCTTGAATGCTCGATACTTGACTTCCTAGCGGGCATATATAAACCACTCGATACTAAAAAATTGCTATTATATGAGCAAGCAATTGCCCAAACTAAACATCTATCTTCCCTCCCTCTGAAAACCCGAAACAAGTAGAAGATAAAATAGATCTAAGAAAAAGGTGAAAAGACAGCACAAGCTATTTACACATCAAGCATGCCCACACAAAATCATGCTTGAGCAATTCCTTTGGATAGAAGCATATCATACACCCTATCCACTTTGCTTGGTTCCACTCTGAAAAGGCCATGGGCATCAGATTTCTTGGTAAGGTTGCCCCGCAACATCTCTATCGACATAACATGTAGCATCTTCAGATAATGCGCTGGTAATATTCTGATCTCACCACAAAGACATTTCTCCTACATGAAAGAGAAGAGCACTCAAAACAGTAAAAGTTTCTGCTTTAGAGAAACAATGAAAAATGCTGGCATTAGACACTATCATTTTTCTAAATTCCAATGTCCTGCTAAGTGAGATCCCCACATGGGAGTCGCATGAGTTCATCTTTCGATGGGGGGAGATTCTCAAGAAATAGTGATGTTAGCTTGAGAAATGCAACTGATTTGACTAGTTTCTGTAGAATCACTTCTTAAATGAAAATTTAAGACCTATTGTTCTCACACTCATAGTACTTACAGTTTCGGATAATAGATCAGCTCCAGGAAAATCGCTAATATCCCAATCATCCAGGGAGCTGTGTAGAGTATCCAGCGATGTCAAAGTTGCATCCTTGCCACTGGACTGTAGGCTTGAGGAGCTCCTGACAAGTCCTTGAGGGCTGCTCTCCGGCTCAACTTTGACATGACTAGACTTTGGAAAAATTTTACCACTTGGACCAGCCTGTGAAATTTCTTTCATTCTCTGGGCTCCTTCTGCTTCCTTCTCTCTCTTCCGCTCAATAAACTTATTTGCCTCTGCAGCCGTTCGACAGCCAGCAGCTCGGGCATCCTACATGCTCATTGGTGAAAGAAACATAAGAGCGAGCACCACTATATAAAGCTAAGCAGATTGAAGTGCATCAAAGTAAAGGTAGTAATTGTAAAGATGCATCAGAATTTTCCATCAAAGGTTGGTAAGGAGATGGAAACTTTTGACTGGAGAAGATTAGATGTTTTTCCTATCCAATGAGTCAAACTTCAGCGAGTTCTCTCCGCAAATATGCAATAATCTTGTGATTTTCCAATGATCTGAATTACTCAAACAAAGTAGAGCAAACCTTGGCAGTTATAATAAAGAAAATGAAGACCATAAATGCGGAGTATTTTTAGGCCCAAATGGCTCTATTGCATAAACTGCGTTTCAGGTGGATTATAGTGAAAGGAACTAGCTCAATGTATGGCAGTGGACAGACCTTCAGCAGAAAATGGTCAAGCAGCCTAATCCACCATCAACCAAGTTTGCATAAAATAAACTTCATGATGCAACAAAGTTTCTAAATGTGGCATGGCACTAATGAATGTGCATTGGCACATTGCTATGTCACGGAGAAAGTACTTTCCCTTTAGAATTAGGAGATTCGGCACTGCAAAAATGGAGCAGCCAGTTTATAAACTAATTTGTTGGTTTTAAGATGCAGAACTCACAGAATGAATCAGAAGATAAGAAAGGACAGGCTATTAATAGGCATGCATCAGACCTGGAGTTCATGTATTCTTTTGACAATCCGATGTTCCTCTATTATACTCTTAACAAACTCTTCGTGCTCTTCTTTTGAGTGAAACCGCGTGAAGACCTTGAAGTGCTTATATATCTCTCTCTCTTCTGCAGAGAGATTCTTCTCAAATGGGTCAGGGTAGAGTAGGTTCCTCTCCAGTATAAAATCCTTTCTACGTTTCCTCTCATCAAGCCTGTCAAATATTCAAGATAAGGGCAAGAAAGGGAAATTACTCACCTCAAAACAAATGATAAAAGAACACTTCTCAACAGAACTAATACCCAGTACTGACAGATTCCACAAAAACAAAGGGTCAAATAAATAGTATCATTCTGTATTACATGCCACATAAAGTCCAACTGGTAAAAGGCAGGTTGCAAATTCATTTAGCAATTTTAAACAAATGATGGTAGCAGCATTAATGGAAAGTTTTTAACAAGATACAAGAAAACTAAATCTAGGGTCAGAATCAATGTTCATACTTAAAACTTTAAATCAGTAAAATTTTACTATGTTAAATGTAAATGGTTAATAAACCTATTTGAGACAGGTCAAAGTGCATAATTCATGAACCAAACTGTCCAAGCACCAACATAACATGTAACTTGTTTCCAAAACAGAAGAATATATCAGGATGCATAATTTGTTTAATCAATAACATTCATATATAAACTTCATATCTATTGCATTAGAAAAAAGGCAAGTCAACTAATATCAAAGCGTCAAGTGAATGTTGACACTCTTCTGGCCATTATGTCTGTTACTCCTGTTTGTCCCCCCATTGTCATTAATGTAACTACATATACATCTTTTGTTTCATGTGTAAGTTCCAGCTTATAACGAGCTAGAGTGTAAAATTATTTAGCTGATATATTATAGACACTTTTACTAATAACTTAAACTTTTAGAAAAAAATGGCTATTCAACAAATTCTATTTGGATGTGAAAAAGCCATCTGCTATACAACAAGTACTTTTGAGAAAACGGAGCTACAACAGGATGCATGACAGAACCAGACACCGGACGCTGTAATATGATGCGTGACTGAACCAGGCACTAGATCAATGAATTAGTCAGTTCACGTGATGCATTCCATCATTTCATGACTCAACGCATCTGTCAAGTTCAGTCAGTCATAGATTCATTCGAGAGATTTGAGCTGGGTGCTTTGACAGTTTGGTTGAGTTAAATTAATCAATACCAGATAATGCTTGCAATATGAAGTTTGATATCCATTAATTGATCAGCGATGTCAACAGCATATAAAGATTATTTCAACATGCAGTTCCCACCCCCTATAGTCATTTTGGATTCGTATGCTGTTTAAATCAGCCTCTCACAAGTGCATGTCTAGCAACAAGCTCCCTTTAGGAGTCGTCATGAAGAGAGCATAGAACCATACCTTTTTGAATAGATGCGTAGCACTTGCAGCTTCAGTTCACGCTCTGCATCTGTATCAGTATCCCTAAATTCCATATCAGCTAGTAACTGCTCTGCATCATTGTCGTATTCAACCTCAAATTCCTGCCTCTTGAAATTATAACCACTGAACTCTGTTGCAGATGGACCTTCATCCCCAGAAATTCTAGGCTTTTTCTCTCCAATGCTCCTGTTTATTTGGGATTCTGTGAAACAGAGAAGAAATAATGCAAAATGAATCATACTTCTGCATATTTTATCAAATTGAAATTACAGTTGTCTAACCTCAGTAATCTATCTTATGCATAACAAGCAAACCAGATAAAACACACAAAGTCAGCATGGACTCCAATCTTACTCTACTAAAGCCCTATTCCTTGTAATTCTTTCTCTAAATGAGCCCTAGGCTAACTACCAAGTAATATTTTAAAGCAATTCTTGAAGCCAATTGAGGATGATGCTTCCTCAACTTGACAAACAACCATGTCAACAAGTTCCATAAAAGTATTACCTTCATCTTTAATCTCTTCCTTGGCATGTGAGATGTTGCATCCCCTCTTCCCAGAAATTGAGCCGGATGAAGGTGCATGAACTGGAATTTCTTTTAATGATTCCATGGATCTGAATGAACACATACAGAGGAATGAGCAAACTGCGGTATAAAATAATAGTCGACAAACAACAGTGTTTAGCCATACTTGAATTTTGTAGAAGAAGCTGACTCTTCTTTGAGAGGCTCCCCAACTGAAGATGACTCTGTAAAAGAAGAGCTTAAGTCACATGCAATTTTTGGTTCCAAGATAAGAGCTTTTGGTGAATCTGCGACTCTGAGAGAGAGTATTTTTGTGCCCAGTATGTGCCCATTGCTCATGGGAAAAGCAGCTGAGCTTCAAATGTGGTTATATGATTAAAGAGACCATGAAATTCTTGCATGCATGAACTTGCTCATAATCACTCTCTCTCAAGCTAAAGAAGGACTGTAGTAGCCCTGATAAACCAGATTAAAAAACAACATTAATCAACTAATCCTGAAAGTACCTTCCTTTAATTCCTCTTGTCCTTTGGCTATAGCAAGAAGCTCCTCTCTGTTTTTGCCCATAATATGAGACAAGTCCTAGATGAATATGTGGAAACATATCATAATTGCAAGTACTTTGTCTAAAAGGTGTATTAGTGATTTAGTTATCATAAATTTAAGTGACAAATCCTTACCGGGAGAGGCCAGCAAGGGGAGTTCATATACATGGCATTGTAATGGGCAATGCATTGTGATTTGCTTTTAGATCCAATGTGGTCAGCAACTTCTGCCCAATTACCAAATCCATACATTTCGATGCCCTAAATAAGAAAGAACCGACCTTGTGAATATAATGAGCTGAAAACAATAAACTATTTTGAAGTAGAATAAAAAACAATAGTAACACCTCCAAAAGTAACATTTCTTCGTCTGCATTCCAGCCTGGACATAGAAGTGGAAAGGACAAATTGTCCTGTTACAAAGAATAATATAAAGATAAATAAACAAGTGGATCAGAAATGTTAATTTTTGGATAGAACATTCTAGTTTATAAGTATTGGCACAACATAAATTCCATCATCACTTTTGCAACCACATATGAAAGAGAAGATGGAGCACATGACATGAAGTCCAGAGACATTAGCCAAATGTAACCTCCAATCTGCACTTTACTCCAAGCAACTCCTCTAATTCAACAGGATTGAGATCATTTCGAATGAATAAGGCTTGTTTTGCAACACTAAATTTTTGTTAATGAATGTCAAAGTACTATAAAATTATAATGTAGGCTGCTCTCAGCACTCTTAACCTGATTATTATTAAAAATTAAGCAAGAAGGGTGTCTATGCGATCTAGGACAATTTTGGACTGTGTTAATGATACAACTAGCGTGACATTCCCCAGCGGAAAAAAAAAAAAAAAAGAAAATCTGTTTCAGAGTCTACATAATTTCTTAGGATAGCGCCTGAAACTGTTTTCATCTCTTTCTCAAGAGACCCTTCTTTCAGGGAGTTTTCCAAGAGCATTCCCAAATGACCTTAGCGTGTCTCATAAACATTATTAGTCTTGACTATGTGGCATTGCACGGTATTAATATATCACTGAATCAGTATCTCAGCCACAAATGCAAGTTTATCACCATGAACAAGCTACTTAGCCATGAAAGGCACAGAGTCAGGAAATATTAAACACTGGGATTTCATTCTGTACGCATCAAGGAAGAGTAAGCCATAACTTCATAGAAAATTACAGGATTATGCATAGTAATTAAGATATTTCAATCTGATTTAGACGTGAGACTGAAAAGGTTTATTTTGCAAAGGTAGAGGGACTGTTACTGTAAAATCAAACTTTTATAGTGATGAAAAGAATTCAAGAAAGCACTAAAGACCTGCTTGATAAACTAAGACTGAAAAGCATTTTAAAGATACGAAATTGGAGAAGTGTCTTCATTGTCTAAGATGCTCACTTTCATACAACAAAGGAGGAAACACAACAACAGCAGATGACATAATCCTGGCATTCTCAATCAAAGGAAAGGAGATGACTAACCATGACCCGATACGGATGATTGCTCTTGTGGGGATTAGTTTCAGCTCCAACAGAAAAACATTCTATGCAAAGGTCAAAATCTGGACAAGTTGCACATCTAATGCGAATTTTTCCTGATATATCCTTGTTGCAATAGTTGCAGTGGTAGGAAGCCCCTTTCTCTTCATTTCCCTGACCAATAACTACATTGCACAGCTAAGTTTTCAGCAAAATCAGAGACGGGAAGTCTGTCTTGCCCTGCCTAAGAAGAAGTATGATTAACAAGATTTAACCCTTTAAGAATGAGAGAAATAACAAACCATTCAATTTACCACTAATAGGTTAACCCCTATATAGCTCGTCATATTGTAGGACCGTAGAATTATGGTACTTTTATAGCCTTTAAGAATAAATTCAAGAATAATCTATGAACAACCCATGCTTAACAATCGAAAAAGAATTCCTAAGTCCATTAAGAAAATTGGGCACAACTGACTCAAGCATGTGAGTATAAGCCCGAAGAATAGAGAGAGAACTCATATTCCCAAAAAAGAGCTAAAAAGTCGCTGACCAGTACCTGCAGATGCAGAGTCTACATTTTCTGGACCAGAGGCAATCTTTTTCTTCTTGGATCTACCAGAAAGACAAAGTTAAGGTGAGCTTCGCCAGCAATACAAAGCAAGATAAAATATAAACTTCGCTGAATTAAGGTCCCATGGAAATGCATTCGAATGAATTCCTAAATCTACCAAAGGCACAGGACTAGTCGAAGTCGGTAGATAAAGGATACCCAATGAACGAACACAACTACGCGATCGAGGCATCTGCCCAAATGACCCCAGCCTTGAACTCGATTCTACACTATAATGCTAAGAATTATGGCCATCTCTCCAAACTCTTCAAAAAAGTAAAACTAGAACGGAAGCGAGTTGATTCCAGAAGCTCTAGAGACACAGAGCACATGGGTCCTATGCATTCAACGCAGGTAATGGCTCGCGCAATCCTTCAAGCCTCAGCTCTGGAGCTAACCGATATCGCATGCGGAAGTATCGCTAGAGCATAAACGAACAAACCAATCACAAATACACGCCAACACAGTCCCCCTAATCGCAGGGTTCCAATCCTGCGGAGGCAACTTCGTACTCCAGAAATTTTCCACAGCATTCCAAGCACATCAGTCCTCATCTCACGATTACAACCAAAAACTCGCACAGTGCAGGACCAGTAGCAAACGCAACGAACCTTTGATTCGGATCTTCATCGGCCGGGCGAGAAGCCGCGCGAGAACGTCCCATCCGAGCCAAACACGCAAGTCGGCCGATTCCGAATCGAGGTGGCGGAGCTGCTCGAACGATATCCCCTCAATCCGCGGCCGCCTGCACGATGCGGATCGATTGAGCTCACTCCGGAAGCGCTCGCATCACTGCAAATGCTTCCGTCGATGGAGATCTCTGTCGCGCTGCTCGGTGGCGGAGAGAGAGGGAGAGAGGGAGTCCCCCCAGCCGATGGCAATGTCGCAATTCTTGTCTTTTTCCGGGGCTTTTTTACTTTTATCGCTCTTTCAATTGATTCATACGCGGGCTTGGGCCTACTTGGGCTTGGTGATTTAAATGGGCCTGGCGAAAAAATCCGAACCGAATTGAGATTCGGGTTTTGGGCTAGGCCGAGGTTTAGATTGGGTTTTTTCATTTTATCATCTACATGCTTAGTTTGTAGTTGTACAGCAGGTTATCACAAACCACTTCGACTAAGTACGCCTAAATTACCAATAAATATGAGAGAATATGCAATGAAAAAGGGGAGAGTTCTAAATATAATTCGTTAAGATTAGTCTAAACCAAACAAGCGCATCGGTTAGAAAAAATGGTTGTCTTTGTTGCAATTCCCATTACAATTGGCCCAGAATGGGGCGATTAATCATACTTCATGGTAGAGAAAATCAGTCCCTTTCTCGTGATTAAGCTCAAGATAATTGATGCAGTAAAATAGAGCACGCTATATTTGAAAAGAAATTTTATCATGCAGCGGATGGTCGATTATGCTAGTAAATTAACAAAGACTATGGATATCTAAGGCCTTCGTGGCTAGCAAGATGACACTATAGATAAATATAATTACAAACGTTCGTAGGCCCGGCTTATCCTATTGGCCATTGTTCATGAAAGTGTGTTGCTACAAAGTCTATAGACAAGGACTAATGGGAAGACTTAGAAACAATTTGGTGATTCATGTCACATGAACATTTCGCCTAGATTTTCATTTGGAAATAGAAAATTTAGGGCACGTTTGGTAACGTTTCCGATCCGGAGAATAATTTTTGAAAGGAAATAGTTTTTTTTTTTTTTTTTTTCTATTCCCGGGAACAATTTTTGAGTATAAAAATGCACTTGGTAACTGCAAAAAATTTCCACTCCAAGAATAGAAATGCGTTTGGTAAACTTGTATAATTTTGTTGTTTCTTTTAGTTTTTCAATATTTTTTATTATATTTTTCCTTTTTTTTTCCTTCTTTGTCTTTGTGGCTGGTTGTTGGCCATGGCGGCAGCCGGCGACCAAGCTGGGCAAGGTTGAGCCTCGCCAATGGCCTTGGTGGCCAGGCGAGCCTCACGCCGGCCGTCAAGGCTCGGCCTTGTTGTGGCTCGTCGTCTCCGGGGGCCGGCGACATGTCGGCAAGGTCGTCGATTGCCAGCCATGGCCAAGGCCGGTGACTAGCAAAAGAAAGAAGAAGAAGAAGAAGAAAAAAAGAAAAAAAAGAAAGAGAAGAAAAAAAAAGAGGAGAGATAAAAATTATTTTTCGGAATTGTTTTTAGGAATAAGAAACAACTTTTTTCTACTCTTTGTTTCTGTTCCAAATCTATTCCCGGGAATAAAAAAATAGATTTTTTGTTCCCGAGAATAAAATTTTTACCAAATGCGTTTGTGTTTTTGTTTTTTTTTTGTTCCCTGAAATAAAAGAACCTAAATTTTTGTGCCGAGAAATAGAAACAAAAATAACAAACAGGGCCTTAGTCTCCAGGAATTGAGCTGTAGTATCAATTCAGCAAACTCACATACGATTCAAAGATGTATGGTTTTGATATGGCTTTTTGAAACTCGTTGTTGGCTCCAGCT
This sequence comes from Eucalyptus cladocalyx, assembly GCA_017140615.1. Taxonomy (NCBI): domain Eukaryota; kingdom Viridiplantae; phylum Streptophyta; class Magnoliopsida; order Myrtales; family Myrtaceae; genus Eucalyptus; species Eucalyptus cladocalyx. The sequence continues at coordinate 27,592,996 of CM029516.1, forward strand.
GCGTCACTTTCTTCTCTATGCTGCTGTTCTTCTAGTCTTTTTGTGAATTCGCCACCAGGGCCTAAGAGTTTGCCTATCATGGGCAATTTGCATCGAATGCTCTCTTCCTTACTGCATCATCTGCTTATAGACATGGCAAGCTAGCATGGGCCGATCATGAGCCTCCAGGTGCGTGAAGTTTTGGCCCTAGTCTTTTGATGGGTTGAGCATGACAAAGAGGTGTTGAAGGTCCAGGAGCTGGCTTTGTGCAGAGTCCAGGTAATTTTGCTTCTCTGGTAATCGATTACACGAAGGGTCCCTCTTGTTTTCTGTCCATATGACGGATATTGGAGATAGCTCAGAAAACTGGTGGTCCTTGAGGTCCTGACTCATGAGCCATAAGTAGGTCCAGTCTTTCAGATCAATAAGAGAAGAAGCATGGGACTTCATTAGCTCGATCACTTTGTCTCAAGGAGCACCAATCAACATGAGCAAGAGATTCGTTTCCTTGACGAATAACCTAATTACATGTGCCATATTTGGTGAAAAATGTACATATCAAGATAGCTTAACCTCATTGTTCATTGAATTGTTAATTTTGTCTGGAGGCTTCGACCTACTCAATTTGAACTGCTCTCTAACGTTCTTGGGGTTCTTCAGGGATGAGAAAGGCACCAGAAAGAATACCTCGGAAAATGGATGAGATTCTTGAAGTCGTCATTGTTGGTTACAAAGAAAAGAAATAATTTGCCTATAGGAGTAATGAATCTGGAGAAGAAGATCTAGTCGACGTGCTTTTAAAGATTCAGGTGTCCAGAGAGCTTGAGTTTCACCTCACGATAGATAATACCACAGCAACCCTCCTCATAAGATCGAATCTTCACTCGCCCCTTAATCTATTTTGGCCTCTGCTAAGATGAAATTCCATGCCAAGGCATAAGTGAGGTCTGTGCAAGCTTAATTTGGATGCTTTTAGTCCAAGAAATAAGAAAATCAAACACGAACCTTCTAGAATGCAGATTATGCCGATGCTTGTTGGAAGATAAGTGCAGTCTACTTCATTCTTAAGAAGAAAACTCGGCAGTGCCGCAAAAAAAGTCACATGAACTTCTAAAGGATAAATTCTCTTTTCCTTTGAGTGAACATCAAGCTAACAAAGTTTTGCGACTGTCAGAAATCAGAATGTGCTTGCAATTACTGAACAAGCTGAGTATTTACAATTCCTATACCTTCAGAAGAGTCTACACACAAGTTTTGTGCCTAATTTTGCCAGAAATTAGCTTATCGATGCAATAATGAAGAGATCAACTTGCGTTGCCTCCCACTATATGTTAAGCATGCTTTTATCTCCTCCTTTCCTCCACTTATACCAAATGTTGATTCGCAAAATAGACAAAGCATTTGTTAGCCAGTGTCGGCAATATTAAATTAATGTCTCGAGTTTGAATTTAGATAATGATTTGTTAAATCGAATTTGTTGAAAAAGATTTCTTCAAATGGATTACAATCGATGAAGAATTTTTTTTTTCTTCTTATTGGACTTTGTTTTGGACGTACAAAAGAAAGCAAAACAAAGAAGTTGATCCGCCACTACAAGACAAAAGAGAAATAATATAAAATAAAAGAAAAAGTGAGGGTTTTACTTTTACTTGCAGAAGAAGCGTAGTTCACGTTGAAGTTAAAAGTCGGTGGGCCCAGATCAAATTTTTGACCTTGGACACACGTAAAAAAAGCAAAACGTGTTCTTCTTTCTTTCAAGAAAGCCGCAAAAAAAAAGTTTGAGGAGCCCCGCACATCAGAAGAAAAAGGAGGAGCCCTATGAAGTGATAGAAGCTGCACGCCAGGAAGCCACTGTGCGCACAAAGGATGAAGGTGTTGAGTTTCTTCTTGGACTATGTGAAGTGCTTGAGTGCTAGAAAGTTTTGTGCTATAAGTTTACATTATTTATTTGTAAACACATGAGGTTTGATATTAAATTTAGGTGTGGGAAATACTCAAGTGTGTGAGCGACTGTACATTTTTATTCTCCGATTATAGTGGATTATTTGTTACTAGCTCTCCCCATGGACGTAGGTACCAATATTTGGACCAAACCACGTAAATCTCTGATGTTCTTATTATTTCTCATTTATTTCTTTGATAATTTCACATTGACGTAAATTGCAAGATTTTGTTGTTTTCGCATATTATATTTCAACAGTTGGTATCAAAGCTTGGGATCAGATTTCTTGATTGTGATTTGAGGTTTTTGCTTGTCTAATTATTATTTGAAAATTTTGTTATTGTAATTATGTCTAAGGCAAAATCTGAAATTGAGAAGTTTAATGGGACAAACAATTTTGGGTTATGGAGTATCAAGATGCGAGCATTATTGACAACCCAAGATTTGGCTAAGGCAATAGATGGTGAAGATGAGTTGCCGCTTATAATGAAAGCCTCTAAGAGGAGTAAAGCTAATGGAAATAGCAAAGAGTACAATCCTGTTGAACTTGTAAGATGAGGTTTTAATAGAAGTGGTCGAGGAGAAGGATGCCGCAATATTATGAGCAAAACTTCAGGCACTTTATATAAAGAAATGTTTGAACAACCACTTGTACATGTTGAAGATGATGTTTCATTTTAGGTATATTGAAGATACATCTATCAGAACCCATATGGATGAATTTAATAAACTCATGATGGATTTGAAGAATGTCGGTAAAATACTTGATGATGAAAAATATGGCATGATGTTGTTAGCTTCTTTACCAGAGTTATGGGAACATTTTACAGATTCACTATTGTAGGGGTGTACTACAATTACCTCAGAAGAGGTAAAGTCTATATTGTTCTTTAAAGAGTGGCAAAGAAAGTTGCGAGATGATGGTCTGGCGCAATGAGTAGCGCAGGCATTAACGATTTGGGATAGAGAACAAAATTGTTGGCTTAATGGCAGTAGAGATAAAAACAGATTGAAATCACACTATAAAAAGTCTATGTACACGTGAAGTGCTTTGAGTGTTATGAGGAGGGGCACATTGGGAAAGGTTGTCCGAAACAAAGGAATAAAGGTGATAGGCACAATGCCACGCAAACATTGCCGAGGGGAGTACTAGTGATACGGAAGCTGTTTTATGTGCAACCACTAATTCGTCAGGAGACGAATGGGTGCTAGATTCAGGATGTTCTTATCATATAATGCCTCATAAGAACTGATTTACTACTTACCAGACTGCATATGGTGGTAGCGTTCTTTTAGGGAATAATATAGCTTGCAACACTATGAGGATAGGGATAATTCAGATTCGGATGCACAATGGGGTCGTGCGGATAATTCGGATTCGGATGCACAATAAGGTCTACGCACATTGATAGACGTGAGGCATGTATCGGAGTTTAAGAAGAACCTTATTTCTTTAGGGACACTCGATGACATCGGGTGTAAGTACATCACTAAAGGTAGAGTGTTGAAGATCTCTAGAGATGCCATGACAGTGATGAAGGGGAAGAAAGTGAATACTCTCTATTATCTATTGAGAGAAACCGTGGTCGGAACCGCTGCAGTTTCATCAGGTAAGTCATGCTCTAATTTAACTTAGTTATATCATATGCGTTTAGGACACATGAACAAGGCATGTATAATAATGATGAGTGGAAGAGGATTGTTGGAAGGTTATAAGGTAGGGAAGCTGGACTTATATGAGCACTATATCTTTGGGAAACGGCACTGAGTTAAGTTTATTACAGCTATTCATTCGACCAAGTGATTAGTTGAATATATTCATTTAGACGTTTGATGCCCGTCTTCAGTTCCTTTAAAAGGAAGTGCCCGATATATGCTGACATTTATCATTGACTATTCAAGAAAGGTATAGGTATATTTTTTGAATTACAAATATGATGTGTTGATCGGTTCAAGAAATTTAAAACATTGATTAAGAAGCAGTCAAATAAACAAATCAAGTACTTAAAAATCGATAATGACATGGAGTTATATGGTAAAAAATTTACCAAGTTTTGCGAGAAAGAAAGGATTGTAAGACATTGTATAGTACTTCGGACATCACAACAGAATGACGTGGTAGATTGAAAGAATATAACTTTGCTTGAGTGAGCTTGATACATGCTTTTGCATGCAGGACTTTGCAAAGAATTTTAGGCCGAAGCAGTAAACATGGCATGTTACCTGGTTAATCAATTTCCATCATTTGCTATCGAGTGGAAGACTCTCAAAGAAGTATGGTCGGGGAAACCTGTTGATTACTCTAAATTATGTATATTAAGATGTCCTGCATATATTCATGCGAGTGATAGTAAGCTTGAGCTAAGGGCGAAGGAGTGCATATTTTTGGGTTATGCATATGGGGTGAAATGCTACTGGCTATGGTGCATTGATCCTAAAGATTATTCGATTTTCTAATCAGCAGAGATGTGATCTTTAATGGGACTACAATACTTCAATAGAGGAGTAATAGAAATTGAGACTGCAGATGAGGTTGTAATTCCTGAAATTGGTGATAGTAAACAACCAATAAAGCCACAACACACTATAGTTGCAGATAAATAGAGAAGACAAATTAAATCACTGGTATGTTATGGTTATATAGATATTGCTTATGCATTGACTGTAGGTGATGAAGTGGAGACAAATGAACCTTCGTCTTACTCTGAGGCGATGGCTAGTTTGGAGTCGTCGTAGTGGCTAGGGGCTATAAGTGAAGAGATGGAATCACTCTATAGGAATTAGACACGGGAGTTGGTCAAAGTACTAAATAGCCAAAAGATTGTTGGAAGTAAATGAGTATTTAAACAGAAAGAGGGCATTCCGGTGTCGAGACAACAAGGTGTAAGGTGAGACTTGTGGCGAAAGGGGTATATACAACGTGAGGACATTGAAGCCCCATTTGGTTAAGCATTTCCAAAGAGTTTTGAGCCCCCAAAGCCTCTTAGGAAATTTTTTTAGTGTTTGGTTTAGCATTTGGAGGTCTTCTTGGCCAAATGTTTAATTATGAAATGCTGAAAGCTCCAGCTTTGGGCTTTTAGCATTTTTGGAATGCTAAATAGAGGTTTAATGATTTTTTTTCTTCTTTCAATATTGCCCTCACTAATAATTGTGTTTTCCTTTTTTGCCCTAAAAAATCATTGTTCATCATCTTCCTTGGACTTGTTGCGTGAAGGGTCGTCGGATCTAGTTGCCGAGAAGGGTCGCCTAAGGTCAAGCTACCTTGGGCATTGACCCCCCGCACCGTCGTTGCTTGGGTTGCTGCCTCAAGCGACGTCGGTTGGGTTGCGTGACCTAGGCGACATCGGTGCGGGGTTCGCGCGACCCGCCGCCTCCCCACCACCACTGCCACCAGTTGCTTGGGTCTTGTGGGTTGCGTGACCAACGGACCGTTGTTGCCTAGGTCTCGCGGCCTCAAGTGACGCCGCATGAGGCCGTGCAAACTAGGCGCCGACGGTGCGTGGGTCACGCTGCCTTAGGCGACCTAGGCGACGGCGGTGTGTGGGTCGTGCGACCCAGTCGGTGTTGCCTGAGGTCGCGACCTAGGTGATGGCGGTGCGGGGGTTGCGTGACCCACCGCCTCCCCACCACCACCGTCACCACCCCACCCGCCCTCCCCCCATAACCACCAGCTTCGGCTGCCTCCCGATTGTTCCTCTCTCCTTTTTCCTTTTTTTTTTCATTTTTCTTTTCACCTCAAAGCTACTTTGCAAAATAGACCAAAATGAGAGTATTTAAACATGTTTGCTTTCATCAAATGCCCATTCCTTTAAAGATACTTGAGGAAATGCAAAGTCATTTCTCCAAATTTGAACTAAACGGGCCATGACTACAACAAGGTGTTCTCTTTTGTGGTTAAACATACTTCTATTAGTGTTTTACTTGTTTTAGTTGTTTCGCAGGATCTCGAGTTAGAATAACTAGATGTAAAAATTACGTTTCTTCATGGTGAGTTGGAGGAGCGGTTTACATGAGCCAGTTGAGGGATTTGCTATTCCGTGTAACAAAGATCATGTTTGCTTGTTGAAGAAATCTTTGTATGGGTTGAAACGGTCTTCTAGGCAGTGGTTTAAGCATTTTGATGTTTTCATGGCTAGTCAAGACTACTTGAAAAGTCAAATGGATAGTTGTGTTTACTTTAAGAGATTTGAGAATGGTTCTTTGATTCATCTACTCTTATATGTTGATGATATGTTGATAGTAGCTAAAAATACATATGATATTAATGTGCTGAAGAGACAATTAAATGCTGAATTTGAGATTAAAGATTTAGGTGCTGCAAATAAAATATTGGGTATTGAGATTTTGCGTGATAGGGTTGCAAGATTTTTACATCTATCTTAGAAGAAATATATTGAGAAGATTGTGGCACATTTTAATATGCAATCGGTAAAATCTGTAAGTACACATTTAGCGAAGTAGTTTAAATTTTCAGATAAATTATCACCGCAGATTGAGGAGGAAAATGAGCATATGTCCCGTGTTCCTTATTCTAGTGCCGTGGGTAATATTATGTATGCTACGGTGTGCACTAAGCCTGATATTTCACAAGCTGTGAGTGTGGTTAGTCGTTATATGAAGTATCTTGGTAAAACTCATTAGGAAGCTGTTGACACCTATTTTTACCCAAAAAAAAAAAAAAATCAATCAAAAAGTCAATAAAAAAATCAAGAAAAAAAGAGAGTTAAGGGTTAGGTCGGGCCGGATCTAGCCTTGGCCCAGCCTGCCCCTCTTTCTCCCTCTTTTTTCCCCCACGCATGGGCCAGCCCTTTCGGCCCACCGCCCGCCTCTCTTTCCCTTGTGCAGCCTAGGCCCATTTCACCTTTGGCCTAGCCAACACTAGCTTTCTCCCCCCCCGACGTCCTTTGCACTCGACCTAAAGAAAAGCAAGAGGGAAGAAAAGAGAGGGGAGAGCAGCATCGAGCACAGAGAGGAGAGAGCTCGATAGAGAGGAGAGAGCTCGATAGAGAGGAGAGAGCTTGATAGAGAGAGTGAGCTCGAGAGAGAAGGAGAAAATAGAGGAGCTTGAGAGGAGGAGAGAAGCGAAAAATTTGGGGGGTGGGAGGAGGACGGTCGCCGAGCCACCGCACGCCTCAACCCGTCTAAGCCGAGCCACTGCCCTCCTGCCCGACGCCGTTCCAACCGCCGCCTACACACTGCTTCCTTCGAGCGCCGACGCCCGTGCTTGCACCTCGGCCGCATCTCCGCCAATCACCGCTGAGTCCTGACGATGGAAGATCTCAGTTGGTCGTCACTCCACCGTTGAGCGAGCCTTGCACCGGCTCACGCCTTCGTGGTTGCTGCCTGCCCGCTTACGTCGGCCACCACCTCCTCGCACTGGCCACCGCACTTCCACTCGTTGCCATTGCCGCCACAGTGGCTCAACTTCGTCCCCGTCTCCGAATGCCGCACCCCTACTCGCTCGTCCGTCACCAATGACGCCCTTGCTGCTCGAGCCACTTTAGCCTCTGCTGCCTTCGCCATCGACACTTTGATGCCTTCGTTGTTGGACGCCGCGTCGCCGTTTTGCCAGCCCCTGTCGCGCTCCGCCTCACTTGCAACTCGCAAGATCTCGACGAAGCTGCTACTGCCCCTGCTTTGCTTGTGACTTGCTCGCCCGACGCCACTCCTCAGCGTCGACCTGATGCAGCCCCTGCAATGCCTCTACCCGCAACGCCGTCGCCGTCCCTGCTGCTACTACCATTGTCCACCACCCATTGCGCCGCAGTCACTGAGTCACCGGCGTCCCGAGCGTCCTCCTTCGGCACCATAGAAGCCTTGGAGAGAAGGGCTGCTTCAAAACCGAGTCTTGGCCGGGTCGGGAGAAAGTCTTGAACCGGGTAGGGTTTTCTCACATTTGAGCTGGGTATACTTAAGTTGGGTTTGGGCTGGTTTAGGACATAGGCTTGTGGGTTTTGTCTTTTTGAAATAGAAAATATTAGACCAGATTGGGCCTTGGGCCTGCTGGTTAGGCCCAATCTGAGCCAAGGAAAGGCCCGACCAAGGTTGGTTGGGCCTTGCCTTTCAAACGGGCCAATTCGGCTCGGCCCCCATTTGCGCTGAGCTCGGGCGGGTCTAACCGACCCACCCCGACCAGGTTGGACTCAGGTCTGATTTGATTGGACTGGACCCGGTCTGACCCAAAAAAATAAATTATTTTATTATTATTTAAAAAAATTAAAAAAATTAAAAATTTTGAAAATTCAAAAATGATGGGATTTGGTTAGGAATTGATATGTATTGCCTTTTTAGTGTAATTAAGCCTTTATTTTCCTGTATATTGATTATATTGCATGTTTAGTTCTCATATTTAATTATGTTTGCGGATGTTCAATTGCATGTGCTTAATTTTACTGCAATTAAGATCTTGGTAGTTATGATTGTTACTTTAATGATTGCGCACCCACATGATCACCTCACATGTTAGTGGTTATGTATAAAATCAATTCAAACTATTTGACAAAAATATTTTCTTTTAAAATGAACAAGATTAGGTACTAAAATGGCACTAATTGATCAATTAGTGTAATTAAGTCCCTGACCTTAGATTTCTTTGGTTGGTAGGAAGTGAGGTACACTCCTATACCTCACTTGATTTCTAGCCGACCCCAATAGGCTAGTGGCGACTCATTTTTGCGAAATTTTCAAGAATATCCCAATGTCACGCGGGGTATGGGCTTGGGAGAGCTCGCGCTTAATCATGGGCCTTAGGCTCACCTTTTAGGCAATATCCCTAAACCTATTCCCTCCCCCCCGAGGGTAGGTCGCGACAAAAGTTGAGAAGTAGATCCTTAGATATTTGAATGTGACAACAAACGTGGGTATAGTGTACCAGAGGGACAGTAATGGTAGTGAGACCACTGATTTTGTGGATTCAAATCACGCCGATGATTTGGATGATTGCAGGTCTTTAGCAGGGTACATGTTTACGCTAGCAGGTGATGTAGTTAATTGGAAAGTGTCCTTACAAGATCACGTTGCCTTGTCTTCGACTGAGGCAGAGTACATGCCTTTAACTTTTGTAGTGAAGGAGGCCATATGGTTATCAAGTTTGCTTTCGAACTTTGTGCCAGAATAGAAAAGTGTGGATATATACTATGATAATCAAGGTGCAATATATTTGGCATATAATCCAGTTTATCATGAGTGAATGAAGTATATCAATATCAGGTACCACTTTATTCGAGATGTCTTTGTTAAGGGTGATTTTATTGTGAAAAAAGATCTCTACAGCAGATAACCTAATAGACATGATGACCAAGTTTGTTCATTTGTCCAAGCTCAAGCTCTACTTAAGCTCTTTTATCAATCTCATATTTCATTAATAGTCCATCAATCTTGTGCTGAATATCCAACTATAGTCACGACATAATGCCATGTGACAAGGTGATCGAAATTCCCCTTGACAAGGTTTCCGTCTATTATCAATTGGTAGCCTGGCCTAGAAGGACATCTTGACAATAGTTTACATACTCATTGGGTTTTAATCGTAAAGACATAAGCATAATCTACTAACATCAACCTCCAATACTCCAGAAACCAAATCTAGAATCCATATCACAAATTTGTTTTACAAACCAAAACATATAATCTTTGACAAGTCAATTCTTTTCATAAATCATTTCACAATAATCAACTCATAACCCATTTCTCGAAAAATGCCATATTATGTTATTTCAAATAATTAGAAGGTAGTAAATACCCGATCCGGATTTATTGCCACAATAATGCTTTAAATATCACTTCTTACTTTTTATAAATGTCATGTCATGCCATGCCATTTATATTCATAATATATATATCAATTCTATCACTTTTAAATATGTGTGTATAAGTTCATGGAAGAAATAATACTACTTATCTACTCTAATTGTCGAACTTGCAATTCTATCAAATAAGAAAGAAATGACGTCAAAATCAAGTGAGATACTATCTCAACTATGAATTGGCTAAACTGAGTTTAATTGCTAACAATATGACTTTCACGTGTCAACAAATTGCTCGTTCAAAGTAGATGTTTAAAACTATCTACAAATGTTAAAATTTCGCTCCAACTAAAATATTACTTTTCAAATTGATTTCCATCATGTCCCACAGCTCCATAGCACTCTAATATGTGATTTTCATGAAATTCCACAACTTAACAACTCCCAAATTGACCTGCAGTTTAAATTTCACGTAATTTTGAATTTGTCCTAACCTAGAAAACTATTTTGATTAGATGAATAAATAGCTTAAATTCTTATCAAAGTTGCGAGATGAAGTTAATCTGGCTTGGTGAGGTCCCTATGACGTGTACCGCGTTATCTTTTCTTTTCCTTTCCCTTTTCTTCTTTTTTCCTCTTTCCCCTTGTCTCTCTTCACTGGACAAAGTTGCACTTTCCTCTTTCTTTCCTTTTTTCTCTCAATCGTCTTCTTTCTATATATATATATCCGCCTACTAATTTTGACCAAGCCTAGTGAAAAAGGCACTATTACATGACTAACTTTGGATACATCACTATTACATGACTAACTTTGGATACATCAAATTGAAGGATGTATCCCGGCATATTATTTGTCTCGCCAATATTGAACTTCCACTCGCTCAATTGCCCTACACTTCGATTAGAAGCCAGAAGAGTTTGACAAGACCAAGGTATATGGAGCTACAGCTTGGAAAAAGAAAGAATTGAACTTAATTGCCAACCTATAATGTTTCATCCCAAAGCATTGAGAGTCGTATCAATGACCATTATGTACTCCATGTCCTCGTGAAAGAAGATTTTGCCATTGAGGCATTACTGATGTAATAAGACACTCCTCTTGCTAATGGGGCCATCCTTTCTTCCCTGCAAATCTGCAAATTGCAGGAGCATGATACCAATATACTGAAGCCATATTTGGATACATTGAATGAATGTGACTCAATGCACCTCAGTCCTTAGATCAGGTGAATTCTATTTGACACCATCTATGAGACCAGTCTAATTCAACATGGAGTCTATTCCTTCTATCCTCATCATTACGAAAAATATCAGTATCCTTTCTCAGATATAATCCCCTAGAAAGGGAGGTCCATAGCATATTTTCTTTCAATGCAATAAAGTCACGTAATGTCTACTTTTGGTTGATAAATTGGTATTTACATTGTGACCTTTTTATTGGATAACAGGGAAAAAAAAGCAGTTATGTTTTAAGTCAAGGTCATGGAAGACTTTTTCTTTTTTTTTTTTGACGGAAGATGCTGATATTTCATTACTAGCCCGTAAAATGGGCACCATCACTGGTGAGTCTAGACATAATATAGATAATAATGACCTTGCACAGCGTCAAGAACGTCAATTCAAGTCTGGCCCTGCACTTTTCTCGGTCCCCACCAGAAGCCGGTTGCCGGATATGAAAAAATCGTGTTGATTACTTTGGCTGGCGTGAAGACGAAGACTTCTGTATTTCCAAGGAAACTACTGTGGGAACATGAAGAAAGACAGAAAAGGTCAAAACGAGGGGACCTACCCAGTAGTCACAGGTTTCTTTTAAAGGATGAATGAATTGTTAAAACAAATTGGAACTCGCAAATCTATCAAATAAGCAATAAATGACATCAAAATCAAGTAAGATACTATCTCAACTACAAATTGGCTAAACTGAGTTTAATTGCTAACAATATGACTCCCACATGTTAATAAATCGCTCGCTCAAAGTAGATTTTTAAAACTATCTACAAATGTTAAAATTTCGCCCAACTAAAATGTTACTTTTCAAATTGATTTCCATCAAATCCCATAGCTCCATAGGGTTATGTGATTTCATGAAATTCCACAACTTAACAACTTCCAAATTGGACTTGCGGTTTAAATTTCACGTAATTTCGAATTTATGTCCTAACTTAGAAAATTATTCTAATTAGATGAATAAATGGCTTAAATTCTCATCAAAGCTGTGAAACGAAGTTAGTCTAGTTGGGGAGGTCCCTATCATGTGTATCACTTTCTCTTTTCTTTTCCTTTTCTTCTTCTTTCCCTTTTCTTCTTTTTTCCTCTTTCCTCTTTTCTCTGTTCACCGGACGAAGTTGCACTTTCCTCTTTCTTTCCTTTTATCTCTCAATCGTCTTCTTTCTCTATTTAATTTTTAATTAATTAATTTTTTGCCGCCCACTACTTTTGACCAAGCCTGATGAAAAAGGCACTATTACATGACTAACTTTGGATACATCAGATTGAAGGATGTATCCCGGCATATTATTTGTCTTGTCAATATTGAACTTCTACTCGCTCAATTGCTCTGCACTTCGATTAGAAGCCAGAAGAGTTTGACAAGACCAAGGTATATGGAGCTACAGCTTGGAGAAAGGAAGAATTGAACTTAATTGCCAACCTATAATGTTTCATCCCAAAGCATTGAGAGTCATGCCAATGACCATTATGCACTCCATGTCCTCGTGAAAGACGATTTTGCCGTTGAGGCATTACTGATGTAATAAGACACTCCTGCTGCTAATGGGGCCATCCTTTCTTCCCTGCAAATCTGCAAATTGCAGGAGCATGATACCAATATACTGAAGCCATATTTGGATACATTAAATGAATGTGACTCAATGCACCTCATTCCTTAAATCAGACAGAATTCTATTTGACTCAATCCATGAGACCAATCTAATTCAACATGGAGTCTACTCCTATCCTCGTAGTTATGAAAAATATCAATATCCTTTCTCGGATATAATCCCCTGGAAAGGGGAGGTCCATAGCATATTTCCTTCCAATGCAATAAAGCTACGTAGTGTCTCTTTTTGGTTGATAAAAGGGTATTTACATTGTGACCTTTTTTTGGATAACAGGAAAAAAAGCAGTTCTGTTTTAAGTCAAGGTCATTGAAGACTTTGCACAGTGTCAATAACGTCACTGGCCCTGCACTTTTCTTGGTCCCCACCAAGGGACTGGTTTATGGATATGAAAAAATCGTGTTGATTACTTTGACTGGCACGAAGACGAAGACTTCTGTATTTCCAGGGAAACTACGTGGGAAAATGAAAAAAAGACAGAAAAAAAAAAGCAGTTATGTTTTAAGTCAAGGTCATCGAAGACTTTGCACGGTGTGAAGAACGTCACTGGCCCAGCACTTTTCTCGGTCCCCACCAAGGGACTGGTTTATGGATATGAAAAAATCGTGTTGATTACTTTGACTGGCATGAAGACGAAGACTTCTGTATTTCCAGGAAACTACGTGGGAACATGAAGAAAAAAGACAGAAAAGATCAAAAGGAGGGGACCTACCCAGTAGTCACAAGTTTCTTTTAAAGGATGAATATCCTTTGATGGACAAATTGTTAAAACAAATTGAAAATCAAGAAGTGCTTAACACGACATTTTGAAATTCATCTCAAATTAACCGTACCAAAACTCACCCCTGATATTTTGGGAAATAAGTTAGAAAATCAACCTTTTTCATCCGTTTCGAAAGACCCTAAACCAGATTTCTTGGCAAGTGACAATTTCATTTTTTTATGACAAGTTAATAAATTCTCCATCGATGTTCCATATACATCAATAAAGAAGTATGATAAGGTAGCCCTAGTAATTACTATGGCAAGTCAATAGTACACATACACTGTCCTTCGGTAACGACTCAACCTGTGATTACGTGCCAATATTCCAAGAACACCTCAAGTGATATGCCGTGATATAACACTTGCCTTTCTTTTTTCTTTCTTTTTCCCCTTTTCTCTTTTCTTCTTTGTGCCCCCTAACTTTCCCTTTATAGCGTCCCCTTTCTGCTTGCGTTTTGTTGACGAGTCAACTTTTTTCTTGCCTGCCCAATTGACTCAGTCAACGCCACTATCTCAACCACTGCCCATTTGCACACGAACTGCCATTGCTGAGAGATACAGGAACGAAATTATATGTACAATTCAGACACGACAGTTGATGATTCATGCATTCGGACGGGTATCCCATTCTGTATTTGCAGTTTGATAAAAGATTGTAATCAGATCATCTTAGTGAACAATTCAATGAAACTCGCCATGTAAGAACATCTTCATCAAAGAAAGAGATGTGAAATGGGAACAATCTCATTTGTCCGAAAGAGATGACTAGGTGTTTGGCCTAATCAATCCTCGCTCTGCATCCCTTTGTTAATTGCCGACCTGCAAGTCAGCTCCACAGAGTCTGAAGCTCTTTCTGTTGCATGGTTTCCACTTGAGAGGATTTTGCGATCTGGTCTCTGGCTGATCAGGTGTGTGATTGTAGAGGAAAACACCGCCTGATATGGAGACCGCACACATTTATATACACTATATTCAAGTTCAAGTGTTATGAGATAGGAAATCCAAGATTACATGATATTACATAACCAGCACAAACATCTCCAATGATCGGATATTCCTAATTTTTACCATAAGAATATTAGATTATTAAAACAATGTTCAGCAAACAGCTTAATTTTTTTAAACAGTTGAGAGTGATTTCACAAATCTTTACATGGTATCAAAGTAGAAAGTCCTAAATTCTCATCTTTTAGGACCCTTTTCTAGAGCGATTGTAGTTGTCTTACAAAACTCTAAACTGACTAGGTGAAATCCAGTATTATATACTTCTATTTCTGTTTATATTAGGGGAAGAAACGGTGTCAAGCGTATATTAATAAAGCGCCTAAACAATAATATTCCGTATAATGCATTTTCTAAGCTGGCGTGCTCTTTGGGGTGGAAGAATTCTAAGTCGAGACATTTCTGTTCATGCCTTCCAAAGTAAAGTAGTCCATGTCTTGAGGTGTCATATATAATTGGAGGAATTGAGTTCCGCAGTCGGTCACAGAACTAGGTCATCATCTCTAGAAGGCCTTGTGAAGCACGTTACGGACTGTTTTAGAAGGCTATCTGGTCAACCAACCCATTATAACATTCACACGGTAACATGATCTATTTTTCATAGTCTACTCACTGTAGTAGATTAAAGCATGAAAATGACAACGGAGAAGAACTCGCCTATATAACATCTCCATCATCAGGGCTTATGTACACCCGAGTCGGCAGAGTGAGTTTGAGAGTACCACTAGATTTGCTAAGCCAACCATGGAAAAAGAGTCATTTCACTTCAAGTTTTTGATACTCTTGCTTACTTGTGTTGTTTCACACTCTCTTGTTTCAACCCAACCACATTGCCATGAAGACGAAAGATCTGCGTTGTTGGAGTTCAAGGCAACCTTCTTCACCATAAAGCCTCCTTGCTGTTCCAGCGCCACTTCAGATGTGCAACCAAAGATCGAATCCTGGAACGCATCAACAGGGGAAACTCAAAGCGACTGCTGTTCTTGGGCTGGTGTTGAATGTGATGAGGTAAGCGGTCATGTAATCGGCCTCAACCTCAGTTGTAGTTGTCTCTCGGGTAAAATATACTCCAATGCCAGTATTTTCCGTCTTCTTCACCTAAAAGCCTTAACCTTGCCTTGAATGACTTCAATTGTGAGATTCCTCCGGCAATTGGAAATCTTAGTTCCTTGACGAACTTGAACTTCTCCGGCTCCAACTTCATGGGCCACATCCCACAGTCGCTCAGTAACTTGACCCGACTTGTCCATCTAGACCTTTCAAATAATAGGTCGATAGGCACAACATTCAAAGACCTGACCATATCATCTTATATTTCCTATGGGGCCTTAAGACGTAATCAGATACCCTTAAGACGTAATCATGAGAGATATCGGAATGCTTCATGTGTCAGCCCATGTAGACGTCTGAATGCTGCACATGTTGGCCCATATAAAGGTGAAATCCCATCTTCTTTTGGACGTCTTAATCACCCGAACCATTTAGATCGACGCTTCAATTTTATCACGGGTGAAGTTCCATCTTTCTTGGGAAATTTGGTCCAGCTTAAGAATTTGAGTCTAGCAGGCAATATGTTGATTGGGCAAATTCCATCATCTCTCGGGAACCTCGTCCGACTTAATAGTCTAGATTTAAGCTTAAATAACTTAACAGGCAAAATTCCGTCTTCCATTGGAAACTTAGTTCGACTTACTCATTTAGATCTGGGATACAATCAATTAGTGGGTGAGATTCCACTCTTTTCCAAAATCTCATGAAGCTTAGGTTTTTAACACTTCGGTCAAATCAACTGAGTGGCAAAATCCCATCCTCGTTGGGAAGACTCATACAATTGATTGACATTGATATTTCTTTCAACCAATTTCATGGTGGAATTCCAAGCACAATTTTCCAATTACAGGGTCTCCACACTCTTAATTTGAATTCAAATAACTTGAGTGGCACTATAAAGTTAGATAGGTTTTCGAGGCCGAAAACCTTCGAGTACTTGGGTTATCCTCTAACAAATTGTCATTGATTGTCGAAACCAACAGAACTCACAAGTACAATGCTCTAGGTTTAGGATCATGCAACTTGAATGGTTTCCCGAAGTTTCTACAAGATCAAGATGACTTGTTTTTCTTAGATCTCTCCCACAATAGCATTTCTGGTCAAGTTCCTGAATGGTTTCTGAATGTGAGCACAACAGAGCTGCGTCATTTAAACCTTTCTGGCAACTTTCTAACAAGTTTTGCTCAAGACCCCGTTATTTTCAAGTGGGTAAAACTCGTTGTAATAGATCTCCGTTTTAACGAGTTGCAAGGATCAGTTCCTATTCCTGCTCCTAAAATGTGGTACTACTTCATCTCAAATAACAGGTTCTCAGGAGAAATATCACCACTCATATGCCATCTAAGCTCTATCCAGATGATCGATTTGTCTTATAATAATTTGACCGGGTTTCTTCCACAATGTTTAAGTAATTTGAGTGGTACTTTAGAAGTAATGAGTTTACAGAGCAACAACTTTATTGGGAAAATTCCTCCTTTGAATGGGAATTTCTGTGCACTTGTTATGATTGATCTAAGTTGGAATAAATTGCATGGGCCATTGCCAAGATCGCTCCGCGACTGTGACAATTTGGAATTCCTGAATTTCGGAAACAATCAGATTAAGGATGTCTTCCCATCATGGTTGAGCTCACTTCTCGGGTTGAAGGTACTTATATTGCGGTATAATAGATTTCATGGAATTATTGGGGAACCCGCTGATAGGATTGAGTTCCCTGCACTGCAAATCATCGACCTATCCCAAAATATTTTTTCTGGTAACTTGCCATCGAGATACTTCAAGCATTGGATTGCCATGAAAGTTTTTGAGACAAATTCGTCAAGGTACATTGGGGATGCTATTAAGCGGGCTTGGATTTTTTCTTCAGACGCAACCTTTCACTACTCTATGAGAGTAGTTGCCAAAGGCATCCAAATGAATTACTCAAAGATCCAAGGGTACCTCACATTGATTGATCTCTCGAGCAACAACTTCAGCGGAGCAATCCCCGAGGCCATCGGAAGCCTAAAACAGATAGTATTGCTCAACATTTCCAACAACATTCTCTCGGGTCCTCTGCCTCCATTCTTGGCAAAGCTAACCAATTTGGAAGCATTGGACCTTTCTCAAAACCAGCTCTCAGGAGAGATCCCTCAGGAGTTGACGCAACTCACTTCACTTTCGGTCTTCAACATATCTTATAACCGTCTATTTGGGCCGATACCGCAGTCACAACAGTTTGTTACATTCGAAAACAATTCCTACAAGGGAAATTTGGGGCTATGTGGCACTCCTCTGTCTAGAAAATGCAGAGATACCATAACGCCATCATCATCTCCTACATCCAAAGAAGATCAAGATTCGGGGAGTGCAATGGAATTAGAATGGAAGATCGTGTGCATGGGGTATGCAAGTGGATTAGTGGTTGGAGTAGTCCTCGGGAACAGCTTGATCACAAGAAGAAGGGTTCAGCGTCTTGCGAAGAACTTTGGCAGAAGAAAACAAAGGCGAAGAAGGTAGAAGAGATGGTCCGCACCAAGGAATGCTCAATCGAAATCCTTCGTCTTCTGTTATTTAGTTCTTGTAACTTTCTCTAAGTTTTTCTGCTATAGATATTAACTGTCCATAAGCATATTGAGTTTAAGGAAACCATTTTGTTTTGCCATCGCAAGTCCCAATCATAATGCCCTATAGTTGTGCTTGTGAAGACGAACATATTCCAAGAAATGAGGTAAAACCGCCAATTCAATCAGTCCCTTCATTTCGGAATAATCCTTTGGCTCCTACAAATCCAGAATTACCTTTAAATGCTCCATTTGTATTCAGTTTAATCCATCTTGGTGGTGAAATATATAGAGCATTTTGTAATTATACATGCGTGGGACATAAATAATAAAAAAAATTGGTTAGACTGAAACTTTTGAACCATCCCTAAAATAAATTCTTGAAAGTGATTCATGTAATATATATAAAAAGGTCAATACTAATTGATTGTATGTGTTGAATAACAAGCAATCGTTTAATTATATATTGCTTAGGGATAAGTATGCCATTTTCATACAACTTGTTCAAAAGTGCAATTAATTACTAAAACTTTCAAAAAGTGCAATCAAGGCTTACGTGTGATAGAGTCCTACAACTTTTAAAAAGTGTAACTAAGTTCTATAACTTATTAAGTTAGTGTAATCGAGTCCTTCTATTAACTGCATCCAACTTTTTTTTATTAGTTTGTAACTCCATCCAACTTGACAAATGAAAGATACCCATAAGTTTTATAACTTGATTGCACTTTTTGAAAGTTTTAGAACTAAATTCCACTTCTATGACAAGTTCTAGGACTTGCTTACATTTTTAAAAATTTTATGATGCAATTGCATTTTATTGCAAATTTTAGAACTCTCAGTAAACTTACTCTTTCTTTCTTTTATCTCTTGCGGTCCCCTTTTTTTTTTGGCCCACACTTTTGACCGAGTCTAAAGTCCTCACATTACAGTAGCCATGGCCCTTGAATGGGCGATGGCCAAAATGGTGAAGAACCCCAAAGTAATGGAGAGCTCAATCTGAAATTCGGCAAGTTCTTTAAAGAAAAGAGATGATCAATGAGCAACTACACTACTTGAGACTAGTCATTAAAGAAACTCTACGCTTGCATCCTCCTATTTCCTTCGTCACAAGAGAGTTAAGGGACAGATGTGCAGTCTCCATATAAGAGATACGGCCAAAAACTATAGTCATCGTCAATGCATGGGCATTAAGAAGAGATTTTGATCAATGAAATGATGCCAAATGCTTTATTTCAAAGAGATTCAGAATCTCTTCATTACCTACAAAGGGACTAACTTCGAATACATTCCATATGGAGCAGGTAGAAGGATTTGTCCCAACATATTATTTGGTCTTGCCAATATTGAATTTTCACTTACTCAATTGCTCTACCACTTTGATTGGAAGCCAGAAGAGTTTGACGTGACCATGGTCTTTGGAGCTACAACTCAGAAAAAGAATGAATTGAACTTAGTTGTCATCTTATAGCATTCCATCCCAAAGCATTGAGAGTAGTATCAAGGACTATTATGCCATTCTAATCAAGTTTTAGGACTTGATTACACTTTTTGAAAGTTTTTTTAACTCAATTGTATTTTCCCGACGACAAGTTATAGGACTTAATTGCATATTTTTGAAAATTTCAAAACTCAGTTGCACCTTGTAACAAGTTTTTGAACATCCAATATAATTATTTCATCATTTAATTATATATATGGCTCATAAAATGAATACAAAAACGTTAAATTATTTCATAGAAGATAAAGAAACATACATTCCTATTTCTTATATGTATTATTCAAAGAGTTTGAGTTGCCGAGAGATGATCCTATATACGAAGTGGAGAAGAAGAAAATGAATGTGAATGCGAGTGGGAGCCAGAGTTTCCTTGTCCAAGATTCTAGAGAAAAGAAAAGAACGAAAGAGGAATGTGGGATCCGTAAGAAAAGAAAAGGAATAAATAAACAAAAATGGAGGAAAATTTGACGGAAACATGCAAGACAAAGGGGCAAAATGGAAAAAATATTGTTTTTGGAAGTGTCAAAGCCAAAACTAAGATGGAAATAGTTCGGGCTTTTACTTAATTCACTCTTTTATTCATTTTCGTTCATACACGACTTTGGCACTTTTGGGCATGGTGATGTAAACGGGGGGCATTGGGAAAAAATCCGAACCGGTCCGAATTGAGACTTTAATCTTTTTCTATACTTGAATAATGGGCGGACAAGTATTGGACCTTAAAAATCCTGCTAGTAATATAAAACTATGAACTTCTTCATAAAATAATCGGGCTTGCAGGGGCTTTGCGGGCCTAGGTGGATGCACCAGGGCCCAAGAGAAATTACACGGTTAGACCCGCCCAATTTGTGTTTCGGGCCTGGGCAGCCCTCAAAACCCGTTATTAGATCTGCTTTAGATCGAATCCATTAACCTATAAATTTTAATATCGAACGGTTCGAGTACTTGAAAACTGATTTACGAAACTGGCACATTAGAAACGTAACGGAAGAGGGTGAAAGAAATGGAACAAGAGAAAGAGGAGGTAAAGGTTTGGATTGGGGTTTAATTCTTGCGTCTTCTTCACGTTCATGCTTAATTTGTACACTATGCTTATTGCATATTCCCTCCTCTTTAAAAGTGGAAAGTTTTGGATATGATTCATTAGGATTAGCTCGAACCAAAGAAGCACATCGGCTGAAAGGGTCGAGTCTTTGTCAAAGTTGCTGTTATAGCTAAGTTGGCCTGAAATGACTCAATGGATCATACTTCAAGATTGATAAAAGTGGTCCTTTGATACGTTTAGCTTTGAAAAATTCATGTAGCAAAACTAGGCAGCCTATATTTGAAAAGAAATCTGCTCATGCAAGTTAGGGATCAAATTTTTCTTCATTGCTGCTAATTTGCAGGCGAACTGCCATAGCTGAGAGACATACGCACGTAGTTTCAAGAACAATTCAACCTCGGTAGTTGACAATTCATGTGGTTGAAATTGTCTCCGGTTTTTTTTTTTTTTTTTTTTTTTTGAAGTTTGATAGGAAGTTGTATTCAGACCATCTTAGGGAACAATTCAATAACCATCGTGATGTAAGAACAACGAAGGAAGAGATGTGAAATGTGAACTTTCTCATTTTCGTCCAAATAGGTGATTTGATGTTTTGGCCCAATTAGTCCTCACTCTGCATCCCTTTTATCATTGACTGACTGCAAGTTAGCTCAACAGAAAGTCCGAAGCTCCTTTTGCTGCATGATTTCAATTGAATGGATTTTGTCATCTCACCTCTAGCCGATCAGATGTGTGATTGGAGAAGAAAACTGCGTGTCATGGAGACCACACACAGGTATTTACACTATATTCAAGTGTTACAAGATATGAAATTTAACATTATAAAATACTACACAATCAAGATACACATCTACTATGATACTATATCTCGTTCTTAATTATTAGAAGATTAAAGTATTGAAACCGCACATTCGACTAATGACTTAAACTTTAAAATTGTTGAAAGTAATTTTACAAAATTTTACATTATATTAGAATAGGAATGGTTAGCAGTGGCTTCATCAAATTTTACAACAACCAGGCCAATTCTAGTATTATATATTTCTATTTCAGCTTTCATTTGTGGAAGATACTGGGTCAGGCGTATATCTTTAAAGCGTCCCAACAGTGACCTTCCGTATCTTGCTTGTTCTTTTTCAATTTTTCAAATCAGCGTGTTCTTTGGAGTGCAAGAAATTCGAAGTCGATAAGGCATTTCTGTCCATGCCTTCTAAAATAACGTCCTTATTTACTAACCCATTTGCAGTCGGGAAGCTCCTTTTTTGGAATATTTGAGGAGACCTGTTACCCGCCGGCCGCAGATAGCACCTCAAGCACATCCCAGGGCGATAGTTAAGAAGAAATATAAAGAATGACTTGGAAATTAGGAGAACTTCGACGCTATAGACTTTGATTTTTTCCTTTTATAGTCCACCGTCGGAGGCGCTATCTAGATTAAAAGAGTCGAGCAGTCCAAATCATGAGTTGTTGAAGTGATTTATGTAATATATATACACACACATAAAGGCCATCTCTAAGTATCACATAAGTTTAATAATAAGCAATTATTTATTTAATACAGAAGATAAATAAACATATTCATTTTTATTATATGTCTTGTGCATATCCACATTCATAATCCATCTATAGTTACAGTCTTACAGATGATTAGCATGTCACAGGACCTCCGCAAAGAAGATGTACGATTAGGGTGGTTTACGATTTTGCTTGTCTTCCCAATTGAAGCTTGCAGACAGTATTATATATATATATATATATATATATATAAAAGGATGCATGAAGGTACAACAGAGGCAATGGTTTAGATTGAAATTTAAGTGTTGCGTCACTATCATCTTCACGCTTAATTTGTACACTATGTAATCATTAGTCGGTTTGACAAAGTACACTCAGTTGTCCAATATATTGCCTGGTATTAAAAGAGAATACGCAATGAAAATGGGAGATTTTCCGATATGACTCGTTACGCTTAGTTCAAAGCAAAGAAGCACATCCTCCGGAGAAAAAAAAAAGTCTAAAACTTTGTTGGAGTTGCCATTGTGTAGTTGGTCCAAAAGAACGCAATTAATCAGACTCAAGATCAAGAAAAGCAATACTTCACTATGATTAAGCTCGAGATAATTAATGAGGGATAATTACAAAAAAAAAAAAATCCTAAACCTATTATATAGAGACAAATTCAGTTTTAAATCTTTCAATTAGTCAGATTAATCTAAGTCTTTTGATAATTTGTTATACAGTCACTCTGACTAGTTTTGGGGGTAATTTCAGCTCCAACAGAAAAACATTCTATGCAGAGGTCAAAATCTGGACAAGTCGCACACTTAATACGATTTTTTTCCTGATATATCCTTGTTACAGTAGTTGCAGTGGTAGGAAGCCCCTTTCTCTTCATTTCCCTGACCAATTAGAGACAGGAATTCTGTCTTGCCCTGCCTAAGAAGAAGTATGATTAACAAGATTTAACCCTTTAAGCATGATAGAAATACAAATCATTCAATCTACCACTAATAGGTTATCCCCTATCTAGCTCGTCATATTGAGGACCGTAAAATATTGATACTTTTATAGCCTTTAAGAATAAATTCAAGAATAATCTATGAACAACCCATGCTTAACAATCGAAAAAGAATTCCTAAGTCCCATAAGAAAAATTGGGCACAACCGACTCAAACATGTGAATAGAAGCCTAAAGAATAAAGAGAGAACTCATATCCCCAAAAAAAGAGCAAAAAAGTTGCTGAGAAGTACCTGCAGATGCAGTGTCTACATTTTCTGGACCACAGGCAATCTTAAGCAAGACAAAATGTAAACTTCGCTGAATTAAGGTCCCCCGAAAACGCATTCGAATGAATTCCTAAATCTACCAAAAGGCACAGGACTACTAGTTGAAGCCAGTAGATAAAGGATACCCAATGAACGAACACAGCTACGCGATCGAGGCATCCGCCCAAATGACCCTGGTCTCGAACTCGATTCTACCTTATAATGCTAAGAATTATGGCCATCTCTCCAAACTCTTCAAAGAAGTAAAACCAGAATGGAAGCGAGTCCATTCCAGAAGCTTAAGAGAACAAAGAGCACACAGGTCCTAGGCATCCAAAGCAGGGAATGGCTCACGCAATCCTTCAAGCCTCAGCTCTCGAGCTAATCGATATCGCGTGCGACGCATCGCTAGACTGTAAATGAACGAAACGAATTACAATCACAGACCAACACAATCCCCCTAATCGCAGGGCTCCAATCCTGCGGAGACAACTTCGTCCTCTAGAACTTTTCCACCAAAATCCAAACACATCGGTCCTCATCTCACGAATACAACCAAAAACCGTACACTGCAGAGCCAGTAGCAAACGCAACGAACCTTTGATTCGGATTTTCATCGGCCGGGCGAGAAGCTGCGCGAGAACGTCCCATCCAAGCCAAACACGCACGTCGGCCGATTCCGAATCGAGGTCGCGAAGCTGCTCGAAAAATTTCCCCTCAATCCGCTGCCGCCTGCACGATGCGCATCGATCGAGCTCGCTCCGGAAGCGCTTGCATCATTGCAAATACTTCCGTCGATATGGAGAATGGAGATCTCTGTCGCGCTGCTATAGTGGCGGGGGGAGAGAGAGGAGACAGAGAGAGAGAGAGAGAAGAGTCCCCAGCTGATGGCAAAGTCGCAATTGTCGTCTTTTGTTCGGGCTTTTTACTTCTATTGGTCTTTTAATTGATTCGTACGCGGGCTTGGGCCTATTTGGGCTTGGTGACATAAACGGACCTGGCAAAAAAATCCGAACCGGATTGAGATTCGGGTTTTGGGCTAGGCGAGGGTTTAGATTGGGCGTTTTCAATTTAAACATGTTCATGCTTAATTTGAAGTTGGCCATTAGGTGATCATAAACTGCTTCAACTAATACGCCTAATTTACCAATAATTATGAGACGATATGCAATGAAAAACGGGAGAGTTTTGGATGTGATTCGTTAAAGATTAGTTTGAACTACAGAGACACGTTGACATTAAAAAAAGGGTCGAGTCTTTGTAGAACTTGCTGTAATAGCTGGCCTGAAATGGTGCGATTGATCATACTCCGAGGACAAGAAAAACTATCCCTTCCTCATGATTAAAGCTCGAGATAATTGACGCAAGATAATGAGACAAAATTTCGTATTTAAAAAGAAATATGATCATGCAAAAGAGATGGTCAATTAGGCTCGTAAATCAACAAAGACCATTTATATATGGGGCCTTTGTGGCAGCAAATGTTCGCTGGCCCAGCTTATCCCATTGTTCATGGAAATGTGTTGTAAGTCTAGAGACAAGGACTACTGGGAAGACTTGGAAATAATTTGGTGATCCATGGCAGATGAAATTTTTTCCTGGATTTTCATCTAGAAATAGAAAATTTAGTCTTCGGGAATTGAGCTGTGATACCAATTCAGCGAACTTGCAAACGATTCAAACATGTATTGCTTTTCGAAACTCACTGTTGTTTCGGCGCCTCACTTTCTTCTCTATGTGCCGTTCTCCTAGTCCTTTCTCCTTCTCGCGAAATTTGGGGTCCGGCCTAGATCGCGACCCGCCACCGGGCCTAAGAGTCTTCCTCTCATGGGGAATATGCATCAAATGCTCTCTTCCTTACTCGCATCATTTGCTTAGAGACATGGCGAGTTAGCACGGGCCAATCATGAGCCTCTAGGTGCACGGAGTTTTAGCCCCGTTCTTATGGTCGGCGCATGGCAAAGAGGCGTTGAAGGTGCGAGGAGTTGGCTTTCGCGTCGAGGCCTGGTATTCTCTCGGTTATCAATTAGGGAGGGTTCGTCTTGTTTTCTGTCCATATGATGAATAGGGAGACAAATCGAAAATTGGTGGTCCTCAAGGTCCCGAGCAAGTGAGCAATGAGCAATGAGCGGGTGCGATCTTTCGAGTGAATAAGAGAAGAAGAAGCATGAAACTTGATTACCTTTATCACTTTGCCTTGAGTAGCACCGTTCAACATGAGCGAGAGATTTGTCTCCTTATTGAATAACCTAATATCCAAGCCCGCATTCAGTGAAAAATGCATATATCAGGATGGCTTAACATGTTGCTTATTGAACTGTTAATGCTTTCTCGAGTGGGCAACATAGGTAATTCTAAGAAACCCAAGAGGTCTGGGAGAGAGAGCGGTCCAAGAGGCGGCAATCCTTCTAGGAAAACCGAAAGTCGGCTAGGAAGACCTCCAAGAACTACATTACCTAAATTTAGTCATTACATAAACTGTACCCGTGCATCTTTCTTTTCCTTTGACTATATAAGAGAGTCAAGGGATCGATGGGAAGTCCACAGATACAAGATACCATGAAAAACTAGAGTCATCATCAAGGCATGGGCACTTGGAAGAGATCCAGATCTATGGGTCGATGCTGATCGTTTTGTACTTGTTTTACTGATTTTAGATTTCACAACGAAATATCTTTTACCAAATGTTATGTTTTGATTTTTATTAAAGGAGACTTATGTTCAATGCCAGTATTGGACAGAGATGGTCAGATGCTAATAGAGATACATATATATCATATAGTCTTGAATCTAATAGAGTTGTTCAATACAAGCTCAAAAATGAAGCGCCCCATGGACACTACCAGCGCTTCGGCCTAGTGGTATGGGGAATGAATGAACAGGTCCGAGAGGTACAGGGTTCGATCCCCGGAAACGGCAACGAGGTTGCCATGTAAAAAAAAAAAACTTTTGCATCTCTTATTTTTGCAAAAAGAGGAAAATGCTTGAACTAATGACACCAAAGACTCGAGATTCTCTTCAAGCTTTAAAATAGTACGTTCATTCCACTGTTTCCCGCCAAATGGTAAAATTGACCAAGGGTAATGTTGCATCGTTTCCAGTTTTACAATCCCTGAGGATTCATGTACTAACACATTCCCTTTGGTTCTTCATAGGGTCGCCCGACTACTAAGGCACAGGTAAGTACCCTTCTTCTCAAAATCAAATGAAAAACAAATGGAGAATTTCCATCGCAAAAAAGAAGAAGAAGAACATTTAGTGTTTTTCTAGAAACAAGCAAAAAAAAAAAAAAAACGGAAATTGAAGAAACAAGTTTTCCACAAAGCTTGCAAAAATCTTATGTATCTTTAAATTGTCCATCCACTCAATGGATCACTCATTTCGAATCAAAATTCTCTATGGAGGTTAATCCATCCAAATGATCTCATCAAAAATGAAAGGGATGTTACTCATGCCGAGCAAGAAACATTTAGAATGAGGAAAGGCAACCCATTTCCAAACATGTCCTTTAAACACTCTGGGATTCGAGCGAAAAAGAAAACTGTGTCATTCAAGGTCATTGAATTCATTCGCAAGCGGTACATAGACCAAGATGATAAGAGGCATTTCTTTCCTCTATCATACACACTACAAGTGACAATAGTTAGCCCATTCGAGCCTTTTAATGTGAAGAATTTTCTACAAAATACCCTTGTCAAGAACCACCCCACGATGGGGCAATTATGGAGGTTTGGGTTGACATTATTTGGAGAGGGAAGATGAGAAAAGTTTCTTTACTCTCACTTGTATAAATCTTTTTTGTGGTAACTTCAAGTGAATTCTTATGGAAGCTCAAAGCATCCCAAGGTGAAGAAGAGCATTCTTTTCTCTACCCGAACACCGATACCCTTTGCTTAAACCATATTGAGCCTAACTATTCATTTCTAAAACCCGAGTGGTGATTATCTCCCCCACATTGGGGCAGGGCACAACAATTGGTGTTTATATGAGAATATGAAAAGCATCTTGAAAGTCCCAAGAGCTCAAAAAGTTTGAAAGAACAAAAGTCAAGTGAAAATTAAGAGGCATGAAAAAGTAGTGTGCCTGGTAAAAGCAAAGCCAATGCCCACAAAAAAAAAAAGGGAGAGAGAGTGGAAGAAAAACAATTGCATCAAGAGGAATATCTCTGTGAAAGCAAAAATGGCAAAAAAAAATGCCTGCATTGAAAAGGAAATCATTGCAAATGCAAAAGCCATTATGTTAAGATGATTAGTCAAAGGACTTTCGAGACAATTTGAATTCTAAACATTGAGTGCTTTAAAAAAATGGATGATATGGTAATGATGCCATGATAATTACCAACTCCCAAATCCCCCTTTGACAAAAAGTTCTAAGCCTTTTGAGCTAAGCCTTTTGAACCTTTCCCCGAATCAATATTACAACCCATTTCCAAAGTCTCTTCAGATTGGGATGATTCGAAGTGGAAATAAGGACTTCCTAAAGAAGATGCCACTCAAAGAAGTGAGAGTAAGGTTGTCTTATCTCATCTTAAGGTTTCTTGACTTGTAAACCTGGCGGAGATGTCGATCAGTGATTAATTTATTTCATAGCCAATGATGCTTATCCATTGCTAAAACCATGACCAAACCTGCACTATGGTCCTTCTAAAAGACCTCTTTGATTGATCAATGTGTACTTATTGCGAATGATTCAAAGCCTTGCGCCGGAAGAGTGAGGTTGAGTGATCGCTTTATTTCCCACATGAACAAATGGGATCAAACAGCCATTTTCTTGAGGATATGCGATAAGCCCTTTCTGACTAGGGATCCTTGCTTGGCATACTTAACAAACCTTTCTCATAAGTCAGGATCATTTTGACAAGGATTTTTCTCCCAAGAGAATTTGATGATTAATGATATCATTTGAGCGCGATGACAGTTTTGCAAGTTTGTCAAGTTGTCGGAATTAGTTTGATTTGTTTATGCAATCATTGCTTTCTCATTACCGATACACTTTTGATATTGTTTCTAATGACATATGTTGAAATTGACCTCATCTAGTATGCTTTCGCTACTAAAATACTTGTTATAATGAATACTATTTGATGTGCAGTATCCATTTCAGAATATTCTCGAATGACAAGTTCCTCCAGTGAAACCACGCAATTTCAAAGGGTTCATGGATTAGCTTTAAACCATGCATTTTCAAAGGGTTCTCAATTATCCTTAAACCTTGCAATTTCAAACGATTCATGGGTTAGCCTTAGACCATGCAATTTTCAAAACGTTCTTGGCTATCCTTAAACCTTGCAATTCTAAAGGTTCACACGGTTAGCCTTAAACCATGCATTTTCAAAAGGTTTTTGGTTATCCTTAAACCTTGCAATTTCAAAGGGTTCATGGGTTAGCCTAAACCATGCATTTTCAAGAGGTTCTTGGTTATCCTTAAACCTTGCAATTCATAGGGTTCATGGGTTAGCCTTAAAGGTCGAGGAATTGAAGTGAAATTGAGGGAAGCTTTGTGGTTGCTTTTGGACTGTGGAGGCCAGCCGACCATGGTAGGGCTAAGTCAAGGGGACAAGAGGATAGGTTGAAGACCAAAGTGGCCCCCTCAAACTTTGTTGGTTCCCTCCTTCCCCATCCGGTCAAGCCTCCCTCCATTCCAGCAGCTTGAAGTCCCAAAAATTCCAGAGAAACCGAGCAGCCAAGCCTCTCTTCCTGTCAACGCCCGCCAAGGCCACCGGAGCCATTCCACCACCGTCGCTCACCCATCGCATGCCGCGCTAGCCGTGCGACCGTTCCATCGTCCCAATTGCGTCATTCGCACCTCATCGCCATTCCACGAAGCCCCAGGGTCATCGTCGGAGCTCCTTGGACGCTGTTCAGCCACCACCTGCCACCGTGAAGCCCCACCTAGACCCGCGTTTGCTCCACTGCCCGTCTTTGGCCATTTCCAGCTCAACTGACAGTCGAAGCAACTCTCTTGACCAAGAACAGAATTCGAAGCTCCTAGTTCTGCAGCTCACTATTTGGTCTGTTTTGGTGCCCTTCCGGACCTAGAATGGTGCACTCGCTTTGGAGTTTATCGATCCTCTCCGCGTCCCCACCATTGTGGTCCCGTTGGATAGCTAATCCAGTGAGTTTACTCACTAGTCCCTACTTAAGAAGTTAATTATGCTTAAGGGTTGTTTAGTTTAGACTAAGTATAGTTTAAGTAGTTAGTTAGAATATATTAGCAATTTAATCGTTCGACATTGCATATTATGTGGCTAGAGTAGTGCAATTAGCAAGTAGATAAACTCTAGTATTTATCTAGATAGGTTTGGAAATTTTCCGGACCCCTCTCAGCTTTTAATTAAGCTTTTCCAGCCTAAGTGTACATTTTTGTTATTTATTGGTATTTAATAATTAATTTTCGTAATTATTTAATTAATTATTATTTTTCGAAAATTAGACCGGGATAGCTGATGACCAGAATTTTATGCTGATTGCAATGGTGTGATTTGTTTAATTGATTGAGTGCTATTTTGTGCAAATTGACTGTGATTTGTAATTTTGGGAATTTATCCTAAAATTTATTAATTTCGGTAATTAATTAGAAAATACCGAGCATCGGTTTACAATGCCAAAAATGTGTTTATGGATCATTGAAATTAGTGAAATTTTCAAAAGGAAAAATATTGTATTTTGGTTAAGGCCGACCGTGTACCCACACATGATTATTTTTATCAGGAATAATAAAAATGGTGGCATTATGAGATGGTAATAATAATATACTATATCAATCTACGGGCTTTGATATGTCAGCTTAGCATGAGCAATATACTTTATCAGTTTAGAGTGAGCATTATGGGTATACTATAGCCTAAGCATCATGGGTATACTATAGCCTAAGGGTTTTGATATGTCAGCTTAGCGAAAGTAATATACCCGTATACTATATCATGTCAGCTTAGTAAGAGCAGTATACCTTAGTAGCTTCTGGTGAGCATTATCAGTATATTATATCAACCTGAGGGCTTTGATATGTCAACTTAGCGAGAATAGTATACTTTACCAGCTTAATGCAAGCTATACTATCTATTTTCAACGTAGAGTGAGTAGTTCTTGATATAATTAGACTTTATAGATAGTATTGGATGGATTGACCAAGTGATAGTCTTGATGACATAGAATCGATTGGGTTGATTGATCGATGGCTCAATCTGATGTGATGATTGATTTATTAATGTGATTCGATGATTTTGTGAATCGTACTAACCTGCAGGAAGGTATCGAGACAAAGGTAAGTCCTCTAACTTGTGCTTGTGCTTAGGCAGCCATTGGAACGTATTTTCTTCCTAGTCGAGTCTTAGGGGGTGAAGTTGTTGAGACGTCGTCTCACCCTATTGTGGGATAACATTTTTAGGTCATTAGATGGTAGCTCCTCTCGAGCATTTTGGACAGTCGAAAAAGGTCATAGAGCAGGTGTCTTACATCCCGCTTCATGGGAGCTCAAGAGGATGGGTCTATGAGCTCATAAGGTCCGTGGTCTGGGTTGATGAGGCTTTACCCCCACAAGGTACTCCATCAATACAGATCATGGTACCGATGTGCTCGGGATGGACAGAGAGAGGGCCGCATACCAGAATCTGAGATGTATGTGGGGGAGGTTGCTTTTGGAAAAGGCACGGTAGACCCTCTAGGTGGTTCGGTGGTGGACCCGTACCTGTCAGATCCAGGGTCTCCGGTGTATTTTGAGGAGCAATTGAATGCCGAAGATTTGTAGCACTCCACCTCCTGTTTTGCAGACTTTGTGTATATATCGGCTTGTTTCGGATATGACATGGTTTGATATGTATATATAAGTGTAGTTTGGTTTTCAAAAATTGTGGTCCTACTTTCCTATCCTATTTTGTTGTTGTATGGGGATTATTTATTCGCTTCCGCATGTGCATCAAAATAAAAAGGTTGGTGATGCATTCTAGGACGTCGTTATTTAATTGACACGGGCACATGCTCGGAGGATTGGGGCGTGACAGCTTGTGTGCACAAAAGGAGCAGGAAAGCAAATTGAATATACGTTGCTAGACAACCATTATTCGGGAAAGACCTTAAACTTTTTAAGTTAACGATTGTCCAGTATACGTGGGGTCTTGGTAATGATTTGATCTGTTTACGCATGATCTTATTCACGACTTTCTAATATAATTTGATTACAACTGATATCATTTCTATTAACATGTAAGGCCCGACTAATACATATCCATTTGCATCCTGTCAATTTCGACAAAAGGCATGGACTTTTAACACAAAATGGTTATCCTCACACACCTATAAAAGCCCCATCAGAAACTTGTAACGAAAACAAGAACTCTCTCGCCAAGAAATATTCATAGATTCCCTACAAACCAGCTCCTCTATCGAAAAAAAAAGAAGACAAAACCTTCTTTAAAACTACATTCATGTGTAAGTCCCCGACATTGACCAGGGGCTATACAAATCATTCTATAACGAGCTCTTGTTAGTGGAGATGCCAACAAAAATGGCGTTTTAAGTAGCTCTTTGGACGCCACTGATCATGTAGATTAGCTGGAGGAAGCAAAACAAAATCATTACACATGTCGACACATTAGCTTTCTAATGGGATCGGATCATTGGATTCACTATACACAGATTAGGGAAAAAAAAATGAAAAGGCGTTCACCCTTGACATGTATTATGTAGTACACAACTCATATTTGCCTTTCTGATAATTCTGAAAAGAAATGTCTTAAAACATTTTAAGCACACAAAAGGTCTCTAAAAATTTATATACTGAGCAACTCTTACATTTATTTTATCGCCATTGACATGTGATGCAGTTAATCAACTCTTACATTTATTTTCTTTTCTAAAGCTAAAACGCTAAGAGTGATTTCCAAACTTAACAAGCAATTGATGATTAACTCGCTTCTTCACATCATACATTTATTAACTAACCAGAATCTTCGAATTTGTTCCCACATTGTATATCATATATATGTTATCCATAGATTCATAGGTTTATGTCGGTGCGATTTTTTTACTCATATGATTTGTAACTATACAGCTAGTCGCTAGGGGTCACACAACTCCGGTGTCGCTTTGCTCAAGGTCATGCCTACTGCCTAGGGTGCACGATGTCAGAGGCCTTTTGATTTGGCTCGCTTGAGGTCTCCTGTGGCGTCGCACGACTCTGGTGGTGCCTCACCTTGGGTTGTGTGACCTCGGCCACAGCCATTGCCAACTTCACCTGAGTTGTCGAAGAGGGTCATCATTGTAATTTTATTTTTCATTTTTTTTAAATCAAGGTTCTTTATGCATTTCGTGAAAACTCATCACCCTAAAGTTGATATAGCTAGAATAAGTACCTAGAGGGGGGTGAATAGGTATATAAACGATTTTTCTCAATAATTGCACAATACTAGACAATTAAAAGATTCGAGACAAACAATAATCAAAGTAAGACTGAGAGAAGAGAAAATTGAACACGCGGTTTATAGTGGTTCGGCTTATTTCAAGCCTACGTCCACTCTTCTGCACCGACAGCCTATTGGCTGGATTCCACTATAAACAAAGAGATGTTACACCGTTGATCTTCCTTGATTTCTAGGTGTAGATGATCTACTACACTTGCTCAGGGTATCACCAAGTATAGACACTCTCTGTGTATACTATTTCGCTCAGAATGAATCGACTAATAATCAAGGTGCTTCAGACTCTGGAATTTCTCTATCGATCACATTTCTAACACAACTAGAACGTCTTCCTTTTTATACTCCTTTATGCCATCATACCGTTGGCACTTACCAAAGGAATTCCTCCAATCTACCCGTTGGACGGAATCAATCAAGAAGATCATTCGAGCTATAAAAGGAACCTGACGATAGCCCATCAATCATGTTCACCCATACAATCGGATCTTGGTTTCCAAGAATAGAACCTTCCAAGAATATTTCGTCGATCATCGGATCTTCAATCGATCTTGATTACGAATAAAAGAATCCGTTATAATTTCTCCAACCAAGAGATCTTCTCCAGAGGATAGGATTGAATCCTCAACCAAATACTTCGACTCGGATTTCCTTCGACACCGAATCGAAAGACATCAATGAGAATAGTCTTGAGTCTTGAGTCTTGAGTCTTGAATGCTGAGTCTGGTGATCGAAAAAGTCTTCGAGACTTTAAACAGACGGCTCGCAAATATCCGGACTAGACTGATAGAAACGTTTTGATAGCTTCAAAATATTCTCGAAAGATTTCTCCAACAATCTCTCCCCCTTTTTGATGGTGACAAAACTTTCCTGTAGATTTGAACAACTTTGACCTATAAAAACATTTCTCAAGCAATATGGCTATCTCATAAAGATTAATAAAACAACCAGACTCGCATCCACGAGAAAATTGGTTAGTCTTTCATGAGTAATACCATATGACAACACTTGATATAAATGCAAATAGTCAAGCATCAAAATCCACAGCCAATTCAGTCAAATTCAAGTTCACTCGCCAATTTAGTCAAATTCAAGTTCACTCAAGTCAAGTCATACTAAAAAACAAACATAACCACAAAAACAAATTTAAAGTCAACATTTAAAGTTGGTTGGTTCAAATTGCTTCTCCCCTTTTTTGTCATCATTAAAAAAAAAAGGTGAGAAAGGAGTCAAGTTTGCTTGGGAATGCGCACGATCTGAAATCTCCCATCGATCGGACTATGCCTTCTAGCCTCTTCAAGTCTTCCCTTAGATGAGCTACCTCCTCTCCTTTGGCATTGGCTTGAAGTTGTAGAGCTAGGTCTTTCATTTTGTCCTCCAGGGTAACTGAAGATGCTTGTCCAACATTCTTCATGGCTTGAATTTCACAGTCCATAGCATAGATTTGGCCCCGCATTTCCAGAAGAACATCAAGAATACGACGAAAATCTGTAGAATTGTCCGTCTGTATACTTGCATTTGCTTTCTCAGATGGAGTGAATGCAGACGATGGCGCTTCTGTATAATCTTGCAGATTTGGTGTTGACGTATCGTGTCCTTCTTCGGCAATTGAGAAGCCTGAAACTCTTTTGGATCTTCTGGAGGTTGTCTTAGACCTTCACTATTGGCGCATGAGGTGTGACCTTTCTTGCTCGCCAACTCCCCCCGTCTCTAGGACCTCAAAAGGGGAAGAGTGATGATCATGCTCTTCTATATCTTGATTCTCCTTCTCTCCAGATTCAGTTGTAGACTTTTCTTTCTCTTCTTCTCCTTCTTCTTCAGCTTCTTTCTCCTTCTCTCGCTGCTCTTCTTCTTCTCTGTTCTTGGCTTGCTCCTCTTCTTCTCTCTGTTTCTTCTGAAGTTCTGTCAAATGAGGTACAGAACGTCTAGTCCTTATCAAGGCATTGAGTGTGAGATCTTCCTCCTCATCTTCATCCTCCAAGATGAGAGTTCTTTTCTTTTTGGATGGAGCACTCATGGGCTCCTTCCTTTTCCTCTTAGATGCAAAAGATGTTGGAGTCTTCACTTTGAACTTCTCCATTGCCTTATCAAGCTCTTTCAGACGCATTTTTGTCAGCATTTTCAGACCTACCACCATTTTGTCGCATGGTCGAACACAAAGAGTGTGTGGAGGTTCAATGTTCAAGTGTCTAAGATCTTGGTCACAAGACTCGGGTAAGGTAATTGGCCCTTGTCCTTCGCCATTGCTCGTACATATGAAAGATAATGGTGTGAGGGAGAGAGAACTTCTTCCCCGTATTGATCGCGTACATCAATTTCGCCTTGGAGTTAGACACGTCGCCTTGGATGTAGACTTTGGCTTGATACGATTGATCACAATTTTGTGAAACAAGATGTTGATAGCATGCATTCTTCTATAGGTAATTCTTCCCTCTGTAGCCCTGTCTTTGACAAGCTCCAGTGTGGTACGAGCAATCGAAACTTTGATCGGTTGATAGTGTCCTCATTCAACTCCAATTATGTCAGCCAACATGTCCACATCTACCACATGGTCTTGGTCTCGAACACTGAAAGATATTCTAGTCACATCTAAAAAGCTAAGATTCGAATAGAAGTATGCTGTTAATTGTTCATAACCGTCTATGGTATCGGAGCAAAATTGCTCAAGTTGAAGCAGATTGAACTTCTCCCTTAAGTTCACATTAATGGCATCCAAGAAATCGAAATCAACACTCCTAGGGTTTATCACCCCTTGTTTCAGCAGTCTGAAGAACAAATTCTCTTGCTCCTTTGATTTAAATAGCTCCATCCTTTTTCCCTTTACCTTCGCAAAGAACACCCATTCTAGGTTCAAATTCACCGAACATTTTATCATCATCATTCCCATTAGTGGGATTCAATCCTCCTACACGAGGGTCACTTGGAATGTTCGCAAGTGCTTCCTCAGCCTTTCCTTTGGGAGCAATTCCCAAATCCTCCATTTTTTTTAGAAAGATATTCTCATTCCCATAATTTTTATCTTTAAGGAAATCATCCATAATTCAACGAGTCCCGGTGCTTTTCAACGCACGATAGAGCTTTGTAAATAAAGAGGGTTTTTGGACTCTTACGGGTTCTCGTCCTCGATTATCTCTTCCTCCGGTTGTTGACCCGCACCTTGTGGGGTAGATGGCGTTGAATGACGTGGTGGAGAGTGAATCGGGCTCTGTTGTTGACTCGATAATTCTTCCTCTTCGGTGAGATCAAAATGGGTAGGTCCCTCCTTCATTCTCCGTGGTCCCTTGTTCGCGATTCTTGAAGACTTCATCGAAGAAGACATCCTTCCTTGTCGTTGAAAGATTCATTTACTTGCTTTCCCATGAAAAGATGACAACTTTCTCGAAGATGAACACGAAGTAGAAACCGGATTGGGAGGAGAATGCCTTTTAGGGTTTTGAAGATTGGGTGAAAAAGAAAACTGTGTATATAACTCAGTTTTGAAAAGGGAAGTTCAATCGGCATAAGGAAAGTGTACGAACACCTCTTTTTGAAATCATTAACTACCAAAATTAATCTTTTTGAAAAGACAAGATTTCGATTTTCACGGAGACTATAAAATAACTGAACGAGAGATCTTACCTTTTCGAATAATACGTTTAAATAAAATAGCAACTTACGAGTCTATAGCCATGAATGTCTCGAGTCGATGGTTTAGAGTCGAGAGATTAGAGTTTGAGGTTTGAGAGTCTCTAGACTTTAACTTCTTCGAGCTTCAAAATGTTAAGTCCGGAACGGATAAAATCGAATTGATTTTTCTCCAAAGGCTTTGTGAATATATCCGCTAGTTGACTCTTTGAATCAACAAATTGAATCAAGATTTCTCCATTTTGAACATGATCTCTGATGAAATGATGTCGAATCTCTATATGCTTTGCTCTTGAATGAAGGATTGGATTTTTAGTGAGACTGATTGCGCTGGTATTATCACATCTGACCTCTGTGCATGAGTCTTCAATTCCAAAGTCTTGTAGCTGTTGTTTTATCCATAGAATTTGTGAACAGCAACTTCCAAGAGCTACATACTCTGCTTCCATTGTTGAGAGAGCCATAGTGTTTTGTTTCCTTGAAAACCAAGACATTGTCCTGCTTCCAAGCAACTGGCAAGTTCCCGAAGTGCTCTTTCTATCGACTCTGCAACCGGCCAAATCTGCGTCTGAATATCCTAGAAGATTAAAGTCTCCCTTCTTAGGATACCATAGACCGATGCTTGAAGATGAAGCAACATATTTGATAATACGTTTCGCAGCACTGAGATGGGATTATCTAGGATCTGATTGAAACCTAGCACAGATGCAAACACTCAACAATATGTCAGGTCTAGAAGCGGTAAGATAAAGAAGTGAGCCAATGATGCTCCTGTACAGCTTTTGATCAACTTTCTTCCCTTCTTCATCTTTGTCTATCTTCAAAAAACTTGACATCGGTATGTCGGTCTTTTTGCATTTTTCCAGTCCAAACATTTTGACAAGATCATTAGCATATTTTTCTTGATAAATAAAAGTTCCTTCCTTCAATTGTTTTACTTGAAGACCAAGAAAGAATGTTAACTCTCCCATCATACTCATTTCAAACTCATCCTGCATAGACTTAGAAAATTTCTTGCATAAACTTTCATTAGAGGATCCAAAAATAATATCATCCACATATATTTGAACAAGTAAAAAGCTTTTGTTTTCCTTTTTGATAAATAAAGTAGTATCTACTTTACCTTTGACAAAACCATTATGTAATAAGAACTTACTTAGTCTGTCGTACCAAGCTCGAGGTGCTTGCTTTAAACCATACAAAGCCTTTTTCGGTCCCGAAGACCGAGTCGGCTTCTTTGGGTCTTCAAACCCGGAGGTTGTTCCACGTAAACTTCCTCATGGATAAATCCATTTAGGAAGGCACTTTTGACGTCCATTTGGAATAACCTAAAATTTTTATAATAAGCAAACGCAAGTAATAGACGAATAGCTTCTAACCTTGCTACTAGAGCGTAAGTCTCATCATAGTCTATTCCTTCTTCTTGCGTATATCCCTTGGCCACAAGTCTTGCTTTGTTTCATACAACTTTTCCTTTCTCATTCATCTTGTTCCTGAACACCCATTTAACTCCAATAACAGTTTTGCCTTTTGGTTTAGATGTCAATTCCCGAGACATCATTAATGTTGAACTGTCTGAGCTCTTCTTGCATAGCTTCGATCCAGCTTTCATCAGATAAAGCTTCTTCTATGCTTTTTGGTTCAATTTCAGAAATGAGAGCCACAGCACTAGATTCTTCACGCCTTTTGGATCTGGTGCGAATTCATTCATTAATTTCACCGATAATGAGATCTTTAGGATGATTGGACTTATGCTTCCAGTTACTGGTTGATTTTTCTGGATGATGATCTCTTTCTTTATTTGAATCTTCACGAACAGCTTGATGTTGATCTTCCAGAGTCTGAGATGCTTCTTGAGTTGAAAGCTTTGGAGGGTCTGGAGCAGATTTAGACTCTTCATGATGAGTTTGATCGATTCATCTTGCGTAGAGTCTTGAAATTTGACATTCATTGACTCTTCCACAGATCGACTCTTCTTGTTGTAGACTCGTAGGCTTTGCTTGATGTAGAATATCCAAGGAAGATGCCTTCATCTTATCTTTCTTCAAACTTACCAACTCGATCTTTAGCATTTTTCAATATAAAGCATTTGCAACCAAACACATGAAAGTATGAAACAATAGGCTTCTTACCTTTGAATAACTCATAAGGGGTTTTCTCTAGAATAGGTCTTAAGAAGACTC
The DNA here is from genome assembly GCA_017140615.1 of Eucalyptus cladocalyx. NCBI lineage: Eukaryota > Viridiplantae > Streptophyta > Magnoliopsida > Myrtales > Myrtaceae > Eucalyptus > Eucalyptus cladocalyx. The sequence continues at coordinate 27,631,387 of CM029516.1, forward strand.
TATTGATGATATAGCATGCTGTTGAAATAGCTTTAAAATCGTGAAGAAATCTTACTTTCAATTAAAAGAGTTCTAGCCATTTCTTGAAGAGATCTATTCTTTCTTTCCACAACTCCATTTTGCTCGAGTATATGGCGAAGAGAACACATGATTAAATCCAGATTTATCACAAAATTTTGTAAAATCTTGATTTTCAAATTCACCTCCATGATCTGTTCTTATACTTGAGATAACACACCCTTTTTCATTTTGAACCTTTTTAGCAAATTTTTCAAAATACAAGAAGGTTTCGGACTTACTTGCAAGGAAATATACCCAAGTAAAGCGGGAGTAATCGTCCACAATTACTATGCAATATTTCTTACCTCCAATGCTCTGAGTTTTGGTTGGTCCAAAGAGATCCATATGCAGCAACTGTAGTACATGATTAGTAGAGACATGATTTATTGACTTAAATGAATTTCTTACCTCGCTTTCCCGAAATACATGGAGTGCATGGATCGGACTTTTGGTAAGGTAATTTTGGTAGACCTCGAACAAGCTGCTTTGATGAGATTTTGGCTAATTGCTTCATGTTGACATGACCAAGCTTTCTGTGCCATAAGCTTGCTTCGTCTTGAATTGAGATTAGGCATTGCGATTCATTTGGTTTCACATCCAAAAGATAGATGTTTCCATGCCTTCGACCCATAAAAGACTGAGTAGAGTCTTTACTAGTTCCAGAATATATTCCTTCTTGAAAGGAGATCTTGAAACCAGTATCACACAATTGGCTAATGTTGAGAAGGTTATAGTTGAGTCCTTCCACTAGAGAAACATTGCTTATTGTGAGATTTCCAATTTTCACAGTTCCAAATCCCACAATGCTTCCTTTGCTGCTTCCTCCAAATGAAACTTTTCCACCATTTACTTGGACAAGCTTTATGAAGCAATTTGAGTCTCCTGTCATGTGTCTTGAGCATCCACTATCAAGATACCATTTTACCTTTTTCTTGACGGAGACCTGCATTTAAAAGAGAGTCTCAAGTTTTCTTTGGTACCCAAATTTTCTTGGGTCCTTTGGTGTTAGTAAGATAAACAGTATTAGCTCATGTTTTCTTAACAGGTTTCCAAACCATAGGACACTCTTTTTCAAAGTGATCCGGATCACTGCACTTTGAACACCCGAGGGCATTTCGACCTACAAACTTTACAAAAACTTTCTTGAAATGATTTTTGTAAGCCTCTCTCGAAGGTCTTTGCTTGATTCTTTCTTTTACTTTAGGAAAATCAATCAAGGGAATAGTTTCTGCTGTCATACCTAGACCAGACTTATTGAAGTAAGGTCTTTGAGCTGAAAGAATTTTTTCAAGTTTTTCGGACCCTATTGAAAATTTCTTTGAAATATTTGATAAGTCAGTTTTTAAAAGAGCATTTTCTTTCAAAAGACTATTTTCATTTTCTTTAAGAGTGGAAACATTCAAGTCTAAACTTTTAACTCTTTCTACTAAAATGTTTTCCTTTTGTTTTAGAGCTGAGTTTTCCTTTTTAAGCTCGGAAATTCTTTTGAGAGAAGTCTTAAGACTAAGACATAGTTCATCAATGTATTTAGAAACTTTGACAGGAATTTTGAAATCACTTACCTCAAATTCACCGTCTCGAGTCGATCCGAATCGAGTCCGAGTCCGATTGTGCCATCAGACATAGATTGGCATACTCATTATCACTTTCTTCACACTCTATATCACTCCAGGTTTTGACTTTGAGAGCTTTTCGAAATTTTCAGCTTTCCCTCTCTTCTTCTTCAGAAGAGGACAGTTAGGGTCCGATGTGTCCCTTTTTTTACATTCAAAGCAAACTACATCTTTGTTTGATTCCTCATCATCAACAGACTTGGTCTGCTGTCTTTGAAAACTTTGTTTCTTTGAGTTAAATCTTCTTCCTTTTCTATTTAGTTTTCTGAATCTTTTTATCATGAGAGCAAGCTCCTCATCATCCATATCATCTTCAGAATTTGTATAATCAGAATCATTATTTGATTTTAATGTAATGGATTTCTTACCTCTTGGATCTTCGTCTTCATTGATTCGTTCGACTTCATAAGATTGAATCCAATCAGCTTGTCGACAGATAGTGGCATGATTCTTTGCGTCTCCCTTATTGAAGTTTTTATGTGATTCCAATCCTTGGAGAGTCCACGCAGAGCTTGTTTACCTTCATGGGATCAGAAATTTTTTGTCCTTGATTCTCAAGACCATTGACAATATCTCGTAAAACGGCTAAACATGTCGTTATAGATTCTCCTGGTTTCATCTTGAAGGCTTCATATTGACCGAGGAGAATGTTAATTCGGTTTCCTTCACTCGATCTGTTCCTTCATAGGTGATATGTAATATGTCCCAAACTTCTTTTGCTGTAACACAAGAAGATATTCTGTTATATTCAGTTGGTGACAAAGCATAATATAAAGAATAAATTGCTTTCGCATCGAGTGCTTGTCTCTTGAATATCTCTTCTTGAGTCATTTCGCTGGTCTCAACAGTTTCTTTCCCTCTTTCAGAGACTGATGCGGCTGTAGGAGTAATTCATTTTTCTACAACATCCCATTCCAGAGGATCCTTTGATCATAGGAAGGCTTTCATCTTGTTTTTCCAAATGTTGTAATCCTTCCCATCAAAGTAGGGTCGTCTGGTATTGCTTTGCCCTTCCACCAGCCCTGGTGCTAGCATACTAGCCATGGATCTTTTACTCTGAAGTAAAACACTTCAAATAAAGTGAGTACACGAGCTCTGATACTAATTGATATAGCTAGAATAAGTACATAGAGGGGGGAGAATAGGTATATAAACGATTTTTCTCAATAATTGCACAATACTAGACAATTAAAAGATTTGAGACAAACAATAATCAAAGTAAGACTGAGAGAAGAGAAAATTGAACACGCAGTTTATAGTGGTTCGGCTTATTTCAAGCATACGTCCACTCTTCTGCACTGACAGCCTATTGGCTGGATTCCACTATGAACAAAGAGATGTTACACCGTTGATCTTCCTTGATTTCTAGGTGTAGATGATCTACTACACTTGCTCAAGGTATCACCAAGTATAGACACTCTCTGTGTATACTATTTCGCTCGAATGAATCGACTAATAATCAAGGTGCTTCGAGACTCGGAATTTCTCTATCGATCACATTTTTAACACAACTAGAACGTCTTCCTTTTTATACTCCTTTATGCCATCATACCGTTGGCACTTACCAAAGGAATTCCTCCAATCTACCCATTGGACGGAATCAATCAAGAAGATCATTCGAGTTATAAAAGGAACTCGACGATAACCCATTAATCATGTTCGCCCATACAATCGATCTTGGTTTCCAAGAATAGAACCTTCCAAGAATATTTCGTCGATCATCGATCTTCAATCGATCTTGATTACGAATAAAAGAATCCGTTATAATTACCCAGCCAAGAGATCTTCTCCAGAGGATAGGACTAAATCCTCAACCAAATACTTCGGCTCTAGATTGCCTTTGTCACGGGATCAGAAAGACTGTCAATGAGAATAGTCTTGAGTCTTGAGTCTTGAGTCTTGAATGCTTTGAGTCTCGGTGATCGAAATTCTTCGGACTTTAAACGAGACGGTCTACAAATATCCAGACTAGACTGATAGAAACGTTTTGACAGCTTCAAAATATTATGGAAAGATTTCTCCAACAAAAGTAAATGCAAAGGATTGATCAAATGCTCTTCCAAAAACGTTCAACCCTATTGCAGAGACACTTATAACATTTCACCACATGTCGATGTCGACTATACATCGCCGAGCCCGAACAATTTCACAAAGCTGATTGCACTTACCGTTGGCCGTTTCAAAACCCCACCACACGTCCCACGGAGACAACTTCATACTCCAGAAATTTCACGCAAAATCCAACCACCTCAGCCCTCATCTCATTACTACAACCAAAACTCGGACATTCATGAACACGTGTACACTCAAAATATTCCATCCAGGGCAGGTAGAAGGATGTGCCCCTACATTTTATTTGGTCTTGCCAATGTTGAACTTCCACTTGCTCAATTGCTCTTACCACTTTAATTGGTAGATCCCTGACCCGATCAAGCCAGAAGAGATTGATGTGACCGAGGTATTTGGAGCTACACCTTTTGAAAAAGAATGAATTGAACTTAACTGCCATCCTATAATGTTTCATCCCAAAACATTTCTTGAATAGTATCAAGAACTGCTACATTACATAACTATGCATTCCACGTCCTTGTAAAAGAAGATTTTTCCATTGAGGCATTACTGATATAATAAGACATTCTTACTATGAATAGGGTCATCCTTTCTTCCCTACAAGTCTACAAAGTGGAAGAGCATGAAACGAACTTACTGAAGCCATACTTGGATGCACTGAGTAAATGTGAATCAATGCACCTCAATCCTTAGTTTTGGTGAATCCCACTAGAGTCCATCCGTGAGAGCAATCTAAATCAACACAGCGTCCACTCTCTCAATCCTTATCCATACGAAAGATATGGATGTTGTGCCTTCTTTATGGGTTCACTGAAAAGGAAAAAAAAGAAAACGCACAGAGGTTTAGGTCAAGGTCATCGAGGACTTTTCAGTGTATCAAGAACGTTTATTCAAGTCTAGCCTACTATTTCTCTTGGTCCACACTTAGAGATGTTCACAGAAGCGAAAATTTCTTGCTGATCATTTTGGCCGGCATGGAGACGAAGACTTTTGCATTTCACAGGAAGTTGCCGCGGGACCATGAAGAAGAAAAAAGACGGAAAAAAAATCAAAGGAGAGAACCTAGCTTAAAGCGAGTTCCGCATGATCTCTGGAACGCCGTCTGAAGGACGATCTGGACTGTTTTAGCAGACTATGTGGTAAACCATTCTAACATTAACGCCGTAACAGGATCTATTAATCATGATCGACTCACTTTAGATTAAAGCATGAAAATGACATCCGAGAAGAACTTGGCTATATAACATCTCCATCATCAAGCCTCATGTACTCCTGAGTCGGCAGAATGGAGGGCACACGTGAAAATCATCTCAGAGTAATGGCGCTATGCAAGAGTATGGGTGATTTGTGGTCAGAGGGTCAGAGGAGGATGTCACCAAGCCGGTCAATGAAATGCCTGAACAAGAGAAACATGAATGTGAACTTATTCTCTATGGTAAACTTTTCTCAAAACTGAATGTCAACTTTCAAGCTTTATTCAGCACTACAAAGAAAGCGTGGAAGACAGATTTGATAAAATGTGAAATGATCAAACCTGGGTACTATCTCTTTATTTTCCACCCAGTAGAAGAGAAGAAACGTGTGCTAGACTCTAGGCCTTGGTCCTTTAGTAGTAATTGTTGGGAAAATATGGCTTCGAATTGGATAGGACAATGAAGACAAATCTGTAGAGTACTCAAGTCAGATTTTGAGGTGTGATATCACTTTCTTTAAAGATTTATTTGCCCCACAAAGTTGCTAATGGTCACCGGCAAATATCCTCCAAGATACAACAGAGTCTCAAAATTGAGAATACTAAATAGCAATTCTAGTATTTCTCCAATGTCTCTTTAGGAAACAATTGAAAGGATAGCTGTAGTTTACAAAAAAGCAAAAAATGATCACTTTTGTTTTTCTAAAAACTGACATGTATATATATAAAACACTCTTAAAACACAAGCAACTCTTCATGAAAAATTGCAAAATGAACAAACGTGTCCTTTCGAAAGAAGTTGAAAACTGAACAATTGCAACCATTTGGAAAAAGTTTCAAACTGAACAAGTATCTTTTCCAAAGGTTATCTTGAAAAGACACAAACAAAAATTTGGAATAATAATAATAATTTTCATTTTTTTTAAATAAATAAAATTTTGAATTTTGAATTTTTATATTTTATATTTTATTTCCTAAAATTCTCAAAAAAATTACAATTTTTTTAAGGATTAATACTTTAAAAAACTCCAAACTGGTACACCTCTAACAAATTTACCTAAAACTATTTTTTTAACCACAAAAAACCCCAAACTGATATACCTTTGACAAATTTACCACAAACTAGTACACTTGTAACAAATTTACTCTTTGTTAGTTTTCGTTAAATTTTACTGTCAAATTATTAAGTTAAATGACACGTGACAGTTGATTGATATACCAATTTGGAATTTTACACTCCGTTTGTCACGGTTTACAATTTTTGTGATTTTTTTGTGGTATTAATCCAATTTAACGGAGGGTATATTTATCACAAATTTATCAGTTTGGGGTTTTTTGCGGTCGAATAAATTAGTTTGGGGTAAAATTGTCATAAATGTACCAGTTTATGGTTTTTTATGATCAATTGTGGTAAATTTGTCACATGTGTTCTAGTTTGAGGTTTTTCATGGTCAAAAAAATAGTTTATGGTAAATTTATCATAAGTGTACCAGGTTTGGGGTTTTTCAGGGTATTAACCCTTTTTTTAAAATAATTTTTATAATTTTTATAATTTTAAACAAACCTTTGAATTGATTAAAATTGATAACATAACAAAAAAAATAAATAAAATAGCAAAGAGGTTAATGTTAATTAAACCGCTAAGTGCGCCAAATAATCATGCACCCACACGCGGGTATGGTGGAGTCTAGCTCCACCTAATCATTCCTTTAGATACAAAAAAAAAAAAAAAAAAAAACCACACTTATTAATTGGCCTACTTTCTCCCACTTTTCCTATGTGGGACATGGAAAATGCACTTAGTTTCTTTTTACAAACAAACCTCCAACAGTAATCTCCTTGTATTATAGGAAGGAGACCCCAACGTCCTTGAACATTGTTATGAATGTAAGCATTATGCTTTCTGGGTACATTTGCTAGGTATACCACGCACTTTGGTTGTGACATCCAGATTTTCGGATTCTAATTTTGACTGGATAAATAGGGCCGTTTTTGTTCAGATGAAGTCGGGGATTGTGAAATTGAGTATGAGGGATTCTTGGATAAAGAAAATAATTAATTTGATAAGTGAGACATCAATTGATTTAATGAGAGTCATTTGAGAGAAATTCAAGAGGGATATTGGATGCAAAAATGCAAGAGGGGAATCAAGAATTCTAATATGAAATTCTTTTGGGAGTATATGAGCTTGTTCAAAAGAAATTGAAATAAGAATTTTCTATTTGAGGAAATTCTTTTCTTTTGAATTTATCCTCATTTCCCCTTTCCTTATTTGGCCAAACACCTTTCCCCATTTCTCTCTCTCTTTCTCTCTTTCTTTTTCCTTTTTCTCCTTCTCTCCCTCTCTTTTTCTTTTCCCCCTCGTGCGAATTGCCCCCCCCTTTCTGCCGATTCCAACTTTGCTTCCTCCACTTTTCCTTTTACTTTTGACTTTTCAAACCCTCACTCTCTCTTATCTCTAACTCTCTCTCTCTCTAGATTCCCTCACTCTCTCGACATCTCTCTTCTTCGCCCTCTCCGTGTGCCGAACGAGCAGAAACAAGAACAAAGACAGCAGCTCGCCGTCGCGCCGGAGCATCGCCACCGGGCCGCCGTCCGCACCACCCGCGCACGCCGTGCGCTCCGCCACCGCCTTCGTTTTGCCGTCCTCGCGTGCGCCGTCCGGCTCCCAACCGCCTCTGTTCAGCTCTGTCTTGGCTAGCACCAGCCACGATCCGGCCACCTCCGGCCACCGTGGGCCACCGCTCGGCCTCGCCAAGCCACCACCCGCTCTCCCGACCTCTGGCCGCCCCCAACCCTCTCTCTTTCTTGCTGTTTTGCGGCTGAACCAGCAAACCCACGGAGTGGGTATCCAGCTATTCGTGGGTCATTTTAGGCCGTTTCCGGGCCCCGAACCCGAGCCGTACTTTGGGAATAATTGATCCTCGCGTCGAGCCCGTCGTTTTGAGTGAGTTTTACTCACTAATACCTTCTTAGTGTGCTAATTATACTTAAAGGTTGATTAATGTTAATTAAGTGTAATTAGGTGGAAATTCAACCGGGGTGGCCGGTGACCGGAATTTCGTGCTGATTGTCGTGGAGTGGTCCGTTTATTTAATTGAGCTTTAATTCGTGTCGAATTGATTTAATGATGCATTTTTAAGTTATGTTCTTAAATAATGCGATGTTTAGTTATGTGATTGAGGATTGGTCGCAGTAGTGGCGAGACCGACTGAACCTTTATTCTTCTAGAAATGCCATCAAGAGAATGACGTGGCTTGGTCGCAGTAATGGCGAGACCGAATGGATCTTTATTCTTCTAGAAATGCCGTCAAGAGAATGACGTGGCTTGGTCGCAGTAGTGGCGAGACCGACTGGACCTTTATTCTTCTAGAAATGCCGTCAAGAGAATGACGTGGCTTGGTCGCAGTAGTGGCGAGACCGACTGGACCTTTATTCTTCTAGAAATGCCGTCGATAGAATGACGTGGCTTGGTCGCAGTAGTGGCGGGACCGACTAGACCTATGACGTGGCCTGGTCGCAGTAGTAGCGGGACCGACTGGACCTTTATTCTTCTCAAAATGCCGTAATGTTAATAGATAGCCGGCTGTAAGTAGGCTATGCCCTTGTGTGGCAGTGAATAATAATTGGAATGTGTGCTAAGTGCAATCGTGATTTATATGAAAGTGATGCATTCCAATTGTTTGAATTATTATTACTACCTGAGATGATGTGATACAAATTGTGCTAACCTGCATGAAGGAATTGAGGCGAGGTGAGTTCTCTGCGTGATGTGGTTAAGCCACCCTTGGGCGTATTTCCTTTCTAATAGGGGTTTAGGGGGTAGAACTTGCTGAGACGTTGTCTCAGTGGTTATTGAATAACCATTTCAGGACCTGGATGAGGAGCCTAAGGAGCATGAATCGATGAGGAGATCCCCTTGAGGAACCCGAAGAGGAGTACGTGGAGGAGGACCCCGAGGATAACCCCGAGTACGACCCGGATGAGGACTGAGATCCCGTTCTGTCTTGTCAGACCTTGTTTGCATGTGAATAGACGTTAGACCAGAGTTGCGTATATATAGTATTGTAGAATACTATGAGATGCATGTAAAAAGATGTAGTTGTGAATTTTCAGTAAGAAAAATATATGGCCTGCTTTTTTATCCCATTGCTTTATTGTCTGGGGAATTATATCTGCTTCCGCATGTGCTATTAAAAATGAAAGGGTTGGCGATACATAGTCCTGGGATATCGCATTTTAAAATCGACCAAAAGTAAGGGATGTGTGCGTGCCTGAGGGTCGGGGCGTGACATTGGTTACTGAAAAGGCCCTGCAAAACATCGCCTCAAAGCTAGGCAAAGTAGAGGAGGTTAAAATAGAAGCAAGTAATAATAGCTCATGCAAAAATGGGAGAGTTAAAGTGCTACTGAACTTAGAAATCCCGCTAGAGACAAGAACCATTATTGAGTTGGCAAGTGGGAAATGGTGAATTGATTTCAAATATGAGCAACTGCCTCATTTTTGTTACTCCTGCGGCTACATTGGACACTATACCCAAAATATCCATATGAGGACACAGGATTGGCCCAAGACAAACCTAGTAGTTATGGTTCTTGGTTGAAAGCGGAGGTAAAAGAATACAATACGTGTTGGAAGACTTTTTTATGGGAAAATAGACCCAAGCCTTGAAGAATAGGAAGTCATACCAGAAACATGTATCCTCACAAAAGAAATGAACCTGCAGAAGGATCAAACATAGTCGAATAAGGCTTTGGTAGTCTACAACTCAGCAACAAATGTACAAATGGTGGAATATGTAGCCCTGAATGAAGGAAAGAGAATACAGCAAACTCAGGTACTATCCCTCCCCTCAACCGAAAGTTATAGATGTACATGGATTCCAAAGAAAGAAAAGGCAAGACTTAAACTGCAAAAAAACATAATCGCTTTGCCCTATATGGGAAGCAAGAAAGCTCTAGGCACTTGATGGTTGAGGAGAATCTACTGGACACCTCGGTCTAGGTATGGGAAGGAGACAGAGAACAGACTTTGGTGGCTAACCCGAATAAGCCACCACGGTATACAGAAAGTTGTTGAGCTAGAACTATCTAGGGTTGGGTAATCCTCTAACAGTTCAGCATCTTCAATGAGCCTTAGTGGCTCGAGAGAGGATCAACTTGATTTTCTAATGGTAACCAAGAACAAGGAAACTGTAGTTGAGTGAGTATGGAAGCATCTTTAATATAAAAATGCAATTATTATTAATACCATTGGAATCGAGGGAGGATGGGCACTTATGCAAGATGAGGAGGTTCAGGTGGAGATAGTAACTAGCATTGAAGAGCTTATCGATGTTAGATGCAAGGAGCTTATTAGTGGAGTAATGATGAAGATATCCTTCTTACATGCATCCACAAATTATCAGGAGCGGCTGAAATTATGGCAAACTTTAAACTCCATCCATGTCTCTAATCGTCTACCATGGCTATGTGTTGGAGATTTCAATGAGGTCCTATATCAATGGTAAAAGCTTGGAAAGCGAGAATCAGATCGATATAAAATGGTGCAATTCTGGAATTTTATGAACTCATGCTCATTAATGAATATAGAGAGTAAGGGATATTCATATATATGGACTAATAACAAGGAAGGACCAAACCTTCTCAAGAAAAGACCAGATAGGGCTCTTTGGACTAATAATTTGACTAGGTTTCTTCCACAATGTTTGAGTAATTCGAGTAGTACTTTGGAAATAATAAGTCTATGGAGCAACAATTTTATCAAAAAAATTCCTCAGTCGAATGGGAACTTCCACATGATTGATTTGAGTTACAACAAATTGCAAGGGCCATTACCAAGATCGCTTCACAACTGCAATAAATTGGAATTCCTGAATTTCGCAAACAATCATATTAGAGAATTTCCCTTCATGGTTGGGCTCACTTATATGGTTGAGGGTACTTATATTGCGGTGTAATAGATTTCACGAATTTATTGGGGAACCGGCTGATAGAATTGAGTTCCCTATTCTGCAAATCAACGACCTGTCTCAAAATAGCTTTTCTGGTAGCTCGCCATCCAAATACTTCAAGCATTGGATTGCCATGAAAGATTTTGAGACAGATCCGCAAAGCTCCATTGGGGATATTAATGGATCGATCAGGGGTTTATTTCCATACCCAACCTTTGACTACTCTATGAGCATTAATGCCAAAAGAAACTAGAATTGCTCGATCTTTCCAACAACATGGTCTCCGGTCCTCTACCTCCATTCTTGGCAAACCTAACGAATTTGGAAGCATTGGACCTTTCTCAAAACCAGCTCTCTGGAGAGATATCTCAAGATTTGACGCAATTTACTTCACTTGCGGTCTTAGATATACCTTATAACTGTCTAACCGGGCCAATACCGCAGTCACGGCAGTTTTTTTTTTTTTTTTGGTCGGTCAGTCACGGCAGTTTGCTACGTTCGAAAACAACTCTTACAATGGAAACTCGTGGCTATGTGGCACTTCTCTATCTAAAAAATGCGGAGATCCCAAAGCATCACCGCCATCATCTCCGACGTCTGGAGAAGATCAAGATTGGGGGAGTGCAACGAATTTAGATTGGAAGATCTTGTGCATGGGGTATGCAAGGGGGTTAGTGATTGGAGTGGTCCTCGGGAACAGCTTGACCACAAGAAGAAGGGCTCAGAGACTCGTGAAGAACCTTGGCAGAAGAAAACAAAGGCGAAGAAGATAGAAAAGATGGTCCGAAACAGATGAATACTCGACCCAAATCTTTTGTGTTCTGTGTTTGAGTACCCGTAAATTCCTCTTGAACTTTTCTGCTTTAGATATCAACTTAGTCCTTATGTACTCTGAATAAAGCATCATGTAATCGTACATGTGGAACGTTGCAGTTTAGCCACATCTCACAAAGCTCCATTTCCTTTCACATTAGTTTTCTTAAAAACCATTATAATTTACACCAATCTAATAAAAAACTGAAATTTTCCGGCTATGCTTATCTAACATTGATTTCACAACCTATGAAAATCCGTGCCGACTCACTAAAAGCCCATTAAAATCCATATTTATGATGCATATGCAATCTCAGCTACTTATTTTTTCCCTATAGTTGCTTTACTCTTTTGTATTTTCTATGTATTGCGATATTTTTCTTCTTGAAATAAAAAAAAATAATAATAAAGCTTAGATATAATTACATTTGTAGCTGATGATTATGGCTATTTTTCAGAATATAAATTTCACGAGTACCCCCGTTATGGTCATTACATACACGCAGTGGCAATCTCACCAATGAATATACATATAGCTATAATTTCATAAAGCAAAATATCAGGAACAAAGTTCGCAAGCTCAACTCTCACCCTCTCAAATCATCTAATCCACCGTTTCCCAGAGAAAAACCTGGCTGGCATTTCTTCATACAACTCGCGAGCAAACCGAAAGGACTAGAAGAATTTCGACCTCAGTACCTCCAAAACACCCAAAACCAAAGCAGTCTCACAAGGCAACCAGAATCCCAACATGAACCGGGTAGAGATTGTTCTCGATGCCATGGTCGTTTGTCTGGACCAGAAAGGACAAGCTATAGACGTTCGGGGCTCCGGACCCCATCGGGCAGAACTTGTAGTTAAACTGCCGCTGGCGGCCGATGACAATCTGGCGACCGTTGGGGAGGATCTGGTTGGTCGTGTGCCAGCTGCGCACTGCCAGACCGTTCCCGATCTCCTGTCAGTCGCAACGGTCGTCCGAGCATGGGGACGAAGATGCGGACCTTCCGCTCTCCGTCGTCACAGCACAGCGTGTCGATGCGTTGCCGTAGGCGGTCTAACCTGGGAAGAGTCTCAACTCGTTCAAACCTGCATTTTGGTGGGCTTTCCTTTTTATAAACCCACATTATCTCAAATTTTACTAGCCCATATAATAATCTAGATACGATGATTTAATTGAATCCGTGCTGCTATATGTGGTTCTTTTATTCCCAAGACTTCTATATATAAATCGATTGAGTTCGCTCTGAAAGCGTTTGCACCATTGCGTGTGCTTCCATTGAGGTAGATCTCCGTCGCGCTATTCAATGGCGGTGACAATGTCGGAATTTTTGTCTTTTGGGCATGGTGATGCAGATGAGTTTGGAGTAAAAATCCCAATTTGTCCAAGATTTTGATTTTGGACTAGACTTGAATAATGGGCGGGCCGGTATTGGACCTAAAACCCTTCCCGTGATTTAAAAAGTATTAACTTTTTGATAGAAAGGTCGGGCTTCATGGCCCAATAGAAATTACTTGCCTAGACCTGCTTAATTTGTACTTCGGGCCTGGGCGGGCCAGAGAACCCGTGATCAGATATGCTTTATATCAAATTCGTTAAATCTTCATACATCGATGTCTCCATTACCTACTTAATTTGTACGCCCGGTAATAAACCGCTTTGACTAAGAACGCTTCGCGGTGCAGCAACTTACCAAGAATTACGGGAGAATATGCCGTGAAAGAGGAAGAGTTTTGGTGATGATTAGTTAAGATTAGCATGAACCAAAGAAGCATGTCAGCTAAGAAAAGGGTCGAGACTTTGTCAAAGTTACCCACATAGCTGGCTCAGAATGGTGCTATTAATCATATTCCAAGATCGAGAAAAGCGATCCTTCTTCGTAATTCAGCTCAAGTTAATTGATGTAGTAAAATAAGGCAGCCTACGTTTCTCAAAATGAAATCTGCTCATGCATCGCACATCAACTAGGCTCTTAAACACAAATTATGAATTCCCTAGGCCTAGTGGTCCGTAGGATGACCATTTATAAAATATGATTCCAGAGGTTCGCTGCCCCATCTTATGTCATTGTTCATTAAAGTGTTAACAAGTCTATAGACAAGGACTATTAGGTGTGATGGTTTTAATTATTAATGTGATGGGCCTAAGTTGGCCCGTCCGCCCATGTTGGGCCTAAAAGCCCGGCCCACAATATTAGGGCCCATGGATAGAGGGATATGATGAAGGGACACGTTCTTTTTGGATGGGGCGTATATAAGGGGAAAATAAAGAGGGAGGAATGTACCTTTTGGCAGAACGTACGTTCCTCCTCCCTCTCTCCCTCAAAAACACTTCCAAAAAGAAAGAATAGTAAGCAAGAGGCGACACCCTTCCTCCCTTCAAGGCGAATTGGCGTCATCGGATCGAATAGGGCCAAAATTCTCTTCCTCATATCGGCGTCGGTACTTAATCTGTATCTAACAAGGTACATTCGATTCTGTGATGTACCTTAGGATCGGTGATGCATGTGTTTTTCCCAGGCTCGTCTTCCGCACAAGTTTAGAGGTTCGATTTAGTGTCGAATCCAATTTTGGGAATCCGACAATCCCTACATTGGTATCAGAGCTATAGTTCTTGTTTCCCGATCCTTTTTCCATGTTTTTTCCAACCCCTTTCATGTTTATGGATGATTTCTTATTGATTTTTCGTGAAATTAATCGGCCGACACCGATCGGGGCGGAAAAATCCCGACACCCGAAACCTTGTTCATCCTTTTTTTTTCCTTTTTTTTTTTTCGAGTTTCTGTAAGTCGAAATCCATTTCTGATGGCGTTGGATGGAAGGTCTCGTCGAGACGAGCGCGACGAGTGACGGAACGCCGCCAAAGGCCGCCAAACGTGCCCCCACGCGTAGCCGAAGTGAAACGTTGCACGCGCCGATTCGCAGGGGCAGGTGCGTGCATCGCGCGCGCGTGCGCGGCCGCGTGCCACACGTGCCCAGTCGGTCTGTCCGACCCGGCGACCCGATCCGGCTGACCTCGACCGTTGACCGTTGACTTTGACCGTTGACCCAAAAAAAAAAAAGGAAAAGAAAAAGGGAGGAAAGAATGTGTTTCTTTTTCCAATTAAGTCTATGTGAATTATATGTAATCCCTTATTTGTTCTGCATTTGTTGCAGGAACAATGCCTCCCCTTAAGTTGCGCACACCTATTCGCGCAATTACCAATGAACAAAATGAAAGGCTTTCTAAGTTGTTAGCTGAGCTGACTGATCATCGATGGGAGAGTGGTGACTTAATTGATCACGTTCTTGAAGTCAACGGGAAAATTCAAAAGGTCATATGGAATGGTCATCCCTTGCCACAATCTGAGATGGTGCGATTTTTCATAAACACTCTTCCACCAGAATGGCAAGGAGTGTTGAATCGCATATGGGATGTCAACAAAGCCGCTTCATATAAGAAAATTGTGATGGATTTTATAGATGATTATTACTGGATTGTTACAAGGGAAAAGATCAAGAAATTGAACAAAAGATGATCTTTCCCAGTTCGTGTATTGACTTGGTGTTAGATGTATTGGCTGGTCTTTGTTTAGTGTGCTTTGTGGACATCTTATGTAATGTTTTTCTACCTAGTTATTGTTGGTGTGGCAACTGATATGTTAGTTGTATTATGTGAAAGCATTATTATTCTCTTGGATATCAAATATTATTTGCTTTCTGTTATTGTTGACTGCTGTGGGTAGTTCATAGAAGTTTTTGTAACTTCATAGAATTTATTTTGCATGGACAATTATATTAATGATAGTTTTAAGTTATGATTTTTGGATGATGATTGGAAACATAGTGACCTTTTGATTCTGAAACCTTACTTGAAATTATTCATTAATATGATGGTTTTGTGTAAAGTGGATGCATAAATGTTAATTAATTATTCGTGCATATATGTCTGATGTGTTCAGATCAATGGCTTCAGCCACAAAGAGCATAGTTGCCGAGCTGAACAAACGTGAAAAGCTCAATATCGATAACTATGAAATATGGCACATGAAAATCCAATATGTGCTGGAAGAGCAAGAGGCACTAGAAGCTCTTAACCTGACCATGATAGAACCTGAAGAAGGAAACACTGCACAACACAAGAGAGATAAGGAAGCATTTGTTGCATGGAAAAGAAAGAACTCTCTTGCTCGCATTACGTTGCTAAATAGCATGGAAAATGACGTCATGCGAGAGTTTAGGCATTTTGAGAATGCCAAGGAAATGTGGGAAGCGTTGGTAACAAGATTTGGTCATACTTCGGTGACTAGACTGAGACAACTCACTATTAGGTTTGACTCTTATAAGAAGCCTCATGGTTTAGACCATGAAGCAACACCTTAGAAAGATGTCAAACATGATTAATGAGCTGAAAGATGCTAGCCATGTCCTAACTGATGAGCAGCAAGTGCAAGCAGTGATCCATTCCTTGCCTAAGAGTTGGGAGCATATGAAGGTGCACCGACCCATAATGAGAATATCAAAACCTTTGAGGATGCAGTGCGCCATCTTGAGCTGGAAGAGGACCGCCTCTTGGCGGCTAAGCCGGAAGCTGAAATTTATCATGCTGGTTCTAGCTCACATGGAGCTTCGAGCTCCAAGCGCAAACGTCCTAACTGGTTCGATAAAGAGAAAGGCAAGGAAGCAGGTCCTTCAGGGAAGAAACCTAAGCTTAACCAACATGGAAGAGGAAATCATCCTCGAATGAAGAAGCTTACAAGGGTGAAGTGTTACAATTGTGACAAGAATGGTCAATATGCTCGTGACTGTCGTGAGCCAAAGAAGGTATACACCCATTGTATTTTTCAGAACTTTGCTTATGTGTCGAGTTCTGTATTCTTAGCTGAGTCTAATCCTTTGTGGACTGTGGATTCAGGAGCAACAGACCATGTAGCGAAGGATAGAGGATCCTTCGTGGAATTCCGACGAGTACAAACTGGAACTAAGTGGATCTATGTGGAAAACAACTCCAGAGCTGAAGTAAAAGGAATTGGCACCTGCCAACTAAACATGCGTGGTGGACGCACTTTGTTCCTACATGATGTATTGTATACTCCGGAGATTCGTCGGAATCTAGTGTCTGTTTTAGTGTTGGTCAAACTAGGTTTTAATATGAACTTCCATAATAGAGGTATGGATTTGTTTTTGGATACAAATTTCTATGGTTGTGGTTATTTTCTGGATGGTTTCATTGTATTAGATATTAACTATGTTAATGCAAATGTTTGTTATTCCCTTCTCACGTCTCCTAATTCATATGATAATGATGTGAATGTGTGGCATGCTAGATTTGGTCATATTGGCCAACAACGTATGAATAGACTAGCCAAAGAGGGCTTGTTGGGCAACATTGAAAAAGTCGATTTGCCCATATGTGAGCATTGCCTAGTAGGGAAAACGACAAGGAAATCATTTGGAAAAGGTAAAAGAACTGAATTTCCTCTGCATTTAATCCATTCTGACATCTGTGGTCCTATGAATGTAAGAGGAAGGCATGGGGCTGTTTATTTCATCACTTTTATAGATGATTATACTCGATTCGGATATGTCTATTTGATTTCTCATAAATCTGAAGCATTAAGTTGTTTCAAAAGGTTTATGAACTTGGTAGAAAATAAATTAGACAAGAAAATAAAAGCATTGAAATCCGATCGAGGTCGAAAATATTTATCTGATGAGTTCAGAAAATTATGTGATGAAAAAGGAATAGAAAGACAGTTGTCTATTCCATATACTCCTCAATAAAATGGTGTTGCAGAGAGAAGAAACAGAACCCTACTGGAAATGGTTAAGTCCATGATGGCGCATGCTAACTTACCTATCACTTTTTGGAGTGATGCGTTGTTAACTGCTGCCTATATACTTAACCAAGTGCCTTCCAAATCAGTTATTTTCACTCCATATGAATTATGGACAGGTAGAAAATCAGACTTAAGTTTTCTTAAGCCATGGGGTTATGCTGCCTATACTCATGAGCCCTCTCACAAGTTTGGAAAATTGGGTCCTAGAGGAAAGAAGAGTATTTTCATAAGATACTCCGAACACTCAAAAGGGTATGTGTTCATAGGTGAGCAGGAAAGTGGGAGCATAACTGAATTTGAATCACGGGATGTCACATTCTTAAAGAATGAATTTCCTAAGAAAGGCGAAATAGGTGAAGATTACTCCCTATTTGAAACATTGGATCAAGATAATGATATTAGTGGAGTTCGTCCAAGTGGGAGTAATATGAGAAGTGATGAATTAAATTCAACTCATTCTCAATTACAACCACATGATGAGACGACATCATCATTATCTAATCCTAGTGGGAGCATAATGGGGAATGATGTGCACAGTGTACAATCTCCCGTACGGCGAACAAGTCGCAAAAGCATTCCCCGTTGACGTTTTGACATTAAAGGGGAAACTTTTATGATTGCTCCGCAAGATGAGGATGAGCCTAGAAATATTAATGAGGTTCTAAATTACCCTAGTAAGGAAAAATGGATTCATGCAATGGAAGAGGAGATTGAGTCAATGAAGTCAAACCAAATTTGGGAACTGGTTGATCTTCCAAAAGGACGCAAAACTATTGGGAACAAGTGGGTTCTCAAAATAAAGCGAAAAGCTGATGGCTCGATAGAAAGGCATAAGGCTCGCCTTGTGGCGAAGGGGTATAATCAACATGAAGGAATTGATTATGAAGAAACATTTTCTTCTGTAGTGAAATTTACCTCGATTCGCATTATTCTGGCAATAGTGGCTAGTATGGATCTTGAGTTACATCAAATGGATATAAAGACTGCTTTCCTCATTGGAGAATTAGAGGAAGAAATATATATTGAACAACCTGTTGGTTTCATTACAAAAAGCCAAGAAGAAAAGGTATGTCGACTTTTGAGATCGATATACGGCCTTAAGCAGTCATCAAGACAATGGTATATACATTTTCATAATGCCATAATGGTATATGATTTTACAATGATAGATGAGGATCATTGTGTATATATCAAAAGATCCAAAGATCAATTTGTGATCATATCATTATATGTTGATGATATACTAATTGCCGGAAGCAATATGGAGTTTGTAAATACTGTGAAGAGTTGGTTATCTTCCAACTTTGAGATAAAAGATATGGGTGAGGCTGCATACATTCTTGGAGTTAAGATTTCAAGAGATCGTTCGAAGAGGTCGTTATCTCTTTCGAAAGAAACATATATAAATAAGATTCTTGAACGATTTCGTATGCAAGATTGTAAACCCATAGACACTCATATTGCAAAAGGTGAAGGATTGAGCCATAGACTATGTCCAAGGACTCCACAAGAGAAGGAACAAATGAAACATGTTCCTTATGCTAGTGCTGTTGGGAGCTTGATGTACGCTATGATGTGTACAAGACCTGACATATGTTTTGCAGTTGGAATGGTGAGTAGATACCAATCCAATCCAGGTCAAGCACATTGGAAAACCGTTAAGAGAATACTGAGGTATCTGAAGGGAACTGCTGATTACAAGCTGAATTACTAAGGAAAGGATCTGCGACTTGAAGGCTATTCAGATGCTGATTGGGGAGGAGACTTAAATGAAAGGAAATCTACCTCTGGATTTGCTTTCTTACTGAACAATGGCGCCATATCATGGAGTAGTAAGAAGCAAACGTGTATAGCCTTGTCCACGATGGAAGATGAGTTCGTGGCATTATCAGCAGCAGTACAAGAATGAGTTTGGCTTAAGAGATTTTTGGATCATTTAGGTGTTATTGAGAAAGCTGCAAATCCATTATTGGTTAACTGTGATAGCCAAGCAGCTATAGCATACACCAAAGATCCAAAATATCATGGCAAGACCAAACATATAGATACCAAGTATAACTTTGTCAAAGATATGGTTGCACGAAAGGATGTGAACTTACAGTACATATCTACGCATAGAATGGTAACAGATCCTATGATAAAGCCAATACATGATCATGTAAAATCTCTAGGACTGCGTAGAGGCTGATGTACTGAATATTGTAATTTCCCTGAAATGTTCACATTTAATGAATTTGTGTTTTTATCATTAATGCCTTTGAATCTTTATTTGATCTTTATGCATCTTAATGCTCAGTGCATTACTTTAAGTTGAGAAAGTATGTTGGACAGATATAAGATTGGCCCACTCACACAGGTAATCGCCTCTATTTACTATGTGATAAATAGAGATGAGACGGTTTTTAAGCTTATTATCTAGATGATAATTGAGAGCTCAAGCTTAAAATATATATGTCACCTTAACTAAGTGTTAAGATGAGGACATGATATGTACTATGTCCGAAAGTAAAATACCCCACATATTTTACTTTATCTGTCTAAGATGCGAGATGTGAGTTCTGATGAATTATGTGAATAAGTAGATACGTGAACTCAAGTTAGACATTGAGTATGTCTGAACTATCATCTGTACGGTATTGAAGCTGTAGACATACGCTCCAATGGAAAGGAGTTAATACCGTAATACGTATTTCATACTACGTATGCATGAGACGACCAATAAGAGTGGCAAAAGTTTGATCTCAACTTTTATACCGTGTGAGACTCTTGAGGAAAAGAGTTCCTCAATTTTAGTGCCCTCGGGACTCTTACTTATTCTCAAAATTTCTATTTAGTGTTTGCTATCTTAGGATGTTGCCAATGATCATGAGTTGATTCGATCTAATGGGACATTTCTAGAAAAGAAAACTAAACTGAAATTGAGAGTTTGAAGAAAAGAGGAAGATCAAATTTGGAGAATCACATTGTAGTTTTTGTATTCACTGGTCGACCAATTATGACTGTCTTTGGGATAATCATAATTGTGAATACAATATATATATATATATATCATTATTTAAAAGAGATCAAGAGAGATATAAATGTGATCGATTGATCTAGGGTACTGCATACTAAATCTACTCAGAGTGTAATACCCATTATGAGCTGCTATATATTCCTAACAATGTATGACAACGAGCTCTCAAAGTATACTGGTCGCACGGATTATTCACCGGTATGAATGTTGAAGAGAGGTAAAGAGGATCATGTTTGGCCCACCATGTGCGAGTGGGAGATGATGGTTTTAATTATTAATGTGATGGGCCTAAGTTGGCCCGTCCGCCCATGTTGGGCCTAAAAGCCCGACCCATAATATTAGGGCTCATGGATAGAGGGATATGATGAAGAGACACGTTTCTTTTTGGAGGGGACGTATATAAGGGGGAAATAAAGAGGGAGGAATGTACCTTTTGGCAGAACGTACGTTCCTCCTCCCTATCTCCCTCAAAAACACTTCCAAAAAGAAAGAATAGTAAGCAAGAGGCGACACCCTTCCTCCCTTCAAGGCGAATTGGCGTCATCGGATCGAACAGGGCCAAAATTCTCTTCCTCATATCGGCGTCGGTGCTTAATCTGTGGCTAACAAGGTACATTCGATTATGTGATGTGCCTTAGGATCGGTGATGCATGTGTTTTTTCCCGGGCTCGTCTTCCGCACAAGTTTAGGAGTTCGATTTAGTGTCGAATCCGATTTTGGGAATCTGACAATCCCTACAAGGTGAAAACAATTTTAGGAATACATATGACATGAAGATTTTGCCTTGATTTTCATCTAGAAACAGAATATTCAGTCCTTAGGAATTGAGCCGCCACACTAGATTAACAAACTCACATTCGATATGGTTTTTTAAATCTCACTATTGCTCAGGTTGCCTCGCTTTCTTCTTTCTGCCTCCGTCCTTCTGGTCTTTTTCGTTATCGCCAAACTTCGGGTTCTTCCAAAATTCTATGCCTAGTTGCGAATTCGCTACGGCTGCCTCTCGTAGGGATTTGCATCAAATGGCCTCTTCCTTACCGCATCATTTGCTCAGAGACATAGCAAGCGAGCACGGGATGTTCATGAGCCTTCAGGTGGGCGAAAGTTTCAGCCGTGGTTTTCTCATGGGCAGAGCATGCCACGGAGATGTTTAAGGTCCAAGAGTAGAATTTTGTCCAGAGGCCTGGTATTTTAGCTTCTCGGGTTATCAATTATGACGGTTAAAGTCTTGTTTTCTGTCCATGTAGTGAACACTGGAGACAGCTGGTGGAGCTCGAGGTCCTGAGCAATAAGCAGGTCCAGACTTTCGGATCGACCGGAGGAGAAGAAGCATGGAACTTCTTTGGTGATCGCTTTGTCTCGAGGTGCACCGATCAACCCGATCAAGAGATCCGTCTCCTTGGCGAATGACCTCAAATATCCAGGGCCGTATTCAGTTGAAAATTTACATATCAGGAGGGCTCATCGAACTGTTAATGCTCTCTGGAGGCTTCGACCTACGCGATTAATTCCCCTCTCCGGAGCTGCCGGGGTCTTCACTGGGATGAGAAGGGCACTAAAAGAATACACTGGAAAATGGACAAGATTCTCGACGGTGTCATTGCTGGTCACAAAGAGAAGAAAGAATTTGCTGGCTTCGCCTGAGTTGTCGAGGAGGGTCGCCCTTGCAATTTTAAATTTTTCCTCTTTTTTTTTTTAAATTTTAAAATCGAAGTCCTTTATGCATTTCATGAAAACTCTTTACCCTAAACTAAATGCAAAGGTTTTGATAAAATGCTCTTCCAAAAGTATCCCACCCTATTGCGGAGACACTTATAGTATTTCATCACGTGTTGATGTCGGCCACATCCCCAAACTCAAACACCCTTTCAAAACAGATTGTACTTACCGTCGGCCGTTTTAAAACCCCACCACACCTCCTACTAATGGTAATCATGGTTCGAATTGAGCCAGTCCAGCACCTAACTTAGTGACAAATCCTTATAGTGTTAGTCCTCAATTTTTGGGACTGAGGACAAACCCGGTTAAGCCTAGGACCGAGGATCGGACCGACCCTATTTTTTTCATTTTTTGTATTCCCTAAAAAGACAAACCTATTATTTCAAATTATATATCTATCAATAAGGGTGAGCCATGAGACGAGGGCGAGCCACGAGGCGAGCGGCAAACAATGAGCATTGCTCATGAGCAAAAAAGGTTTCTAATTAGGGCTTGTTTCCTTTTGATCTACTCGGCAATGAGCAAGGTTAGCGAAGAAAGGCGAGCGACGAGCACAGTGAGTGTCGGCGACGAGCGGCACGAGCGATGAGAGGCATGGCACGAGCGATGAGAGGCAAGTGCCGAGCAGGGCAATCATCACGCGGCGAGAAGGCCGAGGTTGATCACGAGCAAAAAATTATTTCTTTCCAGTAAAAATTGAAGAGGATAAAGAAGAAAGAAGAAGATAAAAAAGAAAGGAGAATGAGAGTACTTGAAGAGGAGAACACCAGTTGAGGACGCTTAAGTGAGAGTTTGCTCTTTAGAATAAATATAAGAATACTATATATAACATATAATATATCTAAAATATATATTAAATATAACATATATAATCGGGGTAAGTCCAGTTTAGATCAATCCTAAATTCTCAAGATCGGGAACCAACTCACACAATATTGATCCAGGGATCTTATGACCAATGACCGACCCAATTCCTCTCAAAATCAGACCAAGACTAGTAGGGTTGGGCCAGGCCAAGGTCAACCCTAAACCAATGCTCACCCCTACCTCCCACAAAGTCAACTTCGTACTCCAGACACAAAATCCAAACGCCTCAGTCCTCATCTCATAATTACAACCAAAACTTGGAAATTCATGAACACAAGCAAAAAAAAGAAAAAAAAAAAGCATTTAGGACTAGGAGCAAACCTAACTAATCTTTGATTCGGATCTCCCTCGGCAGGGCGAGAAGCGGCACGAGAACATCCCATCGGAGCCAAATACATCACCTGATTCCAAATCGAGGTCGCTAAGCCATTTGAAGAACATCGTCAATCCTTGTCCACCAATACGATATGAATCGATTGAGCTCGCTCTAAAGGCGTTTGCATAGTTGCATGTGCTTTCGTTGATGGAGATCTCTGTCGCGCTACTGAGGCGCGGAGAGAGTCCCCAGCTGATGGCAAGCATTTGGGCTTGGTGAGGTAAACAGGTATGAAGAAAACCCGAATCGGTTGAGATTTTTGGTTTTGAACTAGACTTGAAAGATGGGCCAACTGGTATTGGATCTAAAACCCTGCCTGTGATTTAAAAAATATTAACTTTTTCACAAGATGATCGGGCCTGCATGGGCTTTTCGGCCTAGGTGGATCGGCCAGGTCCCAAGAGAAAATACAATGCATAGACCCGCTCAATTTGCACTTCAGGCCTGGGCAGGCCGCAACCGTGATCAGATCCTGTTTCAAATCCACTGATGTTCAAACGCTCATATTGAAGCTTTGCATACGTTGGCCGCTGGTTTCTAGGTGGGTTGGTTTTGTTCTTCAAAGAAGGCTGCGCATTTTTTTCAATAAAAGTTGCTGAAGACTTTTAGGTGGATTGTCGTTTCTCGACTCCAAGAGCTGCTTTTGTCGACATTCTCGTACGGGAGAAAATCATGTGCTGCACGCAGCTAGAGATAAAAGCATTCCTATTATTTTGCCCACTGGACAGGCGATCCCCTGGTAAAAGGGATGGGAGTGGGGATGGAAGCGGGAAAGGAGCCCGTGAAACTCATACGCACGCAGTCGCACAGTAAGAGAGAGGGGAGAGTTGACCAAAAAAAAAGAAAGGGAAGTTCTACCTCCATTGTATTTGTGTCTTCATTCCAAATTTCCAAAGTTTCCATTATTTTTTGGTTCCAATAGTCGGGTACTTTAAAACTGGTTTACGAAATTATACATGATGGAGAGGAGGAAAGAAGTGGTGGAATGGACTGAGGAGGCAAAAGGTCTAGATTGGGGTTCAATTTTTGCATCTTTGTCATGTTCATGCTTAATTTGTAAGTAATCATAAACCGCTTTGACTAAGTGTGCTTTATAGTACAATAACTTACCAAGAACTATGAGAGAACGCGCAATGAAAATGGGGGAGTTGAAGATACGATTGGTCAAGCAAGATCAGTTCAAAGCAAAGAAGCAAATCTTTTGGTAAAAGGGAAGAGACTTTGTCGTGGTTGCCGTTATGGCTGACTTTGAACAACGTGATTAATCAGAATCCGAGATCAACAAAAGCAGTCCCTTGTCATGATTAAGTTCGAGATAATTAATGTAGTAAGAAAGGGTGGCCTTTTTTTTAACAGAAATCAACTCATGCATTGGATGGTTAATTAGGCTTGTGTATTTTTAACCCCAAAAGAGAAAAAAAATTAGGCTCATGTACTGCCCTATCTTCATTAGTTATCTCGAGCTCAATTATAATGGACTGCTTTTCTCGATCTCAGAGTCTCATCTCTCTTTAAAATGCTTTTCCCGTTGTCGCCCGTCATGATTCATGAACTAACCAATAGATCATGCACCATTTTTTGTGCAAAAGAAGTACAAAAACTGGTCTCTTTCATTCTCATCGTTTCGTTGTTCCTCACATACATAGCATGTTTGTTCACTAGACATAGCAAGGACGAATTTCATTCGAACAAATGAAAAGTCATTGAATTCTACTCTTTACGCTCCACCCGAAAGAGAGAAGTAGAGTGTAATCCGTTTCTTGGGCAAGTTAGTGATCAACATCACTGCCAATTTGCATGCCCAACGGCCAATGCTGAGAAATGTAGGAACGGAGTTATGAGAAACCATGATAGTCGACAATTCATGCTGTGAGACTGTCCCATTTTGTATTTGTAGTTTGATAAGAGTATGTTTGGCAACTTGCAAATAGTATTTAATTATGTTCTTTTGTTCCTAGAAATAGATTTATAACAAAAATCCGTTTGCTTTTTTATTTCCGGAAACAAATTTGTTCTCAAAAATAGACTTGGAACAGAATTTGGGAACCAAAAAAAGTTGCGTCTTTGTTCTTGAGAACAATTGCAAAATCAAGCCAACCCAAAATCATTTTTCTCCTTTTTCTTCTTCTTTTCTTGTTGTTCTTTTTCCTTCTCTCTTCTTTTTCCATCGCTATCGCCGTCGGTCGTCGCCCCGCCACCACCGTCCACCACCACCAATTGTTGGTGACTAGTTGGGCTAGCAAGTTTGCTAGAGGCTCACCCATCCACTATCAAGCCTCGCCTGGCTGGGTGAGGCTCATCCCACTTGCAAGTGGCGAGCCTCGACCTTGCCTAAATCTGGTGAGGTCAAGCCCCTCCGGCAATTGGGCGAGCTTGGTCTCGCCAAATGGGGTGAGGCTCTCGCCTAACCAAAGCTCGGTTGAGCCTTGCCCAACTACCAACGAGGCTCGGCTAACGAGGCACGGCCTCACCAGCCCTCATCTGGCCGGTTGCTAGTCATCCCACGACTAAGCAACTAGTCAAAGGTTGAAGAAGAAGAGAAAAAAAAAGTAATAAAATATTTAAAAATTATTCTCAAAAATAGAAAAAATAATTTTTTTTTAACTAGAAATTATTTTCGAAAATGGAATATTTACCAACGTATTTAAGAACATTAAATAAAGAGAGGTGAAAAGGGCAACATCTCACTTTCGCCGAAAGGGATGACTTGATGTTTGGCCTAATCAGTCCTCACTCTGCGTCCCGGTCATCATTACCGACCTGCGAGTCAGCATCACGGTCTGAACTCTGAAGCTCTCTTTCTGCTGGCATGGTTTCCGATTGAATGGGTTTTGTCATTTGGTCTTTGGTTTGGTTTGATCAGGCGTGTGACTGGAGAGAGAAACACCGCCTGTCATGGGGACTGCGTACTTGCATTTACACGGAAAAGGCTAGCACAACCGTCCTTTGCAAAGTGACGGTCTCACGATCAAAGGGAAGCCATAAACACGTTTAGAGGAAATGAGGAGACTTCCCCAACCGGCCAATTTTTGACCGTATGTTTCTTATTTTTCTTTTCTCTTTCTACTTTTAAGTTTCCTTTTTACAAGCTCAATTGAAAAATAAAAAATTACAAGAGAACCTACGGAATCAATTTTTTTAAATATGAAGAAATAAAAATAAAAAAATAGTTACCCACCCATGTATGGTTGCACTGATTGAAAACTGGCCTCCCGATCCCACAGGTCAAGGATTCGACTCACATTTGCCACAACTCCCAAAGCAATTCCATGATTTAAGTAGGAAGGCCTGACGGTGAGTTCTTGGGCCGTCTCTCCGAAGTTTATGTCTAAATAGTAGCTTGCAATGACATCCAACGATGCCACCGAGCATTAGAGGACGGTGTGATCCCAAAAAGGTCTCCGGCGGTTCCTTGATCATAAAAGTAAAATAAATAAAATAGCTACTGCAATATGAATAATTACAAGTAGCATATTATTATCACTTATTGAAGATAAATTGTCAATGTTATATACATCTAGGCGGTGTGATTTCGAAGGGGTCTCCGGCGGTTCCTCGGTCACAAAATAATAATAATAAATATAATAAAATAGCTACTACAATATGAATAATTACAAGTAGCATATTATTATCACTTATTAAAGATAAATTGTCAATGTTATATACATCTATTAAATTTAAAAGATGAACAAACAAATAAAAAAAACTCCATGTTCCATGGTGTCGTGACACTTTCGTCACTATCATCTTTGTTTGCATTATTCATCTCGTCTTTATCGCTATCATTACTTTCATTAGTGAAGGTTGCTTTTAACATGAATTCCATCCAAAACTTAAGCATTATATGTCTAAATTATATAGATAGAAACTAAAATTCGACGATAATAAATAACTCTTGCTTTCTTACAATCAAGAAGCGAGAATTAACGAACCTTTATCCATAGTTATGACTTATTAGTTTATAAAATCATACAATAATCGAGAGTTCAAATTGTACAAGATAATTACATTCCTATTTTTTTATTTATTAAGTTTTTTTATTTTATTTTGGAATTATAATTTTATTATTTGGCCAGAGAATAATATCCACTATTTTAAAAGTTGCAATTGAGATCTTCCTATATTTCTTATTGTTTAAATATTATTACTTTGATTTGTTTCTTTAATTATTCTAGACAATCGGAACCTTGTTTGAATATTTCCTCAACAGATTCGACCGCGACGTGCTTTGGAAAATGTATTTCTATATGATGAAAACGGGGAAAAGGCTGAGATAACCGTGCCGTTAGTTTTGAATAGGAACGACCATACCTCAGCCGCACATTGACAATCTGTTGCGGTAGTTATGTTATTTTTTACTTCTTCATAGTTAAAAAAAATGATTCCGTGGGTCCTCTTGTGATTTTGTCTCTCAATTGAGCTTGTAAAAAGAAAAATTCAAAGTAAAAAGAGAAAAGAAAAATGGGACACATATGGTCAAAAATTGGAACCGGTTGAAGAAGTCTCCCGGTTTCCTCGGAAAAATGTTTATGGCCTCCCTTTGACCAATAGGAAATCCAAGATTACATAATATGATATGACCAATATAAACATCTACTATGATCCTATATTTCTATTTCTACCTGCATATCATATTAAATTATTAAAAACTATATTTTGGTCTAACAGTTTAGTCTATCAAATCGTTGAGAGAGGTCTCACAAAATTTTATGTGGTATCAAATTAGAAAGCTTTGATTTCAAATCTTTCGGAACCCCTTTCAAAAACAGTTATAGTGGTCTCACAAAATTTTAAATTAACCAGTTGAAATCAAGTATTATATACTTAAGTTTTAGCTATTGTTTGGGGAAGAAACGGTGTCGGGTGTGTATACGGTGCCTAAACAATGAAATTATGTATCTTGCAATTTGGAAGCTAGCGTGCTCTCTGGTACAAAAATTCCGAAGCAAGAGATATCCCTGTCCATGACTACTAAAATTAACGTGTTAACAGGATCCATTGACTATGGTCAACTCACTACATTACATTAAAGCATGAAAATGACATCCGAGAAGAACTTGGCTATATAACATCTCCATCATCAGGCCTCATGTGCTCCTGAGTCGACAGAGAGGGTTTGAGAGTACCACTAGATTTGTTTAGGTAAACATGGAAAAAGAGTCACTTCACTTCAGCTACATGATACTCTTGCTTACTATTGTTGCTTCACACTCTCTTGCTTCAACCCAACCACGTTGCCATGAAGACGAGAGATCCGCGTTGTTGGAGTTCAAGACAACCTTCTTCACCAGAAAGCGTCTGTGTTGTTACAATACCTTCAGTGGCGCTCCAATTGAGCAAGCACAAATCGAATCCTGGAACGCATCAGTAGGGAAAACTCAAAGCGACTGCTGTTCTTGGGCTGGCGTTGAGTGTGATAAGGTAAGCGGTCACGTGATCGGCCTCGACCTCAGTTGCAGTTGTCTCTCCGGTAAAGTCAACTCCAACACCAGTATTTTCCGTCTTCTTCGCTTAAGAAGCCTTAACCTTGCCTTCAACGAATTCAATTGTCAAATTCCTCCGGCAATTGGAAATCTTGGTTCCTTGAGTCACTTGAACTTCTCTTGGTCCAACTTCACAGGCCACATCCCATATTCCCTCGGTAACTTGACCCGACTTGTCAATCTAGACCTCTCAGTAAATGGGCTAACAGGCACAATCCGGCCCCTCGAAAACCTTACCCTACTTACTGATGTAGAATTGACTGGTAGTTCATTAAATGGTACGATTCCATCTTCTTTTGGCAACATGTTGAACCTAGAGTATTTGAGTCTAGGCTTCAACCAAATTGGGGGTGAAATTCCATCTTCTTTCGGACGTCTTGGTCACCTGAAGTGTTTATCATTATTCTATAATTCTTTAACGGGTGAAGTTCCATCTTCCTTGGGAAATTTGGTCCAGCTTGAGGAGTTAGAATTGGGGAGTAATATGTTAATCGGGCGTATTCCATCCTCTCTCGGGAACCTTGTCCAACTTACTCGTTTAGATCTTTCATACAATCAATTAGTGGGCGAGATTCCACTTTCTTTTAAAGACCTCCTAGAGCTCAACTTCTTAGCACTTGATTCTAATCAATTGAGTGGTGAAATCCCATCTTCGTTGGGGAGACTCACCCAGTTGGAGTACATTTATCTTTCTTCTAACCAATTCCATGGTGAAATTCCAAGCACGATTTTCCAATTACAGAGTCTCATTTATCTTGATTTGAATTCAAATAATTTAAGTGGCATAGTGAAGTTAGATGCATTTTCAGAGGCTAAAAACCTTGAGTACCTTGTGTTATCCTCCAACAAACTGTCATTGATCATCGAAACCAACATAACTCACCAATACATGTCTCTAGGTTTAGGATCATGCAACTTAAATAGTTTCCCTGAGTTTCTACAAGATCAAGACAACTTGCAAGAGCTGGATCTATCAAACAATAACATTTATGGTCAAATTCCCGAATGGTTTATGAATGTGAACACAGAAAACCTACTATATTTGAACCTTTCTAGAAACTTCCTAACAAGTTTTGCTCAAGATCCCATTATTTTCAAGTGGAAAAGACTTGGTGCAGCAGATCTCAGCTTCAACCAATTGCAAGGATCAGTACCAATTCCCCAACCTGTAATTGAGCACTACTTCATCTCAAATAACAGACTCTCTAGAGGAATATCGCCACTCATATGCAATCTAAGCTCTATTCGGATGATTGATTTGTCTAATAATAATCTGACTGGGGTTATTCCACAATGTTTGAGTAATTTGAGTGGTACTTTGGAAGTAATGAGTTTACACGGTAACAACTTTATCGGGAAAATTCCTAACTTGAATGCGAACTTCTGCGTGCTTGTTCAGATCGATGTGAGTTACAATAAATTGCAAGGGCCATTACCAAGATCACTCCGCAAATGTAACAATTTGGAATTCCTGAATTTCGAAAACAATCAGATTACGGATGTTTTCCCATCATGGTTGGGCTCACTACCAAGCTTGAAGGTACTTATATTGCGGAATAATGGATTTCATGGACTTATTGAGGAACAAGCTGACAGGATTGAGTTTCCAATGCTGCAAATCTTTGATCTCTCCCAAAATAATTTTTGTGGAAGCTTGCCATCCGGATACTTCAAGCATTGGACTGCCATGATAGTTTCTGAGACAAATGCACCAAGCTACATTGGGGATGCTATCGCGCATTGGTCTTTCTATCGAGGGGCAACTTTTGACTACTCTATGAGTGTAATTGCCAAAGGTATCCAAATGAATTACTCAAAGATCCAAGGGTACCTCACATTGATTGATCTCTCGAGCAACAACTTCAGCGGAGTGATCCCCAAGTCCATCGGAAACCTAAAGCAACTAGAATTGCTCAACCTTTCCAACAACATACTCTCTGGTCTTCTGCCTCCATTCTTGGCAAACCTAAAGAATTTGGAAGAATTGGACCTTTCTCAAAACCAGCTCTCAAGAGAGATCCCCTCGGAGTTGACTCAACTCACCTCGCTTGAGGTCTTCAACGTATCTTATAACCGTCTGACTGGGCCGATACCACAATCATGGCAGTTTGCTACATTCGAAAACAACTCCTACAAGGGAAACTCAGGGCTATGTGGCAATCCTCTGTCTAGAAAATGCGGAGATCTCGAAGCGTCACCACCATCATCTCCAACATCCGAAGAAGATCAAGATTCGGGAAGTGCAATGGAACTAGACTGGAAGATTGCGTGCATGGGTTATGCAACTGGGTTAGTGATTGGAGTGGTCCTCGGGAACAGCTTGATCACAAGAAGGGCATGGAGACTTGTGAAGAACTTTGGCAGAAGAAAGCAAAGGCAAAGAAGGTAGAAGAAATGGTCCGAAACCAGGGAATACTCGAACGAAATCTTTCATCTTCTGTTTTTGAGCACTTGTAACTTTCTCTAAGTTTTTCTGCTTTAGATATTAACTAGTCCATATGCATTTTGAATAAAGTATTCTGTAATCATACATGCGTGAGACATACATCAGAAAATAAGAAAGTTGAATAGAATGGAACTTTGTGATTGAGCCTTATTTCACATTAATTACTTAAAAACCATTACAATTTACATCAATCTAATAAAAAAACTTAATTTTTTTTTTTTTTTTTTTTGCTTATCTAACATTATTTTCACAACATACTTGAAATTCCGTACTCACTCATTTTATTTTATTTTTGTTAACCGAGGAACCGCCGGATTAAAGGCATTAAAACCCATATTTACAACCCATATACATGCTCGAATACTTTTTTTTTTCTCCCTAATTTGCTTTTTTTGTATTTTCTATTCATTTGATATTTTTCTTCTTGAAATTAAAAATAAAGATAAAAATAAAGCTTACAGAGCCGAATAAATATAATTACAACTGTACCCAATCATTATGATCATTTGCCAAAATGTAAGTTTCCTGACTAACCCCATTATGGTCATTACATACACACAGTGGCACTCTCACCAATGGATATAGCTATAATTTCATGAAGCAAAATATCAGAAACATAATTCGCGACTGATGGATTTATAAGATGGGCTTAAGGCCCATCCGCTCAATCTGGGCCCAAAAGGGCCCGGCCCACGGGAATAGGGCCCGTGGAAGGGAAATGTATAAAAGGGAGGAGAGAGAGAGAGGACATCCCTTGGAAATCAGAACGTACGTACGTTCCTCTCCCTCTCTCCCAGAAAAGAAAAACTCTCTTTTTCTCCCAAACGCTCAAGGCGACGCCGTTTCCCTTTCAAGGCGAATTGACATCATCGGGACCAGAATTTCATCCTCTTCTTCAGCGTTGGTGTTTAATCTGTGGCTAACAAGGTACGCTCGAATCCGTAGTGTGCTTTACGATCGGTGATGCGTGTTTTCCCGGGCTTCGTCTTCCGCATTGATTTAGGGGTTCGATTTAGTGTCGAATCCAGTTTTCGGGATCCGTTATTCCCAACATTGGTATCAGAGCCAGGTTTCACGTTTTTCCCGATCAATTCTAATGTTTTTGATTGATTTTTCGCGAAATCCCTTCGGCCGTACGGAACCGGGCAAAAATCCCGACACCCGAGCGATTTTCGGCCTTTTTTCTGAGTTTTCGTAAGTCGAAATAAAATTCTGAAGGCACTGAGAGAAGCGCGACGTCGAGACGAGTCCGGCGACGTGTCGACCGCCGCCGGGAGCCTCCGCACGCGCCCACACGCCCGGGCCGGAAGGCGCTGCGCGTGGGCGCGACGCGCGCTGAAGCGGCCGCCGCCGGCACGTGCGCCACACGCGCCGGTGGCGAACCGGCACGTGCACGCCGGCGGCCGGCGATCGGCACGCGCCGGTCCGCGGACCGACGCGTGCTGACGTCACCAACGGTCGATAACCGTCGGGGATGACGTCATTGATGACGTCGGCGCCGACGACGGTTACCGGCCGGCGACCGACACGCCGGCGACCCGACCCGACGGCGACCGACCCGACCCGATCACCTGGCGCGTGCCGCGCACGTGCGGCGACGTCTGCGTGACGTCAGCACGCTCACGCGTAGGCATCGTGCCGGGCGACGTCCTCTGCGTGACGTCGGCCAACGCACGCGCGCGGCGCTTGGCGGACGTCTCTCCGTGACGTCATCCAACGCACGCGCGTGGCACGTGCGGTCGGTTCGTTCGACCGGCACGGCCGGTCCGACCGGCCCGACCGGTTGACCGGTCCGGCCCGCGCGCCCGTTGACCGACCGTTGACCGTTGACCGACGACCGTTGACTTTTGACCGTTGACCCGAAAAAAAAAAAAAAAAAAAAAAAAAAAAAAAAAAAAAAAAAGGAATTTGTTTTCTTTTTCGGTCATGCCTATGTGGGTTATAAGTAATCCATTTTTAATTCTGCATTTGTTGCATGAATTTTGGAAAATTATGTATTTTCTCTTATATTAATTATGGATTATAAGTGATCCATTTTTAATTAATTTGTTGCGAACTATGATCGTTATGCAAGGATACCTGCAATCCCGAGAACGGACGAGGGAAATGCAAGGCTTAAGAGGCTGATGACGAGTTAGGCGATTATCGGTGGCATGACGGTGATTTAGTATCACATGTGGTCGGGTCAATCGGATGATCTGAAATCATCCGGAATGGTTATCTCATGCGGATTTTCGAAGGTGCCGGCTTTGATGAACACTCTTCCACCTGAATGGCAAGCAGTGTTGGATCGGCTATGGAAGGTCAACGTGGTCCCGGGTTATAGGAGGCTGGTGGAAGCTTTTATGAGAGAGAGCACTATAGGATTGAGTTGACCAAAACTTCAACCCTTAGAATGAGCGCCACATGGCGCCGAGTGAATGCGCCTTGGAGCGACATGAAAGCTCTTCAAAAGTTTTTCCATGGTTGGCAAATGTGCCTTCGGTTTTCTCGAGATGTTTTGACCGATAGATTAGAAGGGACATTCCCTAATTATTTCTTTGATTGATTATGTAATGATTACTACCTAATTGTGTTAATTGAAAGCATTATTTTTTTTTTGATTGTATGTCAATTATCTGTTGCTTTTACGTTATTGCTGGTTCTTGTGGGTAATTAGTTGTGGGTAGTAATAGAAGTTTTTGTAACTTCATAGAATTGATTTTGCATAAGACAATTATATTAATGATAATTTTAAGTTAGGATTTTTGGAGGATGATTGGAAACATAGTGACCTTTTGATTCTGAAGCCTTACTTGAAATTATTTATTAATATGATGGGTCTATGCAAATAGGGATGCATAAATGATAGGCATTAATTATTCGTGCATGTATGTCGATGTGTTCGAACGATGGTTCGAACTAAGAATGTAATTGCTGATATGAACGGCAATAATTGTGAAATATTAAATATGAAGATTCAATATGTGCTGGAAAAGTAAGAAGCACTAGAAGCTCTTGACCACATTATGGAAGATATTGAGGGTATCATGCACCACCTTGAGCTAGTAGAGAACCGCCTAATGGTATTTGAGCTGTAAATAGACATTTGCTATGTGTGCTTTAAGCACAAGCGTATTGATTCGTTCAATATGTGGGAATGCAAAGGATCAAGTCCTTATTGCAAGAAATCAAGAGTTAACCAACACAAGAGAGGAAAACGTCCTCAAGTGAAGAAAATGTCAAGAGTGATGTGTTACAATTGTGACAAGAGAGGTCACTATGCTCGCGATCGTCGTGAGCCAAAGAAGCTATACACCTCTTGTACATTTGAGAACTTTGCTTATGTGTCAAGTTCTGCATTATAGACTGAATCCAATCCTTTGTGGAATGTAGATTCATGAGCGACAGACCATGTAGCAAAGGATAGAGGATTCTTCGTGGAATTCCGACGATACCAATTGGAACTAAGTGGATCTATATTGGAAACAACTCTAGAGCTGATGTAAGGAAATTGGCACCTGCCAATTGAACATGCATGGTGGACGCATCTTGATGTTCTATATGCTCGAGATTCGTCGAAATTTGGTGTCTGTCTTAGTGTTGGTTAAGCTTGGTTTTGGTATGAACTTCCATAATAAATGTGTAGATTTGTGTTTAGATACAAACTACTATGATTGTGGTCACTTTCTAGATGGTTTTATTATACTAAATGTTGACTGTGATGATGTCAATATGTTATCCCATTGTTTCACGTCTTCTATCTTATATGATAATGATGTGAATATGATGGCATGCTAGACTTGGTCATATGGGCCAACAACATATGAAAAGACTAGCCAAAAAGGGCTTGTTGGGCAATATTGAAAAAGTTGATTTGTCCATATGTGAGCATTGCCTAGTAGGGAAAATAACAAGTAGACCATTTGGAAAAGGTAAAAGAGCTGAATTTCCTCGGCATCTAATCCATTTGGACATTTGTGGTTCAATGAATGTGAGAGGAAGGCAAGGGGCTGTTTGTTTCATCACTTTTATAGATGATTCTACTTGATTCGGATATGTCTATTTGATTTCTCATAAATCTGAAGCATAAGTTGTTTTAGAAGGTTTATGAACCTGGTAGAAAATCAATTAGACAAGAAAATAAAGGTATTTAGATCCGATCAAGGTTAAGAATATTTATCGATAAGTTCAGAAAATTATGTGATGAAAAAGGAATAGAAAGATAGTTGTCTATTCCATATACTCCTCAACAAAATGGTGTTGCGGAGAGAAGAAATAGAACCCTCTTTGGAATGGTTAGGTCCATGATGGCGCATGCTAACTTACCCATCACTTTTTGGAGTGATGTGTTGTTAACTCACTGCCTATATACTTAACCGGGTGCCTTCCAAATCGGTTATTTCCACTTCATATGAGTTATGGACAGTTAGAACACCGGACTTAAGTTTTCTTAAGCCATGGGGTTGTGCTGCCTATATTCATGAGTCCTCTCACAAGTTTGGGAAGCGGGTCCCAAAGAAAATAAGAGTATTTTCATGAGATACTACGAACACTCAAAAAGGTATGTGTTCAAAGGTGAGCAGGAAAGTGGGAGTATAACTGAATTTGAATCACGGGATGTCACATCCTTAGTGGATGAATTTCTTAAGAGGGGCGAAATAAGGGAAAATTATTCCCTATTTGAAACATTGGATTAAGATAATGATGTCAATGGAGTTCGTCCAAATGGGAGTAATATGAGATGTAATGAATTGAATTCGACTCATTCTCAATTGCAACCACCTGATGTGACGACATCATCATTACCTAATCCAAGTGGGAGCATGATGGGGAATGATGTGTTAAGTGTACAATCTCCCATATGGTGAACAAGTCGCCAAAGTATTCACGTCGATGTTTTGACATTGAAGGGGAAACTTTTATGGTTGCTCTACAAGATGAGGATGAGCCAAGAAATATTAATGAGGCTCTGAATTGCCCTAATAAGGAAAAATGGATTCATGCGATGAAAGAGGAAATGGAGTCAATGAAATCAAACCAAGTCTGGGAACTGGTTGATCTTCCAAAAGGACACAGAGTTATAGGAACAAGTAGGTTCTCTAAATAAAGCGAAAGGCTGATGGCTCAATAGAAAGGCATAAGGCTCGCCTTGTGGCAAAGGGGTATAATCAACAGGAAGAAATTGATTATGAAGGATATGGGATTGTAAACCCGTAGACACTCCTATTGCAAAAAGTGAAGGATTGAGCCATAGACTGTGTCCAGGGACTCCACAAGAGAAGGAACAAATGAAACATGCTCCTTATGATAGTCTTTGTTAGAAGCTTTATGTACGCTATGATGTGTACAAGACCCGACATATGTTTTGCGGTCGGAATGGTGAGCGGATACCAATCCAATCCAGGTCAAACACATTGGAAAGCCGTTAAGAGAATATTGAGATATCTAAAGGGACTGCTGATTATACGTCGAGTTATTAAGGAAATGATCTCGCAACTCAAAGGCTATTGTGATGCGATTGGGGAGGAGATTTAGATGAAAGAAAATCTATCTCGGGTTTGTTTTCTTACCGAATAATGGCACCATATGTTGGAGCAAGTAAGAAACAAAAGTGTATAGCCTTGTCCACGATGTAAGTTGAGTTCGTGGCATTATCGGCAGCGGTGTAGAGAGTGTTTGGCTTAAGAGATTTTTGGATCATTTAGGTGTTATTAGAAGTGCTGCAGATTTATTGTTGGTTAACTGGTAGCCGAGCAGCAAAAAAGCGTATACCAAAGATCCAAAATATCATGGCAAGACCAAACCTATAGATACCAAGTATAATCTTGTCAAGGATATGGTTGCACGAAAAGATGTGAACTTAGAGTACATACTACGCATGGAATGGTAGCAGATCCTATGACAAAGCCAATACCTAGAGATGTGTTTTGTGGCCATATGAAATATCTAGGATTGCGTAGAGACCGATGTCTTGAATATTGTATTTTCCCTAAGTGTTCACAATTTGATGAATTTGTGTTTTCATCATTAATGCCTATGAATCTTTGTTTAATCTTTATGCATCTTAATGCTTAGTGCATTACTTTAAGTTGAGAAGTATGTCGGACAGATATAAGATTAGCCCACTCACACGGGTAATCGCCTCACATTTCTTGTGTGATAAATAGAGATGAGACTGTTTTTAAGCTTATTATCTAGGTGATAATCGAGAGCTCAAGCTTAAAACACGTATGTCGCCTTAATCTGGGTGTTAAGATGAGGACATAATACTTACTATGTCCGAAAGTGAAATACCCCACATATTTTACTTTATCTGTCTAAGATGCCAGATGTGAGTTCTGATGAATTTTATGAATGAGTAGGTATGTGAACTCAAGTTAGACATTGGGTATGTCCGAACTATCATCTGTACGGTATTGAAAAGTGTAGACATACGCTCCATGGGAAAGGAGTTAATACCGTAATACGTATTTCATACTACGTATGCATAAGACGACCAATAAGAGTGGCAAAAGTTTGATCTCAACTTTTATGTCGTGTGAGACTCTTGAGGAAGAGAGTTCCTCGATTTCTTAGTCCCCTCATGACTTTTACTTATTCTCAAGATTTCTATTTAGTGTTTGCTATCTTAGGATGTTGCCAATGGTCATGAGTGATTCGATCTAATGGGGCATTTCTAGAAAAGCAAGCTGGACTGAAATTGAGAGTTTGAAGGAAAGAGGAAGATCAATTTTGGAGAATCACATTATAGTTTTGTATTCACCGGTTAACCAATTATGACTGTCTTTGTGATAATCATAATTGTGAATACAATATATATATATCATTATTTAAAAGAGATCGAGAGAGATATAAATGTGATCGATCGATCTAGGGTACTGCATACTAAATCTACTCAAGAAGTGATGCCCATTATGAGCTGCTATATATTCCTAACAGATGTATGGCAACGAGCTCTCAAAGTATGGGGTCGCACGGATTATTCACCGGTATGAATGTTGAAGAGAGGAAAAGAGGATTATGTTTGGCCCACCATGTTAAGTGAGAGTCTATGCTTGATTTTTCTCTGATGGGACTGAGTAGGGCCTGTCCGCCCATGTTGGTTTTGGACCACCATGTGCGAGTGGGAGATGATGGATTTATAAGATGGGCTTAAGGCCCATCCGCTCAATCTGGGCCCAAAGGGCCCGGCCCACGAATAGGGCCCGTGGAAGGGAAATGTATAAAAGGGAGGAGAGAGAGAGAGGACATCCCTTGGAAATCGAACGTACGTACGTTCCTCTCCCTCTCTCCCGAAAAAAAAAAAACTCTCTTTTTCTCCCAAACGCTCAAGGCGACGCCGTTTCCCTTTCAAGGCGAATTGACATCATCGGGACCAGAATTTCATCCTCTTCTTCAGCGTTGGTGTTTAATCT
Organism: Eucalyptus cladocalyx; assembly: GCA_017140615.1. Lineage (NCBI taxonomy): Eukaryota > Viridiplantae > Streptophyta > Magnoliopsida > Myrtales > Myrtaceae > Eucalyptus > Eucalyptus cladocalyx. The sequence goes on from CM029516.1 coordinate 27,670,208, forward strand.
GTGGCTAACAAGGTACACTCGAATCCGTAGTGTGCTTTACGATCGGTGATGCGTGTTTTCCCGGGCTTCGTCTTCCGCATTGATTTAGGGGTTCGATTTAGTGTCGAATCCAGTTTTCGGGGATCCGTTATTCCCAACAGCGACCTCAACTCTCACCCTCTCAAGCCATCTATCCACCATGTCCATGAAAAATCCTAACTGGCATTTCTTCAAACAACTCGTGAACAAACTGAAGAGTTACAAAGAATTTCACTCTCAATACCTCCGAAACAGTGAAAACCAGAGCAATCTCAAAAGACAACTAGAATCCTAACACGAACCAGGTTGAGATTATTCTCGATGCCACGGTCATTTGTCTGACCAGAAAGGGCAAGCTCTAGACGTTCGGAGCTTTGTAGCTCTTTGAGTAGAACTTGTAGCTGAACTACCACCGCCGTGATCTGGCAGCCATCGGGAGGATCTGTTTGGTCACGTATGAACGGCATACACGGGACCGTTCCCAATCTCCTACCAGCCACAACGGCCATGGCGTGTTAAGGCCTTGCCGTTGGATCGGACCTTGAGAGAGTCTAAACCCATTTACACCCACATTTATGTGGGATGGGTTTTGCTATTTATAGACCCATATCAGGCCATTTTTCAAATTTTACTAACCCATATTAGTATATTACAACCGAATAAAGGTTTTCGACTTAAAAGAAAATTTAAATATGGGTTAATAGATGGATTTATGACCTATTTTGACAGTCTTGTTGCTACATCAGAGGATTTAATTGGATCGAAGCTGCTATTTGTGGTTCTCCAGTTCCTAATCCTTCTATATATGAATCGACTGAACTCGCCGTGGAAGCATTTGCACCATTGCGTGCGCTACTGTTGAGGGAGATCACTGTCGTGCTCCTCAATTGGGGAGAGAGTCCACAGCCGAAGGCAATGCTGGAGTATCCGCCCTTTGCCGGGGTTTTATTTTTCCGCTCTCCTACTCATTCATACACGGGTTCTGGGCCTTTTTTTGGGCTTGGTGATGTAAACGGATCTGGAAAAAAATTCGAACCGGCCCGAACTGAGATTTTTTTTTTTTTTTTTTTTTTGAACTAGAGTTGAACAATGGCGAGCCAGAATTGGATTTAAAACCTTGCCCGTGATTTTAAAACTATTGACATTTCTATAGAGAGATTGGGCCTTCATGGGCTTGGTCGGCCTACGTGGATGCGTCGGGCCCAAGAGAAATTACATGCCTAGGCCCGCCCAACTTGTGCTTCAGGACTAGGCAGGCCGGAAAGCGCACGATCAGATATGCTTCAAATCGAATTCATCGATCTTCATACGTTAATCTCTCCACGATCCGCTTGACTTGTACACCGGGTAATGACAAACCGCTTTGACTAAGAACGCTTCGTAGCACATTAACTTACCAAGAATTACGAGAGAAAATGCCATGGAAAACGGAGAGTTTTAGATCTAATTTGCAAAGATTGTATGGATAAGAGAAGCACGTTAGCTAAGAAACGGACTGAGACTTTGTTGAAGTTGCCATCATGGTAGCTCAGAACTACGTGATTAATCATACTTCGAGGTTAAGAATAGCGATCCTTCGTTGTAATTAAGCTCAAGATAATTAACGTAGTAAAATAGAATAACCTGTATTTCTTTGAAAAGAAAAAATATGTTCATGCATCGCATGATCAACTAGGCCCGTAAATAAACACGTAAACTACGAATTCCCTTAGGCCCCGTGGTCTGTAGAAGGACCATTTTATGAATACGTTTTCGAAGATTTTGCCTTGATATTCCTCTAGAAACTAAAAATTTATTTCTTCGGAATTGAATTGTGATGCCAGTTCAGCGAACTCACATTTGATTTGGTTTTTCAAATCTCGATGTTGCTTCAGCTGACGGCAAATTCGGCATCGGGGCCTCAGACGTTGCCTCTCATCGGGAATGCACTCCCATGGGGAATTTGCATCAAATGCTCTCTTCCTAACCGCATCATTTGCTTAGAGACATGGCAAGCCTCCCCGGGCCGATCACGAGCCTTTTAGATGGGCGAAGTTTCAGCCCTGGTTTTTTGATCGGCAGAGCATGGCAAAGAGGTGTTGAAGGTCCAGGAACTGGATTTTGCGCAGACGCCTGGTAATGTAGCTTCTCTGGCTATCCATTACGGAGGGTTGGTCTCGTTTACCGTCCATACGGTGAATACTGGAGACAGCTCAGAAAATTGGTGGACCTCGAGGTCCTGAGCAAAAAGCAGGTCCAGTCTTCTCCGTCATCTTCGCTTAAGAAGCCGTAACCTTGCCTTCAATGACTTCAATTGTCAGATTCCTCCGGCAATTGGAAATCTTGGTTCCTTGAGTGACTTGAACTTCTCTAGCTCCAACTTCATGGGCCACATCCCGTATTCCCTCGGTAACTTGACCCGACTTGTCAATCTAGAACTCTCAGAAAATAGGCTGATAGGCACAATTTGGCCCCTCGAAAACCTGACCCTACTTACTGATGTACACTTAACTAGTAATTCATTAAAAGGTATGATTCCATCTTCTTTTGGCAACATGTTAAAACTGGAATATTTGAGTCTATTCGACAACCAATTTGGAGGTGAAATCCCATCTTCTTTCAGACGTCTTAGTCACCTAAAGTTTTTATTATTAATCTCTAATTCTTTAACGGGTGAAATTCCATCTTCCTTGGGAAATTTGGTCCAGCTTGAGGAGTTAGCTTTGGGGGAGAATATGTTAATCGGGTTTATTCCATCCTCTCTCGGGAACCTCGTCCAACTTACTCATTTAGATCTTTCATACAATCAATGAGTGAGTGAGATTCCACTTTCTTTTAAAGACCTCCTAGAGTCAAATTCTTAGCACTTGACTCGAATCAATTGAGTGGTGAAATCCCATCCTCATTGGGGAGACTCACCTAGTTGGAGTACATTTATCTTAATACTAACCAATTCCATGGTGAAATTCCAAGCACAATTTTCCAATTACAAGATCTCAGATATCTTCAATTGAATTCAAATAATTTAAGTGGCACAATGAAGTTAGATGCATTTTCAGAGGCTAAAAACCTTCGATCCCTTGTGTTATCCTTCAACAAATTGTTGTTGATCGTCGAAACCAACATAACTCGCCAGTACATTTCTCTGGGTCTAGGTTCATGCAACTTAAATAGTTTCCCCGAGTTTCTACAAGATCAAGACAACTTGCAAGAGCTGGATCTATCCTACAATAACATTTATGGTCAAGTTCCCGAATGGTTTCTAAATGTGAGCACAGAAAAACTAAACTATTTGAACCTTTGTGGCAACTTCCTAACAAGTTTTGCTCTAGATCCCATTATTTTCAAGTGGAAAACACTTGTTTTAGCATATCTTAGGTTCAACAAGTTGCAAGGATCAATGTCGATCCCCCCCCCACCCTACAATTGAGCTCTACTTCATCTCAAATTAACAAACTCTCGGGAGGAATATCGCCACTCATATGCAATCTAAGTTCTATTCAAATGATTGATTTGTCTAATAATAATTTGACTGGGTTTATTCCACAATGTTTGAGTAATCTAAGCGGTACTTTGGAAGTAATGAGTTTACACAGTAACAACTTTATTGGGAAAATTCCTAAATTGAATGTGAACTTCCGCGTGCTTAATCTAATTGATCTGAGTTACAATAAATTGCAAGGGCCATTGCCAAGATCACTCCGCAACTGTAACAATTTGGAATTCCTGAATTTCGGAAACAATTAGATTACGGATGTTTTCCCGTCATGGTTGGGCTCACCACTAAGCTTGGAAGGTACTTATATTGCGATACAATGGATTTTATGGACTTATCGAGGAACAGGCTGACGGGATAGAGTTTCCTATGGTGCAAATCGCCGACCTCTCCCAAAATATTCTTTCTGGTAGCTTGCCATCCGGATACTTCAAGCGTTGGACTGCCATGAAAGTTTCTGAGACAAATCCATCGAGCTACATTGGGGATGCCATCGCGCAATGGCAATTCTATCCAAGTGCAACTTTTGACTACTCTATGAGTGTAATTGCCAAAGGAATCCAAATGAATTACTCAAAGATCCAAGAGAATCTCACATTGATTGATCTCTTGAGCAACAACTTCAGCAGAGTGATCCCCGAGTCCATCGGAAACCTAAAGCAACTAGAATTGCTCAACCTTTCCAACAACACGCTCTCTGGTCCTCTACCTCCATTCTTGGCAAACCTAACGAACTTGGAACAACTGGACCTTTCTCAAAACCAGCTCTCAGGAGAGATCACCTTGGAGTTGACTCAACTCACTTCACTTGCAGTCTTCAATGTATCTTATAACCATTTGACCGGGCCGATACCGCAGTTGAGGCAGTTTGCTACATTTGAAAACAACTCTTACAAGGGAAACTCAGGGCTATGTGGCAATCCTCTGTGTAGAAAATGCGCAGATCTCAAAGCGTCACCACCATTATCTCCAACATCAGAAGAAGATCAAGATTCGGGAAGTGCAATGGAATTAGACTGGAAGATCGTGTGCATGGGGTATGTAAGTGGTTTAGTGATTGGAGTGGTCCTCGAGAACGCTTTGATCACAGGAAGAAGGGCTCGGAGCCTTGTGAAGAACTTCGGCAGAACAAAACAAAGACGACAAAGGTGGAAGAGATTGTGCGAAACCAAGGAATACTCTGACCGAAATCTTTCCTCTTCTGTGTTTGAGTACCTATAATTTTTCTAGGTTTTCCTGCTTTAGTTATTAAGTATTCCATATGCATTTTAGTTATAGCATTCTGTAATCATACATGTGTGAGACATCTATCAGAAAAATATATAAATATTAAGAAAGTTAAGTAAAATGAAACTTTGCTCGAGTAGCTCTATTCACTTCCACTTCCTTTCGCATTAATTACTTAGAAACCATTATATTTTTCTCCAATCATATAGAATACACTCAATCTTTATGATCATCTAACATTGATATCACTAAAAAAATATTCAGTTTCATAAAGGGGTCATTACTTATTAATTATATATGGGGAGTAACAAGCAATTATTTAATCTCATATATTGGCGTATAAAAGTACAAAATGAGAAATATTTTAAAATACAAAATAGAGAAACATACATTCCTGTTTCTTATGTGTATTGGTTAAAGAGTTTGCGGCATAAATATACAATGGCGCAAAGTCCAACAATGCCACTTTCAAATAACTATATGGACCATCATAACTCACTGTATAATCAGAATTCACAAACCAAATCACCTATCACTTTCGTGAAGCATTTCACATTTTCAATCCATTTCAGAAAGCAATTATCAAACAAAGTCACGTTGCTTGAAATATGAAAAGCACGCTTTGATCGGTGTACTTCCACCAATGTTTGAGCAATCTGAGTGACGCTCTGGAAGTGATTAGCCTATCAAGCAACAACTTCCGAGGAGAATTCCTCAAGTCAAGAAAACGAGTGTGCAAATTGATGATGATTGATTTCAGTTATATTCAATTCCAAAGGCCATTACCTAGGCACTCGCAGGCTGTGAAGAGTAGGACTTCCTAAATAACCAAATCAATGATACTTTTCCGTCCTGGTTGGGCTTACTTGTCATCGTGCCGATCTTGCAACTTGGAAGTAACTACAGTTTTCCAAGGGTTCAGATCATTGGCCTGTCCCAGCAGAATTGCCGGAAGCTTGCCATCTAAGTACTCTGGTCGTCAGACTACCATGAAAGTTGCAGCAGTAGATTAAGCGGACAATTTGGGCTACACAGATCTGTGAATCATAAATCCCTTTAAGAACCTCTGTCACAGGTTCTGCCCACAGCACACGCCCTTCGACTGCTCTATGATTATGACCAACAAAGGCTTATGCAACTAAAGTATTCAAGGATCTACAACTTTGTCTCATTGATCCATCTTTCAAGCAACAGTTTTAGGGGAGAGATATCCAAGTCTCTGGGAAGCCTAAAGCAGCTTCAGTTGCTCAACCTTTCGAATAACATTCTGGGCGGCCCATCCCTTCGTCCAGGAGAGATCCCACGAGTTGACCCGACTCACATCGCTTGCATTCTTTCAAGTTGCCTTAAAACCATTTAACTGGGCCCATACCACAGTCACAACAGTTCCAATACACTTGAAACCAGCTGCCATCATTTCCCTGAACCGCGCCCAAGATTGGTTACCCGGGGAAGGCTTCACGGGGATCAAGCCCGGAGAGTTACCAAGTTGGTTTCAAGCCCCCGGCGATTTATCATTACCCAATTTTACGTTTAGGGTTGACTCCGATAAACGAAGCAGTTTAAGGTCATGCTTGGGACCGAACAGTTCCAATACATTTGTAAACAACTCATACGTAGCGAACACGGGGTTGTGTGATATTTTTTCTCTCTAGGAAATGCGGAGAGCTCAATGCATTGCCGCCGCCATCTTCAACATCAGAAGAAGAGATCAAAAGTCAAGGAGTGCAGACGAAATAGATTGGAAGATTGTCTCGATGGGGTATGCCAGTGGACTAGTGATTGGAGTGGTGATCGGGCACAAGTGGATAATGGGAAAAAGGCTAGAGCGGATTGTGAATAATTTTTGCTAGGAAAATTACCAAAAAAGTTCTAAACCTATTACATATGCCAATCCAATCCTAAACTTATTTTTTTAATCAATTGAGTTCTAAGCCTTTTACAATTATTCTCGATCACTCCATCGAGCCAAAATTGGTCAGCCAACACGACGTGGCAGCTGGTTTCTTTGAATAATATTTTATTTTTTATATTTTATTATTATTTTTTATATTTGTTTCCCTTCTCCCTCTTCCTCCCTCCTCCTCTCCTCCCTCCTCCTTCCTTTGGCTCTAGTGACCGCCGGGTTGGCCAATCGCCAAACTAAGGCGATCTAGCAAGCTCGCCTCGCGATCGTCGAGCGAGGCAAGCCCTCACCAAATCCAACGGGGGCTCGCCCCGCTGGAGCCAAAGGAAAGAGGAGGGAGGAGGGGAAAAAAGGATAAAATAAAATAAAATATTATTAAAAAAAGCTCGTCGGCGCCGGCCGATTGTCACGTCAACGTCGACTGGTCAATTTTGGCCGGATGGACTGATCGAGAATAATTATAAAAGGTTTAGAACTCAATCGATCAAAAAAATAAGTTTAAGATTGAATTGGTACAATTGCAATAGGTTTATGACTTTTTTGGTAATTTTCCCAATTTTCGCTTGAAGAAGAAACAAGGGCACAGAAACTAGGAAAGACGGGCACAAGAACAAACTTGCCTTGCTCTTCATTTGGGAACAATCTTTTCTGGTGGTCTTTTCAGGTTGAATTAGTCTTCTGTTGAGTTCCAGTTGTTTCACAATTGCTAGAACATATGAATTTAATGAATAAGAAATGTACGATTCCATCTCTGTTTTGCCTGTAGACGTCTCTTCCTGGATTAGAGGCAATTTTCTGATTTATTTCCTAATTTTGATTGGATGTTAATATTGGTAGGATCTGAAACCACTAGGCTAATTTGACAAACTGGAAATTTGGAAAAAATAAAAATAGAAAAACTTGTTTTCTAATTCTATGTCAATCACTAAGCAATCAAATTCCCACAGGACAAGGTATTATAATGGATACAAACGCGACTTCTTGGACGATTTAAATCTATAGATGTCCCTTTTTATTACATACATATCCCATGGTCATAAATTTCGTTTAATCTCAAGGAAAGATAGAATATCAATGAAAAGACTATCACATGGAAGCACTTAAATCTTATCAAACCCAATCGCATTGATCATAGGACTTCTTTTATTGTGTCTGCTTGTGTGAATAAAGGGAATGGGAAAGCAAATTAAATAGCAATTGATACACTTCACATTTTAGCACGATTATCGTGCACATCAAGGATAATTTCCGTCTAACAAGTATGTCGAAGACGTTCGACATACATTAATAGACACTATTATTCTTGAAAAACCCTAAAGTTTTTAATTGAATGATTGTGTACATAGTGATATGAGAATAAAAGTTACAAATTTAAATATAAGATACTCATTATTTGTATTGGTTTGTTTTGTTTTTGGATTATCTTATTCACGGCTTTCCATTATGACGTGATTACACCTGACATCCTTTCTATTTACATGTAAGGCCCAACTTATACATGTCCATTTGCATCCACGTCAATTTCTCGACAAGAAGCATAAAATTTTAACACAAAATGGTTATCCCATACACCTATACAAGCCCCATCAGAAACTTCTAACGAAAACAAGCTCTATATATCAAGTATAAGGCCAAGAAATATTCACAGATTCCTTCATCGCTCGCTCGTGGCTAAAGGAGCAGTTAGGGCAAGAAGGGTCAGTCTATACCCAAACACAGCAACAAATTCTTGAAATGAAACCCCTTCTAGGGTTGTGCTTGTTACTTCGTGTTTTGTTCTCACGTGTTGGTCCTTTTCACGTTGTTGTCGAGTTTTTATCATCACCTGTAGGAAGTCTCCGAAAAGATTTTCAATGCAAACCCAGCACTTCGATCAAACAAACAAAACAAAACCCTCTTTAAAAACTACATTCATGTGTATGTCCCCGACATTGACCAGGGGCTACACAAATCATTTAAATAATGAGCTCGTGTCAGTGGAGAAGCCAACGAAAATGGCGTTTTAAGTAGCTCTTTGGATGCTACTGATCATGGAGATTAGCTGGAGAGAGAGAGAGAGAGTTACACATGTCAACACATAAACTTTTCTGATGTGATCGTATCATTGGATTCACTTTTTGTCATTAAATTATGGGAAAATGGAATGGCATTGACCCTTAGTGTATATTATATAGTATATAAGACACATTTGCCTCTCTGAAAATTCTTTTCAGAAATGTCAGAAACTCGAAGGTCTTTCAAAACTATGTGTATCAAATATTCGTGAAGTTCACTATCTTAAATTGCTCGGCATTAACGCGCAGTATAAATAATCAATTCATACAATATTTTCATTTCCTAAGTTAAAAATGCTAAATGTGACTTCCTAATTTTGGAAGCAATTGTTAATTAACGTGTTTTTCCACGTCATATGTGCAATAGGAGCTCCAAATGCCTTCTTGCCTTGGACCAGACATTTATTTTAACTGAAAAAGATCTTCAAAGTCTTACATCACATATAATCCATTCATATATTCGGAGGTTCACTCTGGCACTACTCAATTTTTAACTTAAATGATTTGTGGCTATATGATTTTGTTTTTTTTTTTTCAGTGCAAAAATATCCATACCAATACATATAGATGAGTGATGGAATTTTTACCCATGAATAAGGGCATATGGCAAGGGGACATGGTGAAAACATTTATATGCGTGTTGACTTGTTTGTGGGAGGCACATACTTTACAAGCAACTTAAGTACAAATGATAGTTGTTGGGGGAGTGAGTGAAAATATGTAGAAAAAAATATGTTTTTTCTTCTTCTTTTTTGCGCACTTTACGGGTATGCTTTTGTAATTTAGCAATTATCAAATTCCTCCAAGCAAGAATAGGGAAAAGTGCTCCTCAAATGTGTCCAACAAACAAGGCCAAACACGAAAGAGAACAACTCCCAATGACACTCCCTCTCAGCTTCTATCATCCATTCAATTATACATATATATAGGTGGGTCCAATTATTTTTATTTTATTTTTATTTTCCATTATAGAAGAAGCCTATGTACGTCTGAGGTCGATTCTAGACAGACCTTGTTGGTGATATTTTTGTGAAAATTTTCATGCTTTGTGTCTCGCAGGACTTGGTTTTTTCCTTTGCCGGGCCAAATGCCAACTCTATCGAGACAAAGTCCATAAGACAACCGAGTAGCTGCTAGCCTGACCATGAATCCGAGGGGGACTCTCGTTGAAAGATCTGATTGCGACATTTCGTTTTTCGTATTTCAGCTTAATAATTTTCTAGATTTTCGTCGTTGTTTATTTACTTGGTTTCGTAACAAGTTAAATTTTTAAAGCAATATTCAATTAATTATACATATTCTGATATCAAGTTGATGATACAACATTTGGGAGCACTTCAGAAGTAAAACCCCAAAAGCATCGAACCAATCAATGTGCCCTTAAAATCACTTGGTGAAATGGATCGGTTGAAGTGCACAAGAGCCGATCTAAACACTACCTAACAGCTAAACCCCCCAAAAAATTAGTCATACGAGTAAAATGTCGTTGAGGCTACAGCATTAACTTCTAAGAGTTTGGCAGTGGCAGCAAATCAATCGAGAAGAATATATGGGAAATGATGTTGGATAACCAAAATTACGCACATAAAATAGGCTTAACTTTGCAAAATATATAAGATACAAAACAAAACGAAAATATAACGATATATGACTTGTAGCTTTCAAGTCGATCTGTAAAACAACATAACATGTTATTAGGAAACTTAAGTTTAGATGAATTTGTTTGGATGTCTATTCCATTGCATCACATTATTTAATCGACTTTCTGTTTCGTTATATATATATATATATATATATATATATATATATATATATATATATATATCTCCAGCATTATTCAAGAAAAAGACAATCGTAACTTATTCTCTCAATCAAGATCCCATGTAAAAAGAAACGATTGTTTGGATAGCTTGGAATATTGAGCTAATAAGTGGAACTTAATCCTAGTATGACATAAATGTGGAGGTTCTTGCAAAATTTGATAAACAACATGACTTCTGAGTTTAGAATCATATAAATATTTACGACAAAATAAAAATCAAAATAACAGAACTTAATCCTAGTATGACGTAAAATGTCCGAAATGAACATGCAAAGTACTTTTCTTACTTCAATATAGAATCATATAAATATTTACGACAACATAAAAATCAAAATAATAGAATTAAAGGGTCTTTGGTTGGGGTGTTAAAGGAAAGTCCATCCAAAACTCCTTCCTCTTTCTAAAATAAAACGTTATTCTTTAATTTAGAAATATTCTGGAAAAAAAAAATACCACATGCTAAATTAATCTCGATCATGTCAAACTTCGCATTGAGATTTATATCTTATGTGGATAATCAACGTGTAAAGTTGTTTTTGTCCACTTTTCAAACGTACTAAATTGAAAGCTACATCAACAAATTATATTAACTTGAATTAATGAAAGGACTACATTGAGCATATAGTCCAAAAACTAAATTAAACATGTATCAATAGTTCACAGATTATATTAAGTAACTTAAAAATTCATAAACAACATTACACACTTAGCTCAAGTTTAGGGCTCACATCATACAAATTAAAAAATTATAAATAACATTGCATATCAAATCAAAATTCAAAAATCATCTGTGTTATTTTCCCTTTTAAATTTTTGTGCATGTAAAGAATTTAGGAGATCTCACAAACAAGTAAAAAGAGGATGTGAATAGTCATGCTCAAGACAAGAGGTGGGATAAGCTAGGCCTCTCCAATTTTAGGTAATTCTATCGTTAAGCAATCAACACATAATATGCCTAGTATTTTCCACATGAGAAAGTTACATGTACACTTTCACAAAACCCTAACTCAATCCCCGTATCTCCCTTCCTTCCCATGTGACTAGCCATCATGACAATGTCATAGCTGTCACTAAGCAATCAATCCACCATCACGTCATAGTTCAATCCTCCTCCTCGTCCTCTCTCTCTCTCTTTCTCAAACAAATCCCCATCTCTCGTGATCGTGTCACCGTCAATGAGTGGCTAGAGCATCTGAAGATCAAGCAACGTCGGTGCAACAAACTTTGCCCGCTCCTCTAGACGTTGGGCTCAATTGATCTCAGCTGCTCTTTTCTTCTAGATCTTGACAGTGATGTGTGTTAGAATAGTTATCGTCGGAGACGATGAGATCACTGAGCATAGGCATGTAGAAGACAGAGAGAGAACCAGTTTTTGTGCTAATTAGATATGATTATGGGTTTGGTGATTAGGGGTCGGTTACAATTAAGGTTGGAAGACACATCGAGACTAGGACAACCAAGACTTATTCGGTTGCGAGAAAGGCATACATAGCCCGTTCTATATGTAATTTTTATTGGTGGGTTAACTTGAATAATAGTTTAGGCCAATCCTAGGGTCCCGCCCGGACCACTCACTGCTCACCCCTCGAGTGTTAGCGTCCTTGTTACGGACACATGGGAAATTGCTTTTTATGCAGAACTGCCTTAATAACTTTTTACAAACGCTTCGACAACTTCTGAATTTGGGGTTCGAGCTTGGCAATAATTTGTTCGCCCCCATGAAAGGTCCACCGCTACTACCGCTGCTGCTGCTACTACTACTACCCTTCCATGCACAACAAAGGCATAAGGGAGAAGCGAGAAATGGAGCTGCAGTTGCAGACAAAACCCTACATCGAAGTGAAAAAGGAGAGAGGGAGACTACTGATGATGGTCTCGAAAGTCAGTGATTTCGCAACGGCCCCCAATTCTCGAAGTTTGCGAAACCATTACCCAACAAAAACTCTCAGACAATTTATATTCATCTCTCTCTCTCTCTCTCTCTCTCTCTGCGTTGCAGACGCACAAGGAAAGGAGAGGAAAATGTAACTCGCTGCATTGATTCCAGTTCTTCATCTTGTAACTTTTCCTCTTGGCCTCTTCTCTTGTTCACCTCGATTCTCTCTCTCTGTCTCTCTCTCTCTCTCTCTCTCTCTCTCTCTCTCGTGAAGTCAAATCCCTTAAACTCCACGCTATTCTTTTCCCTCAAAGGCGATCAACGTCCTTTTGACAAACCCCCGCTTTATATAAACCCCCTCGACCCTCTTCTCTCTCTCTCTCCCTTACTACTACTACTACTCTCTCTCTCTCTCTCTCTCTCTCTCTCTCAGCTGAGCTGAAAAATGGTGCACCACCACCACCATTGCAAGGAGAAGAGACCCAAGTTCTGCATCAACGACCACGTCGACGTCCTCGCCGAGATCCTGAAGCGCCTCGACGGCCGCTCCCTCTGCGTCGCCGCCTGCGTCTGCCGCCTCTGGTCCGCCCTCGCCCGCAACGACTCCGTCTGGGAGCACCTCTGCTTCCGCCACCTCTCCCCTCCCCCTCCCTCCTCCGTCCGCCCCGTCGTCTCCGCCCTCGGCGGCTACCGCCGCCTCTACATGGTCTGCATCCGCCCGGTCCTCAGCCGCCTCGGCCGGTCCCGCCGCGCCGAGCTCCCGTGGCGGGTCCGGTCCCGGGAGGAGCTGCAGCTGTCGCTCTCGTTGTTTTGCGTGGATTATTACGAAAGGCTCGGGAACGGGAGCGGCGGCGGCGGTAGCAGGTTCGGCGACGGGTCCGCGAGCGCGTCCTCCTCGCTGATGTTCCTCTGCAAGCCCGTGAACGTCTGATGAAAGAGAAACAGTAGATCGTCTTTCCATTTTTCTTAGGGAAAAAAAATTGAAGCTCGAGCGTAGAAGAGGAGGAAAAGCTAGTGAAGTGACCCGCCAGCCTATGTCCATTATAAATTCTTTTGTTTAGAATATTAGAAATAAATGCTATATCCTCTTTTTATATGATGATTAATTTGTCCGAGCATTATTGCGTTGTTTGTTTTATACTATACTAATTCAAGTTACTATTGGGATGATAGTGTAAATTTTATTTGCTAAATTAATTTATTGACATCAATAAGGTGAGAATCATCGGGCCTGTGACATTCATGCAAAATGAAAGGAAACGATAGCTATATATGAATAGAAAGCAACTGATTAATTAATGTATAGTAATAAATGGTGGTTTTGACTTAAATATATAATGCATTAGCCGAATTTACTAACGGGAAACATTATTTTTATGTGTTGAATTTGATTAATATAAAGAAATTTACTTACTATGCAAATGTAGATGGATTTCCAATTTTAACTTTAGTGGCAGATATCCTTGTATAACGCTCTTCAAATTATGGGTAGCTCTAACAGAATGAGATAAACGAAGGGGGAAATTATTTAATTTATACTATATAAAGCTTACGACGGAAGGATTCATTCATTACTCTTGTAATATAGCTAAATTTGAAGCTCAGCTGCTTAGGTGGCCACTGGCCACCAAGCTGGGTTTGACAGTGATTGTTCAAGGGAGCGATTTGTACTATTTTCACATTTTGTTGGTGAATCTTCTCTTTTTCTTGGATTTGAATAGGAGGGAGCAGGACAATTTAAAAAAATTGGTCAAAAAAATCATAAATCTATTTTACTTTTATCAACTTAATCATAAACTTTTCAATTATATCAATTAAGATATAAACATTTTCATATTTTACCAATTGAATTCATTCATTTAATTTTGACTGGAAAATCGCTAAGATAGATGCTAATCATCCTATGTGATACAACCGACGCTAATGTAAATAATTTTAATGATATTTTAATTTTTTTGAATTTTTTATATCTATATTTTTTTTTTCTTTTTCTTCTTTACTGTTTTTTTTTTTTTTTAATTATTAAGGGCCATTGGGGGGCTACCAGCGAGGATTCGCAGGCCCTCACCCAATGCCGACAACCCCCAATCAACCCTTAACAATAATAAAAATAGAAAAAAATGTTGATATAGAAAAAGAAACTACAAATATAAAATTTTCAAAAAATATTAAAAATTAGAAAAATAATTCACAACAATGCCAGTTATATCACAGAGAATAGTCGATATCCACATTAATGATTTTCAGCCAAATTAGCCGGATTGACTCAATTGCCAAAACATGAAAATGTTGAAAACTCAAATAGCACAATAAAATATTTATGACTAAATTGATAAATATTTAATAATTTTAGGACTATTTTGACAATTTTCGCGGACGTCTTTGCCTAAGTACCCACTTTCAACGATGCATGATTATGATCCCACAACAAATAAATAAATAAATAAATAAATAAACAAACAAACAAATGATGCATGGTTGCATATCCTAACATGTAAATACTATATAATGGTGATTTCATGATAAATTAAGTTCGTTTGGTCACTAAATAGTGAAATTTTATTCAAGCCAGTAAAACAATTTTTCAACTAAAGTCAACTAGGAAAATCTATATTAGATCAAGAAAAGAAATGTGTATTATTACAGGGAGTTACGATATTTAGAAAATGATTTTTCAAGAGATAGCAACAGAAGCATTTGTACTGAAAAAGAGACGCAACTCATGGCAGTGTATTACCTGGTCTTCTTTGTCTATTACTAATCTAACCTCCCAATCGAACAACGATGTCCTGTTGTTTTATTGAGATTGATAAAACAAAATAATTCGAAATAACCCTTTGAATGAAAAAACTGTACGAGTTTAAGGAAATTATTTTTTCGACATTGTGATATATGGATTAATAATCGGCGGCACTCAAATAAAGTGAATTTAGTTTTACTTACATCGATTCTATCACATTCGATACGGGCCGTCTTAATTTTAGTGAAAAAATCTAAAAAACCGTGTAAATCACTCATACATCAATTAAGAAATGTGCACATTTTCCCCTTCAAACATCAAAAATTTGCTATTGGGTATACAATTTTGCAGTGAGAACTTCAGTGGATTTGCAACCCAAGGTGCAAGAGTTCGGGTACTATCATGTAACATGGGACATGTAAACTTCGACGGGGACCACCTCAAACTTTCATCATGCCTGTCCAATCCCGATCAGCCCCAGAGAGGTCCATATGCTAGATGACTTTTGTCTTCTGCAAACAATCAGCTGACCTTTATACAGTCGATGGCAAAGCTTCCTTCGTCCTTTTCCCCCCCTCTTTGATCCCCAGCACGAAAGCCTACGCATAGGCCCGGGATTAAAACTATCTCGAGTCTTTGATCAGGCCGGGTGATGGAAGTTCGTGGCGCAAGTGGTGGCTGCCTTTCGCGCATAGGCCCATTGGATCGGTATTCTCCATCTTTGGGCCGAAGAAACTGGGTCGTGGTTGGCCCTCGGTGAGAAAGGTTAAGGGGAATATTAACTCATCACAGGGCCCCACGACAAGGGACAAGACGCTAGCTTTATTGGTGGGGTGACAGACGCGGGCATTTTAACGAACAGTTGGCGAACGGATGAAGTGAAGAGAGAGGAGTAATAAATCGCTCCGATCCCTTCCTTACGTTGTAAGGAGCAAGCGAAGCTTCATCATCAATATCATCTGCAGAAGTCTTGCGGGTAGTCGAAAGGGCTCAGTAGACGCGAAGACTGTGGAGAGACATGAACGCTCTCACCTGGCACAAAGTCGCTGCCGTTTCTGGTCCTCTCTCTCTCTCTCTCTCTGTGAATTTTATCATCCAATTGGTGGAGAAAAATCATCTCTTTGGTTGAAATGAGCAGGAGTGGCAGCTCTGGCATTGGGAACATATGGTGCCCATGGCTTCAGACCCCAGAATCCCTCTTACAAGGAGGTGCATTTCCATAGCCGCGCGTCCTTGCTTTCAATTCTTTCGTTTAAGGGTCTGATTTTGTTTAGGACTGACATGGGTTTCTTCTTTCTTTGGTGTATTTTTTTTTCTATTTAAAAAATTATGTGAAGGTATGGCAGACCGCCTCTTTGTATCATCTGGTTCACACAGCTGCACTTGTCACTGCCCCTTTCACCAAAAATCCCCATCTCGTGAGTACCTCTTCTCCTCCAACACTGATTGTTCTTGCAATTGGGATTTTTCATTGGTGATCTTGGAAAAAATGTGATGAAATGTTAATCAAAGGCGGTTCAGTATAGTTGGCTGTTCTTTTGTGGAAGTGATTGTGCGGTTCTAATAAGTGGGTTCACCTCGTTTCCTGTTTCAGTTCGGAGGGCTCTTGACTTCTGGAATTCTTTTGTTCTCCGGGTCGTAAGTCTTGGCCTCTTTATGTTATTTTACTCATATGCTGTATTTATACAATCAATTCTTTTGTGCATGTAAACCTTATAATTTGTGATTGGAGATTGTTCACTGTAGGATGGTCGCAGTAGGATTGCATTTTTAGTAGTTAGGACATCATGGAGATTTGTATCCTCTGTTCACGGCACTGAGCCTCTAAATTCTAAGGGCTTAGAGCCAGAGAGGCAAGTACCTGCATAGTGAAAGTTAGTGCCTTGATGTTTGGAGGAACAGAAAAAGACATTTTAATTTTTCTCTAGCATGGTTGATGTCGTGATGAGGATTTTGTGAGACATACTTATTCCCTTGCTTTGTGTGCTAGCATAAGGTGTTTGCCCCTTGTGGGGGTTTAGTTTAAAAGCAACGACCATGTAAAATCTACCAGTGGTTCTTAGAGAATTCCTCTGCCTGCCAACTTTATTTGAGTCAACTCCATCACCTATTCATAATTTCCAAATCTGCAAATTGGATTGGAAGATTTCCTATGCTCCTCGGCTTCATATTTCCTTCTAATTTCATCGACATCAACAATTGTGATGAATTTTTCTTGAAATTCCACTACCTTCTCAGTACAATACAATAGTGACGTGGTGGGTGTTTTCTAAAATAATCTTCAGCGAAAACCTGACAAGCACCATTTTGTTTCCGCAAAAAACTGCTGAAGTTGTTTTAGGTGATTCCATTGCCACCGAATGGATTTTTTGGTCTTTTTTCTTGCTGCTTCACCACTGCTGTTGGTGTAAACTTAAAGACCTACTTGTGGGCGTCAACCATCTTTGCAACTTTGTGAAAAAAGCCTCAGCAAAGCATCAGGGTTTTCAGAGCTTTTCCTGTTTGTGTATTTCTTTTTCCTCTCTGTTAGCAAGCATCAAAAGCTTCCCCTTTGAGGTTCCGCTCTTGTAATGATCCTTGAGGGAATGGGGTGATTTTCCTCTAATATCTCACACCATGAGCTCCCTCTATCATGGTGTGGGACTATTGATGATTGTGTTGTGCCTGTGAGTATGTACAGTTCGCAGGCAGTGAATTGAATACAGTAATAACTTGGGTTTTTTTGGCAATTAACTCGATATAATGACCTAGATTCTTTGTGAAAATGAAGTTTCACAGAAAATGGCAATGGCGTATTGAATTAGATCTTTTATCTTTTGGCATTGTAGGAGATAGATACATCCGATCTTGCCTTCCCTAGTTGGTATAAATTGCTATTGTCTCATACTATACGATCCTGCATTTGCTGCTAGATGCCCCAATTTTTTGTTTTGATGGTCAGTAACAATCCTATTTGCTCGATTTCTGGAATCTGGATATCATCTATACTTCCTCACTAACTGCAAAATATTTTAGGTGCTACACAGCTGCACTGTATGAGGACAGAAAATACTCCATGTTGGCACCAGTTGGAGGTTTCGCGTTCATTGCCGCTTGGGCGAGCTTGCTTTTTTAAGGATCTGAAGGAAACATGAGCTCAAGATCCATAAAAACTATGTACCGTGATCGAGATCTCAAAAAGTCGGATGTGCCCTGTTTCAGGCTTAATATTGCTATAGTGTGGGAGGGTTATTATGGTCATTAAATGTTATTTAACTAATAATAAAAGTGTAAAGAGAGGCAAACCCTAATAAGTTTTGTACGTCCTCTTTTGTTCTGTACTCTCCTCTTTTGTGCTATATTCTCTCCACTTTTGTTCTATATCAATTTCTATATGATATCAAAGCTGGAATATAAGAAAAAGAAATCTAGTCATTGCGAGTTTTTAGGGTGTGCAACCAGACCGGCTATACCTGGAAATCGGACTAGCCCACCCAGAAACTAGGGTCGAGAACCAGTTCCTGTTAAAATCAGTTCGAGAACCAGTTCCCAAAATTTGGAACCGATTTGAACCGATTCGGGAATCGAGTCCGAGTTATTATCCACCCGGACCGGTTTTCGAACCGGTTTTGTAAATAGATGTCTAAAATCCTATTTTTTTTCTCCTGATTTCTATTCTTATTCCCACAATCGCATGGCATTTTTCCTCTTGGCTCTGTTAGACATGCACGACGCACCTCCTTCATCATTCCTCTTCCTCACTCGCTTCCCTCCCTCACTGGCTCCCTCTCTCACACCGTCCAATAGATAGACAACGTCCGTCGCCGCCAAATTCCCGTGTACCACGTGGAGTTGCTCGCCTAATTTCTCTTTTTGAGGAGTTATGCTTGCAACAAAGATTTGTTAACTGTTTTAGATAAATGAACAGCTTCATGTAGTAATTGTAGAAATGAAACTAATAGTAAACCCATGCTTGTTGCTAATGTTTATGCAATGTTATGATTTTTGCTTTGCCTTATGATTTTATTTATGATAATTAATCTTGTGGATCATTAATTTTTCGTTTAATCAAAAAGTCCATGTACTTATTTATTACAAGTGTTTAATGTTTCAATACAAATTATGAAGATTACGTTATTTTCTCGCATATTAATGTAAAATTCAAAACCATATAGAATATTAGGTAATTGCAAAATAGATTCTAGTGGAAACAAGGTTGACCCTGGAACTGGATCGGAAAAACAGGGTGGGTCGAGTATAAGGTTCAATACAAACAAGGTCGGGTACATGATCCAAAAATGGAGAACCGGTTATAATAGGGTCGGGTAGAGGGTCCAGGTCTAAACCCTACCCACCCTTGACCCGATCACCCCTAGCAAGTTTTGATTAGAGATCAGTGAGCGTCATCCAACCCAATCTAGTGTCACCTAGTCCTATTGAGTCTAGATCAAACACCAGCGAGTGTCATTGGCTCAGATCGGGCATCATCTGACATCGCTGGTCTCATTCATCCAGCCAAGATCTAGCACTTGTCAAGCTCGCATCCCTTTGTGCGAGCTGATCTAAGCTTTGTGGTTCTTTAAGGTTCGTTCGTGTGTTTGTTCTGCTCTATGTTTTGAAAGAAAAAAAAAAAACTTGTGGGAGTGCTGACCCTATTCACCTCAAAATTGATGTTGGATGAGGTGGTTTATGGTTGGGTGTAATCTACGATTTCAGCATATTATGATGAAATAGGTGAATTTGATTAAAGTGTGGTGGATTTGATTGTTTGAAACAAATCATGGTAGTTTGTTGAATTGAATTCTAGTTGGTTTTATTGGAATTTGATTATTGAGAAAATTGTCTAAAGAGTCCTAAACTTATTGCATTTTTGTCAATTTAGTCATAAACTTTTTAATTTTGTCAATTCAAAGTACTAAACATTTTTCACTTCTTACCAATTGAGTTCATCCAGCCAATTTTAACTGGAAAATTCTAATGTAGACGCAGGCGATGCCACGTAAGACCATCGGCGTTGACGTGTGACAATTCTTAATAATATTTTTATATTTTTTGAATTTTTATTATCTTTTCTTTTTTCTTTTTTTCTCTTTTCTTTTTGGCTTTCTTTTTATCCTTTTCTGGTGGCCAATCATAGGCGATGGCCGGCCATCAATTAAAGGGGAGGTCGACCCTTGTTCAGGCCAAGCCGCCCTAGCTTGGGCAAGGGCCAAGCGACGGCAACATTGGGTGAGGGCCAGCCTTGTTAGATTTGGCAAGCGAAGCCCTCGCCAAGGCTCCCCCTCGCCGAGGTCGCCCTCGCTTGGTCAAGCATCACCTGTGGCAAGTGAGACTAGTTGGTTGGCCATGGCTAGTGGCCTTCCACCAAAAAAGAAAAAGAAGAAAGCCAAAAAGAAAAGAAAAATTTTTGAAAAGATAATAAAAATTTGAAAAAATATGAAAATATTATTAAAAATTATTTGCGTCGATACCAATGGTCTTATGTGGCACCGCTGGTCCTCATCAGCATTTTTCGATCATAATTGACCAGATGGACTCAATTAATAAGAAGTGAAAAGATTTAAAATTAAATTGACAAATTAAAATGTTTAGGACATTATTAGCGTACAATAAGAGTGACTTTTTTGACAATTTTCCCTTTGATTAATGTGCTGAAAATTCTTGTGTTATATTGATACACATCAGGTTATGGTGAAGAATAAAGGTATGGTGTTTGAGATTGTGTCTACATTTTTGGTCGTTTGATAGAGAAGAAGTTAAAAGGTATCCCTAATTTCCAGCAATAAATAAAAATTGTATTGCTAGTATTGACTGGGAAAAAGTAACAAAATCATCTAAGAGGTAACAAATCTACCTCCTATACAAATTGGGATATTGTGGATGCATGAATTCTTGGTCAAATGTTGAACTCCATGGAATCCCAAGTTGCAAATTTGGTTACCTATATTGATACAACGAAGGAGTTGTGGGACTACTTGAATATCATTTATTCTAGAGAAAATAATCTTTTAAGGATTTATGAAGTATTTCAAGAATTTTATGCAGCTAATAGAAAGGGTCAGCCATTTATCAAGTATTTTGCTAATTTTAAACAAATTTATGAGGAGCTTAATTCTCTGCTACCCATTACCTCTAATGTTAAGGAAATGTAGAAGTAACAAGAGCAATTGGTTGCTATGGGTTTTTTGGAAGAACTAGGACCAAGATATGATGCAGTCCATTCCCAAATACTTAAAAGGAGACAAGATGACTTCACTCACGTACATGTTTGCTTGTGTCTAAAAAGGTCTCACACGAATTACCTAAGGATGCATTCTCTATAAATGATAGCTCAGCCTTGTTAGCCTAAGGAAATCACAGTAGTGGTTGAGGTCGTAGTGATGGCTGAAATAGTGGTGGCGGTTGTGGTTTTGATAGACGTCAACCACCCTCATCTAATAACACTTACAGTGACAAGGTGGTAATATCGGATTTGTTGAGACTTGTCATTACTATGGTTTATGAGGACACATTCAAAGATTCTATTAAAAGCTTCATGGAACCCCTCAACAAGTTGCAGCTAATGTAGCCAATGCAATAGAGTTTGAACCACTTCATGCTCCTCTGAAGGAGGAAAAGTGATCAAAATGACTAAAAAGAAATTTGCTAAGTATAATCAATTCCAACCAACCAAAAAAAAAAGTATAATCAATTCCAAACTTTCCAAACAGTTTCACAATACTCCTCCAAAGCTCTTTTATCTAGATAGTTAATGCAGCACTGTGTCTTTCTTCTACCTCTTGCCTCTAGGTCATTGATTCAGGTGCTATCGATCATATGACTGAAGTTTCAAGTATCTTTTCTGACTTTCATAAATCTATGTCCAATATTACATTAGTGATGGTTCTCCATCCATGGTATAGGGGATAGGCACAATTCATCTGACATCCTCCATGTTTTTATCTTCAATCATGTATCTCCCAAGTTTTCCATTCAACCTTTTGTCTATTTGTCATCTTACCAAAGCATATAGTTATTCTAATTTTCTATCTTGATTCTTGTGTTTTTCAGGATTTGAAGACGAGGAAGACGATTGGTGAAGGAAATTTGTTGGGGGTTGTACTTGTTTGATGATACTACTAGTGTTACTTGTTCTACAGCTTCCCTACATCAGATCCATTGTTTTTTGGGCCCCCCACCTTGGAAAGTTTTAAAAAGTTAGATCCCCACTTTCATTTTTTTTTATCTAATCTTGAGTGTGAGTCGTGTCAATTTGGGAAATTGCACTGTATTAGTTACCATCCAAGAGTCAATAAACAGGTTTCCCACTCGTTTGTATTAGTTCATTCAAATATATAGGGTCTATGACCACCTGTGATGGCGGCGTAGTGGTTGGGCGCTGGTTCCTTTTACGAGAGGTCCGATGTTCGAATCCCTACGTAGTCTGCCTTGTTGGAAATGAACCCACGACTTTCCCGGCGAGTAAGGATGGTGGTGACTCTACTCCCTCCAAGGTTTACTCCACCACGAAGCGGCGCATGAAGATTCCTTGAGTCACCAAAATATATAAATATATATATGAGGTCTATGTCTACTATTTCTACGTTAAATTTCAAGTATTTCGTTACTTTTGTAGATGACTATTCAAGAGTCACTTGACTATATCTAATTAAAAGTCATTTTGAGTTATATTTTGTGTTTGGTGCATTTGTTATTAATGTACATACTTAATTTTCAATTCCTATTCGTATTCTTCGAAGTGATAATGCCAAAGAATATTTTTCTAATCCTTTTCCTATTCATCAATGTTCCTATTTGGATGCACCACGACAAACCAAAATTCCAACAATAGTAATTAATATTAACATAATAGACAAATCCTTTTGGGCTGACACTATTATGACTACATGTTATTTTATCAACCGCATATCGTCCTCTATTCTTAAAGGTGCAAGGCCATGCTCTCTTCTTTTTCCTTTTGAATCCTTCTTTCATTTACCACCTCATATATTTGGTTGTGTCTATTATATTTGCGATCATCGTTCAGGGCTTTCCAAAGTAGACCCTCACTCTCTTAAATGCATTTTTGTGGGGTATTCTCATGCGTATAAGGGTTACCGTTGTTATTGTTCTTCTTTGCATAAGTATTTTACCATTATAGATGTTTCCTTCTTTGAATCTACTATTTATTCTGATGAACCAGTGGAGCATGTATAATGGATGATCATTCGCATGTATATAGTAGACATCATCAGCATGTGGAGCCCCTTGCAAATGTACCTTCACCTATTTCATCTTCTTCGTCCTCTAAGTCTAAAGTAAGCCTATCACATATTGACCTTGATATCCCTATTGGACATTACAAAGGAATTCGTAGTTGTACCCAGCACCCTATTACATGGTTTGTCTCCTATTTTGGTCTGCCTACCTCTTTTTAGGGTAGTATGGTCACTATTGATATGCATCCTATTCCTAAAATTGTCGCTAAAGCATTATCTAGATGGAGGATAGCTATGGATGAAGAATATTGGCATTGGACCAAAACCAAACTTGGGATCTTGCACCTCTACTTGTAGGGGAAAACTGCTATTAGATGTAAATTGGCGTTTACTATCAAGGTTAATCTTGATGGTTCTCTTGCTCACCTCAGGACCAAATTGGTGGCTGAAGGTTATACACAAGTTTGTAAGGTCGATTATAGTGATACCTTCTCTCCAATGGCTAAGATGACTATATTCGCCTTTTGCTTTCTTTGGCTACTTCTACCCATTGACCTCTTTTTCAGCTTAATATTAAAAATGTCTTTCTTCATGATGATTTACATGAAGAGATATCTATGGAGCAACCACTCAGGTTTGTTATTCAGGGGAAGTCTGGTCATGTTTGTCATTTGAAGAGATCTTTATATGGTTTGAAGTGGTCTCCTAGAGCCCAGTTTGGGAGGTTTACTGAGGTAGTGCTCCGATTTGGACTATTTAGATATAGTGGAGATCATTCTATATTTTACCATGCTGTTGGAGCTAGTCAGATATTTCTTGTAGTTTATGTAGATGATATTTTCATAACTAGAGATGATTCTACTGGGTTTAATGAGTTGAAACTGTATTTGCAATAGCTGTTTCAAATAAAGGATTTAAGACAACTTAAATATTCATTTGGGTATCGAAGTGGCATGGGCAAAGAAAGGCATTCATCTCTCACAACACAGTTTGTTTTGGATTTTCTTACAAAGACAAGTATGCTGGAGCAAAACCACTAAATACACCAACAAAAGCTGGCTTGAAATTGATGGCAGAAAACAGTGAACTATTATGGAAAGGTATCGAAGACTTGTGGGAAAATTAAATTATTTGACTGTCACTCGACTCGATATTTCTTTTTTGTGAGTATTATAAATCAATTTATGTCTTTCCCCCTAAACTATCATTGGGATGTTGTAATCAGAATTTTAAGACACTTGAAGAAAGTTCTAGGTCATGATCTCTTCTATTGTGATCATGGTCACAAAAGGATGGAAGAATTTTAGGATGCTAATTGGGTCGGGTCTTCTACAGATAGGAGGCCTACATCGGATTATTGCCTAAGAAGTATTGACACTCTTCGGCAATTTTCATGTTGTGCCCGACACGCGGTGAACAATTGTTGGAAAATTCAACACGTGATCAACGCTCCCCACACACTCCGACATGCAAGTCCAAAATTCCGACATGCATTGGACCAATTTAAAAAAAAAATTAATAAATAAGGGATCAAAAATTAAATATGTAATAATAATAATAATAATAATAATAATAATAAAATAATAATAATAATAATAATAATAAATGGGGAAAGAAGAAAAACCTAATCTTCTCAAGACTCTCACTCCTCGTGACTTATGATTTTTAGTGTAAACTCATTCTAAGCTCTTTTTTATTATTCATTTATTTGTGAATTTGAATCAAATTAATTTGATTGCAATAATCTTCATAATGATAATTTATCATGTATATATAAGGATATATATTTATTATACAACGTGTTCCAACGTGTTAGAATTCTTTAATTTTTTAAAAATGACATGTTGGCGTGCTGCGTTGTGTCATGTCTTATCATGTCACATGTTACGTGTTGATGTCAATACTAAGTTTTTTTTTTTTTTGGTAGAAATCAATACTACTTAAGTTACTTGACCTTTGTGGGAAGAAACCTAGTATTTTGGAAGAGTAAGAATTAAAGTATTGTGGTTAGATTCAGTACAAAATCAGAATACAAAGCTATGGCTCGAGCTATTTGTGAATTTATCTGGACTAGTTGAGCTTGAATTCACAGATATTGCACCAATGGAGTTATGGTGTGATAATCAAGTGGCTCTTCATATTGCTTCAAATCTAGTATTCCATGAGCATACCAAGCGTGTTGAAGTTCATTGTCTCTTTGTCCGCGACAAGCTTCGTGCTTGAGTTATTTCTACTAGTCATGTTAGGACCAGTGAACAGTTAACTAATATTTTCACTAAGTCTTTAGAGAGTAGTAGGATTGAGCATATTTGTAACAGATTGGGCATGCTTGATATGATAATATCTATACTCCAGCTTAAGGGGTTTTGAAAGTGCGAGAGGGTTATTATGGTTATTAAAACTAAGAGGGTTATTATGGTCACTAGATGTTATTTAATTAATAATAAAAGTGTGAGAATTGGCCAATCCTAATCAGTTTTGTACACTCTCCTCTTTTATTATATATCAATTTCTACAAATTTAATTGGAAATGTGCGTTCATTCTGCTGCTGAAATTTCTGATGGTTTCTCTGTGGTCATGTCTAAGCCGAGACGGTGTTTCATGTCTGTTGTTTTAAGAAAACCAATAAAATACCATCCTCCTTGATAAGTCGTCCGATGCAATTCAAATGTTGTAACGCAATAACCATGGTTTAACAGGATGTATTACACAGTGAAGGATTATCTAGTTCCCGTGACATAAATGCAGTGTTGATGAAGTTTTCACCAAGGCTGTTTTGGCAGTCTCCTGGAGAAGATATCGCCTTCTCATTTATTTCGCCAACCTGATAAAATAAGGACTTTTATTCTTTTCTGAAGGTCTTAAGCTTTGAATATGGATTGATTCGAACATGGTAAAGAACCGGGAAAAGAACTGTTTTGGGATGTCCATTTTTATCCAAAGTCACATCATTCCCTGTGGGGATAATAGAACCATAGTAATCTCCACATTATGATATCCACACGAGATTGAGAATGCGTTTGTGATAATGTTAATAAAGATTAGACCCTTTCAGCTGGGTCATTTTTTGCTGGAACAGGGACCAACACTCTATAATAGGAAACAAAAACTAACTATATTCTTCCACCGCGGTAGAAAATACGCTTGACAATTTTATTTTCATTTCGAGCCTGCTTCTTCAGTGTCCAAAAGAATACAATCCTTTATTAAGCATCGGAGAGACGTCCACCGGCGAGGGGAAAAGAATGAGGAACTCAACTCCCTTCTACATCTGACAGAAGGGCTGACATGCCCGAGAAATCAATCTCAATTAACTTGGGGGTCCACGATGCATCTCAGAGAGGCACCTCCAAGGGTAAAAAATGATGGTCATTCATCTTCCTCGAAGCTGCAGTAAAGAGAGGAAATTCGGTAGGAACTAAAAACTACCAAACCAATTGATTGATCAACCGCTATCTAGTTTTTAATACAAATGCTCCCTACCATTAGGCAATTACCTCACTTTTAGCTGCAGCACGGTAGTAGGATCTGCAGAGCTGAGTTCCACTCTGCAACCAGGCTAGCTGGGACTCTGAACAATCCCCAAGCCACGCCCTTTCGTTGAATCTATTCTGAGAAAAGAACAAATCCTATATCAATGCTGACAGATCAGGATGCGCCATGACGCCAGTATACTGCTGCCCAGAATCAAATATTTGAATCCATCAGTTAAGGCAGCAAACTCAAAGCTCCTGTGGTAGATATAAAAGGAACATATGTTAATCGGATGAGTCCAACCAAAAGTTCTGAATTTGGACAATTCTGGACACATTGTTTGAAGTATGTAGATTATCTAATAACCTGACACAAAGTCAAATACAATAAGTCAAGACTGCAAGCAATGCTTCGTATGCTGCAGAAACAAGATTATGTTAGGTTTAAAAAGTTCTTGTTATATATAAAGAGCTGCCATCTTTCATCTAGACATATTAGAGCAAGCTGAAGTTTTCCATACCTGGAACTCCAAGAATGCCACCAGGAAAGACCATAGCTGTACAATGCACAAGGCACGTCATGACAACCATTTGATGTCCCCCGCCCCAAAAGGGCAAGCCCCAGCGAAGTTGTGAAAAGTGATCAGCCACTGGCGTGGAGCTTTTGACAGTAGATGTGCTGCCATCATATTGTTATCTCTCAGCCAGACTCAAAGAACCGTGCTACCGCTGAATAAAGCTGCTCTTCTTCAAAAGGCTTTGAGACATAATCATCCATTCCACATTTGAGGCATTCTTCATTTGTAGCCTGAATTACGTCAGCTGTCATGGCTAAGATAGGAGTATGCCAATGTACCACATTATGAAATGCATCGGAAGATGCTTCCCCAGATGCAATCTTACTCTCGAGGTGACGAATTTGTCGTGTTGCCTCAAACCTACAAGATTAGAAGAAACTACCAAATGCTCAGCAAATACAAAATAAACAAACAAAGAAATAATTAAATTGCAAAACATTGTTCAGTATAAAATAATAGAAGAGTATATCCATTACCCGTCCATCTCTGGCATTTGCAAATCCATGAAGCAAGCGGCGAAGTCATGGGGCGGCCGAAGCTTGGCCACAGCATCCTTACCACTCCCAACACAAGTAACAATGGCACCATATTTCTTTAAAGCACCCTCTGCTACTCTTCTGTTTACCAAGTTGTCGTCCACAACCAAGATTCTTCTTCCTTTCAGCAAACTGCCAAGAGTTGATACTTTTCTCCTATCAGATAGCCTCTTCTTACCATTACCGAGGGCTTCCTGGAAAAAGGATATCAAGACACTCAATCTGAGAGGCTTTGCCAGCACATTATCTACCAGGTTGGCTAATTTGAGCTCGCTGTGCTCAATTGGACTAATGGATGTAGCCAGAAGAAAAATCTTGGGACGTATTGACACTCCATTGCTGCCATTTTGCCTGTGTTTCCAAAGTGAAATATTGAGTTCTAAACCTGTTTGCTTGTCCCAAACATCTTTGTCGATGAGAACCATGTCAAAATCCAATAGTTCCCTGCAGGAAAAATAATCAAGAAATTGTTAGGCAAAGGCTGTCAATTGTTCGAAGTAACATAACTCAAAATATGAATTTTCCTTTCGGCCACGGCAGAGTATAATGATTGTGGTCCAATCTTTTCCTCATAGATGAAAAGATACGCAGATCAACGACACATATGGAGCAATGAGAGAGAGAGAGAGAATAACTAAATACTGGGCTGATAAAAGATCTGGCTAATCACTCAACAATCAACCAAGCATCCGTCAATTTTTGCAGGTGACACTCATTTGTTGAGATTCAAAACAGCTTCATAAGTCTCAGGCAACATTTAGATTATATAGATGCTACATTATACAACTATGGAACCACCAAAATACATATGAGACATCTATTTACAACCTACGGTAAGATTATTTCAAGAGCAAAGTACTAAGGTCTGATCATAGATAACCGTTCAGTATGAACCTTTTTCGGCTCTGTACATATTTAGTGTCAAGAGAATAGACTAGCTTTAATTTTGTCACTATGGTGGCAAGTGGGTCTACCTTGGGCCAGAAGAGTTGGAAAGGTAAGTACAGGCTGACATCAAACTGCAAGCGACGTCCACTGATATTCTTAGTCTCTCGAGATGATATCTTGCGACCTCAGCTCGGATGCGTCTTTTATCTATCACCAAGGCTCTCAATCCTCTGAACTCTGATATGATTGAATTGTAATTTTTCCCCTTCATTTCAAGACAGTTCATTTCACATTTTGCAAAGGGTACAGTAAAGGAAAATGTACTTCCAGTGCCCGGTTCACTTACAAACCCGATCTCCCCGTGCATAAGATCCACTAGACATTTGCTTATACTCAAGCCAATTCCAGTGCCACCATATGTACGTGATGTGGAGCTATCAGCCTGCACAAAAGGTGTGAATATGCGGCTTTGTGCCTCTCTGGCAATTCCAACACCTGTATCCTCAACAGTAACAAGTACTTCAACTGATTCATTCACATCAATTTGATCGGACCGATTTAACTTCTTAAAGCGCTCCCAGCTTTTCCTTCTGTCAACCACTCGAAACCCACTCAATGTATTAAAAGTTTTGTCCGATGTATCTTCAACTAAGTTTGAACTTAGTCTCTTCTCCACATCTTTAAAATCATGCTGACTGCATCCTTCTTCTAGCAGATGAACTGAGACAAATATATGCCCTTCATGTGTAAACTGCAGTAAACATGAAGACATCAAAAAAGTGGAATTGTCTTGTAATGTTACCAAAGATCACAGATAACATGGCAAACAATTACACAGATCGAATAAATTGCTCTTTTCTTCATAAAAAAAAGTTTGAAAGGCCATCGAAGAAGAAAAAGATGATCTGATGAGGAGCAGATTGACTGTCCAAACATGTACAGCAACAGCAAGGTCTATTTTTCACTGGTAAAGTATCCATCATCCACGTGACCTTTTCTCCAAGAAATTTGGAAACCAAAGGATGAAAGAGAAACATAAGCACAAGAAACGCATTCTTTGAAATAGTTCCAAGACCCAGTGCTACTTTTTAATGCTTAGACATAAGGTCCTCTTTACAGATAAGACAAGCTAATGACTAGCTTTCTGAATACCAAAAAAATTATTTGTGAAAAAGACTGCATGAGAGAAAATAGTCAGAAAGTGAAGTAACAAAGACCTTGATTGAGTTCCCAACAAGATTTGTAATTATCTGCCGGAATCGACCAGGATCACCAATAACAGCTTCCGGTACCCGATCAGAGACATAGACAGCCAACTTCCCTCACCCAACAGAAACACCACAAGAGACAAACCAAGCTCCTGTAAGATTTTGCATGAAACAGCTACAGATGATTCATTGGAAAAGGAAAATGACTGGGTACATACCTCAATTCCTTTTTCATTAGATCTGCCCGAAAAAAGTGATAGCACATTATCCAGAGCCAAACGAAGATCAAAAGGCACTTTTTCTAGCTCGAGACGTCCGGATTCAATCTTGGCCTGATCAAGAACCTCGTTGATCAGTGATATCAAATCTTTTCCACATGCATGAGCAGTTTGGGCATAATCCTGTTGATTTGCATTGAGATTTGTATCCATAAGCATTTGCAGCATGCCTGAAACATCATTTTAATCCATTGTCAATGTTTCAGTCAAGATTGGCAATTGGATTGTATTTCCAAAGAACTTTTACTTACCTAAAACACCATTCATAGGAGTTCTAATCTCATGGGAAACAGTCGCAAGAAACTACAAGAAAAACATAAAAGGGTAAATTCAATTCAGATTGCTTCTAATAGTATCCATGTCAAGAGAAATCACTCAAAGATGCCACAGATATAGTTGGTGAGAAAGTAGATTTCTATGAGTAAATAGATTCATGTGTTGACGACAAACGAGAAGAATTTTGAAATAGCCTCAATTTAGTGAAACATAAAAAAGTGCACCTGAGATTTTGCCACATCTGCAGCCTCGGCACGACTTTTCAGCTCCATCATCTGTCGATAGTCCTCCTCCACCTTAGCAATTCGATTTATAGCTGCATGAAAGATATGGCCGACAAGCAACGTGATGACCAGCAGTCCAACTGATGAATTTAATGCAGTCCACGGCAAAGGAGGTCTCTGCTTGAACCTACACACAACAGCCCAGGTAATCATGACATGCCCCAAGTATGTGGTGATAAGAACACTTATTTATAAAGAGATGTACCTGCAGTGCATCTCATGCCTCCTAAGTGGATCCCCAAAATCAACATTACTAACGTGAACCAGCCCAGTGTCAATAACGTCATCACCATACATATTGATTGGTGCAGATCCATTGGTTGTGTCATAGACATTTACGACAATCGTCTGCTTGCTGGCCAACTGATGCAGAAGCTTCTCAACTAGGGAAGGGACATCATAAGATGCACCCAAATACCTAAAAGATGGAAAACATATACTCAATGCATTCACCTACATCTAAAGAAGAAATTTACCAAACCATCAAGTAACACCTACCCCACTGTTGCTTCAATACGTTGCTCAGCTGTAGCATCAGCAGGCAGTTCTCTATCATATACAGCAAAAGTTAGTACAACACCAAGGTGATTTGACTTCAGAAGCTTGAAGGGAGAAGTCAGTACTCCTTTCCCAGATGCCCTAGCCCGCAGTATATTCTCCCGATCTTCCTATACTTGTAGCAAAAGTAACGTGTTATATGAGCATAGTCTAAGAAGTTACCGATCTTGATGGGATTCCCCCGAAGTTACAAGAAAAAGTCATTGTAACTTCTGTGTATTATTAACTTTCCTACTAAGCACAATACAATTTAATGTTTCAATTCCTCCTGCTGAGTGAATAGACTCATCAGGTTTCAATTACTCCTGATGAGTGAATATACTATTCAGGACATCATCAGTAGACAAAGACAATGACATACAACATCAAAGGTTAGAACAACTTAAACATTAAAGAACAAAAAGATGAGGATAGCGATAAAATGCATTAGCCTTACTTAACCCACCTTTCCGGACATCATGTCAATGGAGACTATGTGAGAGACAGTTTCTTGAGAAAATACGACAGGTGCATACTCATCTTGAATAGGTGCAGGGTCCAACCTATCTAGCATATAGTCCGGCACAAGTGTCTGATCAGCAGTTTCCATTTTCTTTATTGTCCAGCTATGTCGCTTCTCAAATTGCTCCCTCTCTGAGTGAGGTACTTTTAAAGCATACGCAACACCACTAGTAAGTGGTCTCTCAAAAGCTGTTCTTTCTGTGTATTCTCCAAAAGTTTTCTGCAAGATAGAGATGGAAAAAATATCAATCTCAAGAGTTTTCTCCATCAAATTTTCAAAGGACCAAGGAGAATTTTGTTGCGCGATGAATGTCACTACCACTCCAAGTAGGTGCTCCTGAAGGCCATGCATGCGACACAGCAACTAAACTCAAAAAGTTAATATTAGTTCCCACAATATCTTTGCGAGATAAGTAAGATTCCACGATATCAGCCAATTACCTGGCCTATCCGATTCAATTTGGATGGTCATGGCAACCACAAGCATGGGTAGAGGGTATCAGCTCAAAGGAAGCATATGCATGATTGGGGAAATAAGGCATAAACACATCGAGGAATCACTTTTTGAACTTTGGCACTGCAGAGTCCTCGTGGAATTTAAGCAATTTCTAAGGTTCAAACATCCAGGTATCACTCTCTCCCTAGTAGAGCTCAACAACCACTTTTTAGCACAATTTTCTTTACAATATATATTGTAGAAATTAACAGTGTGAAAGCTCTCCTTACTCTCCCAAAGGATGAAAACATGTTTTTCTACTCAACAGAAAGACAATTGTTTGAAAAGAAAAAAATTTATCGAATCACTTATTCTAAATGTCGACCTCATGCATGTTAACATGATTGAGGCTGCTGATGACAAACTCCCATTGACTACAGCTTTTGGCCTATCCAATGCTAGCATATATGAAGGGGCAAGAATCTCAATATCAGCAACCAGTACATCTCAACACCCCATTATTGTTCTCATATTTAATTCCAATTTATTACTCACTAGAGACCACCAAATATGCACTCACATACAACTATCACCACCTTGATCATTCACAATCGTTCTTTGCTGAGACCATCCACCACAAGTGGCAGAATTGCAATTGTTCTTAGGCTCAGTTTAGTTCGCTGTCAAAATTTTCAAGGGAAATATACTCCTATTATCTCACAACTTAAAATGCTTGGCTGTCAGTTTAACTCGCCCAGAAAGTTGCTGACATGGGAAAAAATACAAGCAAACTTCATATTTGTTAGATAACCCTAGTCTATCTGTTGCGTGATCAATGTGGTAACGCAACCATCAAGCTACACATGAACATTTGACTGTCAAGGTAGAACCCCTGAAGCCATGGAAATTTAGCACGGGTATCAATTAAGAAGGGGTCGGGAGAAATGTCACCTGATCTATAGCTGACGGTTGTTTTCCATGGTGAAAGGTGGAAACGAGAATAGCCAAGGCATGAACATGGTTCATGCTGACATTAAACTGATCTTGCAGCATCCTGGCTCGCTCATCACACATGTTGGCCAGGGTCTCTTCTCTCCTCAGAACGTTTTTAACAGATAAATGCCAAAACAACCAAAAGGACGTCATTACTCCAACTACAACAAATACAATTAAAAGTTTTTTCCGCCACCTCCCAGCACTTTTGGAGGAACTATGGTTTTGCTGTTGCTGCCTCTGCTGAAGCAGCAGCTCCCGCTGCTGACTCACTGGCTTTGGCTTAACTGTTTTTTGTGTTTGGTCCCTCTGAACTCTCATATGAAAACCACACACCTTGCAGATCACTATCATCACAAAAATAACCCACCAGCATCCTTTTACTAAACCAAAGGACCTAGTCCCGCAGCTATCTCCTGCATGATTTCCCTTCCCCCTTGCTTGTGACATGTCCTGGTCATGAACAAAGGAAAGAACCCTTTTAACTGTAAAAGTGATATTGTCTTTCAGTTACTTGGAAACTCGGGAAAACAAGAGGTTAGTTTTTAACAACTTTTACATTAGAAGACATGCCTCAATGAGCAATGTATTTCAACTGATATGCAATGTCTGATATGCAATATCAAGTAAAGGAATGAGAGTGATGCAGAAATATGAAGAGAATGAAATGTCAATACACGGCTGATCTCTATGGAAATGCTAATATTCAACAAAGGAAATGACAACACAGCAAGCAAATAGAAGGGGATGCTTCTGTGGGGTTACTGTTTCTTTCCAAATACCTAATCTATTCATCATATATCCTTATAGCTTCTACAGACGGATGCTATCTCGGGTGGAACTCCTAGCTATGAAAAATGACAACAATATCAAAGATATAAGCATTACATCGAAGAACAATATGACAGAAACAACAGAAGAGAAGAATATGTACACGAGTCTGTCTACATATCTAGTCACTTCTACACATAGTTGGTTGCTATTTGCAGCAAGCATACCTCCAGAGAGTTTGGATTATTGACTGATTGGAATGAAATTTCAGATAGCGAAGCAGTTGCAATTGATTTTTCCTGTAGCATTGACAGGCAATCCTCCCAGGAGAGATTCTCAGGTTGAACCGGGCACTGGTCCTCAAATTCAGCATCTTCCCCATTCAATACTTGCTGTTTCAGAAGATCCAGATGTTCTGAGCAATCGACTTTTAGAGAGCAGGCACAACCATTTATAAATGTCATTTCCTTTCCCATTTCTTTGAGTAATTTGGAACATTGGATGGATGCTACCTGAAATAGATGAACCGAATACAGTAGTTCAGTCAAAGCCATCCCAAAGATGACAAATCCAATTTTCACCGTTTTCTCTTAAAATTTCCGTGTTAAACAAACCAAGAGCATGTTCCCTATAGTTCTTCAAACTAATGTTAAAAGAAACAAATTGAGAGTGTGCCAAGAGATATGATGCACTTGGTGAAATGGGACGAACGCAAAAAAAAATGATGCAAAAGGCCCACAGCAACCAGAACACAGTCCATTATCATAGGAGGTGAACAGAGGCAAAAATACGCTGACACAACAGAGAGCTAGCATTTCTCAGCCAAATCCCAGGACTTTCTATCCCTCAGACACTAAATAAAGAACATGAACATTCAAAACAAAATCTCCAGAAAAATACAGGCTTTTGAAGGTAGTAGCGTTTCCGGTGGCACCGCGAACACCACAGTTAAGCTAAACGGTTGGTTCCTCTCATGCCCTTGCTCAGAATTCTTTCCAAACATCCGACGAGTTTCCTTCCAACAAAGTAATAAAAGAAGGATGTTCCATGAAAATTCCAGCTGAGTCAAGGTGCAGATTATTAGAAGATAGCCGGGGCAAACCAGGTTCGACTCAACAAAGTTACAAAGTTCAAAATAATTGTTTATGCTTATTAAGGCTGTCAAAAAAGAAGGAGAAGAGACGAGATTTTCATCTTACTACTTTCACTATTTCACATCGTCTCCGCATCAATCAAGTTTGAAACGTACGTGCTGGATGAACGAACATTTCAACAAAAAAGGGAGTCCAATAACTATGTCCTTCGTAATATTCTACCTTTCTTCCACATAAACGAGAAGAGATTTCAACAACGATTGCAACAATGGCCACTATACTGAGATGCAGAGCAAGCAGGGATACTGAAAATCGTAAGGAAGAGGACAGAGCAAAACATCACCTGTTTGGAGTCATCGAGCAGAGAAACTAAAGCATGGAGTTGGTTCTTGCTGACATTGAAATGCTGTATAAAGATTCGAGCTTTTTGCTCCCACAGTTCCGGGTCTTTCGCCTTCCCCACCAAAGAACTCTCACTGAAACCCGAGAAAAACCAAACAAACCCAGAGACCACCATAAGCAGAAGACAAAAGAATATGAGCTTTCTCCTCCATCTTTCCATACAATTGTGAGCTTTGATGGGCTCGTTCCCTTTATCCAACTTGAAGCTCGCTTGCAATTTGCCATTAGATCCGGCAAGCTTGCCATTAGGATGCATCTTTCCCATAGGCCACTCAACAAAGAGAGTTGATAGCCTAAAGAGAACTCCAACTAGAGGTGACAAACTCATCAATAGCTTGAGCTCAACCGCCTCAGCGCGACCCGGACAAAAATTTCAATGCTCTGTGATTCTTGAGAAGCGACCAGACGAGCCCCATGCTCTAGCTAATATGCTATACCAGCAAACGAAGCAGCAGGTCCTTGCCTTTTCTTGATCTCCTTCCGGTGTGTAATTTCTTGTTCTGCTTTAAATTTCTGAGACCACGTCCTGAGAAGCCCGAAAGGCCATCGAGAGCACACCCCTTTTGAAGAAGATAAAGTTGGAGATAATCATTCCAAAACAACTTAGCTGTACC
The DNA here is from genome assembly GCA_017140615.1 of Eucalyptus cladocalyx. Classification (NCBI taxonomy): domain Eukaryota; kingdom Viridiplantae; phylum Streptophyta; class Magnoliopsida; order Myrtales; family Myrtaceae; genus Eucalyptus; species Eucalyptus cladocalyx. Next base: position 27,706,394 of record CM029516.1, read on the forward strand.
CAAAGGAACCAGCTGTTGCTGTGGCTAGCAAACCTGTGAGAGAATCATTAATGAGGTAAGAAAAACTTTGGACCTTTTCTCTGTGTATGTGCTCTTTCCTCCTCTCATGGCCCCCTGTATCGCCAAAAGAAGCATCAAGCTCGCAACTTTCTTTTTTTCCCCCAAAGGTAACTCAAAATCCTTGAACCCACACTTGAATCGCAGAATGTCCAATTGGGCTCAATGATCAGAACCGGCTAAAGCTCTCTCTCTCTCTCTCTCTCTCTCTCTCTCTCTCTCTGGTGGACTCTTAGCATGGATGCTGAAGCTGGGCGCACCATATCATTGCCTCATCATCAAGTGGGCAACGAAGGGTTAAGGCAAAAAAAAGCAAACAAATTATGCACACAAAAAAAATATCAAGAATTATGCCAAAGGAGAGAACTTTACATTTACTGCGCCATCTTTGCCGCTCTCTCAGCTCGTATTATTTATAAATATATACGTAGTGACATATATAGCTTCTCTTTTGTTTTTCTTGGGTCTCGCTTGCTTTTGGTTTGTGTAGGTGGAAAGGGACTACGGCCCCCACTCCCCCCCCCCCCGTTCGGCATTTTCAAAGGGGAGGCATTTGTCCTCTCCCTGCTGCGCAGCAGACATACGGACTTCCTAGAGAGAGAGAAGGTCAGAGAAGAGGGGAAGTCCGGGTCGTCGTCGCCTGTTGCATGTCCATGTGGGGGGGGGGGGGGGCACTGTTGAAAACTCGAAAAACATGTTGTGGGAGGTGGGATTTGTTCATTATTCCTGTCCAAAGCATATTCGAAGACCAACAACGACGGCTAACGGCGAATTATTGGAGGCGAGAATGGCAATGATGTCGGCTCGTTTTTCATCTCCTTAGATCAACGGGAACGCTGTAAAAGAAACATAAAAAGAACAAAGGAAAAAAGCATTTCTTTAGCCATAACTTTTTCTTTTTTAATTTCATTGCGATTTGCCCTAAATTACTGTGCGGTCGATTGCACTTGGGAATTTTACCATACAGGATTGTAGTAAAGGAACCACGTGAAGGAAACCAAAAATTTGACCCAAAGTACTGTAGTAAGTTGAACCAGTAAGTTAACTTAACGTATGGTAGTCTGTTCATGAAATTTATAACATCTAAAGGTTTAGCACTTAGTTATTAACCATTTTCATAAGTGATTTAAAAATATATTTTTTAATTAAATATCTTTCATGAAATAAATAGAGCGTAATTATGAAATTGGACGAAATTAGTACGAGAGAGAGAGAGAGAGAAAGAACACTAATGGGAAGAACGCCATGATGCGAGGCGCTGTGGAAAACGATCGGCAATTCCTCGGGAGGATTGGATTTTGGCGTCCTCCTTACTTTTTTTTTTAAAAAATTGGCTTTCGCATTAGATTATCTGAGTCTTCTTTTCCTTTCTCTTTTTTCTTTAAAAAAAAAATAAAAAATTGGGTTTTGGGGTCCTCCTTACGCAAATGCGATTGGCGGTAGAGATCGTGAAGAGGGGGGGCAAATCAATGAAAGTATATGTCGGCTATATACCATACCCACCACGAGTTAAATATCACCATAAAGAGATATTAGGTTTGATTTTGGGGCCTAAGCTACGAGATTAAATATCAAACGCACGATCGAGGTTTAGCCTTTGCCCCTAATCAATGCCCATGATTAGTTTTGACCACCACCATGGTCCATCGCATCGTTCTTCTTTATTCACCACGTCACTTCGTTGCTTCTCCAGCCTCCCAATCGATTACTGCCACAAAATCATCTGGTGATTTAACAAGCACCCGACACGTATGGCCCATCGCCTCTGTTGGCATCGTTTTTTCGGTTAAGGAGGAGCTTCCGTAAATGTAGCAAGAAATTGTTCGGTCCTCGATTGAACGCCATTCTCGAGTTATATCACGGGCGCAGTGACTAATTTCCGAAGTTGATCCATTAGCGATGTAATGTGACGATGATTTTTCTCAATCCGATAAATAGTCACGTGTATCATTTTGTGAATCGATCTCCTCAAAATTAACAAGAGAGATGTGTTTTATATAATGACATCATAGAGATTTTGCTCAGAGATGATCAATGAAGCAAAGCAACAGGGCACACGCAAGATTGAAAGCTCCATATTTAAAACATGCCAAGAATTAAAATATAATAAAGAAAAAAAGGATAGATGAATAAAATATAAAGTCTATCCATAATAACTAAACATATCTATTGAGTGTTAATTACTTCACAGAAATGAAGTTGCTCATCAAACAATAACGAAGCCGACTGGTAGGCCATGCAGTGCATGGCCTCTGTTATGCAACAAATTTAACTAAGCATCATTCTCCAATTAGCGACAATATTCTCTAGTAAGAATTAAGCATTTTAGAAGAAGAAGAAACAAAGATTGGTATCTGTCACTTAGTTACTCCAAAGCAATAAGGATTTTAGGGTCGTGATGTGAAATCGATCATTTAAGAAAGCATAAACTTTTGTTATCCACGCATTCAAATGGGAAATTGACTTTATTTTTTTATAATCGCGCGTCATGATTGGTATCTGGCGTCTTCATCTGGCTTACCATAATAATAATAATAATAATAATAACATTAAAGGAGATTACGAATAAAATTATGGGAAAACGAGAAAAGTATAAAAATGGGTAGAGAGACAAATGCGCCTTACCTGACCTTTTGTCAAGCTCCCGCCGTGCAGACGGAACCGTGGAATCGCGGTGGCTCCATCCATTAAATTATTGGCGCAAGGTCAAATCGAACTTTTTTTCTGCGGGTGCGCGCGCACATGACTTCTCCCTCGCTCGTCAAAAGATGGATCGAGTGCAATCCTCGGATGGAAATGGAACGGCAGATCTCCTCCTCCCCTCTCCGCGAAATTCCAACGTTTGGAATCATGTGCCGGTCGGTTCGTGCACATGTGTTTGTACTTGGACATTCACCTCACCTTGCGGGTTCGAGTCATCGCTCCAAAATTCCACCAAATATATAAGTGAAAAGAAGAAGAAAAAAGTCGATTCTCTCTCGAACCCGAGTTCTATTAATTCTATTTTGAGAATAATCAAGTTAGTTAAACCATTTGCATAGATTTCTTCGTCAACTCCTAGGCATTTCAAATCATTTGCAAGTACCATACACGAATGATTGTTATATACCTAAAGATTTTTTAGATTGGGTATGAGAAGTTACATCCAATCTCACCATCACAATTCTTGTTGAAATTGTCGACATGTTATTACTTACATAAATTGGAGTGGGGTGAATATAGAAAGTTTCCAAGTACTTTGGATTCGAATAAATCCCCAAGATGATACAACTTCACGATGATAATATGGGAGATTGTTCATTATATGGATCAATAGATATACGCATTATTCTACAGTATTAGATATTCCTTTTATCTTTCCCAAGTTCCGATGGGTCAATTACGTTATGTAAACTTAATTATATGGATCAATAGATATATGCACGAGATGGTATAAATTCTCGAGTCCAATGAAAGATTTATCCTCCAAGTCATCATAACTCAATAGCAAATATTCTTTATTGTCTCAATAAAATAAGATCGAACAATTAGACTTCGGTGGGACTGTTTTTCGAACGAAAAGAAGAATTCATGTCTTATTTTTCTAAAACTATCGTAAGACTTTTTCTTTCTCGTCAAAACGAGAGAAAATGTGCTATGAAGAAAATATAAATCATTCTAAAAAAAAAAGAAATTTCGAAGAGAGATATCCATACATATAGTAAGGAAATCTAAAAAGAAAAACCATGTAAATAGAAGTGTAGGTCGATATTTCCAAATAACGTTCAACAGCTCGGAAAACGCGTCACATCAAGCCACGGGGGACGATGGGGAGATGTCGCGGTGATGTGGATTCCAGGGCCCCGCTAGAAGGAAAAAAATAAAAAAAAATAAAACGGACGTGGGACCCGACCCGAACCGACCCGACCGGACGGACGCCGAGGCCCCGGATCGCCGATTCCGACCCGAGTTACCGGCGAGTGTGGGGAAGAGCGCGGCAGAGGGCAGCAGGCAGGGGCAGAGGGCAGAGGGCATCGTGGGGCGCGAGCGAATACGGGGGTGGGGGTGGGGCCCATGACAGCTTGCACCATCTGACACATCACGTTACCTCCCTCTCTCCCTCTCCCTCCTCCTCAATTTTCCCTTTTCTTTAAAAAAAAAAATTTATTATTATTATTATATAAAGGAAAAGATGAGAAATTCCAAAGCAACGGCGTACGTGTGTACTGCAGCAGAAGGGGACGCGCCGGGGGCCTGACACGTCAGACGCGTCCCGTCGGGCGGTCCCCACCTCCCCCGATTCGGTTACGGACCGCGCCGCGGCCCCCCCCCCCCGGGGTCCCCATACGGGGGGCGGGGACACGTCGCGGCGCGACGGCCGGAGCCCGGCCCGGTTTGCGGCCCGCCCCGTTTTTCTATTTTCTTTTTTCGCTTTTGACCTCTTTTTCCCACCCACGTCGTTTCTTCTTGGTTCGTTTTCGCTTTTCTACCTCTTAAGTTTTCAAGTATTTTTTGGGTGAATTTAGTATTATGTACGATCTCCTTCCCATTGAATGATTCAGATATGTTTTATGTCATAGACTGCTCTCGCTGACCGGCGACTCTCGTACTAATTTTTCTATGAAATTTGTGTTGTTTCTTGTTTTAGGAGATGCTCCTTTGTTGTAAAGTCTCCACCCATGTAATTCTAAAATGCTAATAACCAAGTTAGGTAATAGTCACTAATCATATTATTCTTACGATGGACTTTAATAGACAATAAATTATTTACATAAGATACCGACGTGATATGATTGAAATATATAGAAGATTCCCACTCAAGGAAATCTCACATGCTTTTATCCTTTCTATCGTATTGATAACTTTCTTTGAATATTTTTCTCTCCTCTTCTTTAGAAAATATCGCGAAAAGATTCTGCATGTTTCGAGTTTCAACTCTTTTGACACCAAACGAAAGTTGAATTTTAGACCCTTCCTAACGGAAAACATAGGAAAGGAATATGGGGAAATTTTCTCGAAATCGATCTTTAGATATAGTGTCACAATAAGGCCAAAAAAAAAAAGAAAAAAAAAATCTCATTCGGATCTTTTTATGAGTTCTAATAATACAGACCAATCATCTCTAACTCACTTGAAGTGGCAGCAACATTGGAAAAGCGACGTGCAAGTTGTACTTTTGGAGCCACTATATAACATTTGGGATGGAGGAATTGGGGGGATATGATGATCCACGATGCGCTACCATTTCGAGAGGGCGACGTCCCAACCGGAGCTGTCCAATTCACGTGCGTTGGCGCAAGCGGCCACGGCTTTAAAAAAAAATTAAAGACGAAGAAGAAGAAAACAAAAGAACTCGAAGCAGACGAAAGAAGGATCTCGATGGGGTCCCCCCCCCCCCCAAGTAGGCTTTCGACTGGCGTCGTTTTTAGACATTCCTGATTATTATAACATTAATTGAGCGGAGGGGACACGAGAGGCCGGAACGACTCGTCGGACCTCCTCGTCGTTTGCGTTCGTGGTGCTCCATAAGATGCCACGCTTCCCCCGAGATGATCCGGACGATTGGAGGATGAGATTTATGTCGAGGCGAAGTTGAGGAATCAATCACCATGAGGTGTTAGCATGTTGTCGAGCTCAATCGATCCGGAGCCGTGCCCGGTGTCCGGCGAATAGGGGAGGCCCGGTCGACACAAATTGGATGATTTTGCATTTTGTACACGAGAAATGGCCGAGCCAGAGAGTTTAGGTGAAATGAAATTCAATCAAATGAAGTGATTGATTGCCTTTTTGGTTGATATTTTGTTTTTTTCTTTTATTTTCATGTATTATAATTTGAATGATCTCAGCAGAAAGAAGTTGTAGGGTTCATAATATTAGAACCAAATGGCCGAATTATTCTTTTTGGCCTTTATATTTCTAACTCGGTATCAAAACCCATAGTCCTTTATTCTCGCTTCGGTCACCAAATGTCACGAGATCGAATTAGCGATTAAGAAATGACATGCCCATGCAGAATCGGTTCGGAAAACACATTCGATTCCACGCGATAAGTGCACACGATTCCAACACGAGGCGACTCGGTTAGGTTTTGACTCGTGACTTACGTGACCTACAAAGTCAAATTAATCAATTTCATAGGTCCATACAAGTCTCAATCGACTCTAAACTCTAAACAGTGACGAACCACTGCACGGAAAAGCATGCATACATATCAATGGTAATAATGCACCGGACTTTACCACAAAAAAAGAAGAAGATAATAATGCACCGGGCCATACGCACGGTACAAGCAATGGTCATTGGTCACCCCATGTGCATGGGATCGGAAAGAAGAGAATACGAGATAGTCCCACTTTTTTTTTTTTTATCATCGACCCATCTTTTGTTCTCGTCTTTTTGGGGGTCGATTAAAACCGAGCGAAAGGACAGTAGTGCTGGCTGCTCTTTTCCACGCTTTAATGGGGAACGGGCACGACCAAAAGGCCCTCTCTTTGGTGGACCTGTTGACTTGCTTGCTGCGAAGAAACGTGCTGTTCCTGAGAACCGGACTCGCACTTTGCTGGGTAGTGCGCGTCTCTCCTTTTCAAACTACAGGAGCTGCGGCCGAGTTGACAGGGGGACGAACCCCACCTCGTCTTTTTTTCCGTCCCACGAGGCGCGAAGATCCAGTGGAACTGGATTCTGGCAGCGGGCGGGTGAACTCAGCAAACGATTTCTATCGTGCTTTTACCGGGAGGGGAGAGAATGTTTTCGGAACCGGCGCGAAAAAGGAGGGCGCTTTAAGATAATGTGTGGCATGTGATGATGGTTTGTGTTGGTGGGGTTTGAAGGGGGGAGGGGAAAAGAAAAGAGATTCTGCCTAATCTCTTCGGATTAACAATGATATCAGGACAAAGTACTTGAGCCTTCAATGCCCATTTAGCTCCAGGAGCATGTCATGGAAGCACTACAGACAGTAGAAAACTTGCAGCCATTGCTTTTTCTTTTGGATAAATAGAATAAGGATTCTTTTTTATATAGTTTAATTTTATTTTATTTTATTGTATCTAGACCATATCAGATCAGCTTTGCTTTTGCCTGTGTCTCTTCTCCAGAGTTTTAGTGTGGGAAGGGGGTTGGGGATTCTTCTTTTTGGGGTGGTGCCAGGCAGAGGGACATTCTAGGATTTTGTTCCCCTGTTCAAATGGTTTTTTTTTCGTTTTATAATGTTATTTATCGTGTTATGTACGATTAAATAGTAGGAAAAGTCAAAGAAGGTGCTGATCTTGTGGAATTCAAACCTGATTGATAGGACCATCATGAATTTATCACATCGTGGGGCCCTGAGTAGGAAAATGATTCCATTAGATGACTGGCATTGCTTGCTACGGACAATAATAATGCATGATTTTTTTCATGCATTTTGAATGTTTTCTTTTTCTTTTTTCTTTTTCATTTCTTGCTTCATTTGTTTAATCTCCCAAAGGGGGCAGGGAGAACCCATGTCTGTTTCATTTAAATCTTTTTACTTAATAAAGATGGGAAGTGGTCATGGATACTTGATGCCATCAATTATCCTTGTTAACTTTATGATTTCCTTTTTTCAACTTTCTAATTGTAAATTTAGGTATCGAATCCTTGTAATTTGCATCACCAAGGTTCTTGGACCGTGCTCTTCGCCTATTGTCATGGCTTTCCTCCAACTTGGTCTGACTTAGGAATGATGAAGATGGTGGCTCAGCCATGGAGCACCAGACACCTGCAAGACCAAGCTGTCCTTATCCAACTTATGATGCTAATCCTGTCCACTCACCCTACTAATCTGATTAAGAATGTGAGATTTGACAAATATCCACCAAATCCAACCAAACGCCTACAAATTCGATCCCACGTTTTCCAAGGATAGATCCTTCCACTAAATTCGCTTCGCTTGGTCCTCAACTCGCTTCAAACCTTCAACTACCATCTACTTTTATTTCTGTTTTTTTGCTAGGTGAGAAGGTGAAAATGATTAAATAAATCTTCGGAAATTTTTGTGTAGGTTTCATGCTCGTTCTGAAACAATCAGATTGAGTCATAATGACCATTTGCGAGGGCCAGGCTGCCGGGATGAACGAGCCGATTTACTACAACATCACCGATATCCTAGCTGAACAAGACACCCATTAGAAGTATTTTGATTTATGAAATTTTACTTCTCACTAGAAATTTCGAACTCAAAACTACTGAAGAGGAAAGAGAGAAAGAATGGTGGGGGTTTCATCTGTCATCAGCTGTATGTTCGCCTAGCTGATTTGCATAACTACCACATGTTGAATAAAAAAAGTTAGCTTGACATACATTTAATAAAGTTAAGGAGCCCGCAACCATCATGAAAATACTCATCGTCACGATTCGAACATGTAATGAGACAGCACACGGATTCATGTGTCTTCATGGACCAGGTTTCGCCATGAAGAGCAACGAAACACGACATATGCCAATCAAGAACCGGAATCGATTTTGGACGGTCCATATTGAGAATGTACAATCCTTACAAACAAATCAAATTATTCACGCAGGTATTTGCAGATCCACCGACCTGTTGCATATAATCTTATCAAACGAAGATACATTCTTTAAAAAAAATAAAAAAATCCTTGGCTAGGCTTTCCCGGAAGGAAATCGAGCGGAAATCGAGAGGAATATCGCACCAAGCAGAAGGAGACAACCCGGTGAACATGTAGAGACAAGACACGATCCGGAACACAACAAAAACAAAGGGGCGAGAGATCATTAGAGCTTAGCTGTTCACCAAACGGTGTCTTTTATTTTCTTTTTCACTCGAGACCCATTTCTTGGTTCAGCTGGTTTTTTCCTTGGTGACATCGACATGGCTCACTTCTCGACAGCTACTCCGACAATGCTATTATAGACCCGGATCACACTATCTTCCACCGTGTTCTTTTTTATGATTTCCCACATCTTGGCTCTTGGACTCATTCCAATTTCTCCTGTTTAATCATTGTCGTCTTCCTTTCATGGACAGAAACGAGCTTTAGCCCGGCAGTTTCACAAGCGAAAAACGTTTGCAGTTTCCCACAAATATTTCTCTACCTACGTTTCACGCTGCTTAGTTGAAGGATCAATGAGGGAGTTCGGCGCATGTCAGACTATCAAACGGCTCATAATTGCTGTGGTTTGAAGTGATTCCAAGTCTCTCTCTCTCTCTCTGGGGCCCATTTATAGGGCTGCAATTTAGGTATGAGTTTGATAGGTCCACTGTCAAATGGGGCCAATATCATCGGGAAGATATAGGTACACCTCTTCCTTTTAATTACGCAGAACCGGTATTAACATTCTACAGTACTCTGCCATCAAAATGGTCTTTTTCACAGCATTGCTTACCGTGCGTTGAATGATGCAGACGGTTCTTCTATTCATGGTTGGAGGGCAGAGGAGGAACTATTTTTAAGAACCTGAACTGGGTCCAGAAGATGATGATAACCGGTCAAAGTCCTAACCAATGCAGATAGCCCCTTATATGTTTCCTATCGGATACCAGATTATGGGTCGTCACACATTTGGTGTTCTCGCTACAGGCCGTCCGCAGCAGAATTCATTGACTGAGGCACGATATTTGCACCGTCCAAGTCCCAAAATCAAAACATCATTTACCGCGCTAATCCTTCCAATTTCAGCCAATTCCAAAACTGGCGCCAGGGAAATTCATGAAACATGGCACGACAACGAGCATTTACCGAAGTCATGATCTCAAATCTAACGACATGAGCATCCATCAAAACGGGATAAAGTTGCAAATAGTGATGGCTTGTGCTAAAGAAAGTGATCATCGTCTATTAGTCCATATAGAGCCTCGCAAGGTCATGAATATACAGGCCATGTGCCCCCACCGAGCAATAACTGGATCGAGCAGAGCACCTACAACTGCTCTTACCTCTCTCCTGCATGGCTTAGTTAACACAATCACATGGAACAAGGTAGCATTCAAATCTGCTCTACAATACAAAATATGGGTCCGACTATCATATGACGAGCAAGTTCGCGACATACTACAACACAAGCACTTCACAACCACCTCTCATGAACTTGATCTGAAAGGATTGTGCCCATTGGACTGGTTCTCTGTCTTTGCAGAAGAATTGTACATCTGCAGAAGGTCCTTGATTTTGGTATACATCATCTGCGACGAGTCGCCCCCGCCACTGCTTTGCGATGGTCGTGAGCTATCCTGAAGCTGAATCTTCTCCAACAGATATTGCCTCTCAGCCTCGGCCTCACTGAGACGAAGCTTGAGATATCGACTAGCATACTCTTCCTCGGACTTCTCGGACTTTGCAAGAGCAATTCTCTGCATCCTATCCGCCTCCCGTTTTGCTTCATCAGCCTTACGCTGGAACATCTCCGCCTCTGCCTGTTTCAGTCTAACAATCTTTTCCAGCTCCTCAATCTGGAGTTTCTTCTTTTGCCGCTCCATCTTCAGTTCTGTCACTTCTCTGGCCCTTGTCCTCGAGCTCCCGGTCGCAAGTGTCAAGAGCTATGCGAGCTTTCTTAAACATCCTCATCTTCTCATCAGCAACCATTTCCATCTTTCTTATGGCTTCCTGCACCACCTCAGCAATACGGCCACATGCCTCATGTGGAGCTATCAATCGTCCACCTTCCCCATTTTCCAGGTTCTTTGGAGACTCACCCTCAAGGTCTTCATTAAGATGTAATACAATCAATATCATCATTACTAGACAGAAATACACAGCTTAATTCTCAAGAGAGTTCAGGTTTAGGCAGGTTTCTAAGTGTCTACACCATAAGAAGGCAGACAAGATCAGTAGAAAGTGTCAAACGTTCCATTTTACAGGTGGCATCAAGGTGTGAATCCATGCAATAAGTTCTCAGATGAGTTTTCATTGCTTTGCAAACAAAGAAGTAATAGTACCTACTAAGCTACTACCCAGAGCAATAGCCCAAAAAGAAATAAGGAGAGTTCTCCTATATTATAGACAGGCCTTGTTTCCTAAAACTTGCAAGATGAAATCATTTCACTTTTGCAGTTAGTAGTACTTGTAATGCAAAACAATATCGATATCAAACTAAGCAACAGTCAAGGATGGGAGGCATCCAATGTATAGTGTACATGTGATGTTGTTGTGCATCCAGAGTAAGTTGAGAAGTAAGCTTAGTGGAGTAATTACTCCACATTATCAACTGCAGAGTAAATGTTCATGTGATTAAAAAGTTACTTGTTATTCTACTAGAACAGCTGCATAAAGGATACCTTGGAAAAACATCAGTATTGCCCTGCATGCTGCTGACTCCACTACGCCATCCTTCATTTTTTGAATTAATTCCCCACACTTCCAGAAGAGACTTCTACCTCGTTGATCCTCACTTCCACTGAAAATTCGACTGACAAAATCAAGTTCCCTGATAAGAGCATCACGGTCCCAGGCTGGGGCACAGTGCTGGAACACGTCTTTCACCCAACCTAACAGTTCGGATGTCCGATTGCATGCTCGACACCGGAAAAGCATTTCACTCAAGCCTGCTCCAATCTTAACAGAGGGCCCCATACAAATTTGTCCATCACGAATGGCACAATCAGTATGAGTCCAGTGAGAACACAAGTCGCAGCCGATCCACCGACAGGTATTCACCTCAAAATCAAACTTGTTGCATATGACACACATGCAGAGGTTGCAGAAACCATTTCTGCCCGTGCATATCTCACAGGTGCAATCATCAGCAGGAAGCTGGTTTTGGCAAGCAATATTTCGGCATCTCTTATACACAAACACTTCAATAAGAGAAGTCTGGGAGAGACTGATATTTGGATGTAAAAATGCCTGAATTCCAGTATTTATAGAAACAAGGATCTCGAGCTGTACTCGATTTGCTCTGATCAACGTCTTGGCAGTTAAATCAGATCTACTCTGAACAAGCTTTTGCAAAATCAAAAATTCCTCTCTCTGCTGTGAGCCTCCGTTCCCTTCAAGGATAGCCCGAAGCCTATTCTTCAAGTCATCAAGATAATCGTCTGGCAAACGATTCATTCTCTCAGCAATCACATCCACTCGTTCTTTTGCAATGTCCCGAAGGTGTACCTTATCTGCACTGGACAGACGGCGTACAACTGACTGTTCAAAGGCATCATTGTCAGATTTCCCATTCTCCAACTTCTTTCCCAAAATAGCATCGCTAGTAGGCCATGTTTCCCTAGAACTAGCACTTTCAGTAGGCGATTCGTGAATTTGATCAGAGTTAGGTCGAGGGTCCTGCACATCAGGAGACAAGTGGGCATCTGATGACACAAGGGAAAGGGATGTTTGCAAACCTCCACCCCGAGCTTGTTGACGAGGAGGCAGCATTTGCGAAGAAGGTTGGTGGTGAATGTTAGAACCAGATGATGTTCCCATCAGTTGATTTTGATCTTCCTGATCGTGTCACTGTGAAAGAAGAAAAAGTTTATTAACTTCCCATCTATTGCGCTACATATATCTGAAAAGAATTCCAGAAAAATGTAAGAACAGAAAGGCACAAAAGACATGCATCTGACAGAGCACCTATTATGCTGTTTTATCCTATGAGAAAGAAACAAAATAATTGCATGACAAGTTTAAAAATAGCTTTTGCAAACAACGAACTCTTTCAAGACCAAGATTCATAACGGCCTCGATCAAAAATTTCCAATCAGAACCACATGCAATGGGCTTCTTGTTTAGGGAATGGATATATGTACTCGGATGAGATGCATAGCATCCATTTGATTCCCCACACCACCAAGCGAAAATAAGTTTGTGCCAGGCACCAGGGCTTTTGCTTGGGTCTTACTAGGTTGATCTCGGTGGGTCATTTCATGGAGTTCATCTAATTAGGTCCCATTTGTTTCCCAGCAAATGAATGATTAGGAAAACACTTTCCTAAAAATCATTTATATCACTTACAGAAACGAAAATGTTTTAAGACATAAATTGTTTTCGATAATGAAAACATTATCCATCGACTAATTATTTTAAACAGTATAAGATATCTTTTCAGGGAAATATTTCCAAATCATTCATATCCTGCTAAACAATCGGAGCTTATGCTGAGCTTTGTTGTGAAAAAGAGGGGAAAAAAATCCAGTAATAACTCCAAGCAGGTTTCTCGAATCGATTCACATACAACTTATTTTCTTCGCTCAGAAATATCAAATTCCCAGGTCCAATTATGCCAAACCCAGAAAAGCCAGCCATCACGACTGGAACCAGCACACATACAGAGGGGTGAAACTCCATAACGAAGCTTAGCCCACCGACAGCGCGTTTCCACCACTGACCATGGACACCATAACCCAGATCACGAACCCGGAATCGATCGAATTGAAAAAATTTCCTCCCGAAAACTCGAAACGAAACGAAGAGAGAGGAGATCTCCAACTGAAAACTAAACCCCGATTAACCTGCCGAACCGAACCCCATCGAAGCTATTCAAAACATCATCCTGTAGCTCAGTTGACTAGAAAGGTCTCGTTTTTCCAGCAATGGAACCGAAAAACCGCGAAGAAATCAAGAGATCGGAGACCGAAGTACTAAGAATCGCTTACCCAGATGGCGAAAAGACCCAAGAAAAGTGAGCTGAAAATTTGAAGCAGAAAGAACAACTGCCCAAGTTCGCAAATTTAAACGGCAAACCAGAACAAGCAAAGCTAAAACAGATGTTCAAGCAGAAATTTTCGAGACGATACTCTGATCATTTCTGCAAATCTGAAGCCACAAAGAGAGAGAGAGAGAGAGAGAGAAAGAAAGAGATTACCGGCGAAAACCCTCGATGCACCGACGACGCGACTGGGGGGGCGCACGCGTTTTGGATCTTCAACGCAGGGACGACCGGCTCAACCGGTCAGTCGACCGAGTTGACCGGTCGGGCACGTTTTGTTCCCCCTTGTGTCTTTCGACGTACGTTGTTTCGACGTACGTTGTCTTTTCGTACGACGTTTGTGCTCCTTTTGCTTTTTCTCTGACCCGTAAACGCGACGGATGAGATGCACTGTCGGAGTCCAAACCGTCCCGACCTACGATTGTGAGATTTATCCCGTCGTTCCTTTTTACTGAAGAAAAAAGAAGAAAAAAAGAAAAAGAAGGACGACATCCGCCTTTAATCGTTTTTCAAACTGACAATCATTACGGACGCTTTACAATTATCAATCCATTTCTATAATAGTCATCGTCTCATGTCAACCAACAAAAATAAATATCAGTCGCCCTTTAACTCTTTGAATATCCGATTGATCTTTAAAATCACTTATGGCACATGCAGCCCAGTAATAAAAAAAAAATTAACGAAAATGGAAACGCTTAATTTCAAATATAAAATTCAATTGCTAAATTTAGAATAAGACAAATAAAAAAAAAAAATATTTAGAATCATCTCCCTTATTGAGAATAATTAAGATGCGAAGCATAATTTTATATAACCATTTGGATCGAATCCAAACATCTGTCATCGTCAGTAAATTTTCATATAGCCCTGCATAACCTAAACAGTCTAAAAATGCACATTTCACTCGCAACGCCCATTTCACACGAGGAGACTCGACTCCGATTATTCATTTAGTCGAATTTAATTAGGTATTTCGGAGTGGTTGGGCCATTTGAAGGACAATTGAACTCTAAGAACAGAAGGGAGTGGGTTAGTTCGCTTATTGGGTACTAAATACTGAAGCTTCATTTTAAAATGATCCTAAAACCAAGAACTAACCTCCGAAATCCGATGGCATAATGCAGAAAGTGCATTAGAGACGAGAGGAGCAGCAAGGAGGGAGAAGAAGAGGGAGAAAAAGGAAGGGAGGGGGGGGGTTGGAGAATTTAGAGCCCTAACAAATCTTCAATAACTACACAAGAGAACAGCTCTTCGTCCTTTTCCATCAATTAAAATACCGACGCATGAAACTGACACCCACTCATCATCCTCACTAGTAAAGAGCCCGTTTCGCTTCATGCACCCGCTGATACTACTATGGAGATGGCAAATAAAAGAAGAAATCTATTCTCATTTCTGACTGTCTGCTGCTTCCACCGGTTCAACTATCTCGGCCTCTAATGTCCCTGGAGTTTGAGATCCACCTGGTGCGGACTGAACCTCCGGCGCAGATAACCACTTGCCAGAAAGAGCCATGCCCATCATCTCATATATCTTACCCCCGAGTTGCGCTGGATTGTCAGGCTGCAAGTACAATAGAGTCACCACATGATCATACACATATATATATCAACATATCAGCGAATCAAGCAAAATCATGAGAGGCTAGTTTGCATCAAGCTGCTTATACTGGCTGTTGTTTGAGGAACCGCCCTCAGAGAAAGCAGTACATTGTGTCCCTCTGTCTAATGCTCAATGAGCTTTCATTAGAATATACGTTTTACAGGAATGACTGAATATTCGAGATAGGAAGTCCATGGGTACTCACAGTAAAACCACTGGAGACTAATGCTGCATCATACAAAAGATCAATTGCCCTCAATGCGTCTTCATCATCAGGGCTATTCCTGTAGGCAGCCTGCAAAGGAAGCATTATGAGGGTGAAGATGCATCGGACACCATTTTTAACTGAATGGTGCAAAAGATAAAAAACACAGACAACCAGACCCATACATTTAGGTTCTTAATAATTGGGTGATCTGGATTGATCTCAAACACTCTTCTGCTTCTCATGAACTCCAGGCTGGAGGCATCACCAACAGTCTGCACCTTCATTAACCTATACCAGAAGTACAACATTCACGATCAAGAACTTAACAGAAAAACAATATAAGAAGAGAATTGATCCTTCCAGAAAGGGTGAAATACAAAATCGCCTCTCAGAAACAAATATCAAGTTACCTCTCCATATTAGCAGACCAGCCAAACTTTCCAGATACAAGAACACAAGGCGATGAGCTGAGTCGGTTTGAGATTTGAACACTAGCCACCTTGTCACCCAGTCGCTTTTTCATCCAATCACAGGTTTGCCCAAACTCCTGCTTCGTCACCTTCTCCTTTTCCTCGTCTTTGTCACCTGTTGAGACCAAACAACAATCATCATGCTACAGCTCTACAGAGAGATTCACTACATTTCCACATAAGGGCTGGACACCTAAAGCCCGATTAATACAACTCAAAATTTCTGCCAAATAGTACTTCTCAGTCATAAAGAGTTCCGCTGGTACAAACGATAACATAATTCAAGTAAGAAGCTTAACCAACCTATATCCAAGTCCTCCTTGCTGATATCGACAAAATTCTTCTCCTTGTAGGATTTCAAATTCTGAATAGCAACTTCGTCGATGGGATCAACCAGGAGCAAAACCTATAAAGGAGCACCCCAACATTCCATCATTGAACAAAGAAAAAAAGGAAAATGATGATTATTAACAAGGTGAAGAACAAAAATTACATACTTCAAGATCCTTCTCAAGAAGTTTCTCCAGGAAAGGTGCATTCTTAGCACTAGTCACACTGTCCGCTGCGACATAATAGATATCCTTCTGCTCAGGTTTCATGTTCTCCACGTACTCATCCAAGCTGATCATGTCATGCTCACTTTGCGAGGAGAAAAACCTTAACAATGGTCCAATCCTTTTGTGGTTTTCACGATCTTCAATGCATCCAAGTTTCAGGTATTTACCATAGTTGTCCCAAAACTTCTCATAATCCTGAAGGGAGAGACAAGTAAAGAGGTGTATATGAAATATAATTTAAAGGAAACCCCATGCTGGTCAGAAATCTTCACCATGAAACTAAAAGAAGAATGGAAATCTCAAAGAGAAAAGGCAAGACAAACCTCTCGGTTTTCACTCAGTGATATGCCCAGAATCATGTCAAAGGCCTTCCTCACCAAACGCTTCCTCATTATTCGGACCTTCAAAAAATAACAGTTACCATAGCAAAGATTAGATGGGAAAATATTTTGAAGACCACTGGTTCCACAGAAATAATGATACTAATTGCACTTACAATGCGACTTTCTTGAAGAATCTCTCTTGAGACATTGAGAGGAAGATCATTGGAATCCACAACACCTTTGACAAAGCTTAGATAACGAGGAAACTATTCCAAGACCAGCAAAGCAGGCAAACAACAACATGAAGAAGCATTAATAAGCGTTACATTCAACCAAGACCTTCCTTTATATCACTGAGTAACTATTGACATTCTGCATACCAGTTCCCCATCGAAGTCATCTGATATGAAGACTCTTTTAACATAGAGCCTTATATTTTTGGTCTTTGGATTTGCTATGTCATCCTTTCCCATAGATGAGGCAGCTGGCACATAAAGGATAGACCTAAACTCAACTTCTCCCTGCAGAATTTGTAAAGACAGCATGTCATCAACTGAAGTAAGAATCCTGACCTACCTTAAAAACTCAAATACTAAGAGCAGCAATAGGTAGTGCAAGCAAATCATAGTACTAATAGATTATTTTCATCCCAACTATCTCTCTATGACTTGAGCTCACTATAAACAGTAAACATAACATGCAAGTAAATTAATGAGCATCACCTCAGTTGTAAAATGTGAAGATGCTAATGGATCCAAGTACTCATTAAATGTTTTCCTGTAGAACTCATTGTACTCCTCAGTGGAAACTTCTCTGGGGTTCCGTAGCTACAATAAAAGAAAAACAAGTATTAAACTCTCCCCTGAATGAGGAAACTTCAATCCAAACAGAGCAAAGGCTTATGCATCTAGCTCACCCATATAGGTTGTGTCTCATTGGTCAGCTCCCAGTCCCAGTATTTTTCAATAACTTTCTTTGTTTTCTTCTTCCTCTGCAACATCATCACATACCAGTAGCAGATAAGCAGATACACAACCTTTCTACTGTGCATAATAAAAGAACTGTGTCCTTCAGAGACAGACCAGATTTTAGAACATGATCTGAAAGAGATTACCTCAGCTTTGTCATCTTCGCCCTCCTGCTTGGCTTCAGCAGGATCTTCATCAACCTCCACCTACATGAGAATAGCATGCCGACATTAGATAAAAGAAGAAGAAATGGGTCACAGAAGTGGCATGTCACTAGTGCAGCTCTCCAATGGAATGAAGTGAATGAAAAAGGAAAAATCCATGGATCTGTCAAACCTCTTTAGTATATCCCTTTTCCTGCCAAGTATAAATCGGGAAAGAAACGAACTGCGAGTAGTTTGTCACTAACTTCTGTATCCGCTCTGGATGTGCAAAACCTTTATCATCATTCTACAGTAACATAGACCAATAAAGACTCGTGTGAGCCCAATAAGAGAGCAAATAAAAGCCCACATACCATATAACAGACAGACACTGATACAAGTTGAAACATAAAGATAAGCTGTGTTTAGCTTACCTTGAGATACAAGGTCAGATGAGTTCCCCGTGGAATAAGTTTGTCTGGATCAGTTTCCTCCCGAATGGAATAGGAACTGGAGTTAGCCTCTCCTTCCCACACATATTGCTTATCAGATTTTGGACTCTTTGTTGAGACGACCACCTTCAAAATGGGGAAGAAAAACAACCGTCTCAATGATTGACACTATCACAGTGAGCACACTCAGTGTAGATATTTGATTAGAAAAAAAAAAAAAAACTTATTGTACATACAAAGAGGTTAACAAATTGGACAACATACCCTTTCGGCAACCAGAAAGGCGGAATAAAATCCCACACCAAATTGACCGATTAAATTGCTGTCAGAACCAGACTCTTTACTCTCCTGCACCAAAAACATCCATAAGCAAATACCGTTAATCTCAATAATTAGCATGGACAAAAACAATACCACCATCAGAGCCAACAATGCAGGACCTTTACTGCCTTCAAGAATTTTGCTGTTCCACTTTGAGCAATTGTTCCAAGACAGTCAACCAGCTCTTGTCTAGTCATCCCGATACCTGTATCACTGCACACACAACATCCGGGGCTTTAAACAACTTATACAATGTAAAATCATCAGTCAAAGCCAGCAGCTCATTGACTTACGTGATTGATATGATTCCATTATCTTTATCAGTCTGAATACGGATATCAAGATCCGCTGCCGCATCTTTCAAAAGTTGTGGCTCAGTAACACTAAGGAATCTCAACTTGTCCAAGGCATCACTTGCATTGCTGGGAACACATACATGAGCACCGTCAAATGAGGACAATGCGAACTCAATAAATTAGGAAGAAATTGATTACTTTTCTTATTAGGCTGCCTAGACAGCAATTAGAAATCAAAGAGATAATGACGATAATAAACTGACTTAAACCTCCACAAAATGACAGCACTCATAAAGTAGAATGACAATTTCAGTTGCGCTAGTCTATTAAATGGTGCAGAACTCTTAACTCTGCAGCTAATTTGTGTACCTGTATGTCCATTGATCCATATATAAAGGAGAATCCAATTATATTGGGCCTCAAAGTCAATATCAGTAGGCAAAGAGAAAGTAACTTGCCCTTCAATGTGAAAGACACCATTTCCTCATCTTCAACATCCATTCAGATAAAATAAAGATGGTGTCGACCACATCAAATGTTACTAGTAATTCCGAATATTGACTGAATTTGGCCTTCTAAACATTCAAGGCCTTTTGTAAGGCATTAACTTTTAAATTCAGAACTCTTTTTTTTTATATAGTCATAAATAGAACCCTGAGCCACAGAAAGTGTAGTTCAATGCCATAGGCCCACACTAGTATCATTTATCATATCGTTTTCAAATCACGGTTTTAGTTCGAAATTGTGCTTAGACCACCATGAGAAGACAGCATCCGCAAGATGAATAGGTCGAAACCCAAAAGATACCTAATGAGCTCCCGAAGAAACACCTCCTTGTTGCTGTATAAGCTGTTCACAATGAGGTCCATAAGACGACTAACCTGCCATCAAAAAAGCAAAACAGACAACTCAACACCAGACAACCCCAACCAACGAGAGAAGTAATCAATGGGTCCCTCCAAGCCGCATACCTCTGCTTGATACTCGTATTTCTCGGCTGATGGCGGAGGAGACGCATCGTTCGCCGCCGCAGTCGATTCATACCTCCTGCCAGAAAGCAAAGAGCTCTTCAAGTTCAACGAGTGCGAAGGCCCGGCAATGTTGCACCACCCCCTGGACACCGCAGGATACGGACCGCCTCCGACATCATTCTCCGTCGCCTGCGCAAAGTCCATGCCAGAAACAAGAAGAAATAGAAGTCAATTCACATCGCCGGATGAGAAATACATCCGATATTTCCAAAAATCACACGCGCGAAGGACCGACGATCAACGATTCGGATAACGCGAACCGGAAAAAAAAAACCAAAAAAAAAAACGAAACGGCCGAGCGCAGCACTCCACGCGAAGCGCATTCGCAGCGAAAGGTTTAACATTTCCGTCTCGATCGAACGGATATAGCTTCGAGTTCGGGGCGATCGTACCGTATTGGCGGCGGCGGCGGCGGAGGGGCGGCAGCCGGCGGCGGGGCCGCGGAGGCGGAGGAGGGCCGAGACGGAGCGCCTCGAGGAGAGCCTGTGCATGGTGGCAGGGGATCGTAATCGAGAGGAGGGAAGGGAAGACGACGGCGAGCTCCGGGAGCGGCGAAATGGCGGTGAGCTGGGCGGGGGGTGGGGGTTTTTAGTAGGGTTTTAGGGAGGGAGGGAGGGAAGAAGAAGAAGAAGAAGGTTCTGGAGATGGTGGCGAACCAGAGGCCCAGCGTGGCCAGTCCGTGCACCCCCCTTGTGGCGTGTGATCGCCTCAAAATTTTTCCCAATTGCCCCGGCTAATTAGCGAATCATCTCTCGACACGTGGAAGACAGCGTTTCAGCGCAAATCGACGCCGTTAAGGTTAATATGGTTAGGCTTTTGGGGAATGTATTTGCAGTAATGCAAATACCTTTGGTGAAGGGGTTTTAAAATGCAAATATCGTTTGGTAAAATTTCCGTTGAAAAACAACTTTTACCAAAATACCGTTTGGTAAAATTTGCATTTGTAATTAATTTTTATTAAATTAAAAAAAGCAAAAATACACTCTTTTTTTTTTTTGAAGTCCGGCCACACTGACCACGGATCCGGCGTCGCCCGAGATCCGGTGGTCCGGACGCCCGATCCGTCCTCCGGAGGGTCGTCGGGTAGCGCGACCCAGCGACGGTCGCTGGGTCGCGCGACCTCGGCGACGGCCTCTGAGGCCGCGACCCAGCGGCCGTCGGAGGTCGCGAACCCAGTGCGACGGCCGCCGGGTCACCCGAGGTCGCGCGACCCAGCGACCACACTCCTCGGCGACGACCGCCCGGGTCGCGCGACCTCGACGGCCTCCCGAGGCCGCGCGACCGCGACGCTACCGCCGCCGGGTCGCCCGAGGTCGCGCACCCGTGCGACGGTCGCCCGGGTTCGAGCGACCAGCGGCCATCCGCGTGTGTTCGCGCGACCCAGCGACGGCCGCCCTGAGGTCGCGCCGCCGCGGCGACCGTCGCCCGAGGTCGCGTCGCGCGCGGGCGACGTCGCCGGAGGTCGCGCGACCAGGGGCGGGCCGTCGGGGTCGCGCGATCGTGCCACCGATGGCCTGACCGGCGACCCAGCGTCGCCCGAGGTCCGGCGACGGCCGCCGGTCGCGACCCTCGACGGCGTTTTTCCGTCCGGGCGTCGCGCGCAGTGCGCAACCCCCTTGGCCGGCGGTCGTCGGCCTCCGTGTGGTGGTTTTCCTCGCGGATGAGCAAGAATCCTGAATAGTAACCGAATTTGCATTCCGAATGCAGTTTCCAAAGGACTTCCTCCTCGCTTCGCCTAAGCGCCTAGACTTTCTTCGGACGCAATCGATTCGCGTCTTCACTAAAAACTCAACCAAACGCTAAGCGTTTGCGTTTGGCCAAAGGACTTTAGAGTCCAAATGGCATTTGCCTCACCTTTGTATGACTCTAGGTCTAGGCTTATCCTTCACCGGTATGGGATTCTCTAATCACAATCGCTGGTCGAGTTCGGGAATTCTTAATTTGTTCGACTACACTGCTTTGGTGGTAACAACTCAATCGATCGATCACATAATAGTGCTACACAGCACGTGAGACCTTCGTATGGTATGTGATTTGAGATCATTTATAATCTAACTCGTTAATTATGCATGGCACTAAGAAAATGGACGCATAAACCCATTCTTAATCGATTGCTTGATAAGTTTCTTGATTTAATTAACTAAATCCTTTTATTTTTAGTAGACCCGTCAAAATGGTCCATAAATCCATTTCTTAACCCATATTTGATGAGTTGGATTGTCATATGGATAAGTTATATTCAATAAATAAATCATAAATGTGTTTAAAATGATAAGGCCTAAAATAATAATAATAATAATATTAAATGATTTCATAACTTATTTATATCTAATGCACCTCTACGACTCTCAATTTTGCACTCGCTAACTTCGTGCTTCTACCTTAATTTTGATATAAGTTTTCTCATAATTGCATTATATATAAAAGTTTTTTTAATGAAATGAGTTGGATTGGATAGAAGTTTGATTGGATGTAGGTCATCAGATTTGTAATGAACAAAATAGGTCAAAATAAATTAAATAATCAATTTGGATTTGGCCATTGTCAACCCGATTTCGATCCACCCACTCAACGTGTCTACTTTTTAGTAATTACAAGGAAGATTCTCCGGGGTAAAGGAGAGTCGGGCAAACTCTACCATCTGTCCAACCATTTTCCTTTCACCTTGTCCATGTCCAGAAGAAGCAAATGATCAAATTTAGGGCTTTGAATGGGCTTAGAAAGCGGCCCGTGAAACACAGACGGGCCCCCGAGCTAGATCCCAGCCCGACTGATGAGCAGCCATTTTCCAGGCCCATCCACCCAAAAAATTTGCCCAGACTCGTCCACTTCCCTCAAGCCGCCATGGCAGGAATCAGGACTCCGAAGCGAATTAAGCATGAAGAATCGCATGAATGGATTTAGTCGGAGAGGGTTCCACTGGATACCCGTTAAGCTACTGATTAAAGGAAGACTTTCCAGCCTTTCAATGTACTGACCTTATTGTTATGTATAATCACTTATTTTAAAAATTAATTATCACTTTTATGACATACTTAACAAGTGCTCTGGAGACACTCGTTAATAAAATCCTTATAGAAAATGTTAAGTGCCAGAAAATGGAATTATTCTCCTTCCCACATTTAGATGAAAGGTGCAAGATATAAAATGAAAATTGGACCGACCACGTAACATAGCAAGGCAAAAGCGATGGGCAAAATTACCTCCTCTTCTTCGCTGTTTTCTTCAAGCATGCCTCGGTGAACCGTGAACACACGAGAGAGGCTAATCTTCAGTCGACCAAATTCAGCAGTCTGTTTACTTAGCCAGAACTTATGTCAAAGCAAGAGCAGCGTGAAATTTCAGAATTGACAGTAACAAATCCTCGCTTTAGCGAGCCTTGAATTTTCGCAAACTCGGGGCAAAAATTCTCGAAAAATTCAGTCTGCGTCTGCTCTTTGCATCTCGTGTGCACCATAAACCAAGCACGGAAGGCGAAAGAGCGATCAGTCCATTCTGAGACGATAACTGCGAAATCCGCTGTCATCAAGGATCGAGCGGTACTCGGTCTCCTCCAATCTAGCCTTTTGAAAGAACATCTATAGAGATATAAAGAATTTGGCTAAGAAGAGAGGTGATCACCGTAAGAACGCCCACCGCCGAGACGATCCGAAAAAGAGAAGCAAAATTTGTATGAATCAAAGGATCTGTCACGTGGGGCCGCGACGTTGCATACGATCCAACCCAAGATCCTCGTTCAAAAGAAGGAAAAAGAGAGCGTACATCCAGTACTTACATACATGTATCTAGGACTTCCGGAAAAAGAAAAAGAGGCATCCTACAGATGGAGGGACGTATCCACATCAGGGCTCTCGAAACCTTTCGATGTTCCTGAAATTGCCGGTCTATCGTTGCCAGGCCATAAGCCCAACCTAGGGTCGGTCTTCACTACTTCCGAACCGGCTATGTCGCCGTTGGCATGAGCCCCGAGGCCGAGCGAGAGAGAGCAATAATCCTGAGCGGAAGAAGAACTCGAACTCATGCCAGGTTGGAGACCAAACTTGGCCTGACCATCCGGGTTCCTGGCGGGAGCCGCCGCCAGGTCCGGCTCGAGCGACAGTCTCATCAGCTCTCTCTCTTCCCTTCTCTGCTTCACTCGCTGCAGCTCCCTGAACCTCTCTTGCAGCAGGGCGATGGAAGAGCTCACGACCGTGGGGCTAGGATCGGCGCCTTGCCTGCCCATGGAACGAGAGCTTCCGAGGGACGATGACGAAGAAGAGAGGGTCGGAAGGTAGGCGATGATGCTGGTCTCCGAAAGAAGCTCAAACCTGGCTCGGAAAAAGTCTCGGATCTCTCTATATATAAAAAAGAAGAAAAGGGGAGGAATGAGAGAGGTGTCCAGGAGGGGATGTCCCCGTGTCAAACTTCCCCCATAGTTCATTTTTTTTTTTTTCTCCAAATGAACTGTTAAACCTTTGACCTTCTGATGAGCACGTCTCTATAAAAATAAAATGATTCGTTCCATGCTAATGCACATGACATCAGCGAGAGGCTGTTCAACCGACCACCTCAGTTTGTTCATGGATTTTCTTGAAAATTACCCGAGTGTCTGTCCATGTGCTTTCACCATGAATCCAGAGGCGTCAACATAATTCGCTTCATCAGTTCAGAAAGAAAGGGAAAGAGGGGTTGCTTTCCAGGTAGGCCATCTTCTCGATCCGGGGTGATGTCATTAGGGAGAAGAATCAGGCTGCTGTGCTGTGCAGCCAACCTCCAAGAACAAACCTCCAAAAGCCTGAGTTCACAGCAGAAAGAGAGAGAGAGAGAGAGAGAAGGGCTGAGTTGGTGGGTTTAACAGGACAGGGAGACTTTTCCAGGGGAGGAAGAGGGCGACGGAGCAAGTCCAAACCGGGGATCTCGTGGTAGCGTTTGGACGGATGCGGAGGTGGGGAATAAACGATTAGGTGACGATGCACTGTGTCGGCTTGTCGTCTTGTACCTGAAGGCTTCGGCGAAGGACGTATGATCGCCTCGTCGTCGTCGTCGTCGTCGTTGCGGTTTTTCAACTCGGTTCGATTTTATTCGTTTGGAACGCAGACAAAGGGCATGCAGAACGGGACAAGGAGCAGAAGGAATTTGTTCCGACCCGTCGTGTTTTGTAGCTAGCGGCTTGTGGACCATCATCATGCCATGGAAGACGACGCGAAGCTTGCTGCCCTGGCCTCTTTCGGTTGATGGCGACCGCAGTTTTTGGGGCGGGAGCACTCGGCGATGGCAGTTTAGCGAGCACGGATCGCGTCTCTCGACCGTTTGTGTACAAAGTTATAGATTTCGATTACCTAATGCGGCCGTGTTTTGAATCCGGTATTTGTTAGTAGGTTATGTGTTTAGAAAAACATCTTTCGTAATCAGATCTCTAATTTCACATAAATAAGGTGAAAATAAAATTAGACCAAAAGTTCAATGTAGGATTACATTTCGTATGTGAATACCTTTTTCTATATACACCCCCCAACTAATTATCAAGAGCAATATGGTGAGGATAGAGATGTAGTTGATACTTTCGGAATGGACGTGAAAAATGGGAATTAATAAACGGGAGTGTAAATAATGTGCATTCAGAAGTTACGAGAGCGAGATAAGAAAAGATTGATAGAAGATTTATTTAGGCAGTGAACATTTGTAAATTTTTCTCAAGAAAAGCAACTCTCCTCCTTAGGATTCGCTCATTTACCTTTCATCTTCAGGCTACTTTCTTCTTCAACCTTTCAACCTTTATGAAGGGGAGGGCTTGAACTACGTCTCTCCCTTTCCTCCCTTTTTCCTTTTTTTTTTTGGCTGATCTGGTTTTCTGTTTTCTTTTTCTTGCTTTCTCCTGTTTTGAAGAGTTTTTCTCTTCCGATCCAATCTCCCGTTTTGAGGAGATTTTTATCCCAACCTAATCTCAAGTTATTTTGGAAAAGCGACTTGTTTGTCCATTGTCAAAAAAGCCATGCATTTACTCCAAAAATCATACTCCGATCATCATGATCGCTCTTCACCGGTGAGGTCTGAATTCAACCAATTGCGACAAATCCATCAATGAGAATCCTCCCGAATATTGAGAAGTGTCTAAATGTTTTTTAATTGTAAAGTTGACTTTGGTGCATGAAACAGAGTTGGCCATGTTTTGTACACAATTGCAATTACTAGGAACAATATTAACGAGATCCACGTGTTGAAAAAAAAAAAAGAATACACGTCGTGGATACAGTCACGGAGGACGAACGTTTGCTTTCGGAGCTTTGCATGGTTGCTGACCAGAAAGATTCAAGGCCAGATGAAGTGACACCACTCTGCTCCTTGTCTTATTAATCATATACAATTAATCTTAAATCAAGAAAAAAAAATCGATCTTTGTTTGAATTTCACATAGATCGATAGATGAATTACATTAAAAAAAAAATGACATAAACGATACTTAAACTTAGGCCCGATGTATATTGTGATCCGTGAACTTTACTCAAATATATAAAATCATCCCTAAACTTTTAAATTATTTAACGTGATTTTATGGATTTTTAACACATGTTTAATTTAGTCTTTGAATTATATTATTGTTCCTGAACTTAAATTAATAGAAAAATAGCATTGAATATTTTCATATAATTCAAGGACTAAATTGAATATATATCAAAAGTTCATGAATCATATTGGATAAATTAAAAGTTCATAAACTATATTATATATTGAGGTAAAATTCAAGGCCCACATTGGCCCATTTGATTCGGCTTTGGGAAATATCTTTGGGAAAATACAATCACTTGGGTTAAAAGGGTTTTTCCGAAATTTAAATAATGATTGGTAAATTTTAAAGTGCAGCGAAAACAACTTTTACTTAAATACCGTGCCGTTGGGTAAAATTGACCTTTTTTAAAGGACTTTCACTAATTTTTTTTTTAAAAAGTTTCAAATTATTTCCAATAGAGCTCAACCGTTGGCAAGCCAAAATAGACGTCGACAACCAGAGTTGGCTGTCAAACAACCTCACTTGAGATCGCTCAACCTCCGGTGGCATTGTTTGGGTTCTTATGACCCAAACAATGGTTGTCGAGGTCGTGCAACCCCTTGGGCAGCAATCGTCAGCCTTTGTTCGACTCTTTTGTGCAAAATGCGAAGAAGAGGAACAATGAACATGACAATGAATAGGGCCAAAACTTGCATTCCGAGAATGCTACTTTCTAAAAGACTTTCGGATCTACCTTGGGTTAAAGACACTTGGAGGTCTTTGGAATGTAATCAGATTTCGGGTGCGTTTGAGATGATTTTTGGGAAAAATCCTTGAGAAAATGTAAAGGTCTTTGAGCTAAACTAGTTTTTGGAAATGCAAATTGTGTTTGATAAATTGTATTTGTGAAATCCATTGTGAAGTATGTTTGAGCAAAATAGCGTTTGGATAAATTAACTTTGCAAAAGACTTTTGTTATTAAAAAAAAGGAAAAAAAGGAGAATTGGCTGGTTACTACCAGCGAGGGGTAGGTGGTCCGGCGACGGGCAAGCGATCAGCGAGGGTCATCGCAACCAGATTGAGACTAGATCGTTATGACTAGATTGTGCGATCCTAATCACTCGATTTGGGTAGCCGAAGGTTGTGCAGCCCAAATCTGGGTCGCGGCGACCTCCGGTAACCCAGATCTGCTGGGGGTCACAACGTTGTTGGGGTTGCAACAATCACGCGACCTTGCTGCAACTCAGATCTGGGTGGTCACCAAGGTCATGTGACTAGCCGCTGACAGTTGCCATGACACATCGGCCTCTTGCCGACCTTTGTCCGGCTCGTCACCAGCCCCTTGCAGCTCCCCGCAACTTCGCCGACCAACCTCAACGAAGAAGAAGGTGAATAGTCACGAGGACAAAATCGGAAAAATGAAATGTTAACGAGGACATTTGAAAAAGAATTTTCTTTTGTCTTGCTCTCCCTCACCCTTCCGAGAAGGCCGAATGCCCAAGGCAGCCCCCAACCTGCCTTGGGCTTTCAGCCTTGGGAAGGCTTGCCTTTCCCAAAGGCAAGTAAAAGAAATCCTACCAAACATTCTCACTTTGGCCCAAAGGCCTTTAGCCCTCCAAAGACCCTTGAGAAAACAGTTCCCAAACGTAGTCTTTCCCAAATGTTGAGCAAAAAAAGAATTAAATGCTATTTGCATTTATTCAAGGAATTTTAGAGTCCCAAAGCCTATTTAAAATATTAAATCAATGAGTCTTTATGTCGTGCATGGATCACATTGTAGATCAGGTTAAACTTAATGGACCATTTATGTCAGTTGTCCAATTTATCATTCCCTTCGGACCGAACCGGGTTCGGACTGCGAGAGTGTTTGTGCCGTGAGCGGGCCTGGACAACTGTTGTCAGGCCAGACATTATGGGCCAGACCGACCCGGCCCGATATGTCAGCCTAGAAATCGGGCCCGTCAGGGCCGTTGGATTCAGATAAGAAACGTAGTCCGCATCATTTTCCTCGTCCTTCAGTTCGGAGACGATGCGAACTGCGCTTCCTCCTCGGCCGCCTTCTCCTCCGCCGCATCTCCGCCGCGACCTTCCCCGGAACTTCGACTTCTCTCTCCTCCTGAACTGCCGGACCGCCCGAGAAACGAGGCAAGTCCACGCTTTGTCCCTCAAGACCGGGGCTTTCGATCACCCGCCGACGGCTGCCAAGCTTCTCGCCCTCTATGCCGCCCCGGAGATCAACGACCTCCGCCACGCGCGCTCCGTGTTCGACCGAATTCCCCACCCGCCGTTGCCCTCCTGGAACGTCATCATCAAGTGCTGCGTCGAGAACCGGCATTCCCACGACGCGCTGTGTCTGTTCCGCGAGCTGGTTGGGGAATGCACGCCTGACGGTTTCACGCTGCCGTGTGTGATCAAGGGCTGCGCTCGGTTGAGCGCCGTCGGGGAGGGGAAGCAGGTTCATGGGCTGGCTCTGAAAATTGGGTTGGGTTCGGATAAGTTCGTGGAGAGCAGCTTGGTTAGCATGTACTCCAAGTGCGGTTGCATTGCTTCTGCGAGGAAGGTTTTTGATGGCATGGATGATAAGGATTTGGTCTGTTGGAATGCTTTGATTGATGGGTATGCGAGGTGTGGGGAGATTGAGCGGGCGTTGGAGGTGTTTAATGAAATGCCGGAGCGGGATGCTTTCTCGTGGACGGTTCTGGTCGATGGCCTTTCGAAAAGTGGGAAGATTGAGGCTGCTAGAGAAATATTCGAGAAAATGCCAAGCAGGAGTTTGGTATCTTGGAATGCGATGATCAATGGGTACATGAAATCGGGCGATTTCAATTCGGCTTGTAAGTTGTTCGAGGACATGCCCGCTAGAGATTTAATTACGTGGAATTCAATGATTGCAGGATATGACTTGAATGGGCGGTTTAAGGAAGCTCTAGACATGTTTAACTCCCTGCTAAAAGAAGGTTTCGTACCAAATCATGCTACTTTAGTTTGTGCTCTTTCTTCAGTTTCCGGATTGGCAACTCTTAGTACGGGGAGCTGCATTCACTCTTACATGGTAAAGAATGAACATCCATTAGATGGTGTTCTTGGTACTTCTCTCATAGAAATGTATTCCAAATGTGGGAGCATTGAGAGTGCACTGGCTATTTTTCACTCCATATCAAAGAAGAAGTTGGGCCATTGGACTGCCATCATTGTAGGACTGGGAATGCACGGCATGGCTAGTCCTGCTCTTCAACTATTTGCTGAAATGCGCAAAGCTGGAGTTAAGCCCAATGCCATAACCTTTGTTGGAGTAATAAATGCTTGTAATCATGCAGGTTTGGTTGATCATGGACGCCATTATTTTGAAATGATGCAGAAAGAATACAGGATTGAACCAACAATGGAACACTATGGTTGCTTGGTGGATCTATTATGCCGAGCTGGGCGTGTGAAAGAGGCAAAGTATGTGATCAACACCATGCCCATGAAACCCAACAAAATAATGTGGATGAGCTTACTTAGCGGTTCCCGAATCCAAGGAAACCAAAAAGTTGGTGAATATGCGGCACAACATTTGATTGATTTGGCTCCTGAGACTATAGGATGTTATGTTGTCCTCTCGAATATATATGCTGCTGCAGGTAAGTGGGACAAAGTTTCACAAGTTAGAGAAATGATGAAGAAGAAAGGAATTAGGAAAGAGCCCGGTTGTAGTTCGATTGAGCATGAAGGAATGCTTCATGAGTTTCTTGTGGGTGATAAGTCACATCCGCAGACGGAACAAATTTACTCTAAGTTGACTGAAATGAGAGAGAAATTAAAATTGGCAGGGCATGTGCCTGATACTTCCCAAGTTCTTCTCTGCATTGAAGAGGAGGAAGAGAGGGAAACTGAATTGGAGAACCATAGTGAAAGACTGGCCATTGCTTTTGGTCTCATAAACGTATACCCCGGAAGTCCGATTCGCATCATGAAGAACCTTCGTGTTTGTAGCGATTGTCATTCTATAACTAAGCTACTTTCCCGTATCTATGATCGAGAAATCATTGTGAGAGATAATAGCCGTTTCCATCATTTCAAAAGTGGATCATGTTCTTGCAATGATTTCTGGTGATTAAGCCATTTCCGTGTAATTGATCACTTGGGTAGCTTCTCTGGTATTTTCAGAAAGAAGCAACTCGATACCATAATAACTCACGGATAAGGTCTGCACCAGCTTCTCAATAATCAGACTGCAGTTCCTCAGAGATAGAGCCATCACATACCAAATTAAACAAGGCAATCAGTCCAAATTATATTTTTCTTGAAGCACAGTAGAGCTGAAAGTCTGCTAATACATTGTCTCAAGCATCTTTCGGCCAGTAAAGTTACATCAGTTCTAACGAGGCCCCAACACAAGAAGTTCCAGGAAACCAACATCGTTTACACTTCAGCAAGCCCTCAATTCAAATTCATTTTCCAGGGACAAAGTTAGTGGCATAAGCCCAAGCATTGTTGGCTGCGGGATCAGCAAGGTGGTCGAAGAGGTTCTCAATCGGGCCCTTTCCGGTTACAATGGCCTGAACAAAGAATCCAAACATCGAGAACATTGCAAGCCTTCCATTCTTGATCTCCTTCACCTTCAACTCAGCGAATGCATCAGGATCATCTGCCAATCCTAGAGGGTCGAATGCTCCACCAGGGTAAAGTGGGTCAAGGCCTTCGCCAAGAGGTCCTCCTCCAACCCGGTATCCTTCAATTAATCCCATGAGCACAACCTAACAGCAGAAGAAGCAACTTAGGTTAAACAATAACCAAGTTTTGCTTCTGGGGCGAGTAAATAGTGAATCAGTATACATACATTCATACATACATACATATATATGTATATTCTGACTTATATAGAAGCAATATGCTAGAATGTTGTACTAAATCTAAGATACTGAATTCATTTAAACAGACCTTGTTAGCTGTTATCCCTAATATTTGTTGGAATGAATCTCATTGAACATGAGAAAGGATTGTTTCTTCTGAATAAACTCCAAGGAATTGTCATGCCATTTTCAAATTACATATGCCATTTAACCGACAAAATATAGGATGCGGTCGTTGAAGACTAGATTTAATTATCCTGTGAAAATAATTTTACTTAAGCATAACACAGTTAATCATACCTGGCAGGCCCAGATGGCAAGGATGCTCTGTGCATGGATGAGGTTGGGGTTGCCCAAGTAGTCAAGACCGCCTTCAGAGAAGATCTGCGCTCCAGCCTTGAACCAGACGGCCTCGCCGAACTTGACACCATTCTTCTGGAGGATCTCGGGGAAGACGCACCCAAGGGCACCGAGCATGGCCCACCTGCAGTGGATGACTTCAAGCTCACGGTTCTTGGCGAACGTCTCGGGGTCTGCAGACAAACCAGCAGTGTCCCAGCCATAGTCACCGGGGAATTCACCAGTCAAGTAGGACGGGGTCTGCTCCGAGAAAGGGCCCAAGTATTTCGGGCGGTCTGGTCCGTACCTGTCGATAAAATTGCGAGTTCACTTGGGTAAGAATTCATTGCTGACTATTCCTAAATGAAAGTGACGTCACTGTCCTGGAAGGAATGATCATTTTTAAGAGTCTGTAAAGCAACAGGAGGAGAGCCTGAGAGAGCAAGCCCAAGCATGGTAGATTCCCGGTTCATGCTTGTCCGTAAATGGACATAAACAGTTCATTTTTTCCATTCATGATGCTCCATCTTATAATAACTTTAAATATAACACAAAATTCGATTCACTAATTGTTGATGTAGCTGTCGGTCCTTTGCTTGTTAACTTTTCTGAAATGGTGCAATCGAGTAGGCTATAAACTCGAGGCCACGAGATAAAAATACAACATCGAGTGAGCTAAGCTACTAAGCACCGAAAACAAACAAGAGCGCTGGACGTTTACCAAATGCTCTGAGGAACACTCTTGACAGTGCGGCGCATGGTGGCGCGGCCGCCGGCGAAGTTGCCGACCTTGCGGACGAGCTCGCTAGACTGTTTCAAGGCAGTCTGGCCGGCGAATGCGGACTGTTGGATCACGGTGGTCGCCATTTCTCTTCACTGGGAGATTTGGGCTCAGAACGAATGGCAAGAGGAGAGCAATTGGTGCTGATGGTAGGAGGAGAGCACAAAGGGTTATATTGGGAAGGAGAAGATTTCCTGGATCAGGATATGTACACGTCGGCGTCGTCCCATTGGTCCTGAGGTCGGATTCGGATTTCTCCTCCTGATTTTTCCCGAGGACAGAGCCGATGGCCTTCCGCCACGTGGACTGTGGATGATCTTGTGGACGTACCGTAACGTCTTCAGTGGGGGGGATGACCATGACCATGGAGTTAAAAATCCTAGTCAGATTCAGGGCCGCCAGGGAGGACACTGGAGATTAAACTTTATCCACAATTGACTTTTCTCATCAATGGATGTCGGCTTATCTTTTACAGAAGTACGTTTTGCTTCATTGATTCGGGTTTCTTTTACTAATAAGCTCGAGCTTTTTCAAAACTCACAACGACATTATTAATCTCTCTATGTTAATTTCTTTTTTGGATATACTGTAAAGTAACTCATAAAAGCAACACAACCATGCAACCGATTTTCACCAAAACATTACATGCTTTAAGCTTATCTTATTTTATTTCATGCTTGTGATTGCAAATCACATCTCTGACCAAATCTAGGAAATGAAACTCTGTTTTGTATGGGGCAAATGCCTAGCCGATTGCCCAAGAACCTGAGATGAGACTGCAAACCGAATGAACTAGACGGAAACTTTCTAAGAGATCATGCAACATGCCATACTTTAAAATTGAAAAAAAAAAAACAAAACGGAAAGAGGTGAAAAGATGGGTAAACATGGAAGTGGCATAGGTAGAATTCACATTCTTTTCTCCTTGTTTGTACAACATCGCGGTGCAGATTTTTCATTCCACTGCATTCTGCTATAATCACACGATGCATCTGCTAAGCTCAACGTCCCTTCTTCCAAGCACTCTTCTCGGACCATCCGTTGGCCTTCGAGAAAATTCTCGCCTATGATCATTAGAGGTTAAGTCACCCCACATCTGCTTCAACACCCCCCCACGAAAAACAAAGACGGATGCCTAGATGATCATGCCATGAGAACACGAGACTCGTTACAATGTACAAGGATATAAGCAGGACAAGTTATATCATTGTCTCGGAGTTATCATTCCATGGGCAAAGGACCCTCTTCACAGTTGGTACGGCTCCGAACACTGCCCAACTCAATTGCCATCAGCATAAGTTTTCCTGCATCTGGAAAGTACTTGTGCTGCATCAATATTGCTTCCACAGAAGACCCCGACTCCTTTAGAATGGATGGCTCCATATTTTCTTGCCTCAATGGCAGCACTTCCTCAAACCCTTCTTCAAAAGTTTCTGCTTCGGGCCCGTAACAGCGGCTCGAAGCCTGAAAAAGCATGGTATCTCTAAGGACCCGCAATGTCTCTTCATCGCTCCAGCCTTCGATGGTCGATGCTTGATGAAGTTTCCCCCAGTCATCCTGATCGGCCGCACTTTTCCAGCACTCTTCCAAAAGGCTTTTGTGAAACCTACGAAAAGAGGAGCTGGTCCATGCAAATATATCAAAAGCACGCAGGATGAGCTCCGGGCTACCACTTTTAAGGCACCACTTGATCAGATCATCAGGGGGGAGAAGCTGCTGCCCTATGTTTTGCTTCGCTTCAATATCAAGGCCCATTATCTCTTCCTGCAAGTTCTAGTGATTAGAAGAACTTGCAGACACATGCACAAGCATTACATCTCATATCACCAAAGGAATAATTCATGGATAGATTTCCCCATGGCTCAATAATAAAGAGCTGCGGAAATGATCTGCCAAATGATCATGTTGGATAACCTAAGCACAACTTTCTACCCAATTCAGGAGCAGATCACTCACTCCTTACAGTGAAGTGAACAGACCAATAAGTGAATTATGGGCTAATATAAGACCAGATTTATTTTGCAGATCCGCTAGCTATCAGAACTAGGTGAACGACGCCCCCCCCCCCAAAAAAAAAAAATGGTAATGCATCCTCTGAGCTATCTATACAATTGTCTAACTCCAGCTTAGACCACTAAATGGAAGCCAAATGGTTTCAATAACTGCAATGGAAAGATCCTCATTGCTGTCCCTCTATACATAAATTTACAGTGATAATACTGGCCAAGTTTGTAAAACCCAAATGCAAAACGAACATTGATTATAGACTGCACTATTTAGGGTTTGCAGCATCTGCTGCCACATTATAAACTCAACAGGCATTCTCAGCATGGAATTGTAGTTGCAATTAAGTTGCCTAGTGAAAAGAATTGCACAGACTACATACATTCGAAATTGCCCAGAATTGACCTATGCAGATAAGTTTTTAAAGAAAGCATAATGACCAACTTTTCTTTTTTTACTACAAATAGGAGTAATGCAAACCTGCAACTTCAGAATTCTCAAATCAGCCTCCATGCGTTTTATCTTTATCTCAGCATCAGAATCATTACCACCTGTGGTTTGCAAAAATAAAGATGACAAGGACACCAATCTAGTGAGCAGTTCCGCAATATTACTGTCATGCTGATGAAGAAAGATTAAATGAACTGCAGTGACCAGATATGATCTAAAGTTTGACTATGCTTAAACCAGATCTCAGAAACAAAGTCAAAGACCTCTCATTGAATTAGACATAAAAAACCAGCAATATGCAAACAATATTGGACATTAATACAAATAGAAGTTATATATGCCATCGAACTTTTAACTTATTAATCACTAATATCCATTAAGAATCTACACTTGAAAGGCAGACATACAGGTAAGAAATATCATATTTTGGCATCTGATCATGGCACTCAAAGCCAATCAATGAAGTCATCTAAAAACGTAAAATCCACAGAATCAGGCAAAGTGCACCTATTTTCTTAATTGTTTCAGTCAAGCAAGTTATAACTGTTGACAAAATTGACATCAAAGAAAAACTTCGAAGGACTACAGCATAAGGGAAGTAAAACACAAGGAATGAAGCAATAAAATAAAACATGGAGAACGAGATAGGCAGCTTCTGAGGATTTAAGAAGATTATAGGACAGTATTTATCCTGAATGTAAATGAGTAAAAAAAGGAAAAAAATACCTGCTAAAGCAGCTATCTTTGAGAGATTCAGAAAACGTTTTCTATCGGACAGTGTCAGATTCAAATCCCTTGGTTCAACCCCATCTTCCACTACTGAAACATTACCCTCATCTTGAGAAAGACCTAATGCGTGAAGCGTATCTGAAGCTGATGAGAACCGATGAAGAAACACTTCATGTAGCCAGCAGAGATCACGATATTGCTGGAGAAAAATCGACAACTCTTCCGGAAACTCTTCCCCAAGTCTTAAAAGCTTTGCAAATTCCTTTTTCTCGTATAGTTGTTCGAAGACAAAATAACTAAACCCTCCTTTTGGTCCCATGCTGTCGCGCTGCATTGCGCATCATTAAGAAACCAGCAGAAAAATTAGCTGGGTAAGGGAATGCGGACTGAAAATGCTAGTTGCTTAAAAGACAAGCAAGGACTGGTGAAGCTCACAGAACAAACTGGGAGACTTAAAACAGGAGATCTTTGTTAAAGAACTTCAAACTACGGCAATGAGCAAAATTCATGTCTTATTATGAAAAACTGGATTTAAATATTACAAGCACGCAAAAGCATCTCAAATTAATGACTCAAAACCCAAAAGTGGACTGCATATTCATGTCTTGAGTTGGAGCTAAGATCAAGCTGAGTCAACATAATAACTTCCTACCATGAGATTTTTAAGTAGGCCAAAGTCATTGAGGTCATGACATATGCTCCACAGAGTCCTATAACCTTCATGCCTTTTTGCTACACCCAGCAATTGCGCTGAGAGATTTTGGAAGTTCTCCTCATTCTCCTGTCCATTTCCCTTATTAAGGTCCTGCAAAAGTGAGCATAATGTGAATAATCAAATGATTGAATGAAATAGTGGGGCTGTAAGGATTGAACCTTGTGCCTTGCTGCTGCTAAGTTTTTCATTTGTTCGTAAAGAGAATCAAGAAGGGTATCCCTCCTGCTCCAATACTCCTGTAACAGTCCTCTCTGTTCTTCTCCACGCTCAACTTTTGCGGTGATAGCCCCAGCATAAGCCTCAAGTAGAACTTCGGTCATCACCTGTAGGTGAGTGAAGATTTCGGATTTTACAGAGGATTCCACTCTTGTTGCTTCATTCAACAGATGAAGCACGCACGAGGCAATGCCCCACAACCCATTACGAACCACAGGCTCACAATACCAAGGTGTTAAGCCCTCTGGTGGTGGATACCACAAGTGATACTCACTTCTGAATTGTATGGCAGTTCGAACTATGGTGACACAAGCATTTGAGAGTTCAGAAGCTCTTCGGATCTGAATCTCAAGTGGCACGTCTACATTGACCAAAAAGTCTAGTTGTTTCTCCAAGCAATAAAAAACTTCTTGAAGATCAGAAACCCTACTGTAGAATACTTCTGCATTGTCTCTGTCCATCAGAAGAACAGTATTTCTACGGGCTCTGTCCCCAACCAATTGAATCAGATCCCAAAGAGCACCTGAAGCATCACTCTCTGATCCAGGAAAAGGTGAGCCAACTCCACTAGAACGGTTCTGGCCGATCCTGTTCTGCAGTTCCCTCAGTTGAATTATCCCAGCCAGCTTTTCGCCATGTTCCAAAATAATCTGGAGTGAATTTCCTGCAAAAACACAAATACATCATGGCAATTCTCTCCACCAATAACATCAAAATCAATTCATGTCTAAAAGGAATGAGTTGCAATACTATCTTATGATAGTGATCCAGATTCAAGATGATATTCATTAAAGCACAAAAGATTAATACCTGCAGTTCAATAAAATACTACAGAAAAAAGATATGCCAAAACAAAAACCAATAATAAATATATTCTTATCATCTAGGCCAGAAAAGGGTAAAAATGCAACATCGATTTAGTGAGCTCCAAAAAGCTCAAAATATTATTACAACAACCCAAAAACTGACACGAATGCTAAAGAATCCTAGAAAGGACATGGCGCAACAGGAATACTTCAGCAAAAGCATTTTGTCTGTTAGTAAAATAGAAGAAAGAAACAAAGAAGAAAATCAATCCTAAGCATGTATCCCAGCAATGACAGGATAAAAAATATACATACTCTGTCTGGCACACAGTTCGTCATGGCTTTTGGACAAAGCAAGAAACTGGAGAAACTTCAGATGCTTTTGCTGCTTATCCATAAGTTGAGTAGAGACAACTGCCATGGCCACTATCTCAGCACCTCTGGTTGTTGTCCAGTGTTTAGCTAAGGTATCAACGATGCATTTGCTAGCTCTTACAAAAACATTCATCTCTCCCTCCCTTTCAAATGCCCCGGCCTTTTGGAGTTTCTCCAGTGAGCCATCAACATTCCCAGACATCAGGAAGTCATTAAAAAGATGACCAAGCAAGGCTTCTGCTTCTTCATCCTGAGCCGTTCGACGTGCTATGCCGGTCATAACCGCTCTTTGTCGATCCCCAGCATTCCAAGCCTCAGAACTAGCTCTTCTTGGAGCAACATTGCCAGCAAAGATAAGATTTCTTCTCTCTTCTTCTGTAGATCCTTCATTTGAGCTCCCTTTCCGTGACAGACTTCGCTCCGGTGGTTCTACTCCACCAAGTACAACAGCCTTTTCAGGTATTGCCCACATTCCCGCCTTTTCAGTTAAAACAATCCATGCACCTTCTTCACAATCATCTGTAGATGGAAGAACTGAAGCATCCAATACTTTTCCAGCATCATGAGGCAGGTCAAATTGATACAGCCGGGTGGAGTTCCTGTAATAATGGGAGACAGTTGCTGTTCCATCACCAGAAAGTATAACTGCAGATCCTGAGGGCCTGCCCCCTACCCGCAGCCTCATGGAAAATAAGAAGTCATCATCTTCAACTCTTGCTTTTGGGATTATCACTTGAAGAGGAGCCTTCTTCTCCAAAACCCGTTCCTGCAATGGCTCCACAGCTCCAGAAGGTACATCTATCCCAGACTTGTATTGCATGGTCAGTAGTGAATACTGCGTGTAGCTTGACCCACTAACCCTGTCCTTACAGAAAATTGCAACAAGTATAGTGATCACTTTTCCACCATCATCTACCTGCAAATCCAGAGGCCATATTCTCTTTTGACCAGCCAAATCCTTCTTAATACCCACATCACCATCATTTCCCACAATTTCCTGAGACCAGAGATTTGAGACTTCCAAATCAAGTCCAAGGTTGAAGCAATGTATTTCATGATCTGTCAGCAGGAAGAATTGTTGAGAAGATCTTTTCAAAGAAACAGAAGGAGAACGCCAACTGAGTGACCTCAAAGCAACCTTCCTGCTTGTGCTATGGCCAATATCACTGCCTTGCGAGAAAGAACTGCCCATTTCCTTATACATCAATTTCCGGTTTATTACAGATGGACCACAATGAAACTGCCAAAGCTCACCACTGGAACTACATGCAAGGGCAACACACTCTTTTTTGCTGTCAGGAATAGAAGTAGTGATTAAAGAGTTGAAAATGCCATATCCAGCTGAAATATTTCCAAGCCTACCATTTTGTTGCAGGCTATCTGGACTGGCCTTGTCATCAACAGGAGAAACATCCAGCTCATCAGAGGAAGCAAAACTGATAATTGGATCAGTTTCAGAGTCAGAGAAGATCTCAGGCCAGTACACAACTGCTCGACTTCTTTTGCTACACATGACAATACCAGCTGAGTTGCAATGTTGTGTGACATTGTTGTTTTGGTGATGTGTGCCATCCCAGTTAACAACACAGACTAACCAATCAGTTCTATCATATAATTTTCTGTTCTTATCTCCGACTTCAGATATGACAGTAGGAATATTAAGAGCAATGCACTTTTTAACAGTTGCAGGAGATGAGTAATTCCAGATGAAAATCTTATTTTGACAGATAATCCAAGTAAGGGAAGTTGCACGGTCTATCCCACCAGATGTTCGCACATAACCTGCTAAGGAAATAAATTAAAATTATTGCCACCATATTTGATGAATATTTACATGGTGAATGTTCCATATCAGGGTATTTACAAACCAGGAAGACGACTCTGCAAAAAACTTGCTTGTTCATCTCGCACTGCTGGGGGGAAGTCACCAACAAATACAGGTTTCGTCGGATCAACCTCAGCATTTTTGTTGACTTTGTTCCCTGCTGGAATTCTGGGTTCAAATAACCAAATGTTAATCTACCACAATATGTTACTGCATTAGTCAATGAAATGATGAGAGACAACTTATATAATTGGACAAGAAAATTTGTTTTTCAGAGCCATAAATGTCATAGCCTGAGTCTCCATTGAAGCTAACACGAAATTTTTCATTTTTGAGTCTCTATGTCCTCTATTCTTAGCCCTCCAATATGTGGATATCTTTCGTATTAAGGTAAGTTCACTGTGTCAAGGCCACTGTGTGTCAAGGATGATATCAAAAGAAATATGAGGAATGAGAAACAAGAACATGAGTAGCTCCCGCCTATCAAAAAAGAACCTGAGTCACTCTCAAACAAGCAAACTTTTATGCATGAAATAAGGTACTTAAAATTTGACAGCTCATTCATTGGTTAGTTTGTATTCTTTGAGCAAACTACAACCATCAGAACATAAATGGCATAAGCCCATTATCTCAAGGCAGAAATGCGCCTTCAGGCCTTCACCATTAAAATTCCATCACCCGTCCCGAGTTCACCAAAAGCAAGACGGGAAAACAAAATATAAATACATTCATATATCTTAATAGAAACAATCGTAAATTCCAATGCATGCAGATGAGCGCCAGGCCAAACATGCGTACAGAACTCAAACCCAAGAAATGTCACTCTAAGTGAAATACAGTTCGCTAAGCAGATGCCTCAGTAGGCCAAGCGATACTGAGACAGCTCAACAATCCCATTCCGCTAACATCTCCGACTACATTCCACACTCAAAGGAGGGACCAGAGCAACTGACAGTTTGCATCTAGCTTCTAGCCTGTCTTCCAGAAGCTTCCAAGTCGACAGCTTTAGAAGTACGAACCATTCACTGATATCCCTAGCTCCTACCTCTACCCTAAGCACGAAAAGCAACCACAAAAGGAAATGCACCGGGAGCAACAGAACTTCTTCACGGAGAGATCATTCGACAGCACACTAGGGCAACCGGTCTACTTCAACTCCAGATCAACTCCAGCAAATGAAATTCCACGCCGGCCATTTTCATCCCGCCTCGTCAATTGAAGCAAACGAGAGGAAATGACCGGGTAATTCCCACTCCGGCGCAGCGATTTTAAGCACGAAACGCGCGCTCGAAAAGAGAGGAGGAGAGAAGGCGAGAACGGGCGCGAAGAGGGGAGGGGGAAGCGCACCTGGCGAGGACGGACAGGCGGGGAGCCCACGGCGCCGGGGTGCCGGTGGCCGGCCGGTGAGGGACTTGGTTCTCGGAGACCGGAGTCAGCGGCGAATCGGGGGCGTTCTGGACGCGGACGCGCGAGCTCGAGCTCAGCCTCTTCGTCCCCGGCGAGAACATCTCGTTGCACGGAGAGAGAGAGAGAGAGAGAGAGGAGGGAAGAGAGGGAAATGGTTTAGGGTTTAAAAAGGTTTTCGTCGGAGGGAGAAGGAAGATACCGAGACGAAGTATACTGGGCTTTTACGCGGCCCAGATTGCAGGCCTTACTTACGTCAGAGAGTCCATTAGATCTGAGTTTCAAAAAGAGATAATGATATAAACGACCCAAGTTTTGACCCAATAAGTTATATGATATGAATTTTTAATTGTTTTCAATGTTTTGCTTGCACTTTTAATTTGTCCGATACAATCTTTAAATTTTTTTATATATGTTCAATGTAATCCTTGAAATTATATTAAAATGTCCAATATTGCCTTTTCCTTAATTCAAAATCAGGAACAACTCCAATAATGTTTAATATGTATCATGTATTTAAATTGAACATGTATTAATAGTCTAGAGACTACTTTGAACATATTCAAAGTTTGAGGACAACGTTATACATCGAGATAAAATTTATGGATCATGTTATACATTAAGCCAAAGTTTAGGGACTATATATGTGATTTTTACTTTAAAAATTAACTTTTTTCTCCCGTAACTCAATAAACAATAATTATATTAAACTCTAATTAGCATGCCACCGATACATTAGAAGAGATAAATTCATAATTTAAGAGACTAGATCACTTGAGCAACGATGCTATTGTGAGATATATTTATCAAGCCA
This sequence comes from Eucalyptus cladocalyx, assembly GCA_017140615.1. Lineage (NCBI taxonomy): Eukaryota > Viridiplantae > Streptophyta > Magnoliopsida > Myrtales > Myrtaceae > Eucalyptus > Eucalyptus cladocalyx. The sequence goes on from CM029516.1 coordinate 27,748,177, forward strand.
TCAAATGGAAAAATAGTTAAAAGACAACAAAATTGAGCGAGCATCTAAGTTGTCCCATTTAAAAAGTGACCATTTGCCCCTTCCACAATTAAGGTGGATGGTGGAAAAAACCCCAACAATCTCACCCTCATACATCATGTTGTATTATGATAAGAATGTTAGTTGGTTTTGAGCTTCTCTTACCTCAAAAACTAATTCAAGATGTAAGAACTTTCCCGAAGACCTTGCATGAAACAGCATGGACGGCTCTGAACCAAGTTTTGTTCGGCCAAGCAAGATGAAAGGCCGAGAAGGGAACTTGGGAAATTTCAAGTGCATGCGAAGTCTAGCTCTATCACCTATGGCCCAAATAGACTGCATTAGTTATATAGCAATGCCAATGGTATTAGCGGTACCAGTAGGATTACCTTAGATCTATCTATATCCAGGTTCATTGCCTTTTTCCCCTCCCTTCTCATGCATAATGAGCATGTCTGACTGCAGGACGAAAAGACTTGTCCGGCGCAGCGAGCGCGAGAAAACAAACAACCTGGTCAGCTAAGAAATCCATCATAGGGCGCCCGAGATTCAGCACTCATCATCATTTAGTTTTCTCAAGAGTGATATTCAAGTTCAAAAGGAGATCCAAACTAAACCAGTACCACTGTTAGCATAGTCAGTACATCACAAGTTCAGCTGTGACAAACAATGCAGCCTCTACTAAACCCTTCAATCGCTAAATTGTCCAGTAAGAATGGTTAAGTTTATCATTAGATAATGTCTCCATAGCCAATTTTAAAGATCGGCATCGACCCAATGCACGCCTTTGCTGCCACCATCTTCACGAATTAAAAATGAGTCCGACTCTTTCCTTGTAAAGACACAGTCGAATCATCACCACGAAAAGCATCATCAAACATAAAAAAGACAAGAAGCCCTACCAGCACAAGTGGAGCGCCATTCTAAGGGAAAATTTATCCACAACTCACTCAACAGCAAGGCTGTATGTTTATGTGACATTATATCCTTTCTTATCACAAACTAGAGCGATACAATTACAGGTACGACAGCAAGAAAACAGATAGAACAGGTTCTACCTAGGGGACAGTTCTTGGAGGAAGAACTGAAGGCAAAAAACTTAACACCTTGATATGATACATACAACCTTAAGAAAGAAAATACTCAATCCCTACTTGTTTGATCTTTATCTGGAAAAGGGAAAAGGAAAAAAGGTACGTATTTAGTAGTTAGATGATCTTGCATCACGGTTCCAGCTTGAGTGAAACAACCCGAGACTGCCTGTTCCGTTTTGCCACCCTGACAAAGAAAACTGAAAGGCAAGAAGGAGCCCACCATGGCCGGCGCACCTTCTGCTCCCCTTTTAGACACGCCACTGGAAAATGGTTTCAATTGTCAGCAGTCAGCACCACCAACTCAAGTTAAAAATAGATTTAGAGAAGAAGTGAAAATATTAAACATGCAAAATCTTCAATGGAGCAACAAGATCGTCATGTAGTATGCCTTGACCATAAGCAGAAAGATCAAGGCACAAGTGACAGAAATTGTTGCAAAATGAGGCAGCATCCAATATTTAACAATTATTAACTGCTATACAACAAGAAAATATCATCTTCTGCACAGATTAACTAAAGTGCATCTCAAAAACATGTACACGCCAAAGAATGCCGTTGTGAGAGCACTGACGATGAAATCATAAACACGATATAGTTAGTTAGCAGAGAAAAACTATAGAAGTATCATCTCCTAAGCAGATTGCCAGCAACTTGTTCCTAATTCACCATAGTTAACCTTTCCCAGCAAAAACAATTGTGTCAGAGTCATGTCTGTGGACCGTGTGTGCAAGTGTGCATGAGTTCATGAGAGAGAGAGAGAGAGAGAGAGAGAGAGAGAGAGAGAGAGACCCTTAATCCGACGAAGCTCTTTACATAATGTGATGAAGTCGCCCCATTTCATGTGGCACCGCCTAATAAACCGGAGGATCTGTTCAGTCGTGAACATAGACATGCTCTCAAGATATTCTCCGTTGACACCATTTTCCTTGAAAACTTGGCGGTAGCCACCCAAATTTATCTCTTCCAACCACAAACCGACATCCTGGCAAAACAATTAGAATGGCTTACAATTAGTAATGACTTCACTGAGGATGCAGGGGAATGCTTATATAAGATTGGTGTTCCAATTTCCCTAAACGAAACCACTCATTTAACTGCCCAATCAACTTCTAAAAGCAGTACAAGTTTTGCTTCTTATAATTGTCCATAACACCCCATTAGAACAAGAAAATATGCTTCCAGTTCCTTCCATATATTGTCTGTGTATTCATACAGCATGGCTGAAGAGAGCCCACTACTTAGCTTCATTAAGTTTCACATACGGAGACGCTAAACATCATATGCATACATGCTCACATAAATGCACCAGTTTATGTGGTCAAGCCTATTGCAACTATGACTACATATTCTTGACATAAACACTTCATATATATGCCACCTCATTTAAAAAAACCCACCATTGATCTCTCTCCAGTGACTAGTGTTATGGGACTATCACCAATAAAATCACAGATACTCCATCTGTATCTCAATGACACGAGCCCTCGTGTTTCCTTCGAATGTTTTCCAAACTCCACCACTTCATTGAACTACATGGCTGGTCTAAAGATATTCTGTTGAACACGCGTGGCTAATGAATTTCGAGCGACCAATATGCTACTCCATAATGACCCCTGAGGCTCTTGCAAGAGATCTAAGAATTTGACGAAAAATGAAATTATCTAGGAAAACCAAATGGTAGAGCAAAATTTTAGTTAAAGCACTTGCCCATTCTTTACCACTTCATGTAAGTTGAAGTTGGCAGTGTCCAACTATTACATAATCATATCTGGGGAGAGCAAGTTAAACATTATATTTCTGATTGAAGACCCTTAAGAAAGGAGCTTTGACTGAAGCAAACAATCAATTGTGTAACAATCACTGAGTATGAGATATGCACAAAGAATTGACAAATGACCAAAGTCTATCATATATGCAGAGGAACAGTTTGGCTTTACTCTTATCGCAGAAGAACTAGTATATCACTCAACTTCCGGGTCAATAACCTTTTCGCCACAAAAAGGAAATGACAAGTGACCAGAAGGGTTGGAAGAGTAGTATTCAAAGATGATCTGACTCATAGGTCATTAAAAGGTTGCAATTACAGCTCCTCCAAGACTCTTCACGCATTCTGTCATTACCTTCTGACCAAGGCAACTAAAATACATGTGCACTCGCGTGATTGCATTGTGATCGGCTGAACATCTTTGACAACTTAATGTCTCTCTTCAAGTTAATGAATTGTCTGAAGAGTTCACATGCAATATTTGCAATAAATATCTCATTTCTGAGTAATCGACTCGACAGCCCACCGAAGAATCACTCAAACCCTCCCCCCAGGATCACACAAGAACGAAGAATCAGACCGAAAAATCTCAATCCAAGCTGGAAGAAAATGGAATACCTCAACAGTCCAAATGAAGAAATCGAGAGGCTCCGGTGTCACTTCTTTGGTCATATCTCAATTCGCTTCTCCAGAAAAAAAGGGGCTGCCCTTTCCAATCAACAATCAGAGCAAAGCGAGATCAAAATTCCATCCAAACGAAAACCCGCAAAAAAAAATTCAACGATGCCAATTACCCCAGAAAGGACCGGTCTTGAAATCAGCACGGCTTCAGAGTCAAACAAGCAAACCCGAGAACGATAAAAATCAGAGCTTTAAGAGGATTCTAAGCTAAACGCGTAATCAGGAAACGACCCTTTTCTCGCCATCCCCGAATCAATCCAGACTTTTCAATTTCCTCGCAATTGATTGCCTGACGACCCCAGCATGTGGAAAAGAGAAAAGGGCTATGGTATTTTACCGCGAAAAACGTGCTGACCTGGTATTTTTCTACATCTGAGATGGGAAACTGATCATGAGAGAGAGAGAGAGAGAGAGGGGTTGGGATGTGAACGAAGAAGGAAGTGAAAAACCAAGAAAAAAGTTGCAGAATAGCGAGTTGGAGTCTGCGAAGTACCATGCCACGGCTTGGCTTGGCTTGGCTTGGCTTGGCTTGGCTTACCTTGACTCTTTTGATGGAGCGAATGGGTCCCACTCCCGCTTGTTTTTTTTTAGCGCCCGCTCAATCTGAGCCATACAAATTCGGGTTACCCGTTTTTCTTTCGCTTCTCTTTTCTTTTTTTTCGGGGGATAAAAGCTGCTTTCCTCCGGTCAAACTACTTTCAAATTTTCAATAATGTGAAATGGACAAAATCGATCTCTAAACATTAATATAATGTGAAATCCCGTTCCTATAATTTTTTAGCTTTGTTCTAATATGGGACATCTTCCTTGACTTTTAGTTTATTAAACGTGGTCCTTAAATTTTTTTGTGCATATTTAATTTAGTTCCTATTAAATATTTTCATATAGTTTAAGGATTGAATTGAAAATGTAAATATTTAAAATTACATTGAATATATTAAAAGTTCGAAGACAACATTACATATTGAACTAAAATTCAAAAATCACACTAGGCAAATCAAAAGTACAAGGACATTATTGTATATTAGGCCGAAATTCAATAATCATTTATGTAATGCATTTCGAAAATGTTAATTATGATTTTACTTAAATCACTTAAGGTGTGTATGGTAATCTTTCCGGTTTTGATAACAATTTTTGTTCAAAAATATATTTTTTTTTGTTTCTATTTTTGGGAATAGTTATTGAGTATTTTAAATCGTTTAGTAACTACACAAAAATTTTATTCCTTGAACAAAAGTGTGTTTGGTACGACCCAAAATATTTTTGTGATTTAAAATTTCTTTTAATTTATTAATAAATTTTATAACTTTTTTTCTTCTTTTTTTCTCTAGCCGTCACGACCTCGGGGGAGCCTTGGCAAGGCTTGGCATCACCTGGGGCAAGGCTTGACTTACCCAGATTGGGCGAGGCCAAGTCTTGCCTAGTCATCGCGAGGTCGGCCTTGCTTGGTTAGGCGACGCCGACTTCACGGTGGCTTGGCGAGATCAACCTCATTAGTGACTGACGAGCTCAAGGCAACCTTGTTAAGGGCCAGCAAGGTTTTGACAAGGTTGCGGGGCCTCGTTTGGCTGATTACTAGCCATTGCTGAGGTCAACAGCCGACTAAAGGCAAAAAGAGAGGAAAAGAAAAGGAATAAAAAAAAAAAAAAAAAAAAAGAAAAAGAAGAAGAGAAAATGGTTGTTTCTTGAATTGTTTCGGAAGTAAGAAATAACTTTTCTTGTTGTTTTTTATCATTCGCCGCGGTGGCTCAGCTGAGTAGGCGCTAGACTTCTATTGAGGAAGTTTAATGTTCGAAGCTCCTACAACTTATGTTGCAGGAAAGCTAGCTTGAGACTCTTGACGACTTACCTAGTAGCACGTGTGTGGTGGCTAGCACGTGTCGCCCCCAGTGGTTTATCTCCGACTGCCGGTTGTGCGGGGTTCCTAGGGTCATCAAAAAAAAAAAAAAAACTTTTCCTTTTGTTTTTTGTTTCCGTTCAAAATCTGTTTGTTCTCAAGAACGAAAGAGCTATTAAAAATATTTCTGTTCAATTTTTATTCTGAAAAATAAAACAAAAGAAATACTTATTTTCGACAAAGTTATAAAATGCACCCTTAACATGCCTGAAGCTTATGAGCTCCTTAGTTTTAGTCATTTTGTAAGTCGAAAAGGAATCTCCTTGCACGGAAAAAGGATCCTGTACCAACTAAAGTGATCTGATGGGGGGGGGGGGGGGGGGGGCATGGTCTTCCTTGGGTCAAATACCTTCTTGATATTTTGTTGAAACATCGACAATCTTTTCGTACCATCAGCACTTTCCATTCATTTGAATGTACATTTGCAAATCAATAATAGAATGCCTTTTTTAACACTTTCATTTTGGTGCTGTTTCACTAACCGAACGACACTCGAATGGGATTGAGAAGAGTCATTCTTAGAGGAAGGCAGCTTTGCTAACTAGACTTATCCCATGCCTGACTAAACTCAAATACCAGTAACTTGGTTTGCCTTTCTAAATCGGGGAAATGATCTGAAAGGTACTGAATCAATTGCATTGCTACAAATTCAATTTTCAATTATACCAATTTAGTCCAAAAATTATTGACAAATTGTCAATTTAGTTATTCCAACTAATTTTGTTTAAATATCACTTTAGTGGACAATTTTTTCATAATTTATTTTCTTTTCATTTTTCTCTTTTTACACAAGGCTGACAACCTCCACTAGCCACTGGACAAGGCTTGGCGATTACCATCGGCCCCTGGGCAAGGGTCACAACCCTCCCTAGATCTAGCAAGGGTCATGACACCCTTGCCTAGGCCATTGTGGGCTATAGCGAAGACATCGCAACCCTTATTGTGGCTGTTGAGGGCTATGAGACTCATTCATCATTGGCAAGGCCCTTGCCTAGGGGTAGCGATGGTCATCAACCCTTAACTCACCAAACCTTTGTAAAAAGAGAAAAAGAAAAGAAATAAACTCAATAAAATTTCTAAAAATAATTAAAAGGTTATCCACCTCATCACTAATTGTGCTATATAGGACGGTTGATATTGATTGAACCATCATATCAGCCATATCTACCCAATATTAATTGAAAAAACTAAATCGACAATTCGTTAAAAGTTTAAAATTAAATTGTCACACTTGAAAGGTTTGAGATTTGATTGACCTTACTAAAAAGATTTAGGATTTTTTTTTGTTTTACAGAAAATGAGTAATTTTGAAATAATTTTCTAAAAATGAATAAATAAAACATATTTATCGTCACAAAAATATTTAAGTATAAATTATTTATTAGTTAATTATTTCAAATAATATAACCAATCATTTTTATATTTTTTTCAAAATATGTATTTTTCACGGAACAAAAGAGTCCTAATATCTGAGTAGTCTTTTGGAACCAACATGCTAAGACTCTGTGTATATCAGCACCTCCGTCCCTTCGAGGTAAGTTTTGTCTCACTAACTCTCTACGTCAATTAATACCCTCCATCAACTTCAATTAGACATGATTTTTCTTTAATAATTTTTAATACAAGTAACACCGATGTAGCTTGCACTAAGCGTCGCGTCAAAAGAAGAAGAAAAAGACAATTAGTCCAATTAAATCGAAGGGAGTTTTACCGTTCATCTCCTTGGGCTCGTTGACAAAATAACTCTGCATCATCGATCACTATTTATTCAGTACTTAAATAGAAGACATAAGAAGATCCCACGATGATTTCCCGATTAGGGTCCTCTAAACAAATGTACAGTCTACAGAAGCATTTTTACAAACCCTTCATCTACTAAAACTCCCTCCAAATCTCTAGAGTCCAGAAGCCTTCGCACCGAATCACAACATGCAAAGTCTCGACGTATCCAGGCCATCGACTTCCTCTGGACCGAGATGATTGCATTCTGAAATGCAAAGTTGCTGATTGTCCATCAATGCGATTGCTGTTCCTTTTGGCTTTCTATTATTTTCCAAATGAAGTTCGTAAAGGAGCTTTAGAAACCTGGGACTAGAAACTAAAAATAAGAACCGAGGAACAGCTTCAACAAAGCTGCAAGCGATTCATTCAAGGAAATGAAGGCACAGCCGATGGACAAGAAGAGGCTTACAAACTATTCGACCAAGCTTAAAGAGAGGGAGCAGAGAACGGCCATGCAAGAAAAGCGTCAAAGACCAAGAGAGAGAACAGTGTTGACGGGGGACCAGCACATGTGGATTGTTTTTTGCACATTAGTATTCCGATCGGTTATTCGTTTCAATAGTCAGGTACCAGTACAAACGTCAAGCTCAAGGGCCCATTCCGCGCGCACCTACTTTTGGTTTTCCTTTCAGTCACGACTCATGGCCGCGAGCACCTCTCTTTTTATTGTAACTGGACGGAGTTAACGAATCGAACTTGATTGCAATTTTTGTGTTTGCGAACCTGTGCAGCGTTTTGTTTCCTTCCTTTCCTCGGCTGCTGGGACCACCACCACCACCACCACCACCACACGTAGACATGGACAATGGTTACGCGGTACAAGCCCCACCTTATCCAAGAATCTTTTCTTTAAGGTAGAAGGAGGAGAACGACGAGGAGAGCAACTCAGTTCGAGATTTTCTTGACAAGGACCAAGCAGACACCATACCATGTCCTTATTCCTTATTCCAATCTTTTTAAGAACACGTGGGTCTCTGTACAATGGAAGGGAAATGACACAAATACCACTCGAGAACAATGGAGACACCGTGTGGTCCTCTTGCAGAACCACTTCCACCTTTTCTGCTCTTACGATCCATGAATTTGGCCTTTATACTGTATCGTCCACCACCGATACATTCCCCCTTCTCAGTTGTTGATTCCCTGCCAAACTGACCAGAGACAACTAGCCCTTTCCTGCAGCTTCCCTGCTCTCCAATAGAAGCAATGGAATAAGACAGGTACGTGATTACTGTGCATCGATGCTTTCTCAGGTGATAATTTAGGGCCCCATGACAGCATTCTCCAAGTTAACAACACCCAACAAGAAAGAAACAACCACAACCAGCTGATGAAGAGGCAAATTCCATCCATCTCAGCAGAGCTCCCATCCAAGATGTTAGGTATGACATAGAAATTAAGCTCTGACTCGAACTACAAAACTGACTAGATGATTAGGGCAATAAATCACGTGATGGACCATATGAAATTATTTTGCCCCCCATCTTTAGCAGGTCTCTGGATCGCCCTTCATTCATGGGACCAGAGACCTCCCTTCCCTAGGAAATGGTGGTGCATAGTTCCATCAAAGTCCATCTGCCTTAATCGATCAGCTTCAAATACGACATGAAGAAAGCACAACCAACATCGAAACTCTCTCCCCAAGATGCTGCTAATTTCAAGTTAGAGGTAACTTGCGTAATTCATGCAGGTGTACAGGAAAGAATAGAAGAAGGGTGATTCGAGCAGCATCCGTTACTCGGAATCGCATTAGCATTAGTAGGTAACCGCCACATTGTATTATTCATATAAAACCTTACAAGAAAAGTAAACAAAAATAAAAACTTAACAAAGGTGATGCAATATCCCCTTTTGCACACTAGGGCAGATAGATCACAACTCACAATCACAAGGCTCAAATGAGACGGAAAATGCAGGAAACATTGAATCTGCAAAACTGAGATGTGTAACTAAAAACCAAATGTCCCCAGCTCCAGCAAATCTCGATGAAATTGGCAATGAACCCAGAGACTGTAGCACTGCCATTCTCCTCCTTTATGCACAGCTAGGGCAACATGAACTTCCCATCAACTTACGGCTGGAGCAACTCAATCAGAAAGGTCAGCACTCGCAAATCAAAGACAAATGGGGAACTATGCCACCCTCAACTTGACACATATGAACACCTTTCTGAACAGATATCAGATTCTTTGAGTAGCATTGCATTGAGCAAAACATGAAGGCCCAACAAGTCAATCATCAGCCCACTGCTGTAGAAGGTGTTGCTCTACCTAAGAGCACCTGTCTGTTTGTTGCTAGTTTTGCTCACTATCCCCTTTCCAAAGTATTCGGCAATCACGGAAAACCCATCCTTTGATGTCTTCACCTGCTGGAAAAATCGATCTTGGTCCTTGGCATTTTGCTCTAAACTTCTCTTCATTTCCAGCACAGACCGGTACTCGGGTGCACACTCGGGGCATTCCTTTTCATTATCACCAAGACAACGCTGATGGAATGAATGCATACACATAAAGTGGACAGCGGGGAGATCCAGCGTAAATGTGCACGCTGTGCACTTGCTAAGCTGAAAAATTCTAGCATTTGTTCTAAGATCCTCAATTTCTTTTCTCATAGTCTGTGTATCTTCCTGCAGAGGCATTTAACCAAAAAAAAAATGTCAGTCCAGATGGTTCTAGCATATTTTGATTTAAAACTTCACCAAATCTATCAAGCCTCAAAAGCGCAAAACATGTATGTGACACAAATCGAAAGAGTTTCTTGCATAGTTTTTTTTTTTTCTTTCGCTGTGGGGGGGGTGGGGGAGGGAGGGATTATTTAATTATATTTCAGGAAATAATATGGATGTCACCCATAAAAAATGAATAAGAAGGCCAAGGATTCTAATCCAATGTGTTTCCACGTAAATGTTGCCCATATACCAACCCATTCATTAAGATCTCCATCAATTGCGATTGAAGAGATGATTATCAACTGCACGATTGAATGTACTATAAATTTGTCAAAGATGCAAAGTTACAGAGGACATCATGGTTGCCACTGCTAGCTGCTTCACGCTTCTATCATTAATTAATTAGAAATTCTGAAGTTTGACAATCTCAAATTTTCTCCAGCCTTATAGCCAACAGTCCTTATATCTTGCCATTCCCTCTAATCAACAGTTCATCTTAAACGGTCGATAACACCCACTATTAACTCACATCAAACTTCCATTTCAGTAATTAGGCCAAGAATGAGCAAACTCATGTTTTGTCTTTGGAAAGCATTTCGACAAGTTTCAATTTTCCAAATATTAGTCAAGAAAAAACTATAACTGCAAAATCTCCACGTCTTAAAACACCAATAATGCTTCCTTTTCAATATATCCAAATTAAGATGTGGTGTGTTATTATGTCAATTTTGTTAACATCTATGGAAAATCATGTACTGGTAGCCATCAGTTCACATGTTAAAGTAAAATAAGCACATCAATCCCTCTTTAGCAATAATATGTCAAGGAACTACATAACCTAACTGGAGGAGGGGACAGAGATAAAAATTTCACTTGTTAAAATGATTGAGCAAATATTAGTCAAGATACAAAAATATTAAGCACGTAAAAGGGGATAAGCAAAAAGGGACATAACCTGATATTTCTCAACAGCTCGTCGATCTTCTTCAATGAGTTTAGATTCCTGCTCAAGCTTTCTTGCAATATAGTCCTTGATAACGGAGAGAGTGAGGCAAGGATTTTTAGAAAGCATCTGAAGAACAATTATAGGAGGTAATATGTCATCCCTCTCTATGTAAGTCAGGACTTCCTTTACTTCTTTGGAGCAATCTTCACCAAGCTCACCAAAATATTTCAGGAGGTCTGCCCAAAGAGTCGGATCCCCTCCCCTACCCGAATCCCCTAGCCTTTTACAGCATGCTATCAAACCCTCATGGTCATGGGCCTGCATATAGCAAGCAATTACCTCCTTATAAAGTTTCATCTTCTCATAGATGTAGAGAAGCCCTTGTGTGAATCCATTCATTTCACATAGAATTATGGCAAGGTCAACATCATAAAGTGGATGTTCCATGTCAACTGGCCATGCAACCTTAAGCAAGCGAAGCCCCTTTTCACGTCTTTCTAAACATTCCTTACTTATATCTTTGTCATTTGACACCAGTTTCCCATTAGTCACGACTTTTGAAATTCCAGCTGCTGCTGGTCTTGCTCTAGTATCAAACTCCCCATCCTTGTTAGCTTGTGATATTGATGGGAAATTCATGTCATTGGACAGGTATAACTCTAGAAGGGTATTGTGTATTTCTACTTGTGCAGGCGAATCTTTAACCTTGTCTGTGTACTTCTCAAGGAATTCCATGAGGGCCTGGGGATGGTGGATAAATATGTTGAGAAAATCTACAGGAGAAGGTAGCATAGGTAGATATACACCATTAGAGGCTCCTCTTCTCATAGATTCTCCATCTTCGGTGCAAAGCCTCATGAGTATCTCTATGGTTTCCACTGGTTTGTGCTCTATGAGAATTTTACCATATTCTTTGACCGTTACACCAGCTTGACTGGGCTCAAGACTCGAGATGTATTGCAATGCCTCATCATACCTCCCGAGGTCTTCAAGCAAAATCTTTAGATACCATTCATGCCTCCCTGCCTTCTTAGCAACATACATGGCATGCTCATGGTAATTGGCAGCTCGACAGACCCTTATAGCAGTTTCCACATCAAATTTGTGCTCCCCAACACCATCTTCACTTTTAATGAACACATTCAACTTTTCAACATCTTTTAATTTGGTGTAACAGTTCAACAGAAGCGTCGTGTGATCTTTAGATGCAAGCCCCTTCTCATGCAACTTTTCCAAGTAATTTGTTAGGTTGTAGATTCTTTGAGCATCCAGAAACTTCTGTATCACATATGAAGGTTCAAGGTGACCAATTGTGTTAATATACTGTGCCATAGCCTCATCATAATCCTGCTTAGAATATAGATGATCCCCATATTTCCTTAAAACTTCTGCAGTTGCAGCAGCATCAGCTTGCTGACTCTGCACAAGGTTAATGGCTACAGTATATAGGTTTTTCTTGAAAAGCATATCTAATTTGCTTTCCATATCCTTCTCTCCAATACAAAGTGCAGATTTATCGTTTAGAATGAGAACTATATTACCCCATTCACAAAGCATCTGAGAGACCTCTTTAAGCACTAGGCTGTGGGCTATCAAACGATTCTTGAGGTCATAAATGTTGAAAGTATTTCTGCCACTCCTTTGATCAGCTATAACACACAAAAGATAGCCACGAAACCAGCCTAGGAACTTCTTCTCTCCTTCGAAAGCCCAACAAGGGCCACGTCCATCAATTTCGTAAAAGTAAACAGCCTCAGGTCGACCAATTATCAGCTCCTGAAAAGTGAAACACTCAGCACATGGCAAAGAAATTACTGCTAAACAATTGAAAAGAACATAAAGCACAAAGAAGATATACCGAACGATCACTCATTGTAATGCTGTTGACTTTACAGCCAATGTGATCCAGTGTTTGCCTGGCTGGAGGCTGACTGTGCAAGTTGAACAAGGTCACTGATGCCGGAGTCACTGCGAATAGTTGAAGGACTGGACCATCAACTCTGAACTCCAGACCAGTTATAGAAGACTGGCTTCTATCTAAAGCATTGTCCACCTGAAGTTTGAAACGTGTGATCCGCTCCCTCGCAATATCCCCTTTAATGCAGTATATGCAACCGTTATCCAAGCCAATGGCTATGAGCAGTATCGGAGGAGCTTCCTCAAAGACCAAAAATGATGTAATCTGCATCACGGCCAAAGCTTCTCAATACCATGAAACTTATCTCCAATTAGGTGTTGACTGCGGAGATAAGAAATAAAATATATTACCTTCGCCTCAGGAAAGTGGTTTGTGAATATTCGAAGAATTCCAATACAATCAGGACTGGCTGTACTGGAGCCCTCTTCCTGCCTCCTATCAAGGTCATATACCTTGAGGCACAGAGCTGATTGCTGCGGAGATAATTGCTCATCTTCACCGACAGTCACCAGAAAATTGCGTTGCTGTGGATAAACATACAAAATATATACACATCACTTCTCCCTGAAGTTAAAATTTTGCAACAAATCCACATTCTCTCTTACAAACCCCCGTTTTCTACAATCTCTGCCATCCCGAAGCTAATTTATGCAACTAACTGCCAAGCTCAGGAGACAAGAAAATAAAAACCAATCTGCACATGCTCATATCCTCATGTCTACATGTAATTTCTAGGACCAGAAATGAAATTTTGAGCTCTGGTACAAACATTATAGGCATGAATACCAGAAAATTGTCTAAAAAGTAAATGCGCTTTACTAGGCAGAAAAATTAAGACGAAAGCAATCAAAGCCATCCTTACAAAGCATATCTCCACACATAAGGAGAATTTCATCGAATAACTCAGATAAAAGCACCGCCAAGATATAATTTTGGGAAGAAAAAAAAAATGTATAACCAGTGCACCAGGCAAACGAATCATCTGAATTACCGGCCACAACTCCAGAGGAGACACGAATTAAGCTCATCCCTCACATAACTCAACGCGCAATACGCTCTTCGCTAACGAAGTCGATCGCAAAGGCGAGGGGGAGAGGCGGCCGAACCTTGAGCTGCTGTAGGAAGAGAACGGAGGAGTGAGCCCGGAAGCCGTAATTGAACTTGAGGCCGCGATCGAGCAAGCTCACCCCGCCGTCGTCGCAGCCGATCACGAGCTTCCCGCGGCCGCTGGAGCTGCACGTGATCTCGCCTTCCACCTCCTCCGGGATCGCGCATTTCCCTCCCAGCTTCTCCTCGAAGAACTCGAACTTCCTCCACTGGTACATCGCCGCTCCCTCCCAATCTCGCGCCCCCGAAAAAAAAAACCAAAACCAATCGAATTCAAAACCTACGCGAGCTCACGATCCGGCGCACGAAGATCTCCGCATTGGAGACGGCGGCGGCTGCGGCGGCGGCGGCGGCGGCGACGGCGGCCCTCCCTCCGCCGTGCTAGCGCGCGAGAGCTTTTCTCGAGAAGATCGAAGGCCCCGTCGCGAAGGGATTCAGCCAGCTCGCGAGCGAAGATGAAATTCTGGGCGATTCTGTTCTCCCTCGGTGGGATTCTGGAGGGCTCTCCGACGCGTCGTTTCAGGGGCTCCCGAGCGGGACCGCGCTGAACGGAGAACGACCTGTCGTTCCGCGAGATCTGGCCAGACGGGCCTTGGGCTCTGGAGAGCCGGGACTCATGGGCTCGCGCGATTACCTGAACCCATTAAGCCATAAATCCCATTCGAAGAGCGCTACGACGGTTCGAACGGTTTGTCTAAGTATATTTCGATTTGGTCTTTGGTCCATTTCACTCGTTCTTAGACATCAAAATGAACGAGCTTGTGCTTAGTTGTTGATTGCCTCAGTATTCCCTAAACCCGTCAAATGGGCGGGCGGGTCGGGTCAAAAACTAGTCTAATCCAAATTGATTTGTTTAATCTGTTTTGACTCATTTTCCATGTGATACTGTTTAGTAACCCCTGCTCAACCCAACTCTCTAAACTCGTTCTCAAACTGAGGTAAGAATACAGAGTGAGCAAGTGAAGTTGAGTGAGGGCGAAAAAGAGTGAAGGGAGAGTCATAAAGGTGGGTTGGGTTGAAATAAGTTGCAAATCCATTTGATGCTGTTAATATTTTGGATTTTATCACTTTAAATTCATTTATTGAATATAAGTAATCATACAATAATCCGTCCCATCAATTATAGATGAAGAAATGAGTATATGACCCATTTTGACGGTTCTAGACTATTTCCATCTTAAAAAAACAACTGCAGGCTCAAGGAATTATTGCGTACGGTCCAGGTAAAAGAAGAAATGAGTCCAAACTCAGATGGATGACCCGAAAAAAAGTCGTTCGCACCCAACATTCGGTTCTTCAACCGCTAAGTCAAGCTATCCGGATCGTGCCTCGAAGTCTTGGTACTAGCTCAGGATTCACGTTAAAACGGACGAATCCGCCTCTCTTCAATCACATCGGTCCTTCCCTCGAGAAGGTCAAGGAAATAAGAGGGGGGCATCTCAATGATTGGTGATTTTTACAGTTAATTATATGAGGAAACGATCATAGAAAGATAATGGTAAAACTTGGATGCGCTTGGGAAGATACCCAGTGATCAAGGCCCGCATGCCGTGTAAGTGAAGTCGAAATCGCGTCTAGTCAGCGGGTCGACGCCCGTCACGGGACGTCCACCGTTGCTTGACTCGAAAGGGAGTCTTCCTCTTGGTCGAGAATTCGGAGATTGGGCACCCCAAATTGCTCAAAAAGTAAGTTGCCACTGGTGCAGCGGGGAACGAACGTCATTCAACCTCTCATGCGACTTTGACGACATGGAGAATCATCATCGATTTGGATGCGATCGGAATTCGAAGGGCGTGATTCTCAATAATTGGTGCACTTAATCACGGTGTTCGAGCCATGGATGAAAAGGCTATCTTATTTGGAAAAAGAGAGTCGGAGAGGCTACTCACGGATATGAACATTATGCAAACCTCTTATGCGACCGGGATAGCATAATTCTCAATGGTTGATGCATGTAACTCGGCCTTCAAGCCATGGATGAAAGGCCATTTCATTTGGAAAAAGAGAGTCGGAGAGGCTACTCACACAAAGTTGTTATTCAGTGTAGCTGGAGATGAACATTATCCAAATCTCTTTATGTGACTTGGACAGCATGGAAAATCACATTGAAAATCAATTTGATTATGAATGAAATTTGAAATGGCGTGATTCTCAATAGTTAGTGCACTCAACCTGGCCTTCGAGGCATGAATGAAAAGGTTGTCTTATTTAAAAAGAAGAGTTGGGGAGACTACTCGCATAAAGTTACTATTTAGTGTGAGGGGGATGAACATTATCCAACCTTCTTATGTGACATGGATGGCATTGAATATTATATTGAAAAACGATTTAATTGTGATTGAAATTCGAAAGAGCGTGATTCTCAATAGTCAGTGCATTGAACTTGGCCTTTGAGCCATGGATGAAGATGCCGTCTTATTTGAAAAGAAGAGTTGGAGAGGCTACTCACACAAAGTTACTATTTAGTGCACCAGGGGATGAACATTATCCAAACCTCTTATGTGACAAGGACAATATTGAGAATTACATCGAGAATCAATTTGACTGTGATTGAAATTCAAAGGGTGTGATTCTCAATATTTAATGCATTTAACTTGGCCTTCGAGCCATGGATGAAGATGCTGTCTTATTTGAAAAAAGAGATTCAGACAAGCTCTAGAGTCAGGCAAACGTAACGTTTTGATAATCGACGCGCTTAATTGTAACCACATAGCACGGCGCCTTTCAAGATGAGAAACTGCTAAGAAGAACTATGACAACCTTACTTCGACAACGTCGAAAGGCGTGATTCTCGATGGTTAATGTGCTCAACTTGGCCTTTGAACCATGGATGAAGATGCCGTCTTATTTGAAAAAGAGAGAGTTGGACAAGCTCTAGAGTCAGGCAAACGTAACGTTCTCGATAATCGACACGCTTAACTGTAACCATATAGCACGGCGTCTTTCAAGATGAGAACCTGCTAAGAAGAACTATGACAACCTTACTTCAACAACGTCGAATTCTTTGAAGCCTTTCCATTAATTTGACTTCAAGAAGGCATGAACGTCAACAATATAATGTTTGAAACAAAACTAGAGAGAGAGAGAGAGAGAGAGAGAGGATGGTTTCTTATTAGGCGTGCGGAGTTTCGGATTCATTTTGGTTGACAATCAACGGAGGTCAAGTCTACAATCTCCTTAAGGCAGAGGAGAAGACGGAAAGTAGGATCGAATTGCAAGATTAGAAAAGGCGGAGCATGTCCCCAGCAGAACAAAATATACCGACTTGGAATATTTGGCTGCAATTTCCGATCTGAGACTTCTCTAATTCAGGGTCATAGCAGCTCTCCCCCCCGGGTCAAACTCCTTCTAGGACGATCGAGTTACGGAAATCGAATCTTTGTTCTGGGCAAACTTGACGGTTTCAAATTCCGATTCCTGATGATGCCTTTCTTCATTTCGGCTTTTTCCAAGGGGCGCCAGGGGGGCCTAATGCGAAAAGGGGACGTGACCACTCGCGGAAAACGAAGGCAGCGGAGGGATGCACGTTGCCCCGCGAGACAAGGAGACACATTATCCTGCTTTTTTGATTTTTGAGTCCGTCTCTTTTCTCGAAATTCAAATGCAGAAGATACCCGAGGCGATCGGTCCATCACGTCACGAGACCGCGGGGGTGTTACAATTCCGGCCTGTTCCCCGGTATCGGAATCGCACGTATGCTAGAAAAAGGGTCTTGTTTCAATTCAATGCCATCCACATTGACCGGCGATATCACACGAGCCAACAATACTCGAGGACGGCGATCGTTTGAGACCGAGTTTCAAATCAAATCACAACGCAAGGGTCTCTCCTTTTCGAACGTGGGATTGTCAGGAAGGGGTGGGGGGGGATCTATGGTCGGAACGATCGGATGTTATAATTACACGTGATCGACTCGCATGGACCGGATGCATGCAGATCGATCGTGCGCGTTTCAAAGATGGCCACGTAGTCGGACTAGACATGAGGGACCGCACGACAGCAAAGATGCAGAGACATAGTTGGACCCAGATTTTGGAAAAGACGAGGACAAAACCATGCAGATGAATAGAGAGAGAGAGAGAGAGCTTTAAAAAGCCTGAACTGAAAACACGAAGTGGGGAGGTCATCAATCAATCTGGCAAAAGCCCCGAACATGGTCGGCGTGACGATGGGGACGAGATGGAAAAAAATTGGCATGCAAAAGTCAAGCCTCATCATCGACCCCTCTCCCTTTCTCGCTTTTGTCTCCATCCTTTCCTCGAACTTCGGCACGGCTCTTCCTCCAATTTCTTCCTGCACGAATCATTAAAATAGATCAAAAAAATGGAGGCAAGAACTCGTATTCAAAACTGCAGAACCAACCCCCGTCGTCGTCAATGTCTCCGGTACCACGCCCGACATCAACATGGAACCCCAAAGGAGGAAAAAACAAAACGGTTTGCGGTTCACCACTGTTTAGACATGACAAGTGTCCCAAGAATTTCAACATCGCTCGGGGTGTCTTGGAGACTTTAAGGCGCGGATGATAATCAATTTATATTCCCTAGGGGTTGATAACGATATAAAATTTATGTTTTCGGAATAAGAATTTGTTTATAACGATATAAAATTTCTATCTCCCAAATAGTAGTAGGCGGTGACGGTCGAAGTAATGAGAGTGAGTAATGAGAAAATTTTTCTCTCACCTCTTTACTTAAAAAAAAAAAATCTTGGTTTTGAAGTAAAAATTTATTTTAAAATAAGAAAAATAAAATTACATTATCAAACGAATTTTTATTTTAATAGTATTTTTGAAAATAAAAAATATAAAAATAGAGAAATATAATGATTATGGAGCATGTCCTGACCTAGACCACCCGAAGCATGACACGCGGAGTTCGCTCGAGAATTTCTGGATAAAATTCAGAAAAAAAAAAGATGCTAACGCGATCTAGATCTGGAGGCACTATATTCAAGAAGTTGAAGTCCTCCTCGAATTCTCACGCTCAGTGGAAAAAAGACCACCTGGTGGTCTTTTTGTCAATGGAGAAGCTGGTGCTGTCTCTTTTTGCAGGCTTTAAATCCACCTCAAAGGTCAAGAAGGTCATCTTTTTTTTTCTTTTTTTTTTGGGGATCAATCCCCAAGAAGGTCATCTTGAACAGTGCCACAATATTAAATTTAGGGTTTCATCTGCCAAGATTGCACTCTCAAGTGCCCATGACAATCAAGGGATGCAGCCAAGTTGCTAGTACCAACGCCCTTTCGCGCAACTCGTCGCATTTCTTTAATGTCGAGTTCTTAATCTATTCGAAGCAAATTGCCAACATGAATGACATCCTTTGCGGTCACAAAAAGTAAAAAAAAAAAAACGGGAGTGTGTTGTACTTGAAAGTGGACATGTAAGCTTGTCTGAGTAGGAACTTCCCAAGATGCTGACAGAGACCCCATTATAGCTTTGTCTTAGAATTGTGGGAATGGGATCTTTGGGATCTCTTTCCATGACCCTGGAAGGGCAAAGATGAGACTCTAGATAAAAAGTAAAAGGACAAAGATAAACCAAAAGAATAAAAAAATAAAAAATGGAAAAGCAGGATGGTCTAGTTAATTGTCCTAGCACCAAAGACCATGTTAGCCAATGATAAGCAGGAACCCGTTTCGCCGATGACTCAAAAATCCTTTAAAAATTCACTGATATGGGGGCGGAGGTGACGAAGGGGATGATATTAGCCCACATGGTACGCAATTTTTTATGAGGATGATAAGTCGCATTACTCGGCAAATGAGATGAAACTTCACCCCCCCAATGACGCACTCAAGTTGCGATTTTTTCCTTCGGTCGTGTATGATATACTAAAAAAGAAGAAACTCCGGGTCGTGTCGAAGTTGGAGCCACGCCACGCCACTCCGATCGAGTCCGGTCGAAGATCTTTGGTAGACGGACGGACACAAGGTTCCGATTCTGGAGAACCAGAACTTAGAAAAGGGACGATTTGAACACGAAGGGAGAAACCGCGGGCCACAGGCTTTTTAGGTTCACTGATCTTTGAACAGGAAACAAAGTGGAGAACATGATTCCCTCTTTCCTCCCCCCACCCCCACCCCCACCCCCACCCCCGAACTCTTTTTTCACTTTTTTGGCCAAATCCTATGTTTAAGCACTATCGATTGCGGGACTACATCAACTCCATTACTTTTTCCTTTTTTTGGTCGAACAGCTCCATTACTTTAATCACCATTTACTGAAGAAGAAAAGAAAGAAAGAGCTGGTCACCTTCTGGAGGGGGGGCATCATCTCAAATTCCCGTCAAATTGCATTTCTCTTCCAGAAAGGTAATATGCCCTGTTAGTTCAATAATTTACAGGTAACCCAGGGCCTACTTCTATTTACTTCACCCAAATTCGAATATGTCTTGCAATCTATGTCTCCACTCATGAAAAATTATCCAATCGGTCCTAAACTTATTAGACAGATGCCGATTTAAACCTAAGCTTTTTAATTTTGTCAATCTAGTTCTAATTTTTTTTTACGAAATTCCAATGTGTTTCTTCCGACCAATTTTCATTCGAAACGGTTGACATGACGGTGTGCCACATAAATGACCGATGATGATTAGATTGCCACGTTAGCGATTCTCGACAAAAACCATACCGAATGACTACACTAAATTTTTTGTCTAAAAATTTTAGGGTTAAATTGTCAAAATTGAAAAGTTTAAGATTGAATCGTCATCCTTATAATATGTTTAGGACTAATTAGGTAATTTTTCCAAAGATCTCAAGTTACAAACAAATAAGCTTCGAACCAAAACGTGTCGAACCGATATTTATACTCCGAGGATAACTGGGAAGCACTTTGATTACGTTATATATGGCGTAAAATGCTGTATTTATGATGTCGTTATCTCACGAATTACATTCCATTTATACCGGAAGAAGCCAGAGAAACAACGCGTCTCGATCAAATATTTTAGTCTATAAAATGGTAAATTCCAATCGAGTTAACTTAGAATCATTGGACCTCGCTTGCAAAAGCACCTATTGACCGTGCACGCGCTAATCTTAATCCAATTAACATCCTCCAGCCCGACATTCCACAACAACAACAAAAAAAAAACATTAATCCAAGATTAGTCCGCTAATCAAATGCATCAATCCATTATACTAACTACATAGTGCCGCGATACATTGAACTAAGAACTAAGAAAGCGACCGACCCATTTGTACATATCTGAAAACGAGATCCCCCACTCTTTTGCCGATGTGACTGGAACGGTCTCGAAACGATGTAAAAATGATGAAATCCCGGGTGGTTTTACATCATCGTCGTCCTGGCCCTGGTCCTGGTCCGAGTGGGTGGGGCGGAGGGGCAAACACGGAAGAGGAATCACGTGCTCCTGGACATAATGAGAGAGGCTCGCAAATGTTTTGCCAAAAGGGAGATGGTGGAGCTCCCCTGTCATCGTCATCGCCGTCGTCGTCACAGGGCCCGAAAGGTGGCGCATTCGATGATTATTAGATGGAAGCACGAGGCGTCGTCGTGCACGGGCACTTTCCCGGTTCCTTTGTGCCAGATGTCATCACTTCGTGTATTCACTTGAAGGTTATCACCATGAAAAATTATAAAAGCTAGCACTTATGTGATAAATTTTAGGGGTTAATATCCTGAAAAACTCCAAAATTTGAAAATTTGTGCACATTTAATAAATTTACTCTAAACTATTAACTCCAAATTGATATGCCTTTTGACAAATTTACTCCCAAATCGATACATTTGTGACAAATTTCCCATATAATTTACCATATGTTAGTTTTCATTAAATTTTATTGTCAAATTATTAAGTTAAATGATCACGTGACGATTGATTGATATCAATTTGGGATTTTATCTTTCGTTTGTCATAGTTTACAATTTTTCTGATTTTTTTGTGTATTAATCTAATTTAGTGGAGGGTATATTTGTCACAAATTTATCAATTTGGGGTTTTTTTACGATCAAATAAATTAATTTGGGGTAAATTTTTCATAAATATAAGTTTTTTATAATTAGTCGAGGATAAATTTATCACATGTATCGGTTTGGAGTTTTTCGGGTATTAATCCTAAATTTTATTAAAATTATTTTTATCACAAAAAATTATAAATTAGTATAATTGTGATAAATTTACTTTAATCTAATTTTTTTACTATCAAAAATTCCAAATTGATACATTTGTAACAAAGTCACTCTCCATTAATTTCTATTAAATTGAATTATTACCATGAAAAACCATACAAAGTGTAAAACCACAAACTAGTATAATCTTATCTAACTCAATAATTAAATAGTAAAATTTAACATAAATTAATAGAAATAAATTTATATTGAGTGTATCAATTTTAGGTTCTTCGTGGTTAAAAAATTAATTTCAAATAAAATTATCACAAATATATAATTTGTAATTTTCATAGTTTTAACCCTTCATTATAAGGGTCCACCGTATCAAAATTGATTTTCAAACTCGATATAACACTTGATATGATAGATGATAGAGAGTGCGAGTGGATGTAAAACGAGTGAGTCATATTCAGTATGCTTTTATGAAATTGTCTTGTTACTTAATATGTTAATTTTAAGCATTAATAATATTATAATTATTCATAATATTGTGCTTCTTTAATTTAATTGTACGGTCACTTTTCACTTAAGGCTCTTGGCTGTCCCCAGCCAAAAGGCTAAGAAGAGCTTTATTTTATGTCCCGCTATGCTTTCTCGATTATGCCCTTCCATCTTGTCTCAAAATTACCACAATGCCCATTTGCCCGGTGCTCGTGAAACGCCAGCCGTAGAGCCCCGGTGGCTTCTTCTCCGCCGTCGATTACTGCACCAGCGCTCCTAGCTTCCAAGCAACTTCTCGGGGGGACTCAATTGGCTCAGCATGAATGTGATTACATGCAAGAATTGTCTTTGAAAAATTAGTGATGGATCAATAAATGATTGACGATTTTACAACAACAAGTCAATATGATTAGGAAGCATGTTGTGTTTGACATTGCCGACAACTTGGTATGTAAGTGAGGAAGCAGGATTGCATTTTCAACAGCGGAGTTGTCAATCCCAGATTTCATTTTTCTTTTCATGTGATCAGGGCTTTTGCAATCCTATGTGTCGGGCCAAATTCATTTGAATCTCCTAATTGTTGTCACTATTGCTAAGTTGATGATTTGATTTTTTTTTTTCTAGAATGAAAAAGAAAGGGAAAAGGACAAGAAGGACTAAGTCACGCTTCTTGACCGCTCGGGCCTGGTGAATGGTTCGTACAAATTCACGATGGAACCCGGAAGAGGTGCTTGGGGCCAAAAGAATAAAGAAGATAAGGCAGACCTAGAAAAGAGATAAGCACCTTTTGTCACTAATAAATAATATAATAAATACACGTTTGACAAAGAAAAATAAGCAAATTACAATACAGGAAAATCGCCCAATCAGTTATAAATTTTATTGTACAGACATTAATTTAGTTATTTAATTTTTCAAATTTTCCAATTTGATTCTAAACTTTTGTGTAAAATTAATCTGGAGGATTATATTGAAGTTTCGCGCGAAGGTTTATGATTTGATTGGTGGAATTAGAAAGTCCGGAGCTGAATTGACATTTAAAGGACCGATCGGACAATTTTCCCTGTGGACCCATGCTCACTACTAGACTCTCCATGTGATCCGAATCCGAATCATTTGGCATGGCTCGCCATCAACATCAAGTGATGCGAGGGAAACGATTTTGGTGGCAAATGCAAGGAAGCAAAGAGGAAGGTTCTTTCTCCTTACCGTCCAAATTCATCCGCCGTTCCACCTTGTCCTCTTGCAACGAAAAATGGAACTCAGTACCCAATTCATAAAATAATAATACGCGCCGACTTTTGCGGAAGGGTAAATCAGAATAATCTTGTTTGAAGAACCGTTTTAAGTCCAAATTCACGTTCCTAAGTTCTCGAGGCTGCCTCTAGGGCAACGCGCGTCCGTGTGTTCCGTTCATCGATTGGTTGGTCATTCGTTAATTATGGAATCATGTCTTTAGCCTTGAGCAATCTTAAGGCGGCATTGTACATTGTCTTTAGGGGTAAGCATATCAGACCACCCGGAATAGGAATCGCTTAGACCGGATTGAGCTGATTGGTTTGTTCCAATTTCGAGGAAAGCATCGGTCTAATTCCCCGATTTTATATTTAGTTTGGTTCCCAGTTTCAAGGAGAATCGCATTGACACTTTTTAATTTTTTTTTTTCAATTTCTTAAAAATAATAATAAATCTTATATTGTAATAATTTTAATAATTTTTATTTTTTTTGTTAAATGGCCGGTTCGATTGGATCGACCGAACTGGTTAGTCTAGTTCGGTTCCCGATTTTAGGACCATCTAGTTCGGTCTTTGGTCTCAAAAAATGGGAACTAGTCCTTTCGATTCGATTCTTATTTTTAAGTGGAACCGAACCAAACTGGGACCGATCACCTAAGTCATCTCTCGTTGAGAAAGCCGAATTCAAAAGTTTAGACGACCCGTTCTAAATACGAAATTCCAACTCAATTTGACTGACATGGGGAGCCTTTCTTGGGTCACCCGGAGGGCCAATTTGTCATTTCCGGCACCCCGGCTACCGGTGGCAGTCGCGTAGATTCGTTGAAATTTCGGGGCAATACAGGGGATTCATTATTTTATAAATAGAATCTGGTTCCTCTGCAGCGGGGGGAGCCTGGCTCTCTCTCCTCTCCCTAAGAAAGAAGAAAGGCCCATGGAACCAGTTCCGCCGGGAGCTCACTGAAAACATTAATTTCCTCGCTCAAGGTCGGTTTTTTCAACAGCTTGTCGGAGTTTGGGACCTCCCCATTCTCGTTTCCAGAACTGTTCATATCCCAATTTTCCTCCCTTTCTTGTGCTCTGTTTTCTTGTTCTCTGTTCACTGGAGCTGAGTGAATTGTTGGACGAAGTTTTGGGTGATGGATGGTCAGACATGACTTGAAATCTTTGCTTCTCAATTTAGATTTCGTGAAGGGTTGATGGGTCGTGGGCTGTTTTGGTGTCTTCCCTGGTTTAGGTGAGTGACACTGACATGTTCTCTGCTCTGTTCTTGGGATTCGTGTGTTCTTGATGACTCTGAAGGTGGAAGCCTTTGGCTTTGGCAGAGGAATGGAAAGTGTCTCCTCTGAATTTTGAAATTGCATTTTGTTAGTTTGGTATTTCTTTTTTTTTTTTTTTTGGTTGTTGTTGTTGTTGTTGTTGAGGAAACCTGTCTCTCTAGGAAATGGGAGCATCCTCGAATGTTCGTCTTCTCCTTGCTGATTGCATTGCTAATCTCCTTTGGGAATTGGCTTACCTAATTTATCGTGGTGATAGATATAGGCAATTGGGTTTCTAGTGAAGTAGGAATTAGTCACTTCGTTTTGACGTGGAGCTGAAAGCGAAGTGCTCTGTTTTTTCCAGGATGTGATTGTCGATCACTTCAGGTCAAATGTGATCCATCCATCCTTCCCTTCCTCATATAAAATAAACATAGAATCGCTTATTTCAAGCATGTTTTTCAGCTGAATCAATCACATCAAGAGCTCCATCTGTACTTTCACACGGGTTGGAGCCCTCTCTGGACACCTCCCGCAAGGTGTGGCGTTAATTTCATGAGATTATCCTTCATATAATGTGGAGAGGAAATAATTCAAGCAAAGTTCTGTTCAAATCTTAGAGCAAACAATGTGCCAAAACTCAGATGAGTTATTTGTTCCACTAGGTATTAACCGGAGTGATTTCTTTTTTGGCCTAGAGATCACTCTCAAATACCTGAACGGAAAGATTATAATCTGCATATAGAAAGCAGATATCTCCACACGATAGACTTTCAGACCTGGGGTTCTTGGATGAGTAATCAGCTTAATCTGATTTATGTTTTGTTTGCTTGCAATGCTAAATGGCTTGTGACATGCAATATCATGATTTTTCATGCGAGAATTTTTGCTTGTTCTTGTCTGGCTTTGGTTTGTCAGCCTTTGCTGAGTAGACTTACTTTCTTAGGTTGGATCTTAAGATGCGGAAAATGCTTCAGATAGTTAAGCGAGATGGACAAAGTAAAGAATAATAGACAGGAGAATATATCCTCCTTAGTAATCCTGTATACCCTTTCTGCTGTGAGATGCTCAGCGAGTAAGACATTCTGTGCTTGCATTTTAAGTCACTGAATTTCTAAGTGTCTATCAGGTTTTACCGGACTATTCTATAGCCAGGTCCTCATTCTGCAAAACATAAAGCCATTGCCTTCTCTCTCGTTGAAGAAAAAGGAAGAATTCACGTGTTCTACAAGCAAGACACCAAGGTTGCCCGGTGTGCTTTAGAAGAATAAAATATCATTTCTTAAACCTTGTTCGATCGTGGTTCAAATTCATGATTGAGATGCAGAAGAATGCAGTTTGCTATTTGCCGATTTCAAGGCTTGGCATGACTTTACTCATGATTGTCAAACTTGTTTTATGGTTCTTGTCCTTCCTGAAGCCTGTCATAATTCGATGATCCTCCCTCGTCTTCTCTCTCTTTCCTCTCTTTATTACGCTAGTATTACTACCTCTCTTGATCATGGTTTCTCCTTCACTTTACTATACCTGTAATTCTAGGGCTTCTGTGCATAGCCACATTCCACCGACCCCTCCTGTAGAAGAGTTCATTGCCTGAATGAGCATGCTGTATCTCTTCCATCAGCGGGAGGATATTTGCATCTTTATGACCTTCCCCGCCTCTAATATTTCTAAACTACCTTTAATCTGTGTACTTTTTCGGCATCATCGTTCATGCTGATGTGTCTTTACTTGGAGATGTTTCGCATTAGTGCATTACATCCTCTTTGTGGGGTGGGAAAAAGTCACTAATATATTCAACTTGTGGTGTGCAGGGTTTGGCCGCTTGGTTGGATAAGATCTCACTACCATTGAGTTTTGAGCTCATCAATATGCAAGTTAACTGGCAAACTGAGAACCGAACTTGATAGTTTTACCCTGCCATATAGTGAGCAGGTGGTCCTCCAAAGTGAATCATTGGTGAGATGCAAACATCACAGAAGAAGAGTCATTTAAGCATGTCGAACAAAATTTGTTATCAGTCTGCTCTTGAGATCGGTACCTATTGCTTGCCTCAGTTTCATACATTGGATTGTTACCCTTCCTACTGCACCCTTGAGTCATCCTCCGCTAGTGGAGGTTATGCTATATACAACCCACCATCAACCATCAGCTTCTCATCCGATGGGAGTCCCGTATCCTTGCAAGATTCTGTGTCTTATCCACCTGATGCGCTACACTCCCCAGATAGTACCTACGCCTCCTCCATAAGTGGATCTTGTGTCACTGACGATGCAAATGATTTTTTGCACAAGCTGAGAGAATTGGAGAACGTAATGCTTGGACCTGATTCGGATATCTCCATTAACTATGACAGGAGTTTCCAGAAGGGGATCCATGTAGGGAGCAAACTAAAAGATGCAATAGAACGGAAGGATTTGAAACGAGTCCTCATTGCCTGTGCGAAGGCAGTTTCAGAAAATGATCTATGGACAGCGAACTGGTTGATGGATCAGTTGCGTGAAATGGTCTCAGTTTCTGGGGAACCGATCCAGCGGCTGGGAGCGTATATGTTGGAAGGTCTCGTTGCACGTTTGACCTCCTCAGGAAGCTCCATCTATAAAGCTCTGCGATGCAAAGAACCTGCAAGCTCAGAGCTCCTCTCCTACATGCACATTTTATATGAGGTCTGTCCATACTTCAAATTTGGATACATGTCAGCAAATGGGGCAATAGCTGACGCAATGAAGAATGAGAATAGAGTCCACATCGTTGACTTCCAAATTGGTCAGGGCAGCCAGTGGATCACTTTAATCCAGGCATTTGCAGCAAGGCCTGGCGGGCCACCCCACATAAGAATAACTGGTTTTGATGATTCCACGTCAGCTTATGCCCGTGGAGGAGGATTGGAAATTGTGGGGAAGAGGCTTACTAAGCTTGCTCAGTTGTACAAAGTCCCATTCGAGTTCCATGCTGCATCGATACCAGGTTCGGATTTACTGCTTCACCATCTTGATGTTAGGCCCGAGGAGGCTTTGGCTGTAAATTTCGCGTTTATGCTTCACCACATGCCTGATGAGAGTGTGAGCATTCAGAACCATCGGGACCGGCTCCTGAGGCTGGTCAAGAGCCTGTCACCGAAGGTGGTGACCCTAGTGGAGCAAGAATCTAACACGAATACTGCTGCCTTTTTGCCACGGTTCATTGAGGCGATGGACTATTATGCAGCCATGTTTGAGTCGATCGATGTGACTCTTCACAGAGAGCACAAGGAGAGGATTAATGTAGAGCAGCACTGCCTGGCAAGAGATGTTGTCAATATAATCGCGTGCGAGGGGGCTGAGAGAGTCGAAAGGCATGAGCTTCTGGGGAAGTGGAGGTTGCGTTTTGCCATGGCAGGATTTACACCATTCCCTTTGAGTTCTCTAGTGAACGGCACCATCAAGACGCTGTTGGAGAATTACTCTTACAGATATAGGCTTGAGGAGAGAGATGGAGCTCTTTATTTGGGATGGATGAACCGGGACTTGGTAGCGTCCTGTGCATGGAAGTGAAATAATCCGAGAAAGGATAAGACGGCATGATGGAGCAGCTGGAATTGTTCCTCTTCTTTTCATGTTTCGTTCCTTTGTAATCATTTAGCTCGCTACCTTTGATGAGGTGTTTGAAGCTGTTCACATTGTATAGTCTGCAGATTTCATGCTTTACTCTTTCACTGACAAAGATAGGACAAACTCATTTGCACTGGGTTGGAACTTTTTTTTGGTGACTTCTATACTGAAACTCAGGTGCAAATTTTTTCAAAGAGGGAATGCTTTTAAAAGTTCACTGCTGCCCCCCTCCAACTACTTTATATTGAATGCGGCCACGGATTTTATGAGTTTGTCATGTAATCATGTTGGGAAGGCGTCGAACATTATAAGAATTCCTACCGTTTACGTGTTTGCTTGAATTACAGGGTATGACTGGATACTAGTAAAAAGGGCTGGACCTTGTTTCTGCTAAAAAGAGAGGATTTTGGCAGCCTCTCTCCCTTACTGTTATATCAATTTGCTCGAATAGTCGAGGAGATAATACTTTCTTCCAGAGATGAAGTCTTAAAAGTTTGTGAGATCATTTCATTACGTTTGCCCCCTTTCACACTAAAGATAAGATGCCATGCGAGCCAGGAGCATACTCATCGAACTGTTCAATCACTCAAAGAAAACAAGTTTGCCATTGTTACATAGGTTAAAGAGCATATTTGCTCAATTTTCCCTACGTGGCTTTAATTATAAAAATGATTTGGCATGAAGGAGAAATGATTTCTTTGCAAGTGCCAGGGAGCTTCTAAGAATAAATAGATTGCTCTCACATTTGATTCTCCTTGGATCTGTTATCAACTGATAATATATTGACTAATATGTAATCATCAGTGCAGAGTTAAATCTGAACATCTGTTACCAAATTTAGGCAACTTCCAATGACCTATGCCACACCTGATCACTCATACATTAACATAAGAAAAATAGTACAGCCTCGGCGAACGTTTTGTGCGCGGGTTGAACATTACAGATTGGGACACTGGTTTAGCTTTGAACAGCTGCTGCATTAGATGGCTGTTGCTGTGGGTGTGAATTCTCCCCCATCACATTCACGACAGAGTCGAGATGAACAGGATCACGGTCCCCTGATTTAGTACTCGACAGGTCTTCTTTTTGCTCGCTAATTCGATCCTCAGGACCCAAATCATTATTTAATACCGTTCTATCCCCAACTTCATCACCAGTTCCCGATGTTTCTTCAGCCTTGCCATTGGATTGGTCGGTTGACTTACTCCCAGAAGCTGAACTAGCATTCTCCCCAACACTGTGAGACACGGTCTCGCCATCCGGAGATTTGATGTTCACATCTCCACTTTGGGTGGTTGCATGACCATTGAATCCCCCAGGATTAGGCATGATTGTCCTTGAAGGAGGGAGAGAATGGTCATGCTGACCCTCATAAGTGGTCATGACCAACTTTGCATCATGAGACGCCCTCTCCACATGCTTTTTAGCTGGACATCCGGGGCTTGAACATCTGTAGTAACTCCTGCATGCACAAGCAGGGGTCAGTCCACACCAAGGCTATTGCCAGATAAGACAGAGAGTTCCGTTTCTTTTCACGTTTAAGAGAGTTTTCTGCTAATATACACATCTCATCGTCAGATAAGAGAACAATGGGTAAAAGGGAAAATCAATACTGAGGGTACATTCCGTTAATAACTAAGATGAAAATCTCAGTGGAAGAGGATGAAATGCCAGTAGCAATTCAAGGCCTTAAAATGCAACTATGAAGCTAGCCCGATTATTTTAAGTACATCAACAGATTTCTAGTATCTTGCCTCATCCTCGTAAGCACCTTGCATTACATCAAAGGCAAAGTTTGGTTTTTTGTAGGGGTGATGGTGGAAAAGTTGACAGAGTTGCCCTTATTGCCACAAGTAGGAAAATGAGATGCTAACCTACATAGGCTACTGAGGCAAACTCAATGCCACAGGCTGTGATGCCAGCCTACCTTGCTTAAGTAATTTCTTACTCCATAAACTGAAAGAACTGTTATGCATGCCACAAAGTTGAAGATTAATCAAACGGAAGTCCAGTACAATTACAAAGCACTAACAGTGCCTACCTCGGATTAGGGTTGCCTTTCACCATTTTCTGGCCATATTTGCGCCAACGGTACCCATCATTGACAATATCAACCTCACTCTCAGTGTGAACAATGATGCGTGCTTCAGTGGTAGGCTTATCCCCTGAAGGGATATCTGTGTTGCAACTGTCCTTTTTCCTGTTCAATTGTTCTGATAGTTAAAGAGAAGGCAACTTACACGTCCTAGCAAGCAGTGGCAAAACTTGAGTTCTTTTTTTTTTTTTTTTTTTTTTATTTGGGGGGGAAAGAATGGCCCGCCCTGGGGGGGGGGGGGCGTTGTTGTTGTGGAATATCAAGGAAAAATATTTAAGAAAAACTTCCGATACCAAAGTTAAAAGGAAAAAAACCTAAAATTTTCCACTCAACCAATACTAGCAAGAAATTGCCTACCTTCTTTTTGAACCAGGAGAATCCTCATCAGTAGCTATTTCATCCTGTACCTTGACTATTGCTGGTACCACAGGTTTCACATCAGCAGGAGTGGGAACTGAAAGCTGAGGAGGTTTTTTGTCATCGACCTGATGGGATGCCTCCCTCTTCACTTCTGATGATTTGTCTACAAAATTAAGAGCCAATTGATTTCACCACATTTTTTAAAGGGAAAAGACAAAGCTAATTGATACTCCCCATACCTTGCGTGCTTATTGGGGAAGGCTTCTCTGGTTTCTCCTCAACTATAGACACGGCAAAGCTGACAGCCACTGGTAGGTGCTTCTGTGGGCTAGCATGACTATGCTCGCCTAAGTAGATGTTATCGGTAATCCGGCCACTACGCGAGCGCTCCACTTGTTTCTTCACAGGGCAGTATGGATGCGTACATCTATAATAGCTACGCACAAATTCATTTCCTTTAACATTTTTCTGGCCATATTTTCGCCAATTATATCCATCCTCTGAACTCTTTTCATAACTGATAGAGGGAGTGCTGCCTTCTTGACCAGATTGTGACCCATGCTTAACACTTTCAGGGGTCAGCTCTGATGCTAAAGGTTCCTTTGACTGTACCCCTTGAAGCCCCACGCCACATCCAGGGGATTCTTTTGAATTTGATTTTTGATCAGGCTGAGGTGTATCACCTCCATTTTGAGGGCTGTTTTCAGGCTTCACCCCTTCAGGACCAGTTTCATTTGGTGCACTTTCTTCAATAGCCATATGATCGCTTTAGATTAGGATTGTTAAAGACTTCACTTGGTCAAAAGGCACACTACCATCTGAGCATAGAATGCACAACTCAGTATGATAAAGATTTGTAGACACTTTGCATAAAACAATGTCTTGCTTGGACTTTTGGCATAAAAAGGTTGAGGAGAGTGTGATAAAAGAGATCCAATATCAATTAAAAAAATAAAATAGAAAAAGCAGATAACTTCATGAAGCTAGCTCTAGAACAACTCCGAAAGTATTACATTCTTTAAATAGTTCACAACAAGTCCAAGCAAAATGAACTCATGCACAGAAAGATTAACAGGGGCAGAGAATTGTTTCTAGCATGTCTAGAAAACATGCAAACATAATCTTCCACGACACCAAAAACTAAAAGTCATAAAACCAATAGTTAAGGTAACTACAACAAGAACATTCAACTCCAACTAAAGCTTCCCAGTCCCTTTCGTTCCCCACTGGCCCTAGAGCAACCAGGGGTATCAACTTATTGATTTTCATCTTTCAGAATGTATGACTACTTACAAGATGTGCTGCCTAAGAATCTAAGGAGCTTATAGGAAGCTGTTCCATCCAACTTCAAGGTATTACAGCTCTAAACAGGATGCTTGGCTCAGCTTCCCTGACTAGAGTTACAGCTTTTCAAAGGCCTGTTTTAGCTCTTTTGAGGTACCCAACCAAACATTAAAATGGCTGCAGCATCGCTGCTCTCTACCCAAATTCAGGTGCGGCTCGAAGGTGCTACACCTTCAAAACATGTATTTCCAAGCAAAGCTCCACTGCACATCATAACGCAGCTACAATGAATCCACAAAGTCCACAACTATCACACCCAACAGGCATGTTGCTAACTTATAAAAAGAAAATTGACCATCTTCAATGAAAAATCCAATACCCAAAAGAGAGCCCAAAAACTTGATGATAAAACAGCACAATCTTCGCCCTTGGAGTCACAGTCAACCCAAAATTGCCTCTTTTACTTATTTCCATAATCATCCAAGAACCAGAATTTTCCCCAAAAGTCTACTTGGGAGAGTAGATAGAGAAAGACAATAATAGAAACTAGAGCCTAACGAAACTATCTCGCCAATTCTTGCAGGCAAGAAGCAGAAATCGATTCAGTTGAACTTATTACTAGGATTTCCTCTTCCTTTTATTCAATTCTCTTCTTATCTTTAGCCTTCTTTTCAGCTCAACATGAAATAGGGTCCTAACTTCTCATCAAACTCGAGGGAACTCAACAAAATGATGGAAAACCGGCTCAAAATCACAAGAAACCGCAAGACCCGGGACCAATTCCCTTCATTCCAAAAACCAGGGGAAAGAAATGGCAAGCACCAACCAAAATTAACGCTTGGGTGTTCAGCTAAACACTGAAAAATCGAAAATTCCAACCCATCGATGCCCGGACAGCTAAAATTACACGGCTCCGGAGCACAATCAAGAAGCAAGCTTCAGCTGAACATGATCAAGAAAATCCAAAAAGGGGGGGAACCCAAGAAAAAGGAATCAACTTCACCTTCAATTTCCCAGCTCGATCAGAACCCAATTCAAGTCCCGACCCCACCAACCCACCCAACCACCCGCGAGCCGCAGCCGTCGATTGCGACGACGATGATGACGAAACGGCCGGGCGGCGGCGCGGCTCAATTCGCAGGGGAGAGAGAGAGAGAAAGAGGGGGAGAGAGTTCGGAGAAAGCTCTGAGATTTCGAAAGCCCAGTCCAACTCCGGGGAGAAGAAAGCGAAGGAGGAGGAGGACGAGGAGGAGGAGGACGAGGAGGATGGGAGGCGGGACAGGGTGCGGTCGGGCGCATCGGAGCATCTTTGCTCCCCACCCTCGACGGAGCGCTCTCATTGGATGCTGCCCCCCCACACACGTGCGGGGCCCACGGTCTGGGGGACCGGACCGTCGGACCCTGTCGGAGACCCGTTTTGGGGATTTCGGAGCCCCCCCGCGTGCCGTTTGACTTCGCCGCCCTCTGGGGCGGGATCCTGGTTTGTCGATTTTGCCCCTCGCGGGGCTCGTGCGCCGGCTCTCGGTGCGCGCATTTTGGCCCCCACGCAATATATATAAAATAGTCATTCGGCACTATGAAAAGGAAAAGGGCATATGTTCCACGGAAAAATATAATATAGTCTTGAGAATATTTCCTTCCATCTCTCGATTGTTATTCGACACTTGATCCGATGCTGCCCTTTAGCTCCATTTTCAACTCTTTACTTTTTTTTTTTTTGCCCTTTCAACTCTGGCCTACGTAAGTTCGGGCATATATACATATTCGCCGCGTCAAAATTTCCAAGGAAAAAGGAAGAAAGAAGAAAAGATGGCGAATTATTACTCAATCATTACTCCTCGAATGGCGAAGCAGGTATCGAAGGAGGAGAAAGTCGACACTTTGGAAGTAGTCTCTTGGCATTGTATGACGATGTTTCTCATGATTTAGCATTTTGTCCGATATGGGTGTTGGTTTCCTTATTCAATTGGAGCAGTGATTATATCACATAAGTAATTGTACAAAACAAGTATATACGAATTGGGTAAGTGCTTTCGACAAAAAAAATAAAAATTGGGTAAGTGCTAGATGGAAAGAGTAAATTGCTTTGGATGGGAAGATCAATTATCTAGCCTTGAAGAAGTGACATTAATCCTCTTGTGCCTATGGCTTGAGATGCATTTCCTTTGCTCCCCAAAAAGACACTATGGCCCTAATTGACTAAATCCTCACTATTTATGATTTCCATAACAAAAAAAGCATAGAAATCCATTTGGCAATATCGGCTAATTTTTCTATCCTGAGAATAGATCAGGGCCAGGGAATAAATTTGGAACAGAAATAATAAGTAACAAAATTATTTCTTTGTTCCTAAAAACAATTCTAGGAATAAGTCATTTTTCTTAATTGTAGGAATAAGTCATTTTTCTTAATTCGAGGAATAAGTCATTTTTCTTTCTTTCTTTCTTTTCTTCATCTTCCTCCTCTAGTGGTCATCGAGCTTGGCGATGGTCAATGACTGGCTAGAGATGAGGTTTGGTGATCTCTCCTAAGGCTAGCGAGGCTGTTGGCTCTTTTGCTCGATTGTTGGCCATTGCCAAGGCCCGGCCCACAACCGACTAGAGAAGGAAGAAGAAGAGAGGAAAAGAAAAATCTTAGAAAATTATTAAAAGATTTATAAAATTCTATGTCAAAAAATTTGAGGGTTGTACTAAATACATTTCTATTCTTTTTTGTTCCAAGAGTGGAAATTTTTCGTAGTTACCAAACGCGTTCGAATACTTAAAAACTCATACATGGAATAAAATTTGAAAAAACTATTTATGAGCAAAACTTATTCTTAAAAATAGAATGTTTACTAAGGGTGCATTTGGTAACTATTTTATTTCTAAGAACAATTCCTACTTAAAATGATTCTTTTTTATTATATTTCTAGGAATAATTTTTGAGCAATTGAAGGCATTTGATGATTATCCAAAAATTTTATTCCTGAATTAGAAATGTGTTTAGTAGGGCCCTTAATTTTTTAATACTTTTATCATATATATTTTTTTCTCTTTTTCCTTTTCTTTTCTTCTTTCTCCTTCTTTGTGGTCAACAACTAGCTAGGCGAGGTCTGGTGAGCTCGCCAATGGCTCATTAGCCACCTCGAGCCTTGGTCTTGCAAATCTGGATGAGGCTTGACTTTGCCCAGGTGATGTAAGGTTAAGCTTGCCTGACTCTCCTTGCCAGATTTAGCAAGGCAAGCCTTGCCTAGCCACTAGCGAGGTTGGGCCTCACTAGGCCAAGGTGAGGCCAATCTCGCCACGTCTTAGCCAGGTTGAGCCCCATCGATGGCTTGGCGAGGCTTGTCTAGCCACCATCGAGGCTCGACTTTACCTAGATCTGTAAGGTTGAGGCTCATGGTGGCCAATCGACCTCCAGCGAGCTCACAGGACCTCGCTTAGCTAGTCACCGGCCACTATTGGTGGTAGCAGAGTGACTGGTGACCGATTGGGGGAAGAATTAGAAAGAAGAAGAGAGAAGGAGAAAAAAAGAAGAAGGTTTGAACTCGATTATAGAATTGTTCTCGAGAACAAAAAAGTAATTTTTTTATTGTATTCCAAATTTATTTTTGAGAAGAAAAAAATGGATTTTTGTTATCGAAAGTAAAAAATTTACTAAACAAATTTTTGTTCATTTCCACGAAAAAAAAAATAAAATCAATTACTATTTGGTGGTTGCTAATGGCGTGCATGATAACCATTCTAGCCGAAATTGATTTACTGAAAAAGAAATATATTTTTCTATTTCTATTTCTAGATGAGTTTCTAAGAAAAATACCCGTTGATAACGACACAAAATTTCTACTCTAAAAATAGAAATTTGTTTGATAACAACATAAAATTTCTCCCTTTCGTACGGCGGTGACCAGCGGCGGCGCGGGGCGGTGGTTGGCGGCGATGGATGGATGACCGATTCATAGGACGAACAATGAGAATAATTTTTATTTTTCATTTTTATTCAAGAAATAGAAAAGTAGAAATTTTTTACTTCGATAGCTATTCCAAACCTATTTCGGAACAAAAATCTATTTCAAAAATAGAAAAATGAAATAATTTTATCAAACAGATTTCTATTCTAAAAAACAAGTCTGAAATAGAAAAATTATTTTTGGAACAGAAATTCTGGTTTGTCATGCACCTCCTAAGGGTGTGTTTGGCAAAATGTGTTTCTGTTTCTTAAAACACAAATTTTTGTTCTTTTATTTCGAGAAACAAAAAAAGAACAAAAATGTGTTTGTTTACACTTTTGTTCCCGCCCCTAGAACGATTTGGAAAAAAAAAAAAATAAAAAAAAAAAATGTTATTTCTTGTTCTTGGAAATAATTTTTAGAAACATTTTTTTTTATTTCTTCCTTTTGGCCGATTCCGGCCTCGACCATGGCCGACGACCGGCCGTTGAGGGCCGGTGACCTCACCAAAGCGTCCGCCCCCGGCAAGGCCGAGCTCGCCCAGCCAAGGCGAGGCTAACCTCGCGCCGCCTGGGTGAGGTCGGGTCTCGCTGGTGGCCTCGATGGCTAGGTGAGGTCATCATCGAGGCTTGATGTCACGCCCCGATCCTCAGGCATGTACCCATCCCTTACCTTAGTCGATTTATAGCGATGTCCCAGGACACATCGCCAACCCTTTCATTTTAAAACGGATGCGGAAGTAAATAAAAATATCCCAAGACAATAAAACAATGGGATAAGAAAGTATGAATACATTTCGAACTTTCAAAAAACAACAAAACTTATATACATTGCAAATCAGTGCGCGCGCGCGCGCACACACACACACACACACACACACACACACATATATATATATATATATATATATATATATATATATATATATATATATGTATGGCGAACTACTACTCTAGATTCAACTTAAATAAGTTTAGAATCAAGGTCTACAAACGGGGGTGGGATTCCTCGTCCTCCTCTTCATCATCCTCCACACTCCAACTGGAGCCTTTAGCGGACTGCACCGGACTTTCAAGATCTTCAAAATCCAGGACTTTATCTGAAATGTTGTCCTACAATAGGGATGAGACTATGTCTCAGCAAGTTCTACCCCCTAATACCCGATTAGGAAGCCAATACACCTTAGGGCTACCCAAGCACAATACGAGACAAATGACTTACCTTAGCCTCAATTCCTTGCTGCAGGTCAGTATATATATCAGATATACACAAACACATTGCATCATACCACCCAATCAATTGCGATTGAACTATTGATTAATCGACCTAGTCGATTACATGTTATCACGGTCATTTCTTGGTCGGCCCATTCCATACTATTTATAAGTCTGATCAACATCCAAGACTACTCACTCTAGGTGATATGTAGATAATATATTATCTTATCCCCAAATGACATATAGAGTCATCAAGCTGTCAAATTATACTGTACCGTCTCAAGATGATCTGTAGAATTATCGAGTCGGTATATCATACCGTACTGTCTCAAGATAATATGTAGAGTCATCGAGCCGGTAGATCATACCGTACTGTTTCAAGATGTTATGTAGAATTATCGAGTCGGTATATCATACCGTACTGTCTCAAGATAATTTGTAGAGTCACCGAGTCGGTAGATCATACCGTACTGTCTCAAGATACTCTGTAGAGTCATCAAGCCGGTATACATGCCATTCCAAGAAAACAATCAAATAATCATTTTTATCCTTTCTGATAAAATATCGTGTGTGGGTACACGGTTGGCCTTAGCCAAAATACAAGATTTTCACTTTTAAAATCTCCCACTATTTTCAACAGTTCCAAAATAGATTTTTGGCGCTATAAACCGACGCCCAGTAATTTTTCAATTAATTATAAAAAAAAATTAATTAATTTATAAATAAAATATTTTAATCACAATTAATTCAATTCAAGACAAATCAATACTTAAATAAATAAACGGACTACACCACGATGATCAACATAAAATTTCAATCGTTGGCTATCCCTGCCTAATTTGCAAAAAGTAAATAATTAATTAAATAATTTTGAAAATTATAAAATAAATACAATAAATTCAATTTAGGCACGTAATGCCTAATTGGAGGCCGAGACGAACCGGGAAAAATCCCGAAGTTCATTCAATAAATATTAGAAGCTCTCTACTTGCTAATAACTAAGTCTAACCGCCTAACATGTATCATTAAGTCATTAATTTAATTATTTTAAACTAATATAATCACTTAATCATGCTTAATTAACACTAATCAACCATTAAGCATCATTAACAAACTAAACATAGATTAGTGAGCTAAACTCACCCATTTAACAATCCGTTCGAATCGAAACGTCGGAAATGTCGCGAGGGACATTTTTCTCAAAAGCGGGCCTAGGATTCGAGGCTCGGAAATACCTCAAAATGGCCTCTCAAGGTGTTGTGATACCCATAAAAATAGTTGCTGCTTTTAGCTGGAAATAGAAGGAAATCAACTCGGTTTAGACGGGAATTGATCAAGAAGGAAGAAATAGGCCAAACTAGGCCTAGATGGAGGTTTACCGGCGAAGAAACGGCTATGGACAGTCTCGACTAGGCTCGAGATAGTGAGAGGAAGCTACTGGACGAATTAAGGGAGGCGGCCAAAGGGCGGTGTGTGTGGGCGGAGCACGCACGAGCGGTAGGACGCGAATCGGCGACGGCGATTCGACGTCCAGGCGGCGTGCGGCTTTAGCTTCTTCTCCAGCTGTTGGTTTCGCACAAATGGAGGGAGAGAAGGAGGGTTTTGGCTTGCCAAAATGAGGAAAGAGAGGGAGGAAGGGAGAGGATAGAGTTGGAGAGGGAATAAGGGCCCCATTTGGCCTTAATTTCCAACAAATTGTCCCCCAAGTGCTTGCCCAACAAGCCAACCTTCCATGGTTACAAATGAGCCACCACCACATCCCATACAACCCAAGAAATGGTCCATTTGGCTAGGGGGAAGGGGGAGCTACGAATTTGGCTTCAATTGGATACTTGATCCACTTCCATTCAACCTCATTTAACCTCAATTAATTCAATTGACATTTTTCCTCACTCATGAATCCATTATGCTTATCAATTTTGTAACAAAAAATAATCATCGGTCTTGATTGAACAAAAACGGTCATAAAACTAACTTTTTTCCAAAAAGTCTCGGTTGTCAGAAAAATCTTCTAAGATTAAGTCGACGCTCCTATAATTTATTGTGACATGATAGAATTTTCAATTTTTGAAATCGGACTTGAATTCGTGGTTAATTTCCATTCGGCGCGTTTTTAGCGTGACCTAGGTACTAGGTAGTTTTCAAAGATTTTTAGTGCAAATGACATGTGGTCGATTTTCTTCGAACCACCGTGAACCCACTCGATATATTGGCGACTCTCGATTGTTGTGAAAATCTCAAGGATTCAAATACGGACACATGGTACCAAAACGACAGAGAAATCAAACTAGTGCTGATCGACGAGAATTTTCTAATTTAGTGGAGTCACCCACGATCAGCCATACATTTCCATCGAGCCAACCTATTTCTGATCTTTAATCGATTTATATTTGTACCATAATGATCTCGGCAAATGAGCACGGTCGAGTAACCGATTCCTGATTGAATTCTCAAGTCTATTGCATTAAAATTCTTTAATGGTTTCCCTAGATAGTCTAGTTATCTTAAGAGTGATCAATTCTGAGAGCAGCTCTATAGGCGCATTAATGAAATGCCTGATTTATTTAGTAGAAAACATGGTTGAAAATCTGGGATGTCACACTCGACCTCGCCTTAGCTGGGTGAGCTCGTTGGCCCTCATCGGCCGGTTGCTTTGTCGTCTAAGCATCGGTTATCGGCCATGGCCGAGGCCAATGATTGGCCAAAAAGAAAAATGAAGAAAAAAGAAAAAAAGGAAAAATATAATAAAAACATTAAAAAAATAAAAGAAATAAAAAAATTATACAAAATTATCAAATATGTTTTTATTCTTGGAGTAGGAATTTTTTGCGAGTTACTTACAAACGTGTTCTTATACTCAGAAATTGTTCATTGGAACAGAAACAAAAAAAAAAAACTATTTATATTCAAAAATTATTCCCCGGAACAGAAACGTTAC
The DNA here is from genome assembly GCA_017140615.1 of Eucalyptus cladocalyx. NCBI lineage: Eukaryota > Viridiplantae > Streptophyta > Magnoliopsida > Myrtales > Myrtaceae > Eucalyptus > Eucalyptus cladocalyx. The sequence continues at coordinate 27,788,542 of CM029516.1, forward strand.
TAAACGCGCCTTAAATGCACCTAGGAATAACATTAATAAATCTTCTGTTCCCAGAAACAAAAAATATTTTTTTTGTTCCCTAGAATAGATTTGGAACAAAATCAAGAAGTAGGAATTAATTTTTTTTTTGTTTCTTGGAATAATTCCAAAATCAAACCCAAACATATTTTTTTATTTTTTTATTTTTCTTCTTTTCTACTTCTCTATTCTTCTCTTTTCTTCTTCTTTCTAACTGGTCATTAGCCACTGTTAGCCATTAGCGACGGTGGTGACAATGGCCAACGACCCGTTAGGCAAAGTTTGGCAAATTTGCCAGAGGCTTGCCTGGCGGCCTCAACCTCATAGATTTAGGCAAGGCTTGACCTCGCTTGAGTGGCATGAGGTCGACCTCACCTAGATTTGCGGGGCTAAGGCTTGAGGTGACCAGGCAAGCCTCCAACGAGCTCAGTGAACCTCACCTAGCTGGTTGCCAGCCACCACTGTTACCGGCAACTAGCCACAAAGAAGGAGGAAGAAGAAGACTAAAGGAAAAAGAAAAAAAGAAAAAAAGAAAAAAAAATAATAAAAGTATTAAAAATCAAAAGAAACAAAAAATTTAAGATTCTTATCAAATGTATTTCTATTTTGAGAATAACAAATTTAAACACTTATCAAATGCCTTAAAATGCTCAAAAATTATACTCATAAACAAAATAAAAAAGAATTATTTTTTAGTGGAAATTATTCTTAAGAGCAGAGTGGTTACCAAGCACACTTTAAACGCACCTTATATGGACGAATTGAAAGTGTTCACCATTATAACAATCGATTATATCGGGTCTTGCTTTCAATGAGTAACTTCAATGTGGATCTTTCTTGGCAAAAAAAGGGACATTTAAGTACCATAATTTATGAAATGGACATTTAAGTACCATAATTTATTAAAGGTACACTTAAGTGCCACATTCGAAGAAAAACGGATCACTTAAGTGCCACTACAAACCAAAATCCGGCCAAAACGCCGACGTAACATTTTTCCCGGCAAAGCGAGTGCAAAATGACGCTGTTTTGCACACCGACGTGTCAAATAATGTAAAAATGATGTCATTTTGGGTTGACGTGGAAAATTAAATTAAATTAAATTAAAATTAAAATTAAAATTAGTTAAAATATGAAAAAAAATTTAAAAAAATTTAAAAAATTAGTTAAAATATTTAAAAATAATAATTTTAAAATTAATTTATGAAAAAATAATAATTTTAAAATTAAATTTAGTTAAAATAATAAAAATAATAATTTTAAAATTAAATAAAAATTAAAAATGAGAAATTTTTAAAAAAATAAAATTAAAAATTAAAAATTAAAAAAGGGATTGGGGGGGGGGGGGGGGGAGGGACGGTGGTTGAGGGCTCAACCCTCAACTGCCTCCCTCGTTGTCGCCGGGAAGGGCCGGCGACGGAGGGGGTGGGTTGGCTAGGGTCGCCGGCCTCTAGCCGGGCCTGACGACCTCGGCCGACCCCTCCCTTTTTTTTTTAATTTTTTAATTTTTTTTTAAAAATTTTAAAATTTTAAAATTTTTCTATTTTTTAAAATTCTAAATACATCCTATACATGTATCATAAATCTTTACTGGAATGTGACATCGGATCTATAAGTTTTTGAATGTCATCAATTTTCGATCTAGTAAACTTGTAAATGGATCATATATTTAGACACTAGATGAATCAATGGATTCACTGTAAAATCCCTCTATGATATAATGCGTTTTTATTACAATTTTTTTGCTGATGATAGATAAAGGGATTAAATGGTATAATTCTTTTGTTTTGTTGGTAGAGTGGAGGATTAGAAACATGACTATTGCTTTCCAATTGGCTGTTTTTGCATTAATTGCTTCACGCACCGACAGCTGATAAAAACTCACTTAGGCCACTTTTTCTTTTCTTTTGAAAATTTTTTTTGTTTGGCATAAAATGTTCTTGCAGGATTGGAGTATGGGGAAGTGTTTGCTCACCTTTGTTTTGCAGGAAGGTGTAGGAATGTATGGTTTATTTTAATATATGAAGTGTTGCTTGATATAAAATGATGTGCATGCTTTGCATTTATTTTGCACACACAACCCGCTTTAGGATCATCTAGGATGGTATTGAGATGTTGCCACTCCGACCGCATGCTCGCGATGAGCGCCCCCATTTCAATCCCGGGAAGTTTCTTTCATGGTATAACCTCGGCCGCATGCTCGCGACCTGGTCGGCTCTTTGACTAAGCCGGAGGTTGAGGACCCGACATGTCCACAAGCTCGTGGCTAGTCTGATCATCCTTGTGGCTCCACCTTGATAAGCTTTATAGATTAGAAATCGAGCCACTTACCATACGCATGTCTATGTGATTGCCATTGATTCTCCTTGGTGAAGTAAGTGTTCTTTCCCTATACCATGCAATTTATTTTGTTTTTGTTCTAAATCATTGATTTGATTCATTTGTCAATTGGAAATGAAATGGAAATTGCTATGGAATGATGCATTTAAAAAAAACTTTGGAGAATTTGTTTTTTACATCATGTCTAGAAAATTTGGTTTTACTAGGATATCCATTTTTATTCCATTCTTGCATAGACTTTTCATGAATAAATGAAAAAATTTTAGATCATTGTCATGGATTGACTATTTACACCTCGTGCTTACATGACAATATGAACAAGCGAATTGCACACCACCAAAGTCAAGTTGATGAATTGTCCCGAATCAAACAAAAGGCTGCGATGACATCTCTAACCTCGAGGGTTCGCATCACAAGATCAAAGAGGGTGAAGAATTCAAGTACACATGATTCATGGTCCTAAGTAGTTCGATTTCTCATTTAATTAGGACATACACCTTTCCTGCTTGAGAATTTATCGCTTTTTTAGGGATTGATTTCAATTTCTTACGTTGAACATTACATTCCAATAAATGTAATTCGATTGATGAATATCAATAAAATTACAAGTTTTTTTTGAGAACATGATGGGGTACACCAAACTAGCACCGGTGACGATATCCAACAATAAAAAAGATATCATCCATGGAGAAATTCTGAGGACTAGGCTTCTTCATGATTCCTCATCCAAAATATTCCTCAGAAAAAAAATCATTTTTGAAGCCATTTCCCAAAAGCATGCATTAGATTACCCTTGTTCTTTTTTCTAACTCATTTACTTTATGTTTTTAACGCGTCAATTTCCAATGATAGTGGGTCCATTTATTTGGGAACATACCTCCAAAGGAAAAGTAGATGTGGGGGGAAGGATCATTTCCTAGTTGATTGTGATGACATCTCAAGAGTGAAGAGGACTTTAAACACTACTTATCATTTTACTTGTCCTGATTATCCTTGCAATCAATAGGAAATTGAGGACAAGTCGAAGAAGATCATCTAGATTCCAAAGTGTGATGTTGGCACATCTCTTTACAATTTGTGTGTGATGCCATTTCCATGAGAAAATGTTGGAACAAGTCAAAAGAGAATTCCGTCTTGGATGAAATGGATACATTGTGTTCATGAACATAATCAATTTTGGAATTGGCTATGACAAATTGGGACACTATGGATTTAGTAGTGACATGATTGAGACAAAATCTCGATCCAGAGCCAAAATGTTTATGCAATTTGAATTTACTTTGATGATGCATAATATCCTATTCATGCACGTTGTAAAAAGCCAGATTTCATTGAATCAAAGATCGGATTTTTTCATCCTTGATTGATCAATTTGTATGATAGAGGGCAATCCAAGGACACCCATTCTCCCTTCGGTGGGACATTTCATTGAATGTTGTTTTGAGTGCAATAAATTGTTTGAAGTCACAAACACTTTTCATGCTTATTTTCATATTGATCTCACCAATTTAATGTGTTAAAATTTTAAAATTTTTCTATTTTTTTTAAAATTCTAAATACATCCTATACATGTATCATAAATCTTTACTGAATGTGACATCGGATCTATAAGTTTTTGAATGTCATCAATTTTCGATCTAGTAAACTTGTAAATGGATCATATATTTAGACACTAGATGAATCAATGGATTCATTGTAAAATCCCTCTATGATATAATGCGTTTTTATTACAATTTTTTTGGCTGATGATAGATAAAGGGATTAAATGGTATAATTCTTTTGTTTTGTTGGTAGAGTGGAGGATTAGAAACATGACTATTGCTTTCCAATTGGCTGTTTTTGCATTAATTGCTACTTCATTAATCTTACTGATTAGTGTACATTTTTTAAAATTTTAAAATTTTTAATTTTTAATATTTTAAAATTATCATTTTTTAATATTTTAAAATTATCATTTTTTAATATTTTAAATTATCATTTTTTAATATTTTAAAATTATCATTTTTTAATATTTTAAAATTATTAATATTTTATTATTATCATTTTTTAATATTTTAAAATTATCATTTTTTAATATTTTAAAATTATTATTTTCTCATATTTTATCTAAATTTAATTTAAATTTATTATTTTTTCATATTTGAACTAAATTTAAATTTAATTTATTATTTTTTCATATTTTAACTATATTTAATTTTAATTTTATTATTTTTTAATATTTGAAATATATTTAATTTGAAATTTATTATTTTTTCATATTTTAACTATATTTAATTTTAAATTTATTATTTTTTCATATTTTAAACTATGTTTAATTTTAAATTAAATTTAATTAGTTTTTATATTATTTTTTGACCACGTCACCCAAAATAACGCCGTTTTTGCATTATTTGGCCACGTCGGCGTGTAAAATGGCGTCGTTTTGCACTCACTTCGTTAGAAAAATGCCACGTATGCAATTTGCCCGGATTAGTACTCAAGTGATTAATTTTGTTCCGATTTTAGCACTTAAATGTCACTTTTTGCCAAGTTATGGCACTCTGCGTCTGCATGTCGATCTTTCTTTGGCATTAATTCACAAGCTGTCTTTGGCTGCAAACAATACTTGAAATATTTCATTATTATCCTCTAACTTCCTGCTAGGAGAAAAGTAAAAAAAAAGGGGTCCTAAATTTATTGCATTAATACCAATTCAATCATAACCAAGTTAGTCATAAACTTTTTTGCATTTATATAAATTTAGTCTATTTGACCAATTTAAGCTGGAAATTAAATGTGTAAATATCGACGGTCTTACGTGGTTTGGTTCGCACTAACGTAGAATTTTTTATTTATAATTTTATGACATTTTTTCAGATTTTTAAAATATTTTTTTGCAGAATTTCTTAGTATTTTTCTCTTTTTCTTTACCCTCTTGGTCAATGAGGTCGCCGGAGCCACAGGTTGGTTAGGGCGAGGGCCTCCACACCCTTGTCGGCCATAAGCAAGGTATTAAGCCCTCGCCTAGATCCAAGCGAGGGCCAAAACCCTCTCGCCTGTTGGCCGGTGAGGGCCATGACGCCCTCGCCTAGACCAGGCAAGGGCATTAAAGGCCTTGCCAGCCACAAGTGAGGGCTTCCACACCCTTGTCGGCCAAAAGCGAAGGCACGAAGGCCTCACTCATGGCCGGCAAGGGCCACGAAGCCTCGCCCATACTAGGCAAAGGCGTTGCGTCACCACAATTTGGCATTAAAATCTAGGCAAGAGCCCGATGCCCTCATCTTTGGCCAGCGAGCTCCCCAACCAATAGTGTACTAAAATTTTTAAAAGAAGGAAAATAAAAGACAAAAAGACAAAAACAAAAAAACAAAAAAATTCTAAAAAAAATATTTAATTTAATTTTTTTAAAGTTTGTCTATATCGCGCCAGTTATGCCACGTAAAATTGCCAACGTCCAAGTTAGCAATTTTCTCGTTTGTGGCTGGCAACCTCGTTGACCAACGGTGTATAGAAAAATTAAAAAAGAAAGAGAAGAAAAGAGAAAAAAAAATTGTAAAAAAAAAAATTTGTCTATATCAATATTGATCGTGCCACATGGGATTATTGATGTCCAAGTTAGCAATTTCCGGCCTAAATTGGTTAGATAGACTAAATTTATACTAATACAAAAAATTTTAGAACTAAATTAGTTTAATTGAAATATTTATGATTGAATTTATACAAATATAATAAGTTTATGACTTCTTTTTATATATTTTTTCCTTTGCTGGGATGAGGTGCCAAATCAAGTTATCATTCATAATCATGGAGACCCAATGATAAGTTGCCTAGAAACTTACTTCTCACTCAATAAAAAACAACTTTGCTATATAGTTCTAATTGGAAAATGACACAAATAGTTATTGAACTTTGACTTAATATATAATATGGTCAATAAACTTTTAATTTGTTTAATATTATTTCTGAACTTTAGTTTAATATACAATATCATCATGAACTTTTTATTTATTTAATACGATTCTTGAACTTTTTATACATGCAAACTAGTTCCTGTGGTATATAAAAATATTTAATGTTATCCTTCTATTAACTTAAATTCATGGACACATCTAACATTTTTATATAGTACATGAATTAATTCAAACATTTATAAAAAAATCAAGATCTACATTAAGTAAATTAAAATTCAAGGACTATATTAAATAAATAAATAATTCAAAGACCACATTACACATTATATCAAAGTTGAGGGATCATTTGTATTATTATCTCACTTTTTTTTATGTGTCACTCAACCATATGGCCTGGTCTAACTCACATGCACAAACATGTCCTCTCTCAGCTTTTTTCCTCCATCACCAGAGCTTCATCTTCTCCACTTGACCATCACTCCTTCACGTGCGCCCACACACATGCCTTCATGTGTGCCCAGCGCTTCTACGATCCAACCTGCTTCCCGTGCGTTTCATGATCTCGATCCGCTCATTCGCCCGACGACAGGCTCGATCCGCCTCTGCTCGCTTTCGCATCGACAAGGACACTCCATTTCCAGCTCAGATAGCCCGTAAGAATCCTTGCTGTTTCTGCAATAAAGGAGGGGCCTGTGCGGTGCTGCACTGGCTCTCTCGATGTTGTGTGACTTTCGGTTGAAACAATTAAATGGTTGCCCAGCTCTTACACCTTATCGACCTCCTTTTCGTACTCTAAAGATTGCTAGCGTACTCCATGCATGTATCCCCATCTCAGCCCAAACCGCGATGAACAAATTCAATGGCGCCAAGCCTGTGGTTATAGCCGAGCCAAAAGGCGAGCTAATGCCGACATGGTCGGCTGGTATAGCGTAATCCTATCGTTCCGCACCCAGAAAGTAATTTCTTTACAACGCACAAGGGGTCTTCTGTTTCTTCTCTCTCTTTTTTTGGTCATAAACTCGGATCTACGAACTACTTTTCTGACCTCGCGGATCAAGTTAAATGCGAGCCAAAGCACGAGTGGGCGGCTCAAATATGGAACCGCCTGTAAACGGGGAAGGACAGGTACAGTTAAAATTCAATGTTGTCTAGAACGACACGGGAGTCTCACCGGTTGATGAACACTTTTTTCTCGACCCTGCATGAGATTCTGCAGATGATGGGCAGATGATCTGCATCTCCTGGAGTCCTTGATCTCCTCTCCTTTGGCGATGGAGAAAGCAAGAGATTTAATGTCCTCACGAGCTTCACATGGTCTTGAGTTGGGTGGTGCTTGCTTGCTTTGCTGGCTGCTCCTTCAAAAGCCAGCTTCTGGTCAGCCTAGGCAAAGGAAACCGACCTTGGGGGCAAAATTAGGGTCAAACTTAGGATACAAGTGATTAATTTGCTTTTGAAATGTTGAAAAACCCAAGCTGAACCAAGACCTGTTGTCAAGCGACAGTGAAACAATTTTTCAACACCTCCTCTCATATGCAAGTCGGAATAGGAGCAGCATGTGAAATTTAATTGATTTGGATAGACGGATATATATGAAAAGGATAACATCGACTTTGATATTATATATTAAAATGTCCAACCCATAAATTTAAATTTATGGGTGATTACACCTTTGGCATCAATAATGAAACTTTTCTCAGTATAGCCTTTTAGTTTTTGAGAGACATGTACGTAGGTCAGAGGAGGCTTTTAATGTCTTGATCAGATTCCTCTCTCCCTTTTTTTTAGACGTGTCATAATGATGAGTGCTATGCAAATCTGGGTTTTAATGTCTCCATCGGATTCCTCTCCCCCTTTGATTTGGGCACCCCTTAGCTGTTCTACTCGCAAATGAAGTTATTACTAATCTATATCTGCTCCATATTAACAACCTTTCAATATGGGTTTTTCATTTTTTATAAGCAATAATTGATTCTAGAAAACAGTTTGTTTAATCAGATTATCCTATTACGTAAACATATATAATTGCTAAAAAATCAAATTACCCTTTTCCTCAAGCAAAATCACATGCCCAGAAGACCCTTCTCTAACGTCCCCCCTCCTTCGACCGACGGCGTGCTCATCAATTTTCCATCTTTCTGCCCGAAAAGTCAACAACACGGAACTTCCCCCCAGAAAGATGGAGAAGGCGCTGCGGAAAACGACGCCGCGTCGTGCCGACGTGCCGGACGAGCTCTCCCCCAAAACGCACCTATAAATACCCGCGCAGTCCCCCATCCCCCGTCCTCGTCTCTCCATGGCAAGTCCGTGAGCTCCCTCCTCCCTCCCTCGTTCCGCCGAAACCGAACACTCTCTCTCTCTTTCTGGAATCTTGCATTTCGAAGGTACGCCGGATTCGCTCCCCCCCGCGTCTTACCGTTGTACGCTCGCGTTGCTCTCTTCGTCCCTGTCCGAATCGCCTTCCGCAGCGATCCGCTCGCTCGAGCGTGTGCGCTTCTTTCAGTTCAGCTCGTTCGCCGCAGCGCAGTGGCGTGGTTGACGTGAGCTGTCCCGGGTCGCTCTTGGATTCATCCCTTTTGGCTCGAGAGTGATCGCCGGTGCGCGTCACGCGTTTTTTTTTTTTTTTAAAGGCGTCTCTTTCGCCGCGCGTCGGCGAATTGCTTCTGCGCCGCTCGTTCGGCGAGCTCGCGCTTCGGGTTCGAATTCATGTCGAGTGGTTGCTCAGAGCGCAGGGAGGGATTGGTCGTGCTTGCTTCTGGCTGATTGCGGCGAGGTCGTCCTCGCCAGCTCCGACGTTTCTGATGAAGAAATGATTTTAGTCTTCTTTTGTTTTGGTGTGATATATGGTGTTTGGGCGTCTTGAATTTAGTTCATCGTTGTATGCAGCCAGTTAATTTTGCGCTTTTTGACGGGTTTGTCCGATTTTCATCTTCTTTTTTTTTTTTCCTGTTGGTTGTGAAAATACATTATGATTAAAGTAGATAGCGGCTACTGTCGGATTCTCATGATTTGTCGGAGTGGTTAGTTCTATGGAAATTCTGCAAGGATTGGCTCTAGCTAGTATATTAGACATAATCCATAGGGGAAATTCCGTGTTCAGATTGCATTCGTTGAATACATTTCAGTGGAAATCCAGTTTTATCGACCATCATCCTTTGTCTGATTTGCCGTATTGTAAGCATACGGAGATTGCCACGATCAAATCGTAGATAATATAGCTCTGGAGAAACTTTTCCTTGCGTGGCTAACTATGCTTTCTAACGTTGTCAGGCCATTTGAGGTTTGTATGATCATTGAATAATATGCCGGCAGCAACTGCTGACACATCCGATCGAGATGTGGAACCTTTCCTGGAGCTTGATCCGACAGGGAGATTTGGGAGGTATGGCGATCTCCTTGGACATGGTGCAGTGAAAAAGGTCTACAGAGCATTCGATCAGGAAGAAGGAGTAGAGGTGGCTTGGAATCAGGTTCGTTTGGCTAATTTCAGCGACGATCCAGTGTTCATCAATCGTCTTTACTCGGAGGTTCAGTTGCTGAGCACATTGAAGAACAAATACATTATTGTCTGCCACAGTGTGTGGAGGAACGATGAAAACCATACTCTGAACTTCATTACGGAAGTATGCAATTCAGGGAACTTGAGGAATTACAGGAGGAAACATCGTCAAGTGTCTATCAAGGCACTGAAAAAATGGTCGAAGCAAATACTGGAGGGACTGGACTATCTCCATACACATGACCCCTGCATCATTCACAGAGATTTGAATTGCAGCAATATCTTTATGAATGGGAACATTGGCCAGGTATGGCAATTGCCCTCTGTTGGTATCTATATTTCTTTATATACCATCCTACTCTCCAAAAGAAATGTAATTTCATCCAGAGACTTTGGAATTTGACGCTGTGAATTTGCCAAGTCCATGCTCATCGGTGGGCTTAAAAGTTAATTTGAATTGATGCAGTTAAGTCCATGCTTATCATTTGCATCATGTTGACTTTAGTGACTTTTGATGTTCGATTACCATTTTATCTATATTTCTTGTCAAAAGTTAAAATGTGCTTATTATGTGTCTATTTTAGATTTCACCCCCCATTCCCTACGTTTATAGCTACCGCTACATGAAACTTTCTGTTGCAATTTGGTCTAAATAATTGTGTTATTAAGAGCAATTAAAGCATGCGTAACTTTCTGCTTACATAGGGTCTGATTATCCTTGCTGGTTTTTCTTTAGCCTCTAAGTGCAGCTGCAGAACATAAACCTATCGCCTAGCCAATAATAATTATGATAATAATAATAAAGTAAACCTATCCTACATTGTTCTGGACTGGGATTTTATGACTGTATCTATTACTAATTAGTATCTATGATGCAAGAGGAGGCATGGTCTCCGTAGTACTGATTGTATCTCTGTTTCTTTTTTATCCCTTTTATGGCTTTTATTGGCTCTTTCCTCTGTGTTCATGTCAAACTATTCTGTTGCCTACTGCAATTAATTCTGGATTAACCATATGAAATCTGAGAATATTAGAACTAATGTCTGGCAAAATGTGAAAGTTCATATGATTCTAGTCGGTTTACTCTTGTATATTGGGCTTTCCACAACTCTGTAAACTCAAACATTCTGTACGAACAGGTAAAAATTGGTGATCTGGGGTTGGCAGCTGTTGTGGGTAAGAGCCATATAGCACATTCATTGATTGGGACTCCAGAGTATATGGCACCCGAGCTGTATGAGGAGGACTACACAGAGACGGTGGATATTTACTCTTTTGGAATGTGTTTGCTGGAGATGGTGACCATGGAGATACCCTACAGTGAATGTGACAGTATTGCCAAAATATACAAGAAGGTGACGGGTGGCATATGGCCTCGAGCTATGAGCAGAGTGACAAATCCAGAAGTGAAGGCTTTTATTGAGAAGTGCATAGCTCAGCCAAGGGCGCGACCATCGGCCTCCGATCTTCTCAAGGACCCCTTCTTTTCTGAGGTCTCTGGTGATGAAACTGACCCAACTGGCTGATTGCTTCACAAGCGAATTATTTGGCGGAGTTATTAACTAATTCCACCAGCCTAAATATCCCGTCAATCCCTCTCTATACCAAGTGAATTTTTTTCTCAGTCATGCTCATCAAGTACATAAGTAGTGGATAGAAGAAGAAGCAGAGTTGTAAGGAATAAAAAGGAAGAAAGGGGAAAGAATTGCAGATCTGTCTATCCTTGTATTCTTCTAGATTTACTAGTGCATTCTATCTTGTTACCCCTTCTAGCTGATTCATTATGCCTACTTAGTTACAATTAGTACGGTGCGCTGATATGGTGCTGCTATGCCGTGTGGATTTAGAAGAACATAAACCACAATTTAACGGTTTATTCCAAGGGAATTAAAAGAAGCACGTCGTATGGAAGAAGGCCTAGGAGACGTGACCATCAGATTGGAGGAGCTCTTCCTTCGAATCTGTGGTTTCTGGCACGTATCAGACGGTGCTCGCATGACATTTATGCATTTGGAAAGCGAAAATACGAGCGTCTCTTTTCAGACTTATGGCAGACGCATGAAATTATTTGAAGCACTGCTGTCTGCTTTTCTTTTCTGGCATCCAATTGACAAAAGTTCCTCACTTCTGCTCATCCGTGGAAGTCACTAAGCAGGGACTTCTGCTGTCGATCAACCTGGGGACATGGGTCCTGTGGCGTTCAGCTTGCTGCTTGGAATCCAAGAAATGAGACTCTGTAACTTGCAATTAAAATTTGCTACTCGGTATCAAAAGATTATTTTTACAGACGGCGAAAAGGAATGGCTAAAATCAAAAGTGGAAAAGCCGACATTCGAGCGAATGCACATTCTCTTTTCTTTTCGAGTTGGCGGGCTCGGGCCAGTGGATCCTTTGTGTCGGGCCTACCCAACGGTGTCAATCTGTCATGCTTGGCATCATGCACGCACTTGTTTTAGATAAAGACTCATTGCGATGGATGCAAATCCACGGGCTCGATTCGAGCCTGTCCATGTTCGCCCATTGAGCATGCCTAGTGGCGACTCTTTACGGGTCTCCCGTGATCTATCTAATTTGTTCCATACGAGTCTGGTCATCAGAGGCAATCGATGGATGTGTTAGAGATATTAAGATATCTTCTAGAGATGTTTTACAATATTTCATTTGAAGTTTTATATCTATTTCGATTTCCTTAGATAGTCACTACTAAAGCCTCTAAATAGGCTCTCAATGTACTATCTTCTATATATCGAATTATACGAAATTTTTTAAAACTTTTGTCTTTCACATTATTATTCTTGATTTATATCAGAGCCTCCTTTCTTGCCAGCCGTCATAGGTCGTGTCACTCCATAACAATTTTCCAAAGCTAGCTGTATAGGCCGCTTGGTGCTATGACACTAGCCATATAAGTTGCATCACTCGATTGTTGTCTTGCAAGCTAGTCGCGTGCTGTTTCCCCTCCGATTCTCGACCTTTCACATGTCATTTGGAAAAGTCAACACTACCATCAAACTCATTGCCTTCATATCAATTAGATTTGGAAGTTTCGCCACGAAAAGTGTCTAAGCCACAAGACTTGATTTGACTTGATTTCAAACTTAAGCTAAATTAATTATCGTGAGTTTGGGGGACGATATTGGAGATACTTTAATATCTTCCAAAGATATTTAGAACATTTCCCTAATTAGAAATATCTCCAAAATTCCCCAAACTCCATGTTATTATTCTTAACTTGAACCTGGTTTGAAATCAACCTGCCCAAAATTCCTCAAGAGGCTTCCTTTGCGGAACCGGCTTTGTCAGCTCCTGTGTCATTCGTTCCTATCGGTCTTCGACATATCGACATAGCATTTCTCTGATTTTCTTTTCTCCGAAATCTCGCCAGCGTATGTTGAGATTAAAGCATCGCAGAGTCCAAGGTCCTTCTATTTCTCTTATAGAGATTGAAGCCTTAATCCCCCTCCCTTCAATTATAATAATGCACAGAATTCCTCTGCAGCTTTAGAGGAATGTGTTGCTTGAGCTCTAAGCATGTATGCTGGACTTCTTCATACCCGAAAATCTTCTTGGCCCCACTCCACCTAAGCAGCCTGCAATAACAAAATGCAAATAAAGAAACCTCCTTGTCCTTCCTCTCACGCTTTTGAATGCCCCCCCTTTTTTTTTATAAACCCTAGATGCATCACCAGCCGATCCCCCATTGGATGCATCAAGGCTAGATTCAAGCTTTGAAGGTAGTTGGTTTGTCCGGATGAAGACTTTTCTTCTTTTTATTTTCTTCCTTCCCTTCCTTTTTGTCTGGGCAGAGACTTTGAAGGGGTGTTTTCTTTTTGCAAGTCAAGACAATGCATTCCATGTTTTTATAAAGACAACCTTGCACTATCAATGTCTATCCGAGCATTGCTGCTTTGAACACGGCATGGAAAATCGGTTAACAATGACTTTCAACAATTCCCATATGTCGCTTTAGACCGGACTGTGCCATTATGAAATCGCTATATTGGCCAGGTAAAACTTCAATAGTTTATAAAAACTAATGCGAGTTGAGCCTTGCAAGAAAGCAAAAGCTTGGCGAAAATGTTATGTGAACGGAAGAAAATTAAAACCACAAAGAGCAATCGCAATCACAATCGCAATCGCCAATCCGAATTCTCTTGCACGTCTTAATAAAGTTTGAGATTTTGGAACCGATTTGCGGTCTCTCTCAAAGTACAAGTACCCAGATTGCTTGCTTTGCTTGTGTTCTAATTATAAATTTACAACTTGTTTAGAAAAAAAGATTTTAAGGAAAAAGAAGAAAGAAATTATTGGGATTGAGATATGTTGGGGAAGAAGCAAGCAAAGGCCACTCCCTCCAATTCCAAAGCTTCCTTATTTTCAGCAGCCGTGCCGTCCTGGGTGCGCCCGGTTTCCTCCTCGTCTTCGCTTTGGAAACCTTCGCCCTTACATCTCCTTCTACGCCTCTCTCGTACTTTGTAGTAATTTATTTACCCTCCATAATTACCTAATTCCCCACTTTTCCCTCTCTCCAAATACCAATGCCTTTGATTCTGGAACGACAATCTTCTCTTGTCTTCTACCAGAGAAATAGGCCTGTAACATATCCATCAAGATCGGCGTCAAGTTTAGTAAGTATGAGCTAGGGCAGTGATTAATTGCTAAGTATCGTGGATTGGGGAAAATTGGCACCGTCAGGGCCAGTCGGGTCAATCTAGAGACTTTAGGATACACGCGAGCGGAATAGCAATTGAAAAAACCTTAGTTGAGACATGAAATGGGGGAGTCCTTGAGTAAACAAGTAGATCTAGGCTAAAAGTTACTCTCTCTACAAAGCAAGTAGATCGGTTATACATAAAAAGCAAAAAAAAAAAAGTAGATGGGTTTGCGTTGGTTCATATAGCTCGAGGCTTCGTTCGCAGATATCAAGATTTCTTATTAGGAATTGGGACTTCGGTACACTTACGCACGTGGGTTGGTTCATGAAAATCCGAGTTCGAGCGGAGGAATGACCCCCAAATACTTCAACTTCTCTGGATTCAAGAACGACTTTGAAGCCTTAAAACTTGGATTTTGGAGTTGGCTCGTGTGCATCTTCATTTGACTTTTGACTCGAACGAGAAAAACAGTTTCTAGCTGCACGAGTGTGTGAAACGGGCTGATCTTTTTAAACTAAAGAAAGAAAACCATCTCTCTCTCTCTCTCTCTCTCTCTCTATTCTAATTCTATTCCATTCCTCCCCCCCGGTTTTCTGAATTCTAGAAGGTCAGATGGTACTACACTTCGATTCCTGAGATGGGCTTTGTTCATTTTCAAGCATTTATGGACGTTGGTAAGAGGAAGTGATGTTCACTAACAACTAACCTTGGAGTTCTTGAAGCGAAAACATACTGTATTGTCGCTCTGGAAGAGCTCTCATCAGTTATGCGAGATGGAAGCTGCAAGTCCAAAAGACAACTCAGTGGCGTCAAGTCCGTTCTCTTCACCGAACATCAGCGCTCTCCTCAAGATCAAGATTCTTTCATGGTTAGCTGGTTTGGTTTGTTTTGTTTTGCGGGTCTCATAATTTGCATAATATGCGTTGTAACTGGAAGACAGGATCTTCGGAAACCTGATAATTGTACCTGCTTACTCATGTTTTAGGAGCCAAGAAACTGGATTGCCTGCTTCCGTTCGTGTTCGGCTTGGTGATAGGATCCTCTGCCTGCACAAGGTAAGATGAAATTTGTTATCATCCACTTGTGTGCACTAAAATGGTTGTTTTGGTGACTTGCAAGATTGGACTTGTGTCAAACTAGCTTCTCCTGAATAGCTATCCAGTCCTGGCTTGGAATACAGTACTTCAATTTGCAGAAACAGATGAATATTTCCTATTTGAGTGTTTCATGAACTTATTATAAGCAGAAAAATTAAGTAAGATCGATAATTTTCTCAGTTGGAGTCATCACTTAATTGATTCTTGGTTTTTTGCCCCTTTTTTGTACTCGCAGTTCCCTTTGTCTTCCAAGAGCGGATATTTCAACAAAAAGTTGAATGATTCAACTGAGGTTGAGCTACCGCAAGATTTTCCAGGAGGGCTGGAGACTTTTGAGAAGATCACCCTGTTCGTCTATGGTTCTTCCACTTCGGTCGACCCTTTTAATGTAGCAGCCCTGCGATGTGCCGCTGAGTTTCTTGAGATGACGGAAGAGTACTGCTCCGGCAATCTGTGTGAGAGGTTCGATTTGTATCTGAACCAAGTGGTTCTGCAAAATTGGAACGACACTTTAATTGTACTCCAGAAGTGCCAAACTTTGCTTCCGTGGGCCGAAGACCTCTTAATTGTGAGCCGCTGCATCGAATCTCTTGCTTTCATGGCTTGCATGGAGATTCTTGATCCGGAAAGGAGACATGACCGACCAGTTTTGACATTAGAGGCATTAGCTAGCTCTGCTTGGAACTGTGAAAGTGTGAAGGAATTCGTGAGCCAAGATCTCTGGGTCAAGGACCTGATTGCTCTGCCATTTGGGTTCTTCAAAAGGATTATAGGATCTCTGAGGAGGCAAGGAATGAAAGAAAAATACGTTAGCCCAATGATAGTGTTCTTTGCAAATAAATGGGTAATCTCAGCGAAGACACGTCAATTTCGTCAGAACTCAGGTGAAATAGACCGTGATACAAAAGTTGAGGATAAAGTCTCGACTATCTTACATGGCATTCTTGATTTACTTCCCATGAGGGAGAAGTCTAGCAGAATCATCCCCGTTGGTTTCTACTTTGCTATGCTATCCAAGACTCTAGAGCTCGATATGAGGAGCGAAATCAAATCAAAGTTGCAGGATCAGATCGCATCACTGTTGCCACTTGCCCATGTGGACGATTTTCTCCTACCAAAAAGCAGGGCTGAATCTGTCTGTTTCAGCATAGAGTTGGCTACGATGGAGAGCATTATTTCAACATACGTATCATTTGATTTGGATATGAATCATACTCCTTCTATGAGCAACTCAGTTGTTGCTGAGCTATGGGATGCTTATCTCGCTAACATAGCACTTGACCCAAAACTGGGATCGAAAAGGTTCATGGAACTGATTGAAGCAGTACCAATTTCGTACAGGCAGAGCCACGACAACTTGTACAGAGCATTGAACACTTTCCTCCAGGTAAAATCACAGATATTCTAATCTTATTTACGGTCAATGTAATTAAAATTAAACACATAAGAAAATGGAAAAACATCAGCTTGAATTCTGGTGAAGCACTGTTGATTCCTCAATTCTAGCGAATTCTTTGGCCAAAAGTTCTAGCTTGTAGCCTGGCAGAAACCCATATGAAATTAGAAGTAGGATTGACTTCTTTTATCTGGATGACTAAACTTTTAACCGACAAAGTGATGAAGAAAAGCATTTCTCTTGTTCAGGCACACCCAGATGCATCCCAAGAAGAAAAGAACACAGTCTGCAAGTACCTTAGCTGCCAAAAGCTATCGCAAGAGGTGTGCATCGAGGCTGTTCAGAACGACTTGATGCCTCTCCGTTTAATTGTCCAGGCACTTTTCATTCAACAACTGAACACGCATCAAGCTTTTAAAGAATGCTCCGATTCATTCAGGTATGCACATTGTGGGGAGTTCTCCGGAAGCCTCTCGAGCTCTAGGTGTCCATACTCCAAGAGTCAGAATCTAGGGGAGAGCCCCTATGTAGATGAAGCAGAGCCAGGAAGAAGGCCCTTGAGCGCTCTACTCCCGAAGGATCACACGATTCAAGGATCAGATATGGCAGAAAAGGAATATGAATCCACCAGCTTCAGGATTCAGACCCTCGAACAAGAGCTCATGACTTTAAAGAGAAGCCTGCAATGGCAAAACATTTCGAAGAGAACAGAGCTTACTTCAAACAAAGTACAGAATGTCAAACCATTTGGACTGGAGAATAGATCAATGAGCAGGAGAAAGAACCCTCTCGGACAAAAGACGGGTTGCATTGGCTCTGTCACTTTTGCAACCCAAAGGAAGTACGCCAGCAGACTAATGAAAATATTCCGGCGGATAACATTGTTCGGAAGTAGGAAAACGAGGAAAAAGTCAGGTGCAACAGTTCCACGTACTATGTCATTCTAGCAAAGACTCTCGAGCAATACTGGTGAAATAAGACAAAGGTTATGAACTATGTAAAAATGCTCAATACATGCTTCTGTAGTTTTTTTTTTCTTTTTTCTTTTTTTAAATGTATTAGCTTCCCCTTTTCTTTTTATATGTATCTGAATTGCTATGTCGTTTAAACAATATACCACAGTTGAGGTTTCATCAGTCTTCTCCTATGATAACAGTGTTACTCAGACCATTTTGTCCACAGTAAGCCACTAATGACAACGATTGGCCATATCCTTCCAAACCAATGTTCATCTGTGTAGCCAGGCGAAATGTAGTTGCTCCAACTATATCAAATTAAATGTTCATGCCAAAAGGCACATGATTGCATACTATGATTAATTACAAATACACTGAAAGTATGATTATTACATTGGAAAGTAAGGAAAGAAACAGAAAAGACCTGGACTATGTGTTTCTCTAATGTGTTTCTTAGAGCTCACAACATGGGATTTTATAGGTAATAATCCCCATTGATGATTTACACGTTAGCAATTTACATGTGACTAAACCTCTGAAGCTGCCTCAAGAAAGAAAGCAGTCCTACTTCTAGACTTCATTAAGATTTCTGCAGCATCTGCATCAGTTTGTCCATTGACATAGTGCTGACGGCAAACTGGCATGTAGATGTCCGCCCCGCCAATCAGTTCGGTCCGTGTCTCCTGTGTCTTCCTCAATGTAAAGAAGGCCTTCCCACCACAAAGTTCACATCGAGCTGTCAACTTGGTCACAGTATTAGCAAGCGGTATTACATCAAGAACAGAACCAAAGCTCCTTCTGCAATTAAGAATTTGCATTTCAGTCCAAGTTAGTACAGCGTTGATTAGCAACAAAAGGAATTGAAAGCAACGTGATGGAGAAATTTTGCAAGATCCAAAAGCACGGAGATGATTTGGTTATGATTGAGAAGCACCTTAAGTAATCACCATCGAGGCCTGCAACAATGACAATTTTCCCGTCCCGATCAGCAATTGTGCTGCAGAAATCATAAAGGTCTTCGAAGAACTGAGCTTCATCAATGGCAATCACATCAAGCTGCCAGCATGGAGCAGAAAACAATGAACTTGGAACATTACTGCACTGCTTAAATATTAATATAGCAGCATCTCCAGTTCACAAAATTACGTCACGCATCTCTTGTAGATAAAGTCATTTGCCAAGCTTCACCTCATTAGTCGCATGTAAATGCTGGCTAGCTTAAATGCAACTCTAGCACAAGCACTCCACTGACTGCCAAGAACGTAAACCCTTTATATATGCCTATCTTCTCCGCATAAATTGCTTACCGGTAAAAAGGCGAATGCTAACAACTCCTAAAACACCAGGCTATTACCTCTCTAGTACCCATTTGCGTGCCACAACGCTCTCATCATAAGTCAATATGGTGGGTTGCAGGACATCAATGGTTACTATGAGCAATAGCAAATCCATAGTAAGCATCGATGTCCCCCAATCCCTTGTTACTGTAAATACCTAGGAAATGACCAACAAGCTCCGAAAAACTAATCAGAAACATACTCTACGTTTGTCCGTCAAGAGGTTAAACATGAACGAGATTGGTTTAACTGTCTTTAACTGTTCACCGCCCACTGGCAAACACCAAAAGCAACGGCCGTTTGACTTAAGTTATGCTTTACTAAGTACACAGAGATGACGTACCACTTCTGTCTTTATATGAAGATATTGGATTTTTCAGCTAAAGACAATTCGTAACGTCTTCCCACTCACCTTCTCGTAGGCATCGTCTCCGAATTCCTGTCTAAACGACGACAGATCCGACAAAACCCAGCAGGGGAACTTCATTCCATCATGGGTCACCACCGAATCGGTCGCATATCTCGTGTCCTTGCTCGACTTTATTATAGCCACATTCCTACACGCGACGGCATAAAATTCAGTCGAACGATGCTCGCGGGCACATAAGATAGACCGACAAAGATGACCAAGACCACCAGATCAGGACGGCGCGAGCCTAGCTCGAGCTCCAGCTCGGCCGCGCGACGCCCAGGCCGACGAATCGTGGAGTACCTGCCGCCGGTGAGCTCGGACTTGACGCGGCGGAGGAGGGCCGTGGTCTTGCCGGCGAACATGGGCCCCACGATGACGTGGATCTCGCCGTCGGCGCGGCCGGGCGGCCGGGCGGCCGGGCCGGAGCGGACCCAGGTACGGCGGCGGAGGGGCGAGGGGTCGTGGGGCGGACGGAGGCCATGTGGGGGAGCGCGAAAGATCGCGACTTTGACCCGCGAAAGCAGGGAAGAGGAAATGGGGTGGGGCCAGCGGGGGGAGGCGAGCATGCCATGGCGGGGGTCCAAGTTTGCGGGGACGTTAAATAGAGAGGAAGAGAGAGAGAGAGAGGGGAGGAAAGGTTGAATTTTTTGGATTTTGGAACGCGAATGGTTTAAACGAAGCGATGGAGGGAACGGCGGGAGAAGACCGGCGTTGGCTTTTTCGCCCCTTTTGCGTGCTCGGGCGAGGAAGGGAAGTCCTGAGGATTTGGTGTTTTCCGTGACCGCCACTACAAAATTTCAAATTGGTAAAAAGTCAGGAATCAGGATGTTGATGTTTTCTTGCGAGAGATGGAACTCCGAAAGGCGGCTGAGATCTGATCATTTCCCATCTTCCTGTCAGCCGCGGGGGGAGCGGTTGCGACGAGATCTGAAAATAATAAGTAAAATGAATCTAGAACTCCCACCAGAAGTCAAGATGGCCGAGTTGGTCTAAGGCGCCAGTTTCAGGTACTGGTCCGAAAGGGCATGGGTTCGAATCCCATTCTTGACATCCCCCTTTTTATTTGCTTTCCTTATTTCCTCATTTTTTGCACAATTTGGAACATGTTTTTTTTATGCTCGTTATGAACATAAGCCTAACGAAAAATATTTTCGGGTTATGGAGACAAATTTAGGATTATTTTTTACACAAGTTTTTTCCTTTTTGAGTTATCAGTCCCATAGAGAAATGTATAGGATTTTAAGTGGGATTATTCAAGATGGAAAATTAGGATAGAGTAGAGTGCACTTGCTTTGTGGAAAATAAATAATGTGAAAAATATTTCCTAAAAATTAATCGCTTGCATCATTTATAAAGATAATATGAAAATACAAAAATATATTTATCGTTCACGAGAATGTTTAGACATAATTTTTTCTTGATAATAAAAATATTTTTAAGGTTAATATCATGGAAAATTTCAAATTAATAGACTTGTGGCAAAAAACTTAAATTTGTATACTTGTGATAAATTTATTTTAGGGTTTTTTTTACCATAAAAAACCCTAAATCGGTATATTTTTGGTGAAATTTATCATCAATTATTTTCTATTAGGTTTTATTGTCAAATTACTAAGTTATATGATCAATTTGGGATTTCATTCTCCATTTATTATAGGTATACAAATTTAAGGTTTTACTCTCCATTTATCACAAATATACAAATTTGTGGTATTTTGTGATATTAAACGGAAATTAACAAGGGTAAATTTATCGATCTTTTAAGTTAAAAAATTAATTTATGATAAATTTGTAATGAATGTACTAGTATGGGATTTTCATGGTATTAACCTGTATTTTTATTGGTTAATTGTTTCAAGTAACAAATTATTATTTTTAAGAAAATATTTTTCAAGTTATTCATTTTACATTAAACAAGGGAGTCTAAATTTGCAGTAATTTCTCCTTCGTGAATGTCTCTGGCACGTAGACACAAAAAAAAAAAAAAAAAAGTCTCTGGCACGAGCAAACCACAAGATTCATTAAAAAAAAAAAAAGCACCAAGTAGAAGCACAACACAGTAGAGCCAACACGAAATACCAGAAAAGAGAAAGAAAACACCACGTTCGACATTACCCCACCCCAAACGCATCCATACTCTCTCTGTCCCTCCCTCTCACTTGGAGACGAAGTCGATCGTCCCCATGGACTTCACGTTATCCCCCGACGTCGCGTGCGCCTGCGGCACCCCGCCCACCACCGAGTCCCCGCCTGCCACACCTGGTTCACCCCGCCCGCCGTCCCGTTCCCCAGCGGCCCCACCACCGCGAATATCGCCATCTCCCCGCCCTCGTACTCCGCCGTCACGTTCGACACCCCGAAGCTCAGCTCCTTCTCCGCCATCGACGGGCTGTAGCTGTCCACCGGCGTCGTGTAGGCCCTCATCGTCCCGTCCGAGTTCTGGAGCGCCACGATGGCCTGCGACCCCGCCATGCCCGTCCCCGTCGGGTTGATGGCCCACGCGATCCACCCGGAGGGCGACTGGGCGGCCCGGTACGCCACGTGGAGGCTGGCGGTGGCGGCGTCGTAGGTCCAGTGCAGGTGGGCGCCGAGGACCGGGAGGTCGGTGCACGAGGCGAAGGCCCGGTCGCTCGAGAAGGTGTGGTTCGCGCAGGTGCCGGCCTGGGACGAGGCCATGCGGAGCGAACAGAGGAAGATGCAGAGGGCAAAAAGGAAGGGTCCTGGGCCGGCCATTTGCTGGGTGGAAGGCGTTCGATGAACGGTGGAGTCAGAACTCCAGGTCTTACTTTGTCCCGACGGGGTTCTTGAAGTGGTCAGAGTGAGTGGGACTCCTCGCGAGCAATGCAGAGGGTGTCCAGAAACCGCTCTCTTCAGAAGTATCAACGTAAAAAACTCGAGCTTTCGCAGTCGAGAGGAGCTCACACTGCTCGAGTGTCAACGACGGTCAAAACGGTGCGAGTGTGATCAGGAACAGGGCCGGTCGGGTGTCTTTATAGGGTCGGATGTGGTGAGAAAGAGCGATGTTTTAAGTCAAGGGTTGGTCGCTGGCTCACGTTATTTTAGCTTTCGTGCGGATCGCGCGACGGGAATGTCGTGCTAAAACTGTCCGTCATCGAGTGTGCGTGTGCCTGTGCCTGTGCGATTTTTCCTATTTCCTTAATCTGATCTCCTGCTGCTGCTGCTGCTGCTGCTGCTCTAAAATAAGTGCGCCTTTCTTCTCGTTCCGACCTAATAACGTGAGAGTTTCACAGCAGGAGAAAGGAAGGCCTGGTCTAACCTACAAATGAGTGAACTACTGAGGAAACTTGCGCGAGATGAACTAGAAATCCATCTAGAAGTGCGGAGCTTCCTCTACTTCTTCGCGGCATTTAGCAGTTACCATATGATGCGTTCGATCGATTGATTGTCTTTTTGCGGATCGGATGTCGGGAGGAAGCATAGGTAGCGAGTGTTGCGAAACGGTGACTAATCAAAGGCTACGTGGCTGACCTTGTATGGGGGTGGGTAGATGAAATGAGGAAGATGGAGAAGAAGAACAGAGTTAGGTGCTCCTCCTTTTTTTTTTTAATGTGCGAGCGCGCGCGCGCGTGTTGCCAAGATAAACTCGAAGGATGTGATCGACATTTTGTTTGTGGATCCATGCAGAAGGCGTTTCCCGTTCGCTAGCGAGGTCAGTTTTCCGTGGCCATATGTGATTTATACGAAAAAGTAAAAGGAAAGATTTTACGATTTGGCGTTTTTCTTGTATTGAAGTAAAATCTCCGAACCAATCCACCAACACGAACAGATCGTCGTCATTCCACACGATGTAAAATGCTAAAAGAACAAGCTCTCTCGAAGTGAAAAGAAGGATTATCTAGAAATTTTTCTTCTTCGCGAAGAATTGAAATGGCTAATGTTCTTACCATTCACCTACTATCTGGACTTTCACTGAGAGTTTATTTGTTTCGCAGAAAACATTTACTAATGTAACACTTTTCTCATTTTTTAGACATTTGATTTGTTTAGGAAAATGATTCAAGGGAAAACGTTTTCCTAATTAACGAAATTGTTTTCATACTAAAGCTTAAATTCAGGAAAATAATTTTATCTTTAAAAGAATCGAAAAACGTCTTTCAAAATAAGACTAAGTATCGATGCTTAGACCTCAAACTATATACTTGAGCATGGAAACCCCAACATTGGTTCCCCAATCTCAATGCTTAGGACTAGGTTTCCAATGATTGGCTCTAGGCACGAATGCCCGGATCCATCAAGGCTAGGCCTAAAACAATGGTGCCAATGCCTAATGCCCTAACACCCAAGCCTGGGTCCATAAAGGCGATGCATGGGTCCCCGAGGCTCAAGCTCTAGTCCTTGGCAATCGGGCCCCGTTGTGTGGGTCCTTGGTGCTCGGGTTCAAGTACTTAGTTAATGAAATGTTTGTTATTAAAAAAACATTAAAAACAATCAAATTTTAATTATTTTTTTTAGAAAAATTGATTAAAATATTTTTTATTATATTTTTTCTTCTTATTTTTACTTCTTCCTTGGCAATTTTTCCGGCTATAGGTGAGCTTGAGTCTCGCCAAATTTGGCAAGGTTGAGCATGCCCAAGGTCAATGAGCTCAAGCCTTGTCAAAATCTAGCGAGCTTGACTAGGCTAGTTGGCTCACCCAAGGCTAATTCTTCGTTCAAGCTCATTGTTGTCCACTCGAAACCCCTCGCTTCCTCTATTGTCGGCTTCATTCAAGCTCAAGCAGATGATCGACTTGCGAAGCCTCGAGCTCACCAACCTCTTTCGAGGACTCATGCTTGCTAGCTTCGGGCAAGCTCAAACTCGCCAAATCTAGTGAGGTGGAGCTTCATCCACAACTAGCTTGGCTTGGCTCAACTCAGCTCAACTCGTTGGAATTTGGCAAACTCAAGCCTCGTCGGCCTATGGTGAGCTTGCCCCTTACGAGCCGGCTGGGGATGAATTGCTAGAGGAAGGACACAAGGATGGTAGCAAGTAAGCAAAGGAGCGATGGAAGAAGGAAGAAAAAAGAAAGAAAGAAAAGATAAGAGAAGAAAAAAAACTAACTAAAAAACTGAATTTTGAAGTAGTTTTTCCTGTAAAAATAGATTCTCCACATTAAACAGCTGAAATTGTTTTCTAATTAATTGATACAAAAAAGTAAGAGGAAAGATTTTACCATTCGTTTTTTTTTTTTTTTTTTTTTTTACTTTTCTTTACTTTTCTTTTTTTCCTTTTTTTTTTTTTTTCATTTTTCTCCTATTCTTCTTCTTCTTCTTGAGATAAAATCTTCGAACCAATTTACGAACAGATCAATTGATCAATAATCGTGCCCCTATCGTACTGCGTGATGTAAAATGCTTAAAGAACATGCTCTCAAAGTGGAAAGAAGGATCGTCTGAAATTTGTCTTCCTATGAAGGATTGAAATGGTTAACGATCTTACAATTCACCTTCTATTTGGACTTTTACTAAGATGGTGAATAAGAATCAACGCGATGAATCGGTCGCTCTCGATCACGTATAGATTGGTTCTCTATTATAATCAACGGATCAATCACCACGTCAGGGTCGGCGATTTTGTCTAATAGTCGGCGAGCTACCTAAACATCGGGAGGGCGTTCTGATTTTCTACGTTTTCTGCGACAATTGCGTCGTTCTTTGGACAGCTGCGAAACAGTTGGGACGGTCGGACTGAATTGGTCAAAGGATCAAATCGAGCAGAAGGAAAAACCGAGCCGAGCACCCCCTTGGGCGACACGTGTCCATCACGAAACTGCATGCGAAAATTACTAGAGCCCCACTCGAAATGGCTACGTCAAGATATACGCACTCGAGATGGTAGAGAATTTCATTTAAATGGACACATTAAATGGTATTAAACTTATTAGCCTGCGAAGTTTCCTAATTTTCGCCAACAGTGTTTCTTATAAAAATCCCAAATTACTCGTCTCCATGTTACGTTCGCAACATCACATTATTTATCATTTTCTCTCCCGTCAGATTCCCACGACGTGTTTTTCTTTTTTTCCTCCCGTTGAACTGATCAATCTCGTAACTATGACATTAAAAAACCATCATTGAATTAGACAAAAACGAGTGCGAAGACTTTTTCAGTTGCTTCCAGCTTTCAATATTATAATCTCACCCCCTCGACAGAGAACCTCGAAAATTCTACCCGTCGGTCTGTTTAAGAAACAATCGTGTTGTAATTTCGTCAAACGAACCGCAAACACGACCGAGTCTCTTCAACCTCGACTTCTTCTTGGTTTCGCTATCGCATTTCAGGCTCATCCCATCATGTATATAAGGAGTACATCCGCTCTTCCGTTTCGCTTCATACAAGCTCGACAACAAGCAGTAGCTTTTGAGAAACTCCTCACTGATCTCAAGCTTCTGTAGCTTTCGTCGTTCGTCGGTTTCAGCCGAGCTTCATCGCCCACGTTCACCATGCACAAGGCAGTGCTGCCCTTTGCTTTGTTCGTCCTGATCACCTTGTTTGCTCCGTCTTTCGCTAGTCACGCCTGCGAGAACCACACCTTCTCCAACAACAGGACTTACGCCAGATGCGTCGACCTCCCGGTCCTGAACTCATCCCTCCACTGGAACTACAACCGCTCCTCGTACACGCTCGACATGGCGTTCCGGCATGTCGGCACGACGTACTCGAGGTGGGTCGCCTGGGCGATTAACCCCTCGGGCCAGCGAATGGTCGGCTCGCAGGCTCTCGTCGCCTATCAGAGCAACAACAACGGCTCCATGCGCGTGTACACGTCGCCGGTCGATTCGTTCGCCACCTCATTGCAGGAGGGGAGATTGAAGTACCGGGTTTCGAGGCTGTCGGCGACGTTCGAGAAGGAGAGCGAGATGACGATATTCGCGGCGGTTCACCTGACCAGCGACATGGGGACGATCAACCAAGTATGGCAAGAAGGTCCCCTGAATGGGAAAGGCGACGGGCCGAGCATGCATGCAACGAGTGGAGATCACATCAAATCAATCGGAACTCTCAATCTTGTCACTGGCGTAACATCTTGAATATTGGAGAGATTACACATTGTAATAAACTATTTATAGTGTGTCGAGCTTAATATTGTATTGCTTGATACTTCAAATACAGATAAAACATGATGAAATAACAGGGATGATATCTAAGCATAGTATGGCGAAAATGTTTGTTGTGTATTTGCGATAGATTATATATTTACACGTCAATGGAAAAGTTTTTCATAGGATTTCCAACTCAGAACTTCTGCAGAAAAATTTCATGACACGCCCATCTTTTAGAAAAAAAAATGTTATCTCCATATAAGGTACGACATAATAGACAAAATCGCAATTTAAATAGCCAAGATAATTGTCAACCCTTTCAAGATTGGATGAAACCTCTCACATCTTACTCTCATTTAATTGACTTTCCTTAATTAATTTGCACATTCAAACGTGGACTTTCCCAATCGTCTCCATCTTTTCCACGGGTGTTCAATCTCGCATTTTCTTCGTCGGAAAGCTAACTGGCTGAAAACCCAAATTGGAATCACTGCATATTGTTAATACATTCGCGGAAATTTACTTAAAGGTCAGGATATATCCACGTAAGTGTATCTGAATAGAAAGCAAGGAAATCTGGAATGTGGATCATATTATGGAAATAACACAGAGTCGTGTGGCCCAATTAACTCGGATGATATTCTCGCTGATTAGCTAGCTATATATGTACGTTCGGTGCATACTATTTATGACACAATCGGTCGACAGTGATGGCATCTTCTGATACTTGAGCTGTATAAATCGAAGTACCCTTTGGTCATAATCTCTCGAATTCGATCCCAGCTCGAATAATCATTCATCATGAACAAGCCACTGCAGCTCGCGGTCTTTGCCTCGATTCTGATCTCTCTATGCTGTTCGTCTCGTGCTCAGACCTGCCAGAACTACAAGTTCTCGAACCAAAACACCTACGCGAAATGCGTCGATCTCCCGGTCCTGAACTCGTTCCTCCACTGGAATTACACCGCGTCCTCGTTCCAGCTCGACCTGTGGCGTTCAGGCATGTGGGAGCGACGGCTTCCGAGTGGGTCGCTTGGGCCATCAACCCATTGGGACTCAAAATGGCAGGGTCTCAGGCCCTCGTCGCTTACCAAAGACCGGACGGACTGTTCTACACTTACGCGTCGCCAATTGACGGCTATGACACGGCGCTGCCGGAGGGGAGATTGAGCTTCAGCTTCTCCAAGCTGTCGGGGACGTTCGAGAAAGGTGAGATGACCATATTCGCGTCGCTTCAGCTGACGGGCGACTTGGTGACGATCAACCAGGTGTGGCAAAATGGCCCCTTGAAAGGTGGTACACCGGCTATTCATGCTACGAGCGCGGATCATCTCAAGTCGTTTGGGACTCTGAACCTTGTCACCGGCGCTGCAATTTAGTTAAATTCGTCTGGACTTAGGCGATGGCTTTAATATAGTTTACTTATGTACTCGAGACTTTAGCATTTGTAGAAATGGTTGAAACAATGATGTGTTACGAATAAATGAGTACTGGCATAGATGCCCGTGCAATGCACGGAATTTTTTTCTTTTCTTTTTTTTCTTTTCTTTTTTTCTTTTCTTTTTTTATTATATATTTTATTTGATTATTTGACAAATTCCAAGAAATGTCCTTTTATTTTTCGTCTTTTATTGACAATTTTATGATAAGTCATGTATTAATAACTTGAATAAATTTTTAGAAATAATCTCACTAAAATAAAAGCAAAATCTATATATTTGGGAAAAAAAACCATGTAATCGAGTGGAAACACTATTTCAAATGGTAAAAGAATCGATTCCGAGTCACGAAGGCCTTATTTGGTAACCATCTAAATAGGACTAAATTCTGATTCTTTGTTCCTAGAATCAGTTTGGCCTTAGAATCACGTATGGTAAAAATTTTGTTCTTGGGAACAGATTGAGAGTGGAATCAAGAATAAAAGAAAAAGTTAATTCTTGTTCTAGGAACAAATTTGAGAATCAAAACCAACAACTCTTCTTCTTCTCTTTGGCCATCTCGCGACCATCGTCCACCACCGCCCGTCATTGTCCGCTGCCGCCAGTTGCCGATTCGGCAAGCTCGCCGGGGCTGGGCAAGCCTCGTGACGCCCAACCCTGCCAATGGCCAGGCGAGGCTCGCCTGGCCATCGACAAGGCTCACCCAGCCCCACCGGTGGCTAGGCGAGCCTCGCCTAGCCTCGGCGAGGCCAGCCTGGCCACTAGAGAGGCTGAGCCTCACCCAGCTGCCGGTGAGGCTCGGCCGACGAGGGCTGGCCTCATCGAGGGTCGGCGACGCTCCAGTGAGGTCGCCGGCCCTTGTTTGGGGGATTGCCGATCCGGCGACCAGCCACAACAAGACGAAGAAGAAGAAGAAGAAGAAGAAGAAGAAGAAGAAGAAGAAGAAGAAGATGATGAGAAAAAGGAAAAAAGAAAAGGAAAAAATTAAAAAAATTAAAAAATTATTTAAAAACTAAAAGAAATTGATTTGGAACGAATTAATGAGCACGGTACCAAACGCAATTCTATTCAAGAATCAGAAATTTTGGACAGTTAGAGCGCGTTTGGTAACGATTCTGTTCCCGGGAGTAGATTCTGATCAGAACTGATTCTTTTTTATTCTGTTCCCGGGAACTGATTCTAAGCATTTTAAGCCGTTTGGTAACTGTCCAAAATTTTTAATTCTGGAATAGAATTGCGTTTGGTATCGTGCTCATTAATTCTGTTCCAAATCAATTTCTTTTAATTTTTAAATAAATTTTTTACCCGTTTACTTTTTTTCTTTTCTTTTTTCCTTTTTCTTTTTCTTTTTTCTTTTTTCTTTTCTTTTATTCCTTTTTCTCATCTTCTTCTTTTTCTTCTTGTGGCCGGCGACCTCACCGAGTGTCGCCGGCCCTCGCGAGGCCGAGCCTCGCCGGTAGGCCGGGCGAAGCTCACCTAGCCTCGCCGGTGGCCAGGCTAGCCTCACCGGGGCTGGGCGAAGCTCGCTAGCCCCGCCGGTGGCCAGGCTGGCTTCGCCGGGGTTGGGCGAGCCTCGCCCGGCCACCGGTGGGGCTAGGCGTCGCGAGGCTTGCCTAGCCTCGGCGAGCTCGCCGAGACCTCGCCACGGTCCGCGAGCCTCCGGCGAGCTCACCGGACCGAAGGCCGGCGATGGTGGCGGACGGTGGCAGAGAACGGCGGATGGTGGCGGGCGGTGGTGGACGGCGGTCGCGAGATGGCTGAATGGAAGAAAAAGAGCTCTTGATTTTGATTCTCAAATTCGTTCCGGAACAAGAATCAACTGTTTTTTTGTTCTTGATTCTATTCTCAATCTATTCCTGAGAACAAAAATTTTATCAAACACGATTCTAGGCCCAAACTGATTCTGGGAACAAAGAATCAGAATTTGACCTTGTTTAGATGGTTGTCAAATAGGGCCTTACCAAATAGCTTAAAATGCTTAGAATCAATTCCGGGGAACATAATAAAAAATAATAATTTCTTATCAAAATTTACTACCGGGAATAGAATCGTTACCAAACGCACCTGAAATCAATGCACCACTATTTTTACAAGCCACGAGTTATCTAAATGGTTTATGATGCTCTAGAAGTCCTCCGAAAATTTGTTGGCCTGTGACCTTTTCTTTTCGCAAGAGTAGTGCTTTCTTGGACAAAGGCAGGGACATTTTATTCCATGAAGCAAAGGACCAAATCAAAAGTTAAGACTAATAAAGCGGTAGAGAAAATTATGAAATTTTATGTATATTTTAATATTATATTAGTGAAGAATACATCAACCAATCAATAGCCTTTATTAGATAATTATTTTAAAATAATATCTCAATTAGGATATGCATAATCAAAAAGACATACATGAAACACACATGCAATATATGTACAATATATGTGCAATTTTGAGAAATACAATTAATCAATAAAAATATTAAAATATCTTTAACATATAAAATTGTTCTAGAGAAATTCCTAATTATCTCCGAACCTTGTCAGGTCTCATATTGGACTCTTTTGCTACATTTTTAAATGTCTAAATTTTGCTTGTGCTCATTTATCGAATCCACTGCTCTAATGTCCAGTTGATGCTTAGGACTAATCCAATGGAGGGATGCGTTGTATAAATTTTTTTCACTTTTCATCTAGGTTGAAAGAAAACCTCATGTTTGTGTGTTTGGAGTGCCTGATCACGTATGCCGACTTTTGCCATTTATTTATCATATACGGGAGATGCGAATTATTAGGTCCAATCTTGGACTCTTTTGCTCCATTTTCAATTAATTGACTTTACTTGTACTTGTTAATTGAATATACTGTTCTAATGTCTTAAAACTGATGGGATGGAGGAGCGATATAATACCTTTATACGAATAGACGGTCAGATGAAGAGACAAGCTCGAATAATCCTCCACATCAACGAGTATAAATACGTCACTGCATAATCGTATGATGATGGTCAACAAATGCTTACACAAGTAAACTAAGGCTACACAAGACCACTCATATCGTAGGTAAATTATGGGACTTTTGTGTCCCTTCAACCTTGTAGAGACCCATCTCTAGACGATACAACATCTGACTAACTCATGAGTCTTTTGCAAATATTCATACAAGGAAATCAGCCATGGCAAATGTCTTCCTCATATGGTGTCAATGTCATACTCGTATGCATCATAATAATTTGTCATTTCTTATGCCATTAATAATCACATTAACTTCAACAAATATACTCTTCTCTTCTCATCATTTTATCATTGTTGAAGAAAATTGTCTAAAAAGTCCTAAACCGATTGCACTATTACTAATTAAGTCCTAAACATTTTTACTTTTTGCTAATTGAGTCCATTCGGTTAATTTTTATTGGAATTTGTTGACGTGGACATTAGCTATCCTACATCGCACAGTCGACCATGACATAAACAATTTTAAACAAAATTTTCACATTTTTTGAATTTTTAATATTTTCGAATAATAATAATTATTTTCCTTTTTTTTTTTTTTGGTGTTAGTGACCTTTGCCAGCCATGAAGGACTTGCCCATATTTGGCGAGTGCTGCCACACCCATAGCCTGCAAGGGCTCGAAAACCCTCACTTGTATCCGACAGGGTCGCAATAGCCCTCGACGAGGTGGCCCTCCCCCTGTCTAGGTGAGTCCTTTGTGGCTAGTGATGGTCACCTTGCCGGCATAGGAAAAAAGGTAAATATAAATAAAAATATTAAAAATTGTCCACATTATGGCTGACCATGTCACATAGCATAGCTACTTTCCGCATAAGCAATTTCCAGCAAAAATTGTTCGAATTGATTCAATTAGCAAAAAGTGAAAAGGAATATGACTCATTTGGCAAAATTTTAAAGTATATGATTGAATTGGCAAAACTATAATAGGTTGAGGACTTTTTGGCAATTTTCCCATCATTGATGTAATAAAAGGCTTTAGTCAAGACCAGATTAGAAACAATAAATATTCACAATCGGCAAGTGGATATACTTGGCATGTAGTTATACTCGGCATGTCGAATATACTCGGCAAGTGGGTATCAGCATGTGTGTACACTAGTGTACAACTATATACATGCAAATCAAGCACAGTTAAAAGAAGGGAAAATGAAGAAAATCATGAATGTAGATCACATTATGGAAATAACACGAAGTCGTGTGGCTCAATTGTGTATAACCGGCATTATCATCTTTGAAATATTTATGACTAAATTGGACTTTTCGGATAATCTTCCAATAAGGCTTTAGTTAGGGAATCGGGTCAGAAATAGTAAATGGTCATAATTGACAAGTGGGTATAGCCGGCATGTGGGTATACTAGGCATGTGGATATACCCGGCAAGTATATTTACTCGACATGTGGATATACTCGGTAAGCAGATATACTCTAGGCAACTAAGTATGCTCGACGTGTTGATATACTCGGCAAGTGTGTAAATCTTTTTACAAATAAACACATGAAAATCGAGCACATGTATGAAAAGGAAAAAGGAAGAAAATCTGGAGCACATATCATTTTAGGGAAATTACACAGTCGTGTGGCTCAGTTGTGTACACATCAATATACAGATATATGCATGCAAATCAAGCACATTTATGGGAAGGGAAAAAGAAGAAAATCATGAATGCATATCATATTATGGAAATGACACGGAGTCGTGTGGCTTAGTTGTGTATAACTGGCATAATCATTTGACCAGCGACATGGGGACGTTCGAGAAGGAGAGCGAGATGCCGATATTCGCGGCGGTTCACCTGACCGGCGACATGGGGACGATCAACCAAGTATGGCAAGAAGGTCCCCTGAATGGGAAAGGGCACGGGAGTTGAGATCACATCAAATCAGTCGGAACTCTCAATCTTGTCTCTGGCGTAACATCTTGAATACTGGAGAGATTATACATTGTAATAAACTATTTATAGTGTCTCGAGCTTAATATTGTATTGCTTGATACTTCAAATAAAAATGAAACATGACGAAATAATAGGGATGACATGGGAAAAGTGTTAAAAAGTCCTAAATCTTTTAAATTTGTACTAATTTAGTCATAAACCTTTTTTTGGTGTCAATTAAATCCTAAACCTTTTTATGTTGTGCCAGTTTAATCCTTTCCAGCCAATTTTGGCGGGATTTTGCTAACTAGATGCCGGTCGGCTAACGTAGCCTGATCGACGTTAACATTAACAACTTTTAATAATTTTTTTTTGGAATTTTTTTCTTTTTCTTTTTTCCTTCTCCTCCTTTTTCCTCTAGCTGGTCGCCGGACCTCGGTGACCGGCCAGAGGCGACAGCCGGCGAGGTCAAGGTTGACCTGGCCGGCCACCTCGCCAATGGCCGCGAGGCCAGCTCGAGGCTGCCGGTGAGGCACCGAGCTGATGGGGCTCGCGCTCGCCGGCCATGGGCGAGGCTCGACCCTCATCAGATCGGGTGAGGGCGAGCCTCGCCACCCAGGCCTTAAGGGCAGCCACTAGCGAGGTGGTCGACAAGGTCGACCTCAACCTCGTTGAGGTTCGGTGACCGGCTGGAGGAAGAAGGAGGAGAAGGAAAAAAAAAAATAAATAAAAATTCAAAAATATTAAAATATTATTAAAAGTTATCAATGTCGAGCCGATTAGGCCACGTCAGCCGACCGGCATTCATCAGCAAAATCCGGCCAAAATTGACCGGAAATGACTGAATTGGCATAACGTAAAAATATTTAGGACTAAATTGGCACAAATACAAAATGTTTATGACTTTTTTAGCACTTTTCCTGGGATGATATCTAAGCATAGTATGACGAAAATGTTTGTTGTGTATTTGTGATAGATTATATATTACAGGTCAATGGAGAAGTTTTTCATAGGATTTCCAACTCAAAACTTCCGCAAAAAAATTTCATGACTCGCCCATCTTTTAGGAGAAAATTTCTTTTTTTCCATTTAAGGTATAACATCATAGACATAATCGCAATTTAAATAGCCAAGATAATTGTCAACCTTTTTCAAGATTGGATGAAATCTCTCACATCTTACTCTCACTTAATTGACTTTCCTTAATTGATTTGCACATTCAAGCGTGGACTTTCAAAGTTTTCTCCATCGTTTCCATGGGCGTTCAATCTTGCATTTTTGGGAAAGCTAACTGGCTGAAAACCCAAATTGGAATCACTGTCTATTGTTAATACATTCGTGGAAATTTACCTAAAAATCAGGTTATATCCACGTATACATATCTGTATAGAAAGGAAGAAAATCTGGAATGTGGATCATATTATGGAAATAACATAAAGTCGTGTGGCCCAATCAGATAATATTCACATTGATTAGCTAGCTACATATGTATGTTCGTTCGGTGCATACTAATCTTCTGATACTTTGAGCTGTATAAATCGAAGTACCCTTTGGTCATAATCTCTCGAATTCGATCCCAGCTCGAATAATCATTCATCATGAACAAGCCACTGCAGCTCGCGGTCTTTGCCTCGATTCTGATCTCTCTATGCTGTTCGTCTCGTGCTCAGACCTGCCAGAACTACAAGTTCTCGAACCAAAACACCTACGCGAAATGCGTCGATCTCCCGGTCCTGAACTCGTTCCTCCACTGGAACTACACCGCGTCCTCGTTCCAGCTCGACCTGGCGTTCAGGCATGTGGGAGCGACGGCTTCCGAGTGGGTCGCTTGGGCCATCAACCCATCGGGACTCAAAATGGCAGGGTCTCAGGCCCTCGTCGCTTACCAGAGACCGGACGGAACGTTCTACACTTACGCGTCGCCAATTGACGGCTATGACACGGCGCTGCCGGAGGGAAGATTGAGCTTCAGCTTCTCCAAGCTGTCGGGGACGTTCGAGAAAGGCGAGATGACGATATTCGCGTCGCTTCGGCTGACGGGCGACTTGGTGACGATCAACCAGGTGTGGCAAAATGGCCCCTTGAAAGGTGGTACGCCGGCTATTCATGCTACGAGCGCGGATCATCTCAAGTCGTTTGGGACTCTGAACCTTGTCACCGGCGCTGCAATTTAGTCAAATTCGTCTGGACTTAGGCGATGGCTTTAATGTAGTTTACTTATGTACTCGAGACTTTAGCATTTGTAGAAATGCTTGAAACAATAATATGTTATGAATAAATAAGTACTGGCATAGATACCCGTGGAATGCACGGAATTTATATCCTTTTCTTTTTCCTTTTATTTGATTATTTGACAAATTCCAAGAAATGTCCTTTTATTTTTGTTTTTTATTGACAATTTTATGATAATTCATGTACTAATAACTTAAATAACTTTTTAAAAAAAAATCTAACTTAAATAACTTTTAAGAAATAATCTCACTAAAATAAAAGCAAAATCTATATATTTGAAAAAAAAAAACCATGTAATCGAGTGGAAACACTATTTCAAATGGCAAAAGAATCGATTCCAAGTCACGAAATCAATGTATCACCATTTTTACAAGCCACGAGTTATCTAAATGGTTTATGATGCTCTAGAAGTCCTCCGAAATTTTTTTGGCCTGTGACCTTTTCTTTTCGCAAGAGTAGTGCTTTCTTGGACAAAGGCAGGGACATTTCATTCCATGAAGCAAAGGACCAAATCAAAAGTTGAGAATAATAAAGCGGTAGAGAAAATTATGAAATTTGATGTATATTTTAATATTATATTAATGAAGAATACATCAACCAATTAATAGCCTTTTCTTACCAAAAAAAAAAAAAAAAACCAATTAATAGCCTTTATTAGATAACTATTTTAAAATAATATCTCAATTAGGATATGCATAATCAAAAAGACATATACGTGAAACACACATGCAATATATGTACAATATATGTGCAATTTTGAGAAATACAATTAATCAATAAAAATATTAAAATATCTTTAATATAGAAAATTGTTCTAGAGAAATTCCTAATTATCTCCCAACCCTATTAGGTCTCATATTGGACTCTTTTGCTCCATTTTTAAATGTCTAAATTTTGCTTGTGCTTGTTTATCGAATCCACTGCTCTAATGTCCAGTTGATGCTTAGGACTAACCCAATGGAGGGATGCGTTTGTATAAATTTTTCACTTTTCATCTAGGTTGAAAGAAAACCTCATGTTTGTGTGTTTGGAGTGCCTGATCACGTACGCCGACTTTTGCTATTTATTTATCATATACGGGAGATGCGAATTATTAGGTCCAATCTTGGACTCTTTTGCTCCATTTTCAATTAATTGACTTTACTTGTACTTGTTAATTGAATATACTGTTCTAATGTCTTAAAACTGATGGGATGGAGGAGCGATATAATACCTTTATACGAATAGATGGTCAGATGAAGAGACAAGCTCGAATAATCCTCCACATCAACGAGTATAAATACGTCACTGTATAATCGTATGATGATGGTCAACAAATGCTTACACAAGTAAACTAAGGCTACACAAGACCACTCATATCGTAGGTAAATTATGGGACTTTTGTGTCCCTTCAACCTTGTAGAGACCCATCTCTAGACGATACAACATCTGACTAACTCATGAGTCTTTTGCAAATATTCATACAAGGAAATCAGCCACGGCAGATGTCTTCCTCATATGGTGTCAATGTCATACTCGTATGCATCACAATAATTTGTCATTTCTCATGCCATTAATAATTACATTCACTTCAACACATATACTCTTCTTCTCTTCTCATCATGTTATCATTGCTAGAGAAAATTGTCTAAAAAGTCCTAAACCCATTGCACTCTTGCTAATTAAGTCCTAAACATTTTTACTTTTTGCTAATTGAGTCCATTCGGTTAATTTTGATTGGAATTTGTTGACATGTGTCGCGACCTACCCTCGGGGGGAGGAAACATGTTTAGGGGTATTGCCTAAAAGACGGGCCTAAGGCCCATGATTGGGCGCGGGCTCTCCCAAGCCCATACCCCGCGTGACGTTGGGATATTTTTCATGAATTTTGCACAAAAGGAGTTGCCACTTTATTGGGGTCGGCTAGAAACCAAGTGAGGCATGGGAGCGTGCCTCACTTCCTACGCAACCAGAGAATCTAGGTTTGGAGACTTGTTTACACTAATTAACCAATTAGTGCCATTTCGGTACCTAATCTTGTTCATTTTAACAAAATGATTTTTCACAGGCAGTTTGAATTGATTTTATATTTATCCACTAACATATGAGATGATCATGCGGGTGCACAATCATTAAAGTAATAATCATAATTATCAAGATCCTAATTGCCATAAAATTAAACACATGCAATCAAACATAATTAGATATGCAAATTAAACATGCAATATAATCAATATACTAGCATATAAAGGTCTAATTATGCTAAAATGGCAATACATGACAAGTCCTAATCAAACCCCATCATTTTGGATTTTCGAAAATTTTAATTTTTTTTAATTTTTTTATTAATTTTATTAATTTTTTAAATATTTTAAATATTTGTTAAAAAAATATTTTTGAATTTTTTTTTTTAAATTAATTTTTTATTTAAAAAAAAAAAAAAGGTGAACCGGGTCGGATCCGGTTTGACCCGACCCGTTGGCCGGATTGGGTAGACCGGACCGGGTTCGTCCCTGTCGCGACAACAGCCCGAGTGGGCCCGAAATTCTTTTTTTTTTTTTTTTGGATATTTTAAAAAGAAAATTAAAAAGGCCCACCTATTTCCTAAGCCCGCATGAGACCAGCCCACAAGCCCACAAGCCCAACATGCAAAAATAAACCAAGCCCAACCCAAGTATGCCCACCTAATATGCCAAAAACCCTACTCGGTTGATCGGACCCGGCCGGCTTGCACGACCCGATTCGTGGCCGAAACCCTAGGGTTTCTTCGCGGCGCCGAGAGGGATGGCCAAGATGTCGGCGGCTCGGCGACGGAGACGCGGTGGGCGGCGGACGACGGCAGCAGTAGCAGGAAGGCGGCGGTTCGGTGAGGGTCAGCAAGCAGCTCATCGGGACGGAGGGCGGCGACGGCTCGAGCGGCGTTGAGCGTAGCAGGTGGCGGTGGCTACGCGGCGGACGGCAACGACGACATCGGGGTCTGCGAGGATGGGCGGCGGCTGCGTCGGAGGCGAGCGGAAGCATCAGGTCGTCGCGGGCGGAGTCAGGCAGCGTTCGGGTGCGGTGGCTATGAGTTTGTCCTCCCTCTCCCTTTGGTCTCGGTTAGCTCGGCGTCGGGAGCGGCGGCGGGGTGTTGCGGCTACGGCGTCGGCGAAGCGGCGTCGAGTGCGGGAGTCCGGACGGCGTGAGCTCGAACGGCGTCGAGCTCGGAGGGCGGCGGCGAGGATGGCGTCGGTTTGAGGCGGCGAGGACTGCGATGGCGGCGTCGTAGCTTCCGTAGCACGGGAAGCGGCGTTTGGAGGCGGCGGCATTGACGGCGTCGAGCAACGCCGCCGCTGCCCTCCTCCCCCTCCTTTCCCTCTTTCTCTTCTCTGGTTTTCTTCGTTTCTCCTCCCCCCTCTCTCTCTCTGTTGAGCTCACTCTCCTTCCCTTTTCTCTTCCTCCCATTTTCTCTTTTTCTTCTCTGGTCTAGGGTTTCAAATGTGAAGGTGGAGGAGGGAGAAGGTTGGCGTGGGCCCAACCAAAGGGAAAACGGGCTTGGGCCGCACAAGGGAAAAAGCTGAATTTTTTTTTGTTATTTTTCTTTTTCTTTTTCTTTTGTTGTTTTGTTAATTTTCTTTTTTTAATAATTTTTTTTGTACATAAAAACAAAAATTAGGTGTCAACAGCTGCCCCTCTTTGAATGTTGTCTCGAAGATGTTGCATTCAAAGACAAAAGACACCTAAATTATTTATGTAATAGAGAGACCCTGAGTGCATAGGAACGCGTCAGGTCGACAAAAAGGATTCATAACTATGAAAGCACGTCTTGCCAATAAGATGAAGAAAGACTCCGGGCTACAGAAGCCTACCAGGTCATAAGATGGGAGGGAGACTCCATGATACAAAGCTCTCCAGGTTATAAGATGGGAGGGAGACTCCGGGATACAAAGCTCTTCGGGTCATAAGAAGTGAGGAAGACTCCAAGATACAAAACTCTTCGGGTCATAAGAAGTGATGAAGACTCCATGATACAAAGCTCTCAGGGTCATAAGAAGCGATGAAGACTCCGTTCTCCGGGTCATAAGAAGTGATGAAGACTCCAGGGTACAAAACTCTCCGGGTCATAAGAAGTGAGGAATACTCCGGGATACAAAGCTCTCCGGGTCATAAGAAATGAGGAAGACTCCAGGATACAAAGCTCTCCGGGTCATAAGAAGTGAGAAAGACTCCAGGATACAAGGCTCTCCGGGTCATAAGAAGTGAGAAAGACTCTAGGATACAAGGCTCTCCGGGTCATAAGAAGTGATGAAGACTCCAGGATACAAGGCTCTCCGGGTCATAAGAAATGGGGAAGACTCCAGGATACAAAGCTCTCCGGGTCATAAGAAGTGAGAAAGACTCCGGGATACAAGGCTCTCCGGGTCATAAGAAATTGGGAAGACTCTAGGATACAAGGCTCTCCGGGTCATAAGAAGTGGGGAAAGACTCCATGATACAAGGCTCTCGGGTCATAAGAAGTGATGAAGACTCCGGATACAAAACTTTCCAGGTCATAAGAAGTGATGAAGACTCCGGGAAGACTCTT
Source organism: Eucalyptus cladocalyx (assembly GCA_017140615.1). Classification (NCBI taxonomy): domain Eukaryota; kingdom Viridiplantae; phylum Streptophyta; class Magnoliopsida; order Myrtales; family Myrtaceae; genus Eucalyptus; species Eucalyptus cladocalyx. The sequence continues at coordinate 27,828,263 of CM029516.1, forward strand.
CGGGTCATAAGAAATTGGGAAGACTCTAGGATACAAGGCTCTCCGGGTCATAAGAAGTGAGAAAGACTCCATGATACAAGGCTCTCCGGGTCATAAGAAGTGATGAAGACTCTAGGATACAAAACTCTCCAGGTCATAAGAAGTGAGAAAGACTCCAGGATACAAGGCTCTCCGGCTCATAAGAAGTGAGGAAGACTCCAGGATACAAGGCTCTTCGGGTCATAAGAAGTGATGAAGACTCCAGGATACAAAGCTCTCCGAGTCATAAGAAATGGGGAAGACTCCAGGATACAAAGCTCTCCAGGTCATAAGAAGTGAGAAAGACTCCAGGATACAAGGCTCTCCGGGTCATAAGAAGTGATAAAGACTCCAGGATACAAGGCTCTCCGGGTCATAAGAAGTGAGGAAAGACTCCAGGATACAAGGCTCTCCGGGTCATAAGAAGTGATGAAGACTCCAGGATACAAGGCTCTCCGGGTCATAAGAAATTGGGAAGACTCTAGGATACAAGGCTCTCGAGTCATAAGAAGTGAGAAAGACTCCATGATACAATGCTCTCCGGGTCATAAGAAGTGATGAAGACTCCATGATACAATGCTCTTCGGGTCATAAGAAGTGGGGAAGACTCCAGGATACAAGGCTCTCCGAGTCATAAGAAGGGAGGAAGACTGAGGTCTCATCGTGTAAAAATGAGTTTTGATTGGGTATAATAGTCTCACCGTGTACGAACGGGTTTCGACTAAGAGGTAGGTTTCACCGTGTACGACGGGTTTCGACCGAATGATAGTCTCACCGTGTACGAACGGATTTTGATTAAGAGGCGACAAGTATGGTTTACGGATGAACCCACCAATCTTGGAAATGCCATGGTTTAAGGTTAACCATAAACCTTTGGAGATGGCATGGTTAAAGGCTGACCATGAACCTTTGGTTTTTAGAGAAGCACCCGCTAATCCCTTAGAAAACTGCATGGCTTCACTGATGAATCCTGTCAAACTCAACTTAAGCAAATGTCATTAGAGACGTCATCAAGAGACGTATTGGCAAATTGCAGCAATAGTTGAACAAAATAATCAAGCTAAGTTCGACTGCTTTAGAAAACATTCGATGTTCGTCAACCTCATGTGACGCAAAATTGTCATTTTGCTCATGGATATATCATTAATCATCAAATTCTCTAGGAGACAAGTTCTTATCAGAACAACTACGACTCGAGAAAAAGGTTCATTAAGCATGCCAAACTAAAACTTCTTAGTCAGAAAGGGTTTCTCACGCACTCTCAATAAAATGGCTACTTGATCCCATCCATTCATGTGGGAGATAATTGGTTGTTGAAGGTATCTCACATAACCTACGTTGAAGGCTTCCAAAAACATTCGCAATGAGCACAATCTAATCGATCAAAAAGGTCTTTTGAAAGGACCGCAATATAGGCTCGGTTAGGGCTTACACAAAGAAATTATTGCTTTGAGGCCAACAAAGGAACATTTGTCACTATCTTCATCGGCTTTACAAGTCGAGAGCTTGGAAGATGAGACAAGATAAAATTACTTCCACTCCTTCAAGCAGTAGCTTATTGGTGGTATTCTCATTTTCACTCAAACCATCCCAATCAGAAGAGACTTCGGAAGAGGGTTGTAATGTTGGCTTAGGAGAGGCTCGAAAGGTTTAAAATTTTCAAGAGGGTTTTTAAGAGTTGGTGATCATCATGACCTCATGACCAGGTCACTTGACATTTCCAAATCATTTGGCTTTTGAAATACAACGCATCTTGAAAGTCCCTTAACTAATCTTTTATGCATGGGAGCTTTGCTCCTTTCTCTAATGTCCTTTGCTCTTGTGATGATTTTTTTTTTTTTTTTTTGCACAAGCACTTGGACCTTGATAAATTTTTTTTTCCACATAAGATGCAACCTTTGGCTTCTTTTTTTCTTAACGGGCATTGGCCTTGCTTTTACCAGGCACACTGCTTTTTCATGCCCCTAGTTTGCAGAACTTTTTGCTCTTTGAACTCTTGAAGCTCTTATGACTTTCGAGATGCTTTTCACATTTTCTCGTGACTCTCAATTGTATTTGGTCAATTCTCATGCATTGCCTCAGTGAAGGGAGATGATCACTGCTCGGAGTTTAGAAATGAATAATCAGGCCCAAATTGGTTAAAGCAATGGATATCAGTGTTTGGATAGAGAAGGAAATGCTCTTCTTCACTTTGGGATAAGTTGAGATCTTATGAGAATTCATTTGAAGCTATCACCAGAAGATTGATGCAAGTGAAAGTAATAGAATCTTTCTCAACCTTTCGCTTTACAACACGACCATAACCTCCTATGTTGCCCTAATGTAGGGTCATTCTCAATAGGAGTACTTTGAAGGATCATCTTTATTCGGCTCAAAAGGGTAACAAGATGTCAGCTTGGTACTTGGGATTGATGAATGAAACGCTTTTGTCATTTTGATCTTTGTGCTCAACGCGAAAGAATCTTTCGTCCTAAGAGAATATCGCTTTTCACTCAACTCTCAAAAGTGTTTAAATGACGTGTTTGGAAATGGGCTTGCCTTTCTTCATCTTAAGCACTTCTTGTTTGGCATGGTTAACGTCTTCATCTCACTCTGTCGTGATCATCTGAATAGATCAATCTCCATAGGGAAATTTGATTCAAAATGAATAATTCACAAAACGAGAAAACAATTTTGGGATAAAAAGGATGCTCAAAAGGTTTGTAATTTTTTTTCTCAATCATTCATTTCATTTTTTTTCTCTAGGAAAGCGCAACAGGTTCTTTTTTTTAATGGAAATTCTCCATTTTTTTCTCTTTTTTTTACTTTAAAAAAATAAAAAATAAAAAAAATTTGAGAAGAAGGGTACTTACCTGCGTCATGGTGACCCGTAACCCTGTAAAGAATGTTAAAGAATATGTTAGTGCAAAAATCTTTAGGGAATGAAATGTTGGAAACGATACATTATTACCCTTCATTCGCTTTCATCTTTTGGGCACTAACATCTCTTGGATTCACATTCGTAGATATTTGGTAACTCGACAGTACCACTCCCTTGCATTCGCCTTTAAGTGCTTGATGTCTTCCTGATTCCTTGGTGGAAGGCGCTGCTTCTATGGTCAAGGTGCAACTTTTTTATATATCACCCTGTAAGAAGGAGAGATGAAACAAGTTATCTCCATTCTTAGTTAGGTTCAAATGAGGAACGATACATCCTTTTTGATGAATTTGGCAATGTTGTTCCAGCACACTTCATTGATGGATGAATAAGAGATTTTTCTTTAAATCAAACGTTGTTCTCCCACTCTTTATATGACAAACCTGTGTTCCGTTCGAGTTTGTCCTGTACCAAAGAAAATGATATGTTAGTTTTTTATACTGAAGAGAAATCAAGTTTAGGAACGAGTTACATCCTTTACAAAGTCGAGTGATCAACATCCCGATGTATCTCTCATGGAGGAAGGAATAATATTGCACATCCGTTTCATTTGAATCATTCTTTGTTTAGGATGAACAAGACTTAATAATGCTCCATCGCATTTGTTGAAACATTACAAAACTTGGTACTCTTGATGTTTGACAATGAAAAGAAAATCAAGTCAGAAACAGCATTAGAAATGAATAATTGAAATCGATACAGTTTACTCTTTCTTTGAATTTGCCCTTTTGGATATTTGACAACTCCTTTCATTTGTCTCATCATGTAAAGTGAACGAGATCGATGGGTTATTTTGGCATCTAAAGCATTTGCGAATAACAAAACTTCATAGAATGGAATTCAACTTCGTTCAGCCTTTATGGAAAATTGGCGCCGAGGATGCTTCGATGCATGCTTACTCCTCAAGTTCCCTGAGTCTACACTTTTATCTTTTAGAATGAGCAAATGTCAATCTCAAATAAAGTCATCGTCCTACCGGAGAAAGCAATTTTGTGAAGAGGGGGCCTTAAGCAAAGTTTTCTTGAAATTCATTTTGGAAGGTAGACGTAAAGATTCACTTGAAACACTTATGAATCCGTTTTTTTTTTTAAGGGATGATTTTCGTGAAGTTGAATTCCATCATAAAAAAAATGAGTGGCATGATTTACAAAGGCATTAATTGGATTCACAATCAAAACTCAAAACGGAAAACACAACTCTTAACAAGAGTAAAGACAATAATAAAATACAAGAAACACTTGCACAAATGAAAGTAAAAATCAACTCTTGTCCTAGTTCTTGAATTCACTTCTCTATGTGGTCACACACGAGAATGTCATGGAACATTACACATAACCTGCAAAAAGATGACAATGTCAATACGTGAATGAGAGAAAATGATATCTTAATGAGGTCACTTCTTACAATAAAATCGATGCGACGATACATGCCCCACAATCCTTGTTACGGGATTTTAGTATTTCGCCAAGATTTTATCATAAGAAAAGACCATTAAAATTATCAATCAACGGCCATCGATCGAATGTCCACTTTTATTCCAAAAGTTTCTTATGCAAAATGACATTGATTTTCAAAAGATTGATTTGTGATTTTACTCTTAAAAAAAATGAAGTGACTTCTATTTTGAGAAATTTGCACACAAAATGATTTGCGTTATAGTCCCAAAATGTGAGAATGAGAAAATTTGATAACAAAATGCAATTTCAATTTGTGTCCCAATATAATCACAACTTGAAAGTTTTTTTTTCTTTCTTTTTTCGAAATGATTTTGAGCCCCTAACTAGAAATTTAAACAAAACCATATGTTCAACGGGGCCAAATCAAAATGTTTAGAACTTGCATTCAAATGCTCACTTGTCAAAAGTGATTGTCAATTTTTTCAATCATAAGCTTGCATCACCGAGGGCATTCGATTGATTTCCGCAAATTTCAAAATGAAAAAGCAATACAAAATGAGCAAATAAAAAAGGAAATGATACTTACAATGGGTGCCAACCTTTGTCTCATGCTTTTTTTTTTTTTCAATCACATAGACATGCACATGGAATTTGGTTCGATTTCTACTCTATACGGCCCAAAATGGAGCCATAGGATCACAGGACTGAACCAACAAGCTCGTGGCTAGGTTGTGTTAACCATGACTCCGGGTTCGTCAAAGAACTGACCCGTGTCGCATGCTCGTAGACTGGGGTGGGTACCTTCGACGTGAAGAAAGAAATTTCGGGGTAGAGATGGGCGACTCGTACTACGCGGTTGTAGTCGGAGTGGTATCCACCTCAACACCATCCTAAGTGATCCTATGCGGCCCAGGTCCGGCGGCAGGTTGTGTGTGCTAGGGTGTAGTGCAATGCAAAAGATACATGCACAACAATTTATAAACAAACAACACTCCGTACATAAAAATTAAACCATACATTCCAACACCTCCCTACAAGAAAAAGGTGAGCAAACACTTCCCCTTATACCTCCTATTCTGCAAAAACATTTAACACCTTTGATGTTAGGGACATACCTGGAATCCTCGCTGCCAAACAAAAATATTTTTTGAACAAGATTAATTTTGGCCTAAGTCCTCTAAGGTTCAAAACCACATCCCCAGCGGAGTCGCCAAGCTGTCGCGACCTACCCTCGGGGGGAGGAAACGGGTTTAGGGGTATTGCCTAAAAGATGGGCCTAAGACCCATGATTGGGCGCGGGCTCTCCCAAGCCCATACCCCACGTGACATTGGGATATTTTTCATGAATTTTGCACAAAAGGAGTCGCCACTAGCCTATTGGGGTCGGCTAGAAACCAAGTGAGGCATGGGAGCGTGCCTCACTTCCTATGCAACAAGAGAATCTAGGTTTGGAGATTTGTTTACACTAATTAACCAATTAGTGCCTTTCGGTACCTAATCTTGTTCATTTTAACAAAATGATTTTTCACAAAAATTGAATTGATTTTATACTTATCCACTAACATATGAGATGATCATGCGGGTGCACAATCATTAAAGTAATAATCATAATTATCAAGATCCTAATTGCCATAAAATTAAACACATGCAATCAAACATAATTAGATATGCAAATTAAACATGCAATATAATCAATATACTAGCATATAAAGGTCTAATTATGCTAAAATGGCAATACATGGCAAGTCCTAATCAAACCCCATCATTTTGGATTTTCGAAATTTTTAATTTTTTTTAATTTTTTTTATTAATTTTTTAAATATTTTTAATATTTGTTAAAAAAAGTTTTGAATTTTTTTTTAAAAAAAATATTTTTTGAAATTTTGAAATTTTTTTAAAATTAATTTTTTTTTAAAAAAAAAAAAAAAAAGGTGAACCGGGTCGGATCCGGTTTGACCCGACCCGGTTGGCTCGGATCGGGTAGACCGGACCCGGGTTCGGCCCGGTCGGCGACAATAGGCCCGAGTGGGCCCGAAATTCTTTTTTTTTTTTGGATATTTTAACCAGGGCCCAAAGAAAGTCAAAAAGGCCAACCTATTTCCTAAGCCCGCATGAGACCAGCCCACAAGCCCACAAGCCCAACATGCAAAAATAAACCAAGCCCAACCCAAGTATGCCCAGCCCAATACGCCAAAAACCCTACCCGGTTGACTGGACCCGGCCCGGCTTGCGTGACCCGGTTTGTGGCCGAAACCCTAGGGTTTCTTCGCGGCGCCGAGAGGATGGCCAAGATGTCGGCGGCTCGGTGGCGGAGACGCGGTGGGCGGTGGACGACGGCAGCGCGAGCAGGGAAGGCGGCGGTTCGGTGAGGGTCGCAAGCGCTCATCGGGACGGAGGGCGGCGACGGCTCGAGCGGCGTTGAGCGCAGCAGTGGCGGTGGCTACGCGGCGGACGACAATGGCGACATCGGGGTCTCGCGAGGATGGGCGACGGCCGCCGCGTCAAGGCGAGCGGAAGCATCGTCGTCGTCGCGGCGGAGTCGAGGCGGCGTTCGGGCGCGGTGGCTCGAGTTTGTCCTCCCTCTCCCTTTGGTCTCGGTTAGCTCGACGTCGGGAGTAGCGGCGAACGGTGCTGCGGCTGGCGCGTCGGCGAAGCGGCGTCGAGTGCGGGAGTCCGACGGCGTGAGCTTGAATGGCGTCGAGCTCGGAGGGCGGCGGCGAGGACGGCGTTGGTTTGAGGCGGCGAGGACCGCGACGGCGGTGTCGTAGCTTCGGGCTGCAGGAAGCAGCGTCCGGAGGGCAGTGGCATAGACGGCGTCGAGCAGCGCCGCCGCTGCCCTCCTCCCCTCCTTTCCCTCTTTCTCTTCTCTGGTTTTCTTCGTTTCTCCTCCCCCCTCTCTCTCTCTCCCGAGCTCACTCTCCTTCCCTTTTCTCTTCCTCCCATTTTCTCTTTTTCTTCTCTGGTCTAGGGTTTCAAATGCGAAGGTGGAGGAGGGAGAAGGCTGGCGTGGGCCCAGCCAAAGGGAAAACGGGCTTGGGCCGCACAAGGGAAAAAGCTGCATTTTTTTTTTGTTATTTTTTTTTTTCTTTTGTTTTTTTGTTATTTTTCTTTTTCTAATAATTTTTTTTTTGTACATAAAAACAAAAATTAGGTGTCAATAACATGGACATTAGCTATCCTACGTAACACATTTGACCATGACATGAACAATTTTAAACAAAATTTTCACATTTTTTGAATTTTTAATATTTTTGAATAATAATAATTATTTTCCCTTTTTCTAAGGGTTTTTTTTTTTTTTTTTTTTTTTGTTGTGTTAGCGACCTTGCCAGCCATGAAGGACTTGCCCATATTTGGCGAGTGCCGCCACACCCATAGCCTACGAGGGCTCGAAAACCCTTGCTTGTATCCGACAAGGTCGCAATAGCCCTCGACGAGGTGGCCCTCCCCCTGTCTAGGTGAGTCCTTTGTGGCTAGTGATGGTCACCTTGCCGGCATAGGAAAAAAAGTTTAGGACTAAATTGACATAAATACAAAAGGTTTATAACTTTTTTAGCACTTTTCCCGGGATGATATCTAAGCATAGTATGACGAAAATGTTTGTTGTGTATTTGCGATAGATTATATATTTACAAGTCAATGGAGAAGTTTTTCATAGGATTTCCAACTCAAAACTTCCGCAAAAAAATTTCATGACTTGCCCATCTTTTAGGAGAAAATTTCTTTTTCTCCATTTAAGGTATAACATCATAGACAAAATCGCAATTTAAGGGCCCGTTTGTTTATATTTCTTTTTTTCTGTTTTTAAACACTTTTTCTGTTTTTTTGTTCCCGGAACAAAAAGGAATAAACACGTTTGGGTGCGTTTACGTTCCTTTTTTGTTCTTTTGTTCCTAGGGAACAAAAAAGAAAAGCAAAAACAAGAAACACAAATTTTGTGTTTCTTGTTTCGAAACACTTTTTTTTCTCTTTTTCTTGTTCTTTTTTTTTTGGCCGGTCGCCGGCCTCGGCCATGGCCAGCGATCGGCCGACGAGGGCCGGCGGCCTTGCGCCGGCTCCGGGCGAGCTCGATCTCGCCCGGATCCGGCGAGGCCGAGCTCACCTAGCGGCCGGTGAGCCTCGGCCTCGCTCGGATCTGGGCGAGTCGGCGTCGCCCGCGGTGGCCCGGCGAGGCCCGCGCCTCGCCGGCCGGCGACCGGCCAAAAGAAGAAAAAAAGAAAAAATGAAAAAGAAAAAAGGAAAAATAAGAAAAAATAGAAAAAATAAAAAAAATAAAAAAATTATCCAAATTTACCAAACATGTTTCTGTTTATTTTTTATTCCCGAACAAGTTTACCAAACGCGCTTTTTTGTTCAAAAATTGTTCCCGGAACAAAACACTTTTTTCTATTTCTGTTCCTCAACAATTTTTAAACAAACGCAAACAAACGCACCCTAAATAGCCAAGATAATTGTCAACCTTTTCAAGATTGGATGAAATCTCTCACATCTTACTCTCACTTAATTGACTTTCCTCAATTAATTTGCACATTCAAGCGTGGACTTTCCAAGTTTTCTCCATCGTTTCCATGGGCGTTCAATCTTGCATTTTTCGGAAAGCTAACTGGCTGAAAACCCAAATTGGAATCACTGTCTATTGTTAATACATTCGTGGAAATTTACCTAAAAATCAGGTTATATCCACGTATACGTATCTGTATAGAAAGGAAGAAAATCTGGAATGTGGATCATATTATGGAAATAACATAAAGTCGTGTGGCCCAATTAACTCAGATAATATTCACATTGATTAGCTAGCTACATATGTATGTTCGTTCGGTGCATACTAATCTTCTGATACTTTGAGCTGTATAAATCGAAGTACCTTTGGTCATAATCTCTTAAATTCGATCCCAGCTCGAATAATCATTCATCATGAACAAGCCATTGCAGCTCGCCGTCTTTGCCACCATTCTGATGTTGGAACCAAAAAATGACAATAAACTTTGGAAACTTGAAATAAGAAAACTAGAAATTTTAGGGAGAAATTTGTATTGAGAATGCTTTCTCTTATTTGTATCTTCATGGACTATGGCTTGTGGCTTGATTTAGAACTCACGACTTCATCCCTTTATATAGGAATTGAAGTTTACAAACGCCAACAATTACATAACAACCCACAAATTTAATGACTAAAACAAAATGGCCTCATACATGTAATATAATCAAAACGCACAATAAAGTAACGGAAGTCTTTAATAACCTCCATTCTTCAAATCCATATAGCCTACCATAAAGTTTTTATGGCTCCTTCAATGCTTGTAGGTTTCTCATCCAGCAATCGTCATCCGATAATCAATTTTATTTTATTTCAACATCTGATCTCTCTATGCTGTTCGTCTCGTGCCCAGACCTGCCAGAACTACAAGTTCTCGAACCAAAACACCTACGCGAAATGCGTCGATCTCCCGGTCCTGAACTCGTTCCTCCACTGGAACTACACCGCGTCCTCGTTCCAGCTCGACCTGGCGTTCAGGCATGTGGGAGCGACGGCTTCCGAGTGGGTCGCTTGGGCCATCAACCCATTGGGACTCAAAATGGCAGGGTCTCAGGCCCTCGTCGCTTACCAAAGACCGGACGGAACGTTCTACGCTTACGCGTCGCCAATTGACGGCTATGACACGGCGCTGCCGGAGGGGAGATTGAGCTTCAGCTTCTCCAAGCTGTCGGGGACGTTCGAGAAAGGCGAGATGACGATATTCGCGTTGCTTCAGCTGACGGGCGACTTGGTGACGATCAACCAGGTGTGGCAAAACGGTCCCTTGAACGGCGGCGCACCGGCTATACATGCTACGAGCTCAGATCATCTCAAGTCGTTGGGGACTCTGAACCTCGTCACCAGCGCTGCTGGTTAAACTCGTCTTGATTTAGGCGGTAGCTTCGATGTGGTTGCCTATGTACTCGAGACTATAGCATCTGTAGAAATGCTTGAAACTTGGAACAATAAGAATGATGGGTTATGAATAAATGAGTACTCGCATACTTATTTCTTTTTCTTTTCCTTTATATTTGATTATTTGACAAATTTCACTCACTCGCCAATGACTCTTCGATCAAAACCCATGGCAATCGTCTTCTCAAATCGTCTTCCTCTCAATCGTTCGTCGAGGATGTTCCCGATTTTTGCTCCCTCCAGACTTTATTTTTCTATAGGATCGCTACTAATGGTTTACGCAGTGATTGATTCGACGGTTGGGATCTTCATTAGGTCGACTTTAGCTCTTGACCGTAAGCTGGCCGGCAGCTCTGAATGGAAGACGACGTAGAGAGAGAGAGAGAGAAAAAAGAAAAGGAAATTGTTGTCATTCTAACTTTCGAGGGGGCTGTATGGAGCTAAAGTCGGGGTGGAAGTGGGGACCGTCATAGAAAGAAAAATCAAACCACAGAGTCGAACGAGATCATCGGTTTAAACGGTGAAAGGAATCGATTCCGAGTCACGAAAATCAATTCACCGTGATTTTCACCGATCGCGAGTTTGCCATACGGTCTTTTGGATGCATTAGCAGTCCTCCAAAACAAATTTGGCTTCCTACCTTTGCCGGAGTGGCGCTTTTCACGGACGGACGCAGAGACTCTTCATTCCACGGAGCAAAGGACAAAAATCAAACCTACTCCGACGTCGACCAGTCGGATGTGCGTTGACTCCAATGTAGATAGCCGGGGTCAATGCGGACAGCCGTCAGCAACCCAGCTGATGTTCGGGTGCAGTGCAACTGGACCTTATCGATCCCCACGTGATCGTGAATGTATCCAATGGAAAAATCCATGTTTGTTGACGATTCACCGCCGCGTTGTATCGCAATTAATTTGATTGATAACGTTATTCACAAAATGAATTTACTGATAGTTTTTTTTTCTTTTTGATGGTGCGACAGTGGATTATGTGAATATATGGCGAAGGAACATAAAAGATTTAAGTTATAATTGCGTATGTCCACCTCACATAGCGTCTCTGCCGACCGCCCTCCAATGCTCACCAACTAATGATCATCTTTTCTCCGCCACCAACCTTCGAGCTCCACCTCCCCCCAGTCCCATCCGGCGCCTCCTCCGTCGCGACTCCATGGCCGAGACTCTCCACCTGAGAATGATCCATGGGAGCGGCCGGAGGATTAGCTCGGCTGAACCGACACGGCGAAGCGGGACCCAATCGAAGATCCGAAAGTCCGAACGCAAAACCGTGCATTCCCACGGCCGGGTCGGTGGTGCGTTGGGATCTCACCTTCGCCTCCACGCCATCCCCCTCAATACTTTTCCAATTTTTTCACACTTTCTGTCGTTTCGTCGGCGTGTCCAACGAGCATGACGGTCGCTTTCCTTCCTCATTAGCTTCGCTTTTCAAAGGTTCTAAGTTGGACTTCCGCGCTATAATACTCGTACTGGATGCGTACTGTTCTCGCGGGGCGGAGAAGAAAGAGAGAGGAGCAACTTAATTTTAATAAAAAAATAATAAAGAAAAGGAAAAAGAAAGCGCGGACTCTTATTTTATTACTTTCTAGATTCTCAATGTGTTTATTTCGAAGGATGTTGACCGTTCGTTGTAATCTTCCTCTCGTGTGATGGTTCCATTTTGGTTAATGTCTGTGGTAGGTAAGACTATTCATCTCAAATAAATGGATTAATATTTGAAAATCCCAAATTGATACGTGCGTCATAAATTTATGACAAACTAATATTTTGATCACTAAGAATTCAAAATTGATAAGCCCATTTTAAATTTATCTCAAATTACAAATTAATATGCACGTGAAAATTTACCCTCCGTTGATTCTCATTAAGCTAATTAATTTCATGAAAAATTATAAACCGATACATATGTGATAAAAGAATAATTGGTAAGTTGATATATCTATTAACTGACATATATAATCCAATTTAGCAATTTAATGTTAAAATTTAACTAAAACTAACGAATGATAAATTTATTACATGTGTAACAATTGATGTTTTTGGTGATAAAAAAATTAATTTTTCTAGTTTGGGATTTTTATAGTATTTAATATAAATAAAATTAGGTCATCCACCCAATTATAATCCCGATATTGTAGCCCACCCCTAAAAATAATTTGCCACGTGGATGCGCATACGGGGTACCTTGAGGTGTCCGTTGTCATACGTTAAATATCACGGTAGACGAACCTCGCAATAATCTTACATGGCTTGCACGGCATATTACTTGCCGTATCTAGTTGGATGCTCAAAAAATCCCGAACGATTCTATCACCTTCAGAGGGAAAGAAAAAAAAAATAGTTCTAGATGAGTTAGCCGAGTCGACACGGCCAGGTCGCGTCTTTAGTTTGAAAAATAAAAACCTCCAGGTCGATGTATAGTCCACAAGAAAAGTCCTAAGAAAATGATTTTTCATTTGGAAATATCCAATTTCTTCTCGTTGATAATTTATTTTTCTCTTGCCTGAATTTTCTCGTGTGAACTAGAAGATTCAAATCACGCGATCATAATTATCGAAGCATAAATTCTTCAGATTAATCTCGTCCATAATTAATCGAGCCTAAAGAACACGCCGCATTCACATTTCGCAAAGGCAGAAAAGCACGCGGTCAACCTCGCCCCAATGTCAGGGGAAGGTCAGCAATGATACACATAATAAAATAAAATAAAATAAAAATACTGCGGACAAAAAACGACGCCGTTTTGATCCCGCGCCTTCCGACTCTCAGACAAGTCAACCCACGAATCAGAACGCCCATGCAAGTGGAGAAACGTACGGATTTCGACAGGTTGGAAAGTGGGAACGCGTAGAGGAAACGGGCAACCCTCGCTCGCTCGCTCGCTCGCTCGCGCATCCATGGTTTGACTCTGCGACCGCCGATCAGACATTTCTCGGCACCTTCCCGATCCATGGAAAACGACAAAAATTCTGCACCTTGCTTCCGTACTCGTCGCGGTGGAGAACCTGCGCCAACCCTTATATAAACACGCGCCCTACCCGATGCGTTCACTGCGAATCGCGGCGTTACCAGTCAACAATCGCAGCTTCCCTACAGATTTCACCAACCCCAAGGGCGCCTCGTGGTTTTTTCCTCGAGGAACTCTTGCTCGTTCGACCGCCATGGACGGAGCTCGTGCCGGCTCGCCCCGCCTCGCCCTGCTTTCGCTCGCTCTGTTTCTGTTCCTTGCTCCGTGTCGAGCGCAGACGTGCTCGAGCCACGCCTTCTCGGACGGTAGAGCCTATTCGTCCTGCGTCGACCTCCCTGTCCTGAACTCCTACCTTCACTGGACCTACAACCAGACCTCGTCCGTCGCCGACATCGCCTTCCGGGTCGCCGGAGCGACGGAGTCCGACTGGGTGTCCTGGGCCATCAACCCTTCCGGCCTCAGGATGGTGGGCTCGCAGGCGCTGGTTGCCTACCAAAACCCGAGCGGGTCCTTAAGGGCCTACACCTCCTCGGTGGACAGCGAGGCGACGACTCTGCCGGAGGGGAACCTTACCTTCGGGGTGTCGAGCATCTCGGCGGCGCTCGGGGGCGGCGAGATGACCATCTTCGCGACGCTGCAGCTGAGCAGCGGGACGACGACGGTGAACCAGGTGTGGCAGGTCGGCCCCGTGCAGAGCGGATCCCCCGGACAGCACCCGACGGGTGGTGCCAACGACCAGTCGGTGGGGACGCTGGACCTCCTGTCTGGGAACTCGGTGGGGGGCGGCGGGTCGACAAGCTCGAGGCAGCGGAGGAGGAACGTAAGTGGCCCACTAACATCTCAAACTAGTTTTGGTGTCATTAGCATTATTCGTTGGAAATCGTTTGAAAACGAGAATCATTTCCGTGGACGTTGATGGAGATTCGCATGGATTTGCAGGTGCATGGGGTGTTGAACGCGGTGAGCTGGGGGACGCTGATGCCGATGGGAGCATTGATCGCGAGGTACCTGAAGGTGTTCCAATCCGCCGACCCCGCCTGGTTCTACCTCCACATCTCGTGCCAGGCCTCGGCCTACGCGGTCGGCGTCGCCGGCTGGGCCACCGGCCTCAAGCTCGGGAGCGATTCCTCGGTCGACCACAAGGTCCACGGCAACATCGGCCTCGCCCTTTTTGTCCTCGGAACTCTTCAGGTACGTTCAGAAGCTGCACCGCGCGTGGCCAAGTCACATGAATTCGCGATCCACATCTGCCTTTGCACGTGAACTCGACATGATCTCACGTATGACGATTCGGCCGCGGTCGTGTTTTTGCAGGGATTCGCGCTGCTCCTGAGGCCCAAGAAGGATCACAAGTACAGAACCTACTGGAACATGTATCACCTGGCGGTCGGATACACCGTGATCACCCTGAGCATCATCAACGTGTTCAAGGGGCTGGACATACTGGACCCGGAACAGAAATGGCGGACAGCGTACATCGCCGTCGTCGCCACCTTGGGGGCCAGCGCCGCCGTTTTGGAAGCCGCCACTTGGTACATCGTGATCAAGAGGAAAAAGACGGCATCTTCAGCTCCGAAGATCTCTCACGGCATGAATGGAGACGATGGTCACAGCAATGGCAGAGTATAGTATGAGATTTCACTCATAGATTCCGATTATTTCTTCTTCGATTTTCTTGAATTTTTATTTTTATTTTTTTGGTTATGTTCAGCTCCATGTTGAGGGTCTTTTGTATGGCCCATATGATAGAGCCTTTTTATTTTTATTTTTTTCTCATCAGGCTTATGCATATATTGTTAGGCTTATACATATATTGGAGGTCCCGTGCTTCTTTTCCCTTTAACCTTCTGTTTTCTCTTCTTCTCTCCCCCATCGTCGTTTCAAATCCGTCCCTGACGAAGATGGCGACATGTGATTGGATTGATCAGTCAAAGTCACTAGTTTGGTATGTTAAATTATAAAAAATCACACTTTTATTTAATAATTTAAATCTTTTAAATAATTAACAGCGATTTTACCAAAATTTATTATCCTATTAAAGCGAGGAAGTCTTCGATCTAAATATTCCATACTCATATTTTAAGGTAAAGTTACACGTGAGAAGGAGTGTTAAAAGGTTCCATCCAAATTTTTCTTTATAAATTTAACCTAAATTTTAAGGAGGTGACACCTTGTTGCTAATTAAAATTAAATAAAAAAGTTACATGATGCCTAAGAGAAGTAGGATACGTCTATAAATTATGATATCAAAAGTTTTGGTAACGACACAGTGCCCTGTCAATTGTCAGTGTAGCAGGAGTAGGATTCTGAGGCAGAAATTGGAAATTTATGAACCAATTAGTCAAGATAAATATCCAAGAAGACTTTTCTTAATCTGATTTG
This sequence comes from Eucalyptus cladocalyx, assembly GCA_017140615.1. Classification (NCBI taxonomy): domain Eukaryota; kingdom Viridiplantae; phylum Streptophyta; class Magnoliopsida; order Myrtales; family Myrtaceae; genus Eucalyptus; species Eucalyptus cladocalyx. Next base: position 27,843,894 of record CM029516.1, read on the forward strand.
TCTGACCTTAGTTATTCTAGAAGCCAAGATTATCACCACGTCAAGGGAAAATTACGAATACTATACTTAGACTTTCAAAACCTATATGTTTCTTTTTTTCTTTTGGATCGAGTCGCGTCTCTTACTCATGTTTAATTTATCAAATTAGCATTTTATTTCCAAACTACCGCTGGCCCCCCCAAAAAAAAAGAAGAAAATCCTAAGTCCATTGCTTCCCCCCCACCCCCCAGGTGATCTCTCTCAGACAAGCCTACTCACCCACCTCTATGCTAAGCAAAGAAGACGTGTGTAGGGATGTATGGATAAGAATAACACAAGTCATAATTTTCATTTAGTACTTACTTTAGCATCATAACTTTTGTTTTCAATTACTTAAGTATTGTATTAATATAAAATCAATCACTTAAGCGTCAATAGCGATTTATATTGCTCAAAATTTATTATAAATTAGTCAAGGTGGTTCTTCAAATAAATCCAATCAGCAAAAGCCCAATAATCAAGTCTCTTTGGCCCTATAGTAGAAAGGAGGAACCACGGAAGAACTAAGGCACCGGAGCAATCATGGAAGCATAAATGATTGCTGATGTATTATAATTCGATTGTACTTTCAAAAATTTTAAAGCTTAATTGCATTTCATGAAAAATTTCATGACTCGATTTTATCTCTCGAAAGTTTAGAATTTAATTATAAAATTTAAAATTTCCAATGCGTTTATTAAAAGAAGAAAAAAAAAAAAAGAAGCCAATTCGTGGGTTAAACTCAAACCCGGTTCGGAATTTCCTATGCAACCGTCGAAACGTTACCTCGTCCGCTCGCACAATCTCTGCCACACGAGACGCCACACGACACAAACCTTCGTGACTTCGCAGAGCAACATCATCAAGAATCGAGGATTTAGCTGAGGAAGCATTCCCTCCACTCCGCTCCGAGCGAAGGCCGCCATGTTCGCTGTCCACAGGATGGCCACGTCCCATCCTCTCTCCTCTTCCGTCCTCCTCTCGAGCCCCTCCTCTTCTCGCCCTCCTCTAATCCCCGCCCTCTCGGCCGCGAAACGCCTCGTTCCGTCGGTCCCGAGGCGGCTCGCGGCGAGCGGGCTCGGGGGTTCGGGAGTCCGCGGCGAGAAATGGGGTAAGGCCACTTCGGTGCGCTGTGCCGTGGCCACGGAGTCGGCGGCTCAGTCCGCGAGCACGCGCGAAGCCGAGAGCTTGGAAGAGACCCGGAAAGGAGAGGAGGAGAGGATCGTCTTGCCCACCAACGAGTCTTCGGATAGGCTCCTGCGAATTCGCCACACGGTATCGGAGCTCATAAATGCGTTTTAACTTTTTTTTTTTTTTTTTTTTTTTTCTTTCGGTTGATTAGATGTTCTTGGTTATGTCTCTCTAGAATTACGGGTACTAGTGATGCGCCGTGAATTGTGAAGCTACTGTTAGACTTTGGGATTTCAAAACTTGCATCAAGTTTTGGTTTTTTTCAGTGAACTGTCGTTGAATCGGCGTTTGGGGGATGTTGGTGTATCCGAAATGCTTCAGTTAATTATGCATTTAGTGCATGCTTTCAATCTGGTTCATAGTCAAGCTGCGATTTTTCTCTTTCCTGAAGACGTCTGGCTGTAAGAGATGGCGGATTCTCGAATTTTAAAATAATCTCAGAATGAATTGCGGCATCCATCAATTGGTGATTTTGTGGATAGCTGATTTGATTGTGCTATTCTTTTTATGACCAACTGCAAGTAGCGTTTGAATGCAGTGCGCGCATGTGATGGCCATGGCTGTTCAAAAGCTCTTCCCAGATGCGAAAGTGACAATCGGGCCATGGATAGACAATGGATTTTATTATGATTTTGATATGGAGCCATTGACAGATAAAGATTTGAAGAGAATTAAGAAGGAAATGGTGAGCAAAAGATACTCAATCAATGCTGGTGTTTTTTTCATTTTGCCTTGTTCATTTTCAAGAATTGGTTTTACTAATTGAATAATTGTTCGGAGATTATTCATTCATGTATGCTTTCAGGGCACAGATTTACTTCTTACATAATCTGTAGGACCGTATCATTGGGAAAAATTTACCCCTTGTAAGAGAAGAAGTTTCCAGAGATGAAGCTCAGAGAAGAATTATGGCGATGAACGAACCCTACAAAATGGAGATACTGGAAAGTATCAAGGAAGAACCGATTACCATATATCATATTGGTAAGCCTTGTTATTTTGTCAGTGCCTGCTCCATTTTGGCAACCGATTTAATGATGTCCTTTGGTTATAATTCATGGATCGTAATTATTCCCGTGACTCAAAGTGTTTTTGATTTAATTAGATCTCTTGTTTTCACCCACCCTGAGAGAAAGCTTTTGACAGAAGTGCAAAAAGTTTTGCACAAGCAAAAACTTTTCTATTTGTTGAGGTGCGATAACACCCTTTTTCTATTCAGTTGACATATGAATGCATAGAAACATTATGCGACTAAAATTTGTGTTGCATGCTGTAGCTTAGCTGTACTATGTAGTGCCTCACTGCGCGTGCATGTGAGAGAGAGACTTGTCTTGTGGGTTGTCATTCATAGACATGATAATCTGCTTCCTTCTATGGAGTTGGTGAATATTCTTTTCTTCATTTAAAGGCAGGAATTATTTTAAGTTCCTCTTGTGTTCTTTCTAGGAAATGAATGGTGGGACCTGTGTGCTGGTCCTCATGTTGAATCTACGGGAAACATTAATCGGAAAGCTGTCGACCTGGAGTCTCTTGCTGGTGCTTACTGGAGGGGAGATGAAAAGAGACAAATGCTGCAGAGGATCTATGGCACGGCCTGGGAGAACGAGGAACAGTTGAAATTATATCTTCACTTTAAAGAGGAGGCAAAACGCCGGGATCACAGGCGCATTGGCCAAGATCTCGATCTCTTCTCCATTCAGGTAAATCATTTTGCAGGACACTATAGTACTTCATATTTTGAACAAATGGACTTTACCATATTTCATCTTACTGTTTATGAAAAATCTGAGGTCGGCACAACAGTTTTATGCAATATGAAATCTTACTTCCAAATTTTTTGCATCTCTCAATTGATTATTTGCAGGAAGAAGCTGGTGGAGGATTGGTGTTCTGGCATCCAAAAGGTGCCATTATACGACACATTATTGAGGACTCCTGGAAAAGGATTCATATGGAACATGGTTATGATCTCTTGTATACTCCACACGTCGCAAGGGCACATCTTTGGAAGACCAGTGGTCATTTGGACTTTTACAAAGAAAATATGTATGACCAGATGAACATTGAGGATGACCTCTACCAGCTTCGTCCTATGAATTGCCCCTATCACATATTGGTCTACAAAAGGAAGCTCCACTCTTATCGTGATTTTCCCATCAGGGTTGCAGAGTTGGGAACAGTGTACAGATATGAGTTGTCTGGAAGCTTACATGGGCTATTTCGTGTAAGAGGTTTCACACAGGTTTGTGATACTGATCCCACAGGGTATTTAGCTTGTCATTTCAATTGAACTTTTGACCTATATTTTATTGCATTATATGATTAGGAAAGATTGCTTCATTGTTTATGATAGTGCTCTGTATGTATTCAATTATGTTGATCCACACTTTGGGTCCCTTGGTTATAAGATGTCCATTTATGTATGGTATGAAGAGAAGTGTAGGATGTCCTGTCCTTTTAGCATCATCTCTTTTCCTCAATTGGATCATTTATATGAATGCCCTAAATAGTGAATTTGATTAGGCTATCTGTATTCTTTTTATATTTGGTAGGATGATGGCCACATATTTTGTCTAGAAGATCAAATCAGAGGTGAAATCAGGGGAGTTCTGGACCTCACACAAAGAATTTTACTCCAGTTTGGCTTTAGCAAATACGAGGTTAATCTATCTACCAGACCAGAGAAAGCTGTCGGGGATGATGATATATGGGACAAGGCTACAACTGCTCTTAGAGAAGCTTTAGACGACAAAGGATGGAGCTACCAAATTGATGAAGGTGGTGGTGCATTTTATGGTCCAAAGATTGATCTTAAGATTCAGGATGCTCTTGGAAGGAAGTGGCAGTGCTCGACCATACAGGTAACTTCTAAGCATTCAGAACTCAAGCAAGCTGAGTTTTAACTCGAGTTTAGACTTTGAAAGGATGGTTTTAGTGAATGATTCTCTTTATACTTATGCATGCTTTTATGGGTTGTTTTGTCCAGAATGAGATGACTATAAGATTAAAAATAGAGAGATGATGGTTACCATATGGTTGAATCAGGACTAAGCATTCATTTTATCTCAAGTATCTTGCTTGAGCTTTTCATTTATCGGTGACTCCATTTTATCATCTGCAGGTTGACTTTAATCTTCCCCAGCGGTTTGATATTACCTATGTGGACTCAACTTTAAAGAAGAAGCGGCCTATCATGATCCACAGGGCAGTGCTTGGATCACTTGAGCGGTTCTTTGGGGTCCTTATAGAGCACTATGCAGGAGATTTTCCATTATGGCTTTCTCCAATACAAGCTCGAATTTTGCCAGTTACAGACAACCAGGTGAGAACCCAGCAAGAACTTTCTTGGCTATGATCTGTTGGGCATGTCTAGCCTCTGGAGGGTGATTCAACACCGTCATGTCAATTTCCTTTGGTTCAGTCTCCCTCTAAAACTGAGTTGCTCGTGTTTAATGCAGCTCGATTTCTGCAATGAGGTGATGCGAAAATTGAAAGAGAATGAGGTTAGAGCTGAAGTTTGTCATGGTGAGCGCTTGCCAAAACTTATCAGAAATGCCGAGAAGCAGAAGATACCGTTGATGGCAGTTGTGGGCCCCAAGGAAGTCGAAACTGGAACCGTGACGGTCAGGTCTAGATTTGGCGGGGAACTCGGGAGTATAACCATCGATGACTTTATCTACAGAATCACAAAGGCCACCGAAAACAGAACCTCGTTTTGAATTTCCCGAGAATGAAAAAGGAGCCGCTAGGCCCTGTTTATTTTGCAAAGGCGAATACAACTGGTAGGAAAATAAAAGAAGAGGAGCAAAAAACTGCGATATAGATAACGATTTGAGCACTGGCGGGTTATTGTAAATTTTTTTTTGCTGTACATGTGTTCATCAGAGTTCTGTATATATTCCACTTATGAAGAACGGTATCGATATCTTTCCAAGCTTCTAATGAACGACACTAATTGTGTTTGAGAGGCTATCGACGCCAGCACGGCCGCGCAGCCTGCCCAAGCCGTGCTGGCCTGCCCAAGCCGGGTTCGGCCAAGGCCTTACATGAGAAAGACTATCTTTGGTCTTGGCTCGGCTGCAAACTGCCTATATGAATTATGACATTGGCAAATTTGGGCAACACTTTAGGCCCGACCTTCGGATCTGTCCGAATCTGCCCAATGGTATAACCTCTGACCCTGATATTCCACAAGATTGGAGGAATATTGCTGAAAGTCACAATGTTGGGAAGCTGCTTTATAATCCAATGTTCGTTGATTGTTCATTTTGATTGTCTAACCACTCAGTTTATCCTCATTCGCCAGTACTAGTTCACTACTTAGGATAAGATATTGGTTTTGCAGTTTCAGGAAACTCAACGCGGATTTTGCACAGATCTTTTAGTACTCCTTTTTCCATTATCCTGTCGCTAATCGGTTCTTCTACTGGGATTGCTCTATTTTGCATTTCTTGAACCTGAATATGTTCTTCGCGGACCTCGAATTTAGAGACCTCCGGCGAATACAATTGCCTCATAGGACCATGTACTATCTGGGTGAGCAAACGAGATGTTAAGTCAGGCGATGTTGCTCAAGCTCGAACTATGTTCGCTTTAAGGATTCAAACTAGAAGAAATCTGGAGAGGTAAAGCCATTGAAAGTCAGGCAAGACTTCTGAAAAATTGAAGAGGATGGTTCATTTCACGGGTCATTCCTCAATTCACTGAGGAGGATAACAACCCTGAGAGTTTATCGGACTATTAACGGGAATTTCATGGCCCTTGCACATCTCTTTATCGTCCATTTGCAAACTATTCTTATGCTTGGCCTTATTTAGTTCAAATCAATCTTCAACATCCATAATGTGATAGACTAGCCAATAATAGTATCTCCAAGTCGAGCCACAGGAATGAAACCCTTCACAATGGAGTGGCTAATTATAGTTCAAACTTCATGTTGTTTCGAGCTGCCGCACTCGATTATAAAAGGGGCATTTGTGCAAGTTATGAATATCTCAATCGTTCTTAGTGAGGGATCTATAACGAGGAAGCCAAGGAAAGGAGACAGCAGTGGGTAGAAATGGGGAAAGGATCAATTTTACCTGCTGCAATTGCGCTTCTGTTCTTTGCTTCCACAGCTAGGTCCCTAGTTTTTGATGTCACGAAATATGGCGTGGGCGGTGGCACGAGTTCGGATATCTCCCAGGTACCGGAATATCTCCGAGCCAATCATTCTTGTCAGTCCTGTGGATATTGTGTGAATTATCTAGTCTGATGTTGATTTTCTGCTCAAAAAGGCTTTGGTTAGCGCATGGAAAGAGGCCTGCGCGGCAACAGAGGCCAGCAAAGTCTTGGTACCGGCGGGGACATACGTGTTGCGGGAAGTGGTCTTAGAAGGTCCTTGCAAGAGCTCGATCGAGGTCCAGGTCGATGGCACACTCAAGGCCCCTGCAGATCCTACACAAATGAAGACCGATTCGTGGGTCCTGTTCCAGGGCGTCGACCTGCTCACGTTGTCAGGTAGTGGAACTTTTGACGGTCAAGGGAAAACGGCGTGGACGAAGAATGACTGCCACCTAAAGACGGATTGCGTGACCCTTCCTATAGTAAGCTTGTTTCGATCTTCATTTTAGATTGTTAACTGCAAAATTATAGTGCCTTCAATTGAAAACTTCAAAGAGTAGTACATCAATTTTCACAGCTCCATACTTACCTCTACCAAAAAAAAAAAAAAAAAAAAAAAAAAAAAAAAAAAAAAAAAAAAAAAAAAAAAAAAATTCACAGCTGAATAATCAGTGAAGTCTTTGTCTGCAATTCTTGCTATATGGAGACATTAATTCTATTTACCTTGTTTGAAATGAATAGAACTTACGGTTCAACTCTGTCACCAATGGCATAGTCAAGGACATAACTTCCCTCGACAGCAAACAGTTCCACGTGAATGTTTTGAACTGCAAAAACCTCACGTTCCAACATGTTACCATCACCGCACCCGGAGATAGTCCCAACACGGATGGAATCCACATTGGTCGCTCGGCTGGGATCAACATTATCGACACCGGCATCAAGACCGGGGATGATTGCATTTCCATCGGTGATGGCAGTGAGCAATTGACCATCACAGGAGTAACTTGCGGGCCTGGTCATGGCATTAGTGTAGGGAGTCTTGGAAAATACCCAAATGAACAGCCTGTGACCGGCATTCATGTAAAGAACTGCACGATTACTGGCACGATGAACGGCCTTAGGATCAAATCATGGCCTGCTTCTCCTGCCGGAACCGCATCGGATATGCATTTCGAGGATATTACACTGGACAATGTTGGAAACCCGGTCATCATAGATCAGCAGTACTGCCCATGGAATCAGTGCACATCGAAGGTAACCAAAGAACCATTCTCATAGGATACTTGCCATACGATCGTGCGCTTTGACCTGAGGTTCAGTTTTCGATTGTTCCATGCGATTTTTTCAGGCTCCGTCCCAGATAAAGATAAGCAACGTCAGCTTCAGCAGAATCCAGGGAACTTCTTCAACACAAGCCGCAGTTACTCTTGCTTGTAGCAGCCAAATCCCGTGCACGGAGGTGGTGATCAGCGACATCGATATCACGTACCAGGGTCCCGAGGGTCCTGCTACATCCGTATGTTCCAATGTCAAGCCCACGATCTCCGGCAAGCAGAACCCCGCAATCTGCGCCAGTGCGGCGGCAAGCCCCACGGCAAGCCCCACAGCAAGCCCCGTTTCTCAGTAAACGAAATACTTGTAGCACGGTGATCACAGAGTTGATGGGGGGATTTAGACCGTCTCCTATTCATTCCTGTCGGCTTCTTAATCTAGCTGATGTTAAAATTACCGGGTTAGAGTAAGATAACCGGCTGTAGAAATAAGAGATCCGCCTGTCGTGTGACTGCAATTTTAATGAGTGAAGATTTTCCGTTGATTTTGGCAGTTAAAGTCGTTATTTTCTATTTAAGTCACTGTCTATTCCCAACCCTTGCCCAGTAGCCGGGCGAATAATTTAGGACCTTTTTAGTAATTCTCCCAATTCTTTGTGGCCAAAGCAAAGTGCCGTGAACTCTTCTTCTCCACAAGGCGTATCGTCAAGCCCTTTGCTTGCTTCTCTGCTCGCAAGAGCTGCACGACGAAATGGCCTTCGGGGCACGCCTAAAAGGAAGTTCCTCTCGATCTCATGCGCGATTGTTCTTGCCCCTTTCCAATTTGCTTGGTCCTCGTCCGATTCCCAAGGGGACTGAGTCGGTCCTTGGTCCTAAAATTCCAGGATCAACACTGTACGGGTTGGTCCTCAATCCTAAGAGTTTTGGGTCGGTCCAACCCTGAACCAACCCTGTATATTATATTATATTATATTATTTATAATTCTTTTATATATTCAAACCTGAGTAAAATGTCTATTATATTATATTATATTGAGATGTTCTACCAATAACACTAATAGTAATTTCAATTTAAAACTTTTGTTGAGTATTAATTATGTGTTGTTTGTTTTGTTTTCAAGTGTTTAGAAGTTCAAGTGAATTAAAAAAATGTGAAGTTATATACTCATGGTTTATATTAAGTATTTTGAAATTTTTATGGTTTAATTGTATTTTACTAATGAATTTCAGCTGCACTTTGCTTTTCAATTTGTGTCAAATGGTAGAAGTTTTTGAAGAGTAGAGTAGTATTGCAATTGCTACAATAATTTGCTAGTCAAGTGGTGTGAAGCTCATTTTTTGGTTGAGTGAACTCTACATGATCGAATGCAGGAAAACACTTTTGCATATGGTGTTATAAATATTAAAGATAGATTATTACAAGAACTTTCCATCTTGTCCCATATCTCGATGAGCGGTTAGTAGGTACGAAATTTCTATTATTGTGTCATCTTAAATTTGCTAAATATATATTGGTATTTATAGTTTAGTTGCACAATACTGCATTGTCGATGAATGTATAATTTGAATTTATAGGTTTGCTTTTTTATGCAGTATAAAAAATAAGAAGAAAAAAATTATCGATCGGTCTTAGGTTGACCCAGGAACCAGACCGAACCCAGTGGGTTGGTCCGGTCCTTGGTCCCAGGCTTAATAGGGTCGGTCATCGGTCTTAAAAATTGAGGACCGACACTATACGGGTTGGTCCTAGGGTTAGGGGGTGGCCCGGACCAACCCGGACCATGCTCACCCCTAATTCCTTAGGGTGCAAATGATAACATTTCAATTCCGAAGAGTAATTTTGTTTTTTTTTTAGATATAGTTCTTTTTTTATTTTTATTCCACAAAATAATTCTTGAGTAAAATAAATCGTTTGGTAACTATATAAAATATATATTCATGGAATTGGAAAAGTAATAAGAATGCGCTTGATATGACCCATAAAAAATAGGAACACGTTTGACTTTCGCTACTTGTCGCCCATTGTTGATCGCCAATCGCCGCCGCCACCCTCCCGCAGCCGCTGATTGGCTCGACAGTCGGCGAGCAGCAAGCGGGCAATAGCAGTCAATGGTGGGGGCAATTGGCAAGGCACTCGGGGGGGGGGCGCTATAGGCCAACAGGTGGATTGGAAGAAGAAGAAAAAAAAAGAGAAAAAAAAAACTTATTTCTACAAATTATTCCTAAGAATAAGAAGTTATTTTTTCTACTTCTTGTTTTTGTTTCAAATCTATTATTCGGTTATTTTTCTATTTCGGGGAATATAGTTGACGTTTTTTTTTTTTTTTATTGAAAGAAAAATTAGTTGATGTTACCAAATGAATTTTTATTCTTTTTTTATCCAAGAAGCAAAGAACAAAATAACAAGGGAGCAACAACATTCCCATGCGCTACCTTAGTCTTCTTCTACTCCAATGAGGCTTTCAAGAGTAGACTCAGGGATTAGAATTTCATTTTCAAGTCAACTTGAGGAACAAAAAGAATGAACAACGCTGTTTTGGCCCTTTTTTACCATGTGAGTCGAAGATTATCCACTTTAATTAAAATAACCACAACAAGTCATGTAAGATGAATGGTCATAATAAGCATTCGAGGGGACAATTATAAAATAAAAAAAAAGTCATATATCTATTATACTTGTGTCAATTGAATTCTAAAACTTTTCACATTTGCCAATTAAATCAATCTGACCAATTTTAGTCAAAAATCACTGACCTAGACGCAATAATCTTATGTGACATAACTAGTGCTAATGTGGACATTTTCTAGACAATATTTTAATAATTTTTTTCTTTCTTCTTTTTTAGATTGAGGGCTAACAAGAATGGCCAACAGACCCTTGTTGGCATTAAGTGACGACATTGTGGCCCTCATTGGCCTTGGGCAAGGGCCCCAATCTTGGGGATATTGTGATGCCCTAATTGGGTCAGAGCGTTACAACCCTCACCCATGGTTGGCAAGGGCGTCTTGACCCTTTTTTGTGTCAGGCCCTTGCCGCCCCTTAGTTTAAAAAAAGCATAAAGAAAAAAAGAACAAAAAAAATGTCAATGTTAGTGCCATCGCGTTTTGTGTAAGACAACCAATGACTATTTAAGTAATTTCCAGTCAAAATTAATTGGATTGACTCAATTGGCAAAATACGAAAATGTTAAGGTTTAAACTTAAATTGGCATAAATATAATAAGTTTAAGACTTATTTGATAATTTACCCATATTTAAGTGGCCACCACACTCACGCCAACGATTAAGTGGTTCGATTTTTAACAGATTTGTTATTTAAGTAATTGCTCAAAGTTTTGATACTGAAGTAATCGTTGTATGAACTTATAGTAATTTTAATGTCATTTTTTTCATATTAAAACATAATGGGGTAATAATCCCTAGCCCTTTGATAATCAGCCTCAGTGAAACTAACAACATAACTAGAAAAATTTATGGAACCTGCTGACATCAGCACAAAAAGACTGTTTGACCCTCACAAGGAATTTTATTGGGATATGCTTCTAGAGACGTGTACTTAAACAGATGAGTGAAGGAGAGGAAAGAATTTTGAGCAAGTACATGATTTAAAGCATGACCAGTTGATGTTAAAAGGGAGAATCTAGAAGGAAAATGAACTGTGGAAAGGGACTTCAAGCTAAGTGCGTGTTAGTCCCCATCAAAAGGCTCAATCATTTCACTTCCCTGACAAACGCACTTCAGTCCTCATGTCCTTTCCTTTTTTTTTTTTCTGATAGAAGTCCTCATGTCATTTTGAATTAGTGGAAAACGTAAAGGAAGAGAGTTAAAAAAAATAAAATAAAATAAAATGCAAAGCATTTTCGAAGTCTTCTTCTTTACGCAAAAGGAAGGTATTCTTCTTTTGCTTCTTAGCTAAGGATCATCTCTCTCGGGTTTGCAATTGGAATTGGAGATAGCAAAGGGTAGTCAATTTCTTCTGCCTAATTGTAGCTTAAAAGTGAGAAATGAACCACTTTTATTTTGGCATTTTATTACATGTGGTGAATTTTCCAATAATTGTTTGATGAAAGGAATGATTTGTAATATATTTAGATGATCATTATAATAGGTGGAGGACGAAATCAATGTCTTGAGACTGATGAAATGAGTAATTTACGTTTCTTGCTAAGGAAAAATCTAGACACGAAGTCTTCAAATGGAAAAATCAATCGGTCAATAGAGTTAGTTAATTATTTAAAGATAATTTAAGTGATATGTGTGTTCATCTATCTTGTTTTGTGGTTCATCCTTATGTAGTCATTTACATCTACCTCCCAATGTGTGGACCATGTATCTGAATATTTATCTAGGTATAAATGAGATAGGCGATTTGTCACACTCGTCAAGTTAGTTTTATGCTCAAAGAGTTTGAAATACTCAATTATATTCAGTGTCATTATTTTGAACCTATTTATTTTTTCCAAAATAAAATTCCGGAAAAGTAAAGTGGCCCTAAAGTTCCAAATTTGACATTTTGGGGGGGGGGAACAAGAAGGCAAGATTTTCTATAATTAGAAAAAAAAAAACTAAATGAAATAAGTATGCCTTTTGCATCCCAAAATCAATTTTTAGTGTAAAGCCATGGCCCGCAAATAACTTATTAGTGACTATAAGGTATCTTTTATTTTGAGAATTTCGGAAATAAAATATACAAAATGAAAATTCGAAATTCTATTAAAAAAATTATTATTATCTTGAATTTTGTTTGTGTCTTTTCAATACAACTTTTGGAAAATTACTTATTCGGTTTTAACTTTTCCGAAAGGTTGCAATTGTTCGTTTTCGACTTCTTCCGAAGAGTCGCATTTGTTTATCCGAACAATTTTCTAAAGACGTGTTTGTTCGCAATTTTCACGAAGAGTTGCAAGACTGTTTCATATATATACTTGTCATTTTTCGGAAAGAAAAAGTGTGGTCATTTTCGAGTCTTCTTTCTGAGAAAACGGCAGCCAATTTTTCGATTGTTTTCCTAGAGAGACCTTGAAGAAATACTAGAATTGCTATCTAGCATTCTCATCCGAGACTTTGTTGTATCCTGGGATTTTTGCGGGTGACCATTAGCAACGTTGTGGGGCAAATAAATCCTTAAAGAAAGTGATATCACGCCTCAAAGTCCGAGTTGTTTTACTCTATTCGATTTCATTATTCAACCCATTTCGAAGCCATATATTTTCCAACAATTTTAAGGATTTATTTTGCTACAATGGAGTCGGAGACAATCAAAGTTATGAATCAAGATATGGTCAAACTGGACCGATTCGATGTGAACAATTTTGCTCACTAGAGGGACAAGATGATGTTCTTACTCACTGCTTTGAAGATTTCCTACATACTGGATCCTAACTTGACGCCTATAGAAGATCCTAAGTCTACTGATGAGGGAGGACAACCAAATGCGGAAGTCATTGAGAGGGTTAATAAGGAAAAGAAGAAACGTGCGGAGGATGAATTACTTTGTCGAGGACACATTTTGAACACACTCTCCGATCGTCTATACGACTTATTCACTGAAATGAAGTCAGCCAGAGAAATTTGGAATGCACTGGAATTCAAGTACAAAGCAGAGGAGCAAGGTACCAACAAATATCTAATTGCAAAATATTTTGATTTCAAGTTTATTGATACTAAACCCTTGCTAGAACAAGTCCATGAATTGCAATTGATTGTGAATAAGATTTGTGCCCTTAAGATTGAAATTCTAGAAGCTTTTCAAGTTGGAGCAATTATTGCGAAATTGCCTCAAAATTGGAAAGACTATGGAAAAAGGCCGATTCACAAGTCGGAGGACTTTACTTTGGAACAAATACAGAAACATCTTCGCATTGAGGAAGAGTCACGTTTACGTGATAATTCTGTTTTGTACAATTCCAAGGTGAATGCTGTAGATAAAAAAACGGAAACTCGGCCAGAACTTCAAAGTAAAAAGCGGGGGGCATAAATTCAAGAGAACACAAAAGAAGCAAAATGGTTGCTGTTTTGTTTGTGGCAAACAAGGATACTACGCCAATGATTGCATTCACCACAAGAACATTTCAAAGGACAAGAACATTCCGATGGTGAAAGCAAATGCAAATCTGGTTGAAGAAAATTATGTAGCCATGATTTCAAACATGTTTTCGAACATGGAAATTTCTGAAATCAATGATGCGATGGCTATGGTTTCTGAAATTAATTCTACCACTGTCCAATCCGGTTGGTGGTTAGATTCTGGAGCAACAATCCATGTGTGTAAGGACAAGTACATGTTCAAGCAATTTGAAGAGATTGTTGACTCAAATGTTCAAGAGGTCCTGATGGCGAATAATGCTCTTGCAAAGGTTGCTGGAAAAGGCACGGTGGAGATAGACTTCACTTATGGAAAGAAGATAACTCTTCTTAATGTGTTATTTATACCCGAAATTAGGAAGAATCTAGTTTCTATTGACTTACTTTGTAAGAGGGGGTTTCGGGTTTTATTTGAATCTATGGATTTTTCTTTATTGATGGGCCTGAGTTGGCCCGTCCACCGATGTTGGGTCCAAAAGGCCTAGCCCGTGAGTTGAGGGCCCATGGAGGAAGTTATTTAAAAATAAAAGAAAAATCAGAGAGGCGGTTAATTAGAGATTAAAGGGTTACGTATCCAAAAAGGAAAAAGTGAGATTATGCTCTCTACCTCTCTAACTGACGTTCGCTCTCTGATGCACGGCCGCTCTCTCCCGAAGAACAGTTTATCCTCTGAAGAACGGCGTGGTTTATCCCTCTTTGATTCGCAACACCAGGGTTTAGTTTGTGGAAAGAAGGTTTACGTTTGTGATTGATTTCGTGTCGAAACAAGGTTGTTTTTTGGTTAAACGTTCGGTCGAAGTGCTCTTTATGTGACGTGCCTTAGGATCCGATTAGTGATTCATGAATTTCTTGGGCTACAATCGTTGGGGTTTACATTTTTTTTTTGATAGGTCCCTTGCTGCACACCTACTAAACATCTTATATAAGTTTGTGATTGATTTACATAAAGTGTCCTTAGAATCAACGTTTTTGGGAATCCGTTCCTCCCAATATCAACCCAACATTGGTATCGTTGGTCCTCAAAAGGTGAGTGAGTACAACCACTCATGCAAATCATACATGCATTGCAGGCATTACTTACCTTGAAGCCATGTGCATACATCTTAATCATGTTTCCTCATATTACACATTTTCGTTGATTGATTGTTTTTGGTTAAATGACATCATCACATTGCACATGTCATCATGCCATATCGTCATTGTTAATCGTTTTTAGATCATTATCTCACATCACAAATCATCAAAGATATCATCATCATCCTCATCATGCATATCATGCCATGGGTGATCATCATTATTTCTCATCACATATCATTATCATCATCATCATCATCATCATCATCATCATGCATATCATCATGCATATCATGCCATGGGTGATCATCATTATCTCACATCACATATCATCATCGTCACCATCATCATGCATATCATCATGCATATCATGCCATGGTTTAATTTCCACTTTTTGCTTTCAATTTGATCACCACATTACCCATTTCTCAAATCATCAATTTCATCATCCCCTCGGGTAAAGACCTCTGAGGCTTCTGGCATTCAGCCTCCCAAGCCACCGGGCATTCGGCCCCCCACATTCCGGGCATCTCGCATCCCAACTAGCATCACGAGGCATTCCCTTCGGGCAGAAACCTCCGACAGGGCTTCCGGCCTTTACCCTTCTAGCCAGGCATCTCGCACCCCAATCCTGGCATCGCGAGGCATTCCCTTCGGGCAAAGACCTCCGACAAGGCTTCCGGAATTATGTACCGACATACCACTAGGCCTCCCCTGGAATTACGTACCGTATACCACCGGGCATCCCGACACTCCCGGGGAATCTCCAGCAATGTATCTCTATACATTCCAGGCATCATCCGCCACCACAACCATCTCCTCATTTACCATCATCCATGTTTTCTAGTATTTTAATCTCATTTTAACATGGCACATGGCATGACATCAAACAAATCATACTTGGCATGAAATTCACATATGCATTTCGATTCAATGCCATACACATACCAAGACTTTATCACATATACATCTCAATTCAATGCCATACACATACCAAGACTTTATCACATATACAACATGAGTTAATTAAATGGAATCTATGGCCAACAAAATAACCCATTTTATTTATTTATTTATTTATTTATTTATAACTATAAATTCCCAAAATTATCAAAATTCAAGAAATTATTAAACAAACCCATAGGATGATAATTACTTGCAAAATTCATGGCCAAATTGAATTTTTTACAAAATCTCATAATTTTCCCAAAACATCCTATGCTTCTCGGATGAAACCAGAATGCACGGTTTCCGAATAAATTCAATTAAAATATGCATATGGCCTTCAAAAATTATAAAAGTTTACTGGATTATAGCCAAGACATTTCGTACAACTTTCATGAAGAACTCAAAGCCAGATTACTTATAGATTATTTTATTCAACCTCACGAAGCTTCTGGATCCGTTACCTCATCATCCAGTGCCTCCATCTCCGAAATATTGAGATTTCACCTACCTATTCTCTTTCGTTTTCTCTGAAATTTGGATATGTTATATATCAAGATGTCCTTTACAAGTTTCATGAGGAGATCCAAGTCAAATAACCCAATTATAGTCCTCATTTTAGTCCTTTACGTCTCGGGTGTCTCGGAATACATCACCAGAATCATCGTCTTCAAGATCTAGTCGATTTACCAAGCTATACTTGTTCATTTCACTTCAAATTTGAGTATGTTGTATTTTAAGATGTTCCCTACAACTTTCATGAAGAAATCGAAGTGATATTCTCAACAAAAACCAACATTCAACCATGAATCCAGCAAAAGGTCAGTAAAAACTCTCCAGATCTGAGGTCTCCGTAAGATGAGAATTTAACCCCTCAAATCTCCATTTTTTTCCACGAAAGTTTAGTATGTTGTAGTAAAATATGTTAGCTACAAATTTCATGAAGAAATAAAATCCAAAATCGGACTCCAAACACACATTCAAGCTCGAAAAACATTCTGACTCACACGACCCGAGCAAGAACAGTCACACCATTCACACACAACTCATCCATGCTTCGATTTTTCTCATCTAACACCCAAGAATTCGACATGCAAACAACATACAAGCATGCAAGAGAAGTTAGAGGACTCCCACTTGCCTCTAGACCACACGAACGGCGGCACAAGGCGGCGAGCACGGCGGTTGGACGGGCGAACTCCTCCTCTTCGGCCTCCCACTCTCCCGCATCTCACTCTCTCGGCTCACTCTCTTGGCCGAACAAGCCACTCTCTCTCTCTCTCTCTCTCTTTTGGATGCTTATATATTGCATGCATTCTAGGTTTGCATGGGGGACACTTGTCCTTAAGAAGGAGACAAGTGTCTCCTTGGTTGAAGACACTTGGAAGCCATGCGGCTACCCCTCCATGCGACAATGGGCCGGGCTTATGGCCCACTTTAGGCCCAAACTTAAATGGCCCAAGTTTCTTTTATTTTATTTTTATAATATATCTTAATCATCATTTAAATAAATATCTAATTGCATAAATAATAAGGCCATTAAACTTATAGTCACAAATCCATAAATCCCAATTTATAAAACACATGGCCAATGATAGGATTTTCTTTCCTATCAAATAATTATCCATTAAAAGCTTGGCCATAAATCTTATTACAAATTATGGATTTAATGGCCATATTGTTAAGAATTTTGGGATGCCACACGCGCCGGCTGACGTCACTGTGACTAGGGGTGAGCGTGGTTCTGGGTAGAATCGGGAACCGGAACCGAACCGGAGGAGGGTCCGGTTCGGTTCCCGGTTCTGAAGAGGCCGATTCCAGTTCCCGATTCATTTTTTTGGGAACTGGAACCGGAACCGGCACTGGGAACTGGAACCGGAACCGGCACTGGGAACCGGAACCGGTCCGGTTAGGGCTAAAAACTAAAAAGCCCCAAATCAGTCGAGTTAGGTCTACAGAAACCCTAAAAGTCGTTCTCTCTCTTCCACACGACACTTTCACTTCGTTTCACTCACAGACTTACAGTTCTCTCTCTTCGCTCGTCCGTTCTCCACCTCTGCTCAAGTCGACGCCATCGCTGCTTGCCCTTGACGCCACCGCCGGTCGCCCTCGACGCCACCGCCGTTGATCTATGCTTGAGGGTCGAGGCCACCTCCGCTCGCTCTCGACGGCACCGCGGCTAATCCCTTGGGCCCTGGCTCACCGTTTGCCCTCGACGCCACCGTTGCTCGCCCTCGACGCCACCGCTCGTTGACCCCTGCTCGAGGCCACCTCCTCTCGCCCTCGACGGCACCGGTCACCACCGCTGACCTCTGGCTCGCCGATCGCCCTCGACGCCACCGTCGCTCGCCCTCAACGCCACCGCTCGCTGACCCCTGCTCGAGGCCACCTCCTCTCGCCCTTGACGCCACCACGCTAACCTCTGGCTCGCTGATCGCCCTCAACGCCACCGTCGCTCGCCGTCGACGCCATCGTCACTCGCCCTCGACGCCACCCGCCACTACTCGCTGACCCCTGCTCGAGGCCACCTCCTCTCGCCCTCGACGCCACCGCCGCCTAACCTCGGCTCGCTTGCCCTCAATGCCACCGTCGCTCGCCTCAACGCCACCGTCACTCGCCCTTGATGCCACGACGCCACCCGCCACTCTCGGCGCTCCTTGCTCGACGCCACCATCCTCCCTCGCCCTCGACTACTCAGCGCCCCGCTCGAGGCCACCTCCTCTCGCCCTCAACGCCACCACCCTCCTCGCGCCACCGCCACGCGTCGCTTGCCCTCGACGCCACCGTCGCTCGCCCTTGACGCCACCACACGGCTGCTCCGACGCCCACTTTGCTCGAGGCCACCTCCTCTCGCCCTCGACGCCACTGCCGTTGACCTCTAGCTCGCTGATCGCCCACAACACCACCGTCGCTCAGGACACCGTCGCTTGATTTTTGAGTAAGTGGAGATTTGCCTGTCTAGCAACATTATGTAGTCGTTACTTTACCAATTTCACGTTTGCACAGTGGAACACACGCCAAAGTGACTGTCTTTTCATGCCTATGTAGTTAATTTGAAATGATATATCTCATTGACTCATGGTTTATTGGAAAAATTTATATATTAGGACTATTTTGCATGGGTTGGGTAATTTGCCGAGCCAATCTCTGTCTTGGGTGATTTTTTTTTGGGAGGGGGGTTGGTGTCATAGAAGTTGGAGAGCAGATTGGTTAAGCCTATTATAGTCCTTGTAGGACATCAGAGAAACAACTTAATTAGAATTACACGAACATCTGAATTGATAGATTTCTTTTTCTCTTTGTAGGTTGGGTTGCTGAGGAAGAATCTCCTTTTGGAAAACTAATTGCTCATTTTCTATTAACTGTTAGTGAAAATGAAGAAATATCAATTGGCTTTAGAAGTCAAAGCTAGTTTCTTGTTTGTTTTGCCCTTAAAGATGAGGATATTTCATTCCTCTTTGGAGCATATGTTAAAGAAATCTAGGAACTCAAATAGTGTGATAGGACAAATGGCAAACTAATAACTATGTTTTGGGCAAAATTCAAGTTGATAGCCTATATTATGAAAGTCACACTATTCTCACTTGCATTTTCTGCGATGCCTATTTATCATCACTTGCATAAAAAGTGTTTAGCAGGTTGAATGTTGTAAATGAGTGCTGAAACACTTATGACAAAAGTGTTGAGCTCACATTAGGATCAAACCACAAGTGGATGTAGTGTATTTATTTATTTTTTTCCCTTCGAAAAACAGGGGTTGACAAGTTGATGTCTACTTATAATACAATTGGATGATTTTAATTTGGCTGACGTCATTGTGATGGCGAAGTTAAAACTGTCCTGTTTTTTTTCCTGATGTCTTGATGTTTGTGCTCTAGGTTCACATATTTGGCCTTAAATTCTCTTCCCTGCTGTCCCAGAGCAGTAGAGCTGTCATTGACTCAGTCAGGGGCTTTCTCGACACTATTGGACCATCAAATTTCAACATCACTTGTAGATTTTAGTGAGATAGCTTTGCAATCTTTCTGGTTCAAAGGTAGGTGATGAAATAAAGACTGAAATTGGTCTACTTTCCCATGGTTCGTGCTGTATTATGTTTCTATACACCATTGATATGTTGTATTTCAACATAATAGACTTAGTTTATGTATAAAAGTGCTGTATTATGTTTCTATACACCATTGGTATGCTGTATTATGATGTGTTAACATTGTTATCAACTAAATTAATTATATTATGTTATTGTTGTGTAGTGCAAAGTTAATGAATCAAGATAACACATCAATGGAGGTGGAGGGACATGAGGAGATGACTCCGATCACGGAATTGGAGTTTTCTGGCCATGAAAATGAAGAAGAGGCACCCCCTACCACGAGTGCCACAAGTAAGGCTGCTTGTCATCTTCCACTTGATAAGAAATATACATCGGAATGTTGGAATCATTATACTAGAATTAATGATAAGGATGGAAAACCAAATCAAGTGAAGTGCATTCATTGTGGGACCATGCTTAAGTATCGTGTTGCTAACGGTGTTTCTGCGATGAGGAAGCACTTGACCACATGCAGGAGGTTCCCCCGTAACGTAGATAAGAGAAAGAAGTTCTTTGCACCACGTAATGTAGACGTGGCTGGCAAGTCAGGAGGAGATTCTACTACCGGTAGTGTCTTATCGACATAGGCGTTTAATCAAGAACGTTGTAGGCGGATGCTTGCTCGGTTCATCATCATTGATGAGCAACCTTTTTCCTTGGTTGAGCGAGTTGGATTTCATGAATTTGTTGGTGAGTTACAACCTCTCTTCAAACATATATCACGTTTCACAATGGCCAAAGATTGCATGAAGTTATACTTAGATGAAAAAACTTCTTTGAAGAATTATTTCCGACAGATTAATTCTAGGATCGCACTCACAACCGATACAAGGAGTTCCATTCAAAATCTGAATTATTTGTGTCTCATTGCTCATTTTATTGATGAAAATTGGAAGTTGCATAAAAGAATCCTCAATTTTGTGGTGATGCATAGTCATAGGGGTAGGGAGATTGGGAGAATGGTGGAAAAATGTATTGAAGAGTGGGAATTGAAAAGAAGGTGTCCACAATCACCGTGGATAATGCTAGCTCGAATGATGTTACAATTAACTATTTGAGGGATAAATTTTCCAAAGAAAAGTCGTCGATATTGGATGGTAGTGTTTTGCACATGAGATGCACAGCTCATATATTGAATTTAATTGTGAGAGATGGCTTGACTACGATACGTGACTCCATTGCACGTATCCGGAATGTGGTTAGATATGTAAAGAGTTCTCCCGCAAGAGCCAATGCATTTCAGACTTGCATTAAGAGTGAAAAGATCACTTATAAGGGTTCGGTAGTTCTTGATGTTGCCACTAGATGGAATTCCACTTATCTCATGTTAGACACGGCTATAAAGTTCAGAAAAGCTTTCCAAAGAATGGAAGAAGACAATATATCTTTTGCAAGTGAGCTGAACCAAGAAACTCCTATTGATGATGATTGGGAAAATACTATTATTCTTTCAGATTTTTTAAAAGTATTCTATGATGCCACCAATCGGATGTCAGGGAGTTCGTATGTTACTTCAAATGATTATTTTGAAGGAATAGCTCTTTTGTATAGATATTTGAAAGATGCGGTCAATGCTTCGGATCCTAGGCTTCAAGATATGGGTGTGAAAATGAAAGAAAAATTTGATAAATATTATGGAAGCTTGGATAAAGTGAATATGATGGTGTTGATTGCGGTTGTGTTAGATCTTAGGGCCAAGTTGAATTATGTGACTTTCTTGTATGCACAAATCTATGATAATGAATTGAAAGTTAAAGAGATGCATTATAAGGTGAATGATGCATTGGAGCGTTTGTATGAATTTTATAAGCAATCTTCTCTTATTTCGAGTGATCAAAATGTTGGTGGCCATAGTTCAAGTGCAAGTGGTAGTGCTTCCAATGTCGATTCGGGTGGTAGTGAAAGAATAAAGAAGTATGACGTCCAAGTTTGGAAAAAAAATGTTTTTATACTCAAATGAACAAGGGTGTGATGACAACAAGTCCGAGCTTGATGAGTATCTTCAAGAAAAAAAATGAAAAGTATCTTAATCTTGACCTTTTGATGTGGTGGAAGACTAATGGCTTAAAATATAAGATCCTTTCTTTGATGGCTTGAGATATTTTGTCCATTCCCGTATCTACCGTTGCTTCCGAGTCAACTTTTAGTACATCGGGTCGTGTGCTTGATGGCTTTCAAAGTTCTTTAACTCCCAAAGTAGTGGAAGCTTTGATTTGCACTCAAGATTGGTTGAGAGCCGTTCGTGTACCGATTGATGTTGAGGAGTGCATCGAGAATGCAGAAAAATTTGAGTTGGGTAAGTGACATTGATTATATCTTTATATATTGTAATTCTTTTTGTATATCTATAAGTGAATATTTTATCTAATCTCTCTTCTTCTGTTTTTTTTAGATATGGATGTTGTTAATGCAGAGATTATGGCCGGTAAATAGAGTTTATCAGCTAAAGAGGAATGAATATATGTGGTAAGTCCATTAGACTTGTTTCTAAGTACAATCAAATGTTCATGCCTCATCTCAATTGTATTATCTAATGACGCCTACCCATTCCATAGGGAAACAGAACTGGACTTATCAGTTTCAAGTGAAGGATCAGATTGGAGCCAAAAGAGAAGTATGCTCACAATACGTTACCTGTTTATGCTGAGTTTTGCTTATCTATATAATTTGATGAGAGTTTTGCTTATCTATATAATTTGATGGTTTCTTTAGGCTTTGAAGCGTAGCAACTATGATTATGAACCTATGCTGCGTTCATGCGGTATAACAATTAGCAATAGCTTTACTCAAGTTGAAGGCCGCGTTCTACCGGCTCCTAAGGTGCCACTGCTAGTTTCCCTTTTGCATTTTGTTTGCTGGATAAAAAAAGAAAAAAGAAAAAAAGAAATTATGTTTGTTTGCAATGGACTGTTAGACAATCATCTGCAATAACACAAACTTCTGTGGCTTCCTTCCCAGCTAAACGTGGGCAATGGAGAGGATTTCTTCCCCCGCAATGGACGGTGGAGCTTTCAGAATAAGGTTATTTGAATTATCTGCCACCAATTATTGTGTTCAATAAGCCTGTTTATGCTATCTTTTCACTCTTTTGCAAAAATTTGTTGAGCCAGCTAAGATACATAAATGGGCTGTGGTGAACTTCTCTGCTCTGTGTGACATGTGTGGGCTTATAAGAGACCTGACTAGATTAGCTGAAATGAAAGGACTTGTAAGTCTTATATCCTGTCTACTGCAACATTTTCCTTGATGACTGATAGATACCTTTTTTATCCCCCGATTGCCATGTTAATTGTGTTTCTTATATCTTGTCCGGTGTCAATTATAATGCAACATCTTCCGATGAGCTAATGAATAGTCTGTGACCATCAATGATGCAGCTCACCGAACAACCTTTTGACGTGTTTGAGGAAAGCCCCCAATTCAAAAGAGCCCCTCCTGCTGTTAGAGTGGATAAAATGTTTGAGGAGATACAGGCTAAACTACCTGGGGTGCCGCTCTTCCTTTTTTGTTTGATTCCTGAGAGAAAGAACTGCCAAATCTATGGTATAGTCCACTGCATCTGTTTGTTTGTATTGCTAAATTCTTGGTTACATATCTATGAATATGATTACTTGTCTTCATTCAATAATTTAGGTCCATGGAAGAAGCAAAATCTTTCTGACTATGGAATCATGATTCATTACCCAGTGCCTTTGTCCCATGAGGATCAATGACCAATACCTTACCAATGTTCTTCTCAAGATTAATGCAAAGGTCAACAATTCTAATGAGTAATTCTTTTAGATCATTTTTGTGTTGTGAGTTAACCAATTGATGATGATTTAACCTGTAGTGGTCCATTGCTCGATGATTATCAAACCATACATTTATACCCATACTTTCTTCCTGCAGCTTGGTGGCTTGAACTCTTTATTGACGGTGGAGCGTTCTTCTATTCTTGTGGTTTCCAAGGTTCCCAGTTCCCACCATGATCCTTGGAATGGATGTGTCTCATGGCTCTCTTGGGCATTATGATATTCCGTCCATTGCTGCGGTGATGTGCTAATTCAGCTCATGTAATTACTTGACATGTAGCTTGTAGCAGGGGCATAATGGCTTATAAGATTCTCTGTCAATTACATCTCAAACGCAGGTGGTAAGCTCTCGCCAATGGCCACTAATTTCTCGCTATAGAGCAACTGTTCGTACCCATTCCCCTAAAGTAGAAATGATAGACTCTCTGTTTAAAAAGGTGTCTGACAAAGAGGATCAACGTATCATAAGGTGAGCTTGTGTTGTCTACTATATTTATATGGGAGAGTGCTTCTACTTAATTTTGAATCATGTGCAAGATCGCATCTTATGACCACATGTGCATCTTCCAATAATTTGTTGCTTTATCCCATATGTCAAGCCTTCTTTCAGTTTCTGATTTTAGAGAGCTTCTCTTGGACTTTTATGTGAGTTCCGGCAAAAGGAAACTTGACCAGATTATCATATTCAGGTCTGTATCTTTAATGATGTGATGTCTTAAGTGTGCCTGATTTAATGCATTATCTATATTACCAATCCTCTTTTAAGAGGACTAGGAGCAATTGAATGCACTCTCCAGAGGGACGAGTGGTGGTGTCTTAGGCCTATGTAAAAGGCACATAAGGTAAAAGGCACATAAGGATATGCATGAGTGATTGTACTTTTGCTTTCACTTACTCAAGTTTGCTCACCCAAACATAAAAGGGACATAATGAGTGTGCTCTAGTATATTTTGGAAACTCTTCCTTCCCCATTTCTCATGAGAAATTTTCGATTTTATTCTCATCGATTGATGGGTAATATTTTGGATTAAAAGTTTTGAGTTGTTCATGAGTGTTTGCAGCAGGATGGCAAGAGTTAAGCTATTCTTCTTTTACTACTCGATTTTCTGCACTTGCCTATATTGCATAATGAAATATGACTTTTCGCTGGATATGGTGAGTAAAGCTGAAAAAATGCCTTATGTTACCAAATTGATACTGTCAAGTGGCTTCTTTTGGTTGTCCTTTTGCAAAGTCAATCCCTAAAGGCTCTTGTTATTTCAGGAATGGAGTCAGCGAGTCTCAATTCATGCAAGTCTTGAACATAGAATTAGATCAGATCATTGAGGTTAGTGTAGTCTGGACTGGATCGAAGTGGAAAGCCGGTTCTCAGTGTTGCTCCACCAATTTATGAGATTAAAGTGTTTTATGCTTGGAATTTTTTCTTCAGGCTTCCATTTTCCTTGATGAGAAGTGGTCCCCCAAATTTGTGGTGATTGTTGCTCAGAAAAATCACCATACAAAATTCTTCCAGTCTGGATCTCCGGAAAATAATGTTCCTCCTAGTAGGCCTTTGCTTAACAGCTTGACCTTGTCTCCACCGAGTGGATCTGCTGAAATTGAACGTTGGTTCTGAGTATTGTTCCACATGTTTACATACTTCAATTTGCAGGAATCGTCATAGACAACAATGTATGTCATCCTCGGAACAATGACTTCTATCTTTGTGCACATGCAGGGATGATAGTAAGTTCCTGCATTAACATATAACCTACTACAGGGGGCATGGGATCTGGTATTTGTTTATTGGTGAATTAACCGGTGTCTGTTCATAGGGAAAATGAGATATGGTATCAGTTTATTGGTGAATTAACTGGTTTAGCTTGGTTTCATAGTACTACTATTGTCATTGCTATTTAGATTAGTTTGCTGTCATGGTTATGGTTTTGTTATCTTTCTCATTGTGGTGATGTTATTAGGTACGAGAGTGGCCCTTCCTGGAGTCTTTCTGTACTCACGCCGTGAAACGCATTAAGCCCAAGCCAAAGATTGCTTGAGCCTTGAAGGACCATCAATGCAAATTTTGTCGTTAGCTTGGATTAGGCAATCAATCCGTTCAATCTCAGTTGTACTCGAGAATATCTGGCAGGTCACGCAGGAACCAGATCTTCTGTTTGCCCACTGCACTCTTCTCTTCCTCATTCCATTATTCATGATTTCATTGATCTAGGAAATGGCACTCCACCTAAAGTTTCTGCTCATATGGAAAAGCTTCATGAAGATTTGCAGGCAAGACATGAAAACCAGAGTGCTGCTTTTCCAAGAGTGGACTATCCTGATTCTAGGAAGCAGGGCTTTGTTGTTGTTCCAGAGCCTTCTCCTGAAATAGTTGTCCAGCAACATTTTATGCCAGCTCAAGCCCAGCCTAAATTGGAGGCCAAGGCTAGCAAGCCAGTTACTACCGATTCTTGTCCCGTAGGAGGCGAACACCTCGATCATCGGATTCGAACACCAGGTTCATGAATTTTCAAAAGAATATTCTCGATTTCGTGGTGTTGAATCTAGAGTAGACAATCTGGACTATTCTATTTCCATGGATCCTGTAAAGCCCATTGATAAGAGAATGGAAAATCTACTGATAAGGCCCCTTGAGATGCCGGCCATTGAGCATGGTAGGTTGCCAAGTGAAGAACAAAGAAAGGCAGAGATATTGAAGCAAAAGGTACAGAAAAATCTGAAAGGGGACATTTTCCCCGATACTTCCTATATGTTTTCTCAAACTACTCAAGCCACAATTTCCGAGTCCTCTGCCCTTTCGGCACCTGAAGTTCCTTATTTGCGTGATATTCGACCGGTGGAATTCCAAAACATGTCTCAAGCACCTAATGTTGGTATCCCAAGATCAAATTCACAATCCAGATAGTTGTCCAAGCGAGAACCTGAAATTTTAATCATGATACTCATTTTTCTCCTCCAAAACCTACCAAAATTGCACTAAGAAAAGAAGGCCTTGGAGCTAAGGATCAATTCTTGGATAACCGTTCTGCAAAGGTCGGGGACTTGAATGCAAAACTACAGTTGGAGGATGGAGTCCAGCAACCATTCAATAATCTCGCAAACTATGTCAATTTAGAACATTTTCCATCTTCCGAAGGTTGTTCTTTATAGGACCGATATTCTATGTTTCTAAAGTTAGTTTTCTGCTTTTCCCCTTTATAAATATATATTTTTTATAGTTGTTTAATTTCTCTTCTGAAGGTTCAACAGAGGATCTCATCAAGCAAGATCTTCGAAATGTTGCTTTGAGGATGTAGCTGCTTACATTTTCTTCGATCGGCTCTTCCTTCTAATCCTGATTTAACAGTTTATGAAGGAAATGAGTCCACTCATGAAGCATACCGGGATAAAAATGTGCAACAAGAAGCTGACACTGAGGTGATTGAGCTCTTTTGTGTTCATAAAGTGTTTGTATACATGAGGTTGCTTTGTCCTTCAAGTGCATTCATTTTGATGATCATGTACATCTGACATTTTCATGTAGGATGCTAATTCTATAGTGGCGAGAGGATGAATTTCGGGTTTCCGTATCGATGGCATTGGTCGCTTGCAAGTGAGAGATTTGCTTCACTATGATACATGTTTGGTTTTCTTGGGACTCATTTCTTAATTTGCTTGGATTTCCATTCTGCAGATAATTAAGAACGGTGATCTTGAAGAGTTGCGAGAATTAGGTTCTAGCACTTATGGGACTGTTTATCAAGGAAAATGGAGGGGTACTAATGTAGCCATCAAAAGAATCAATGATATTGATAAGTGCTTTTCTGGGAAGCCCTCAGAGCAAGAGCAAATGGTATGGATCTTCTTGCTTTTTGTTGTTTTTGATATTTAATAGTATTCTTTTTGAATCCTTGGCACTATTGCTATCTTTGAGACAGAGATATGATTTCTGGAATGAGGCAATCAACCTTGCTGACTTGCATCATCCAAATGTGGTGGCCTTTTACCTCCTCTTCGTTCTCAGTGGAGGGATCATCCAGCCATTCCAATTTCCAGCAGAGGAGTGCTGACTTTGGCGAAAATCTTTGGGAACTTGAAGACACTTTATCAGAAGCTACATCAAAGCATGAGCTATGAGTCTTTTGCTGATTTAAACAAGTTTTCCCAGGTATGCCACCTGCATAAAGTTAGTAGGATAGCAGGGAATGCACAATTTTTCCCAAGACATCATTTGATAGAAACGTGCGGGTGAACTAACCTTTATGATTTTATGAATTCTGTGTTCATTATAAGTAGATGAAGCTAAGTTTGGCTCTTATGCCTACAAAGTGCAATTATGGCCATTGTCAAAGCACATTTCATCCATCATGTGCTCGAAGTATTGGCTCTTATTACACTCATGAATGTAAAAACAGCTTGTTTATTACTTCTAAAATGATGTTTGCTGTTTGTGTTATATTATCTTCGATGAATGACAAGTTTGTTTATTATTGCTGCATTCATTTTCATTTTTTGTAACTAAAAATGAAAAAAAAAAAACTTGTTGGAACACGGAACCAACCCGGAACCTGTGATGGGGTAGGTTCCGGTTCTCGGTTCGACGGGTAGGTTCCAAGTTCCAAAAAATGAGGAACCTGTACCCGATGGTAGGTTTTAGGTTCCAAGCGGAACCTATAAGGAACCGGGCTTGGAACCTGGAACCGCTCACCCCTAACTATGACGTCGGCCGGCGGTTGCCCACGCACGCACAGGGCACGTGCCGGTCGGTCGGCCCGGTCCGACCGGCTCGATTGGTCCGACCGGCCTCATCGGTCCGACCAACCCGACCCGACCCGAATGACCCAACGACCCGTTGACCTGACACGGTCAACCGTTGACCGGCATTGACCTCCGTTGACTTGAGTTGACCAGCGTTGACTGTTGACTTTGATCGTTTAAAAAAAAAAAGAATATGTTTCTTTTTCTATTATGTCTATGTGGGTTATAAGTAATCCAATTTCTATTATGCATTTGTTGCATGAATCATGGAAAATTATGTATTTTCCCTTATGTACATTATGGATTATAAGTGATTCATTTATAGTTCTGCATTTGTTGTAGGAACTATGATGCGTTATGCACGGATACCTGCAATCCCGAGAACGGACGAGGGAAGTGCAAGACTTAAAATGCTAATGACAAAGTTAGCTAATTATCAGTGGCATAACGGTGATTTAGTATCACATGTGGTCAGGGTCAATCAGATGATACAGGAAATCATTTGGAATGGTTATCTTATGCCGAATTTTGAGAAGATGTCGGCTTTGATAAACATTCTTCCACTTGAATGGCTAGCAGTGTTAGATCGGCTATGGGAGGTCAATGTGGTCCCGGGATATAGAAGGTTAGTGGAAGCTTTTGTTAGAGAGTACTATAGGATTGAGTTAATCAAAACTTCAACCCTTAGATTGAGTGCCACATGGCGCAGATTGAATGCACCTTGGAGGCGACATGAAAGCTCTCCAAAAGTTTTTTCATGGTTGGCAAATGTACCTTCAAATTTCTTAGATATTTTGACTGATAGATTAGAAGGGACCTTCCCTATTTATTTCTTAGATTAGTTTGAAATGTTTTTGAATATAAATATCTCTTTCTATGTTGATATTTTTCCTCTGTATATATTGCTTAGTGTAATGAATAGTTGTATTATGTGAAAACATTGTTATTCTATTGGATGTTAGATATTATTTGCTTTCTGTTATTGTTGACTACTGTGGGTAGTTCATGGAAGTTTTTGTAACTTCATAGAATCTATTTTGCATAAGACAATTATATTAATAATAGTTTTAAGTTATGATTTTTGGAGGATAATTAGAAACGTAGTGACCTTTTGATTCTGAAACCTTACTTGAAATTATTCATTGATATGATGGGTTTGTGCAAAGTGGATGTATAAATGATAGGCATTAGTTATTCGTGCATATATGTCGATGTGTTTAGATCGATGGTTTCAAAGAACTAAGAACGTAATTGCTGATATGAACGGCAACAATTGTGAAATATTGAATATGAAGATTCAATACGTGCTGGAAAAGCAAGAAGCACTAAAAGCTCTTGATCATATTATGGAAGATCTTAGGGATGCCGTGTGCCACCTTGAGCTAGTAGAGGACCGCCTAACGGCATTTGAGTCGAAAATAGACATTTGCAATGCTGGTTCTAGCTCAGAAATGGCTTTGAGCTATAAGCGCAAGCGTATTGATTCGTTTAATATGTGGGATTGCAAAGGATCAAGTCCTTGTTGCAAGAAATCAAGAGTTAACCAACACAAGAGAGGAAAACGTCATCAAGTGAAGAAAATGTCAAGGGTGAGGTGTTACAATTGTGACAAGAAGGGTCACTATGCTCGCAATTGTTGTAAGCCGAAAAATGTAAACATCTCTTGTACATTTGAGAATTTTGCTTATGTGTCAAGTTCTGTATTATTGGCTGAATCAAATCCTTTGTGGACTGTAGATTCAGAAGAAACAGACCATGTAGCGAAGGATAGAGAATCATTCGTGGAATTTCGACGATACCAACTGGAACTAAGTGGATCTATGTAGGAAATAACTCCAGAGCTGAGAGTTAAAGGAATTGGCACTTGCCAATTGAACATGCGTGGTGGACGCACCCTGCTCCTACATGATATTCTATATGCTCCGGAGATTCGTCGAAATTTAAGTGTCTGTTTTGATGTTGGTTAAACTTGGTTTTAGTGTGAACTTCTGTAATAGCTGTGTAGATTTGTATTTGGATACAAACTACTATGGTTGTGGTCACTTTCTGGATATTTTTATTGTACTAGATGATGTTGACTGTGGTGATGTCAATATTTTTTATTCCATTGTTTCACGTCTTCTACTTAATATGATAATGATGTGATTATGTGACATGCTAGACTTGGTCATATTGGCCAACAACGAATGAATAGACTAGCCAAAGAGGGCTTGTTGGGCAACATTGAAAAAGTCGATTTGCCCATATGTAAGCATTGCCTAGAAGGGAAAACGACAAGGAAACCATTTGAAAAAGATAAAAGAGCTAAATTTCATCTGCATTTAATCCATTCTGACGTCTGTGGTCCAATAAATGTGAGAATAAGGCATTGGGCTGTTTATTTCATCACTTTTATAGATGATTATACTCGATTCGGATATATCTATTTGATTTCTCATAAATCTGAAGCATTATGTTGTTTCAAAAGGTTTATGAACTTGGAAGAAAATCAATTAGACAAGAAAATAAAAGCATTGAGATTCGATCGAGGTCGAGAATATTTATCTGATGAATTCAGAAAATTATGTGATGAAAAATGAATAAAAAGACAGTTATCTGTTCTATATACTTCTCAACAAAATGGTGTTGCGGAAAGAAGAAACAGAACCCTACTGGAAATGGTTAGGTCCATGATGGTGCATGCTAACTTACCTATCACTTTTTTTGGAGTGATGCGTTGTTATCTGTTGCCTATATACTTAACCGGGTGCCTTCCAAATCAGTAACTTCCACTCCATATGAGTTATAGATAGGTAGAAAACCGGACTTAAGTTTTCTTAAACCATAGGGTTGTGCTGCCTATACTCATGAGTCCTCTCACAAGTTTGGGAAATTGGGTCCCAAAGGAAAGATGAGTATTTTAATGAGATACTCCGAACACTTGAAAGGGTATGTGTTCATAGGTGAGCAGGAAAGTGGGAGTATAACTGAATTTGAATCACGGGATGTCACATTCTTAGAGGATGAATTTCCTAAGAAAGGCGAAATAGGTGATGATTACTCCATATTTGAAACATTGGATCAAGATAATGATATTAGTGGAGTTCATCCAAGTGGGAGTAATATGAGAAGTGATGAATTGAATTCAACTCATTCTCAATTGCAACCACATGATGAGACGACGTCATCATTATCTAATCCTAGTGGGAGCATAATGGGGAATGATGTGCTAAGTGTACAATCTCCCATATGGCGAACAAGTCGCCAAAGTATTCCCATCGACGTTTTGACATTGAAGGGGAAACTTTAATGATTGCTCCACAAGATGAGGATAAGCCAATAAATATTAATGATGCTCTAAATTGCTCTAGTAAGGAAAAATGGATTCATGCAATGGAAGAGGAAATGAGTCAATGAAGTCAAATCATGTTTGGGAACTGGTTGATCTTTCAAAAGAACATAAAGCTATTGGGAACAAGTGGGTTCTCAAAATAAAGCGAAAGGCCATCAGCCTTGTGAAAGGCATAAGGCTCGCTTTGTGACGAAAGGGTATAATCAACTAGAAGGAATTGATTATGAAGAAACATTTTCTCCTGTAGTGAGATTTACCTCGATTCGCATTATTCTGGCAATAGTGGTTAGTATGGATCTTAAGTCACATCAAATGGATGTAAAGACTACTTTCCTCAATGGAGAATTAGAGGAAGAAATATATATGGAACAACCTACTGGTTTCATAGTGAAAGGCCAAGAAGAAAAGGTATGTCGACTTTTGAGGTCGATATATGGCCTTAAGTAGTCGTCAAGACAATGGTATATATGTTTTCATAATGCCATAATGGCATATGATTTGACAATGATTGATGAGGATCATTGTGTATATATCAAAAGATCCAAGGATCAATTTGTGATCATATCATTATATGTTGATGATATACTAATTGCCGGAAGTAATATGGAGTTTTGTTAATACTGTCAAGAGTTGGTTGTCTTCCAACTTTGAGATGAAGGATATGGGTAACGCTGCATATATTCTTGGAGTTAAGATTTCAAGAGATCGTTCGAAGAGATCGTTGTCTCTTTCGCAAAAAACATATATAAATAAGGTTCTTGAACGATTTCGTATGCAAGATTGTAAACCCATAGATACTCCTATTACAAAAGGTGAAGGATTGAGCCATAACTATGTCCAAGGACTCCACAAGAGAAGGAACAAATGAAACATGTTTCTTATGCTAGTGATGTTGGGAGCTTGATGTACGCTATGATAAGTACAAAACCTGATATATGTTTTGCAGTTGGAATGGTGAGTAGATACCAATCCAACCCAAGTCTAGCACATTGGAAGGCCGTTAAGAGAATACTGAGGTATCTAAAGGGGACTGCTGATTATACGCTGAGTTATTAAGGAAATGATCTGCAACTCTAAGGCTATTCTGATGCTAATTGGAGAGGAGATTTAGATGAAAGAAAATCTGCCTCGGGGTTTGTTTTATTACCGAATAATGGCACCATATGTTGGAGCAGTAAGAAACAAAAGTGTATAGCCTTGTCCACGATGGAAGCTAAGTTCGTGGCATTATCAGCAACAGTATAAGAAAGTGTTTGGCTTAAGAGATTTTTGGATCATTTATGTGTTATTGGAAGTGCTGCAGATTCATTGTTGGTTAACTGTGATAACCAAGCAGCAAAAGTGTACGCCAAAGATCCAAAATATTATGACAAGACCAAACATATAGATACCAAGTATAATCTTGTCAAAGATATGATTGCATGAAAAGATGTGAACTTACAGTACATATTACACATAGAATGGTAGCTGATCCTATGACAAAGCCAATACCTAGAGATGTGTTTTGTGGTCATATGAAATCTCTAGGATTGCGTAGAGGCTAATGTACTAAATATTGTAATTTTCTTAAGTGTTCACATTTGATAAATTTGTGTTTTCATCATTAATGCTTATGAATCTTTGTTTGATCTTTATGCATCTTAATGCTCAGTGTATTACTTTAAGTTGAGAAAGTATGTCGGACAGATATAAGATTAACCCACACACACAAGTAATCGCCTTTATTTACTATGTAATAAATAGAGATGAGACTGTTTTTAAGCTTATTATCTAAGTGATAATCGAGAGCCCAAGCTTAAAATACGTTGTCGCCTTAACTGGGTGTTAAGATGAGGACATGATAATTACTATGTCCGAAAGTAAAATACCCCACATATTTTACTTTATCTGTCTAAGATGCCAGATGTGAGTTTTGATGAATTTTGTGAATAAGTAGATACATGAACTCAAGTTAGACATTGGGTATGTCTGAACTATCATCTGTACGGTATTGAAAGGTGTAGACATACGCTCTATGGGAAATGAGTTAATACCGTAATACGTATTTCATACTACGTATGCATGAGATGACCAATAAGAGTGACAAAAGTTTGATCTCAACTTTTATGTCGTGTGAGACTTTTGAGGAAAAGAGTTCCTCAATTTTTAATGCTTTCATGACTCTTACTTATTCTCAAGATTTCTATTTAGTGTTTGCTATCTTAGGATGTTACCAATGGTCATGAGTTTGATTCGATCTAATGGGACATTTCTAGAAAAGCAAGCTGAACTAAAATTGAGAGTTTGAAGGAAAGAGGAAGATTGAATTTGGAGAATCACATTGTAGTTTTGTATTCACTGGTTAACCAATTATGACTGTCTTTAGGATAATCATAATTGTGAATACAATATATATATCATTGTTTAAAAGAGATCAAGAGAGATATAAATGTGATCGATCGATCTAGGGTACTGCATACTAAATCTACTCAAGATGTGATGCCCATTATGAGCTACTATATATTCCTAACGGATGTATGGCAACGAGCTCTTAAAGTATGCTAGTCACACGGGCTATTCACCAGTATGGATATTGCAGTGAGGAAAAGAGGATTCTGTTCGGCCCACCATGTTAAGTGGGAGTCTATGATGGATTTTTCTCTGATGGGGCTGAGTAAGGCCCGTCCGCCCATGTTGGTTTTGGACCACCATGTGCGAGTGGGAGATGATGGATTTTTCTTTATTGATGGGCCTGAGTTGGCCCGTCCACCCATGTTGGGTCCAAAAGGCCCGGCCCGTGAGTTGAGGGCCCATGGAGGAAGTTATTTAAAAATAAAAGAAAAATCAGAGAGGCATTTAATTAGAGATTAAAGGGTTACGTATCCAAAAAGGAAAAAGTGAGATTACGCTCTCTGCCTCTCTGACTGACGTTCGCTCTCTGACGCACGACCGCTCTCTCCCGAAGAAAAGTTTATCCTCTGAAGAACGGCGTGGTTTATCCCTCTTTGATTCGCAACACCGGGGTTTAGTTTATGGAAACAAGATACGTTCGTTTATGTGACGTGCCTTAGGATCGGTGATTCATGAATTTCTTGGGCTTCGCTTCCGCTACGTTTGTGATTGATTTCGTGTCGAATCAACGTTTTTGGGAATCCGTTTCCCGAATAACAACCCAACAGAATCCGACAAGGTTATCCTGTCGAAAAATGGGTTGTTTGTTGGGAAGGGTTATGCCAATGATGGCATGTATCAACTGAGTATCGATAATATTATTTCTACTTCTGCTTATATTGTCGAGTCTTCAACTTTATGGCATAGTAGGTTGGCACATATAAATATTCGTTATTTGAAGAATATGAGAAAATTAGACTTGATAAATTTTAATGGTGAATTTGATAAATGTGAAATATGTGCTAAGTCAAAACTTACTAAGAAGCCATTTCCTAGTGTTAAAAGAAATTCGAATTTATTTTTGGTTCAATGGAATTTAATGGTATGCTAACACGTGGAGGTAAAAGCCTAAAAGGTATTTTATTACCTTTGTGGATGATTGCAGTAGGTTCTTATATGTTTATCTCATGAGATCGAAGGATGAAGCATTTACCATGTTTAAGAAATATAAGGCTGAAGTAGAGAATCAATTAGAAAAAAAAATTAAAGTTCTACAATCAGATAGAGGCGGAGAATATTTCTTAAATGAATTCTCTTCATTTTGTGAAAAACATGGTATTATTCATCAAGCTTCAGCACCATATACTCCGCAACAAAATGGTTTAGCTTAAAGAAAATATCGATCTCTTGAGAAATGGTTAATTGTATGCTTTCAAATTCAAAGCTACCAATTAATCTTTGGGGAGAAGCATTACTTTCTGCATGCTATATTAATAACAGAATACCTTCCAAGAAAAACGACATAACTCTTTATGAAATATGGAAAGGTAGAAAGCCAAATTTGTCATATCTTAAAGTGTGGGGGTGTTTGGCATACTACCGAGCTCCAGATCCTAAGAGAACAAAGCTCGGTCCTAGAGCAATCAAATGTGTTTTCGTTGAGTATGCTGAAAATAGTAAAGCTTATAGGCTTCTTGATTTAGAGTCTAATGTCATAGTAGAATCGAGAGACGTTGAATTCTTTGAGAATAAATGTTTTACAAGTTATGAAATTATTGAAAATAATTCAAGATCTATGGAAACTCAAAGTGATTCTCAAGAGAAAGAAACGAATGATTCTAAAGACATGAATGCCCTAAATAGTGAATTTGATTAGGCTATCTGTATTCTTTTTATATTTGGTAGGATGACGCCCACATATTTTGTCTAGAAGATCAAATCAGAGGTGAAATCAGGGGAGTTCTGGACCTCACAGAAAGAATTTTACTCCAGTTTGGCTTTAGCAAATACGAGGTTAATCTATCTACCAGACCAGAGAAAGCTGTCGGGGATGATGATATATGGGACAAGGCTACAACTGCTCTTAGAGAAGCTTTAGACGACAAAGGATGGAGCTACCAAATTGATGAAGGTGGCGGTGCATTTTATGGTCCAAAGATTGATCTTAAGATTCAGGATGCTCTTGGAAGGAAGTGGCAGTGCTCGACCATACAGGTAACTTCTAAGCATTCAGAACTCAAGCAAGCTGAGTTTTAACGCGAGTTTAGACTTTGAAAGGATGGTTTTAGTGAATGATTCTCTTTATACTTATGCATGCTTTTATGGGTTGTTTTGTCCAGAATGAGATGACTATACGATTAAAAATAGAGAGATGATGGTTACCATATGGTTGAATCAGGACTAAGCATTCATTTTATCTCAAGTATCTTGCTTGAGCTTTTCATTTATCGGTGACTCCATTTTATCATCTGCAGGTTGACTTTAATCTTCCCCAGCGGTTTGATATTGAAGAAGTTCATGAACAGAGAGAGAAATGGAGAGAGAGCAAGAGAAAGATTTGATGAAAATGCTTCTTCTGTTATACCATTTCTCGAGAATTTACAGTATGAGAGATCTCCTTTTATATCTCTACAAGTTCTCTCACAATGTATCTGTTTACAGTTATTGAACTGTTGAAGAAACTGTAACTACCCAACTGAAAGAAAAGACTAACCGATTACTGGTCAAAAGAGGAAAAACAGAATGGAAGGAAAAAGAGTACAGAACAGAGTGAAAGGCTTAGCAGACTTCGCAGCCTATCCACATGCAATATCACAATCTGTATTATCACCCTTCTTCTTTTCTTTCTCTATTTTTAGCAGTAGTTCCTCTTCTTTCTGTACACTTCTCGGCATCATTCATACATTCAGCTTCTTCCTCATATGTGCTCTTGGCTCCTGTTCTTGATGTTTGATGTAGATTTTTGTTCTTGATGTTTGCTGTAGTCTTAACAGATATTACCTATGTGGACTCAACTTTAGAGAAGAAGCGGCCTATCATGATCCACAGGGCAGTGCTTGGATCCCTTGAGCGGTTCTTTGGGGTCCTTATAGAGCACTATGCAGGAGATTTTCCATTATGGCTTTCTCCAATACAAGCTCGAATTTTGCCAGTTACGGACAACCAGGTGAGAACCCAGCAAGAACTTTCTTGGCTATGATCTGTTGGGCATGTCTAGCCTCTGGAGGGTGATTCAACACCGTCATGTCAATTTCCTTTGGTTCAGTCTCCCTCTAAAACCGAGTTGCTCGTGTTTAATGCAGCTCGATTTCTGCAATGAGGTGATGCGAAAATTGAAAGAGAATGAGGTTAGAGCTGAAGTTTGTCATGGTGAGCACTTGCCAAAACTTATCAGAAATGCCGAGAAGCAGAAGATACCGTTGATGGCAGTTGTGGGCCCCAAGGAAGTCGAAACTGGAACCGTGACGGTCAGGTCTAGATTTGGCGGGGAACTCGGGAGTATAACCATCGATGACTTTATCTACAGAATCACAAAGGCCAGCGAAAACAGAACCTCGTTTTGAATTTCCCGAGAATGAAAAAGGAGCCGGTAGGCCCTGTTTATTTTGCAAAGGCGAATACAACTGGTAGGAAAATAAAAGAAGGGGAGCAAAAAACTGCGATATAGATAACGATTTGAGCACTGGCGGGTTATTGTAAAAAAAATTTTGCTGTACATGTGTTCATCAGAGTTCTGTATATATTCCACTTATGAAGAACGGTATCGATATCTTTCCAAGCTTCTAATGAACGACACTACTTGTGTTTGAGAGGCTATCGACGCCAGCACAGCTGCGCAGCCTGCCCAAGCCGGGTTCGGCCAAGGCCTTACATGAGAAAGACTATCTTTGGTCTTGGCTCGGCTGCAAACTGCCTATATGAATTATGACATTGGCAAATTTGGGCAACACTTTAGGCCCGACCTTCGGATCTGTCCGAATCTGCCCAATGGTATAACCTCTGACCCTGATATTCCACAAGATTGGAGGAATATTGCTGAAAGTCACAATGTTGGGAAGCTGCTTTATAATCCAATGTTCGTTGATTGTTCATTTTGATTGTCTAACCACTCAGTTTATCCTCATTCGCCAGTACTAGTTCACTACTTAGGATAAGATATTGGTTTTGCAGTTTCAGGAAACTCGACGCCGATTTTGCACAGATCTTTTAGTACTCCTTTTTTCCATTATCCTGTCGCTAATCGGTTCTTCTACTGGGATTGCTCTATTTTGCATTTCTTGAACCTGAATATGTTCTCCGCGGACCTCGAATTTAGAGACCTCCGGCAAATACAATTGCCTCATAGGACCATGTACTATCTGGGTGAGCAAACGAGATATTAAGTCAGGCGATGTTGCTCAAGCTCGAACTATGTTCGCTTTAAGGATTCAAACTAGAAGAAATCTGGAGAGGTAAAGCCATTGAAAGTCAGGCAAGACTTCTGAAAAATTGAAGAGGATGGTTCATTTCACGGGTCATTCCTCAGTTCACTGAGGAGGATAACAACCCTGAGAGTTTATCGGACTATTAACGGGAATTTCATGGCCCTTGCACATCTCTTTATCGTCCATTTGCAAACTATTCTTATGCTTGGCCTTATTTAGTTCAAATCAATCTTCAACATCCATAATGTGATAGACTAGCCAATAATAGTATCTCCAAGTCGAGCCACAGGAATGAAACCCTTCACAATGGAGTGGCTAATTATAGTTCAAACTTCATGTTGTTTTGAGCTGCCGCACTCGATTATAAAAGGGGCATTTGTGCAAGTTATGAATATCTCAATCGTTCTTAGTGAGGGATCTATAACGAGGAAGCCAAGGAAAGGAGACAGCAGTGGGTAGAAATGGGCAAAGGATCAATTTTACCTGCTGCAATTGCGCTTCTGTTCTTTGCTTCCACAGCTAGGTCCCTAGTTTTTGATGTCACGAAATATGGCGTGGGCGGTGGCACGAGTTCGGATATCTCCCAGGTACCGGAATATCTCCGAGGCAATCATTCGTGTCAGTCCTGTGGATATTGTGTGAATTATCTAGTCTGATGTTGATTTTCTGCTCAAAAAGGCTTTGGTTAGCGCATGGAAAGAGGCCTGCGCGGCAACAGAGGCCAGCAAAGTCTTGGTACCGGCGGGGACATACGTGTTGCGGGAAGTGGTCTTAGAAGGTCCTTGCAAGAGCTCGATCGAGGTCCAGGTCGATGGCACACTCAAGGCCCCTGCAGATCCTACACAAATGAAGACCGATTCGTGGGTCCTGTTCCAGGGCGTCGACCTGCTCACGTTGTCAGGTAGTGGAACTTTTGACGGTCAAGGGAAAACGGCGTGGACGAAGAATGACTGCCACCTAAAGACGGATTGCGTGACCCTTCCTATAGTAAGCTTGTTTCGATCTTCATTTTAGATTGTTAACTGCAAAATTATAGTGCCTTCAATTGAAAACTTCAAAGAGTAGTACATCAATTTTCACAGCTCCATACTTACCTCTACCAAAAAAAAAAAAAAAAAAAAAAAAAAAAAAAAAAAAAATTCACAGCTGAATAATCAGTGAAGTCTTTGTCTGCAATTCTTGCTATATGGAGACATTAATTCTATTTACCTTGTTTGAAATGAATAGAACTTACGGTTCAACTCTGTCACCAATGGCATAGTCAAGGACATAACTTCCCTCGACAGCAAACAGTTCCACGTGAATGTTTTGAACTGCAAAAACCTCACGTTCCAACATGTTACCATCACCGCACCCGGAGATAGTCCCAACACGGATGGAATCCACATTGGTCGCTCGGCTGGGATCAACATTATCGACACCGGCATCAAGACCGGGGATGATTGCATTTCCATCGGTGATGGCAGTGAGCAATTGACCATCACAGGAGTAACTTGCGGGCCTGGTCATGGCATTAGTGTAGGGAGTCTTGGAAAATACCCAAATGAACAGCCTGTGACCGGCATTCATGTAAAGAACTGCACGATTACTGGCACGATGAACGGCCTTAGGATCAAATCATGGCCTGCTTCTCCTGCCGGAACCGCATCGGATATGCATTTCGAGGATATTACACTGGACAATGTTGGAAACCCGGTCATCATAGATCAGCAGTACTGCCCATGGAATCAGTGCACATCGAAGGTAACCAAAGAACCATTCTCATAGGATACTTGCCATACGATCGTGCGCTTTGACCTGAGGTTCAGTTTTCGATTGTTCCATGCGATTTTTTCAGGCTCCGTCCCAGATAAAGATAAGCAACGTCAGCTTCAGCAGAATCCAGGGAACTTCTTCAACACAAGCCGCAGTTACTCTTGCTTGTAGCAGCCAAATCCCGTGCACGGAGGTGGTGATCAGCGACATCGATATCACGTACCAGGGTCCCGAGGGTCCTGCTACATCCGTATGTTCCAATGTCAAGCCCACGATCTCCGGCAAGCAGAACCCCGCAATCTGCGCCAGTGCGGCGGCAAGCCCCACGGCAAGCCCCACGGCAAGCCCCGTTTCTCAGTAAACGAAATACTTGTAGCACGGTGATCACAGAGTTGATGGGGGGATTTAGACCGTCTCCTATTCATTCCTGTCGGCTTCTTAATCTAGCTGATGTTAAAATTACCGGGTTAGAGTAAGATAACCGGCTGTAGAAATAAGAGATCCGCCTGTCGTGTGACTGCAATTTTAATGAGTGAAGATTTTCCGTTGATTTTGGCAGTTAAAGTCGTTATTTTCTATTTAAGTCACTGTCATTCCCAACCCTTGCCCGGTAGCCGGGCGAATAATTTAGGACCTTTTTAGTAATTCTCCCAATTCTTTGTGGCCAAAGCAAAGTGCCGTGAACTCTTCTTCTCCACAAGGCGTATCGTCAAGCCCTTTGCTTGCTTCTGTGCTCCCAAGTCCCAAGAGCTGCGCGACGAAATGGCCTTCGGGGCACGCCTAAAAGGAAGGCCCTCTCGATCTCATGCGCGATTGTTCTTGCCCCTTCCCAATTTGCTTCGGTCACTGTAGTTTGAGAAGGCTTGCTTGAATTTTTAAGAAACCAATTTTTTTTTCTTTTTTTCTTTTTTCCCTCTTTTCTTCAAAGAGCAAAGTTAAGAAAGAAGAACAAAAAGTTTTTTAAAAAATGAGTGAAGATATGAAAAATCTACGAACTGGAAAGAACAGGATTTCGATCTTCCACAAATGTCACTCGTCGAATTCTATATCTCTCCTCCTCCTCCTTTTCCTTTTCCTTATCTTGCTCCTTCTCCTTCTCCTTCTTCTACTTTGATAGTTAAGCTGTGATTCCTTAGGGTGCAAATGATAACATTTCAATTCCAGAGCACAATTTTTTTTTATTGAAATAGTTCTTTTTTATTTCTATTCCACGAAATAATTCTTGAGTAAAATAAAGCGTTTGGTAACCATATAAAATTTCTATTCTCGGAATTGGAAAAGAAATAAGAATGCGCTTGATATGATCCATAAAAAAATAGGAACGCGTTTGACTTTCGCTGCTTGTCGAACATTGTTGATCGCCAATTGCCGTCGCCACCCTCCCACAGCCGCTGATTGGCTCGACAGTCGACGAGCGGCAAGCGAGCAATAGCAATCGGCGGCGGGGGCAATCGGCGAGGCGGCGGCAAGGGGCTACAAGCCAACATACGGATTGGAAGAAGAAGAAAAAAAAAAGAGAAAAAAAAATATTTCTACAAATTATTCCTAAGAATAAGAAGTTTTTGTTCCAAATCTATTATCCGGTTATTTTTCTATTTCGGGAATAGAAAAATTAGTTGGCGTTTTTTTTTAGTCGAAAGAAAAATTAGTTGACATTTTTTTACCAAACGAATTTATGTTCTTTTTTTATCCAAAAAGCAAAGAACAAAAGAACATGGGAACAAACCATTGCCCGCGATGGCTAGAACTTTACTCCCCCATCCGGGGGGAGGGATTCGAAATCCCGCGTCCCCATTGCACGACTCACCCACGACTGGCCCTATGGTGGTGGCTCAGTTCGCCCTGGGTTTATGCCGTCGGCTACCGGCTGTATGGTAGTTCCCAAGTCACCAAAAAAATAAAAAATAAAAATAAGGGAACAACAACATTCCCATGCACTACCTTAGGTAGGGCATGCAAACGTTTCGTTTCATGGTTTTCGCTCTTTTGTTCCCGGAACAAAAAAAAGAACAAAACCTGTTTGCTAACGCCACATTGTTTTTTTGTTCCTGGGAATGGTTTGGGAACAGAAACAAGAAGCAAAAAAAGTTGCTTCTTGTTCCCGAGAACAATTTCTAGAAATAAACTGATTTTCTTTTTTAATTTTCTTTTATTTCCTTTCCTTGCCGCGACCACCGTCAACCGCCCGGCCACCGCCCACCGCCGCGCCGCCGGCCGCCGCGCGCCGCCCCGCCAGCCGCCCTTTTCGCCCACCACCCCGGCCGTCAACCGTCACCGCGCCACGGAGCCCATCGCCCCCCCCCCGCGCCATCGCCCGCCGTCCTCTCCGGCCATCAATCACCAGCCGCCACCGCCGGATTGCCGCCCTCTCTCCAGCCGCCGTCGCCACACCACCGCCGACCGCCGGGACGGCGGCCGAGTGGCCGCGAGAGGGGCGGCCGATGGGCTTCCGGGCGGTGACGGTCCGGGCCGGCGGTGGTGCGGCGACGGAAACCGGAGGCGGCGGCAATCCGTCGGCAAGATTAAAAAATGAATAAATACAAAAAAGAAATTGTTGCGTTATCAAACACATTTCTATTCTTTTTCTATTCCAAGAGTAGAAATTTTGTGTTCTTCTACTCCAATGAGGCTTTTGTTCCCCGAGAAAAAAAACCATTTCTGAAAAAAAAAAACTCTTCCCCGGAACAGAAGCGTTTGCATGGGATTAAGGGATTATTTCATTTTCAAGTCAACTTGAGGAACAAAAAGAATGAACAACGCTGTTTTGGCCCTTTTTTACCATGTCAGTCGAAGATTATCCACTTTAACCACAACAAGTCATGTAAGATGAATAGTCATAATAAGCATTCGAGGGGATAATTATTTTTAAAAAAAATCATATATCTATTATATTTGTGTCAATTGAGTTCTAAAACTTTTCACATTTGCCAATTAAATTAATCTGATCAATTTTAATCAAAAATCACTGACGTAGACGTAATGATCTTATGTGACATAACTAGTGCTAACGTAGACATTTTATAGACAATATTTTAATAATTTATTTCTTTCTTCTTTTTTAGATTGAGGATTGACAATAATGGCCAACAGACCCTTGTTGGCATTAAGTGACGGCATCATGGCCCTCATTGGCCCTGGGTAAGGACCCCAATCTTGGGGATGACATGATGCCTTGATTGAGTCAAAGTGTTACAACCCTCGCCCATGGTTGGCAAGGGCGTCTCGACCCTTTTTTGTGTCCGGCAAGGGTTGGACAACCCTTGCCGCCCCTCAGTTTAAAAAAAGCGTAAAGAAAAAAAGAACAAAAAAAAAAATGTCAACGTTAGCGCCACCACGTTTTATGTAGGACAATCAATGACTATTTCAGTAATTTCCAGTCAAAATTAATCGGATTGACTCAATTGGTAAAATACAAAAATGTTAAGATTTAGACTTAAATTAGCATAAATGTAATAAGTTTAAGACTTATTTGATAATTTCCTTGTATTTAAGTGGTCGATTTTTAACAAATTTGGTATTTAAGTAATTGCTCAAAAGTTTTGATACTGAAGTAATCGTTGTATGAAAGTTATAGTAATTTTAATGTCATTTTTTTCATATTAAAACATAACGGGGTAATAATCCCTAGCCCTTTGATAATCAGCCTCAGTGAAACTAACAACATAACTAGAAAAATTTATGGAACCTGCTCACATCAGCACAAAAAGACTGTTTGACCCTCACAAGGAATTTTATTGGGATATGCTTCTAGAGACGTGTACTTAAACAGATGAGTGAAA
This sequence comes from Eucalyptus cladocalyx, assembly GCA_017140615.1. Classification (NCBI taxonomy): domain Eukaryota; kingdom Viridiplantae; phylum Streptophyta; class Magnoliopsida; order Myrtales; family Myrtaceae; genus Eucalyptus; species Eucalyptus cladocalyx. The sequence goes on from CM029516.1 coordinate 27,887,863, forward strand.
GGGGGAAAGAATTTTGAGCAAGTACATGATTTAAAGCATGACCAGTTGATGTTAAAAGGGAGAATCTAGAAGGAAAATGAACTGTGGAAAGGGACTTCAAGCTAAGTGCGTGTTAGTCCCCATCAAAAGGCTCAATCATTTCACTTCCCTGACAAACGCACTTCAGTCCTCATGTCCTTTCCTTTTCTTTTATCTGATAGAAGTCCTCATGTCATTTTGAATTAGTGGAAAACGTAAAGGAAGAGAGTTAAAAAAATAAAATAAAATGCAAAGCATTTTCGAAGTCTTCTTCTTTACGCAAAAGGAAGGTATTCTTCTTTTGCTTCTTAGCTAAGGATCATCTCTCTCGGGTTTGCAATTGGAATTGGAGATAGCAAAGGGTAGTCGATTTCTTCTGGCTAATTGTAGCTTAAAAGTGAGAAATGAACCACTTTTATTTTGGCATTTTATTACATGTGGTGAATTTTCCAATAATTGTTTGATGAAAGGAATGGTTTGTAATATATTTAAATGATCATTATAATAGGTGGAGGACGAAATCAATGTCTTGAGACTCAACGTTTCTTGCTAAGGAAAAATCTAGACACGAAGTCTTCAAATGGAAAAATCAATCGGTCAATAGAGTTAGTTAATTATTTAAAGATAATTTAAGTGATATGTGTGTTCATCCATCTCGTTTTGTGGTTCATCCTTATGCAGTCACTTACATCTACCTCCCAATGTGTGGACCATGTATCTGAATATTTATCTAGGTGTAAATGAGATAGGTGATTTGTCACACTCATCAAGTTAGTTTTATGCTCAAAGAGTTTAAAAGAATCAATTATATTCAGTGTCATTATTTTGAACCTATTTTTTTTTTCAAAATAAAATTCTGGAAAAGTAAAGTGGCCTAAAGTTCCAAATTTGAGTTTTTTTTTTTTTTTTTTTTTTGAACAAGAAGGCAAGATTTTCTATAATTAGAAAAAAAAATCTAAATGAAATAAGTATGCCTTTTGCATCCCAAAATCAATTTTTAGTGTAAAGCCATGGCCCGCAAATAACTTATTAGTGACTATAAGGTCATCCTCCAATTAACAAAAGCCATCCACATGTAATAATAGCAGCACATCCAAAATTTTGCTCATTTGTCAATCAAATCGTAGGAGTCTTTCTTAAAGATATTATCATGAATCCCAAAAAAGAAAAAAATTGCATCTTCTCATTGAGAGGTGTATTATTCACAATTTAGAGTACGATCAAGTACCAAGTTGATGGTCATCATCACTTGATAAAAGACGTGCTTTAATTTAAGTGGATAATTTTGGAACCTTATCTACATATTTTATATATATATTATTTTGTTTGTCCGTGAATTGCACGGGTTTTTTTCTTAAACTTTATATTTGAAAATGAATCACACTAACATAACGTAAAATTGATTATGATAAAATGCACTCGGCTATGACAAATAATTATCATGTGTTCATAAATCACTTCTAAATATTTTCCAAATTCTCACATTTGTTTTCTTGAATTATTCTTCTCGTTTGGAGAGGCATTGATTAGTAATGAAATATTCAACCTGATCTGAAATGTCACGTGTAAGAGAAGTTTTGATGATAACATTAAAAAAAGTGATTTCTTACATGCTGAGTTTTGCTTGTTGCAGAGTCCAGCTGAGGTCTAGGTAGATTGCAAGTGAAGAATGTTGCATGGTTTTTCTTTTGTTTAGTTGTCAAACCAAAAGAAATATAGTTAGTCAAAGAATTAAGGCTAAACTCAAAGGTTTATATTTAGTTGTAATGGTTGCATTAGTTGTGAATCTCTACAATCCTAGTGTCGAAAAATGGTACGAAAAGATTAAACTCGAGAAATTAAAGAATTAAAGATGTGTTTTCAAGAAAACCAATCACCAAAAGGTCAAAAAAGCAGTGATTTTGCATAAGTATTAAAATAATCATTACTCTTCACAAACACCATGTATTAAACTTTTGTAAAACAAAGAATTAGCAAGCATGTGTCAATGAACTGTTTTTCCCTTAGAAAGGAGGGAGGGAGAACCCCAACTCACCTTTAGAATTAGTGCACCTGGAGAAGTTGCTGCATAACTTACCTTCATGGGCTATACGGTTGATAATACTAATAAAGATTAATATTGAGTTTTCTATTTTTAGATCATATGATACTGTAGAATACTAAGACAGATCAATTGTTCTTTTGGCCAATAAAATAAGTTCATACCTATAGCTTTTTAAATTTTGATTTTTGCATAACTTAGATATGGAAATGTGTTCTGTCAACTTAAAAATTCAGCCTATAGGTATTTTAAAATAAGAAGCGTGTATATATGTATATATTACACACACATAAGATTATAGATTTATAATTAAAATATGCATAAGAACTAGAGATTTGCTAAGATCAGAGATTTGTTAAAATCGCAAGTGTGTCGATGTGTACACTCGTATAGTGTATTGTACTTGTGGCAGCCGCTCCCACTACTTCCCACAATGAAATTCCCACTAGCACAAGTCAATTCGAAAATCGCAAGCAGTTGACTTGTTCCTCACCTAATTATGGACATGATAGAACCACACATCATTTCCTCTCATTTTCCCCCTCCTTTTCCCTTGGTTTTCATTCGAACACTTCACCAAATTCCATTAGCCTCCTCGTGATGATTGCCCCCCTAGCCTTTTCCAATTCATATCTCTTGCTCGCGCGTGCTGATTCGCAGTTTCGAAGATATCGTTTTTTAATGACATCTTCATAAGAAATCGTGATTGGCAAGAACCGAATTCGAGACCTCGCGCTTTTTAAGGTTTGTTGTTCAATGCATTTCATCAATTCGACCTATAGATGTTTATATAAAGGAATTATATATATATATATATGCATACTACTTTTAATAAGTTATGCATCGTCGAATATGATGGATTTTACCAAATTCAATATGGAGTGCAGCGAGAATCGATACAATGTATCCGTAGGACAATTCTATGATTGAATGACAAAGGTAAGTTCAGCATGTACGAACAAAATGAATAATACTAGATATCATTCGTTCTTCATTCAATCTTGAAAGTACCTGGACACTAAACATCAACCAATGGCCAAGAAAAACTAAAGAGAAAGAGAAAAAAAGAAAGAATGAGGAGCTCCTTCAACTTTAAACGTTATGCAAATCACATTCTTGCCGCTGTCCCCACTAGTTATACTGCTAATAATGGCAACAAAAATTATTTCACCATCCCCTCCTAAAAGACAAAAAGGATAAAGGCAAAGTGTTCTTAGAAATATTATTTTTATACCCTTGATTAATCCCAAAAAAAAAAAAATTAATTTTCATGAATAACTTAATAAAGAGAGAAGAAACTTAATTTTTGCAATATTCGATCGAGAGAAAGAGAGAGCGCGCGAACGAACTTCGCTGTTATTGGGAAACTCTACAAACAGCATTCTGGCTTTTATCAAAAGGTATAAAGACCATGTTAAATGTTTTTGCACTTGTTTTTTCATTAGAGTTACTTGTCCAAAGACAAATATAAAACCCAAAAGGAAAAATACAAAAGAAGAAGAAACCACTGACCCTGATCTTCAAAATAATCTTAAAGGAAACAGAACCTTTTCTTTCATCTGTGGTCTTGATGGATTGTAGGCTAACAAAAACCAAACAGAACAGACAACAGATGCCTTACATCTTATCAACAAAGGTAAAGACAAGCAAACTCAAATCAACGAAAATGAGATTCTGGAAAACAGAATATGTGCATTTTTGGTGCGGCTATTCAAATCCTGGAAAGCACACTGACATGATCAGTACAAATGTGTTCTCCCACCGAGAAACAGCAGAATAAAAGGAGAAAAGAATTTGAACATGGCTCATATCTAAAACTCACATGCCCCATTACATCCATGCCCACACTCTCTGTCTAATAACTTACAGTCCATACATGTGCAAGAAAGAAAAATGGGATCAAAAGCAAACTCTCTCTCTCTCTCTCTCTCTCTCTCTCTCTCTCTCTCTCTCTCCAGCTGATGAGATCTACATCAAGATTGCATACCGCATGCTGTCATTGACCATGAGGTGATTCATCTCCGAAATCTGCACGAACTCATGCCCAGAAGCCCACACCCCATCAGCACCGTTCACGTGAGGATGAGACAGGCAAGAGAGTATCGTGAACGGGGCCTGCACGAGGCCGCATATGATCGACAGGCCGCTCCACCCGCGCCGCGGTGCCAGCCCGTCCAGTTCTTGCGCGAAGACAGCTCCGTTCTGGCCACCTCCGGACATACCTTCATCGGCAACCCTAGAGCTCTTCCTCCTGTTCTGGAGGTTCCTCCTTACGACTGATAACATTTGCCACATCTCTTAAGGAGTGAAGAGAGCTCGACCTTGGTTGTTTTGAGTATGGCGGATCCGAATTATTGTGGAAAACGTTGAGCGTATTGTGAGTTTCTATATGTGATTGAGCGAGTGCTGTGTTGTGGTGTTTGACGGTGGCTCTGATAGTGCTCGTGCTTATCAGAAAGCTAAGGTTATGGGTGCTTTTTAAGGGCATTCATCACTCGTGCTTTTTCCAACTTTTTTCTTAGCTGGGGTCTTTCAATATGCTAATTATGTTGGTGGGGGCGTATCAAGCCAACATGCCGACAAAGCTGCCTAATTATGCATAGAGCCTTCTAGTAGTTATATGAATGTTGTGAGTCACCAAAACCAGAGAAGCATTGTGGGGTATTAAACTTTTTCCCTAAGTTCATCACCAAACTTATGAAGCGAAACATACACGCATGAAAGTGTTCAACGCTAGTTCTTTGAGATACATCTGATCATACATGAAAAGAGGCCATGCCTCTGGTGGAATTACTCAATTGTGCTGAAGGATGTGCTAGTTCTCTTAACGCATGTACCCCCGACAAGAACATATCAATCAAGATGAGAAGGAGAACATTAGAGGTGGCAAAAGTTGTGTATATAGCTTACTTTAGTACCAAAGTTTTTTTTTTTTCCGGATCATTTAAGTACCACTTAAAAAAAAGCGATTACTTAAATGCTAACTTTAATTTAGGTCATCGAAAATCCAACGTGGCCATATTTTATTAATTTTTCAGTCCTACATGGCTCACCGATGTGCCCAATAAGCATATAAGCCCTAAACGAATGCCAAATTTTATTTAAAATGATCACTTCAATATCAGTCGTTAAGGGTGAGCATGGTCCAAGTGAACAATTCTCAACCTAGATCTGGGAACCACCCACTAAAGATCAGTTTCAGAAAATTGGAACTAGAAACTGCCCATTAATTCCATGATCTACCCGGGAACCGGACTGTGGGTTCGGTTTGGTTCTTGGGTGTGTTCATAGAATCAGTCCCACCAAACTTCATGCGTTAGCACTATAATATGTAACAAAGAATTACACAACATAATCACTTCATCAAAGACATTCCCAGTTAGAGCAAATAAATCAACAATATTAATATGTTAGGAAGTGTGTAAGCAAAAGAGCACACTCACCAAACTTGTTATAAGTGGGCAAAATTAGACAACTACTAGTAAGTAACCCAAGGATTTAGGATTTTTCATTTTTTAAATTAAAATTATAATATATATTATATATTATTAGTTGGTTCTGGGTGGGCAGTTTCACACTTGGAGCCAGGAACCGGACTAGTACCCATTGGTTCCAATAAATTGGAATCGAGAACCAGACCGGTTCCCTTAAGAACCACCAATTCTTGGGCAGTTCGGTTCGGTTCCATTCCAAGCAATCCGGCGGTTCCCGATTTCTTTGCACATCCTTACCAATTATTGTTCAAATGCGATCATTTTAGTGTCAAGCATGCCCCATGAAAATGCCATGTAGACTGGATTTTTTTTTAAATAATATGCTAAGTCATATAAAATTTAAAAGCTACATATTACTATAGGTACTCAAGTTATCGTTTTTTTTTTTTTTCAATTTGGCACTTAAGTCGACAAAAGTTTTTGGCACTAAAATGAGTGCCGTACATAACTTTTGACACTTTTAATATTTTTTTGCCAATCAAGATGGGCTCGAGCACAAGGTTGTTTAAAACATTATGATCTGAATTATCAGTCATTAAACATCGATCAGTCCCTCGAGCATCCTCATCCTCGTTGTTTGAAGCGACGAGCCATTTAGGGTTGCCCCCTCGTTAACTTGGTGATGATGTTTTAGGGTTTTGAGCTGCTGATACGTCATTCACAATTCTATTGGCCGGCACTACAAAAGTTATCCTTCTTTCTATGGAGTATACAACGAGATTATAGGGGGACTCGTTAGCAGAACTTGGACTAACGTTTGACCCCGTTGTTACCCACCCAAGAAACTTCACCCTAATTGCATAATTTAAATCACAATCCTGCAAATTTAATATAGAAAAACCCCCCTTTTTTAATGAACTTGGAGTCTTTAACCCTTTTTTTCGGGGTCCACTTTATAAACAAGAGCTTGATTCATTTGTCTACATTATCTTCCTATTTCCGGTAATTAATTATTCAAAAAGAGCGCACCATAATCGATAGTGCACCACAAAGGGAATGTGATTACAGTTCCAAGCCACATAATCTTTTGCTTACATCATATTTCGGGGGACACGTCCTTGCAACAGTCACCATTGTTGATCTGAACCGGGTATGGAAGTCAAACCTAACGGTCAATTAAAGAGGAAGTCAGAGGCCAGTGGGATGTGTGAATTAACAAATATATATGGTGTTTATCTAAATTGGAAGATACGCGGGAGAGATGTGCAGGTCCACCATTGCCGCTCAGTGCCTCTAGAATCGATATCGTTCATGCTTTTGTATTGGATGAGACGCGTTAAGCAGGTCTTACACGGACCATTTAGGGATATGGTCGCCCGATAGGCAAGTTCGTCTTCCTTGTCGGTACCTCTTTTCAGTCTCTCGCCCTTTGCTATCTCTTAGAGCCACCTTTCGGAGCTCGAATCTGTGTGATTCGACTGGCGATAGTACTATGAACATTATCATACTTAGTGCAATTTCATTGAGTGCTCGAAGAGCCACAAAAAATGGAGCGATCAAAAATTTCTCGCACTTGATAGCACAATACACAATGCCCCTGAATAGTCGCCATCATTTTGTCGTCCCAACACACGCGGAAACACATTTTGCATAGAGGTTCCCGATGAGATTTTACTTATAACATTTAGTTAACTGCTTAACTGAGGAGATTCACCATGAGAGTTGATTTTGTTCAAGATTTTCTTGGAAAGACGGGAGGTGAGTTTATGATTGATTACCTTTATGTTTTTTAATAGATAGGTACGGAAGGGACAATGAAAATACCAAACGGGCGACCCATCTGCTTTATTAGGTCACCGCCCCAAAAATGAAAATTGGACCCATGCCCTGTCAAATTTGAAAGTAGCAAAGAGAGCACCTAGGTAAGATTATTCCTACCCCATATGTATCAGATGGCGAATTTCTTTTTTCTTTTTTCCACCTACCATTCTACTATTTTCATTATAAAAAAAAATAATTTTTTCTTTTGCGTGTTGGTAGATTTATGGAAGACTTTGTAATCGTCAAAAAGTTGTTGGTAGATAAATTACCTTGTCACTTGATTTCTTAACAATTTGTCTGGTACTTAGCCCCACTTTAATGAAATTGCCTACTATTTTCCACTGTTTCACTGATTAGGAAATCTTTTATGAATCTACTAATCATTATCCTGATAACTACCAACTTTTTCCAGATTAAATTATCAATTAACTATTTGACTCTCTGCAAACGTTTTAAATCAACTCTTACATGAACTTGCCTACATCAGTATACATGACTCGCCTACATTTCTCCCATTGGGTTTTCCAAGCTTCATTTGAGTTAAATGTCTCTCGTAAAAAATCTTACCCCCGACGAAAAGCTCAAATCTCTCTTTCTCCCTCTCTGCACATGATCGGTGGTTTTGGTAATCGAAAGTTGACGGGGACAAAGGCATGGTTGGTAATGATGATAACCCTGGTGGCGATGGGAGAGCTAAAGATAAATCAGGCGGAGAGACGTGGGGGACGACGAAGAGGCGGAAGCATAGCAACAGGAGCGACACGTGGCAAGGAGCTAACATAAGGAGAAGCGAGGGCGAGAAGGATCCCATCACCTTGAAGAAAGCTATGTTGGGCAAGAAGGTGTTGAGACTTCCACAGTCCCCACTGACTTTATAGAGTCGGTTATTAAAAAGAAAATATCTGGAATGCCAGTATGGATTCCCGTCCTCCGTGGGGTTGGCAAAAGTTGTTAATTGGTAGAGATGTAATTTATCTTGAAAGTAGACGGTCGGAATGAAAGAATCATCAATATTTGTGACGAGAAATGATTATCAATTGGATTGATTGACAGACCACCAAACCTAAGAGATCCTCATATTGTGGCGGAATTGATTAATAGGGAAGGAAGAGTGTGGAATAAAGAAAAGGCGAATGGTCTACTCAAAGAGTAAATAGTAAAAGAAATACTAACTGTCCCACTCAACTCTATTTTAGTGGAAGATAAATTTGTCTTGACAAGGAATAGAGCAAGATCCTATTCAATGAAAAGTGGGTATGGCAGAATGTATTCCATAAATCATCAATTGACTCCAAGCTTCCTCATCTTATTAGACACCTAGGTCTCTATGGATAAAGAAACGGAAGCTAAACTCTTATCCTAGAATGCGACTCTTTAAGTGGAGTGTGTGTCAAAATGCCTTGCCTAAGCAAGAGAATCTGTACGAAAGGAATGCCTTACTTGATCCTATTTTCCCTTTGTGTCTACAAGCTCCGGAAACTATTGAACATCTTTTCCTCCTCTATAATAGGACAAGAGAAATCTAGTTAGTTTTAAGACTAAGTATCGTAATTTCACTTTAAAAAATCACTTGGACAGGTGGATGTTCGAATTCTTTGACTCGGACACTACTTACCTTCTGGGGAAGTGTTTGCTAAAATTTTGTGGTTCATATGAAAAGCTTGAAATGCAATCATATTTTAGTCTCGTAAACCGGATCGAAGGTCAATACTCAATGCCACTCTTGCAATAAACAAGAATTTTATAACGTGGAACCCAAATAAGGTGAATGAAGTCAAAATGCGAGCTAACCAACCTGAATAGTGGATTCTGCCGGAAAATGGCTCTTCGAAGTTCAATATAGATGGATCTTGGCTTGAAGGACGCTCAGAAGGAATGGTAGCAAGAGCATGTCGTGATTCGAATGCTTCGCAGCTAGTTTTGCAGAACGTGTGCTAGCTTCTTGGGTTCTCTGCATCGAAGCCCTAGCGATGAAGGGGGCGTTACTGTACTTGATTTGGGTACCGATGAAAGCCCATGGGCCCTGCAAAAGAAGTTTGCCTAGCTCAAGGAGTGCTAAAATAGATCATTGTCAGTGTGAGGACAATCAACTTGAGGACTGGATCACTAAAGTCCATCATGAATAGGCCTTCCATTCTATTTGGTTGGGTAAACTTCCCCGGCCCATACCACTTATGTTTTAGCGGTGCTGGTTGTTGAATTTAAATGGATATTTCGTGACCCAAAAAAAAAAAAAAAAATGGAAGAGAGGGATTTATGGGGATTTAGAAAACGAGATAGCAATGTCTCGAAATTTAAAGTCGCAAGTCGAACGCTGAAGACAGAAAAAAAAAAAAAACTCACTTTATATGGACCCGAAATATTTGAATTATTTATTTTGCTATCTTGCCCTCTGAAATCGTGCTATTTGTCATTTCGTCCCCCCCTTGATTTCCACGCCCGCGAATTGATCCTTCTCCCTCGTTTGACCTGCCGCCCGGCAACCCGCCATAACGGTCTTCGCCATCTCCGAAAGATCCGAACCAACAAGGTCTTCCTCACAGTCGTCATCCTCATTCCTCATCGTCGATCCCTTCTTCACCGTCTGCCGGGTACCAGCCCCTCCTCCATGGAATCAGAACCATGCTCCGGTTCGCAGATCAAGAAAGGACGAAGCCATCGCCCTCGCCGTCGCAGTCGCTTGGCGTCACCATCAACGCTGTCCCTCGCGGGGTCGTCGTCGACATCCTCTCCAGACTCCCCACGCCGTCCCTGTTCCGAGCCCAGTTCGCGTGCCAGTCGTGGCAGGCCCTGGCGCAAGACCCGCTCCTCCTCCAGCTCCACTGACATCGCGCGGCGTCGTCCCACGACCCCTCCCTCGTCTTCCACTGCGACCACCCACTCCGGAGACAGCTCAACTTCGTCGACGACGTCTCCGGCAGCGACGGGAGGAACCGCCTGGCGAGGAAATTCCACCCTCCATTCGGCGGCGTCGCGCCGGAGTTCGACGTAGTCGTGTCGAGCGAGGGGTTGCTCTGCTTGGCGAATGCCCTGTAAGCGACAACGTCTACGTGTACATTCCTCTCACGGGTGAGTACAGGGAGCTTCCGGACTCGGAGGGTCACCAGAGGAACCGAGAGATGGTGTTTGGGTTCGGGTTCGACAAGACGGAGAAAGATTACAAGGTGATCAAGATCGTGTATACGATCATAAATCGCAATGGTCGACTGTACAGGGTTCTCTTGTGCTGTTCGAAGGTTCAGGTCCGCAGCTCGAGAAGGTCGACGTGGAGGAGATTGGGTAACAGTCAACATGCCTGCAACATGTTTCATTAAAAACCTCACTGCTTAGTCTCTCTCTTTTTTAATGTAAACCCTATTGTCTGAGTTCACTCATTTGCTCGAGTATTCATCTTTACGTACATTGCATCTCAATTTCCTGTTAAATGTCTTATGTTCGTAGGATGAGCAATGCTTGGTATGGAAAGTCTTGGCAGAAACTGGCGCACAAATTTCATGTTCCCACAATCACCAATTATGCGACGCTGTAAACACAACCAATGATGTACTATGTTCAAAAGGAAAAAAAAAACATCCTCATGCGCATATCTATTGCCTATGTTTGCTGGTGTTGTTTTTATCAAAGCCCAACCATCGCGCTTTCTTCCGCTGTGGAGTTTTCAAAAAAATATAGGTACTCGAAAAGTAGACAGTTTTCATCTTCAAGGCATATTTAATCCACTCATTTTGATATTTACGTGAATCTTGGCGAGTCTGGTATTATCTGTTTCTAAAATCGATGGATGCCAATACTCCTAGATACAAAACAATCTACTTGGGGAGTTCCTAATATTTGTCTGGACTCGATTCTTTGACATCAGGTAATGCAACTCATGACTTGGAAGCGACGCCATCGCAGCCTCTTGTTAACAGAAGACTCCATTGGACCATTTCGAGAGGCGGGCATTGGAACATCAGGATCACACCGTTCGATTCGACCGATGAACAATTCGGGACTGTCCCTGTTGCCGAATACATGGATTTACGGAAGGACAGGAATCATCAGGTGGAGCTCGGAGGTTGTCTTTCTGCAGCTGTTCCGTCGCTGAGTGGAGCAGTAGAGATCTGGGTTATGAAGGAGCACGGCATGAAGGAGTCGTGGATCAAGGACTACAGCATTGGAACTTACCTGCCCAAGGGGCTCCAAAACCACGAGCACGAGGACTACAACGACCCGTCTTGCAAGATCTCGAGAATTCTGATGCGCAAAAGGTATGGATTATATGTGAGGGTCCTGGGGATGTTGAGGAATGGCAAGATCTTGTCGGAGTACCATAACAGAGCTTTAGTTCGCTATGACCCGGATCGCGACGAAGCTATAGATCTTATGTTGGAAGGTCTGCCAGAATGGTTCGAATCCATTGTCCATGTGAGCAGCATCAGTAGGATGTGAGTGACTATTTATTAGTGGATATGTAAAGAGCTCCATCTATTACATGTAATTACTCGCTTGAAATCATCAATTTGGAGCACTATCTCTTGGGTAAAAAGAACTCAATTCACTAACCTTGGCTCTTTCAATTTCGGGCTGCTAATTTTGTTTTTCTTTTCTTTTTTTCGGCGAAACATACAAGTTCTTGATTAAGAAACTATAAGTATAAAAATGTTTTGCAACGGTGCTGTTGCTAATAGTAATCATACATTTATCTTTTCTTGAAATAAAGATGTTGGGTTGGTTTTTTCCACCTAGAAAAGCTGTCAGCGCATGATCGGTGTGAAGAGCAAAATTTCATATACTTTTTGTACTTTCTAAGATGTTACATATCAAATTCATATAGTGGATTGGCACAACTTCCTTGCCTTTAATATTGACTGATCTAGAAGGAAAATCGACGATTACAATCTCTTGAAGATGAATATCACAATCCCTGGATTACATAATTAGAAGACGGAATACTCTTTCCAATACAAGGAACTCAACTTATGAAAACCCGATTTACTGTATGGGCAACAGAATCAAAGAAGACTTTATTCTTGGCGAGTCTCAATGCAATCGGATCTTCTAGCAATGATCAGTTCCAACAAGAGGATGGTGGGATGAATGATCCTCCAAAAGAAAGTCCGACGGTCAGCTTGGATAATGAAGAGTTTATAAAGAGGTTGTGAAGCTGAAGAGACTAAGACGTGAGACGTGAGACGTGAGAACCATTCTGAGTCTTTAATTCTAAAGTGCAAGATAAACCCCCATTCTTTCAATTCCTCTTTGTGAGCTCAAAACTATAATCTCTTAGAGGTTGTTAGAGTGTGAAATCGGAAAGATTTGATCACGCTTACTTGAGTTAGGAGTACTTGGATGTAACTTCTGATAAATTAAGCTAGTGGAATCTAACCAATTAGCTATCAACACGAGAGAATAGACTTAAGTTTGTCAAAATCCAACTTGTGTGTAATTTTCTATCTCTTAAGAGCTTGTCAAAGCTTCGACCAAAAAAAAAAAAAGCTTGTCAAAGCGAAACTTGTGTGTAATTTTCTATCTCTCAAACTCTTATTTATTTCTATGTCAAAAAAAAAAAAACTCTTATTTATTTCTTGTGATAGAATATTGCACATAAGAAAGATCTATGCATTGTACGATTTAACTCCATTTGTTGTCCTACTACAATATTAGTTTCAATTTTCTTTAAATTCCGCATATTTACCTCTTCACCCTTTTTAGATGATAGATCTAACCCTAACAACATGTTTGCTAGGAATTGTTTCACCAAAAAAGTTACCGAAGAAAAATCTTTCAAAATATGAATTGATGTGGAAATTGACAAAGAATGTAAAGAGATCCTTGTTGACAAGCATGAATTGACGAGAAAATTAAAAATATTGAGACTTGAGGCAATTATGCACAATTATGTAAAAGGATATTGAATTGTAAAGATGATAGGTAGATCAAGTTAAATAACTAATGTTCATCAATTGATTGGTCATTTTTTTAAAAAGTTACGAATCAAGTATTTATGTTATTACCGATAGTTATCAACAGTTACGAAAAAAGCAAACATATCTTACATGACTTTTAAAATTGTATGTTTTTGCAAACGGTCACTAAACACCCCCAACACTTCGACATTGTACCCAAAACCGACAGCTCCACCTTGCGACAATTAACTCATATTTTTTGGCCATCACAGCTAGCGCCTTTCAAGATCGACTGTTTCATGATCTGATAATTTCGTTGGTCTTACAATTGCCTTGACCTTCAGAGCTGCTCCCAAGGTTACCAGCTCCACAAGTTATATAATTGCCTTGTTTGTACTCCATTGCCAACCACTTTAGTCTTGACTTTGTGACTCGGTAATTTTCCTTCACATCTATTATTGACACTCGACAGATACTAATTATCTCATCGACCATCCATACTTGCCAACCAAGAAGGCAAGAACTCCCAACACTAAGCAGATTTTGCCTCTGTTGTGCCTTGCTTAGTCTTTCTTAGTCCGAGTCGATCGAGGACCGGGGCATTGTTTGTTGTTAGCAGAAACGCCCTCCTTGCGTAGACAAAGACAATCACGTCGAGAATTCGGAAAACAAGAAAGTAATATTTTAAAATTTACAGTCGACTGTCCAACTCTAACATGAGAAAAAAAAAATTAGAAAAAAAAAAAAAACTCCTCACTTTAGACGGACCCGAAATATTTAAATTATTTATTTTGCTACTTTGCCCTCTGAAATCATGCTATTTGTTATTTCATCCCCCCTTGATTTCCACGTCTGCTAATTGATCCTTCTCCCTCGTTCGACCTGCTTCCCCAGAAGCTCAAACGCCGGCATAACATCTTCGTCATCTCCGAAAGATCCGAACCCAACATAGTAATCCTCGAAGTCGTCCTCCTCGTATTCATTCCTTATCATCGATACCTTCTTCGCCATGGAATCAGAAGCAGGCTCCTGTTCGCAGAGCAAGAAAGGACGAAGCGATCGCCCGAGCGACCACTCGCCGTCTCCGTCGCCGTCGCCGTCGCATGGCGTCGCCATCAACGCTCTCCCTCGCGAGATCGTCGTCGACATCCTCTCCAGACTCCCCGCGCCGTCCCTGTTCCGAGCCCAGTTCGTGTGCCGGTCGTGGCGGGCCCTGGCGCGGGACCCACTCCTCCTCCAGCTCCACCGACATCGCGCGGCGTCGTCCCACGACCCCTCCCTCGTCTTCCACTGCGACCACCCCCTCCGGAGCCAGCTCTACTTCGTCGACGGCGTCTCCGGCGGCGACGGGAGGAACCGCCCGGCGAGGATATCCCACCCTCCGTTCGGGGTCGTCGCGCCGGAGTTAGACCTCGTCGGGTCGAGCGAGGGGTTGCTCTGCTTGGCGAATGCTCTGTACAGCGACGACGTCTACGTGTACAATCCTCTCACGCGGGAGTTCAGGGAGCTTCCGGACTCGGCGGGTCACCAGAGGAAGCGAGAGATGGTGTTTGGGTTTGGGTTTGACGAGACCGAGAAGGATTACAAGGTGATCAAGATCGTGTATGCGATCATGATTCGCCATGGTCGACCGCGGAGGGTTCTCTTGGGCAATTCGGAGGTTCAGGTCTGCAGTTTGAGAAGCCCGACGTGGAGGAGATTAGGTAACGACCAACATGCCTGCAACATGGTTGATTAAAAACCTCACTGCTTACTCTCTCTCTCTCTCTCTCTCTCTCTCTCTCTCTCTAATGCAAACGCCAATGTCTGAGTTCCACTCATTTGCTCTTAGGTAGTCACTGTACTTAGGTTGTATCTCAATTTCCTCTTAAATGACTTATGTTCATAGGATGAGTAATGCTTGTTATTGAAAGTCTCGCAGAAACTGGTGTACAAAAATTCTATGTTCCCACAATCACCGATTATGCGACACTGTAAACACAGCCATTGATTGTGAAGTGCTGCGAAATTTCATGTAGTAGCTTTTGTACTTATTTAGTTTATGTAACCTTGTTCGAAAGCAGAAGAAAGATCCTAATGTGGATATCTATTGCCTACGTTTGCTGGTGTCGGATATTATCAAAACTGAACCTTTTTGCTTTCTTTCTGCTGTGGAGTTTGCTGGTGTTATCCGTTTCTAAAATTGATGGATGTGAATGCTCCTAGATACAAAACAATCTACTTGGGGAGTTCCTAATGATTGTCTGGACATTCTTTGATATCAGGTAATGCAACTAATCACTTGGAAGCGATGCCCTCGCAGCCTCTTATTAACAGAAGACTCCACTGGACTTCAAGAGGCACGTGTTGGAACATCAGGATCGTATCGTTCGACTTGTCCGATGAACAATTCAGGGAAGTCCCCGTACCCAAATCCATGGATTTACGCAGGCACAGGTATCATCTGGTGGAGCTCAGAGGTTGTCTTTCTGCAGCTGTTCTGTTGCCAAGTGGAGCATTAAAGATCTGGGTCATGAAGGAGTATGGCATGAAGGAGTCATGGATCAAGGACTACAGCATTGGATCTTACCTGCCTAGGGGGCTCCAAAACCACGAACACGAGGAATCTAATGACCCATCTTGCAAGATCTCCAGAATTCTGAAGCGCAAAAGGTGTGGATTATACGTGAGGGTCCTGGGGATGTTGAGGAATGGCAGGATCTTGTTGGAGTACCACAACAGAGCTCTGGTTCGTTATGACCCGAATTGCAACAAAGCTGTAGATCTCATGTTGGAAGGGCTGCCAAAGTGGTTCGAATCTGTTGTGCTTGTGAGCAGCATCAGAAGAATGTGAGTGACTATTTATTAGTGCATATGTAAAGATATCCATCTCAATCACATGTAATTACTGGCCTGAAATCTTCAGTTGGGAACACTATTTCTTGGGTAAAAAGAACTCAGTTCACTAACCTTGGCTCTTTCAATTTCGGGCTGCTAATTTTGTTTTTCCTCTTCTTCTTCATCTTCTTCTTCTTTTCTTTTTTTTTTCAGTGAGACATACAAGTTCTTGATTGAGAAACTAAAAGTATAAAAATGTTTTGCAACGGTGCTGCTGCTAATAGTAATCCTACATTTATTCGGTGAGAAGCAGGTGTGACAGAAAGTATTCCACATAGCACAACTAACTTCAAGCCAAGCTTCCTCATCTTATCAAAGACATAGGACTCTGTGGATAAAGATAAGGAAGCTGAACTCTTATCCAAAAATTTAGACCCTTTATGTGGAGGGGGTGTCAAAATGCATTGCCCATGTGAGAGAATTTGTACAAGAGGAAGGCCTTACCTGATCCTATTTACTCTCTATGCCTACAAGCTCTGCAAACTACCGAACATCTCTTCCTCCTCAGTCACTGGAAAAGAGAAACCTGGTCAAATCTGAGATTGAGCATTGAAATTTCACCGCTAGAAATCACTAGAATGGACAAGTGGATATTTGAATTCCTTGACTCTTACTTACCTTCTAAGGAAGTGCTCACTTGAATTTTTTGGTTCATACTCATACTTCATCCTCGCAAACCAAATTTGAGCTCAATAACCATTGCTGCACTTGCAGTGAACAAGAATTTTATGAAATGGAACCCAAATAAGGTGAATCAAGTCAAAAGGCGAGCTAACCAAACTTGTACAATGGATTCTGCCGAAAAATGGGTCTCTGAAGTTCAATATAGACGGATCTTGGCTTGAAGGTCACTTGGAAGGAATGATACTGGGAGCTTCTTGTGATTTGAATGGTTTGCTTGTAGCTGGTTTTGCGAAACTTGTGTGAGTTTCTTCCAGTGCTCTATATCAAAGCCCTAGCGATGAAGGAGGCATTACTCTACTTGTTTGAAAGAAATGATATGACATCTTCATCTAATTTGAGCACGGAACTGGAAACTAAGGAGATGAATGATAACCATTCTAACCAGAAATTGATTTCTCGAAGAGAAATAATTTTTTTATTTCTATTTCTAGAGGAATTTCTAAGCAAAAATAATCGTTTGATAATGATACAAAATTTCTACTCTAAAATAAAAATTCGTTTGATAATGACACAAAAATTTTCCTTCCGAACGGCAGTGGACCGGCGGCCAACGGCAATGGGCGGCAAGCGACCAACCGACGGCGGCATGCAACAATCGGTGTCCGACGTTCGGCGACCGACGGCCGGCGATCATGATGAAAGACCGGTTGACAAACGACGAAAAAAGAATTTTTATTTCTCATTTCTATTCCAAAAATAGAGAAGTAATTTCGATTTCTATTCCAAACCTATTTTAACGGAACAAGAATTTATTTCATAAATAAAAAAATAGAATAAGTTTATCAAACGGATTTATTCCGTAAAATAAGTCGAAATATAAAAATTGTTTAAACATAAATCAGTGATTATCATGCGCCCCCTAATAACTTATCGGTAATTTAGTTATGAGTCCTGTAAAATGTTTAAAGACCACAGAAGAAGTTTGGCTCAACCCATTGTCCCCACAAGAAAAATCAACCTGCGGACTAGATCTCTAAAGCCCATCATGAAAAGGCCCTCCCTTCTAATTCGTTGTGTAAACCTCCCCTGCCCCTATGGGAAATTTATAATGCTTTGAAGCCCATCAACTATGTTCTAACAGTGCTGGGTATACTCTGAGAGAGAGAGAGAGAGAGAGAGAGAGAGAGAGATTTGTGGGGATTAAGATTTAGTGGTTGGATGTTTGTTCATGTGATTTTTTTCAAGATAATAAAATTGCTTTCCGTTAAATTCGAGTTAAAATAAGGTGGCTTCGAATTTGAACTCCTAAATTAATTGTTAATCTTCCAAAGCAAATGTCCAAAGTTTTTTAGTAAAGAAGTAATCTCCCAAATTTAGAAGAATCATATTCAACGTGTTCGTTATGGATTGTTTTGCCGAAAAGCTACTAACAAAAAATCTTTTGAAATGTGGATCAATGTGGAAATGATAAAGAATGTAAAGTGCATTGTTGACAACCACGAATTGACGAGAAAATTAAAAATATTGAGACCAGAGGCAATCACGACCAACCATATAAAAGAGGTACTAAAATGTACAAATTACATGAAGATAAAATTGAATAATTGATGTTCATTGATTGATTGGTTATTTTTTGTACAAACTATGAATCGAGTATTTATATTACTACTAATAGTTACTTACGGTTATAAAAAATAAAATAAAAAAGTAAACACATCCTACGTGACTTTTAAATTCTATGTATTTACAAACAATCGCTAAACATACCCATTACTTCAACATTATACCCAAAACCGACAGCTTACTTCAACATTATACCCAAAACCAACAGCTCCACTTTGTGACAGTAACTCGATTTTTGGCCATTATAGCTAGTGGCTTCCGAGATCGATGGTTCCATGATCTGATAATTGTGTTGGTCTTATAGTCGCATTGACCTTCATGGCTACTCTTGAAGTTACCGCCTTCACAACTTATTTAATTGCCTTGTTTGTAATTGATTGCCAACCGAGCTTCATTCACTGGCTCTCATGCTTCGCGACTCCGTAATTTTCCTCCCATCTATTGTCGATAGATACTAAATTATCTCATCGAACATCCATACTTTCCAATCAGGAACTCCCAACACTTCTCACATTTTCTCCCTGTCGTGTCTTGCTCGGTCTTTCTTAGTGCGAATCGACGGTTGAGGACTCGGGCATTGTTTGTCATCAGCAGAAACATCCTCCTCGCAAAAAGTTTGAATTAGGATTAGGTTTGTTTTTTTTATATATTATCTTGCATATTTAGAATAGGGATTTTATTTTGAATCATGAAAAACAAAACAAAAAAGAAAGTGCATTCATTTAGGATGTTAGTTTTTTTTATTTATTTGAATTGCATGTTTAATTTTAATTATGAATTTCATAAAAGAAAAAGAAAAAAAATTAGAATTATGGCATTATTTGCCCGTCATTACATATTAGGATAGATAGCATGCTTATAAAAAATAATAAATAAAAAAATCATGCACATGTCATGTAAAATTAGGTTCATGAATTGCATGTCATTTAGTGATTGTTGTTAGGTTCATTTAATTAGAGATTGTCCGTCATTAGACTAGGTCAATTAATTAATGTCACGTGACATATAGCTCGCATATTAAATTGCATGTTGCATGTCATTTTAGTTGAAATAATTTTGTACGTCATTGCATTGCATTGCACATTATTAGAATTAGGTCATTTTGGTTCATTTAAATTGCATATTTAACTATTGCATGTTCATTAAGAAATCACAAAAAAAATTGCTCATTCATATAGTTTAGGACATGTTGTCATGCCATATTATTTCATATTAGATTAGAAACATTGCATTGCATATGGATTATATTCTCATTAAAAAGTGAAAAAAAAAATTGGGTGATGGCGTGTTAAATAGAAATTATATATAGAATTACTGATGTGAATTATGATCTAACAATGTAGATACTTTCGTTGCTATAAGGTAAGTCCTACATTTTATTTATTTGTTTTCTTTGGTGTTAAATTGGTGGTTTGCGCAACTATATGATCGTCTCACATGTTAGGAAAATAGATTTAAAATCAATTCAAGCTACCTACAAAAGCATTTTTGAAAATAAAACAATGGTATCGAAAGGACATTAAAGAAATTTAGTGTAACAAAATCCTCATACCCATAGTCTCTGGTTCTTAGGAATAAAGTGAAATTCTCGTTACTTTACTTGGATTTTTAATCGACCCATCAAAAAATAAATAGTGGCAACCCATGATTGAAAATCATTTGCATGTTAAGAATTTGAATATAAGTCGCAAATTGGTATGAGCTTGGGAGAGCCGAGCTAAGTTTAGGCTTAGTAATCCATTAGCCAAATTTTAGATGGTTCACCCGAAAAATTTGGTCACGACAACAATCAACTCATATTTTTTGGCCATTACAGCTAGTGGCTTTCAAGATCGACTGTTTCACGGTTTGATAATTTAGTTGGTCCTACAATTGCGTTGATCTTCACGGTTGCTCTCAAGGTTACTACCTCCACAAGTTATATAATTGCCTTGTTTGTAATCCATTGCCAATCACTTTAGTCTTGACTTTCTTGTCAAATAAACCGAGCTTCATTCACCGGCCGTCATGCTTCATGACTCGGTAATTTTCCTTCCCATCTATTATTGACAGATACTAATTATCTCATCGACCATCCATACTTGCCAAACCAAGAAGGCAAGAACTCCCAACACTTGGCATATTTTGCCTCTGTTGTGCCTTGCTTATTCTTTCCTAGTCCGAGTCGATCGAGGCCCGGGGCATGGTTTGTCGTTAGCAAAAACGTCCTCCTTGCGTAGACAATCACGTCGAGAATTCATAAAACAAGAAAGTAATATTTTAAAATTTACAGTCACCTGTCCAACTCTAACATGAGAAAATATATTTTAAAAACTCCTCACTTTAGATGGACCCGAAATATTTAAATTATCTATTTTGCTACTTTGCCCTCTGAAATCATGCTATTTGTCATTTCGTCCCCCCCCTTTGATTTCCCCGTCTGCTTCCCCAGAAGTTCAAAAGCCGGCATAACATCTTCGTCATCTCCGAAAGATCCGAACCCAACATATAGTAATCCTCGAAGTCGTGTCCTCTTCATCATCGATCCCTTCTTCCCCGTCTACCTGATACCAGCCTCTCCTCCATGGAATCAGAAGCAGGCTCGGGTTCGCAGAGCAAGAATGGACGAAGCGATCGCCCGAGCGACCACTCGCCGTCGCGTGGCGTCGCCATCAACGCTCTCCCTCGCGAGATCGTCGTCGACATCCTCTCCAGACTCCCCGCGCCGTCCCTGTTCCGAGCCCAGTTCGTGTGCCGGTCGTGGCGGGCCCTGGCGCGGGACCCACTCCTCCTCCAGCTCCACCGACGCCGCGCGGCGTCCTCCCACGACCCCTCCCTCGTCTTCCACCTCGGCTACCCCCGCCGGAACCAGCTCTACTTCGTCGACGGCGTCTCCGGCGGCGACGGGAGGAACCGCCCGGTGAGGATATCCAACCCTCCGTTCGGAGTCGTCGCGCCGAAGTTCGACGTCGTCGGGTCGAGCGAGGGGTTGCTCTGCTTGGCGAATGCTCCGTACAGCGACGACGTCTACGTGTACAATCCTCTCACGCGGGAGTTCAGGGAGCTTCCGGACTCGGCGGGTCACCAGAGGAAGCGAAAGATTGTGTTTGGGTTTGGATTTGACGAGACCGAGAAAGATTACAAGGTGATCAAGATCGTGTATGAGATCATGTTTTGCCATATTCGACCGCGGAGGGTTGCCTTTGGCAATTCGGAGGTTCAGGTCTGCAGTTTGAGAAGCCCGACGTGGAGGACATTAGGTAACGATCAACATGCCTGCAACATGTTTGATTAAATACTTCACTACTTACTCTCTCTCTCTCTCTCTCTCTCTAATGCAAACGCCATTGTCTGAGTTCCACTCATTTGCTCTTAGGTAGTCACTGTACTTAGGTTGTATCTCAATTTCCTCTTAAATGACTTATGTTCATAGGATGAGTAATGCTTGGTATTGAAAGTCTTCGCAGAAACTGGTGTACAAAAATTCTACGTTCCCACAATCACCGATTATGCGACGCTGTAAACACAGCCATTGATCGTGAGATGCTGCGAAATTTCTTGTACTAGCTTTTGTACTTATTTAGTTTATGAAACCTTGTTCAAAAGAAAAAGAAAGATCCTAATGTGGATATATGTTGCCTACGTTTGCTGGTGTTGGATATTATCAAAACTGAACCTTTCCGCTTTCTTTCCGCTATGGAGTTTGCTGGTGTTACCCGTTTCTAAAATTGATGGATGCAAATGCTCCTAGATACAAAATAATCTACTTGGGGAGTTCCTAATAATTGTCTGGATTCCATTCTTTGATATCAGGTAATGCAACTAATCGCTTGGAAGCGACACCCTCGCAGCCTCTTATTAACAGAAGACTCCACTGGACCGCTTCAGGAGGCAGGCGGAACACCTGGATCGTATCGTTCAACTTGTCCGATGAACAATTCAGGGAAGTCCCCATACCCGAATCCATGAATTTACGCAGGCGCATGTATCATCTGGTGGAGCTCGGAGGTTGTCTTTCTGCAGCTGTTAAGTCGCTGAGTGGAGCATTAGAGATCTGGGTCATGAAGGAGTACGGCATGAAGGAATCGTGGATCAAGGACTACAGCATTGGATCTTACCTGCCTAGGGCGCTCCAAAACCACGGACACGAGGAATCCAATGACCCATCTTGCAAAAAAACCGGAATTCCGATGCTCAAAAGCTATGGATTAGATGTGAGGGTCCTGGGGATGTTGAGTAATGGCGGGATCTTGTTGGAGTACCACAACAGAGCTCTGGTTCGTTATGACCCGAAGTGCGACAAAGCTGTAGATCTCATGTTGGAAGGACTGCCAAGGTGGTTCGAATCTGTTGTCCTTGTGAGCAGCATCAGTAGAATGTGAGTGACTATTTATTAGTGTATATGTAAAGATATCCATCTCAATCACATGTAATTACTGGCCTGAAATCTTCAATTGGGAACACTATTTCTTGGGTAAAAAGAACTCGGTTCGCTAACCTTGGCTCTTTCAATTTCGGGCTGCTAATTTTTTGTTTCTTTTTTTTTTTCAGTGAAACATACAAGTTCTTGATTAAGAAACTGTAAGTATAAAAATGTTTTGCAACGGTGCTGCTGCTAATAGTAATCCTAGATTTATTCGGTGAGAAGCAGGTATGACAGAAAGTATTCCACATATCACAACTAACTTCAAGCCAAGCTTCCTCGTCTTATCAAAGACACAGGACTCTGTGGATAAAGATATGGAAGCTGAACTCTTATCCAAAAATTTAGATTCTTTATGCGGAGGGGTTGTCAAAATGCATTGCCTACGCGAGAGAATTTGTACTTTCCCTGATCCTATTTTCTCTCTGTGCCTACAAGCTCTGCAAACTACCGAACATCTCTTCCTCCTCAGTCACTGGAAAAGAGAAACCTGGTCAAATCTGAGATTGAGCATTGAAATTTCACCGCTAAAAATCACTAGAATGGACAAGTGAATATTTGAATTCCTTGACTCTGACTTAGGGGGTGCATAATAAAAATTATTTCTGTTCCAGAAATAGGTTTTCTATTCCGACAGTTTCTGGAATAGAAACCTGTTTGATAAGGGCGCGCATGACAACTATTCTGCGTTTCGGAAATAGTTTTCGGAACAGAAATAGATTTTTCTATTTCTATTTCTAGAAGAGGTTCTAAGCAAAAATAACCGTTTGATAACAACACAAAATTTTTACTCTAAAAATAGAAATTCGTTTGATAACGATACAAAATTTATTCCTTTCGGACGCCGGTGACAACCAACGACCTTTAATATAAAAAATAAAAATAAAATGATTTAGTAACAAAAAAAATAATAAAATAATATAAAATAATATAAATCATAAAAAATAAAATAAAAATATCATTAAAAATAAATTTATTTTATTTATTCTATTTTATTTTATAATAAAAAATAAAAAAAAAAATAAATTATTTGGCAAAACACTCAAGGAAAATAAAAATAATTTATTTTTACTTATCATAAATAATTTATTTTTAATCAATTTAATAAATTTATTTTTAATCAACTAAAAATAAAATGATAAATAAAAAAATTTATTTATTTTTAATAAATTTATTTTAATTTTTAAATGAATAAAATGAATACATTTTTATTTTTATTTTTAATAAAATGAGGAGAGGCGGAGGAGGAGAGGAGGAGGCAAAGACGTAGAGGAGATGAGGGAGGACTCACCGAAATTAGGGTTTAGTGGGAGAAATTGTTAGAGAAATCGAAGTAGAAAATTTATGAGGTGCATGACAAAACCGTAATTTACGTTTGTGAACAATTTTTTTATTCCGACCAATAGAAATAAACCTATTCCGTTTTTCATTTCGGAATAGATTTACGTCTGTAAAAATAGATTTTGATCGAAATCGAAATAGAAATTTTCTACTTCTCTATTTCTAACAGAAATTAAAATAATTTCTCCATGAAATTTTCTACTAAGATGAATATGCTTAGAAAAAGTATTGCCAATAAGATGGTAAGAGATCATAATATGCCAGAGATTTCATGAGATCGTGTTTTTAACTTTTGTAATGTATTTATATTATTTTGTATTTGGAGATTCCCAATCTTTGCTTTTGTAATGTGATACTATATTTGATGATTCCTATCTCAATTCTTGTAATGTGATATTCTACTTGAGGAATTCCCTTATTTGTAATGATCATTTATGACAAGCTTTATTACACTTTGTAAAATTCGCCAATTTTGTAAAATTTGCCACAAATTGCCCAATACACTTCTTTGTATTTCTTTCTAAAACGATTGTTCGAATATCATAAACCATGGCGATGATCGACATGACATACTAGCATGAAGGGGATTAGAATATGGTTGCCCACCTTCATTCTACTAGAGTTTTGGGAACATTCTATCATGCTCAAAAGTAATGCATATTGATTTCTTTTTTCTATTGTATGGAGACTATTGATAAGTATATTGTTTGACCGTAATTACCTATCTAGGGGGATGCTAAAGAATTTTGTGTGAAAATTTAGAAAATTTGATATAACAACTCATACTTTGTATTTTTTTTTCAAAAAAGGGAGACTTTACTAAAACAAAAAAAAAAAAAAAAAAAAACTCTTACTTTGTATTTGGGTCAATCGGTTCATAAGCATATGAAATTTGTAAGAATGGACATCTCATTTGCTCCAAAAAAAGAAAAATTTGTTTTAAGAAATAAAAATTTTATATTGTTATCAAACGAATTTCTATTTCTAAAATAGAAATTTTGTATTGTTATCAAACAGATTTTTATTTAAAACTCGCTAGAAATAGAAATAGAAAAATCTATTTCTATTCCGTAAACTATTTCGGAACAAAATGGTTAATCATGCGCGCCTTATACTTCGATTTCTCTTCCATTTCTATTTCTGAAATAGAAATCTATTCCAGAAATAGAAAACTTAAGAAAATTTAGGAGGTGCATAACAAACCAGAATTTCTATTCCAAAAATAATTTTTCTATTCCGCACTGCTTTGGAATAGAAATCCGTTTGATAAACCTATTCCATTTTTTATTTTCGAATAGATTTCTGCCCGAAATAGATTTTGATCGTAAATCAAAAATATAAATTTTCTACTTCTCTATTTTTGGAACAAAAATTAGAAATAATTTCTCCATGAAATTTTCTACTAAGATGAATATGCTTAGAAAAAGTATTGCCAATAAGATGGCAAGAGATCATAATATGCTAGAGATTCCATGAGATTGTATTTTCAACTTTTGTAATTTATTTCTATTATTTTGTATTTGGGGATTCCTAATCTTTGCTTTTGTAATATGATACTGTATTTGATGATTCATATCTCAATTCTTGTAATGTGATATTCTACTTGAGAATTTCCCTTATTTGTAATGGTCTTTTATAACAAGCTCTATTACACTTCGTAAAATTCGCCGATTTTGTAAAATTTGCCACAAATTACCCAATACACTTATTTGCGTTTCTTTCTAAAATGATTGCTCGATATCATAAACCGTGGCGGTGATCGACATAACATACTAGCATGAAAGGAATTAGAATTTGGTTGCCCATCTTCATTCTACTAGAGTTTTAAGAACATTCTATCATGCTCAAAAGTAATGCATATTGATTTCTTTTTTCTATTGTATGGAGACTATTAATAAGTATATTGTTTGACCGTAATTACCTATCTAGGTGGATGCTAAAGAATTTTGTGTGAAAATTTAGAAAATTTGATATAACAACTCTTACTTTGTATTTTTTTTTCAAAAAAGGGAGACTTTACTAAAAAAAAAAAAAAAACTCTTATTTTGTATTTGGGTCAATGGATTCATGAGCATATAAAATTTGTAAGAATGGACATCTCATTTGCTCCAAAAAAAAAGAAAAATTTGTTTTAAGAAATAGAAATTTTATACTTTGTTATCAAACGAATTTCTATTTCTAAAACAAAAATTTTGTATCGTTATCAAACGATTTTTTTCGCTCGAAAACTCATCTAAAATAAAAATAAAAAAATTTATTTATTCCGTAAACTATTTCTAACAAAATGGTTAATAAATGCGCATTTAAAGACCACAGAAGAAGTTTGGCCCAACCCATTGTCCCCACAAGAAAAATCAACCTGCAGACTAGATCTCTAAAGCCCAACATGAAAAGGCCCTCCCTTCTAATTCGTTGTGTAAACCTCCCCTGCCCCTATGGGAAATTTATAACGTTTTGAAGCCCATCAACTATGTTCTCACAGTGTTGGGTATACTCTGAGATTTGGGGATTAAGATTTAGTGGTTGAGGGTTTGTTCATGTGATTTTTTTCAAAATAATAAAGTTGCTTTCCGTTAAATTCGAGTTAAAATAAGGGGGCTTCGAATTTGAACTCCTAAATTAATTGTTAATCTTTCAAAGCAAATGTACTAAGTTTTTTAGTAAAGAAGTAATCTCCCAAATTTAGAAGAATCATATTCAACATGTTCGTTATGGATTGTTTCGCCGAAAAGCTACTAATGAAAAATCTTTTGAAATGTGGATCAATGTGGAAATGACAAAGAATGTAAAGTGCAGACAACTGCCAATTGACGAGAAAATTAAAAATATTGAGATCAAAGGCAATCACGACCAACCATATAAAAGAGGTACTGAAATGTACAAATAACATGAAGATAAAATTGAATAACTAATGTTCATTGATTGATTGGTTATCTTTCGTACAAACTACAAATCAAGTATTTATATTACTACTAATAGTTACTTACAGTTACAAAAAAAAATAAACACATCCTCCGTGACTTTTAAATTCTATGTATTTATAAACAGTTGCTAAACAGACCCATTACTTCAACATTGTACCCAAAACCGACAGCTCCACTTTGTGACAATTATAGTAACTCAATTTTTTGCCATCATAGCTAGTGGCTTCCGAGATCGATGGTTCCATGATCTGATAATTGTGTCGGTCTTATAGTTGCATTGACCTTCACGGCTACTCTTGAAGTTACCGCCTTCACAACTTACATAATTGCCTTGTTTGTAATCGATCGCCAACCGAGATTCATTCACTGGCTCTCATGCTTCGCGACTCCGTAATTTTCCTCCGCATCTATTGTCGAGAGATACTAAATTATCTCATGGAACATCCATACTTTTCAATCAGGAACTCCCGACACTTCTCACATTTTCTCCCTGTCGTGTCTTGCTCGGTCTTTCTTAGTGCGAATCGACGGTGGAGGACTCGGGCATCATTTGTCATCATCAGCAGAAACATCCTTCCCCGCGTACACAATCGCTTCGAGGATTTAGAAAACGAGAAAGTTATATTTTTGAAATTTAAAGTCGCACGGCCAACACTAAAATGAGGAGAAATATACATATGAAACTCACTTTAGATGGACCCGAAATATCTAAATTATTTATTTTGCTATCTTGCCCTCTGAAATTTTGCTATTTGTCATTTGGTCCCACCCTTGATTTCCGCGTCTGCTAATTGATCCTTCTCCTTCTCCTTCTCCCTCGTTTGACCTGCTTCCCCAAAGCTCGCAACACGCCATAACAGTCCTCGTCATCTCCGAAAGATCCGAAGCAACATAGTCATTCTCGAAGTCGTCCTCCTCGATCCTCATATTCATTCCTTATCATCGATATCTTCTTCGCCATGGAATCAGAACCAGGCTCTGGTTCGCGGAGCAAGAAAGGACGAAGCGATTGCCCGAGCGACCGCTCGCCGTCGCCATCGCCGTCGCCGTCGCCGTCGCATGGCGTCACCATCAATGCTTTACCTCGCGAGATCGTCATCGACATCCTCTCCAGACTCCCCACGCCGTCCCTGGTCCGAGCCCAGTTCGTGTGCCGGTCGTGGCGAGCCCTGGCGCGGGACCCACTTCTCCTCCAGCTCCGCCGACCTCGCGCGGCGTCCTCCCACGACCCATCCCTCGTTTTCCACTGCGACCACCCCCTCCGGAGCCAGCTCTACTTCGTCGACGACGTCTCCGGCGGAGACGGGAGGAATCGCGCGGCGGTGAAATTCCAGCCTCCGTCCGGCGTCGTCCCGCCGGAGTTCGACGTCGTCGGGTCGAGCGAGGGGTTGCTCTGCTTGGCGAATGCTTTGCACAGCAACGACGTCTACGTGTACAATCCTCTCACGGGTGAGTACAGGGAGCTTCCGGACTTGGAGGGTCACCAGGGGAACCGAGAGATGGTGTTTGGTTTCGGGTTCGACGAGACCGAGAAGGATTACAAGGTGATCAAGATCGCGTATAAGCTTAGGAATCACAATCGTCGTCTGTGCGTGATTATACTGTCCGAATCCGAGGTTCAGGTCTGCAGTTTAAGAAGCCCGACGTGGAGGAGATTAGGTAATAGTCAATATGCCTGCAAAGTGTTTGATTAAAAACCTCACTGCTTAGTCTCTCTCTTTTTTATGTTAACGCCGTTGTCCGAGTCCTCCACTCATTTGCTCTTTCGAAAAATCACCTGTATGTATGTTGCATCTCAATTTCTTTTCATTTATCTTATGTTCATGATATCGAAAGTTTTTGCAGAAACTAGTGTACAAAATTCCATTCTACGGAATTTCATATACTAGCTTTTGTACTATTTTGTGTTTGTAACCTGGTTTTGTGTGGATTTGGAAAAGCAAAAGGAAGATCCTAATGTGCGTATCTATTGCCTATGTTTGCTGGTGTTGAATATTATCAGAAAACCAACCTTGCCGCTTTCATTCCACCGGGTAATTTCCAAAGTAAATTAGGTAATTTAAACCACTTATTTTGATATTGCGTGAATCTTGGTGAGTCCGGTGTTATCTGTTTCTAAAGTCGATGGATGCAAATGCCTCTAGATACAAAACAATCTACTTGGGGATTTGCTGATATTTGTTTGAATCCATTCTTTGATATCAGGTAATGCAACTGATTACTTGGAAGCGACGCCCTCGCAGCCTATTGTTAACAGAAAACTCCATTGGACCACTGTAGAAAGGAGGCGTGGGAACGTCAAGATTGTATCGTTCGACTTGTCCGATGAACAATTCAGGAATGTCCCCAAACCCAAATGCAAGGATATGCGGAGGTGCAATTATCATCTGGTGGAGCTTGGAGGTTGTCTTTCTGCTGCTGTTCTGTCCCAGACTGGAGCACTAGATATCTGGGTCATGAAGGATTATGGCATGAAGGAGTCGTGGGTCAAGGACTACAGCATTGGATCTTACCTGCCCAAGGGGCTTCAAAACCACGACCATGAGGAAACCCACGACCCATCTTGCAAGATCTCCAGAATCCTGATGCGCAACGGGGACCGATCATATGTGAGGGTCCTGGGGATGTTGAGGAATGGCCAGATCTTGTTGGAGTACCACAACAGAGCTCTGGTTCGGTATGACCCGAATCACGACCAAGCTGTAGATCTTATGTTTGAAGGGCTGCCAAAGTGGTTCGAATCCATTGTCCATGTGGGCACCATCAGCAGTATGTGAGTGACAATTTATTAGTGGATATGTGAAGAGGTCCATTTCAGTTACACGTAATTACCTCTTCTAAATGGCCAAATGGCCCGTCTTTATATATTATATGGTGACCAATTAAGCTTTTCTGGACTTGACAGTAATGATTACCTGATTAGGAGGGATTATATCAATTGATCACGCTTCAGCAGCATGCGTAGGAAAGTATAGGAGCTCACATGATTGAAAAGGTATCACTACAATGAGTGGAAAAACTCAATACTTGGATGATGAAGTCATCGACGTAACCACGAATATGGAATGTTCTAAAAGGTAGTCCGATTAGATTCGGGTATATTGTGGGGTCATCCAAAGGTCTTTAAGGTCCAGAGGTGCTTCAAGGCCCGAATGTGGGCTGACTACCTATTAGTTGGACCAATCGTCGGTCTGGACAATGGATAGTCATTCTCGATCCGCTTGGCCACTCTGAGCCAATCCTCGACCATCCCCAGTAACATCATCCGTTCTACTGTTGAATAATTTGTGTCTTGTCATACGAGGCACGTTCTCGTACAATTTTAGCTTACAATGAATGAAAGATGTGGAGAATCAATCCATGATTCACCTCAAAACTCAAATTGATCATGTAAAAATTGATCTAAGTCAACCCCGATCGATTGGTAATGACTTTTCATTTTATTGGCATTCTTTAGGTCTTTAGTCATGATTATCTGTATTTGCATTCATTCTCACCTTTGCTTTGTAGGATACGCGAAAAGATAACATTGAATAAATGTCGGTGTCGCCAACAATATATTCCATATGAAGTTTAGGTGATTTCAATTTTGATCCTTCTTTTAGTTTTTTCGGCATTTAGATTTAAGGCCTTTGTGTTTAGGGGGCACGATTTTATGAATAAGAAATGAAAATGAAAATCATTTAATTGCATTTAGGTGTTCCTTACATTTCATGATAGTTTTAGGGCCTATTTGTTTGTGTTCTTTTTTTGTTCACCAAAATACAATTTTTGTTCTTTTGTTTTGGGGAACAAAATAAATAAAAAAACACGTTAGTTTACGCTTTTGTTCCCAGGAACAGAAACGAGAAATAAAAAAAAAAAAACTTTTTCTTTTGTTTTAACACTTTTTGAAAAAACAAAAGAACAAAAACACTAAACTTATTTCTTTATTTTCTCCTTTTTCTTCTTCTTTTTTCTTTTGCCGGTGACCTTGCTGGAGCTTCGCCCCACCCCGGTGAGCTCGCCAGGCGTCGCCCGGCCGATGACCGGCCACACTAGTGGCTGACAACCAACCAAAGAGAAAAAGAAAAAAAAAAAAATAAAAAATATTTAAAAAATATTTAAAAAATAAAAGAAACAAAAAAATTATACAAGTTTACCAAACGTGTTTATGTTCTTTTTTATTCCAGGAACATAAATTTTGTGCGATTCTAAACGCGTTCTTCTCGTTCAAAAATTGTTTCATGGAACAAAAATAGTTTCTTATATTTATATTCCCTAGAACGATTTTTTAACGAAACGTTACCAAACGCTTTTGTAGCTAGCTTCATCGTATATCATCGTATTCTTTTGTAGCTAGCTTCATCGATCCATAACATTTCGATGAACGCCCATGTTTGGCCCCGAACTTTCGAGCTTCGGCAATTTGGTCCCTAAATTATTGATAAATATTCGATTTAGTCCTTAGTTACTGTTTTTTCTTTTTTAAATAATTTTTTATTTTATTTTTTAATTTTTTAATTTTTTAATTTTTTTTTTGCTTCTTCTCTCTTCCCTCCGCCGGCTCCGGCGGAGGGAAGCCGACTCCGGCGAGGGTCGCCCTCGCCGGACGCAGGCGAGGGCGGCCCTCGCCGGCGTCGAGCGAGGGGCTCCCTCGCAGATCTGGCGAGGGAGCCCCTCGCCGGCGTCGGGCGAGGGGCTCCCTCGCCCGACGCCGGGCTGCGAGGGAGCCCCTCGTCGGCGTCGGGCGAGGGCCCCTCGCCCGACGCCGGCGAGGGGGCTCCCTCGCCAGATCTGCGAGGGAGCCTCGCTCGACGCCGGCGAGGGCCGCCCTCGCAGATCTGGCGAGGGAGCCCTCGCCCGACGCCGGCGAGGTGCTCCTCGCCCGACGCCGACGAGGGGCTCCCTCGCAGCCCGGCGTCGGGCGAGGAGCCCTCGCAGCCTGGCGTCGGGCGAGGGGCTCGCTCGGCCGGACCCGGCCCTCCGCCGGCTCCGGCGGAGGGAAAGCGAAAAAAAAAAAAAGGAAAAAAAAGGAAAAAAAGGGAAAAAAAGAGGAAAAAAATGAAAAAAAAAGGAAAAAAAAAAAAAAAAATAGTATATCATTTATAATCTTTTCTCATTAAACACGTTGGCAAATTTTCTTTTCTTAGATTAGTGAAAGTCTACTTATCCATATATCTCATCATGGGTTCCTGTCCTAGGACGATATAATAAGGCCTTACGTTAATTTTGCTCGATACAACTTGGTTTTTTTTTTTGCATGTTCTCTTTTATCTTTATGGTTGATTGGTTCATTTTATTGTTTGAGCATTTATGCATGGAAATTTAGAATTATATATTCAGGAATAAGAAAAAAAATTGGAAAGATCGAATGGAATGACAATTTATCCCAAATTAGAAAAAGTACCGATAATGGACACTTGATAAAATTTGCGTAAGTAAATCCTCGATTCCTAAATTTCTAGTTTCTATAATGTGGTCTCTACTCTCTACTTGACTTCTTACTAGCTTAAAATAGGTTACTAGCAGCTACAGTCTCATTCTATTCGTAATCAATGAGAAATCAATTTATGATCGATAGAATTAGATAGAGTACTCAAAAAGCATAAGTGTTACCTCAAAAGACAATCACTCGCACATGCCTTGCGGTCCTGTAAATCCCTCGAAGCTAATCTCGAGATTGCGACGGGGTGGAACATATCAAATGTGCAATGGACATCTTTGGGTGCTTGAACACAGCTTTGATCTTGCTTAAACACAGAGAGATAACTTAAATGTCTTGCGCTTCGAGGTATATCGACCTCAAGATGTCGGTAACCTCGATTGGATCAACTGTCGACTTTCTTTTTCAATGTTGTGTGCTGCAATGTCGATCCTTGCAGCTAAATGGAAGTGTAAATTGTCCATCTCATATGAAAAAGAAGACTACTGAAGAAAGGGGGAGTTAGGAGAAGCTCAAAAATCCCATTACTTAGGCAAAACAACCCTTATCTCACACCAAAGATGCACCAATTGCCTGTTCTATATGCAACGCATCCATACAACATGAAGCAAAGCCTCCCCAGGAGTTAATACAATCCATGACGTAGCGACTCTTACTATCTTACAACCAAATTTAAAAAGCACAACCCACATGCAGACCACAGCATTAGCTACACAAACGTCCACCAGTCCATAAGATCACTCTCCTCTCATCACTTGATGGCTACTCAGTTTTCTCGACCGCAACTTCTCCGCCATCTTTCGCTTCGATAACCACCGGTTTCTCTTCTTCCTTAACCTCCTCTCTTGGTTTTTCTGCTTCAGCTTCTGGCACTGAAGCATCAACAGCCTCTGCTGATACTTCTTCTTTCTTCTCCTCCACCACCGGCTCCGCGGCCTCCTTTGGAGTCTCCTCAACCGTGGACTCCGGCACCGCCTTTGCAGTCTCCTCCACAACCGACTCTGGCTCAGTCTCAGGTGCCACTTTTGCAGCCTTCTCTGCAACCGTGACTTCCTTTGGTGTTTCCTCTTTACTCTCCACTATATTCAGCTCTCGCGTGACAACTACGGCCTCTCCTGTGAGCTCTTTAGTTTCAGCTACTTCGGACGGTGGCTCGTCCTCTGTGGTCACTGTTTCCTCAGGTAGTCCTCCAGTAACTTCCTCCTCCTTTGACTCTTCAGGAAGCGCCTCTTGTTTGGGCAGCTCGACCACCTCCTCTTGAGGCTTGATTGGTTCTTCAGTTTTCTCCACTGGAAGTGCTGTTTTCACTGACTCAACCTGCGTGACATGGTATTTGTTGCACTGAGTCATTTTCTGTGATGAACAACTACTATGCATATAAAGGCTTGCTCGCCAAATATGTTTGAGCGGCAGAATCTAATCGATTGCTGAACATGACCCGCTAGTGTAAATACTTATTTACCATCTGCCACATCACTTTTAAACAAGTTTCTCTAGATCGTCTACTATCTTAATTCTCAAGCATTCACTCATCTGTCAAACGTGAAAGTTTTGGTTTGCAACTTGAGATCTGTGTGTCTAGAGTTGCTAGAGCTGAAAACTGTAATGTTCAGTTGGATCCAGCACTTTATTATCTTTGCAGAAAACAGATTTTTGCTGATGTTATTGCTCAAACTCCACTCAAACCCGACGGAGGCAAACGGGTTCAAATCATAAACTGATGAGAAAAACAAGAACAGATGAACAGGATGGGAGTGCACTGAAACGGGGGAAGTTACCTCAGCAGATGCCATAGGAACTTGAGAGAAACTGGATCTGTTTCACCCCAAGGGAAGGAATAGGAAAGGAAACTATGGAGAGTTGAATGAGCTGGTGATGATATGAGTGGAGAGAGGAGAAAGGTTTATATAGAAGATGTCGGGAGGAAAAATAGCTTTGATTAGATGGGAGGGGTCGCTTTCGAGGATCTGGCTCTTTGGAATTTGGACGGGTTTCCATCCTTTCTCGAGATGCAATGTTTGCCAAACCCCTGACTAGCTCTTCCCCACGATTATTCACTTCTTTTTTCTTTTGCAATAATCTTTGACTGTTCCGCTTATTTTAACGTGTCGTACTTACGTGCCTAACATCTCTCAAATTTCCTTTTATATCTTTATCTTCCCTAAAAAAGAGAATACCCTCTAAATATTTTACATCCTAAAAATCTTGAAGGGATGAAACCTTTTAAAAACTTACTTAGGTTTAAAAAAAAACAAATGAAGTGATCTAACGAAGGATTTTACAAATTTCAATTACAGTAAATTTATCAGCCATGGACATTGACACAACCACATGCCTCTAATATATTTATAAAAAAAAGATGTGATAAAATAGAGTTGCCAAAAATTGAGAAACGAAAGATGATAGGAAAATTTGGAGATAGAGAAAACCAAATGGGTAGTGGGGAGGCAATCTTTGCTTGGACTTGGACTTAGCAAGTGAAGAATGCATCATCGTGCAAACCATCAACGGGGTTTCCAAAGTGCTCGTGAGAAGGTGTTGAGTTTTTTTTGGCCTTCGATAGCATACCGCGTGCTAAATGACCTCAAATTTAATGTGATTAGGATCATAAAAAAAATGTGACTCTAAAATCTCGAAAAGAAAATGGATCAAATGAGCTTCTTTTTTTTTTTTTTTTTTTGATAACCGAGGAGTCCACCACGAGCTCTCCGTGCCCGGACGGCACCGAATGACCGGACCCCTATATCTCGAAGGAGACTAACGCAAGACCCCAATACCACGACCATCTACTTACAATCTAAGCAACGGCAGATTTCGAATTCTCAAACTTGACGATAAATAAAATATTCTCTATCAAAACAGATACCTATGATTGGAATTAGATGAGCATTTTGATTTTCGAAAAATTCCCAAAACTGCTGGAAACCACTTTGAAAGCTTCAATTGTACTGAAACCAGTAATTTTTACACTATAGTTTGAAAGACATTGTGCCACGATTTCCCAGATGAAAAGCAATAATTCATTTCCCGTTTCGTGACGAACAATTTCTTGTGCTCTGCGAAAGGCGGCGTCGCGGGGATGACCTTGATTGGGTTTGGGCGGTGGAGGCGGGCCCCCAGCCTCAGCTGGAGCCCACGTGGGGCCCTTTCCGTAGAGCTTCGAGCGAATGGGGAGGCGCCACGTGGCGGGGTGACGCCGACCACGTTGGAAAAGGACGGTTGTCCGATCTGGATCCAAGTCATTATCGGGCGTGGGAGGCAGATGGGGGCGGCTTTGCTGCTTCGGACGTGGGCCCCGCGCTTGACATGTGGATGGAAGTGAAACGACGCTCTCTTTTCAGAAGAAGACACGATCGATGGTTTTGGTTTGATCTGGGGATCAAATCAAACCGATCTTTCGTCACGTCTCTGCTCATTTTTCGGTGGATTCATGGTCGTGGGATGCGTCAGCGCCTTGAAAAAGAGATGGTAAGGCCAATCTAACAATGAAATGTGCTTGAGTAAAATTGAGAAATGTTTGACATAATTTAGGCAATTTATAATCTCTCAAGATCACTGGATTTCTCTCAAACTACCGAAATTTTTACTTATACACAGCTGTCGAACATTTTCCACACTCCTTTGGACATCTTGATCGCCGGATTTGTTGTTCTTAAGTGATGCACGGACTGTTTGGATGTGGATGTCGACCTAAAGTTGAAGGAGTAAAGCTAAAACTAAAATTTTTGAAAATCAACAGTCAAGCTAAAGGGATTTACTTAATATACCAAAAGAGTTGTCCAAAAATGCATGTAAATATGACGAGTAACTTAAAACTCCATGGGAACCGATAAGAAGCTACACATTTTCCTTATTTTATGTAAAAATGTAAGATGACATGACATAAATTGTTAGTAGGGGTGAGCATGGTCCGGATTGAGCCGGTCCGCCCCCTAACTCTAGGATCAACCCGCACAGTACTAGTCCTCAATTTTTGAGACCGAGAACCAACTCTATTGAGCTTGGGACTGAGGACCAGACCAACCCAATGGGTTAAGTCCAGTTCCAAGGTCAACCCGGAACTAATTGATAATTTTTTATTTCATTTTTTATACTCCTTTAAAAAGCTATTGATGACCAAACCGACCTAATGAGTTCGGTTCGGTTTTAGGGTCAACCCAGGACCAATCGATATTTTTTTTATTTCATTTTTTGTACTCATTAAAAAAACGATTGAGGATCGAATTGACCCAATGAATTCATTCCGGTTTCAAAGTTAACCTAAAACCAATTGATAATTTTTTATTTCATTTTTTGTACTCCTTAAAAGGGCAACTAAGCACTATGCTGGCCCAATGGATTCGATAATGAGTAAAGTCAACTAAGAAAGGTAAGCAATGAGGGTCAAATGGGGTAAGCATCGAATGTCGAACGGGAAGCAACAAGCCAAGCAAGCATCGAGCATCGAGCGGCATGAGTGACCCAAGCAAGCAAGACGAGTGTCAAGTGGTGAGTGAAGAAGTTGTTTCTTTCGATTTTGCAAATTAAAGACTAAAAGGACAAATAAGACAGAAGTGAACAATACTGGAGGATGATGCCATAAGGAGCTGTTTATGCCTTTTTAGACGCCGTGAGGACTCCTCATAAAAATATTTTCCTTTTCAGTAAATTATGACTATTGACACTATAAAATACATTAAAAATCTAAGTTATTAAAGAATAATGTAAAATTACTTGAACTCCTCACTAAAAAGCTATTTAATATTGTTGACACCATCTATTTTAAGGTTTTCTCTATATAAAAAAAATTATATATATATAATCATGGTTAGTTCGAGTTGGACTGATCCGGAACTCTCAGAACCGAGAACTAACCCACTGTTGACACCTAAATTTTGGTGACCCATTTTTTCAATTGCATAGAAAATTATGGGTTAATTTTATCCCTGAAAAAAATATTAATTACATAGCATACAGTTTTAAGTGTATTTATTGTTAATTTTCATTGGGCCAGTGACAAATGGGTTCGAATTGATGGTTCTGAACTTTAATTTAATGAGTTGGGTTAAGCCCACGAAGAGAGCAAATCAGCCCAAACTCGTATCCTCAAGGAGATTTTATGGATTTATTTTCGTGAGATTTCAATTCAAAAATAAATATTGCGTTCGGAAAAAGTAAATATTTCGCTTGAACAAGAAATCTTTGTTGATATGAATTTTGGAAAATTAAAACCCTAATCTATGGCCTGTAGATAGGTTAAAACGCATAAGGGGACCAGACATATTGATACATACGGCCACACGAGGGGGGCCAATTAGATCCTCACGAAAAAAAAAAAAAACCAACAATGCATAGACCACACACGTGAAAAGAGAGAGATTCATGGCCATAGGGCAAAGCTTCATCGAATAGAGAGCGTGGCCGTGACTTCAATGCACATATTCAGCCAAGGGGAGATATTCACGAAGAAAAGAGTGGAAGTGGTGGCTGTGATTTCAAAAAGTCAAGTGAAGACAAGGGTGGAAGTCCATGGAAGCACCAAGAGGAAAAGCCTCGCAACTCATAGAAAGCCGATTCTTACCGCTCCCTTTCGCCGATCACAGCGGTCCAGCGAGCTCTGGGTCAAATCAAGTTTAATATGCACGCTGGTGAAGCTACGAAGCACCTCGACAAGGATCTTGTCGACCGACGCCCTCCAATCAAACTGTGATTGCTTATGAGGTGACGCACGTGTCAACCAACCAACGTTATAGACGCCACGAGCAAAAGAATTATTCCATATCCAGAAACCAAGCCTGATTAGGTCAAGTCCTCAAAAGAACAAGGAGAATCTCTCAATTCTTTTCCTCAAAAAATAAAATATCTCTCGTGTCTTCAAAGAAATTTGGCAAATCCTTTATATAGAATATATATATAAATTGACTTGGTCAATTATTTGCCAAGATAATTAAATTGCACAAACCCTAAAAAAATCCAACCCTAAAAATCTAATGCGTTATATTCTAAAATATTCCTATTTTAGAATATTCTTAAACAAGAATATATATATAAATTGAAAGGATTTGTCTTGGTCAATTATTTGTGTGACAAGATAATTAAATTGCACCAAGATTTCCCCTCGCGGTAAGATTCTTCAAGATTTGATCCAAGGTCATCTTCGCTCATGTAAATTTAGTAGCAGAATGCATGCTCCTATTATATGCAAATTCAACATGTGGCAGACAATCTTCCCAAGATTTTATGTTCTTTTTAATAATAGCACGCAACAATGCCCCTAAAGTTCTATTAACTACCTCGGTTTGACCATCGGTCTGTGGATGACAAGTAGTAGAAAATAACAACCGTGTTCCTAGTTTTTTCCACAATGTTTTCCAAAAGTAACTAAGAAATTTAGAATCTCGATCTGAAACAATCGATCTAGGCATGCCATGCAAACGTACAACCTCCTTAAAGAACAAATTAGCAATATGGGATGCATCATCAGTTTTATGACAAGGTATAAAATGAGCCATTTTTGAAAACCGATCAACAACTACATAAATAGAATCTCTACCATACTTAGACCTAGGCAATCCTAACACAAAATCCATAGAAATATCAATCCAAGGATGCGTTGGAATAGGTAATGGTGTATACAAGCCATGCGGTTTAGTTGTTGACTTCGATTGCTTACAAGCAATACATCTCTCACAAACACGTGTGACATCTCTCTCTTCATATGTGGCCAATAAAAATGTTCATACAACGCTTCATAAGTCTTATTAATGCCAAAATGCCCCATTAAACCACCACTATGAGCTTCTCGCACCAATAATTCACGCAAAAGAACACTTAGGCAAACATAGTTTGTTTTCACGAAAAAGATAACCTTCATGCCTATAAAATTTATCAAATGCAGCGTGTTCACATGCTTCATAGACTCTCCCAAAGTCATCATCATCAATATATAAGCCCTTGATATGCTCAAAACCTAGACACTTTGCTTCTAAAATAGTTAGAATCGCATACCTTCGAGAAAGTGCATCGGCTACCACATTTTCCTTACCTTTCTTGTACTTGATCACATATGGAAAAGTCTCAATGAACTCCATCCATTTGGCATGTCTTTTATTCAACTTTTGCTGTCCTTTCAAGTACTTCAAGGTCTCATGGTCGGTGTGGATCACAAACTCCTTTGGCCATAAATAATGTTGCCAAGTCTCCAAAGCTCGCACTAAAGCATACATCTCCTTATCATAGGTAGGATAATTCAATGTTGCTCCACTCAATTTTTCGCTGAAATAAGCTATGGGACGCCCTCCTTGCATCAACACGGCTCCAATTCCAAGCCGACCAGCATCGCACTCTATCTCAAAAGTAGCACTGAAATTCGGCAAAGATAACAAAGGAGCATTAGTTAACTTATCTTTTAGCAGATTAAAGGCTTTCTCTTGCTCTTCTCCCCACGTGAAACCCACGTGCTTCTTGATAACCTCAGTTAAAGGTGCGGCAATGGTGCTGAAATTTCTCACAAATCGTCGATAAAAAACTAGCCAATCCATGAAAGCTACGCACCTCTCCTATGGTCTTAGGCGTTGGCCATTCACGGATTGCTTTAACCTTTTCTTCATCAACCTGTATACCATTAGCACTAACAACAAATCCTAGAAATACTAATTTGTTGGTAACAAAGAAGCACTTCTTTAGATTAGCGTATAATTGCTCGGCCCTTAAAACCTGTATCTGACATTTCGCACATGCTTAATATGGTCATCAGGACTTCGACTATAAATCAAGATGTCATCAAAATAGACAACCACAAATCGACCAATAAAAGCACGCAAAACATGATTCATAAGTCGCATTAGTTAATCCAAATAGCATTTACTAACCACTCATATAATCATGTAGTCTTAAATGCAGTTTTCCATTCATCACCTTTCATCCCTAATTTGAAAGATAACCACTTTCAAATCGATCTTGGTAAATAAGAACCATGCAACTCATCCAACATGTCATCTAATCTAGGAATAGGATGTCGATACTTTACCGTAATATTATTGATTGCTGGCAATCAACACACATTCGCCAGTTCCATCCTTCTTTGGCACTAACAAACGAGGGACGGGCGCATAGGCTAAGACTCTCTCTCCCATGCCCTCGTTCTAATAATTCACTAACTTGTCGCTGAAGTTTCCTTTGTCTCCTCGGGATTGCTTCGATATGCGAGGTCGATTAGGTATTGGCGCACCGGGAATCAAGTCAATTTGATGTTCTACTTCTTACTCGAATAGGTGGTATCCCTCCGGAAGTTCATCGGGAAAGACATCTTCAAATTCCTGCAATAAAGACACAATAGGACTAAACGGAGCTTGGGTCAAGATCGTTAGTAGAAAACAAAACCTCCTTGTACACAAGTACAAGTATTGGTCGTCTAGAACTAAGGCTCTCCTCCACTTCACTTGATTTTGCAGGAATTATTTGCCTCTTTTCTTTTCCTCTCTTTTCCCTCGGTTTTACCACAGTCTTTCTCTCGGCCTCTCCTTTCCTTCCAGCATCTAGCCGAGACCTCATATAGCCATAAAGGAGCCCTACTGTCAATTGCCGCTCAACTTTGATGGCTTTGTCTGAATTCCTCCAATTCAACATAGTGTTGCAGCTCACCACCACCCTTGCTGTGTCTCGACTCAAACCACTCAAAAATCTTGACATTGTGGCCTCACGATCCTCCATCATTAGCACGGATCTGCCCAATCTCCATCTCCTTGTGATACTCTTCCACGCTCTTGTTAAGCACATGTGAGATTTTGTAACTTTTGAAACAAATCTGAGGTAGTGACTAGGTACAAACGTCTTCCTCGTCACCGCTTTCCATCTTCTTGTCACGTCTCTATCGGTCTTTCACCATTCGCCTCCTACTAGTCACAAGTTGATCCCACCAAATTATAGCATAATCAGTAAATTCAACAGCTGCAATTTTTACCTTTTTGAGCTCGAGATGTCTCGTTGGCAATCAAATACCATCTCCATGCGTTTCTCCCACTCTAGATACGCGTCGGGATCACATTCTTCCCTTGGAATGAAGGAATCTTCATCTTGATGTTGCCAAGCTCATCATCTCCTGAGTGTCTAAACCTTCGGCCTCCATTCCACCTTTCAAATCGAGCATCTCGATCATCCCTCCATGTCGGCCTCATCCATCATCATATTGTCGTTTGCCTTCCTATGTTGTGTTCTAGGGGCATCTCGCTGATGTTGTGGCTAGCCATCATCGAGAATCTCTTACCATAAGACTATTTGATTCCGACATCGCCTGCTTGAAGCTACTGCCATTGCTGCTTATGTCCGCACCTGCCTCGCTTTAAATCGCGAAATTCCAACCTGGTTGAATATGTGTTGCGGCACTTCCCTTCTATTTTGCAGGTTTCTGAAGCGGTCCCGAAGCTTCCTTGTTAATCATCCTTGCGGAGCAACGTCGCGAAGAGCCACCACGAGCCATCGTCGGTCATTCCTCATTGTGATTCTCGTGATCTACTGTCCGTCCAAATTCAAAAAAAATATCCAAGCGATATCACAAATTAGGTAAGAATCTTGATTAATTCAGTTTCATATATCCTATGCCTAATTTGTAGAGTGCGACCATGTTTGAATGTTCAATTGATATTATCATGTCCAAAAGAAATCTTTTGCATTCTCTTGAATTAGGAAATTTTTCTAATTTCATAACTTGCATATGATTGACAGTCCGATT
Source organism: Eucalyptus cladocalyx (assembly GCA_017140615.1). NCBI lineage: Eukaryota > Viridiplantae > Streptophyta > Magnoliopsida > Myrtales > Myrtaceae > Eucalyptus > Eucalyptus cladocalyx. The sequence continues at coordinate 27,929,990 of CM029516.1, forward strand.
TTCACGCCCAAAATCAGACTCGCAATCCCTTGCAAAAATTGACAATCTGATCTCGTGCCCGAGATTTGATTCACGATTTAATTTTAAAGTTGGTCAACCCGATCTCATGCGGAAATATGGTTCGCCAAATTTTGGATATCAATCTTATCTTGCTTGATTTGCTATCATGGTATTTGAGTCAATTTTATTTTCGTAAAAGAAAAAACTCAAAAAAAAAATTGAATTAGGATTAGGTTCGTTTTAGAATATTTCTAGTCTTAAGGCTATCTTGCATGTTTAGAATTGCAATCTTATTTCGAATTTTTAAATAAAAAAATCCAAAAAATGCGTTCATTTAGGATGTTAGTTTTCTTTAATTTAAATGGCACGTTTAATTATTTGGCAATTTTAAATTTCGAATTTTACAAAGAAAAATACAAAAAATCATCATGCATGTATCATGTAGAATTAGGGCATCCTTGGCACGTCATTGCATGTTTAAATTTTATTTAAATAGATCCTTTTTTATAGATTGCATTTTAGGTTATAGATTACTTGGTTAAGATAATATTATAGTTTAAATTAGGATTTGGTTTAACCTAATTCCTAATACAAATTTGATAGAACCTTAATCTAGTTAGATAATCTTTGCATTTTTCCAATTTCGAATTTAATGGAAAATACAAAAAAATTGCCTTAGAATTAATCAATTTCATTCTTTAGGATAGACTGCGTTTTATTTATGTCATATAGTTTATGTCATATTGCCATGACATATCATTACATGTTAGATTAGTAACATTGTATAGAGCGTGATTCTCATTAAATAAATGAAAACAAAAAATTGAGTGATTGTGTGTTAATTAGAAGTCATATTTAGACTGTTGATATGAATTCTGATTTAACATTACAGATGCTTTCATTGCCATGAGGTAAGTCTTGTAATTTATTCATTGCTTTAATTGGATGTTAAATTGGTAGTTTGTGCACCCGCATAGTCACCTCACAATGTTAGAGAATTAAAATCAATTCAAGCTGCTTGCCAAACATTTAAAAAAAAAGAAAGGTACTGAAAGGGCGTTAGAGAAATTTAGCGTAATTAAGTCCCCGAACTCACAAATCTCTAGTTCGTAGGAGTAAAGTAAATCCCTCATTACTTTATTTGCATTTCTAATCGACCCACCAAAAATAGATTAGTGGCGACTCTTGATTGAAAAATCAATTTGCACGTTAAGAAATTTGAACCTAAGTCACGAATTTGTATAAGCTTGGGAGAGCCCGAGCTAAGTTTAAACTTAACAATCCATTAGCCAAACCTAGGTGTTCATCCGAAAATTTGGTCGCGACACCCACACAGTGATGTTTTAGGAATTTTGGGATCAATGACCAACTCAATCTCCCTAAAAACTGGACTAGGACTGGCAGGGTTGGACCGATCCAGGGTTGGTTTAGGGTCCAGGATTGACCCTGGACACCCCTAAAATTGTTAGCATCGATGGTGATGTATGGCAATTTACATGTGTTAGTTCTAGGGTGACTGGTTCATGGCGATGCTTAGGCCCATACTACAACCTGACACATGGCTTACTTAAGATCAACGACCTTACAATTTCTGCCTTGACTCCAGCAAATCAGATGGCCCAACCATTCTGGCTCTTGGTACCGATGCAGAACCGAACGACCAACCGACTCTTCATGCGAAGTTCATCGTTGCACAAATCAGATTCCACATTCCCATGCATGTAACTAAAGCTCGCTAAACAACGACCTTGAAGACAACTCGGGTCGATGCCGTTTGCGCTTTATGTCCAAAGTCGTAGGGGCGTCGGATGCGGCGCCTTTCGCAAATCCAGGGTTGAAATCTTTGCATTCTTTCCCATCGCTAATGCCCAATTGCCTTGCGAGGCAGCGGAAGCGATTCTTCAACCCTGCCCATCGTATCATCCTCCTTTGAGTACATGGCTCAAATGTCCAAAAAGTCTTGAATTTATTGCATTATTATTAATTCAGTTCTGAACTTTTTAATTTTACTAATTGAATCTTAAAACATTTTCACATTTTGCTAATTGTATCCATCCAGTTAATTTTGGCGAAAATTTACTAACGTGAACGTCAGCTATCCTATATAATATAACTGACGTTAACGTGAACAAATTTTAAAAATACGCTAATATTTTTTTGACTTTTATTTTATTATCTTTTTTTAATTTTCTTCTCTTTTCTCTCTTTTCTTTTTTAACTTGTGGTGCTCAAGGGTCACAACCCTTGCCTAGCCTTGCCCATATCTAGGCAAAGCCATCACGACCGCTATGACCATGAACTCAGAGCTGAAATGATCATGGCAGCTGTAAGCTCGATATCTAGTGGCCGACTTGAGTTTGAACCACCGTGGCCACGAACCTAGAGCTCGAACTCGAGCGGAAGAAGCTTGAGTTCTGGCCACCAGATCTCAAGGCCACCACAGGTAAAGAAAAGAAAAGGACACCGCCAAAAAGAAAACTTTTAATTGATAGTCCTTTGAGTATATGACTCAAATCTCCAACAACCAAATCAAGTCGGTGCGCCAGAAACGTGACATCAGGAGGAGCTATAGACAGCTGCTCGGTCTTAAATTTAATTAATTAAGCACGAGGTTCATTCGGCATTATGGTTTAGATGACTAATCATGGCTTAGCTTGCATCATTCAAAAGCCTTGCCGTAATGCTTGGACTAGCAGCCTTTTTGCCCGGATGTGATGCCTACCTGAAATCAAATGAAAAATAGATTACAAAGGGGAAGAAATAATGAGAATATTGCTCGAAAGCAACCGGCAAACCAACTGGAGTACTGCAAGTGATGTTGATTTCTATAAGAAGGTGGAACGTTTGTGTTCCTATAAATCAATATAATCTGATTGTTTCATGGGCCGAATTCAAAATCTCAATGAATCGGATGAAAAATCTCGGAATAATTCTCGTAATTTATTAAGATTTTTCAGTTTAGAAATAGCTAAACCATAACTTATTAAGATTTTTCAATTAATCATTCCTGCTAAATTTTCAAAGTTGGATATCAATATTGGGATGGGAACTTAAATCAAAACTTTGGCATTTCTAAATTATTCACATCAAAATTCATAACTACGCCTAAGTTTTGTGACCTTAGGATCATACAAATATTTGAAGAAAGAGAAAAAAGAAAAAAGAAAAAAACATAGTGTAGCCTGAAAATGAAGTAAAAGCAATTTGACAAAGAAAAAGTGACAGAATGGAGGAGGTGAAGCGAAGGGCAAAAGTGAAGATATAAATTTTGTGTAACGCAAGTTTAAAAGGAAGAAAAAGTGGAGTGAAGTGACATCTATTATATGTCCTTCTAAACATCTCCTTTGGTATATAGAATAGATAAATATATAATACCTAATAATATATTTTTGGCGAAGAGATGCATTAGTGATTGAAGGGGGAACAAAGGAGAAGATATCAAGAAAATAAATAAATAAAAGTGAGGGGGGGGGGGGGGTAGGTAATGAGAAAAGGGCTAGAGTAGGAAATGCACTGTATTCTCCTTAACCAAACTCTCTGAGCATCCTTTCACCAGCAATAATGGGTGGTTGGCTGAGCAAAAATGATTTTTTTTTCTTTTAATCAATATAATGATGTTGGCAACATATATTTTTATAGTAAGTTGAAAAATATATAAGAATCAAGATGTATTGTAGGGGTCCCATATTGGAAGATCTATGCATTTTAAACAAAACGAGGCACTCGTTGATCACCTCTATTTGTTGATTAATGATTTTAAGATATAAAAAAGATCGCACATAGAAAGTGAGAACTTGAAGGGCCAATACTACAAAAAAAAAAAAAAAAAAAAAAAAAAAAAAAAAAAAAAAAAAAAAAAAACCTAAATTATGATCATTATAACATAAATATCCCAAATTTTTTATCCCCAAAAATCCTCAATTTTTACATATGTGACATATATACTTTCTATATCAATTCCATCCGAGACATATTTTTCACACTAGTATAAATTCAGGATTTTTAATGACATAAAAAAATAAAATTTGGATACAAGTATCACAACGAGCAATTTTAAGGTATATATTGACTCAAAAAAGAGCTTAGGATATTTATGTCACTAGAGGTATAGTTTAGGATTTTTGTAGTATTAATCATAACTTAAATTAGTAAAACAAAAAGTTTGGGATATATGACAATCAAGTGAGCATTTTTCAGAAGTTATGGTATTCAAATAATAAAAAAAACTTACGGCATTCAAAAGAGTACTATACAAAAATTATCACACTTATGGCGTTCTTTTCCCGTCTTATTTTACAGAGAGAGATATAAAGAGAAAGAGAAATAAAAATGAAAAACATTGTTATTTATCGTTCACGGTGTCGGCAGCCTGACCAAATCTATCGCATGTCTGTAGGGCTGTCGATTTCATGGGAGGAGATGTGGATCTGTATTTTAAGAATTTCCCGATTTCTTTTTTTATTTGGTCCACCGGGGCCCCCGCCCCTGTACCTCGAAATAAAAATTAAAGAATTCCAAGGTAATTTCACGTGTCTCCAGTGCACCTGAGATTATCGCCGACAAACAGATGCCATAATATATATAAAAAGAATGATGTAAAAGCCCGAAAAAGGCATTTATTTTGCCAAGGATATAAACTTAAGAAACATGACATCTTTCTTTCATTAAGCCCTTTTCTTTTACTGATTTTAAATTCTGCTTCACAAATGGTACGGTCGCAATTAACCATGAAGTTGTCTATAACAAAACTAGTGGTGTTTAACATAAAATGGTGATCGGACAAATAATGACGTGAAAAATACATCATTCGCACTTGAATACTTGGTCCCCACGATCGGAGAGCCTCTTTCAGCAACTTGATGTTGTGAGAACTCGATGGTATCATATGTTCCAAGAAGAATGAAAGTTAAATAGTAAATGTTAGCAAAATAAAAATAAAAAAAGGAGAAATTCGAAGTATCAACTTCTTTTATTATATTCACAATATTTGATAAATTAGTATTTTTTTTTTGTAAGTTTAAGTTTTAACTAATCATAAATCGGAAAGATGGTGCCTCGAACTAGTCTCTGAAATATTCATGAAATAATTGTCGACCAATCCTCAAAATTTAAAGGAAATAATAAAGCAATTAATAGCTCCATTTATTTCACTAAAAATGAATAATTTAAAATTATTTTTTTAAAAATCATCGATCAGATCGCTTATTAAAATGAATGAACAAAATATATTTTCGTTTCATATGAAAATATGTAGACATAAATTATTATTAATAATGAAAATATTTTGAATTAATTAATTCTTTTAAGCAATCATTTTTTAAAAATATTTTATTAAATTATTTATTTTTTGTGAAAGAATTAATCGTGAGTGTCAATTTTCCATTTTCTAGCGACTGGCCGTTAACTTTTGTTGGGAAGTCTGACCAAACCCGCATAAAAAGGAAACTCTGACGAAACCAACTTCTTTTTTTTGCGTGATGGGAAAAGTCTTAGCTGGGATATTATAGCTGCAAACCTTGAATTTCTCTTTTCTTTCAAGAAATGTTTGGTAATCAGAAAAATTCACTTTTAATCTATAGCTGGTCTAAAGCATGGGAGAGATATTGATATTCTATTCATGTGGGCACCACATCGATTCTACCTTGCCTTCAAACCTCACCCATTCATCAGCTCCAATACGTAGTCAGATGCACGCAGAAATCTCCTACGAATTACTAAATAAGGGAACGGGAAAACGAGTAGATGCACAATCCAACATTCAGCACGACATTCGATCCCGAACGAATGCGCGAAGTTTCCGCGAGATGGCGAGCTCTGGAAGCTGTGGAAACGAGAATGGTTTTTTTTTTTTTTTTTTTATAATTTAAACGTGGGGTAGAGTGCAAGGCTGGTGTCTAGAACAGAAGCGCGCAAAAGAGAGAGAGAAGAAGAGCGATTTGGAAAGCCCACCCTCCATGTGGACTTTCTTTCCCTTTGTTTATCTTCCTTCCCCTACAAAATTCTTGATGACAAAGTAATGCCGAAAAAGCTTTGGTCTAATAATACATAAGAAGGAGCGTCCTCCATATTACGACGCAATGTGTAAGGGTCCTCATCGCTGGCCCGTCACTTGCTGACCCCATCTCAGTCGTTTTTTTTTCTTTTCTTTTCTTGCCTCTTTAAAAACTCCATTAGTTCTCTGCCTCTCGCTCTATATATTTTGTCTAGTGCTAATACACGATCCATTCCTTTCTTCATTGCCTCTCTGAGCTCCTCCTTGTCAGGTTAGAATCCCCAGCCTTTCTTTCCTGCATTGCACTGGTTGGATTGTTTTTTGCTCTATGGCTTCTTGTAGTGGATTTCTCATCATGCTTGTCTTATCACGATCTCTTTCTCTCTCTCTCTCTGTGAAGTTCGAGTAAGTTTCATTTCTTTGAGGTGACATTGACACGAGATCTGGGATGTGGACTTTATCTTTCGTCTGAAGAATTTTAATGTTGTTTGACTAGGCTCTACTGCAGAGTCTTCTGCAGGGTGCTGCCAATTGGTAAAAAAGAAAGGAAGCGCTTAGAATATTCATAAAGAAAAAGAAAAGAGATCTTTGTAAGGTTCAGAGGGTTATTGATCCGAGTTTTCCCCGTGGTTCTCTCACTTCCTGGGATTTTTCTATTTCGCAAAAGCTACAGAATTGCAAAAACTAGATTCTAAGATCCTTTCGACTTGGTCGCTGGACCAAGCATGGCCCAGTGTCCTCTTCAGTTTCGATCAGTTAGCTTAGAGCAGATCTGCATCTGTGCCGACAATAACTTCCCTCACTGCATTTTCTACTTCAAGCTTAAGATTTTTGTAGCATTTCTTATAGGTTGGTGGAGGTGGAGTTTATTCTGGACTGATGAAGTCCGAAAGATCAGTCCTCTCTCTGTAACATTCCTCAATCTTCATTGTTGCAGGAACTTTGAGTCTTGGCATTGGAGGAAGCATCCCAACTTACGAGAACATAATGGAATTACCCTTTGCCTGCATCATCAGCTTGGCTCTCCTGCTGTCGATCTCTCCATCGTCGCATGCTCAAATTGCCAACGCTCCTACCCTCAGCCCAACGCCTGCCCCAGCACCAGCCCCAGATTTCGTGAACCTCACGGACCTGCTCTCCGTGGCCGGTCCTTTCCAGACCTTCCTCAGCTACCTCGAATCCACCAAAGTCATCGACACCTTCCAGAATCAAGCCAACAATACTGAGGAAGGCATTACGTTATTCGTTCCTAAGGACGGCGCCTTTGCATCTCAAAAGAAGCCGTCCTTGTCCAACCTCACCAACGACCAGCTCAAGTCACTCTGCCTCTTCCATGCCCTGCCTCATTATTACACTCTTTCCGATTTCAAGAACCTCAGCAATGTGAGCCCGGTTAGCACATTCGCGGGTGGAGAATACAGTGTCAACTTTACCGATATCACTGGATCGGTGCGTCTCAGTTCTGGTTGGACTAATACAAAAGTTAGCAGCAGTGTGCATTCTACCGACCCTGTTGCAGTTTACCAAATTGATAAGGTTCTCCTTCCCGAAGCAATATTCGGAACTGACATTCCTCCGACTCCGGCGCCTGCACCAGCTCCGGATATTAGCCCAGCTGCAGATTCTCCGGCTGGAGGATCGGAAGCTGGATCTTCGACAGCTTCGAAGCCGAGTTCTTCTCCTAAGTTGAGCAACAGCTGGGGTCATTTGGTCTTGGCTGTTTCGAGTGGTCTGCTGGTGGTGCTACTGTGAGAGAACATTTTCATGTCGGGATGATTAAATCACTTTATGTCCAAAGGCCTTTTCGGATTGTTTAATTTATTTTCATTTGAAATACCATTTTTTCGACACATATGTTGTTCACATTGTGCATGAGATGTGATTTATCCAGTCTTGTAATACTAAAAAAAAGATATACATTTCATACTGTTGCAGATGATTATGTCCATTCAAATTTGACTGGCCTGTTATTTCATTTGTTGAATAAGAAATTGCATCACGGGTGCTATACACGGGCATCTTTCAAGTATCTGGCTATACATTCAATCTTTGAGGACTGTTCAAGAGGAAATAGTCTACACTTTGGAAATCATAACCGTAGTTTCTTAGTCATAAGGTAGGAATTTACCATCATTCCAAGCAAGTTCTTGATATAATTGACGACGAGGCCACTGCCCTCATCAACGGGGTTAAGTTTCACTTTCAGACCTTGAACATTTTCAACGAAAAAATCGTCGCCTAAATTCAATGGAAGTGTGAAAAGTAATGACACAAAGACTACATTGATAATCAGAGAAGATCAGGGATCAGTGACTTAAGCTGCTTCTTGCCCATTTTCAATTGTGTCAAGGAGATCGCGATCCGTCGGTCAATGAAGTGTTTACTTCACCAAATCCAGGGAATAATTTCCCTGTAAAAGTGACGCTTTACCTAAATTTTCTATACTGGGAAGTTTTTCCCTTAAGGTCTCCCCGAGGTTACTGGTCTAAAAGATCATTGATTACACTGATCTGGACAGGAGAACAACCACATTCCGTGAGCTTTTAAATCAAACGTGACTTCCAGCTTTTGGTTTAAGTTGAGTAATGCTGGAAGTGGCATGAGGTGGCATGCTGGTGTTGAAGCAATGATCGCAATAATTGTTTGCCAACTGGAAAGTTGGAAGGCAATGGCGCCATCAGTGCCCTCGCATCTGCTTAGTATTAAATGCATTTTACGGTGAGGAAAGTGCAGGTCTAACTTAGAAGGTACTCTACCATTGTTTTGTGCCCACATAAAGTTTGATGTTGGCATCATTAACAGATGCACAGATGCGCCGGGGACGAGCATCGTTAGCTGGTGGTCGGATAGAGGTCGGAGGGTCTACAGGAGTCGAGTGGTATTGGATTGGATACATCCCGACCCGACAGATTCTTTTTCCTTGCGTGGACCTGCATTTTGCGCGATCGATCTAAAACGGGTCGAGGAGGCGAGGATTGTTGTGGTAAGGATGAACAGAGGGAAGAAAGCAAAAGGGGGAAATGCATTGTAATGGCATTCTGCCTTCGGATGGACCAGACATACTCATTGCCCACAACAACGGATACAACCAAACAGCTCTGCAATCTGTCACCAACAATATCAAAAAGGATCCTGATGAGATTATTATATATCGGCGCAATGATTCTAAATTATATCGAGCGAGGCCAGGATGGATTTCTCGCAAAATATATACATTTATCTTTCTTTTCTATGAATGACGATGCGAGGCGTGTCAAATGATTTTGCTGATTAAGCTGTGAAGTTAATAAAGATAGGCTGAGTTTTTTGTTTCGTTAATATAATTCCCACATCAAAAGCGCCCCAGGTGCATTCTGCAGTGCATCAGATATGAGCACTTGGTAGTTTTTTTCTCAATATTTTCATTCGTCAATTGATAATAACTTGGAGCGTTCAACAAGTTGGCCTATTAGCTCAGTTGGTTAGAGCGTCGTGCTAATAACGCGAAGGTCGCAGGTTCGAGACCTGCATGGGCCATCTTTTTTCCATTTTCGTTCTTTTCGAGACTTGCTGCGATATGACAAAAAAATTACTTTTTCTATTCATTTTTCTTTCTTGTTTATTGGGATTTAGGGCAACTTCATTCACCTCCATCTGATCTTTCGTAAACAAAAAGCGGAAAATAACAAAAAAAGAGGAGGCAAATGACAGGAGGGTTGGTTAATTCACTTAAAGAAAAATTTCAACATCAAATTTAATTTCGATTCTATCCATAAGTGGAGTCATTCATCCTATTTTTGTCCTTTTGTATTTTTCAGGATTAGCTATGATGTGATGATAAATTATTTTTTCTTTTCATTTTTCCTTTTTGTTTACCGAGATTTAGGGTAATTTCATTCACCTTGATCTAATCTTTCGTAAACAAAAAGCTTGAAGAAACAAGTAAAGCCGTTCATTCTATTTTTGTCCTCTTCTCTTGTCATGATTAGTTATGATATGATGTAAAAAAAAATCATTTTTTTTTGTTTACTGAGATGTAGGGCAACTTCATTCACCTTGATCCAACCTTTCATAAACAAATAACTTTCTCGATAATGACCAATTCAATGAAGCGAGATGACAGCTCATGCAAAAACTAACAAAATAGAGGAATGACCATTGGAATTTACTCCATCGGCCATCCTTCCCCATTAAAAGGGAGATGTGAGGGTTTTGAATTCTTACCTTCTTTAGGGGGCTGGAGTAGGTGGGGACAATTAATTTTAGGTGTGAATTTTGATTCTCATGCTCTGTCTTTATCCTTTTCTCTTTTCGAGATTAGTTATATTTTTTCCCTGTTCTTTATCCTTTTCTATTTTCGATATTTGCTATGATGTGATGGGAAATCATTTTTTCTTTACAGTTTTCTTTTTTGTTTACTAAGGTTTAAGGCAATTTCATTCACCTCGATCTAATCTTTCATAAACAAAAAGCTTGAAAAAACAAGTAAAGCCATTCATTCTATTCTTGTCCTTTTCTCTTTTCAAGATTAGTTATAATATGATGTAAAATTATTTTTTCTTTTCATTTTTTTTACCGAGATTCGGGGCAACTTCATTCACCTTGATCTAACCTTTCATAAATAAATAATTTCTCAATAATGACCAATTCAATGAAGCGAGATAATAGCTCATGCAAAAACTAACAAAGTAGATGAAGCAAATAGGGAGGTTTATTAACTATTGCGATTTGTCCCCACGGCCTCCCTTCTCGGTTAGAAGGGAAGTGTGGCGGGTTTGAATCTCTACCTTCTTAAGGGGTTGAGATGAAGACGATTAATTTTAAATGTGAGTTTCGACTTTTATGCCATGTCTCTATTATTTTCTCCTTTTGAGATTAGTTATCATTTTATCCTATTCTTTGTCCTTTTGTATTTTCGAGATTACCCGATGTGATGGGAAATTATTTTTTCTTTTCATTTTCCTTTTTTTGTTTACCGAGATTTAGGGCAATTTCATTCACCTCTATCTAATCTCTTTTTTTTTTTTTTGGTAAAAACCTCAATCTAATCTTTCATAAACGAAAAGCTTGAAGAAGCAAGTAAAGCCATTCATCCTATTTTTGTCCTTTTCTCGTTTCAAGATTAGTTATGATATGATGTCAAATTATTTTTTCTTTTTGTTTTTCTTTTTTTGTTTACTGATATTAAGGCAACTTTATTCACCTTGATCCAATATTTCATAAAAAACTAACTTTGTCAATAATGACCAATTCAATGCAGCGAGATAATAGCTCATGCAAAAACTAACAAAATAGAGAAAACAAATGAGGAGGGTTATTAACTATTGGAATTTGTCCTAATGGCCATCCTTCCCCATTGGAAGGGAAATGTGGAAGGTCTGAATCCTCACCTTCATTAGATGGTTGGGGTGGAAATAATTAGTTTTATGTATGGATTTCAACTCCTATGTCCTGTAAAAAGGCAAGGCAACGAGAGTGAGTTAGAAGTTAGATTAGGACTAAAAAAAAAGGATGGTTATTTGAGAAAAAATTAAGGAGAGTTCATTCACATTAAGAAAACCCCAACTTGGATTTTAATTTCAAATTTGCTTTTTTTTGTTTAAAAAAATTACAAATTTTCACTCTAACCTCAATTTTACCTCCGTTAACCATTCATCCATAAATTGTCACTTGTTTCTTCATAATTATTGGTTCTACTACTACTCCAAAGGCGAAGGCGTGGATGGTGACAAATTTTGATAACGACTCCTGTTGATAATTTTGGAGAAATTAATGTCGATTTTTGGAGAGGGTTAATCAAAGCGGATTTGATATTAGAGTAAAAGTTAGTGATTTTTTTGAATAAAAAGAATTGAAATTAGATTTAGGGTCTAAGATTTTTTTAAATGGAACTGAGTCCGAAAAATGATACAAAGAAGGTGGAGAATATTTCGCAAAATGGGATTTCGTGGAGGTCGAATTACCGCGGGCTCCTCCAAAAGCCCAGGATGAGAACGAAACGTCGCGGGAGCGCGCTGGCGGTTCGGCCTGATCAGGGACATCTCGGTAATTTCGTCCGGGGCAGTTGAGAGCGAAAGAGGAAAAGTACAAAAACCAAAACCGTTTGAAGCAAAAAGCATGTTCGGTCCTCGCCTCGGCCTCTCGCAAACTTTCATCTCTCAAATAGCACTCTCTCTCTCTCTCTCTCTCTCTCTCTATATCTCTGCAGATTTTCCTACCGTCTTCCTCCCTCCTCTCTCTCTCTCTCTCTAGAAGCCGCTTCCCCGTCGTCTCCGTCGCCGAGCGCTCCCTAGGGTTTCGCCCTCGGGCGCTGAGCGAAGACGGCCGGCGAGAAATCGCTCGCTGCCGCCGCCGCCGCCGCAGCAGCAGCAGTGTCTTGTCGGTCAAGGTACGTCGCGGCCTCGTTTCCGCTCTCACTGTGCGCGACGAGACTCGCGGCGGTCCGCATTTTTAAGTCCGTGAACCAGGGGGGTTTCGTTTCCAAACGCGCGGGAAATGTACGGGGTTAACGTAGTGTTGCCATATATGCACTGTATCTGCGTCTATCGCTACCAGTTTACCTGCTGATGCTTCAGAAAGGGAACGTTTACTCTTCGTCTGTCTTTCGCACTCGTGGAGGCGTCGCTTTATTTCAAAAACTTTGATAGTTCGATTCAGTCCGACTGATTATCATGCTAGTATCAGTCTCTTTAGTTCGTCGTATCTTAGAGCCATGTAAACTCATCTTTCTTTCTGATATTGGTCGACTGGAACGACAAACTGTACGCTGATGAGGACCGTCGGTAGTAACTTATAGTGATGCTTGGAGATGGGTTGGTGTACTGCAGTCCGATGGTTTGTCGTGTTCCTATACCGATTGCTGCATGAATGGCGTCCCGAGTGATGGCCTGTGCTTGGGGAGTCCGTACAACATCTTAGAAATTGAAAAACACGAAAGAAGAAAAGAGAAATCTATGTGCATGCGTATTTGTGTGTGCTTTTAAAAATCATGTTAGTTCTGAATTCTCTATAAAAGAATTTTATGGGTTTATTTTAATCCATGCTGTCAAGGGTGTTGACTCATTCCGAGTTATGCTAATCTGCTCACTATTGTATTTCTCATTGAAAAGTGCCTCTCTGATTCTTGAGACAGGCTGGGAATTAAATTGACAAATGGAATCGTCTGAAGAAGAGGGTGAGATATTACCTCGCATCACGGAAGCTACCAAAAGAGAAGACTTGGTGAAATCTATGGTATGTCTAGTAAGTTATGTTTTTTTTCAGGACATAGTGAGGTGAAGGCCGCCCTTTTTTTATTTCCTTATATCAATCAAAAAATCATGGAGAAATGAGCTTCTATCATTGTTTAATTTTGCTGACCGGCATAAATTTTTTTACAACTTAACTGAACTGACACAAATTATGTGCTATTCTGCAATCTTACCATCTATTATTTAACAGGAAGTTCTGGCCAAAAGAAAATTCAACTCCATGGCAGCAGATAATGAGAGTGTTTATATTGGGGATTCTGAAGAGGAAAATGAGGAAGACATATTTGATACAATGTGCGCGATCTGTGACGATGGGGGAGATTTACTTCCGTAAGTAGTAGTTCCCTTTTCTATTTCTACGAAGTCAGTTAAAATGCTACACATTTGTCAATGTTGATGATGGAACAACAGGTTTGTGCGAATGTGAGATTGGTGGTGGTAATCCTTCTTTCTAATTAATTATACTGCATTTTGCTGCATGCATATCCATGTCCTTGAAGAACCATGCATGCTAGATATTCGATTCTGAATGTACTTTTTCTCGTTATATCAAGGAAAAATTTTAACAATATGGAACCCAAAGGCCATATGCTCTCGAGCTATATTCTTCATGCTTAATCTACGGAATTCTTTGTAATATGGAGAGGTCAGTGAAAATGCAACTCTTTTGGCAGTCAAAGTTGGTGAAGATTATTTAAATGCACAAACTCTTTATCTTATAGCGTCTCTCATTAGCAGTGCATGTACACAGCATATGCACAAGATGGGATTAACTAGTAAAATGCAGAAGATAAAGACTTCAATATGACTTACGAAAAGAAATTGGTTTTAAACTTTCCTCCACCTTCGTAGCTTGATATGTTGGAACTTGTAAGTGAACGTGTTATTCTTATTAGTACATAAGCAGTCACGTCCTTAATGGCAAGAATAGACACCAAGTAAGCTGTGATGGACCATATGCTTCATTCTGTCTGAATTTATGCAGTGTGCTGAATAGAATTGATGCTAGATCATATTATCTCAAATGGTATGAGTATATCGAGTGATTCTCCAAATTATTTGGCTGATTCGTTCTCATACCCTTCCAAAAGTAAGTTATTAAAAATACATGCTTTTTTGAAGGAGTGTTGTCAATCATGAGATGCTGACTAATGCATCTCTATAGCCTCCGCCTTGTCCTTGTTTTGGAATATCAAATGTCATCTTATAAGAATTTTCTTTTTGAAAGAATATGTAGATCAAATCAACTGTTCCAAGAATACTCTATATGTGCCGCAAAAGCTCTATGTACTTATATCTTAACTACCTCCTAAGATTTCACAATTGCAAAATTATTTTAAACTCCCATGCAATCCTCTAACCAGTTTCAGAGACTAACTTTTAGGGAATATAATGTCATATTCTCATAATGGAAGTTTATATCCTCACTTTATGATTACTCAAACTCTCTATACTGTCCTCACTTTTATTTTCTTTGCAGAATGCTAATATGTTGCACCCTATATCCCTTTGATAGGGCTTAATGCACATGTACAAAGCAATGTACCATATTCAACGTCGTGGAAGATTTCTCTAACGATTAAATACGAATGCACTTTTTCAATGCATATTTTAAAGTGTTGGCTAATATTATTCATCAAAGTTGCTTGGCACTATTTCTTCTTCATTTGTTGGACTCATACCTTAGGGTTTATTCCTTCTTCACGCCTTGGAGTTGTCTGATGATGGTCATATGGATAGATGTACATCCATGCACATGTCGTCTGATATTTTTATTATTATCCATATTGCCAATTTAATTTTTATTCCTGAGATTAGCATTTAGCATTGGACTTTATAGGATTTATACTTTTTGATTAATTTATCCTATTATGGACAATAATTTACTTTAACAAATTGTAATTCAGCCAAAATAAAACCACAGACTAAGAACGATAAATTAAATAGCGATACATTTATGTTAGCCTTCCATGGACTAATATTGTACATAAACTCATAGAGATTAACCGTTATATTTCTCTGTGGTTGATTCAATTATATGTGCTTCTACATTGTAATTTGAACCATGAAGTAATTTGGATATCTGATATGCATTTTTCCATATAGTACATTGCAAAATTATTTTCTAAATAAGACGGGCTCAATTTTGGTTCAACCAAGATGCAATATTCTTTATACTATTAAAGTGATGGATTCCTTGTGGTTGACATATCAAATTCACTAACAAAAAAGTACATGAGAGAACTTGGACCTTAGATTTTACAAATATTGCTTGTAAAATATATTTCTCAACTGACATTTTTATTCCAAGAGATTTTCTTAATTGGTCCTGTTCAATATTTGTCATCCACAATTGGCTGTTTATCCTTCTATACCAATCCATATCAGTGCAATTTAGAACAATTTCTACAAACATTATACCCCATTATGCTTTCAAGCTATGAGATACTTTAGGTTAAAAAGAAATTAGTATATCATATTCTCAAACAATTGTTTTTATAATTTTAGCATTATATAGAATAACCATGGAGAAACCATATAATACCCATGACATGTTTTAGCAAATTTAGTGCCTTTGTGATACATGTGGTTCTTTCACTTTTAATACAGAGCAGCTCTTAATGGGTGAATTAATTCAAGGTAGTTGGCAGTTTGTCATACTAATGCTTCTTTTGGTGTTGTGTAGTTGTGATGGGAGATGCTTGAGATCCTTTCATGCGACTAAAGGAACTGGGATTAGCTCCTTGTGTAAAACTCTTGGCTTCATCGATGATGCTCAAGTTGAAGTATTGACTACACACCTTATTCTTGTCATGTTTTCTATCTATGATTTGAATTCATGTGGTTCATTTTTACTAGGGCATATGATTCCCTGCAGGCTATTCCCAGATTCTTATGTGACAATTGTAAGTATAACATGCACCAATGCTTTGCATGCGGAGAGTTGGGTTCTTCTGACAGAGCTTTGGGTGCAGAGGTAGGGTTCACGCAGCTTGGACATAACTTCAGATCTGAATCCCTTGGAACACGAATAGCAGACTCTCGTTTTCTTTTCTTAGATTAATTGATTATGTTGCCTATTCTGCCTTGAATCATCTTCTAATCATTTGGCTCTGTCCTTGTGGTGTTTTTTATGCATTCAACTCTTCAGTGAGAAAGAGAGACTATATAAATGTTTGTCAGCATGCTGAGTATAAAATGGTTCATCTTGCACCTATCAAGTTGGCTTTGAGAAAAGCTATTCCATTTGTAATGCCATGGATTCTCGTGAAATTTGGTCTAGGTTATGTGTGTTATGTTTTACCTTGCTCTACTGATGGGCGAGCACATGTTTACCTTGAATATTTTGGATAATGTCCTTGGATGCCAGTTTTTCCTTCATATATGGAGTTATAGAGCACAAATTTTCTAAAGGAAGAGGTTGGAGCAAAGCATTGCTTAATTTTGATACCAAAAGGTGCTAAAAAGTCAGCTTTGTTATCTTGAAGCCATTCTGCAAAATGGCAGGGAGCTTGGTGGGGATGATATCCCATGGATATAATTGAAATTATTTGGTCTCTTCATCTATGAAAAAGTGTCACTTAGTGAAGGGGTATCCTATTGGAGAGTAATAAGGTTTGCAGTCCCATATGCTTTGGAATGCTGGGCTGCTAAACATCTGCATGTGCACAAAAGGAGTGTAACTCTAGGGTAGTGCTTTGTGGACACTCAGGAAAGGACAGGTTAAAAGGCTTAAGAGGAGAAAAGGTTGATTTAGTTCCGATTCAACATATTATCGGTGGGGCTATGGTGGTTGGTTTGGATATCTGTGAACATGCTCTAGGTGGCAGATGAGACATCAGGATCGACACATAGTATAGAAAGGGGAGAGTTAAATAGATCTGGGTGGATATTTTGAATAAACATCTTGGATGCTTGGAAGTTGCTGACTATCCGATCAAGATGTATGGAGCCGACCATATTTTTGTGGAAAAAGGATAGGTGACGGTAGTGGTGAAAGTGGTAGTTCATATTGTGTATCTGCATGGACTTGCAACATCTCATTTGCTTCATGGCTATAATTCTTTGCATATTTGCTTGGTATTGGTTTATACATTTGCTCCCCGCTAATGCTAATACATTCTCACATCTTGTTTAGGTTTTTCCTTGTATTTCTGCAACTTGTGGCCATTTCTATCACCCAAAATGTGTATCAAAACTGATCCATCGTGGTGATGAAAGTCAGGCTCAAAAGCTTCAAGAGAAAATTGCTGCAGGCGAATCATTTACTTGTCCAGTTCATAAATGTCTTATTTGTCGGCAAGGTGAAGATAAAGAGATTCATGAATTGCAGTTTGCAGTCTGTAGACGCTGCCCTAAGGCCTACCACAGAAAGTGCTTACCAGTGTATGTTCTAGTCATTTGCCATATCTCCCATGCATCTTCTAAAGATATGCTTGTGAAGATATAAACTATGTCTCATGTGATTACTTTATAGTTTAAGCTCTTAAACTAATTAGTATCAACTTACCTTTAACTAGAATCGACAGTGTTGAGTTTCACCCACTACATGTTTTTTTTTTTTTCCAACTTGGATTTTAATTTTTTTTTAACCTATGTATTTTGTTTGCCAGCTTGAATTGACAAGGTTCTCATCATCTTGCCCTTCATGTGATGGACATTATTAATATGTAATGTACAACCCATGTCATTCTCTAACAACTTAACTTCTAGAGCCAACCGTTTTCTAATTAAACATTATCAATGTTTCTGGTTCTTATTTATTATTTATTTATAGGAAAACTTTTTATCTGATTTCCATTAACTTTCCCTGCTTCAGGTCTATTTCTTTCATGAGCGATGAAAGTCAGAATATTATCCAAAGGGCTTGGGAAGGTTATTTGCCAAAGCGAATCCTTATATACTGCAGGTAAGTTCCATTTTAGTACAAATTACCGGTAAGTAGCAGTCCTTGTACAGTGAGCACTTGAATGCAAATGTGGTTAAAATCATGTTGACCAGGGATCATACCATAGATAGAAGACTTAAGACGCCAGCTAGAAATCACATAAAATTTCCTGATGGTGGACTGAAGATGAAAGGGCTGCTTACAAACAAGGTGAGTGTTGATGGTTTGAAGAGAAGTGCTACTTCTGAAAATAAAGCAAAGGATAAAGCTGTTGTGAAGATGCCAAAATCAGATTATGACGTTCATAGAAAAGGTAGAGTTGGTGTTGTCAGAGAAAGCTTAAAAATTGGTGCTATAAAAAAAGCGAACAGCGTTGGTGCTGTAAAGAAGTCATTGACGACCAGCAAGTCCTCAAGTGAGAAAGTTGGAAAGGTCATAGTGAATAGGAGCTCACGGGAAGACATTGTCCCATCATTTAAGTCAGGGCCATATGTGGAGAACAAAAGGCGGAAGATTGTGGTTAGCTCAATCTCAGATAAGATTGGGATGGCAAAAGAGAGAAAATCAGCAAGCAGTGCAATGGAAGATCGGTGATATATCATATCCTTTCTTGTTATGAATTTGCTGTTATGAAACCTCCTTCTCTTTCAATTAACTTTAATATGCCAACATCCAAAGATGAAGCCATATTATTGCACTTGCATTTGATGCCTATTTCTTGTGTGGCAAATTGTTTTTCTCATCTTGTCATACAGAATTTTGGCTTTTATGGAACAAACCTCTTCCGAATTTAATGCCGAAAGATTAGCGGGGAAGCAGAGCATATCATCATTATATGCTCCTGGTTCAAAGGTCATTTTGGATAAGACCATAACACTGAGCAAGGTCGAGGGCTTTATGAAGGTATCTCCTACTACTGGTGCAGAACATCTATCTGTACTTTGTAGCCATATGATCAGGCCTTCTTGTTGTTGAATTTCTTTCATGAACCTTCTGAAGGCCATTCGAACAGCATTGCAAAAGCTAAAAGAAGGATGTGCAATGGAGGAAGCTAAAGAAATATGTGAACCAGGGATCCTCCGACAGATACCCATATGGAAGGTCAAAGCGATTCTGACTTGCAGCTACTTCACAGTTACATTTGTGCAAGATGTGTTTGTCCATACTTTGGAGAGCAGATACATTCTGTTAACTAATACTGAATGTGTGCATATTGATCTGGACTTGCTTATTTTAGGGTCCAGCTGGTTTTGGCATTACCTTAATTTAAGTGGACCAGTTAGACCATAGATGGTTGCCTAAACTGAACATGTGGGTGAGTGGGGTGTGTGTGAATGTGTGATATGTCGATTGATGATCAACACAAAAGAAATCAGGGTCGAGGACTAGCAAGTGGGCTAGGTGGTGGCTGATCTTGTTGGATTTGAATGTGACAAGTCTAGTTACTCTAGTTCTATAAACTGGTCTAGGTCCATTAGAAGCACATTACATGGAGTTGGAGCACATTACTTTTCAGATGATTAGTAGCTGTAGATTACTGATTACTTTCTCGTGTGTATCCAGAAGAAGCTGAAAGTGTATCTTGGACCATTTATTCATGGTCCACGCTATACATCATTTGGACGCCATTTTACTAAAGTGGAGAAGCTTCAGGAGGTAATTTATTTCCATGTGTTTTTTCCTGCTGGTGTTATCACTATATTGCTGATAGCCTACAGTTGAAGCTGTATTGTTAAGTGGATTGTATCTTAAACAATTTTTTTTTCAAGGGAGAAGTCTGCAAGTGATAACTTCTTTTGAGAGAACCAATGACCTTTCTACTGTCAATTATGGCAGAAAAATGTAAGGGAGCTCTGTGCTTTGATTGGATAGGGAGGTGAAAGAAAATGGGAGAGAAACTTGAAACAGAGAATAAATTTTCTTCTCTTCCTCTTCCCGGAAAAATTTCAAATTCTTCTGAACTTTCCAGTTAAACTTCCGTTCCCCCAGTTTCTTGCTTTTTCCAAACAAAAACAATAAATTTTTTTTAAAATGTGGGACCTGAGGTCATATAAATGCTAGCAGACTGAACCTGTTGCTATTTATGGTTTATCCTTTTGCCTTGAGCACATTCTGTTGGAGGTGATTGTAGAGCTTGCATGACATCTTATTTTTCTTTTCTTTCACATTCTGTGTCCATGAAATAATAGATGGATGTAAATTATTTAGTGCACACTGTCCATAGATGAATGGTTGTCTGCAAATTCAGTTTTCTAACCAAATCTCGTGGGCTTTGTTCTGTAGATTGTGGATAGGCTCCATTGGTACATGCAAAAGGGGGACACTGTAAGAGCTCTGTCCTTTATTTGTTTCCACACTTCAATTGATGGCTCTACTTTTTCTCTTTTGTTTCAGCTTCCATGGCCTGTTCTTGTTGTTCTGTTATTATTACTTTTGAGGCTTGGCTTTAAGTAAAAACAAGCTACTGGAGATACTGCGTTGCACTATCTGGTTGCATCAGGAACGAATCTCTAGATTGTGTTCACCTTAAGAGGGCTAGGCTGGGGTGGGGGCATCACCCGTAAAGGGCCTAAACATCTAAAATTTTCTTCCATTTCAGTATGTTACGTGTGAAAGATGATTATGGTGGGCACCCATTACTTTCCCACACTTACACCACTATCATCCTACATTAAACTCATAGCCCACAAGGTTTGCCAAATTCCATTTCTTCGACTAGAAATCAGCAATTCTTCAGCCACATGACCCATTCATTCCCTCAGAATTTTTTATTTTTTATTTTTAGGGTCTGCTCGATAATTACTCAACCTAGGTAAGTTTTTATCAATAAGTTGTATGGTAGCTTCATATGATCATCAAAAAATATATTTTTCTCATTGGCCAACATCCAGGTAATTTGGTGAGACAATGCTTAGTGTCATACAGATAGTCTTATTCTTGAGGTCCCCTTCCATGAATTAATTACTTTTATGAAATTGTACTAGCATACTCTTCCACAACACCAGGCAATGCAATTCTGTCCCTGAAATGAATTACAAGTTAGACAATCTTGCATATTGAGGAGAATGTATCCATGTATAGTTTTATTATCATGTTGAATATATCCAGATTTTGGAACATCTGATTATAGAAATCTTCCTAATTGGAGGGTATCTTCATATAAATGATGATATGTAATCATGGTGTTTTTTTTTTTTTTTTCCATCTATGTTCTGCTGCTTCTCAAGTTGGCTTTTTTAAATAAAAAAAAAATACCATATTTTCTGGGCAGATAGTGGATTTCTGTTGCGGTTCCAATGACTTCAGTTGTCTAATGAAAGAAAAGCTCGACAGAGTAGGGAAGCGCTGCTTTTTCAAAAACTATGATCTTTTCCCTCCCAAGGTAAATCTGGACTCTTTCACATAATTGTTCTTTTTTTTTATGAGGGAAATGTTTCTTTTCATGCTTCTCGTGGACTCTGTTATTTCCTTTTGGTGAACTTTCATCTTAAAACAGAATTAGTCTTGACTCTTGCCATATTAGACTCTTCAGAAGTTTGCTGAGAATCACTGACTCAGTCATCTATCAGCTTTTCCCATCATATAAGTTTGTATAGCGGTAATGTCATGAAGAGTGGTTTCTTCATTGAATATAGATATGATAATTGCAGAGAGTGCTCCATTTCCTTTCGCGTTTGTCATTTTGGAGGTTTTTTAGGAGGTCAAATCCATTGAAACATTGAGATCATCATTTTCTATTGCAGTTTTCATAATGGGGATGCAAGGTGATTGATGACAGCTTAGATTTGTTCACCATGTTTTGGTCATCTTGTTCTCCTTTTCTAAGTGTCATTTTGGCAAGGAGTGCTAAAATTATTGTCCATGTATCAGGAACTAGAAACTAGGACTTTTTTTCTAAGCTGAATGTTTAAAGAACTAAGGACTTGAGCAAGTCCTTAAAAGGCTTAGGGAGTAAATAAGCAGAGAACCACCCTGGGGTGGGAGACCCTTTGCTGTCCTCCGTATTCCTTCTCTGTCGGGAAGACAGAGACAAAGATAGACAGGGAATTTGAGTGCCCTATAGTGGGGAAGGTAGACTCCACAACGGGAATTGCTTGCAGGTCCCGGCTATCGCTGGGTAGGCTGGTATAGTAGCCACTTGCGCCTGGGGTGAGTAGGGGTGGGTGAAAAGCCCACTGCAGTGTTAGCGTGCCTTACGGCACTGCATACAACTGCACGCTAACACTATACCCCCGGTTGTATGCAGCACCCTGACAACTACATATCACTCTTAAGGAGCTAGAAATAAAGATATACATGCAGGACTCCATGTCAATATTTATTTACTAGTCATATGTATTTCAGAACGTCGAGGAATTGATTTGTGAAAGCAAAAGTTTGACAGTAAACATCTGTTCCAGCTTTTGATGACTCGTTAATGAATCCATGGCAACCAGGTCAATAATGATACTACATGCAAGCATCACATGTCTGTCTGCTTAAAACCTTTTTGCTGAGATGATTTCGGCGTGATAGGATTTTGTTACCATCAATCCTAACATTGAGCACCTGATCCGCTTCCCAAGTCCTTGGTTTGATACAATAACTACTGCTCAATTGTCAATGACCTATATGCAAGCATTGGCATTCTGTGCTTTCTCAAAACCTACTTGACTAGGATAGTTTTTTTTTGCACTAGTTAATTATGTCATTCCCCTCTGTGACGCAGTCTGTTCCTAGCTGATTGATCGTTTGTCTTCTATTGTTTTTTGTCATGACAATATTGCTGAGATACTTCATTTATTCCATGTGGATTAATCTGGACCTGTGTATGGATCATGAAGAAGTTTTTGTTTTTGGTGCAGAATACTTTTCAATTTGAGAAGAGAGATTGGATGTCTGTCAATGTAGATGAATTACCAGATGGGTCTCAATTGGTGAGGCAATTAATAGTTGGTCTTCAATCAAAATCATGTTTTAAAATGTAATGGAGCTTCATTTATTTGCGCCATCATGTATTTTGTGGAACAGATTATGGGCCTTAATCCTCCTTTTGGTGTCAATGCGTCTCTGGCGAATAAGTTTATCAACAAAGCTCTCACATTCAAGCCTAAGCTCCTCATTCTTATAGTCCCACGAGAAACCAAAAGGTGAGGACTTGTAGTTCCTTAGTGTTTTCGCAGTTTGTTGAACTGTACTGAAGTACCTTTGACTTTCGTTCATGATAGACTCGATGTTGGAGCTGATCCATATGATTTGCTTTGGGAGGACTGTGAGCTGCTATCGGGAAAGGTATGTCAGGATAATCCATGGCATATCCCTTTGAGATAACTAAAGCTATTGGAACTGATTCCTGAATTTCATTCGAAAGAGCAAGGAGGTAATTTGTTTATTTGAAGATTCTGAATGCTCTGAGATAAAATTAGGTTTATTCAGGGTGAAACCCACCTCTCCTATGTTCATTCACCGTCGTCATCGCCATCATCCTTTTTGTTGTCACCTCCTCCTCTTCCTACTCATCCTTTCTCTTCCTCCTCCTCCTTCAAGCTCCCCAAAAATCTACATGCACTAAAGTACCTCCAACCAATGTTTTGTTTCTTGATATTATTTTTGCCTGTAGCTACCATGCATTTTCCATAACATAGTTTATGTTCAAGATCATTTGTGAAAAAATGATCGTCGGTATTGATCAAGAAATGACACATGTTTTGGTTTCATGACATAATTTTTGTCTTTAGCTAGCATTTCATTAGAGATAGAAGTGCAATTTATATAACATGGTTTATGTTAATGATCATTTGTCAAAAGTCGCTGAAGTTGGAACACTAGGAACTAAGATACATCTCTTTTCTCATTCAACTTGCACTTTTTGTCCAAGAGTGAAGGAAAAGTACAATTGGGATTTTGAAGGTATAAGAGGCAGGGAGGGTTATATTGGTTTGGCCTGTAAGCTGAGGGCACATGTGCAAAAACACTCCTTTAATTAAAAGAACCATTTGCATTGCACCGCATATGAAAGCAATTTAATGCAGTGGCTAATGGTCACAATCTTCTCTTTTCCTTTTCTCGGATGAACATTATATATCTTTGTGAATAAAGATCATCTGAACAATCTTACAATCTTCTCTTCAGTCGTTTTACCTTCCGGGATCCATTGATGTGCACAACAAACGGCTGGAGGATTGGAATCAAATGTCTCCACCTCTCTACCTTTGGAGTCGCCGTGATTGGACTCCCATGCACAAGACAATAGCTGAAGAGCGTGGCCACATTTCCAAACGAGAATATATTAGACAGGAAGAAACAAATGCTGGAGCAGCCATCTCAAACTATCTGATGGAAGAAAATTATGATTGCTATCAGGATTACTCCTCCGCAGTGAATGGCAATATCGATTTGTCCAGCATATTCGATGATTTTCCAGATGATGATGCTGTCAATGGAGCTAGCAACTCTCCGTCCATTGCAAATTTTAAGAGTACTCTGCAACATGAATCAATCAGAGCGTTTGGGACTCCGATGGTACAACCACAAGGAGGATTTTGGAATTTCCAACCAAATGATTATGGACATGTTCCCATGCAGCAGCCAGAGCATCGCAGGACTTTTGAAGTTCCAGGAAGGCAACCGCAACTCAGCCATTGGAACCAGCAGCCAAATTCTAATGGTCCTCTGCATCTAGGAGGTATTACTTTAGCTAACCAGCAATCTGCCTCGCAGCAGTGGCAACACAGCCTTTGGAACCAGCAACCAAATTCTCATGGTTCTCTACATCCAGGAGGGTATATTACTTTACCTAACCAGCAATCTGCCTCGCAGCCATTTGGTCACGGACCGCCTTCATCCAGTGAATATCTGCTTCAATTTCCCTTTAGATAAAGATACTTGAACGGCATATGCCATTTTGGATCCTCAGTGGCAGCATAACTCCATTTCTCATCTTTTTATCCTCTTCTTCTGATGGTGACTTGTCCATCGTCGTCCCCTGTCCTTAAAAGACGACTTGGCTAATTAAAGTCCCACTCAGTGAACATTACTTTCGTGTATGTGTTTAATGAGTGAAGTAGCGACGTACGGATATATTAGAGTGGCAGGAGGAACCGCTTTTCTTTCTCCAACATCTCTCCTTTTCCGGTCTCTCCGTCGTACTTATTTGTGTTGCCGTCCGTGCAGTTTGCAATCCAATTTCTTTGATTTATCACACGATCGGATTCTATACAGACGTGGTGAGGACGAAGTTTGGAAGCTCAGGGCCTGCATGGTTGCACCTTGTTTCTGTTCCCAGGAAAAAAATTTCTGTTTTTTTGTTAGACAACAAAAAAACAAAAAAAAACACAAATTTCTTGTTTTTAGCTTTTTAACACAAATCGAAACACTTTTTTTCTTTTCTTTTTTTCTTATTTTCTTGTTCTTCTTTCTTTTGGCCGGCGCCGGCCTCGGCCATGGCCGGCGACCGGCCGACGAGGGCCGGCGGCCTCGCCCAGCCACGGCGAGGCTCGCCGGCCCCGGCGAGGCCGACGCTCGCGCCGTCCCGGCGAGGCCGAGGCTCGCCGGCCGCCGGGCGAGCTCGATCTCGCCCGGATCCGGCCTCGAGCTCGCCCGGGCCGGCGAGGCCGAGCTCGCCTAGCGGCCGCCGGCGAGCCTCGGCCTCGCGCGGTGGCCGGCGAGCCGCGCCTCGCCGCCGGCCCAGCCGAGCTCGGCCCTCGCCGGCCGGTCGCCGGCGAAGGCCTTGGCGGACCGGCCAAAAGAAGAAAAAAAAATGAAAAAGAAAAAAGAAAAAAAGGAAAAAAAAAAGAAAAATATATAAAAAATAAAAGAAATAAAAAAAATTATCCAAATTTTACCAAACATGTTTCTATTTATTTTTTATTCCCTAACAAGTTTTTACAAACGCGTATTTTTGTTCAAAAATTGTTCCCTAACAAATACTTTTTTCTATTTCTATTCCCCTAACAATTTTTAAACAAACACAACCAAACGCGCCCTCACTTATCCAATGTCTCAGGGCACCAATGTCTCAGTGCAAACGTGGACAGAACGAAGTTTCAGGGCTCACTTAATAAAATGGTGCTTGTAGCAATGATAATGTCCGTTTTTATTTTTATTTTTTTATGTCTAATTAGCCGTTGATATCTTCACAGCGACGTTATTAATTATTGAATATACTATGCCATAACGTGTTGAAAATTGAAGGTAAAAAATGAAAAAGGTTTTAAGTGCTAATTACATCGGAAATTATTTTAATTTTTTTTTATAAAAATAAGCTTCTCATGTGGAGAAAAAATTTGCAAAAAAATAAATAAATCTTTACTAGGGACTTTTCTTTTGAAAAAATGTTATGTAATTAGTAACTCCATAATTATGCACTATTTCCCATAGTTTATATAGATCTGAAAATGTAATCATCTGGACATGATTAATAAGAAGAAATGACTTCTCGATATATAAACTATGGGAAAAGGTAAATATCAAAATGACAAACTAGCGATATCCCGGTAACTTTGAATGAGATAGAATAAGTTATAAGCCACAAATAATTGTAACTTCTTCATTTAGTTTTAATCACAAATTAACTAGTAATATGTCGTTTTTTTTAATTGGCAAAATCTTTATGTGATAATAACCTTATTCCATCTAGGATAAGTAACTTTCAATAATTAGTAAGCTCCATATTCTTAATATGTTAGTAACTTTGACAATATAAAAGTAATGTCCGGTTGAACGATAGAACAACTTTTTGAGTCAATCTAATTTTAGGCAGAAATGAAATCATTAAAAATGATAAATGGAGGGATTCCAGTTTTGTTGGAGAGAGACAGCATGAAAAACTGTAGTGAGAAATTTGAGAATTGAATTCAGACAAACTTTTGCAAGTACACAAATTACTCTATATTTAATGACACAAGCCTTACAAATTTTCCCCTGTATTTAGAGCGCAGGGAGCCTCATTGCTGTTCATGGTCACTGGTCAGAATAAACTTGGCTACAAAAGGATAAAATTTTGGTTGTGATTACTGAATATCCGAATTAAGAACCAGATTTACAGGGCAAAGCTACCCTTTTTCTTAGTAACAGGATTTGCAATGTCACCCAACAAGTTGGTCCTTGACATTCCAAAATTTACACTTCCTCTCAGTCGCTACCTAAATCTACAACAGAGCCTTGCCTTCTCTCTTCCTGCTCTTCTTGGTCTCAGAAGATCAAGGTTACAACAACAAATTTTAAGAATTTGCATTCGGCGGGTGAGCAGCCACCGGTCGTATTGCATCTTATAATACAGGCCGATCAACCTATTTCTGATAATTTTACTTGTCCTCCACTTTAAGCGAATTTAATCTTCTCAGTCTCTGGTCAAGCTCTGCCATCACTGCTGGCTCCTGCTTCTTCCTTTGCTTAGACAGAGTGGTGGTGGTCAGTGAACCGATTTTATCAAATGCAACCTGCAAGCCAGCAGATTCATTTCCAATGCTAAGCCCACGAAACTCATTTGAATGGCATACCAGAATCAAGTGATAGAAAGAGTGCTGGGAGCCCTGACATGAACTTGGGGGACTCAACAATGTTTAATGCACAGTAGCGTGGTGTCGGATAGAATTTTGTTAATGCTTAGTATGATGAGTGTCGTAGATGCTGGGACAATCTAAATGGTCACACAAAAATAACAGGGACGAAAGACCACTCAACAACAAACGAGTGATACAAGAGTACAAGAGCGTTTAATGGCATATGAGAATTTAGTGGAACAAAAGTACTGGGAACCGTGAGAGAAACTCCAGGAAGTCGACACTGTTTATTGCTCATTTTGCTTGATCAAAACTGTGGTCGAATTGAATTTAGCAATGCTCAATATAATCAGTATTTCAGATGCTTGGACAATCTAAATGGTTGAACAAAGATCAATGGGACGAGCTGACTCAACAACAAACAAGTGAACAACTTGGACATTGGACCTACTAATCTTCACTCAATTTTCATAGACACAAAACATTTCATCTCACGAGACAAAAAAAAGTGACGAGAAAGAGGAATAACTTACTGTCAATAGGTCATCAGGGTCAAAGAGGTGGTGAGTTGTTCTCTGCAATACGTTAATTACGTCACCTACATGATGGGTTAGAAGCAGCTCATCCTCCTTCATCTGCATGCATAATCAGGAGTCAAAAAATCATTCAGAATTAATTCCGCTAATAGCAGCAGGTGCACAACTTAGAAATACGCAGACCTTGAAGATGGCCAGAGCTACGTGAAATAAAACCTTAGCCCCCTCATAGAAAAGAATATCCCACACCCTGAGAGTCGTCTGAAAATTTAAAAATAACAACAAAAGAAGTGTCAGGTATTTAATTGGTGATGTTATGTTTAAGGCGGTTCCTTGTAAAGGAGAGGAAGAGCATAGTTGCTCCAACCTCCGAAGGCAGGCTTTTAGAGAAGAGGCACAGAAACCACTCTGTGGCAACAAGAGATACATCAAACTCCAATGCTTCCAAATGAGCAGCTATCCTGCACATTTCTTGTTTTGTTATCAAACAGAAACCAATCTAACCAAATGCGACCGTGTGAAAAAGTCAATAGAATTACCTTGGGCACTTTTTAGTCAGTAAGTCTTTAAAAACCCTCTGTTCAACATGACATCCAGATAAATTAGTGGTGTAGCAGTCATTAACCAAGACGTTTTCTAGTAAAACAGCGAGCATCCAAAATGCATCTTCTTCTGTTTTCATCACAAGCAACAATAATGCTGCAACATAGTTTAGACCCTGCAAGAGAGTTACTGGGATCATAAGGCTACTTTACTGTGCTATAATATCTAAAGACACAACAAAGTGGAAATCCATTAATTGAAGTTAGTCTGCAAAGAACAAAATAAGACTATTATGGGCATATAGATACTTAGTAACAGTGGGAATAGTTAGTTTGAACATAAGCTTTAGATTTGAATGAGTACAATATGATGTATAACATCTTTTCCCCCCCTTTTTTTTTCACATTTTGGCAAGTCAACCAAAAAGTTTGGTATAAATTATGGGAGATAAGTCCCAAAAGGGGAGAGATCCAGAACACAAAACAGGATAAACAGAAAAAGGAAACATCTGTTGAAGCAAACACAACAGCCATGAATGAAGTAATTACTCCTCGACTTAGGAAAAACATATAATGGGGTGTATTTCACCAAAAAGACTATATTCAAATCCATGGAGATAATTCTTATGAGCAGAGACGGAATCTAAAGAATTAGACCAAGGACAGACCTGACAGTAACCAACATCAGAATCACGGAAAGAATATCCGACTAGGACACGTCGTAGAGCAGCATGACCCTCCGGAGTGTCCAACCATGGGTGACCAGGGAAGGTTCGTGGTAGATCCTGCACGCATGAGCATATGGACTAATTTCCAACCAAAACTGCAAACAATAATAGTAAGTTTTCTTTTTCTTGTGATGAAGTTTTGATTTCGAGCATGAGAAAACTAGAAGAATTCAAACTGTCAAGGTGCATTTTCCTCTACACACAGCTAACTACACATCAAGAAAATTCCTGTTCAAATGAACAAGTGAACGTGTAAATTCTAGAACATGCAAGAACCAACAAAATGCAGCAGCAGAAGAAGGGAAAGAGGACTATTTCTCATGTGGACATCCTTCGTCATCCATTAAATGACTATAGAAACAGAACACCAAACTTATGCCTTATCTTAGGTATCCCCTTTTACTAATCCGGGTGATCTAAATTGACACTAGACTCTGACTATCAATCCAGCAATTTATATGGCATTCCATCGTATCCCAATGAAGATCAGTAGTCTCATTAATCAGATCAAAATTCTCTTATTTCTGGTAAATGCCAGATTCCGGTATCGAAAGACTTCTATTAGAATAAACTAAAGCAAATTAGAAATCGAAGATGTCACCTAATTAACCAAATCTAGATGGAGAATGAAAGCAATCGCATAACACTTCTTTTGCAGGCAAAAGGACATATATTTAGACATACAAGAGCGATTTTTCTCTTTCAAATTAAACCATTTCTATAGGCATGGTTAGCATGCCACTCCTCACAAAGGAGAAAGTAATTCAGAAATGCAAATCCACCTGCCGCACAAATTAAATTTCTCAAAGGCGATCCGTCGAAAACCAAATCCAACCGAAATCTACACAGACAATTTCACGGGCCCATTCAAAATCCAAACTTTCTCACTCACATGATCAATCTGTCTCGTGGCAGCCGTGACCTTGCCCTCCACAGCCTTGCTCAGATCGTTGTAGTAACTCTCCGGCACAGTGGACTTCTTCTTCGCGGCCCCGGAAAGGGAGAACCAGACCTTGGGCCGCAGCACCGGAGGGATCCCTTTCCTGATCAGCTTCTTCAACGTGATCGCATTGGCCAGGGCCGATATCTTGAGGGACGACTTGAGCACAATCCCGTTCGAGACCTCCGGCTGCAAGTACCAATTCGCGCCTTTGCTCGCCTCGAGAGCCCACCACACGCGGCCTTGCTCCCGGACCTTCTCCCTCACCTCGTTCAAGACATTAACGTCGTCCACATTACCTTCCACGGTGAACCCATAGAGGTCTTGGAACTTGACGGTCAGATTGGCCCTCCTCGAGTGGATGCTCGGCCGCAAGATTGGGATTTGGGACTGGAATTCGAGGGCCAGGTCCCTCTTGCTCTGCGTCCCGTACATTTCTTGAATCCTTTCTATCGATTCGCGGGGACCCGGATCAAGAAACGGTAAATGGGTAGGAAGGGAAAGACGGGAAGCGAAAGGAAGGAGAGGGAGAGGGAGAGGGAGAGGGAGATGGTGATGGGTGACGTGGGTTGCGTCGATTTGGACAGAGCGAGCGACGAAAAACCCGACCTTGTCAACGAGGAAGACGGAGGAAGAATCAAACCCACATGTCCGAAACCATGAAACGGTCTCGCGGGATTGGTGAGGAGGGTTGGAGAAATCGGCGAGGATGATGCGAGAAGGGTGTCATGCGAGGCGAGGCGACGATGATGGAGGGGTGGGTGTTGCAGAGGAGATTAAAGAGATAAAATAGCCATGGACGGACCTCGAAGGAGGCTCTCTCTCTCTCTCTCTCTCTCTCTCAGAGCTAATTCAACATGTAGAAAGAAGAAAAATAATGATTTTTTTTTTTCAATAATTTCCTCCCTTTTTTTCCAGGTTTTGAGAGGACGGAAATTTTGAAAAAAAAAAATACTCAAGAGAAAAAAAACCGAAGGGAAATGGGAAAAATCCAGGGAAAACAGTTATTTTCCCGTTGTTTATTCGCCGCACAAGTGACAAGGAAAAATAATTATATTTCAAATTTATTGCCGGTTTAGGCATTAGGAAAAAATATGATTTTTTGTTTTTTGGTCCTTTTTCCGTCTCCATAAAAAAAGAAATGATAAGAGAAGGGAGAAAAGAAATTAATGGGGACCCGGAAAGGAACTCTTTTGAAATTGTTGGTCGGAGTTCAAAACTTTTCTTTCTATAAAAGGAGGAGATGGAAAATGCCTGTAATAAAAATAGAATTTTTGTTTTTGTCTTTTTTAACAAATTTAAATTTGGGGAACGTTAAAAAGAGACGTTGATCCTTTCCACGCGAAGAAAGGGCGATTTTATGAGCATTGGACGTGAAACTGGCGACGCTCTATCATTGGTGGGGGGCTCTACTCTAATGCGGGTTAGGTAAAAAATTACCGATATCATGACCCCGGAAGTCCAAATTACCAACATGCCCTCCTGCTCCCCCCTTGGAAAAAGCACACCCCATTCTTTTTTCTTCTTTTTTTTTTTTCCATTAATAGCAACCTCATAACAAATCCCTGTTTACATATCTATATAAACTTACACCCATTCTTTTGGGCCAAAAAAATAATCTGAATTTCATTCGTATTATCAATGGGAATATTGATACTCTAACTTTGTTTTAATGTGTAATGTGATCTTCGAACTTTTATTTTATTCCATGAAATTTGATTTAATATTCAATTTGATCAATAAACTTTTGATAAATATTAACAAATAGTTGATGGATCACATTGAACCGATTTAAATTTTAGAGACGATATTATATATTGAGTTAAAGTTCATTGACTATTTGTGTTGTTATCTATATCATCATAGTACGTATTAAACACCACCTACATTGTATTTTGGTATCGAATCTAAGAAGAAATATTAAGTAATCTAATGACGAGGAGAAAACTACTTATCTTGGCTCCTCACGGTGCTTCATATGTATGGTTGCATTTGGTTCGATTCGGGGGATGTAAAGCCATTTGCCAAGGATCTTTAAATGAAGGTTTATATGAGAAAAGTAAATAGCGTTCGACTCATTTGTTTTAGTGAATTCGTTTCGAAGTAACTTTGAAATTAAAGGAAAAGGAGAGGGAGGTAAGTAGACGACTAGAAGGAGAGAGGGCAGGTAAGTGTAGTTCATCAGCTAGGCAATCATCAACCAATGGCCATCAACTATTACCTATGCTTGACAACCCTTATGCAACGAGAGGAAAGCATGGTTTAGATCTACTTGGGAAACCATTCATTAAGGATCAATTGTGAAAAATTGGAACCGAGAATCACCCGATAGTTCCATGGATCTACTTGGGAACAAGACTACTAGTTCGGTCCGGTCTAGTGATAGGTCCATGGAACCAATCCCACCAAATCTCACGTACTTAGAGTGACAATTTCTAACGAGCCAAAGTAAAGCAAAAAAAAAAAAAATTGGTATTATTAGTTGCAATATCAATAAAAAAAATTAAACTCGTATTAAAAATTAACAATCGATGCTGCGAGTCGATTAGTGTTAAGCTTGAAAGCGGAGGTTGCAAGTGAGAGATAAAGGGGTGACTTAGACAAGATGAGAGTGAGATTAGATGAACACTCAATTAATTGATATTGAGATCCAAATTAGAGGTTTTAGGGTTTTCAATTTTCTTTTGTTTTTTGGTTGGAAAATTTTCTTAAAAATTAAATATACATTTATATATTACTAGTTTGGTCCAAGTGGACAGATGAGCGTTTCTACACCTCGAATTAGAAATCACTGAGGTTGTGCAACTCGAGGAGATGCCGAGGTCACATGACCTCAAGCGAGCAAATAGTGACCCTAGAAATTAAGACGCCGGTGTTGGGCGATCCCTCGCTAGAGTTCCTCCAAGTGAAACCAGCATTCGTCCATCTCCCAAGTGAAAAGATGAACAGTGCGAGGGCAAGACTAGAATAGTGAAATATAGGTGGAGGCAATTTTGAAAATAAAATTCATTAACATTTAATTTAGTATTCCAAAAATGTCGAAAGTCTATGGCGGGTTTCATGGACTTACAGCTATGCCAAAGTCAGCATTTGACCAAATGGGTCAAAAAAAAGAAATTATCAAACACCTCAAATTTTTCTTAAGACATTTTAAAGACTCAAAATCCCCGAACCAAACAGTCACGGTAGGCCCGGGCACCCTACTACACTCGGGACCGGGTCTGACCGATGGTAAATATAACTATTAGTGAAAACATATCGGGGACAAAAGGGAAATAAAAAAAGAAGAAGAAGAAGAAGAAGAACAATTTGACAGAACAAAGAAGTTTGTGGGGGGGGGGTTATAATGGGCATTGGCGGTAGGAAACGCGTGTTAGGTGATTGGTGCCAAAAAAGAAAAAGTAAAAAGATAGGCTGCAAAATCAGTGTACTCCAACTTCTCAATCGTCCTGCTTTTCAGTGCTCCGGGTCCATACCCACACGCATGTGATTGATTTTACCGGTTTCTCCCATCTAAAGCGATCCTCATGTGGCCTGACCAATTTGTATCGGACACCAGTCGTCGTGTATGTTACTTTTTCCTTTTTTTACCGATTTTCGTTCGCCATCTTAAACCGATTGATTCAATTCTACGAAATACATGGATTTTTACGCGACGCGTAATAAGTTGCAATTTCCTTTTGCCGCTATCCGCGTCGGTTTTCTATTTCGAGACAATTTTTTCGACGCCCCGACGCATGCGGCACCAGTGCATCCCCATCGGCTGATGATTTTTCTTTTTTCCCGTGAATTACAGCCCCGCGGGCCCCACGCCCCGAATAAAACCAGTGAATTAAATATTCGGCGGTGGGGACCGGCGAAAGTTGAAGCGAGCTGGCGCGAGGGTGGGGCCCCCCGCTCGTCAGATAGTGAGCGCGCGGGCCCGCCACGTGTCTCCTCGCCGATCGCTCGCTCCGCTTCCCTCGTGGTCAATTTTTTACCTCCCGAGAAGGACGCATCTCGCTACGGTACAGTCGGCCCCAGCAGAGCAAGGTGAGGGCTCGCCCTCAGATCGCGACACGTGTGGTCCTCCGCCGAGATGCGGCCCCCCGCGCGCCTGATTTTTCGGGACGTCTTCTCTCCGGCCTCTCTCCCGCGTACGGACAAATGGACGCTGCCGCTCCTCCGGCTCGGCATTTTGGGCCGGTCTTGCACTGAACTCGGGCCGCTCGCGATCCTGCGTAATCCCCAACGCATCTTGAGAAGGGAGCAGAAACAAGAAAGTAACAAATTTTTTTTTTAAAGTATAATTTGACTTTAACTCGAGTGGTGCTCGGAAAAAAAAAAAAAAACTCAAGTAGTGATGATGTTGATGCATCGAGAGCTTCTTGTCCTATTGTATGTATTCCGATCAAATTTGAACTTGAAATTTTGAGATACTTCATGTTTAATCGGCTCGATTCTTTGCCTATAATCGACATTTAACATATTTATTAGACGTGATCGATTTTTGAATGAGCGAATGGAATAGGTGTATTTTTTTTTTTTTATCTATCATTATATTATCCCGCTCTACATTCCAAGCATGAA
This sequence comes from Eucalyptus cladocalyx, assembly GCA_017140615.1. NCBI lineage: Eukaryota > Viridiplantae > Streptophyta > Magnoliopsida > Myrtales > Myrtaceae > Eucalyptus > Eucalyptus cladocalyx. Next base: position 27,964,896 of record CM029516.1, read on the forward strand.
CTTCCAATTATTATTCTCATAAAATGAGCACACCCCTTTAGCTCTCTCTCTCTATTTGCATTTTAATTTGTTTCTACTCATTGTTTTTATAACTATTGCTGTTGCTGGACTCCTGTCTCTTTCTTTTCTTGCCTTTGGACACGAAAAGGAGATACTTGGAAAGCTTACGTGATGTGAGGATGTAACGTCTCCTTCCGCTATAGGTGAACTTCATCACTGAGGTAGTGAAGTGAATTTGATATCATCGATAGCCCTCGATGTTGGGACCATATTCTAAATCAATAATAAGAAGCTATTTTAACAAAACGTAAAATAGCAGAACATAAATTAGGGCTTATTAGTTTTCACATATTTGTAAGAATTTTTTTTTTAAGTCAGATTGGTCCGGGTGGGAGGTTTCATTTATGGAATTGAAATTAAACCGAAATAAAATCGATTCCAAGATTTCAAAAAGTTAGAATTGACAACCAGATCGATTCCTCTGGAAATCACTTAGAATCGACTAGTCTGGTTCAGTCCGAGCGGTTTCTTTTGCTCATCCTTATGCCTGATGCTTGAACTATTTCTTCGATGTTAGAAGTGTTGATGTAGAGTTGATGAGAAACGGGCTTCGATTCAAGAAATTCTCATGGCCTTGGCGAGGGCAGCGTAACCTTAGTTTGACCAGAGGAGACGTGCGAAAACCGGTTTGAATCAAGATATAATTAATCGGGAAGAAAGCTGAGTAGATCTGCATCACGAGTACAAGGTTTAGGGAAAGATGAGAGAGAGCTCTGTTTTCGCTTACAATCCACTGCTCTTTTGGCGTTGGCATGGGAATGAAGATTGCGACAGCGCTCGGTTAAGGCCAATCATGGCCATGATCGGACGCGTACGAGCGGTCAGTGTCGCCCCCACCCTCTTCATTTTCTTTGGTGTCAAGTCACGTACACGACCATCCCTCTCGACGAGGATCGGTCTTCTAAGCCAAGTCACCCCCGGCTTGAAGCCGGATCGGATTTTCTTCTATAGTTTCTAGTGGGACCGATGGTAACTTGCCCTTTTCGACGATGCACTTCATTGTTTTCCTATTCCTTAAGGGGCTTCTTTATATCTCGTGAAAGTTTTCCGATAATTGTCTTCTCCATAGGACAAAAAATCACCCACTCCCGAGTACGGTGGATGAGGTGGCATGCATGATTGCTTGTGTTTGATTTAGAAACCACAGTGGTTTCATTGTCTTCTCTCTCATTTGAATTGCCGGTGAGGGATTCTAGTGATTTGGGAAGAGTAAGTGAGAGACCACGAATCTACCACTACTGATTCTTGCGTTTGACGAAAGGGGAGAGGAGCAACTTGAGCACGTACCCTGAAGTTTCTTCAAGGCATCGCCAAGAAAGTCAAAGTCTACATACAACCCCTCCAGATCTACTCCATCGTTCTATATGAGATATTTTCTTTCTTTTCCTAGCATCCTCTCTAATTTTGCTTCATCAAAACCATTTGTCTTGTCTCTTTTCTCATTCAAAATGGTCCTTATACATCTAAAATGCATCCCCGGTTGTCTTTATACCGTTCGGGCGACAGACCATGCTGATATTAGCTTAGGATCATTAAAAATTGCTGATGTGGACTTTAGAAAATGTGACCTGAAGTGCACATGTAGATTTTTTCTTTCATTTTTTAGAATGTTATCTCTTATCTGCAGAAACACAAAATTTTTTGGTTAAAATCAATGGCTTTCTTCTTCCTCTTTGCTTGTCTAAGACATTGTTGACTTCAAAACCCCTAGCCGGCCCTCGCGCAAGCTCAGTCTCCTCCGTTTGTGACCTCGAGCTCGTAGTCAAGGACTCATAGTCGCCCAAGCTTTTATACTTTGTGGACATGGCTACTAGATCGAGAGCATTGTGGCGATGGACGCTCGATCTGAAATTTCATGGCCACCGTGGCGGTGAAGTTCAACCTCATGGGAGCCATACCCATCTCAAGCTCGGCCACAGCTGCCATATCTCGAGTTCAAAGCCACTGCCGCCATGACCGCTCGAGCTTTGACATCTCGCAACCCTGGACGATCGAGCTTTAGGAGACATCTTGGGATGGTGGCGAGCGGTGTCGTCAATATTGACGGGGCTAGGATTTCTTTATTGTTTAGGTCTTGTTTTCCTAGCTTGCCTATTATTTTATTAATTTCTTTTAAATTTTTTCTATCCATTTAATCCACATAAGCTTTTCTGGTTGCCAACTCAGTTTTCTAATAGGAAAAGTACAAAAAAAAAGTAGTAGACATATTATATTTATACCAATTTAGTCATAAACTTATCTATTAGATTAATTTAATTCTAAATATTTTAATTTGAATTAATTTAGTCATAAACCTTTTAAAATTTATATTAATTTAGTTAATAAAATTAATTTAAGCCGAAAATCACTGATGTGGATACCATCCATTTTATGTGTCACAGCCCGTCCATTTTAGGTAACATATGTCATGGACTTTTTTTAATAATACTTTAATAATTTTTCAACATTTTTTATGATTTTTTGTTTTATTTTTTTTTATTTCCTTGTATTTTCCTTTATTTAGGCGAGGGCTAGGGGTTGCCATGCTTACGGCCCCACCGGCTCTAGGCAAGGCAGCCCTTGCCAGCAGCCGACAAGGCTTTCTTGGTCCTTGCCAACAAAATGAAAGGAAAATAGGAAAGACAAAAAAATAATAAAAAAGAAAATAATAAAAATAATAAAAAATAATTATAAAATACTATTTAAAAATGTCCACTTTTCAAGAGATGAAAAAAGAGTTATTTTGACTTTTAATGAATCAAATTGTAATTTTCTCCAGCATTATTTGACAATACGCTATCATCACACACATGCGCACATATATGATGGTAGGCATGATTGTTCATGAAATGTTGTTGGTGCAAAAATTTGAACTTGAGAAATATTTTTGGCCTGTGTTACAATATAGAAAGATGCAAGCCAAATCAATTTTATGCCTATGTTTAATTTGAGGAAAATGAATGGTTCGGAGACTATTTTTTTTTATTTAAATATTAATTTTATTGTTTACAAAAGCAAATAATAAATATTTTTATCTTTATATATAAATTGTCGTCGATAATGAAAATATTATTTATCAATTAATTATTTTGATCAAAATAGGTGAATTATTTTTAGAAAAAATTTTAAAATTATATATTTTTCACAAAATTAATGGAGCCTCAACATAAATTCGTTTTTCTGATGGTTGATATTCATTTTCAAGAAGTAGCTTAGTGAAATTAGCAGATGTATCTCACCGTCCTTAGGCAAGAATTATCCTTGATTGTCGGTCATCATGGTGGAATCCTTTTGAGCAAGCGAGGAGATGGGCTGACAGATCATTTCATCGCTTGGTAGCCGCCTCCTCCGGTTCTTTCCGCAATCTGATGTGACGGGACCGCGTCGCAGCCATCGATTTCTCCTATCTTCTTTGGAGAAAACATTAGCTAGTCTAGTCCCTTCACATTAGCATAGTCCCTCCCCGTTCAATAATTGACTTGCCGTCAGTGGATCTAGTCGGATTTTTCGAAGAACGCCTCAGGATTTTAAGGGGAAAACTCGAGAAAACTTGAAATTTTTCTTACACAGATGAGTCCAGCAATGTGAAACGTCTCGGTATTCTTGCATGTCTCCTAAAATTTCTAAACATGTCTCCCTCTCTCTCTCTCTCTTACGCATCTTCTTCTTCATTCGACCTAACGAAAGGAGCCGCTTATCCTTTGTTATAATTCTGCAGGGAGCCACGCACATAGACACTCGCCGCGCTTCAATCTGCGTTCCTTCGAGACCCTTTTGCTAAGATCGAGCATTATTCTGAGTTCGGTCCACTCGAACGATGAAGAAAACTCACAAACGTGGACTCTCTCACCACTTGCGGCCAGTCGAGAGCTCGGACAAGAGCGACCCTCTCGGCTTCGGGAAACTCGTTGGAGCGATGGTCACATGACCGACTTTCTTGGCTCGGTCTTAGTCGACTCAGGCTTGGATTGCCTCGTCGCTCTTGAGCTGCAACTCCTTGAAAGAGCCAATGACTTTCTCACAATAAATTTCCTTATTTATTTATTTATTTATATTTATTTTTTTTTCTTTTTATTTGTTTTCTTTTCTTTATTTTTTTTTATTTTTATTTTTCCTCCTATTCTTCTTCTTTTTCTTCTTCTCCTATTCTTCTTCTTCTTTTTTTTTCTTTTTTTTTTTTTTTTTTTTTTTCAAAGCCAAACGAGAGCCTCGGCGAGCTCGTCGGACTAGTTGTCTTTAGGCGACCGGCGGAACCGATGGTAGCGAATAGCGGTAGATGGCAGTCATGGGGATGCGATCAATGAAGAAGAATAAAAGAGAAGAAGAAAAGTTTTGATTCTCAATTTCGTTTCTGGAACAAAAATCAACTTGTATTTGATTTTTTATTCTCTTCCCAATCTTCCCGAACAAAAATTTTACCAAACGCGATTAAACCGATTCTAACAAAAAATTAGAATCGGGCGGTTGGATGACCGTCCTCAACGTGACGGACCTCAAGCTGGATGTCCATCCCGACATATGTAGCTCTCTCCTGTCCATTGCTTTGCATGACTCATTTTCATGCTCCCCTCACACGATCCGCCCATGAAGCTCCTTCATTAATATTTTATGGCAACAAATCCATCCGTAGTCACTACCACGCTACAATGGTTTGTTTACGGCCATTATCATGAAATCTTATTCAAATCGTCCAACGTACACGGTAAGTAAAAAATAAGGAAAACTAGGGGTTAATCCCAATGCTCCGAACCAGAAAGAGACCAAGCAAAAACCTCTTCAACAAAACTCAACAACTCAACAAAAGCAACACGTTCTACAACGTTCCGTGATTGTCGGTCTTTATGGGTTAAAGATTGAAATCGTCGATCGTCGAATGCGTTTCGAAAAAGTGATATGTTTACAGACTTTTAGGGAAAGCGAGGACATGGGCTCCCCCTCACGGATCATTTCATTGCTCGGTCGGTGCCTCTTCCCGTCCTTTCCGCAAGCTGATGTGATGGTGTGACGGGACCATCGATTTCTCCATCTTCCTTTCAAGAACATAGTCGGTGGCCCGTCCCCTCCAGGTCAACATAATCCATCCCCATTCAATGATCAACAGATGGCGCCACGTAAGTGAATGGGGCCCATTAAATTCTCTGGAGAACGCCTTAACAGGGTCAGTTTTAAGGCACGCACCAGTCACTCCTTCAATCTATATGTTCCTTCGAGACTCTTTTGCCAAGATCGAGCGTTGATTCTAAGTCCAGTCCACTCAAGCTCCAATCCAAGATGTGGCATGCACCGGCGAGTTTCTCGAGATAATGAAAAGAACCCGCGAACACGGACTCTCTCACCACCTGCGACCGGTCAAGAGCTCTCAACTAGAAGGACACTCTTGGCTTTTGGAAGCTCGACGAAGCGATGGTCCCATTCCCAACTTTCTTGGCCCAGTCTTAGTCGGCTTGGACTGCCTCGTCGCTTTCGAGCTGCAACTCCTTGAATGATACTGTGACTTTCGCACGTTAAAAGGCCGTCCTTGACGCAAGCTTGATGTCCATCCCGACATACGTAGCTCTCTCGTTTTCATTGCTTTGCATGACTCATTTTCGTACTCCCCCTTCACACGATCCACCCATGAAGCTCCTTCATTAATATTTTATTGGCAACAAAATAAATCCCTAGTCACTGCCACGCTACAATGGTTTCTTTCCGGCCATCATCATGAAATCTTATTTAAAAAATAAGGAAAACTAGTGGTCAAACCAGTACTCCAAACTAGAAAAAGGACAGAAGCAAAACGTCTTAAACAAAACTCACCAATTTGACAAAAGTAATGCCTTGTACAAGGCTCCATTTCGCATGCTCAACGGCAACACCAACACCGTCCTCTCCCTCGCTACCACCTTTGTCTTCGCCGTCCTCACCCCTGTTCGCCGGTAGCACCATTGGCCACGGCCTAACATTCGTGATATCACCGTCCCCGACTTGTCGAAAGTCTCTTGCGACGGCTACATTAGCCTCTTCAAAGCTGAAACAATGGGAATTCGTCGAACCACGTGTCCACCGTCTAGTTTTATAAGGCCTAGCAGCTCACACTCACGGGTGGAGTTAATGAAAACCATGCTGAAATGGACATCAAGCTTGAGTTCCGTTGCATCAAGGACGGCCTTTTATTGTGGGAAAAAAGGAGTTGCAGTTCGAGAGCGACGAGGCATCCAAGCCTAGGTGGACTAGACTAAGACCGGGCCAAGAAAGTTGGGAATGTGACCACCGCTCCGACGAGCCTCCCAAAGCCGAGAGTGTCGTTCTTGTCCTGAGCTCTTGGCTGGTCGCTTGTGGCGAGAGAGTCCACGTTCGTGGGTTCTCTCCATCGTTCCGGGAAACTCGCCGGTACACACGACCTTTCGGATTGGCGCTTCGAGTGGAGCGGACTCGGAATCAATGCTCGATCTCAGCAAAAGAGTCTCGAAGGAACAAAGGTCGAAGCGCGGTGAATGGCTACATCCGTGGCTTCCTGCGAAATCATAACAGAGGAGGAGCGGGCTCCTTTGGTTAGGTTCTTTAGGTTGAAAGAAGAAGATGACAATGATGACTATGATGGGTGGGAGAGAGATGTCAGAAAATCTTGGAAGATATGATAAGATGTCGTTTCACTTTGCTGGACCCACGTCTGCAAAAACTTTCCAAAATTTCGCAAGTTTCCTCCTTAAAACCCTAACGCGTTCCCCGAAAAATCCGGTGGAACCCAGTCGATCATCGACTGGGGGATGGACTAGGCTTACGGGGCCGTACTACCTAATATTTTTTCTATTCAGACATGATCAGAAAAACCACAATATATGTAGAGATAATGTTATAAACTTTGATTTAATATCAACTTTTAATCTCGGCATCGTTGGTCCTAAATTTTGACTTAACGCTTAATGATACCACTGAAGTTTTAATTCATTTAAAATAATTCATAAAACTATTAGAAAATATTCCATATAATCCCTAGTTTAGAGATCACATTAGAGAATTTTTTCAAAATAACATTATTCATTAAGCTAAAATTCACTGATTGCATTAAATAAATTAAAAGATTAAAGATGACAATATATATTAAATCAAAATTTAGAAAGTATTTGTATCATTTTTTTTTTGTTTTTTATTTAGATATGAATTTCGTATTTCTCACTCGCACTCACCAACGCAACGCTCGGTTTCGGTTTTCGTTTCGCTGGGGCTGAGTGGAAGATCCATGTGGATCACTTCATGGGCTCGCATGATAGTTGGTGCGAAGGTTCTTGGGCCTAAACGTGGATGAGCTGTGGTTCGTCCCCACATGGGGCGGCGATCGAACCCTCCCAACCCCCCGGTCGTAGGATCTTTTCCTTAAACCAACGCCGTTCAAAGATCATAAAGCCTTTGACATTTTACTAACCTCTCGGTGACCTCCTCAGCACTGTCGTTGTTCCCACCACAATGCAAAGTCGGAAACGGGTTTGATTTGCATTCGAAAACAAGTTTAGCTTCAAGAGCAAAGCCTTCTGCAAGTCAGGAATGAAAAGAAAACTTCTGTGGCGGCGGTCGCCCTTGTTATTACCTCGATTGATCTTGGGTGCACTGATCGTTTAAGTGTGAAGAGGCTTTTGTCGATTGGTCGAGCTCAATGATTATGGAGGGAGATGGGAAGTCAAATACAGATTTACCATTTAGGCATAATGTAAGCGGTCATATTATGAAAGGATGGAACTTTTTGCTCGGCAAAATATTCGGCCTAATGAAACCCAATTAACACTTCCCGATCATGAAAGGACACCTTCATTCCTCCTCTTCGATGCACTTAGTATGTTGTTTGCACGAGTGGCGAATGGCCAAAAAACGCATCAAAGAATTAAGTCTCGATTCATACCCGCGTCCCCAAATTTCTTCAGACGCTCTAGAAACACACCGTCGATGTCCACCTAAAATCAATCATAACTCGTCGACATATTATCGTTTTTCCTGTTAGTTAACTAGTCGCTACGATTGACCTGGGTGCATGAATCCAATGAATACGCCGCCACTCGAACTTCTTCCCTACTCATTCCCAAGTTGTTCGACCTCCTAATTTCCGAATTTCCCCCCCAACATCAATTTCACGGTCAAGTCCCCCCACCCACCCACCCCTCCTGCGTCCATCAATTTCGTCATCGATTTTTCGTTTGTTCTCATTCAAACTGCGAATTATTCTAATAAAAATTAGATAACATAATGCACTAATTCTCCCCGAAAGGAAAGGCTAAAATGAATAAAATTTCATGGTGGTGGGTGATGGCTCCACCCCCACCCCCACGAAAACGACGCCGGTGATGTAATTGCGACACATACAAATCGTGCGTTGGTTCCTACTCTCGAGTCATATGACATGCCCCCCTACCAACCGATTACCAACAGTATAGTCCAAATACATATTATTATGTTGCCAACTAAATTTCCCACATTAATTCCAATAGATTATAATAGACGGCACGAGAAAATTCGGGGGCGAGAAAAAAAAAATTAAGTGGGCAAATTCGATTTTCGCCTGCGCCTTTACCCAGAAAAAAAGAAGAAAAATGAGCACAGCCGGGGGGGAAGAGGGAGCCGAATCATCGGAAACAAGAAAGCCGGGAAACCGGGTCGAATATTATTATTATTACTTTTTGTATGATCAACATGCTTCGATCGATGCTCTACGAAACCGAACACCTCCACGTGCGGCTGTCCGGTCGCCGGCTTCCTTCCTCCCCGTTCCGTTCCGTTCTCCCATATATGTAGTAATCAAGAACCGAAGCTACAAATCCCAACCCCAGAAAAGAAAAGAAAAAGAAAGAAAGAGAGAGAGAGAAAATTAAGGGAAAAAAAAAGGAAAGTTCTCCATAAGCAGAGAGAGAGAGGGGTACGAACTTGAAAGAAAAACAAAAATGGTGCAAAATGCATGCCTGGCCTTCCCATGTACGCCGCTGAATTTTCTTTTCCTTCCCTTTTTTCTTCTTTTTTTTTTGGGTTATCCTTCGGTGGGTGAAATCTTCTTCACCATGTGTCACCAGAAGCAAGAAGCCCGCCCCACGGCGTCTTGCGGCTGAACCGGAAGAGACGCCTCCCTCGTTAGCTCAGCACCGCCCGAAAGAAGAAGCTCCACGGACGGCGGCGGCGAAGGAGACGAGTGGCGCGCCGAGTTGGAGAGGAGAGCTCCTCCTTTTCTGTCCTCCATTGACGCTGCTGCTGCGGCGGGCTCTCTTTTGCTCTTCGGGTCGGGAGAGGTCGCGAGAAAGTTCCAAGGGATCGAAGGAGGGAGACGAGAGGCCACGGTAAAGCACGAACGTTCGAGTTTCCAGAGGACGAAGAACATATAAAGGGACACTCTCAGAGAGAGAGAGAGAGAGAGAGAGAGAGAGAGGGTGTGTCTCCCCAAGAAGAAGACGAGCGTTTCCCGTTAATGTTGTTGTCAAAGGGAGTGGGCCAACGAGAAGCCCGCTTTTTGTTTCACACGTTGGGGCGCTTCTCTTTGTCTTCCCCCCTCTCTCTCTCTCTCTCTCTCTCCACCCACCAGAGTCAATGGTTTCCGGTTCCTCTAATCAGATACCAAGAATATTTTATAATGCATCCGGCGCAATTCCAATCGTAATGTTCGGCCCGTGTGAGTTGTAGCCAGTGCGCGGATCCTATAGAAAACCCTCGACCCTTCTTGTGTCGCCGCCGCGTGATGTAAGAAAAACAACGATTCGTATGCGCTCGAGCGACCCGAACGACTTTCTTTTTTGCCGTTCAAACGGAGGGCATGGCTTTGACAGGTTTGGGGAAAACCAAACTCGCCCGATTTCAAGAGACAAAATTCAATGGCATGCATGCGAGGGAGACTTTAAGCGAATGCTGCGCAAAAGTAAAGCCAGCTCCGCGGCGTTCATCGGGCGAAGAAAGTCAGATCAGTTTGGTATTGTAATAGCGAGAACGTACACGGCAGCGAAACATCTGTCCGGCATCTACTGGATCCGCAAAGTCGTCTTCCCTTTCCCCACAAGCAATGTATTTCTCTGATCCGTCTCGTAATTTTGTTTGGTCCTTCTCTTCCTCCAAGATTTATCGTACCATCCAGTTAAAAAAAAAAAACCCTAATCAACCCATTTCGATGCATGACACGTAAGGGCGTGCTTGATTCACGGTTCATTAAGGAGCAAGATCACCCAAATCACATGACAGACTGAAAAGATATAAGTAGAAAACTACGTGAGGGAAAAAAGAAGAAGAGATCTACTGGATGCCATGACTTGAGATTCGTACCAATTTAAGTGGCCATGTAATCTTTTGACAAGTCTTAGTTCGTATTAAGGGTATAAGGTCATGATATACATTCCTCACATTTTGAAAATTTAATATCAAAATAATATACATGGATATCTTAATAAGTCACACAAACCCATAAATTTATCATTGCTTTATTGGAAGATAAACTAATAAAGAGAAGTAATATGTATAATTTCCTATAGGAATGAGAACTTCTAAATTTAGTTAGGTAACTTTACATCTTAAAGTTCTTCCATCAAAGAGGTGAATGCCCTGCAATCTTTGCACCAATTGAATGGCCAATGTTTGTTCTCCATTATTCCTCTTCTTTTTCCATTTTCTGTTTGGCCTTCCTCCCATCCGCAATTACCCATTCTACCCTTAGATGTGGCCTCTCTCTTGCGCATGCGCGCCCTGACACACACACGTCCACAATCCATGAACAGAGGACCTGAGTCTCGATCACATGGGACCGCACGTTGCCGACCACCCGCAGAAGCTCATCCACCCACCGTCGAGCCTTCAACAACATCCCGAGACCCGACCACTGTATTGGACTGATCTCGAGATGTTGGCTCTGAGGTCACCAGCCCTAGGCGACTTCAGATCTAGTATTGCCCAGCGACGCCACCCGCAGTGGTCGTGAGCTCGCGACTCATGCATGGTCCGGGAAAAATTCAAACCCAGGTTTTCTCTTTGTAAATTCTTCAATAGAGAAGAGCTTCTCTGTCTTTTAGAAAGATAACTTGATAAAGGTAAATTACCCTTAATTTCAGAGGACACCGACCTTTTAGAAAACAACAAGATTCTCGCCCCCCATTTTTCCTCTGCGGCTGCGGTAGATTACGATGCGCGGTCGTCTACCACAAAACAAAGCACAAATGTCAGATGAAGAACCCAGCCAAGCGTTGCCGTAACAGTGTTGGTGCGGATGACTGGGACCTTTGGCCTACCAAAGGTCCAAAACAAGTTCCTGTCCTATTCGCGAATTCGAGCTATGATTGCTTCACAAGAGGATGTTTCGACCGCTGCCAAGTCCATAGGGACACCCCAACAATTTGTACGTCCCTGTGTTAATCATAAAAGATGGCCCAAAAAACTACGAACGTAGGGCCACACCTTCAGTGCTCTCTATCCCCTCTTTCCCTTTTCAAATTCTACATGTGCATGTATTTTGGCTCTCGAACTACTCCTCCTCAATAAATTGATAGCGATGGCGCTCTTTTTGCGCTCTAGTTTCTTTTCTGTCAATATTTTTTTTAGAGTTAATACTATAAAAGATTATAAATTAGTATATTCATAATAAATTTATCGTAAATTAATTTTTTGATTATAAAAAATTCACACCGAAATACTTGTGACAAAATTCACACGTGCGCACCCCAGCCGGTTCCCCCCGACTGGGCCTTTTCATCGGCTATACCTTGGCGGGAATGGTTACCCGGGATTGGCATTGCGGCCTCCAAGGTGGCCCCTCAACCTACGTATTGGAGGTTGTGTGCGAGGGTAACCAAATGGGCGGTATATTTTTTCGAGCGGATCCCTACTTCTACCCAGACTTTCACGGTGGTCGCCAAGCCTTTTAATGTCTTGCTAAGGACCCTTTTCAAATTCTACATGTGCATGTATTTTGGCTCTCGAACTACTCCTCCTCAATAAATTGATAGCGATGGCGCTCTTTTTGCGCTCTAATTTCTTTTCTGTTGATATTTTTTTTAGAGTTGATACTATAAAAGATTATAAATTAGTATATCCATAATAAATTTATCGTAAATTAATTTTTTGATCATAAAAAATTCACATTGAAATACTTGTGACAAATTTATCATTCCTCGATTTTCGTTAAATTATTGCCAAATTGGATGACACACAATAATTGATGAATGTATCGGTTTAAGATTATACCCTTCATTTGTTATAAATATACTAGTTTGTGATTTTTTATGGTATTAATTTAATAACGAATGGTAAATTTATCACATACTAATTTAGAGTTTTTGATAGTTAAAAAATTAGTCTAGGTTAAACTTATTGCAACTGCATCGGTTTGGAGTTTTTTGTGATAAAAAATTAGGTTGAGGTAAATTTGTTACAAATATATCAGTTTATAATAAATTTATTGTAGGTGTATCACTTTGAAGTTTTTTTGTAATAAAAAAATTAGTCTGAGGGTAAATTTGTCATAAATATAATAATTTAAAATTTTTCGTGATAATTTTTTTTTCTAACATTAGTTATGTTGTATGGAGGTTATGGTGATAGATTAAATCCGCCCAATGTCTGTGGACGAATAAAGAGTATGAACAAATAGCATACTAGTTTTGATATGTGCGGTAGTCTCCTTCGTACTGGTCGCAAAAAGGTCCTTCAATTAGTGTTCCAGTTGATGGCTCCTAACATAGACGTCGCATATGTTTATATTACTTAAGTTTAGATGTATGCGATGCTCAAAACTTGTAATCTATCGATTAGAAATATTATTGGAAAAAATATTCTTCAAACATGCTAATGAGTGCCTTGAAAGACACTTGTTAATCATACTCAATTTGGAATCGAGGTCTTCTTGGTTGCCTAATTATGCATGTGCCGGGTGTTGCAAAAATGGCTAAAACCAAGTCTAGCCATAAGAAACACATGAGCGCACGAAACAAGGTGTTAAGGAATTTGAAGTCAAGACCCACGACCCCGCTGCCATGTCGTAGTTGAGTGCACAACTATTCTTTTTCTCCAGAAGCTTAACTTCGAGTTGAGCTCATGTCCACGACATTTAACGATTTAACACAAGACATTTCAGTTCCAAAAAAGTCAATAAGTCTCTAAACCTTAAATCCTGGATGAAAGAACCTCCAGCGCAGTTTTGACGTCTGTCGTGGAAGTTCGCCATGGCCGACCTCACGCTCCCAAGAAGCACGACGCGAATCGAGAGGAGCTCTCGTTCGCATGGATTTTTAATTCGACGTGCCGAATGCCCTTTCGACGATCGCGAAGGTAAAGATTCAACGCCTCGGGTCCCCCGCCGCGCCCGATGAAGTTGACTTTTCATGGGCAACGAGCGACCGAGTCAGTCCGAGCCCGACACGATTCCCCCCAACAAGAAAACCAGAACGACAGAACAGATCGCTTTGACCGGCGAAAGGGGCCGGTCCTGCGGGCGGGGAGCGCGGGGCCCGCGCCCCTTCTGCGAGGGGTGGAATAGAATAGCGATCCCCCCACGTCGTAGAACGCGAGAAGGGGTTGAGAAGGAGGACGGGGAGGGTTTGATTAAAGGAGAGAATCTCGTCCTCGCCGGAGGGCTATTGTTAGAAAAAGATCCGGACGGTCTAAACTAATTCGTGCCTAAAGTCCAAAGCAAGATGCTTGTACGTGTATGGTCGAACCTTGATTCGCTCCTCTTCATTTAATATTTTCAGTTGTGGGTCAATATACTTGGTGAAAAAGATCCGTCAAAATAACAATTCAGACCATTGACAATTCAGTCCATCTAAATTTAGAAGATGATGATACTAGGAATTAGATAGAATAAGATACTCGACGAAAAGCGCTCCATTCATATTTCTGCCTTCAGATTCGACAGGCCTAGGCGAGCCCGAACACGCTTGGCATCAGGCTGCCAGATTTTTTCTTTTAGCCCCCAGCCCATAAAGAAAACCGCTATTCCCAGCCCAAACACTTCGCGTAAAAGATTTTACCAGGCTGAGCTCGGCCGGAAGGTCCAAAAGCATCGTCCTGGTTTTTAGCATGGCGGTCATCAGATTGTGCCGTCTACGATCAAGGGTGTGATCTCCGGAAGAGTCGTCATCTGCTGCATCTTCTGTATACTCTGTTACTAGTGATTGTTACCCCAGTAGATGCAAAGACCAGCATCATGTTCACATATAATACTGAGTTATCAAACGGGACCTCTCACGCATGTACTCTCAAGTCCAAACTGACACACGAGACACGTCATCTTCGTTCATGTTATCGAACCATCAAAATTACCAAGACTTCAATTCATACCATTGTTAGGGACGTGATCATACAATCTGCTATATAAGTTATAACAGCCAGATCTATTGTGACATGTTAATGAATCGCGCGACGAAAGTCGAGTCGTTTGAGGCATGGATCGAGCCGTCTGCTTATTTGGCTGTGGAGGATTAAGAGGCGACGAAGTAAGCAAACAGAAGACACCTTTCGACATTTTAGTACAGAAACAGGAGAGCCACAACATCGTCAGGGCCGACTTCAGGGGGATCTGACCATTTGCTTGTTGCATGCAAGAAGCATGCATTTATTATTACTCTCATTCACACATACTTTTGACGCACTCTCTAAACACTCTCCATATCGATACTAATTATTCCTTAGTTTACAGCCTATGATTTTACCACTTTCTAGGTTCGCGGCTTGCCTCCTCTCGCACTCTCGTTCGCCTCGGTGTCGGTGCAGTGCGGGCACCTCCCTCCGCCGCCTCCCCTCCCTCCGCCGCCTCCCCCGCCACGCCCTCCTCCTCCTCCTCCTCCCCAGCCTCCTCCACCGCCGCGCCCTCCTCCTCCTCCCCAGCCTCCGCCGCCATATCCCATCATCACGTATTGCCCAGTCGCCTCATCGAGTTCATAAACTACATCTGCAAGTAGAAATAAAATACAACGAAGAATGAAAAAGTTCTCTCTCTTGGCGAAACAATAATTTCGGATAAAAAGCCGAATTAGAAATCCATTCCCGGACGCGCTGTGAGCTTACCATTGACGTTACAG
Organism: Eucalyptus cladocalyx; assembly: GCA_017140615.1. Classification (NCBI taxonomy): domain Eukaryota; kingdom Viridiplantae; phylum Streptophyta; class Magnoliopsida; order Myrtales; family Myrtaceae; genus Eucalyptus; species Eucalyptus cladocalyx. The sequence continues at coordinate 27,979,943 of CM029516.1, forward strand.
CAATGGCACTGCCCATGGTGGCAACACTGGTGCTTGCAAGGATATTTTCCGTCTTCAAAGGTTGCCCCTTCGGCCGCTTGGTTTTTCTCAGTCACTGTTGCGGCTCCTTTCGTATCTTTTTCCCCAGAAAGAAAATGAATCAAATATAAATACATAAAGCATAAGATAGAAAGGGAATCTGCCTGTCTTATAATACACTGTCTTGCCCGGTTTTGAAAGTCTCATGCCACGAGAAGCATAACAAAAGTGTAGACCCGAACCATTTTAGAATTAGAGAAAGCAGAAGAGCCCGTTAAGCGCCGAGCGACTGCTTGCTCAATCAATTGTCGTAGGCAAAGCTTCGCTACAGTAATTTTTTCTTTTAATGAGAAATAAGGAGGTTCCCGGTACTTGACATTCGATAATTGATCGGACAGATAGTCCTTTCTTACCCCCGAAAATATCTATAGTTATCTCTCTCGACCCTCGTTACTTGAACTGTAGAATTCTGCCGAATTTTCAAAAGTTTAAGATGTATATTTAATGACGAAGCTCATCATCAAGATGGCAACAACGGCCCCCTATAGCGGCCACATCACCAGCAATATCCTATCCTCTCTCCGAAATTCCCACCTCGGGCTCGGTCTTGGTTTTTGTCGGTCGCTACGGCCTCCGCTGCATCAATTAACCAAAACCCAGTTTTTGATTAATCCTGTCAAAGTATGTTTCCGTATTGATCCATGATCTCATAATTCTAAGTCTTTTTAAGTTTGAAGTAGCTCATATAGTGAGAAGTGTCCCGTTGTCGCGACACGTGACCCCCGAGAAACTCAAAGTGGCACGCCACATGCATGTCAACAATGACTGCCATAAACTAGCCATGTTATAACCTAGAAAAATATAAGGATAAACGGAAATATGAACTGGGAAATTTCGGACGCAGCGAAAACATTAATAAAAAAGACAAGCGAGGGCGAAGTGTACATTTCTTCTCATCTTTAGACGTCTCGGTGGCCGTGGAGGAGATGAACACTGTCGCGAACACGAGGGCCGCAAAACACAGAGCCTTGAGCTTCATTTTGCTTTAGACCGTGGAACTTTCGGGATTTGAAAGACTCGAGCGTGCGACGAGGAAAAGGATGTGCTTGAACAGCGATGCTAAATATACGAGCGGTATATATAGCGATGGAGGCGGCGCAAAGCGATAGAAACCCACAGGTAGAGCACCGAGACGGACGCGCAGAGCATTAATGACGACGGGCCGAACTTCGTTGGGCGTTGGGAATTTTTGGCGCATAGCACCACCGCAGTTTCAAAGCCTGTCGCTTGGAGCATTGAAAGTGCAAGGGCCATCTGTATCAGCTGAGATAGATTGGAACGAGTGAATGGCGAGTGGAAATGAAATTCGAGTTTTGTTGATAGAATACCAATCTTCTGTCGCGACTGGTATTATTGAATTATTAAATGAAAGATCGTTCGTCGTTGAATATGCTTCAACGCATAATGAATTAATTTTCGTTAATCGGTCTCGATAAATCTGAGATTACTCCATTCTTTGTTCAGCGAAAAGAAAATCAAAGGGATAGAGTTAGAAAAGGATCTCGTGTTGTGATCTGTGCCACGGTCAAAGAGTCAAATTTGGCACTATGTACCTTCAGATGGTCCTCCTGCAGCCCGATCGGATCGCCCGATTTGTCCTTTCGTGCACCGGGGTGATGGTGGACGATGATGTGCTCACGTGTAGCATGGCTGCAGGATGGTCTATAGATCATGCCGAGAATGTCATCTCAAATTCTCAATCCTTAATTATGTAGGATACCGTAGAGTCCGTAGAATCGGCAGTTCAAATAAATATGGTTTGCATGATTTGGAGACCGTCTAATAATTTTTCTCTAGCTGTGCATCGTTACAGAATTGCTAAAAAGGTTTCAACTATTAGAATTAGAAGTACATATATGAAGTTTGTGTAAATCTGTATCCGACTCATGTTCGGTAATACTTTAACATTCCATATAATGTGCAAATCGTTAAGGATACCTATGAAAAATGAGGAACCCTACATGCAAAATAAACATGGAGCATAAAGAATGCGAATCTTGACTCAAATGTCATGGTAAAAAGTCTGTATTTTAGAGTTTTAAACTATTGAGTGGGGATATTTCGTATAAAAGAATTTTGTCAAATTTCTCGTCAAGCGGTGCGAGATAACACTGAGTTGGGAACTATTACAAGGTATTGCGGGTGTGACGAACGTTGCGGTTATGGAGTGCTTTTCTTTCCCCCTTTAAAATTGAATTGGGTAATTGTTTTTGCAATTGAACTTATTCTTATGACGTTTACAAGTTGCCTCATCCACGCGCATCAAATATGGGCTTTGTGCATAAGGCGGATGACGCGCCTCCCACAAGGTACTTTAAGTGGATAGCTTCTTCGTGATTGATATAAAAATTCGTCGCGTCGAAATCAAGCTCTTAACTACTCAATTAATTTAATTGGGGTTAGTGATATAGTATTTATGCACACTTTATGAAAAGCTTGAGCGATCTCTTATTAGTACAATTAGTGGTTCGGAGCTAGACTGATATGCATAGATTTGCTTTTCCTCTCACGGTTTCAAAAATTAATTCCGTTCATTCATTCAAGAAAGTGAGGCGGATTTCATTTCTCTTGTTTTTGCGGCGAGACCAGAGACACGTCGAGGGAGCGCTTGGTGAACAAGTATGGACGCTAGGAATGCGAGCCTATCCTGGGTACACGCCACGTTAGTCCATGCAGAATCGACGCAGTCAGCCACGTGTTGCCCCGGTGTCGTCTTGACTCTCGACTCGTGCAAGGGACGTGGGATTTTCAACTGTGAATGCCCCATACCACGTGTGGAAGGTCTGCCACTCCTTGCGAGATTCCTATCGTGAAGTTACGTGGGAACGTCGGGTTAATTACGTCGATAGACATAGTTCGACGACCCGACAAGGATCTCGTCCCATTACTTAATAAAAAACTTCACTAGATGATTCTAATATGGCTATTGATTACGTTACAAGCTTTTAGCTAGTGCTATGTCCCGATCGCAAGAGATGCCATAGTGACTTAGGGCATCGCGTACGCACAACAATTCAGACAGCAGCTTACATTGTACACGACACCAAGTGAATGATGACTTGCGAGAGGTAACAGAGACTAGGAATCAAAATTCGTTAAACACCTTCCGATGCTAATCCTTTTTAGGGACGGTGATCTTGTAGATTGAATTCAATGCGTTCGAGAGGAGGGCAAGTCAGCAATAGTTAGGTTCGATTAGACCAACAAAAGGCCAACCTTAATCACCGGTGGTCAGCCGTCCCTGATGTTAGTCTTTGGTGGCGGATGCTGCAATTGTCCCCAAAACTTAACAAAGGGCTTCCCAAAGGTGTTAAGTTGCGAAGAGCGCCTTCTTGTCGCCCGTGATCATTAGGGACAAGCTCTTTCGCTTGTAGGGTGGACGTTGCGCTGTCGCTTTTGCTCTTTCTCTTTCTTAATGTGCGTGCAATCTCGAACGGATGAACTGATTTGTACGTGATCGAAAACATCAAATCGAAGGCCGGCTGATGCAGATGACCTCCATCCGACAAGCAATTCTCTTGATGATCACAACCATATTTGGAAGAGGGAGAGAGGGAGGGAGAGAGAGAGAGAGAGAGAGATTTTGTGGGATTAAGGTGAGATACTTTCTCTTACCCCCCAAATAAAAGGAGGATACTCATCACAAATTTTGAATGATGACTAGAGACTTGAAGTTTCATGTAACGGTAATAAAAAAATTGCTGATGCGTAACAGGTAAGAAGAGAGAGATTGATATCCTAGAATTTATTTTGTTAAGTCAGAGAATCTCAAGCCGTGATCATGAGATTTTAAATAGCTTAGCACGCAAAGGTACTTTTCTACACGCGTCATTTAGGTTATTACATGCTTGGTAATGAAAAAACAGCGTAAGTGAGAGAAGTAGAAAGCATATGAAGTACGCAACGGCGGTGTTTGGCAACACCTTGCTAAAGCCTTTTGAGGGTCTTAAAATGCCAATGTGCAAATGCAAAAATAACATTTGGTAAATTTTTTGAAGAGCTTTTGGAAGAATTACATCTTCTACAACCTTTTTGGCAAGTCCCTTAACTCCCTACACGTTTGTAAAAATTTATTTATATAAAAATTGAGTTTTTATTTCATATCAAATGTTTATATATATTTTATATAGCTAAATATATATATTTTATATATATTTTTTATAAATATAAACATAATTTTTTTCCCTATTGTAAACTTTCAAAAAACTCTAGAAATGCCCTCACCTAATGTGACGTCACCATATTTTTGTTTTTTAATTTAATAAAAGTTAATTATAAATGTAAATTTTACCAAACGGTATTTTGGCTAAAGTTGTTTCTCAATGCAAATTTTACCAAACGATATTTGCATTTTTTAATTTAATAAAAGCCCAAATCCGATAATTGGCAAGCCTTTTGAGTATTTCCAAAATGCTATATATATTTCTAATTTTTCCTGAGCTAAACTTTCAAAACTCTAGAAATGCCCTCACCTAATGTGACGTCACCGGTTGCCCAAATCCGATAATTGGCAAGCCTCGCCTAAGGTCACATGACCTCTAGTGACAATCGCTTGATTGCACAACACTAGGCAGCCATTGCTTGAGGTTGTATGACCTCAAAAGGGCGCCGTTAGTGATAAATTTGGTTTGCCAGCGTTCACCGTAGAAAGTTTGATATTATTTTTTTCAGAAAAAGAAAGGAAAAGTCCTTTTTAAGCGGAGTTTGTTCCAAATAATATTTAAACCAAAGTTACTTCCAATGCACTTTTTAATGACACTTTACTAGATACTATTTGCATTTTGAAGAAACTATTTAACCTAAAATTCAACTAGCTAGCCATTTTGTCGTCGTGTTTTGACCTTATCGTTATTGTCCTTTAAGATGCATTCGGCTTCTGTATTTTTTTTTTTTTAAACAGTCAAAGAAATATTCGACATCTAAAAGAAAATTGCTAGCTAGATGCGATATAGCAAGCCTATAAATTTACCTTATACGTCGAATTTATATGCTCGGAAAATGAAATCTTTCATCAACCAACGGTTGTATCGTTAAATTTGTTCAGCCAACCCAAAATCAACACAAACACTCTCATCTTTTTTTATTGAAGACGCTCCATACACACATCACAAGTTTTATTCATGTGCACTGCATAGCTCATTCATGCTCACACCACATCATACAATACAAACACTTGTTCAGCCAACCCAAATTTAACGACACAAACGGTTGTATCGTTAAATTTGTTCAGCCAACCCAAAATCAACACAAACACTGTCATCTTTTTTTTTATTGAAGACGCTCCATACACACATCACAAGTTTTATTCATGTGCACTACATAGCTCATTCATGCTCACACCACATCATACAATACAAGGCATTTTCTGAATCTAATAACTAATGCAACACAGGTTGCATATGCAATGCCTGGCCTTGTTGTCGTCGTCGTTCTTTTAGTTCTGAGGCTTCTCTTCCGGCTCGGTCTCAGCAGCCTCGCCAGCATAAGTGCAGCACCTGCAGCCTCCGCCGGAGTACCCTCGTCTGCTGCCACAGCAACCGTAGGGGCAGGGTCGTCCGTAACCTCCACGGCCACCGCCATAGCTCCCACGGCCTGGGTCACCTCCGCCGGGGTATCCTCCATGCCCACCGCCTGGGTTTCCTCCGTATCCACCGCCGCCTTGGTAACCTCCAGACCCACCGCCCGGGTGTCCTCCGTATCCGCCGTACTTGGCATCATTTACATCGTTTGCCTCCGTGGTTGTGGTGGATGTCGCTGCACATAGAAAATGGAAGTTTAATCAGGCTTAACATCTGACGTACCAACAAAGCTTTAATTCTTCATTTCTAGGTACTTATGATTAGGATTGACCATGATGGGAGTAGATATGTTTGAGCACCGCTGTTTGAATCCTAATCATATTTTATTATATAGCATAGGTTTTATGCAAACTTAATGCATATAATCCATTATCGATTATGCTGCGACATGGTGATTCATAACTAGCATCATACCAATGTGAAACTCAGAGTTTTACTTCGTAAAATATGTTTGTGTTTACCCCTTCATTTTGTACATTGTGAATGCAGATTCACTTCGACATGCAAAATGTCCTAATGGAATGAATACATTATATGATCATAACAAATAAAAAAATGTAAGGAAAATGCACATGACGTTCTCCAGGCCAACTTGTGTAGACGAAACTTTGCACGTTCCGTGCATATAACAAGCAATTTCATTGAATTGGGTAATGCATCGATTCAGAAAGATAGGGAAGATGGATCATCAAGAAGCATAGTGCAGTAATAGCTCACCATCTTCTTCCTTGGAAGTAGTCTCGGCCAATTCTCTGGCAGATACCTCCAAGGAGATGAGAAGAACACAAGCAACCAAAACACCCAGTAAAATCAAAACCCTCGAACTCATCCTTCCTTTTCCCCTAAAAAACAACTGAAGAGCTCTCAAATAGGTATGTGTTCTTCGTTCCCTTTTCGAGAAATTTTGATGATGAGGGAATGCTCCTTCCAAGCTTATTTATAGGCACGAGAAGGTATGGAAGTCCTTTGCAAATGGGTGAGATTGCATGTGAGATCTGCACAGGGTTCTTGATTGAGACCCCACCCAATGCAGTTGGCTGTTAGAGAGAGAGAGAGAGAGAGAAGGTCTGATTCTGAAGTGTTATATCTTATCTTTTGATTTGAATGCTTGTATCCCACTTGATGAGAAAGCTTTTTGTCTTGTTTCCACTTATTATTTATAATGAGATGGACGTTGGATGTGCATTTTCAGACGGGATCGTTCCCTCACTTTGTACTTTGCTTCAAAAGGCAAACTCTCGTGCTACAAACACGTCCCAATCACCTTCCCAATTCAGTTAAAGGGTTGTGAATATTCGTCTAACCAAGCAGAGTTTAAAACTAATGACATGTGTAGGGTTCTCGTTTCACTGGTAGCCAAATGAGATTATATTTTCCGTAGTGTTTAAACACCTCTAGTGCGATGTCAATGTAATGTCTATGTAAATTAATAATTGCAACTAATCGAGATTGATTAGAAAGGTTTAATCTAAATTCCTTCATTAATCTCTCTGACATCGGTATGCAAGATCCTAACATAAACTCTTAGACTTTGAAAATATAATGATAATTAAATCGAACAATTAATTAGTCTAAAGAATTATGACATGAATAAGGTACCTCCCCCAAACTCGACCTTGAGAATTTAGTAGAATGCATTTCCATCACATCAATTAAATAAAGCTTGAGAAATGGTCAAAATAAGGTGCACCGGGCCGGTACCACTTAGTCCGGTTGGCGTTTTTTTTTTTGGCTGTTGAAAATGACTTGTAATTAATCGCGTCATTTTATAATGTAATTTTTTTTTTTCGGGATATACTAAAGCTGTAAAAACCAAATCTATGAGCGAGACTGTGCTGCTAAGCTTGAGGGAGCAAGGTGATATAAAAGGCCCGAGACACTTCTGAATGGGAGGTCCAGACAGCCTTACCTTTTGTGGAACCGGATACGTATACAAACACCACTTAGTGCATGTCTAATCAACACGAGGCTTAAATCATTGCTTAGGAGCCTCTAATTTTCATCAGGGATAAGGTCAGACATAAAACTCAAAGTTATTAGTGAGATTAAATTCACATATGGAAGGGACATGACTTATAATTGAAAAACTTAGGGCCTATTTGGCAATGTTTATGTTCTTTTGCTATTTGGAATAAAAAAATACAAAAACTCATTTGGTGATATTGATTAATTTTTCTATTCTTCAAAATAGAAAAGTGGTTGAGGAATGGATTTGGAATAGAAACAAAAAGTCTAGTTCCCAAGAATAATTTTTAGAAATAAATTATTTCTTTATGTTATTTCTTTTCTTTTCTTCCTCCTTGGCCCCCATCATCCCCCATTGCTGTACCCTGTCGCAGACTAGCTGTGGTAGAGTCGGCGATCAAAGCAAGGAAGAATAAGAAAAGAAAAAAAAATCTTAAAAATGATTTAAAATATCAAAAGAAATTCTACATTATAAAAATTTTGTAGATCATACCAAACATTTTCATATTCTTTTTCCATTTCAAGAATAGAAATTTTGTATTATTACTAAACGAGTTTTTTTACTCAGAAATTATTCTAGAAAATAAAAATAGAAAAAAACTATCTAAAAAGAAATTATTTCCTAAAATAAAAGCATTATCAAACGGATCCTTAATCAACAAATGATATCACATCAAAATGCTACACAGTAAAACAATTGGCAATTGAGTGCACATAGTATTTATTTTGTCACTAGGGTTTATTTACGGAATTCAAGAAATCTATCTATTTTATTTTACCTTTTGGAAATATTTGGAGGGCATAAAGATGGTTGGTGGCTAGCATCCTTTAGAGGAATATCATCCTAATAAAAGCAGATTGGATGTGAATGTAGGATATATACTCTAGATATTGTCTGTATGGTTAAGATGCAGAAGATTTAAAGACACGAAGGAGTTATTGAAGAAAAAGAATATATATATTAAAAATGTAGATTTTGCATGAGGAAGAAGAGATAAGAAGGAGATCTGTGCATGGAGGAAGAGGCCATGCGTGCGGATGTCCCACTTGACAGTGGGAGTAATGGAGGTGGGAGAGCCTTGACAAACTCCCCTTTCATTCGACTTTTCTGCTCGTTGTTCATTGAACCTCTCTCTAATGGGAGGTGGGACAACTTTGACAAAATCCCCTTTCGTTCAATTGTCTGCGAGTTGTTCATTGAACCTCTCTCTCTATCTCTCTCTCATGTTCAATCTACCTAAAGAACAACACATTCGAAGAAAAAATTTATTTTCCGATTTTCTGATGTTTAAATAACAAAAAAACTAATCGATTTAATAGAAAACATTCTTTATAGATTGAGAATAATAAGTTTATAGAGGGAAAAACGGATTTCCTTTCTGGCAAGAAAAAGATTTTTCTTTCAATATACTACAAAACAAATGAAAACTAACCATTCACTTTTTAATTGATTTCCATAAATGATATTTTCCTTTATCTATGACGTTGTTGACACAGCAAATGCACCATCGGTACCATACGTTGAAAGTGAGTGTGCAATTGTATATCTAACATCTACTTTGTTTCGATGGATTAAAATTGCTAGCTGATTTTGTATTGTCAGAAGAGTGAAAGGCGATGATTCTTAATTTGAGTATGAAGGGGCCAAAGAAGAACTTGAAGCTTTGTGCTTTTCTTATGGGTCACTGCTCGGCACTGTATCTAATCTCCGATCTCCGATTTAGAATTCTTTTACGTAAGTGTGCCCCGAAAATTAGAATCTAGAAGTCGTTCAAATTGAGATCAAGCCAACCCATATCTACTGCGTCAATAAGTTTTCTGGTCCCAGGGTTGAAATGCGTAGACTGACCTCTAGTTCATGTCATTAATCTTGATGCTCTGTCAAGACTCTAGGTCGGTTTGTTTATTGATAAGTGGCTAACTAGTGAGATAATTTCCTCTTTATTTATTACCGTTCATACTTTTCAAGGAAAAATTATCAAAATAATCTTAAATTTATTGTAATTTTTTCAATTCAGTCATGAATATTTCTTTTTTAGCCAATTCAGTCCTGAATCTTTTGCAATTGTCATTTTTATTTTTTTTTATCTCTTTTCCTTCCTTCTTCCCCCAGCAGATCACCAAACCTCAGTGGCTGGCTACTCACCCCACCACTGTCATTGGGTTCCCAGATCTAGTGAGGCTTAACAAATTTGATCTTGCCATCCTTGGGCAATCCTCGCTAATGTGTCATTTTTATTTTTTCAAAAAAAAGGCTTTTTATCTCTTACTCCAACAAAATTTAGGGCTTTCGGTGGTAGACAATAAAATGGTCGAACTAGTTCAAGGTTGGAATATAGGTATCATAGCGGGCAAAATTTAGGGTTTTATGTAATAGACGGATGACATGTTCGTCACACTAGTATAAATTTGAGGATTTTTGTAACACAAAATCAAATTTAGGATATAAGTCTTATAATTGGCATAATGTAAAATTTAGGATATAAGTCTAATATTACATCTGTTTAACCAAGTTTTTGACCCATATAGATCAAACCATGCTGGACGAAACGTTGAGAGGCAAGCATGGTTCACCTCACACTTACCCATGGATTACTAGGAAGTCCCAAATTTTACATTATGCCAATTTTACATTATGTAGCAAATTGTAATTAAGTATTTGGAAAAGGTAAATCGTATTTGACTCACAACTAAAATCTCGCAACGTCATTTTTTTTTACTAGAAATCTGTTAAAAACCTCCAAGACACTAATTTTTAAATATTAATTATGTCGTGAAAGTTAGTTATAACATGTAAGGGGAATATATATCTACCATTTTTGAACTTTTATATACGTAAAATTATTCTTTGTATGTTGTTAAGGTTGAGGAGATCCATATCCATTATTCAGGCTGATTTTGCCTTTCGGATTGTTTCTCCTGTAATAGTTAAGGACATGTTTATAGCACTTTTCTATGGTAATTTTGATTTCTCACAAAGTATTTGTAACTCGAGCATGATTATATTCATACAACTTTGGAAAAGGTTGCCTCTTTACGACTTAGGGAGAAGTCCTCCAACATGTTTGGTTTTACTTCTGATGTTTGCAGAAATTGAACCTGCATAGTTTTCTTTTTTGTAGTATATAAAAAGAGTATCTTCCTCATTGCGTCCCCGGCGTTTCCCTTTTCTAGCAACCTCGATTCCTGAATTTTGATGTTCTGCTGGGTGCTCTTTACCGCAACTTCATAGCATCTTGCAGTTGATGAGGCCTAAATTTTGGAAGATGAAAGCTTCTATCAACTGCCGAGTCAAACAGACTTTGCTTCAAGCTATTTTCCTAATAAAGAGATCGGGAATTCTTGTGTTCCCTTGTGATGTCGATTGCTGACTAGTGATGTTAAATGTACGGTAAGGCAAGGGCATGCTTCGTGTCTTGTCTCACCTTTTGTTTCCCAATCGTTCATTGGTCTGTGTTTTTGCCATTGTACCGATGCCAATTGTCCGGAGGTAGGTAAGAGGGCCAATGTGGTTACATTTCCTTATTGGTGTAAAAGTCTCTTAGCTGTAGCTCCGTATGTTCAGCTGATGCCACATGTTGCCTTTTCTGCGACTCCACATTCTGCTGTATTTTCTCCAACGTTGGCTTTGGCTTTTCAAATTTAGACCATAGTGCTGCGGATTCTGCTGTTCAACGAGCAATTGCACGGATATGTGCCTTTTGATATGCTCGTTCCTGCTACATGTTGCCCTCTGTAGAACACTTGAGAGCATAGTTTGTCTTTTGGTCTGTGCTCAGTGGCCAAGGTGGCACATTAACCAATCGCCGCGGTTCCCATGATCTTTGAATCTAAACAGTTTTTGAACATTGAAATGAGGAAGTCGAGGGTCTAATGTCGTATTCGACCCAATTTAAGAGAATAGTACAGTATTGATTTCTGTAATTTATTTAACATTAAGAGGAGAACTTAGAGTTGAGGAACTGAGTGTATTTTTGTTCTTATGTTACTTCACAAAGTGTGCAAGTATCTTAAAGTATACGGTCTCATGGGGAACATGCAGGCGGTGCGGTGCCTGCTCTAGCCCAACTCGCGTCGTCTTATTGTGCAGCTGTCTCCTCTCCATTGCCTCCTTCAGCTTCTCAGAATGATAAAATGCACAAGTCAAGAACTTCATTTACTTCGTAAATATTAGATTAGCTCTCTCTTTAAGCTTGTCTGTGCATGGGTGCTTGGGACTGAGGAAGAGAGTGAGCTTGCCTGTAGATTTGATAAGATATCGGGGGTTTGTTCCGTCAACTCAATTGTTACTCTACATGTCGAAGCTTTCATCTTTGCATTTTGATGACTCTGGGAATGAAATGCTTTGCATCTCATTCCATATGCTGGAAGCGAATTGGATTTCTCCATCAGTATTGTATCATCACTGAATCGCATAGCTTGATGTATAAATAAGCGTATTAATTACAATCGGGAATAACTCGAAGTTCTTGTTTAAATGTCTTCCACTAATCACGCGAGAAACTTGGTCCTCCCTTGGATCTGGACGAGGGCCCGACGTCCTCCCCTATGTCTCATGAGGGCTAGAGCCCCTCTCTGGCAAGCGCTGCAACGCCCTGGCCAGCCCACAGTAGGGGAAAGAAAAGAAAAGAAAGAAAATGGAAGAAAAAAAACAAAGATATTATTACAATATTCAGATTTTCAAAATTTTTAATAATTTGCTCATGTTTTTGCTAACGTGTCATGTAGGACGGCTAGCATCCATGTCAATAATTTGGTCAAATGGACTACATTAACAAATTGTCAAAATTATAAACTAAATTAGTCTAATTAAAATGTTTATAATTAATTGATACCATTGTGATATGTTTTGAACTTTTTTTGTACTTTAATTTCCTAGAATTTGATATCAATGGGTCTTACATGAGTAATTTAAATGTTGGGATGCATTAGTCTTACGGATGCACCCAAAATTGTCTTGTAATTTATAGAATGAGAGACATGGATAGCTAATGGGGACTAGGATAATAACGTAAATTGGTAAAAACATATACTCAAATATAAGTTAATCATACAAAATATGAAATGGTAATGCTATTCAGCCATGAAAGTCATGGTCCGGGTTGGTTCGGTCACCCTAACCCTAGGACCAACCCGTACAGCCGTTGGTCCTCAATTTTTAGGATCAAGGAGAGCCTAGGGTTTGGAGGACCGGACCGACCCAATGGTTGATCCGGTTCCAAAGGTCAACTCCGGACGATTGATAATTTTTTTTTCGCCTTATTTTTTATACTTCCTAAAAAAACAAACTTACAAATTCAAATTATACATTCATTGACAATGTGGCATTGTGCAACTAAACTATAAATACCAATACATATTTAGCAAATTTAAGATGACAAAATAATAGAAATTTCGTACCTACTAACCGCTCATCGAGATATGGGACAAGATGGAAAGTTCTTATAATCATCTATCTTTAATATTCATAACACCATATGCAAAAGCGTTTTCCTGCATTTGATTATGTAGAGTCCACTCAACCAAAAAATGAGCTTCATACCACTTGACTAAGAAATCACCGTAAGAATCGTTAAGATTACTACTCTACTCTTCAAAAACTTCTACCATTTGACACAAATTGAAAAGTAAAGTGCAACTGAAATTCATTAGTAAAATACAATTAAACCATAAAAAGTTCAAAGTACTTAATATAAACCATGAATATATAACTTCACATCTTGTTAATTCACTTAAACTTCTAAACACCTGAAAAAAAAAACAAATAACACTTAATTAATACTCAACAAAAGTTTTAAATTGAAATTACTATTAGTGCTATTGATAGAACATCTCAATATAATATAATATAATATAATAGGCATTTTACTTAGGTTTGAATATATAAAAGAATTATAAATAATATAATATAACATAATATACGGGGTGGGTTCGGGTTGGACCGACCCAAAAACTCTTAGGACCGAGACTAACCCGCACAAATGTTTGTTTCTAATTTGGGACTAAGGACCGACCCAATCCCCTTGGGAATCGAACCAAGACCGACAGGGTTGGGCCGGTCCAGGGTCGATCCAGGGTTGACCCTAGACCGTTGCTCACCCCTAATTTAGCCATGAAAGTCACACGTTTAACTCCTGTTGATACTCATGTATAGATATTTTTTGCTGTCCTTGAGCTTTGAATCAGATAATCACACCGCAACCACGAGTACTGAAGGAGGAAAATTGCCATTTTTGTTTTCACCGGCAATCACCCAATCAATGTTTCCTTGATATTTTCAAGCCTAAAAACAAAAATAATATTTACAAACCCATAAGACCTGATTGCAAGAATCTAGTAGCATGCCCTAAACAAAAGCAATGTTAAGTGAAATCAACCTCGTCACGACTGAAGTTGGACTTTAATGAAATCGGGACATAGAATGGATCACGACATGCAAAATCAGAATATATGACCCCATCAAATTAAGGACATGCGAATCAGAAAATATAACAAAAATATAAAAATATATCAAAAATGGGAGGCAACCAAAATTTTAGTTTATCATGGGTAGGGACACTATTGCTGACATAATAACCTCTATATGAAATGCTGACATGAATAGAAAAGGGACGATTCAAATAGCATCCACTAATATCACGGAAAACATTGTTAAAATACTTTTAAGAGAAGGTTTTATCAAAAACGTGAGGAAGCATCAGGAAAACAACAAATATTTTTTGGTTTTAACCCTATGACATAGAAGGAATAGGAAAGGACCCTATCGAACTATTTTAAATTTAAAACGTATCAGTATCCACCGAATTTGGATAGAAATATGATGAAAGGGAAATAATAGATCATCCTCTTCGGCTTTGAGTTTGATGGCTCGGCCATTCTCTTGTTCTTCTATGAAAATGATGATCCAAGCAAAAGAAAGACTTCTTTTGGTGGGTTACTTGTGGTTTTCGTTCCTCTCCAATTGGGACTTGAGACTCGAGAGGAGAGAGAGCGCAATGAGAGCTTGAAGGAGAGAGGGGTCTAATGACTAAGATAATAAAGAGTGCATAAACAATTCGTACGTGAGGATGTGAATGGCGATTATTCACTTCAGCAACGAAAACAACATGGGAGATGATCTCTTAAATTGAATGAAAACAAGCATGCGCTTCTTCTTCACCTTTTACTTCTCTTCTTTTTTGGCTGGAAAACATTTTTCTTAAGTTGCTATTGACCAAGAAATATTTTTAGTCTATTTGTTTAAATTTATTTCATAAGTTTGTGAGGGAGTTATGGTTGATGGTTATTGCAATGAAACCTTGATCTCATAGAACTTTGTGTTATGGGTCGGTTGATTTAGCGTTTGTGGTCTTACGAATTTCTTCCCAAGTAATCCTTACTTGCTCACACTCACAAAGATCCTCAAAGAGAAAAAATTTACCGAGGAAACTCTGAATATCCATTATTTGTAAGATGATAGAAATGAGAAGGAGGTGACCCTTTATATATAAATATATGCTCAATAACAACTATATATCTATCCTCAATCTAAGAATGACGATTGTATTTTCCCATTTACCAACTATCCATGTTTGGATAGTTGGTAAATGGGAAAATACAAAGCTATGGAGTTGAAATTAGAGAAGGTTGTCAGAGACAAAGTATTGTCTTTTAACCATGTCCCTTCCAACACCATGAATTGTAGATTATTGCATTATTGGTCTATAAATCCTTCCATTTTGGCGGATTGATCTATCTGTTGACCAATAGACCTTTTGGAGTAGGGGGTTCTATCACACCCTCTTCGGTTCGGCGGTTCTATTGGTCCTTACAGAAGCCCTAAAGATGCTATTTTGGATTTAAGAGCCTCTTCGGTGTGGTTTTTATACTCACTTACCAATCCTACCATCGGGTTCCTTGCTATACTTGTGTTGTTGTTGGGGTCTTTGTTCTTTTTGCTCCTTGTTTAGGTCATTTGGTTTGCTTTTGCGGCTGTTTTGGCTTTCATTTGCTCCCGTGCTGGTGGTCTTATTTTACCATGGCACTCTTCCACTCACTTTGACTATTCTTGTCTTTGTGAGTGTAAGTTCTTGATGCCGAATTCTTGTTGTATAGTTTTTTGCTTCTTTTTAGCTTAAGTTAATATATTTCTTACCATTTACCAAAAAAAAAAAAAAAAATCCATGTTTATTATAAGAGTTAAGTGTACATTTACAATATTGCCCGCCCAAAAAAATATTCTAGAATACAAAAAAAAAAACCCAATCTCCTTTCCATCTTCATTTTTCTCACATTTTTATTGCTTGCTTCATTTACATGGACTCTTCTTTTTCATTGCAATTGTTATTTCGCTCAGTATACAGAATTAAATCTTATGTTTCATTGCAATTGCCTAGTTTTGTGTTGAATTGCATCAGGGAGTGACAAAAAAAAGGGCAAGAGGCTAGAGGCCTAGTGAGAGAGAGAGAAGGCACTACTCGATCTAGTTCGAGCAGGTGAGCGAGGACTCCCGAACGGCGACTGAGCCACCCTCCCTCGGCCGCCGCTTTGGGCTGCTGGCGGCTCTGCGTGATTTCGGTCTGTCCCGTCCTACGATGAAGGCTGCCCGTGGTCAGAGGAGCCTCTCTTCGATTGATTGGGTTGGGCAATGATGGCCTCCTGGGCTTTTCCCACATAAGCAATCCACACGATTTTATATCTTCATTTACATGCTTATTTGTATATATATGTTGCGTCGTTTCTGCTTTAGGCGAGCGCTTTAGATGTCTGTGGAGTGGTCATTGATTGGACATGAATGTGAAGAACTCTTCACCCGGTGCTCTGTTTCTCGGAAGTAACTTTTACGCTTCTCGTAAAGCTATTTTTCCAGAAAATTTTGTTTCTTAAATCGGATGAATCGAATCGGGGATTTTGGATCTAGTATTTACGATAGTTAAAGTCTTAAGGGTTCTATGGACATGGGTATGATTTGATTGTTGTGTAAGCCGAAAAACCTCGGTTTGTATGTGCTTCAACTGATCAAGTATTCTTGCATTGAGCTGGTTGACTCGTTGATTTATGCTTGAGAGTTGTTCTGGTTGTGTAGATCAGTATGGCAAGTTGGCAGTGGTTCGTGCCTGTTTGGGGGCAAGTTGTAAAAAGCCAGAACTTGTTGGCCTTCCCAGTAATATCACGAGAAAGGTTTTTTTTTTTTAAAGGTAAAAGAACGGTTCTTTTTTAGACTTACGAGAGAATTTCCTTTCATTTTAAATTTATATAAAAATCACTGACTTGATATTGACTTAACTTGACGCATAGGGAGATCTTATGCACAAAATCCTCTCAAGTTACTAATTTTTACATGGAAATTATTTTCTTGATTAGTTATATTAAAAGAAAAACTTCTCCCTTCTCATTGAATTGAGACTCCAGACTTAACTGCAACTATCTGCCACATCAAATGTGATTATTAAACATAATAATTTTTAGTGGCAAGGTAGTTATATATCAGAAGGGAAGCCAAATAAATAAATAAATAAAAGGTCAGGTGTCAATTTCCCATTTCATATCTCAACAGTTGGATATTTTCAGGCTTAGGGATAGAGCGAACTATGTGGTCCAAATGTGGAGGGTGGCTTGCCTTCTTTTCTTCTCTTTTTTCTCATGTCGCAAATTAGAAGCTCTCTTTCAACAATATCCCCCTTTTTAATGGTGTGAAAACTGTCGCGACTCTTTTTCGATGGGGTCGAGGAAAATAATTGACTTAGAGGTAATGCGCAAAGGGCGAGCCAATGGTCCTTCATTAGATGCGGATTCGGGCTCTCTCGAGCCCTACCTCGCTCAATGTTAGACTTTGGACATTTTCACAGCCTCTTACGTGGCACTTGTGAGATTTGGTGAAACCTCTATTGAGTGTTCTAAAAATTTAAATTATTAAATAAAAACGTGATTTATTATTTAAATATTTTAATAGGCTGAGCTCCACCCCCAAGCTCCTCCTCCCTCTTTTCCCGTTGCGCCCGGCCGCCCCCACTTTAACCTGCTTGAATACCCAAAAAAACACCGGCCCACCTCAATGTTTGTGGCCATTGCATGATTATTAGCCTTTCGAGTCCAAGTACCTATTGGGCCTATAAAGCAACGACCTAACAAAATAATGGCCCAAAAGATTATGGTCGGCCTTGTTGAGCCGATTTGGGATTGTGGGCAAGTCATCAAAAACGTCCTCGATCATGTCCACCTACGTTACAGTATATATATATATATATATATATATATACATTCCTAATCCTAGCTAGTTTTCTCCCGAAAAAAAGTCTGATTTTCCTAGGAAAGCGAAGTTACCATAACTCAAAGCAAACCCACTCTAAAATTTATGAAACTACTAAATACCCATCCGTGACTTATTTCTTGAATAATTTGATGAGCAAAGAAACGGTTTGAAGTTCATGTTTTTCGACGGAACAAGAATTGCCGGTCTCGCCGTCACCGATAAGGTTCGCTTTAGCTTCTTTTGACATGTTATTCACTTGGATGCCGCAGAACAGATTTTAGCCTGGCCAATACGCCAAGGCATGCGAAAACAGCACAGGGCTGAGACAAAATTCGGGTCCTTTCTCGTGATTTAACGTATGACGGAGGGGGGGATCCGCCGACAAAGAAAAACATTAGTCTTCCTCTTTTGCCCCCTTCCCTTAGCTCTTCCCCGTCATTGCCGTTTTTGCCCTTTCCCTCCTCTGTTTCCTTGGAGATCTCGGTGTCCGGGAACTCTTGATCGGCCGAGTCACTAAGGGAGACAAAAGCATGTGCGTGGATTAGACGGATCGTACCAGTTCAATTCCTCACGACGCAAGTGCAAATAATTTTATACTCTAATTATCTACAACTCAGATTACACGCTACAATATTCATTGAAGAACTAATGAATCAAAACACAAAGACCCACACTTCCGGACCATTCCTGCTTCCTTGCCCTGATGACCCGAGATTAGGAAACGGATGGACTCGGCCGGGGAACGAGGCTTAAGAAGCAAGAATCGACAGACGTAGCCATCCCACCAAGCAAAGAACTATTCCAGGAGGCCAGTGGGGCGAGAGCCATGTGCACAAAGCGACTGGCCACGAAAGAAAGAAAAGAAAAGCTAAACCGAATTATATGTCCGTCTCGGATCCATCCATCCATCCTTTTACTAGCTCAGCCTCTCGCTTTTTCAGTTTCCCTTTATCTATTTCTTGACGATAAAGGGTCCTTCAAGTCCAGCTCTAAAGTTTTGCTTCACAGGCAAACCCCACAGAAAGAAAGCTCTGCCCCTGCATATGTACTCAGCTCACATGTGCTGATTAACTAATCATCCCGTTTTTATAAGGAACCGATCACCCAGCAATCACATCGCATGCTGAAAGATTTCACTTGCTTTTTCCGCTTCTCTGTACTTTGGTTCTTGCTACATATCTGAGAGATCTCTTGTCATTTCCACAAGCTTCTGTGTGATTCCGGGAAAGACTCATTAGAGAATTCCTGCTCTGCGCCTGGTGGGTGGAGATCAAAGATGGGTCTCACTGGAGAGCTGGTGAAGAGTGTCTTCTCCAGAAGCCGACCCTCCGGTCCGCACGAGACCAACGTATGTTCTTCACCTTGGAAATGTGTCTCCCTGCTAAGATCATGTTGGTAACTTTGTGTTGGTTGCGATCTGTTTGATTCTATCAGGCAAGAAGTTGTGTGGCCGAGAGGATGAGATGGAGCGTTGTGAGATCGTACCTGTGCGGTGATGAGTTCAATTCGGTTCTGGCGGAGGCAGATTCGGCTTCTGTCAAGAGCTATGAAGCCACAATTAGTCCACTATTTATAGAAACTGAACCGGACATCGAAAGTAATGGGGAGAAGGAAAGTTTGTCAGAAAAGCGAAAGAATTCAATGTCCAGATTGTTCCATGAAGACGATGCAGCTATGATCATTCAATCAGCTTTCCGAAGATTCCTGGTGAGGCCACAATATCAAATTCCAGGATACAATCCGCTAGCACACAAAGTTTATCTTGAATTACTAATGTTTACTCATCAGCGGTGTCAATTAGGATAAGTTAGTTACAATTGCCATTTGCGTTGTAAGTGCTAAAACAACTGTTGCGTCACAAATTCAGGCTAGGCGTAAGAACGTGGAAGATATATCAGTGAGCAGGAGCGAGCAATGTACAGTATCGGCAGCAGAGAGCCCAAGCAAGGACTCCATTGGTACATCCTTGGAAGTTCAAACAGCAAATTCTGTGCAAGTATTCGCAGTACAAGACGAGAAGTTGGCTACCAGTCATCAGAAGCACAAACACAGAACTCAAGTCTCAAAGCAAAAGGTAAAATTGGTGGCCATAGTGGCTACTTCTAACATACCTGCACCTTAACAGCCAGAAACTTCACCATAAGTGTTTGGCACTAAATGGGCCATTTTACTTGGGTGAGTCTGTGATCCCTCACGGGACCGTTCCTCCACAGATTTTCACCATTAGATTGAAAAGCAAATCACACCAATTCAGGCTGAAACTGTCAAACGGCTGAGATCATTTTACCAAGATCATCATTTTATCTCTCTCCCACTTCAGCTTGATCCTCAAATTCAATTAGTGACAAAAGCGTCCTGAGATGGAGAAACCAAACTCTTTTTCCTCTACAATCCTATATCAATACACATGAACACTGATATAAACATCTTCCACCAGTTTTTATCAACGTGAAAATATATTTCCAAATCAAACGAGGTAAACACGTCTAAGTGTTGACGGACCACAGAAGTTCCTTTCCACACAGCAACGTTCCAGGACTCTGGAAGTGAATCGAAACTGATCCTGACTCTACCCAACATATGGTGGGACAGCAAAAACCGTGCTTCAGAACCTCCAACAATAATCTCGAAAGTTACGACTGTACCTTCTCTGTGTAACTTCTGTGTGCGTCAATGTTGCAGGAAGAGTGGGACGATAGCACAGTAAGTAGCAACATATCGAAAATGAGGATTCAAAGCAGACTGGAAGCTACAACCAGGCGGGAGAGAGCTCTGGCATATGCATTCTCCCAACAGGTACATCCGACCGACCTAAGAAAACATGGTTTGAGAGCTAGAACCGGGCTCCATTATATAACGATCTGCATGTTTGTAGCTAAGGATTTGTTCTAAGAAGAGGCAAACGATAACAGAAGGTAGAGAACCCAACATGAGTTGGAGCTGGCTCGAAAGATGGATGGCAACTCGCGTTTTAGAGAGTCCATCAGTCGGAAGTCATGTGAACATGCAAATTCCGCCAAGGAACAGAGTCAAGAAAAGATTGCTTGATGTAGCAGGAGAAGAAATCGAAAGTTGCGGATCCAACGAAGTATCTGTCCATCTCGATGCCTTGTCAGTCAGAGCTACAGGGGTTGGGAAGAACTTAAAGCCAACTAGGATCAGGCCTAAAGCCACTAACAAGAGAAGTGTATCAAGGCGGAAAACAGTGCCAAGCCAACAATGTCCAAAGGCATATGCAAAGGTAGAACTCTTTCAGAGTGTCTGAATTTATAAGGCACTTATGGAGCATGGCATGCTCCAGAACGTTCACCAATTTAGAAACTAAGTAGCAGAACTAGTTTGGTTGGTTTGTTTGCAGTCAGAAGATTCATGCAATATAAATATAACTTACTGCCAAGTAACACCTAATTTTTCAGGTATCTGGGGAAGACTCATCGGATGATGTTGGAAGTGGAACAGACAGAAAGCACAAGCAGCAAATGGAGAGCAAGAACGAGATCATATGCCATGATTCAGAATCCTAGCAAACGCCTCACAAAAAATGCACACAACGCGACATCCTGCTGCTGGCCAATTAACCCAGCAAGACAAGTCAGTTAATGCATCCAGTAAATGTAGCAGTTTAAGACTGTCAGATGCCTGCCAGAATTTCCTCTGTAAATGTATGTATCAAATGCTTTCGCATTATCATATGATTTGCTAGACATATGAGTTTCATGAGTGTTCTAACAACTTCGATATCAGGTCTGAATCAACTTATGTAATTGAAAATACTTGCGGATTGAAATGCCTCTTTGACCAGTACCTGCTGTTAAGATAAAGGCACAAGACATTACAACACTTATCGTTTCTCTTACTGTAGTGCAGGGGATAGCCAACTAATGCATGTCAAAATAGCACTATCGTGTGTGCAAATGATGGATGTACTATCCTCAAGACTGTTTCACTTCCTATTTCCAGTAACGCCCATGAACCTGTAATTAGCTCACTTCATCTCTGTGACCCGAAAAAGAAAAAAAGACAAATCAGCACACATCACCAGCCCTAAGCTTAACATATAGGCAATGAACACTCGCACCCACGAATCTCCTTTTCCCAAGTACTTATCCCCTTGATCAAGACACACCCTAAGGCACGACCCCGAAGCATCAATACCTGTGTCAAGGGATTGATGTCCCTCTTCAAGAACAGACCTTTGATCTCACAACTTAAGTGCTAACACCAAAATGCATTAGCTTGAAGACCGATGAAATGTAAAGAACTAGAGGATAGCAAGAGAGGTGCAAGTATAAATCCTTAACAAACAGTACTTGGCATAGAACCCTATAGCAAAAACACTTGCACAACAAGAAAATTTACGAAATATGATGCATAATTCCAGTATTACATATGTGAGTTCAACCACATCTGTGATCCACTTATATCGCAATATCTTCCTTTTTGCCAATCGCTACATTAAAACACAGCTCAATAGTATGCAACATCCCAACTAATTCAACCATCAGCAATCAAAACAGCTTATATCTTATCAATGTCCTCATCCTCAAACTCGATGTAGTCGTCCCCAGGTCCTTCTTCGTCCTCCTCGAGACCTCCGGCGATACCCTCGTTGAGGCGGGTGTTCTCGGGGAGCTCACCATACGCCTTGAGCAGCCTGGCCTCGTCGGGCATGTACTTGAGGATCACGTCGGCCTTGTCATCCTGGTAGTCGCGGAGCCCGACGAGGATGATGTCGCCGGCGGCGATCCAGACCTTCTTGTGCATCTTGCCCCGGATGTGGCAGAGCCGCTTGGTCCCGTCGATGCACATGGCCTCGCACCTGCCGTTGCCGAGCATGCGGAGCACCTGGGCGTACTCCTGCCCGTCCTCCTTGAACACCAGCTCCCGCTTCTCGTCGTCGGCCTCGTTCTTTCCCCTCTTCCGATTCTTACCTCCCTTACCCTTGTTCTTCGGCATGTCGGCGGATTCCCCTCAAGCACTGACACACGCCAAAGAAAAAAAACCCAGAACTCAATCACGCCTCATCGCATCACCCATCGACACAGATCAATCGAAACAGATCAATCGAAACAGAACAAGAAATTGCGCGATCCGATACGCGAATCGAATCGAACGAAAAGGAGGACTTTTTATACCTAAATCGGTCGAGCTCGATCGATCGGAAGCGCGTCCCGAGCTCGAAAAAGAGGAAAGCACGAAGAAAATCGAGGATCGAAGAGGCGTACCTGTTCGAGAGAAGATTGCGAGCTGCGAGTGAATTGAGAGGATTTTGGGGAATCTACGCGGAGTTGGAGTGCGTGTGCCGGTGGAGTTTTCCGAGCCCTAGCTTTTTATAGCCAGTCCATGCGAGAGGCCGTGAATTAGACGCTTTCTTCAAACGACGTCGATAAGGCTCGTTCCGTGGCGAAGAGGAGAAAGCCAAGTCGGTTTCGGAGTGGTCGAATCCGGGCCGGGCCGGGCCCAAAATGTATCGGAACGGGACTTGAAATACGGGCTTCAAGGCCCAAATCAAGTGTTCCCGTCTTTGCCCAACCAATCGTCGACTCGAAAAATTCGATCGAGTTTTGGTGGATGGGAATGTACATCATGATCATTCAGCTTTACTGCATATATCTGGCAAGATAATTACGGGAAGATATAATGTTCTCTCGGAATAAGAAATTAAAATAAGTAAGAGGCCATCGTTGTAACTGGAATTTGTTGTCACTTCCGTGTAAGATGAAGTCGGCGAATTGCAACATTTTCTCGCAGTACAAGATGCCGGCTTCGATAGATTTGATTTACAAGGCGTCTCACAGCACATAAGCAATTAGCATGGCCGATGATACATCTGATGCCTGATCGATTCTTCATCAAGATCAGCCAAGCCTCGACTTTGAATCTGATGGGATCATATAGATGTTGATTTTGAGTCCTAGAGTTGTTGAAAAGGGGTGAACCATCTCTTCATCGTGATAGGAAATAGAGTCGGAAACATATTCAGTCTATACATCTTGTATCATTCAACCATTCACAAGTTCTAATTTCAATTTTATAATGGTAGCATGAGATAGACATCAGAAATTGTTGGAAGACCAATCATGTCGCGACTTTGTTTTCCTAAGTTCAAATAAACTACCGTTAAATGGGATGTTAGGACAAAAAACAAAAATGCAACAAGTATAAATGATATAATGGAGAGCAAATGAAACAATCATCGGATAGTAATTATAAGTGATTGATTTCAAGATGAGCAAGTTCCACACTTGAAACTTACCATGTTAGAATTGATTCATAATTCATGGAACCCGAACTCTATCCCATTTGCCGTGGAACCGATCTTGAAACCTGTCATGTTTTTTTAATCTAATTCAAGAGTCTAGCCAAGAACTTATTTTCATTTTGTTTCTTCTCTGTTCATTGTTTACAGCAAAATAATAAAAGATGAACGAGGGCAAGCAAGACTAGGAGAGTCGGCAACGAGCAAGGGTCACAAGACTTGAACAAGGGAGGGCAAGTCACGAGCGAGCAAAGAGAGTGAGTCGTGAACGCGAGAGAGAGAAAGAGAGAAGTGTCCAAGTGAGGATGGAGAGAATAAAGAAAAAAAAGAAAAAAATGCCAAAAGAAAAACTAGGATTTTTAGGTTTAATAAAATCGATTCCAAATTTGGTCCGGCTCCAAGATGGTTCTCATTTGAAACCAGGAACCGGAGCAGTTCCGACCGGTTCCAAATTTTTGGAACTTGACCGGCTTTCAAGGCAGTCCGGTCAATTCTCAGACAAAACCAATCCGATTGCACAGACCTAGTGGTAATCTCCCACAAGCTAGTATGATAACTAACAATGGGTGACAATAAGTCAGAGCAGCAACTGAAACAAGGGACAGAAATAAAGCTCCCTTTATCAACAAATTTACAATAATGTAGTTGCATCATCTTCACTTACAGCCGACCAAAAGCTTATTGACACAACATATAAAATCAAGCAAATATTTGAGCAGAATGAAGTGGCGATAACTGCGTACCAAAGCAATCGGATGCACCTATCAATTTGATAATCTAATCCCACATTCCGGGACTAAAAAATAGAGGTGAGTCAGGTAACTAATGAGAAAATATTGTGACCAAAAAAAAAAAAAAAAGGGAACACATGTTTTAGATTATTTCCCGAGCTAATGAAATCCCAACTTGATAAGATCTGTGTATTCTGCGTGTAGTAATTGGAACCTTTTCCTTTACAAGACTGTCATCATTCTGCTTCGCACTCGTGATTGAATTTTCAATGTCACTCAATCCATTTGTTTCGGAAATGAATTGAAGCCCCTGAAAGTTTTAACAGAACCATGCAAATCATTAGAGAGCCACAGTAAAATAAGGGACAATATATCCTTGAGATCATACCTTTGCAGAAGTTTCCTCATATGGCAATCTCAAGTTGTGGGCTAGTGTACCACTGACATCCTGCCAATGTAGAAGGAGAAAACTAGATGCATAAATCTCCTTGCACACGAGATTTGTCACTCCTCACTTGTCAATAATACAAAATCCACATCTAAATATCATTCAAAGGATTATTCTTTCTTTCTTTTTCAGCTCGAAGCAGGCTGACCTTAATCTTTTTGCTCTTTTGGGCATCTTGAAAACCATCCGCTAGTTGACAGAGATGCCATAAACCAGAGTTAGTGACATCCTGCATAAATCAGCAGACCAATTACAGTCAATCAACTCCAAGAACTATGAGCAGTACTTCTTATAACAGGTGCATGAATATGTTAAAAAATTTCACCTGTTTGCTCTCTATCAGCTCAATTTTGTCTTCCTGTCAAAATAAAAAATCAACATCAAGCAAGTTCCAACTTTCACTCCAGCAAGTCAAGAAAGCTGGATCATTACAATAACATAAGTCAAAATTTAAGCTTACCAACCCAGAAACCATCTGGTGGATTACTTCAACATTGAGTCCTATTTGAGATAGGTTCAACTTCACGTCATCTACCTGCAATAGTGCAGGTATAGGTAAGCAAGTACATGTGTGCATAACTGATATCAACCAAATGTAAGTTCTGCGCCAGATGAAACATCTTTCTCATCCGTACTTGTAAAGATGAGGACAGTGCATCATGCATCTTGCTTTGCAGTGGCAACCAAATTTATGCACCCAAAGAGGGGAACTGATTATGCTCGACTACGTGCAAGCAGAAGATTGTACTGATTATTGACTATCAAGCTGTTTTTTTTTTTTGGGGGGGGAGGTTGGGTGTGTTGTCCAGATGCATGTAGACACATTCTGTTAGAAAGAGAATTCCTTACATCATCTGCAATAAGCTGGGATATCTCCTTTTGCTCCTCAAGCTTCCAATCCAAGCTCTCAAGCCTCTTTGATAGGTGCCTCCTTGTTGTCTGCATATTTGATGCTTATAGTATATCAAACATGCTCAAAAAGAATCTGAAAGGAGTAATTATAGATTAACATCATCTCTGACTTACTGCCAATGTTTGAGACACATTCTCTAATTGTTTTGACACAGTTGCGACAGCATTTGCCATATTGCGCTTTGTAACAAACATGGCATCAGTGAATGACCAGCCCTGTAAAGTCCATTTTTATATCAGTACATATCCTTGTAGCAGTAGTCGGCAATAATAAGAGTGCAGAGGAACACAAATCAGTAATATTTAGGCATTGAAAACTGTAAGTCAAGTATGGGTCAAAAACATTGCCTTCCACCACATGTAACAATACCCCATTGCTCCAAGTGCAGCAGCTGGTACTAGGTAAGAAGCATAACTCCCTGTAATCACAAACAAAAAAAGTATCCATAAACAAACAAGCAATCTATGATGCTAACATGAGATATTACGATAACAAATTACGAACAAATAAAAAGCCGGAGCTGCCAGATGATTGAAACACAAAAGCACAACATATACAAACCTTTTTCACCCTCAGGATTATCACATAATTTACATAAGTCAGATACCATAAATCATTTAACAACTAGCAGCTCTACCATTAGCAGTCAAAATGAAGCCGTCGGTTGAAGTATAAATCAAAAACTTAGCAAGTACAATTCTAGCAAGCAGCTCCTAAAAAATGCAGCTAAACCTCAGAATTGGACACAGAGATTTGGAAATTGTGCATCGAATCCTCTCATCAGAGCACTGGAAAGTGGAAACTGTTTCGATCTCCAGGAGACTGTCACGTCTCATTAGCTATTCCTCTCAAATCGACAGTGATGGAAGATTACGATGTTGAGTCAAGGAAAAACCCAGTACAAAGTACAGTGCCTAATGCACGCAGAAAAAATCTCCTCACATCGACCTTTACATCATTTCATTATCTACAACTGCAAAATTCTTTACCTCTTTTGACTATTCTCTCACCTCACTAAAATGACAGCCCGATTTGCATTTCTGGAGCTTCTTCAGAGCCTATCAAACTATGAAGCTTCAATTACCACTCATAAGTCCTACCTTTGATATTCGGCAACATAGCAAGGAAAACTAAGAAGTTGGCAGATGCTATGAAACCACCAATGGACTGCATTGCTGCTCTTATCACTCTTCTTTCACAAAATTTTTTATCACTTGCTCTCTCTGAGAAGGAACATAACTAATTCCCTCTCTCAATCTTAGTGATCCCAAAGAGATTGTGCTCAAGAAAGAAACCCAGGATTAGACACAGAGCATTCTTGGGAAAAGATAAAGCAAGTTCAACACGAAATTCTCTTTAGGCAACAAATCATGATAGACTATTAATTTCTTTACTTCTCATTCACTCAAATCAATTATTCGAGAAAAATTTGGTTCCTTCAGATGAATATTATCTTTTGATCTAGAGGAATTTTCTTTTTAACTGCACTTCATGCTGGTAAGAATTCATTACGCTCCTCTAATAAATTAACAAGGTACCGATTTCGCGAGGAAAGAGTACTTACTCGTTTCGTAAAGATTACTTAGAAAAGACAACAAGAAACCGAAAATCCTTCATTAGACACAGTAAATAGAAAAGCTGTGAAATCATCAAGCCATATAAACTTCACAATGTATTATAGGGTAATATGTCCATACCACTTGAAGTTGAGTTCCCATTATAGATGGTTATTGGAGCAGACAAGGATAACTCCTTGATATCTTGGGCCAATTGCCTAATCTGAAGGCACAAAGAGAAATGAGGCAGTAAGTAAAGGACATTTCTGTCAAAGATAAAGAAGAGATGGATGTGAATCCCAGGAGAGTGCATGGTCTGTTTATTAAATTATCAAGAAAGATTAATGATAACCACAACTGTATGCACTGAGATTAAGTTAAGCATAACCAAGTAAACCCTATATGCTTAGGTAAAGTGTCGATTTCGGCAACTAGATAATCTTAATCATCATTCTTCATTAACTATCATTATCAGTTCAAATGAAAGTGATGACCTTCAATAGATATAATAGATGATTCTCATATATTAGAACAAGGATCCTATTACAAAGCCTATCATGCGTTTCATCCTTCTATATTTTCTTGACATTAGAATTCCAAACATGCAGTATTCACCAAGAACAATTGTTTCTCAAATGCATGAGGATTAGAATATCAGTTCTTACTTATAAAAAAAGACTCTGTTGTCAAATTTTAGAGGCTACCGAATGTATCAAAAATCGAAGTTAATCAAGGATAGCAAATAGCTCTGCAATACCTGAGCTGCAAGAAGAGCGCTATCAAACTTGTTGGACGAGACCTCGGCCTCATCAACACCCTTCAGAATTTCCTGAAGCTGTGCAACGAGCTCCGAAAGCCGTCCACTATTGAATACGATGGAACCAGTCAAACCTGTTGCACAACAAGGGAGACAGGTGGCCAGAGGTTATCGGAACTGCTTAATCGGTCAGATGTCAGACAAGCGACAAAAACTCAATCCTTCACCCTACAGAACAAAACACTCTGTAGCAAAGAGAGCTCGTTGTCAGGATTCCGAGCGAAACCTTCAAACGATTGAACAAAACAAAGAACTCCTCGTCGACTCGTTTACAGTAAGAAGCATACAGGACCTTAACGCTGACAAATAGAATCCGATAACCAGAAACCAACGACTCAATCCTCAAGGAAAAGCTCAGACCAATCAAAATCGCCAAGTCGTAGCTGAAAATCAGAGGCGGTCGGAAACTTCAACGCGAATCCTGAATGAAATCCGCCCGGCGAGCGAATAACGGCCCAATCGAATCGCCGGCGATCGCGATTGAACATGGCGGAAGCGGGACGGAGGATGTCATTACCTGCGCCGACGAGAATCAGAACCTTGGAGCTGGAAACCCCGGTCTGCAACGCCATCGTTTCCTTCCTCCCGACCGTCCCCTCGAAACTGCTCGATGAGGAGCCGATACCACCGCGTCAAATTCCGCAATCGGCGAACTTTCTGCAGCCGCGATCGTGAGAACAGAACCAGAACGCCGCCGCCGCCGCCGCCGCCGCCGCCGCGAGATTTCGGAGCTCCGTTCCGGCTGCCTCCTCTCGCGTGAGCTCGGAGAGAGAGAGAGAGACGTCCACGACGGTCGTGATTTGACCAACACGGCACGCGAAATAATAATAATTATAAAAACAAATGTATATGAAATTAATAATTCCTCTTTTGGAAATTTGGGGGTTTTCTTCCTTGGCAGAATCGCATGGGAACACAATTAATCATCAAATATGTTAGTTTACACACTTTTTATTTTATTACGTTCCATCGACTTTTTTTCACGCGGAGCTCGGAAAGCTCTCTCGATCTTTTATTATATTTATTATGATGCTATGCATAATTAAAAAAAAATCATACGAATTTTACTGTTTCCTACGCAATCTTGATGAATCTCTTCAAGACTGATGATAGGAGTACTAGATTAATTATTATATCGTCAATGAATTAGTAAATCATGCTCATCGGATCCATTTCGGAAAAAAATAAAAAACTTAAAAAATGTTTTCTAAAAAAAAAAGTCACTTATATCACTTAAAATGAATAGTTAATTAAAAATATTTTCATTTTTTACAACATTTTGTGTCTAAATATCTTTATAAATGATAAAAATGTTTTTCTTTTATTTATTTCTATAAACAACAAAGTGATCATTTTCAGGAAAAAATAATTTCCAAATCATAAATTTACTACGAAACAAATGCATATGTTAATGTTATTTTCTTCTATAACGTCAACACAAAAAGGGG
The DNA here is from genome assembly GCA_017140615.1 of Eucalyptus cladocalyx. Lineage (NCBI taxonomy): Eukaryota > Viridiplantae > Streptophyta > Magnoliopsida > Myrtales > Myrtaceae > Eucalyptus > Eucalyptus cladocalyx. The sequence continues at coordinate 28,009,968 of CM029516.1, forward strand.
CCTGTTTGTGTTCGAAAGTGGATTTTGATAATTCTTCTATTAGATATATTTAAATTATTTATAATATTCTATATATTTTCACGGATGTCTTAAATCATCTAACATCTACATGGAATGAGTTTATTGTATGGTATCCCATCAAATTAACAGCATCACATATGAAAGAGGACCCATTGCAACATGAAAGCACATGCTTTTGTAATCGAATTTTTCCTAAGCAAGCCTCATTTTTGCAATCAATTTATTAATTATTAGAATTATTAAATAGAATAAGAATTTCATTTTTTTGTTTAAAAAACGGAACTTATAAGAAATTCAAATTTTAAAAATACAAAAAAGGAATAAATTGATAACAAGACTAATACAAAACAAAAAATACAATAAGAAATAAAAAAGAGATGCGACCGCCCCCATATTTGACACCTTCTCTCAAAAAGAAATTTGTAAGACCAAAACCATTCGTAATTCCATCAATACTCGTCTGTCCAAAAAATGAATTAGTTTAGCTAGTCCTCTTACAGCCAGAACAGATCTGATTGCCACAAGATGAATGAAGAGAAGAATGGAAATGCGGAGACTAGGCATAAACGTGCATCTTCGACCGTAGAAAAGGGTAGTGCCCACATCAGATGGAGCAACTCCATCAAGATGGAGCAGACTGAATCTTTGAGGTCAAGCTCCGGGAGTTGTTGGAAAATGCCTACACTCGCCGAACAAGACCGCTCGCGACCCGCTGAGGTCGGCGTCAGGCCAGAAGAACCAGAATCAAACGATGCTGCTATCAAAATTTACGATAGAGAACGATTCAAAATTGTGCAAAAGGTCCATTGATTCAAGAAGTCCGGACAGAACAGGAAGCTGGTAATTTTGCGCAAGGAAAAGGAATTTTTTGACGAGGAAGGTCAACTTCACCTTTGTCCGTATGAAGTCAGAGGCGCATTTATGTTTGTATCCGGACAATTCCACCTTGTCCGATCCTATCTCAGTCTTTGTCCAACAACCAAACACAACCTTAGGATTCACTTTCCATGAATTGAAAATAACAAAATTAAATTGAAGGAAAATGACTTCCCCTTTCGATAAGAAAGAAATCACTTTTCCCTGATAAAGAAAAATCATTTTTTCCTAAATTCCCAAATAAATGAAAACTAAGATTACCATGAAACTGGAAGTATGGATATAAGTTGTGAACTTGGCTAAAACAAGATTTATCATATAAATGTTTCGGCCCTTTTGTGCTAATAGAGAAAGCATGGATGTTATGGTACAGCACAGTTCTATGTTAAACTAGGAGAAACCATTGTCATCTTTCTGTCACTCATCGAACTCATCGCATTACAAAACTTTATCAATCAATTATGGCGAGTACTCTTGAGGCATTTATCAAGGAGACATAATGTATATTTGAATTCTGCACTAAAATTATAGTGCCCAAAGATAGACCAAATAATAATGCCAAGGCTTCCTCTCCAACCCTTTTTCCCGACTGAATTGTCATGTGAATACCATCCATACCGGCACCCTTAACAACGTCACAATTAGCGTCGTTCCAAGAAAATACAAAACTTTGTGCGCCCACCTAACTCATCCGAACCCCAATAAACAGGACCCGTCGGATTCGACGTGGCCCCTGGAAAATCCACGAATCAATACAATTGGACAGCTTGTGCGAACGGTGCCTCACGAAAGCAACTGGAGCCAGTAGAAGAGGAGGAGGCTGTACTTATCGAAAATAAGAGCGGTTCTGTTTTCTCTTGGGCCGGTGTCTTTTAAAATCAATGGAATCCGGTGCTCCTATGAGAAGAAAAACTATAAATGTGGGAAATGGACAGGTACTTGCTATTTCGTGCTTGCTTCTAGATAGATCAGATCAAAGCCTTGCTTCCTGTTCTTTCCTGATCTTCGTACGCTGCACTAATTATCACAGGAGAAACTCTCCATCTCCCTCCACCAACTTAACAGGAATCCCATCAATGCACGACGGAAGCTCTCGCCCTTGCGCATTGGATCTTAATTAATGAGCTCAACTAATTCCCCTTTCTACCCGCAAATGACGGGTCTCTTCTTTGCAATTCAAACGTGTTTGGTAAAGCCATTTTTTTAAATTTTTTTTTTGTCTTTGGAGGACCAGAACTGCGATCGATAGTTGTCGTAAACCTCCAGGTAATGACACTTAAGTAGGAGGACCCACCACCCCCGTCACACTTAATACACCTGCAGCCTCCACAGGTTTTGACTCTTCACCTCTTCGTTGAAGATCAGCAGAGTCTTATCCAATAGAGCCACCACGGCCGGTGGTTTGGTAAAGCCATATTGATCACCGCCTTTTCAGCAACCTCACGAGGGTATCGATCAGTTTAAGACTGAAAAAAGTTTAAAGGCTGCGTTTGACAATTAAGATAAAATTCAGGATATGATAAAATTTGTCTAATCCTACGTTTAGTGCATACTCAAGATAAAATAAAGTCTGATATAAATGAGATATAGACAAGATAAAATTATCCAATTGGGGATGTGGGTTAAAGATGGATAGAATTTCTAATATCTATAATAAAAAAGTTATTTTTTTCGATTGACAAATTTTTTAAATTAATAAAATTAAAATTATATTTCAATATACATAATATTAGAATTCTAATAAAAGAAATACAAAAAATTACAACAATTTAGTTTTTTTAGTTTAATCTTATTTTTATTTATATATTCAAATTTAATTATATCTTATAATATAAATTCAATATATAAATATAAATATATATTTATTGCATATTTTAGGTATTTTAGTATCTTAGGTATATTAAAAAAATTATTATTTTATAAAATTTATTAGAGAATGATTGAATGAAAAGAAAGATATAAAAAATTAATTTTAAAAAAGATAGGAAAATAAAATAAAATAAGAAAATAAAATAAAATGGGCAATAATGTCGTGAGAGATTTTTAATATCTTTGTTTGTAAAATTTTTGGTTCATTTATACAATATGCCATCTATACCAAACAATATATATAACATAATGTGAATATATTCGATTTTATTACTGTAATCACCAATAAGTTGATAGGATATAATAAAATCTCTAAATTTCATATATCTAATACTATTATGACTAGAAATTTAGACGATCAAACGTAACATTCAAGGATTGAATGCTATTGTCTCTGGATGGTTAGATTGGAAACATTCCTAGATGGGGGTAGAAAGGGAACTGACAGGATCGCCTCACGTGAAAACAAAAGTTGGAAACTCAATAGGTCGATCGAGACATGAAGTTGGTGAGGTGTAGAGAAGACTTTCGTGGAAGGCTTCATTAATAAGCAACGTGTTAAAGCCAACTTTGTTGGTTGGAAATTGTCAAGTTCCATGTCAAAATCTAAGTCATTTTTTTAGCGTTAAATGGCCATAGACTCTCGTTCCACATGCATATCTCAAATATAACCTTTTCGGTTGGACTCTTTTTAACCCATTTTATGTCCGCAGACCTTATACTCTCGTGGAAATTTTCAGACTCGCCGGACAAGATTTGGTGAAGAATAAAATGTTACATCATACTCCACATCGCCCATTAAAATAATTGAACAGCCATTGATTGCCAATTGCAACACCCTCCCTGCAAATTTGGTGCCATTCCAACCAACAGTTGTCTTGGTGGATGTTATAACTTATATGGGTCTCCTCATAATCAATGCTGTGCCTAGAATTACTTAGATTTTTCTAATGCAGCTCCTCTGCATTGGACATAGGATGAGATGGAAAAAAAAATGTTCTTGCACAAACCACTTAGATTGCGTTTGATAAAATGTGTTTCTGTTCCCAGGAACACAAATTTTTGTTTTTTGGTTCCTGAGAACAAAAAAGGAACAAAAAAACGCGTTTGTTTGCGTTTTTGTTCCAAAATTATTTTTTTGTTTTCGAAACACATCTGGAACAAAACAAAAAACAAAAAAAAAAAAGTTGTTTCTTGTTTCTAAAACACATTTTAAAAACACATTTTCTCTCTCTTCAATTTTCTTATCTTTTTTTTCTTCTTCTTTTTTCTTTCTTTCTTTTTTCTTTGGCTGGTCGTCGGCCTCGGATGGCCGGCGACCTCGCCAGAGCGTCGCTGGCCCCCGGCGAGACCGACCTCGCGCCGAGCTGGGTGAGCTTGATCTCGCCCAAATCCGGCGGCGACGCCGAGCCTCGCCGTGGTTGGACGAGGCCGCCGACCCTCGTCGGCCGGTCACCGGCCATGGCCGAGGCCGGCAACCGGCCAAAAGAAGAAAAAAAGAAAAAAAGGAAAAAGAAATAAGAAATAAGAAAATAAGAAAATAGAAAAATAAAATAAAAATATTTAAAAATTAAAAGAAATAAAAAAATTATATAAATTTACCAAACGTGTTTCTGTTCATTTTTTTAATTCCCAAACAAGTTTACCAAACACGTTTTTTTGTTCAAAAATTGTTCCCCCGAATAGAAACATTTTTTTCTATTTCTCGTTTCCCTAACAATTTTTAAACGAAAAATGTTACCAAACACGTCCTTAATGTAAAGTTACTTGTACCATCCACCGACCAAAAAAAAAAAAAAGAGTTACCGTACCATCCCGCTCACGAGTTATTACTAATCCAATCACGGAATTTGCTTTTAAATACTAAGTTCTCGTGTTTCAAAATCGCAAGAATTTTGAACCGAGAGCCCACATGGAGTAAATGATCACTTAAATAATTTTCGAGTTATCACACTACCGAGGAGTTAACATACTCTTCAAAGTTTATATTTGTCTCGATTTTTTTTTAAAATCGAGTATCCAGTCACTTCTTATAGGTTAAGCAATTAAATAAGATTTTTTTTTATATAGTTTTTCAGTGTATTACTTTTCTCATGTTATACTCAGTTGAAAATCGAAACATATCTTGTGAGTAATATTTAGGATTTTGTTAAAAAACTAATCAGCACCAAATGAAGAAAAGATTATTATCCCCAGTGGAATACATTTCTTATGCCACGTCGGTATATTGAGAATCAAAATTACATTTTTCAAATACTCATTAACAATGCCCTTAAGAAAAAACCGGGGATGAACCGCAAAACTCTAGAAATATCACAAATTATACATGGCTGAAATAAGGAAAATTAAAAAAGAAAAGAGAAAAAGTCATACACCTATTGCATTGAACCAAATTCAATCATAAACATTTTAATTGAATTAATTTAATTTTAAATATTTTCATGTTTTGCCAATTAAGTCAATCAAATTAACATAAACTAGAAATTGTTGACGTTGAGACTGGTACTCTTACGTGGTTTCGGCCAGCACCGACGAAGAAAGGCCAACCCTTGTCGGCTACTAACAAAAAGAGATGGGAAAAAAATAGTTATTAAAAAATATTTTAAAAAAGTCCAACATATGGCGGCCAACGTCTACGTTATTAATTTCCAACCTAAATTGATCGGGTGAATCCAATTGAAAAAACGTGAAAAATGTTTAAATTTAAATTAATCCTAATGAAATGTTTTAAATTGAATTGATATCGACAAAGTATGTTTATGACGTTTTTTTTATTCATTTCCCGATTAAAATATAATTAACGGAGCTTCCTTCTCATTTCAGTCTCTTTCATGGAGTAACTCCCTTCCACAATCTCACGGCCTACCAATCTATCATCATTCTCGGAGAGAGAGAGAGAGAGAGAGGGAGAGAGCTGCACCCCATCACTGATCACTGCAAAAAGTCTCGCGCAACTGCAACTCCAAGCCCATTAATCCACTGCATTAATACTCCCACCAAACTTTTTTGCCCCGACGTTTCTCCATCCAAGCTTCTCTTACATTGCCAATCCTTCCCTCCTCTCTATTTATATCGTAGAACCGTTTCTCGCTCGTCTCCAAGACTCAGCAAATCCTCATCAGGAAATTACATACGTAGCATGGCGCGCATGCATTTGCCATTTCCCAGCAGGCCCTTCCTGCTGCTCTTGCTGGTGGTCGCCGCTGCCGCCCCCATGCGCGAAGCCGCAGTCCCGGCGATCATCGTGTTCGGGGACTCGTCCGTCGACGCAGGCAACAACAACGTGATCTCCACCGTCCTGAAGAGCAACTTCCAGCCATACGGCCGAGATTTCTTCGGCGGTCGGCCCACGGGGAGGTTCTGCAACGGCCGGATCCCGCCCGACTTCATCTCGGAGGCATTCGGACTCAAGCCGGCTGTGCCGGCCTACCTGGACCCAGCGTACAGCATCAAGGACTTTGCCACCGGAGTCTGCTTCGCCTCCGCCGGGACTGGGTACGACAACACCACCTCCAATGTCCTCGTAAGTGCGGACTCTAATCCTCAGCGCTCAGCGCTCAGCATTCAGACTTCTTTTCCTGTCATTGGTCAAGAAATTTCAGATTCTATAGCAGATTTCCCAGCTGATTTTTAATCCTTCCCTTATTTTGACCCATACGTAATAAGTATCTGAACTGCAATGTCAATGATTCGAAATGGATTCCTAGAGCTGAGATAATGGGCATAGTGCAAGCACCCAAAAAAACTATTTGAGCCTCTGCTGCGAGAAAGGCGACAAATGTCGAAAAGTCAAAGATCTATCGACAAAATACACATTGGGTACTGTGATGTTGCATTACATGTCCATTTATAATTATTTTCACTTTTTCCACAAACGGAAACAACCGGGATAGTCATATAAATGAGGGTCAGCTAAGCTTTTTCCCGTAAATAAAAACCCCAGGAATGGATGAAAACCTTAGTCGCAAGCAGAAGTTTTGCTAGGGTATTGGTCTGGGAAGATGAGATATTTTAGATAAATAAGAACATTAGGAATCAAAGAAGAAGTCTCTCATTTACTACGGACTACAGTGCCCGAGAACTTACATCATACAGTCACCGACGCCAGCTGGCCAACTGAGGCATTCATTAATGGCGGTCGTAGCTTTCTCTCGCAGAACGTTATCCCCATGTGGAAGGAGATCGAGTACTACAAGGAATACCAGCAGAAGCTCCGGGCGTACCTTGGCGAGGAAAGGGCCAACTTCATCCTCTCCGAGGCGCTCTACCTGGTCTGCGTCGGCACCAACGACTTCCTCGAGAACTACTACTCCTCCCTTCCCGGTGGCCGGCAGTCCCAGTTCACGGTAAGGCAGTATGAGGACTTCCTCGTCGGCCTCGCCACCCAACTTATAACCGAGCTGCACAGCCTTGGCGTCCGGAAGGTGTCGCTGACGGGGCTGATCCCGATGGGGTGCTTGCCGCTGGAGAGGACGACCAACTTCTTCGGCAATAATGAGTGTGTTCAGGACTACAACAACGTGGCCATGGAGTTCAACGGCAAGCTGAGGAAGGCGGTGGCGAGGTTGAACCGGCGCCTCCCGGGGCTGCGGATGGTCCTGTCGGAGCCCTACGATCTGTTCCTTCAGATCGTCAAGAAGCCGTCCTCCTTCGGTGAGTTATATTACCTCTTCACCGGTCTTACAAAGTCGAGCTAATCAATTAGGTGGGTTCGCACCAGATCGGTCCCGAAGGGACCTTCTGACGCCCTTCGGGACTAGCACGTTGCCTAGGCTCATCGTTTCTTTTTGAAATCTCCTAGGAGATGTTCGGGCCGACCGAGGCTGATCCTAGGAAGTTAGGGCGGACCGAGCCTTCTAACGTTAGGTCGAGTGTGCTCACTGACCCTTTTCGGTTTCTCGGGCTTGGAAGTGTCCGAGCGGCTGCTCGCCCATTCGAGGTCTACTGACGAGTGCATCAACCCACCGCGGGTTTGCAAGAAAAAATTTCACAGGCACATAAGTTATTAACACTTTTATAGAGTCACTAACGGCCGATGAATGCATGGAAAGGAAAACTGGCATGCACGGCGCTGATCAGTGAAATTGCTTGCAGAGTCTCAAACCCCCCCTTTATATAAAAAGAAATACTACAACAAATACCATTATTTTTTTACTCGTGCTAAACTGCTAATGCTTTATGCTTTGCCTTATTTTCCAAAAATTTCATTATTGTGGGGTTATGAGTTTATCTTACAATCTCATTTAGAACACACCGATCTTATGTGCATTCGAGAAACTGGGATCATTTTTTTTATGTTATCAGCATTAATTATACTATTAGAAGATTCGATAAACATCACAGTTTCTACTTCTATGCTACTATGCCGAGGGAGCATGACGTCACACCTTAAAAAGATATTAACGACCTTCTAAATCATCTCAGAGGAATCTAAAATTTATGTACACCTTTATCTGTAATATCTGCAAAACAAAGAAAGTTTGCAATTTCATCTTTAGATTTAGAGCACATGATTTCTCCCGATGGGGAACTAAACCTTAATCAAGACTTTGCGTTTGGGCAATGTTTTTACTCTTTTCTCGTTTGGTCCTTGTCTGTTCAAGTGACAAGAGCCGGAACCGCACGGCCACCAATATTTCTCCTGAGTCACTGACCAGAGCTGAGCCGAGCGTGAATGCCAAACGTGCACAGGAGGCATTAATGAACGAGTTTGGGGGGCCTAGCGCTTTCATGTTCCCTGTAACTGTGGCCACAGTTTCATGGCCTAGCAGTTTTCTTGACTTTTTCCCCCCCTTCAGATATTAAGTATTTGTAGTTGGGTCACTGGACCACCGGTCCGCGTCACGGCCAATGCGTAGGCCATTGCCTTTGGATGTGCCCGTCGCTCACGACTATGATGTCCGGTTTCTTTTTTAGTATTTAGTGTTCCTTTTTCTTTTTTCCTAAGTCACGCGGATGTGATCCCCGCATTAGCGGATTTCATCTCCAGCTAGGCACACGACACCGCATTAACTTTTTTCTTTAATAAAACATAAAAAGGAAATCAGTAAAAAGATGATCGGAACGCAAGAATTCCAAATGAAATGAAAAGTTCAGTCTACATTGAATGACTTTAATGAAGGTTCGATGGCCTAATTGCAAGATTTGTCAACGTTCAAGGACACCAAAATAGAACACACCCAGTCAAGTTGATCAGGACTTCGTGACTAGAAATTAGTACTTAAAGTCTATAATTTTTTCCAGTCTTGAGGTCCCCTTGACTGCTTCTCCAAATCACCCTTTTTATTTTCTCATTCTAGCCAGTATGTCGCCCACAGGCGCAACTGTGACTTTCTCAAATGCTTTGACTGCAAAAGTGTACTTAAAAAAGCATGTAAAATCACTAGCTGAAAAATTTATATATCTAGCAAAGGTCAAAGGGTAATCAAATTGCAACACTGGTTCTCATTCGACCGTTTTTTGCTTCGATTGCTGCATGATGTTGAACGTGAAGCATGTTAACCGAACTCCATCTTGACAGGGCTCGAAGTTGCACAAAGGGCGTGTTGCGCAACCGGATTGTACGAGATGAGTTACATGTGCAATCAACAGAATCCATTCACGTGCGCGGACGCCAATAAGTACGTGTTCTGGGATTCCTTCCACCCGACGGAAAGGACAAACCAGATAATCTCGGAGCATCTGATCAAGGAGCTTCTCCTACCTAATTTCTCTTGATGGAGTGTACGATGAATACATGTGATGTATGACTCATACATAGACACGACGCTTGTGGAGCTATCTTATGCTGTTCCATGCGTAAATTGCGATTGTCAGCATCAAAAATCGTCTAAAAAAACCGTAGTTGGATCGAACATTATGAACGACTTAATGTACGGAGCTCAATCAACTTCCATGCATGATAATGTTGATAGATTCGCTTTATTTGTATAGTTTCCTCTTTTAGGTAAAAAGCCAATCTATCTAGAAGATGCAATGTGTTTGAAAGGAGATTATAAGTAATTACGTGCTCCCAAGGTTATTAATTACACTCTCTCGCGCATGTAATGAGAATGTTCTTATGGCATCATGGGAGTCCGGTGAAGTTTGATCCTAGAAGCTCACTATTGGAAGCAAAAGAAAAAATTTCATGAGTCCAAAAATAGGTTGCGGTTGGTGGGGCTTCTGGAAAAGTCTTTAGAAAAAATGCAAAGAAAGATTTTAGGTTAAAGAGGTTTTCAAAATGCAAATAGTATTTGGTAATTTGCAATTTAAAAATATATTGAGAAGCAACTATGATTTATATGATGTTTGAAAAATCACACTTTGTAAAGAACTTTTTTTAATAAGATAAAAAAACACTTAAATAGGGGAATGGCAGGGTGAGCCCTTTGTTGGCAATATGCGACAATGTAAGGACAATTCTAGAATTATGAAAGCTTAGCAAGGGTAAAATTGGAAGAAAAAATGTACAAACATTCGGGAAATGCTGAAAATCCAAAGCTCTCTCATACCTTCCTTGGACTAAAGAGACATTTGGAAATCGCATCTTTCGAAGCTCTCCAAAAATTTTGTCAATCACCATTTGCCAAGTCCCAAAGGCCTTTAAAGCGAAGTCTATCGGTTGAGCTAGGTGTTGGCAATGTCACGATGTCCCTGATTAGCTTTAGAAATCAAGATGGTTGTCTCTCAAACATTAGAGAAAAAAAAAATTCTAAGGGCTACTCAATATTTAGCTCGTGTCTTATCTAGTTCATGACATTAACAAGTACTTCGTGACCCAATTTATCTTTTTAAAAAGTACTTTCTCGTCATAAAAGAAGTAAATATGAGACAAAGCAAAGTATTTCTGGGAAGATTTTTCAAAGAAAAAGGGCAATGGGCATTGCGACTGTTGGGAAATGACGAAGGCTAACAGATTTTGCAAGTCAAGCACAAGAGAACCAAATTATTAAAAAAATCAATGAGGAACGGTGTGAAAGATTTACATGGCTCTGTTTGAGTGTTGGTACCTAATGTATGAGAGAGCTAGTTGCAAAGAATCCATTAATCCATCGTAAAATTACAAAGTTACAATTGCTCGCCCTTTTGATTGTTTCTCAATCCACAGTGTTTAGACTTGCGTAACTACTTGACAATATAAATCGCAAAGAATACTTCATAGCTTAGAATACTCAAGTCTCTGTTGGAATATCTAAATATTCTAATACTCGCCTTATGCATAGCTGAGTTATGACCTAAGATTAAAGCATATCAATATGTTACCAGGGAGGCAAATAAAGATTTGGACTTCCCGCTCTAGTACCATGAGAGATTTATTGAGACCACTGTCAACTGTGCTAAAAAAATTCAATTATTAAAGAAAGACATTATTTAATATTTAAATATTTGAACATTTCCATGAAGAAAACGCCTCAATTGGAGGTAGAATTCTCTGGACAAATCATCTTTTTCAGAGTTCCCATGGTGTGGCTAAGGAAAGCGAGTATAGACCCGTCAAATGAGTCAAGTCAGGTCAAATGATCTGAACCGTTTAATTTATTTTAACCCATATTTATGTAGTGTAAATATAGTGACTCATACCCGACCTATATTACTAAAACCCATTAATATTCTAGGAAAATTCATGCCTACTTTAAGCTCTATGCTAAATGGATAAAAACTTCAAATCAAATTTTAAAAAGCAAATTAAATAATTAAAAAATAGTAAATAAAATGAAAACTGTTAAAAAATCTATAGATTGAAATATTTATAAAGAATCTAACCAATAAAATATATATTCATAAGACAAATAATAGCGAGATGAACAAATTCCATCAAAACTATAAATGTTACTCCTGTTGATGCATTGCAGAGAGACCCACCGAAAACAACGACATGAAAAAGAATGGCCCACGAATCAAACAGCAGAGGGAAAATAAGACAATTAATAATAAGAAGGACGAACTCCATCAGAGAAAAATTGAAGCTTTTTCGCCGCTGCTGCTACCCTCAAACGAACACGGAAGCAAAAACACGAGAAACGGATGAACAAGAGGGGAGGAGAGACGAAATGAGAAACGGATGAACAACGGGAAGGATTTTTGGTAGAGAACCACCTCGACCTGGCCATGGTCGCGGAGGTGAGCGCGGAGGCGAGCAAGGGAGGCAGCGCGGAGGCTAGTGTCACGGGCCGAGAGTTTCCCTGGCCTCGGAAACGACCCGCGGGCGCCTAGCGAGCGGAATTCGCAAGGCCAGCCCTTTCTTTAGCTGTTCCACAAACGATATAGTGAATGATTCTTCGTGCGAGATCCTACCACGCCCGCTTTGCTCGGGCGTCCATCCATCGAGTAAAGCGGCGGTTCTCTTTAGGGACGACAACCGTCGGCTCGCCATGGCCTCGTCATGAGAGTGGCATCGCTCCTACCGGTTGTGCATGGGAGGTCTACCCCGTTTTCGTAGCTCCTAAGTGATATAATCCTTCTATCCTAGAACTCCTAGCACCAACCGTCCTGACGCCACTCCCACGGACCAGTTGTGTTCTACCCCTTCTGCCTCACACTCTTCACCAGATAACCCTAAGCACCACTCACAAGTGTCACGAGTACGGGAGGATTCACGGACCGTGACATTCTCCCCCACTCATTTCGCAAAGCCCTTGTTGCGATCGCTGCTTTGTCGCTTCCTTGCGTAAATTAACCATTGATGTGCCACTTTTGGGAATTCACATCGAACGGCCACGCTCGCCCAACAAAACAGGTTTTACTCCATTGGTGGCCTCTTTTGATCTCAACCGTTCAGTCCTTTAGTCACCCGCGCTTTTTGGCAAGTGTGGCATTTTTCGCCAACCGCATCTTTTGGCAGCACCATTCCAGCCTAATCAGCATCTTGACCCCAGCAGACCAATGGAGGTTCTTTTCTTGTTGAAAACGTGATAATGGACCTCTTATTTGTATTCACTGATCAATCCAAGAACGTTATCCCCATTCAGTAAGGGTTCGGTTCTTCTCTAACTTCGCATTCCGCTCGATGAGAAGTCGACTCGTCCTAGCACCCATCCACCAGACTTGTCTACTTGACCCGCACTTGAGCGAGGAGTCCGATTCTCCGACTTGCTCACTCGCTTCTTTGGAGGGATTCCCGCTCGATACCATTTGTCACCCGGGCCGAGAGTTTCCCCGGCATTGGAAACGACCCGCGAGCGCCTAGCGAGCGGAATTCGCCCGAGCCGCCCTTTTTAGCCGTTCCACGAACGATACGGTGAATGATTCTTCGTGCGAGATCCTACCACGCCCGCCTTCGCTCGGGCGTCCGTCCATCGAGTAAGACAGCAATTCTCTTTAGGGACGACAGCTGGTTTCGGCTTGCCATGGCCTCGTCAGGAGAGCGATATCAGCTCCTGACCAGTTTGTGCACGGGAGGCCTACCCCGTCTTCAGAGCTCCTAAGTGATATAATCCTTCTATCCTAGCACCAACCGTCCTGACGCCACTCCCACGGACCAGTTGTGTTCTACCCCTTCTGCCTCACACTCTTTACCAGATAACCCCAAGCACCACTCACAAGTGTCACGAGTACGGGAGGATTCACGGACCGTGACACTAGCGTCAAAGGCGGGCCACGGAGGCGAGCAACGTGGAGGCGGGCAAGCGGCAAAAGTGTTGCGATCTATTGCATGTTATGATTGTTAAAGCTTCGTGTTAGCTAGGGCACCCACTTAATGTCGAAAATGGGTCAGAACGCATGACTCATGTTTGACCCATATAATTCAGCATTAAACTTTTTGAACTTATTTTAGTTGGGTTTTTATATATTTATAACCCACATACTGTTGGATATATTATTAATATAGTCCAAAATAATATGTTCACATACAAGCCCAATAGGTAAAAGTATGGTTATTTGGGTCCATATGGGCCGAAGCCTAATAACGTGCATATAAAAACTCTAGGGTTTCCTTACGCTAGAGGTAACACTATTGAGCGTTCCAAACTTGACGTCTCTTAGTGTAATACTTCAAGCAACTATCTTTTCTCTCTCAAACCTATTACCTCCAACAATCTTGAAGTATTAAGTTCGTGTGTCGGATTTGAGCAAGTAAAGTGCCTTATTGAAGATTTCGTCAAGACGAACTCGCGGCTGTAATTTACTTTCGATTTCGACGGTGATATTGGCCGGGATATGAGTTTGAAGATTTGGGTGACCGAAATCTTTGATTCTAAAACCCAAAAATTTATAGCCAATTTTAGAGGGTGAAACCACTTGGGCTTTTATCTACTCGTTGATACGAACGTTTTGAGTGGTCACTCGCATCAATCGGAGGTCGGATGGAGAAGTTACAGCACTCGGAAGTTTCCATCTGAATTTCTAGCGAATTTCGGGGGGCAAAATTTTTCAGCGAGTTTCAGCGACAAGGGCAGTCCATCTTAAGGTTTTTGGGTGCTCCAGATCCGTTTTTGGGGTTTGTTTTGACAAATTCCATCTTTACAGAGTGGTTTGATCAAGGTTAGGGGAGTTATTCAACTTTGTTGCTCTAATGACTTCAAAGTGCACTCTTTCTAACACTTTGCTTTGATTAAAATGGCAAAACGTAGTTCCTATGATATTATAAAGTTGCAATCTTTTGATGTTACTGAATTTCATGGCTGGAAATTACATGTTCAATTTAGCATGAAAGAAGGTGACATATTCTATACTGTATTGAGCGATTTTGCATCTACCACTGAAAATGTGAATGAATATCAATGGAACAAATGTGAATGAATATCAATGGAACAAAGATGAGGATTTTTGTAGAGATTACTTGTTGAACTCTCTAAATCCTAATCTGGCTATGACTTATAGTGAGTATAAGACAGCGAAAGAGATATGGGATCACTTGAACGCTCAGTTCCAAAAACAAGAGGGGCTATCTAAAACTCTCCCAGCGGAGAAATTCTTTGACTTTAAATTCACTATGAATTCAAGCATCACCTCTCAGTTAATTGAATTTGAGAACATGAGGAACAAGTTGAAAGATGATAATTCTGATATGTCCGATAATCTCTTTGTCGGTCTTGTGTTGAGCAAACTACCAATTGAATGGAGTTCTTTCAAGACTGAAATGCACAGACTGAAGGTATAGATGGGACTGGATGAATTAAAGAGGTATATTCACATTGATGATCAAAATATCACTAGGAAGAGTTTGGAACGAGTGGGACAACAAAAATCAGTTGCCAACTTAGTTTCACACTCCAATAAACCTCAGAAAAAGTCCAAGTCACCAAAAAGTGAATCATCTTTACAGTTAAAGGCCAAAAAGACTATCTTCAAAAAGAAGAAGAAGGGCAAGTGCCATAACTGTGGAAAGTGGGGTCACTGGGCAGCAGAGTGTAAGTTGTCGAGGAAGCCAAATAATAACACACCACATAATGATGCCAATATTCTAACTAGAGGATTTGAGCCTCGAGCCTTCATTGGAATGGTGGTGAGGCAAAGGTGACTCATGTTGGAACTGCAAATTTGGTGCTTTCTTTAGGTAAATTACTAACTCTGAAACATGTTAGAGTAGTACCTTTACTTAAGAATAATTTGATATCTATGAGTTTACTTGATAAAGCTGGTATATCTTTTTCAACTATGAATGGTAGAGTGACTTTATCTGTTAACTCATATTATTTTGGTTGTGCATTCATGGTTAATGGTATGTATATGTTGAGTTTAAATGCTGATAGCATAAACCATATGAATTCTACTTTGATTGATCTAAAGTTGCTACACAATAGACTTGGACATGTGAATTACAGGAAAATACAACATCTAGTTAAAACTCATAACATTCCATTAGATACTTCTATTCGATTTGATAAGTGTGAAATGTGTGCACAAGTTAAAATCACTAGAAAACCCTTTAAGTTGGTTTCTAAAAGCACATAACTTCTTGAGCTAATACATTCTGACATTTGTGATTTTAGAAATTACATTACTAAAGGTGGTCGGAAGTATCTAATAACATTCATATACGATTTTTCTAGATATTGTCATGTCTATTTGTTGAAATCGAAAGATGAGGCTTTTGAAAAAATTTAAGATTTTCAAGTTTAGAGTAGAAAATCATCTGAACTTGAAAATTAAGAGGTTTAGAAGTGATAGATGATGAGAATATACTATATCAAGGTTCAAGGAATTTTGTGCTTCAGAAGATATAATACTTGAAACCATTGCTCCTTATTCACCCCAATCAAATAGTGTTGCAGAGCGTAAGAATAAAACGTTAACTGAAATGTTAAACTCTATGTTACTTACAGCTGGCATGCCTTCCTCCTACTGGGGAGAAGCAGTTCTAACTGCTAATCACATCTTGAACAGGTTGTCGCACTCTAAGTTGTCCATGACACCTTATGAGATATGGCATAAGCGCCCTTGTAGATATGATACTCTTAAGACTTGGGGTTGTATTGCTTATGTAAGTATATTAGAACCTAAGAAACCTAAAGTGGGATCTAGAACTATTACTTTTGTATATCTAGGTAGTGCAGAAGATAGCGCTGCAAATAAGTTTTTAGATTTATCTACTAATACAGTGATAGAATCTAGAGATGCAGTATTCTTTGAAAACAAGTTTATCAGAGATCAAGACTTAAATGTTTCTGGATCTACAGATATGATTTTAGAATCTCCTATAGAATCTAAAGTAGGCCCTTCTGGCACTAATTCCACACAGTTGGCTATTGAACCAACTCTAGTTAGAGTATCTACAAGAGAGAGAATTCTCAAAAGTTTTGGTGAGAACTTTGTTGCTTACCATCTTGAGGATGATCCATTCTCCTATCAGGAAGTAATGAGATCTATGGAATCTCTACTGTGGGCAAAAGCCATATATGATGAAATGAGTTCTCTGCTACAGAATCACACTTGGCAGCTAGTAAATTTGCCAAAAATGGCTAAGCTATAGGCCGTAAATGGGTGTTGAAGAAGAAACTAAATAGTGATGGATCAATAGCCAGATACAAAGCACGTTTAGTAGCTAAATGCTATAAACAACAGAGTGGAATAAACTATTTTGATATCTATTCATCTGTGTGTCATCTATCAACTATAAGAATTCTTCTTGCTTTGGCATCTATTGAACACTTTGTAGTGCATCAAATGGATGTAAAAACAGCTTTCTTAAATGGGGATTTAAATGAGGAAATTTACATGGAACAACTGGAATGATATATTATGAAAGGTCTTGAGGACAAAATTTGTAAATTAAATAAATCCATATATGGTCTTAAACAAGCACCTAAGATGTGGCATCTTAAATTTGATGAAGTGGTAAAGAGTTATGGCTTTCAGTCTAGTTATTCAGATAAATGCCTTTATCATTGTTCTATGTCAAATAAGATAGTTATTATTTGCTTGTATGTTGATAACATGTTAATTCTTGGTTCCGATCATTCTGTAGTGAGTGACGTGAAAGCTACTTTAGCTAAAGAATTTGACGTGAAAGATCTTGGTATTGCTAATATCATTCTTGGAATGAAAGTAAGCTTTGAACGGCAAGTCATCTCTCTTAACTAGACTCATTATATTGAGCAGCTACTTTCTACTTTCTATGTCAAATAAGATAGTTATTATTTGCTTGTATGTTGATAACATGTTAATTCTTGGTTCCGATCATTCTGCTAAAGCTACTTTAGCTAAAGAATTTGACGTTCTTGGTATTGCTAATATCATTCTTGGAATGAAAGTAAGCTTTGAACGGCAAGTCATCTCTCTTAACTAGACTCATTATATTGAGCAGCTACTTTCTACTTGGGGATACGATAAGTGTAAACCGAATGAGACACCATGTGATTATAATAATAGACTGAGTCCTAATGAAGGGACCATCGTGGATCAGTTAAAGTAGTCGAAACTGATTGGTAGTCTCATGTATGCTATGAGTTGCACTAGACCCGACATAGCCTTTACAGTTGGCATGCTGAGTCGTTTTACTAATAATCCTAGTAAAGAGCATTGGGATGCCCTAAATAGGCTAATGAGATACCTTAAATGTACTAAAGATTATGCTCTTTATTATTCTGGTTATCCTCCAACTGTGGATGGATATTCTGATGCCTCATGGTGCTCAGATATTGTAAATAGTAAGTCCACTAGTGGATATGTATTCACTTTGGGTGGAGCTGCTATTATTTGGAAATCCAAATGACAGACTTGTATTGCATTGTCGTCTATGGAATCGGAACTTTTTGCTTTAGCCTCAACCGGTGAAGAGGCAGAGTGGATAAAGAATCTGATTATGGATATTCCTTTGACTCGGCTAAAGATTAATTCTTTAAGCCTATTTTGTGATAATCGAGCAGCTGTCCAAGTCGTCAAGAATACTCTCTTTAATTCAAAGAGAAGACATGTGAGACTGAGACATGCGTTGTTGAATTATCTAAGAGAACAAGGGGTTATCATCTTGATCGATGTGAGATCGAAGGATAACATAGCCGATACTCTCACCAAATGTATGCCTAAAGATCGATTATTCAAAATAGTGGGGGAACTAGGGTTAAAGACTATATAGGCAAGTCTTAACTACCATTTACTTACTTGTGTTTTGAATTATCAAATCTTTCTTTATTGGTTACAATGATAAGCATAGTTTATATGTTTCATTGATATTCACAGTTGCTGACTAATTGAAGAGGGTGAGTTGTCTTATTCCAAATTTGATGAAGATGACTTTAACCTAATTCAAATGTTCTATCTGGAAAAATTGTGTCATTCCAAACTTGATGATACAATTCAACTAGATTGGACTATCCTTTTTGGTTAAATAATCTCATTCCAAATTTGATGCTAGATTATTTGACTTTAAGGAATCAGTAATTGTGACATTCCAAATTGAAACATAGAAACAATTGTTTACATAAAAGCCTATTTGTCTTGTTCTTAATTGAAACTTGATATTACATGACTAGGTTATTGTAAGTGACTTGACTATTGGTCTTGTTCTTTGAAACTAGACAATAGTTATTTTCCTACAAATAAACTTAAGTTGATGGCTCTTTGTAAATCACATTGTTTAGATCTTGTTCATAATTTATGAAACTGGCTTGATGCTTATGACATGATATTATGATGCTTTATGACATCAATATATGTTCTTCTCCGCTTGATGGAATTGTGCTAAGTTTTTATTCAAATAATTGAATTCATGATAATATGAAATTCATATTTGACATTCTACAAGGGATGGTAGAGATGGAGGAGAGCTTAATGAGTGGGATCCTAACCAGGATTACTTACTTGATGAATGAATATATATTATTTAAAGCATGTAGGAACTTGACAGTTTACCCGCTATTGCCTATTTTGATAAAATCCATTTACTTGAGACTTACATTTTACTATTTCTATTTTGTGAACATTATTATGCTTGTTTCTTATATTTGTAAGGCCTTAGACTATTTTGACTGGCCTACTTATACTTGATTAATATGTATATATTGGTTGTGAACCGAATCTGAGATTTATTTTGGGATTTGGATTTTTAATCTCGGAATGATTCATGATAAGAATTATTCACTTATTTAGATTGCACATGATGATTTAGTTTAATACTTTCCTCTTGGAATACTCTTTGACCGATCCGAGTTGATTGTCTTGGACTGAATGTGGATGATTCATGTTTATATGAATATTACACTGACTATCTTATTGGATTGTGCTGTATGGTGAACATAGGAGGAGATTGTTGGATATATTATTAATATAGTCCAAAATAATATGTTCACATACAAGCCCAATAGGAAAAGCATGGTTATTTAGGTACATATGGGCAAAGCCCAATAACGTGCATATAAAAACTTTAGAGTTTCCTACGCTGGGAAACACTATTGAAATGTTCCAAACTTAACGTCTCTTGGTGTAATACTTCAAGCAACTATCTTTTTCTCTCAAACCTATTATCTCCAACACATAAAATCCATTTATCTAAAATATGAGTCAGAAAATAAGTCATGGACCCATTTTGACACCCCAGTAGGAAGGTTAATAAGCCCTATAAATAAAACCAAATAGGAAAGTGAATTTGGGATTTATTTCCAAACAAATGGATTTGTTTTAAAAGACCATTCTACATCCTATTCTCTAATCCAGTTGGGTTTCATATACTCATATAAGCTCGAAACATAATTTAATCACAGCTCGTTTATTTTTCACATAATAAAGGAGGCTCCATTTGTGATTATGGTGGGTTAATAGATCAACAAAAATGAGCAAAACGAAATACATCTTTTCAATTGATGTAGCCCTTCAAGTCATAAATCTCTTTAGTTCATGCATCTCTTAAGTTCATGTATCTCTTGAAATTTCTTCGGTACATAACTTCTCTAAATTTGTAAATTGATATGAACTATTCTTCATTTGAACAAGAGAAGAAAAACCTCTCATCTCTTCACTTCAATTTTCTCTAAGCATGCCATTTCGAGAATTATTCAACAGAGTCCCATTTGCATAATGTCAATTCAAATGGATTCACGGTGTTGTATCTTGAAATGTATAGTTCGTGAATCTACATAGCACCGTTGGCAGAAACTAATTAATTTAACAAGATTCGATTAGCCACGCCTTACATAAGTCAATTTTACCTGTAAAGATTATATATACATTGACTTAATCATTATTGTTAATTTGTTATCGCTGTCGGATTTATTATTTCCGTGTACTTTAGCTGATCACAACAAACGGTGCGGAGTTGCGAACATATTTCCAACACCATTAATGGCCAAATAAAGGCACCTCCTTTTCTGATGGAAAACTTTCAATGCTCTCAATCACATTGAAGTTTTTTTTCCTTCCAGGTGTTTCGCTATCTCGGGCGGTTGCAACCACATGTTGATGCCATTAAGTCTCCTCTCTCT
This sequence comes from Eucalyptus cladocalyx, assembly GCA_017140615.1. Lineage (NCBI taxonomy): Eukaryota > Viridiplantae > Streptophyta > Magnoliopsida > Myrtales > Myrtaceae > Eucalyptus > Eucalyptus cladocalyx. The sequence goes on from CM029516.1 coordinate 28,030,574, forward strand.
CTCTCTCTCTCTCTTCTCTCTCTCCAGTTATCTTGGTCCAGATATCTTTTTGTGGACTTTGAGGCCAATGTCAATGTTCTCTTTCGGTGGAGTAATTGGGCAAGTCACTTCGTCTTCCATAGTTTTCCACTTTCATAGTTGCGAGTCATTAAATGATCTTGACGACGCCCGTCGTTGGATCGTCGCATTGATGATGTTGATTTCTTCATCAATGGCCTCATTCTTTCGACTCTTTTGCTTTGTACAAGCTAAAACGAACTGGGGTCGAATGAAACTGTACTGAAAAATGCACAGTGGAACTGCGAATGCTGTGCCACGGATGATGGATTTGAGCTATGTGTTGACACCACTAGAATCATCTAAGTTCAGGATAAAAGAGAGAACGAGAGAGTTGCAGTTTTAATCTTTACTCGAACAGTAAATACGATGATGTACCAGATCTTAAACCGAGCATTGATCGCCGAAGAAATTGTTCAATGGTGGTCATAAAACCAGCCTTGCGTTTCTGTTGGATTTAATTTATGCATACCTGCTCTTCTTCTTTATATCATTTCGGTGTCTGAACAAACCCTTAAAAAATCATCCAAAATGACGTGCCACGTAGCACAAAATCAAGGCCCAACATTAAATTGTGCCAAGTGCAATCCAACCGGTCCACATTTACAATTTCAACGACCTCCTCCACCTAAAAACCCTGCCCAGCATCTCTTATTTATGACAAGCCCCCTCGACAAGGCACCCTCCAATCACCCCCCGAGCACCATACACAGCAAGACGAAGAAACGAGAAATGGCCCCCGTCAAGTACGGCATCGCGCTGTTCCTGCATCTCCTCTGTTTTGTCACGACAGCAAGCGCCAAAGTCCCCGCGATAATTGTGTTCGGAGATTCCACAGTCGATGCGGGGAACAACAACCACATCTCTACGATCCTCAGGAGCAACTTCGAGCCCTACGGCCGGGACTTTTACGGCAAAAAGCCGACCGGGAGGTTCTCGAATGGGAGGATCACGTCGGATTTCATTGCGGAGGCCTTCAAGATCAAGCCGAGCATTCCCGCGTACTTGGACCCGGATTATAAAATATCGGATTTCGCCACCGGAGTGACCTTTGCCTCTGCGGGGACGGGTTATGACAACGCGACATCCGACGTGCTCGTGAGTCTCTCTTCTTAAGATACCATGTGTGGCTAGATCGATCCATCTGTTTAGTGGAATGAATGAATTATACCTAAGGAAATGACCTCGAGAGAGCTTTTTTCTTGTTCTTTTCGTCCCTATTATTTCAGACAACGAAGAACTGCAATTCCAATATATTAGGTTAAGCATTTTTTCAAAGTGACATTATCATAACCACATGTTTATGTTTGGTTTGCAAGTCTGTGATACCCCTGTGGAAGGAAATTGAGTACTACAAGGACTACCAAAAGAAGCTAAGATCGTACCTCGGGCCGAGCTCCGCGAACCGGGTGCTCGGTGAGGCGCTCTACATGATCAGCATCGGCACGAACGACTTCCTCGAGAACTACTACACGATGCCGGGCCGCCGCTCGCAGTTCTCCGTGACACAGTACGAGGACTTCCTCATCGGGATCGCGGAGAAGTTCGTGAGGGACCTCTACGGCCTCGGGGCGCGCAAGATATCGTTCGGGGGCTTGCCGCCGATGGGGTGCCTGCCACTTGAGAGGACGACGAACGTGATGGAGCAGAACCAGTGCGTGGATAGCTACAACGACGTGTCCTTGGAGTTCAACGACAAGCTGAAGGGCATGGTGGGGAGGCTGAGCTCGGAGCTCAAGGGGATCAACCTGGTGTTCTCTAACCCGTATTACATCACGATGCACATCCTTCGGAGGCCCGCTTCCTACGGTGAGTCCTCTTTTAATCAGCTCCATCCTTCGTATATATGCGTATGATTTCGTGTAGTCAGCATCTCGGGCAGGCTGGCGTGTGCCATAAAAAGCATTACTCACGTTTCAAGAAAAAGAATTCGTTTAAGGTTGACTGAATAGACTCAAAAGCGGAATATTACTAAAAAAAGTCATGTATCTATTTTAATTATGTAAATCTAGTCCTAAACTTTTTTTTTGTCAATTCAGTTCTAAACATTTTGTGATTGTGCCAATTCAATCCATCCTGATCGGCACTAACGTGAATAATTTTCAATAATAATTTATTTCATTTTAAATTTTAAATTTTTTTCCTTTTTTTCCCATTGTGCCAAGAAGGCTTGCTAGCCTCGCCATGGTCTCCCGGGCCTTGGGCGAAGGCGGCCTCACCACCTAGATCTAGGCAAAGCCACCTTGCCCGCAGCCCCTAGGCCTCGCCTAGATCAACATTATGTTAGTATTAACTGACTAAAATTGACCGGATGAACTAAATTATTTTAGAATGGAATTGACATAATTACAATAGATTTGAGGCTTTTTTTTTGGGGTAATTTTTCCCTAAAAATCTAATAAAAGCTGCTGACTATTCATCTCATCCTTCTTCCCTGCCGCTAGGAGATTCGTAGGGACAGACATGAATCCGACATTAAAACAAGTCACGGGACACGAGTGGTGAGGATGGGACCTAGAGATGTACCATGTAGGCATGCTGGTTTTTAATGTATGGCGTGGCTCTTGTGCTAGGTAGACATCGACTCCGGAGGGATTCTAAGACGTTTACACGAACAAGGTCTCGATATAAGTATAGACAATATCGCATGATCTTGGTCTAGAAAAGCTCAAACTGATTTCGAATCTTCATCTCATTTAGGATACGAATAGAGTAAATTTTTACGTCGTGTTGCTTCTGTTGTTCCGACATGATTTCCCCACGTTCTTGGATGTTCATAGGGTTCGAGTCTACGTCGGTCGCGTGCTGTTCGACGGGATTGTTCGAGATGGGATACGCGTGCCAGCAAGAAAACCCTTTCACGTGCCAGGACGCGAACAAGTACGTGTTCTGGGACGCTTTCCATCCCACCGAGAAGACCAGCCGCATCGTCGCCGATTACGTCATGAGGACGGTCTTGGCTAGATTCGTTTGATCGCTGCCCCGCTACCTACGGATCCATATACAATTCCATATCGTATGGTCTACGTATAATACGGTCTTCGTCATTTTGTAGAGTACATGCTCTCAGTGACTATGTCTACGTGATCTTGTGTATAATGTATGTACTTGCGCGAGTGCTATTGGGCGTAATGCTTCGTAGTAGAATTATACGGTGCAAGCTTTTACTTATTAATTTCACCTCTTTCCTATGTTGTTTTGAATATTATTTTTGTGATTTGATACCAATGCAATATGTTTAAATTTTTGTTTGTACTTTTCTCATATATTTTTAATTCATGTATTTCTTGAGTTCTTGTATCTCTTGAGTTCATGTATCTCTTTAGTTCATGTATTTCTTGAATACATGTATCTCTTGAGTTAATATATCTCTTTAGTACATGACTTCTCAATCTCGATAAATTGATACCAACTGTTTTTCTTTTGAAGTAGAACAAGAAGAAGAAAAACCTCACATCTCTTCACTTCAATCTTCTTCAATTGCGCCGATTTGAGAAATATTCGACGGAGTCCTATCTGCATAATGCTAAATCAAACAGGTTTGTAGTGTTGTAACTTGGAAGGCATAATTCGTAAAGCTACTTAACACCGTTCGTAGAAACTAATCAACTTAAGGAGATTTAGTTAGCCATACCTTACACCAATCAATTTTACTTGTAAAGACACACACACACACACACACACACACACATATATATATAGACTTGGTCGTCATTATTAATTTGTTATCACTTTCGGCTTTAATCACGGTAAACAGTGCGAAGTTGCAAACATATTTCCAACACCATTGATGGCCAAATCAAGGGACCTCCTTTTTTGGTGGAAAACTTTCAATGCTCTCAATTAGGGAAAAGTGTCAATTTGGTACCACTTTAGTATTAAGTATTTTCACTTGATGCCAATTTAGTCATTCCCGACTAATTTCATTGACTGAGCGCTGATCGGCTGACATGACATGATTAGCACTGACGCAGACAACTCATAATAATATTTTAATATTTTTCGATTTTTATGTTTTATTTTATTTTATTTTTATTTTTTTTTTTCTTCTCCTCTCCGTTCCTCCAGCCAATCCCTAGACCTCAGCAATAAGCCAAAGGCAACACCCAACAAGGTCAAGGTCGCTCCGCCAGCCATTAGCGAGGCTAGAGCCCTCGCTAGAGGTTGCAAGGGTTGCTCACACTAGGTGACGAGGCTCGCCCTCGTCAGATGTGGCAAGGGTCAAGCCTCGTTGGCCATGGGCGAGGCTTGACCCTCGCCGCCTCAAGCTAGCCTCACCCAGCCTCTAGCGAGACTAGCTTGAGGTAGCGAGGGTCAAGCCTCATTGGCCATGGGCAAGGCTAGCTCGAGGCTGCCCAGGCCGTGAGGGTGGCCTTGCGTTGGGCTAGTGAGGCTTGCCCTTGCCGGCCATGGACGAGGCTCGACCTTGCTAGATCCGACGAGGTTGAGCCTCGCCTGGCCACTAGTGAGGCTTACCAGAGGCCAATGAGGTTGAGGTTGACCTCATCAACCATCGCCAAGGTCCGGCGACCGGCTGGAGGAACAAGGAGGAGAAGGAAAAAATAAAAAAAAATAAAAAATAAAATATTCGAACTTTTTTTAGATATTATTAAAAGTTATTTACGTTAGTACCGGTTGTGTCACGTCAGTTGACCGGCGTCTAACCAATAAAATCTCACCAAAATTAGCTAGAATGACTAAATTGGCACCAAATCAAAGTATTTAGGAAAAAATTGGCACCAATAAAAGGTTTATGATTAAATTTGCATAAATATAAAAAGGTTTAGGACTTTTCTTTTCGACACTTTTCCCCTCTCAATTACATTTGGAGTTTTTTCCTTTCAAGTGTTTCGCTATCTTGGGCGGTTGCAACTACATGTTGATGCCATTAAGTCTCCTCTCTCTCTCTCTCTCTCTCTCTCTCTCTCTCTTTCGCTCCAGTTATCTTGCTCCAGATATCTTTTTGTGGACTTTGAGGCCAATGTTAATGTTCTCTTTCGGTAGAGCGGTTGGGCAAGTCACTTTGTCTTCTATGGTTTTCCACTCTCATAATTGCGAGTCATTAAATGACATTGACGACGCCCATCGTTGGATCGTCGCATTGAAAAAGAATCAGGAGAGTGCATTTTTTGTCAAACACGCATGAGTAGTTCCTTTCGCGACTTGATGAGGTTGATTTCTGCATCAATGGCCTCATTCTTTACTCGAAGAGTAAATACGATGATGTCTCAGATCTTGAACCGAGCCTTGATCGCTGATGAAACTGTTCGATGGGGGTCCTAAAACCAGCCTTGCCTTTCTTGTTGGATTTGATGATGCACAGCTGCTCTTCTTCTTTATATCATTTCGGTGTCCGGACAAACCCTAGAAACATCCCCCAAAATGACCTGCCACTTAGCACAAAATCAAACTCTGTCAGGCCCGACCAATAATTCATGACAAGTACAATCCAACCGGTCCACATTTAACAATTTCAACGACCTCCTCCAACTAAAAATCCCGCCCGGCATCTCTTATTTATGACAAGCCCCCTCGACATGACGCCCTCCAATCTCCCCTCGAGCACCATACATAGCAGAAATTATTAACGAGAAATGGCCCTCGTCAAGTACGGCGCCGCGCTGTTCCTGCATGTCCTCTGTTTGGTCACGACGGCAAGCGCCGAAGTCCCGGCGATAATCGTGTTCGGAGATTCCACGGTCGACGCGGGGAACAACAACTACATCCCAACGATCGCCAGGAGCAACTTCGAGCCCTATGGCCGGGACTTTTACGGCAAAAAGCCGACCGGGAGGTTCTCGAATGGGAGGATCACATCGGATTTCATTGCGGAGGCCTTCAAGATCAAGCCGAGCATTCCCGCGTACTTGGACACGGCTTATAAAATATCGGATTTCGCCACCGGAGTGACCTTTGCCTCTGCGGGGACGGGTTATGACAACGCGACATCCGACGTGCTCGTGAGTCTCTCTTCTTAAGATACCGTATGTGGCTAGATCGAAGCATCTTGAGAGACCTTTTTTCTTCTTCTTTTTCAACCCTATTATTTCAGACAACGAAGAACTGCAATTTCAAGATATTAGGCTAAGCGTTTTTTCGAAGTGACGTCATCGTAATCATATGTTCATGTTTGCTTTGCAAGTCTGTGATACCCCTGTGGAAGGAACTCGAGTACTACAAGGAATACCAAGAAAAGCTAAGATCGTACCTCGGACCGAGCTCCGCGAACCAAGTGCTCACCGAGGCGCTCTACATGATCAGCATGGGCACGAACGACTTCCTCGAGAACTACTACACGTTGCCGGACCGCCGCTCGCAGTTCACCGAGACAAAGTACGAGGACTTCCTCATCGGGATCGCGGAGAAGTTCGTGAGGGACCTCTACGGCCTCGGGGCGCGCAAGATATCGCTCGGGGGCTTGCCACCGATGGGGTGCCTGCCACTCGAGAGGACGACGAACGTGATGGAGCACAACCAGTGCGTGGATAGCTACAACGACGTGGCCTTGGAGTTCAACGGCAAGCTGAAGGGCATGGTGGGGAGGCTGAGCTCGGAGCTCAAGGGGATCAACCTGGTGTTCTCTAACCCGTATTACATCATGATGCACATCCTTCGGAAGCCCGCTTCCTATGGTGAGTCCTCAATAATCACCTCCATCCTTCGTATATCTACGTATGATTTCGTGTAGTCAGCATCTCGGGCAGGCTGTCGTGTGCCATAAAAAGCATTACTCAGGTTTTAAGAAAAAGAATTCGTTTAAGGTTGATTGAGTAGACTATAAATAAGGAGAATTATAAAAATAAAATAAATTATAAACCTATTGTAATTGCTTCAATTCAATTCAAATTATTTTTTTTTATCAATTTAGTTCTAAACATATTGTACCAATTCAATCTGTCTTGACACAAATAATTTTTAATAATATTTTATTTTATTTCAATTTTTTATTTTCTTTTTTTCCTAGTGCCAAGGAGGCTCACAGGCTCTCGCCTAGGCCTCACCCAGATTTGGGCAAGATTAGCCTCACCATGGCCTCCCCAACCTAGGGCGAAGGTGGCCTCACCACCCATATTTGGGCGAAGCTACCTTGCCCATGGCCCCTAGGCCTTGCCTAGATCAGTATTTACGTTAGTGCCAGTCAGTCAAAATTGGTTGAATGAAATTGACACAATTAAAAAATGTTTAGGATTAGTGGACATAATTACAATCGGTTTATGACTTTTTCTCTAATTTTTCAATGAAAATCTAATAAAAGCCGCCGACTACTCATCTCGTCCTTCTTCCCTGCTATGGGAGATTCGTAGGGACACACACGAACCTGGCATTAAAAACAAGTCACGGGACACAAGTGGTGAGGATGGGACCTAAAGATGTACCATGTTTTTTCTTTTTTTGGTCGATAAAGATGTACCGTGTTGGCATGCTGTTTTTAATGCATGGCGTGGCTCTTGTGCTAGGTTGATACTTATATCATCTTTCGTCATCGACTGGGGGGAATTCTAATTCTACACGAACAAGGTCTCGATATAAGTACAGACAATATCGCACGATGCTGTTCTAGAAAAGCTCAAACTGATTTCGAATCTTCATCTCGTTTAGGATGCGAGTAGAGTAAATTTTATGTTGTGTTCGTTCTGTTGTTCCGACACGACTTCCCCCTGTTCTTGGATGTTTGTAGGGTTCGAGTCTGCGTCGGTCGCGTGCTGCGCGACGGGACTGTTCGAGATGGGATACGCGTGCCAGCAAGAAAACCCATTCACGTGCCAGGACGCGAACAAGTACGTGTTCTGGGACGCTTTCCATCCCACTGAGAAGACCAGCCGCATTGTCGCTGATTATGTCATGAGGACCGTCTTGGCTAGGTTCCTTTGATCGCTGCCCCGCTGCCTACGGATCCGTATACAATACAATATCGTCTAGTCTACGTATAATACGACCTACGTCTTCTTGTAGAGTCTACATGCTCTCAGTGGCTATGTCTACGTGATCTTGTGGATAGTGTAAGTACTAGCGTGAGAGCTATGGAATGTATTGCTCGGTAGCTTTTACTTATTAATTTCACCTCTTTCCTATGTTGTTTTGAATATTATTTTAGTGAAGCCGCCCAATAAGAGTTAAGCCATATGAAGTTTGGTATATTTGGATTTGATAAGGATTAGAAAATCCTCTTGATTATATATTTTTATATCTCATCATGTATTTATCTTCGGAAATCGCTCTGTATGTCTATATTACCAAAAGATGGTGGAGGCGATCGAGTCTTGAATTAAGAGCTGTTGTTTCCTATCAGAGTTACTGGCCTTCCTTTTTTTTTTCGGTCAAAGGAAATTTTCAGTAAAATCCCAAAAAGGTTACAAAACAGGACAAAACTCAAAAAAACAAAAAATACTATTTGCAGCTCTAAGCACGCTCTCATTTAAAAAGACCAAATATGTTATAACATCAAAAAACAATCGACAACCAATCACTAGAGCCGTCAATGATGGGCACATGTTGAGATTTTTCCCTGTAGAAACTATAATGTGTGCTTTGATTCAGCATCCTCAATACTATTGCCATATGGAGACAACAACAAAGATAACATATTGAACCACCATAAATCGTTAAAAAAAAAAAAACACCATAAATCGAACACTTCTAAGAAACTTCTAGACTTAGATTTAGATCGAGAGAGAAAAACTCTAAATCTACACCTAAATTGAGAGAGGAGAGCTTTTGTCAGATCTTAGAGAAGTCGAAGAATTATGTGCCAAGCATCCTGCTAGCTAGATTGGTGATGATGTTCTCACAAAATTTGTAGCGACAAGTAGATTTATTCACTACGATGAGTAAAGAAAAACAATAACAATGAGCAAAAGAATATACCAAAATGAGGCGAAATAAGACTCCCAAATTAGACCGGAAGAGAAGAAAGAAGGAAATCAAGGCCTAGAAAAGAAAATCAAAGCAAGCAGGCTCTCCGCACCAGAAGTTTCTCTGAAGGGAGGGTTTTCTCTAAGCCAATTTTAGTCACCGGCCTGAGACGTCGTACAAGCTATGCGAACAAACTCAATTCAATAGGTTGTCGCGAAACTAATGGTTCAGGAACAGTCAAATGAGCATTGCCGATTCAAATCAAGAGCTTTACTCAATTATCGACGAGTTACATTCGTCGCACACGTATCGCCAATGTGCTGTTTTGACGTGGATGCCGGGGTGGGGAAATGGCCCCAACGCGAAAGAGCCTGATTTTCGAAAAGTTTTTTGGGAACTGAGATTTGGTGGTTGACACCTCCGCGCCCCGCGGAACACGGCGGTCCATGTTCGAACCGTGTGATGTCATTTTCGCCCGGAAATAAAGTAAATAAAGATAAAAAAGGTGTAATATAATCAGAAAGTCTGTAGATTTGTATTTCCTAAATTCCGTGTTCAGCACCACCCCAGCTGGAAGCGCGTGTGGCTCGCACGCCCCCGGCTTTTTCATTTTGTTTACCCGGTCAATTCTTCTGGAGCTTTTTCTTTATTTCTTTATTTTCTGTTTTTTCGCTTCTATGCTTTTGTGGCAACCCGATGTCAATTAGGAAAATTTTAGCCGTCCCTTCTTGACCACTCCATAATTACTACAACCACGCAAGTCCAAAACTTCTAAGGAAGGGATTTCAAGAAAAATAAATGAGACTGAAATTAAGACCTATTTCCGTCGTTTGAGGCGAAAAGCCTAGCTTTGCACGTCGTATATATCACTTTAATTTGGGTCAATATTTGTAAACTATAAAGTTTTCCTTTTGAATTGGCAAAGTAGCTTAAAAGTTTCATTTATTTTCCGTTTTTATTCTTCTTGGACGAAAGGTTTAAATAAAAAGAGGAGCGACTTGATGGGATGAATCTTAGGAGATTGGATATAGCCTCCATGTAGCCTGAGCTCGCCCGATGAGTGAGTCTTGCAATCAAGCTAAGGGCAAAATAATTGATGAAGGCTCCAAGGCCCACCTCGGCGCCCTATAGGATGACCCTCTTTAAAAGCCAAAAAGACTCTTAGAGGGAATAGTATCCTCCATATAGAGGAGTTTTGGCAAGCTTTATATAATCAAGTTTGTTAGATAAATAATTTTTCTGTAAGTGCAAAATATTCGAAAATGCAAAATAATACATATATGCATGTGTTTATGTGTAACTCCTCCACATATGTGACAAGATCTTACACTCGATAAAATAATGATGTAACAAATAGAGAATTGACAAATAGACCAAAAAATAATATGAGTCAATACACTAAATCAACATATGAGAAAAAAAAAGAAAAAGGGGCATTAAGTTTAAACTTTCGATTGCAATTTAAACAAGCAAGCATGCTTCAATCATGTTTCCATCATGGGTTTTTGATCTTTTTCGAAATATTATTTCAAAAACCCCATTTAATTATCGACACAATAACCATCGATGGTATTACTAGCATTTATCTACTCAATTGTGCATCGATGGCATTTGTAATAATACCGTGCCTTTAATGAAACGATTCTTGGAAAAATTCCGTCAGCTAATTAATTTCACAAACCCTAAAGCAATATTACTTTTTCCTCTAATAATACTTTATTCTCGCAGAGGCGATGCAGACGGGGCGCGTGGGCGTGTCTTTCTTGTCCTTCTTATATTCCCGACCCGGTTCGGGACTTTTCAAACCCACCATCATTCAAAGTTCAAAACTCCTCTCTCAACTTAACCCCGTTCTGCAAGAAAGCAGTGAAGATTCTCCACCCATCCGGTCAAGAAACCACAGCGCATCCACCCTCCATGGCCAAGCTCTACAACAAGAAAGGCAAGGTCCACCCGTCGCCGTCCTCCGTCGCCGACCAGCTGGCCCTCCTCCCCGCGGCGATCCTGACCCTAGCGGCGGCGCTCTCGGCCGAGGACAGGGAAGTCCTGGCCTACCTCATCTCGTGCTCCAACAGCAGCGGCAACGCCTCTTCCGGCGCGCGCCCCTCCGGCCGCAAGAACGGGGAGCAGCCCGTCTTCTCCGGCGAGGAGGACCACCCCCCGACCTTCCATTGCGGCTGCTTCCGGTGCTACAAGAGCTTCTGGTCGCGCTGGGACGCGTCGCCGAACCGCCAGGCGATACACGAGATCATCGACGCGTACGAGGAGGGGCTGTTCCGGAACGGAGGGAAGAGCCCCGGCGCGAAGAAGAAGAAGCAGCGGAAGGGCCAGAACAGAGTTGCCGATTGCGGCGAGCACAGAGTCGCGGCAGAAAGAACCGGGAAGGACGAATTGGGCGAGCAGGAGATCGGCGGCGGCGGCGGCGGCGATGAAGCGGAGGCGGCGGGGGCGGCCGGCGGCGGTGTCGAAGATGACGGCGAGGTCGGTTCGGAGAGGGGGACGGTGAGCAAGATTGCCAATTTCATCGGAGAGAGAATTTGGGGCGTTTGGAATAGGGTGTAAGGTCATCTCCTTCTTCTACCCATTTCGCAAAAGATTCATTTTTTTGGTTCTACTTCTTCGTAGTTTCCAATCTCTCTCTCTCTCTCTGTCCCCTGTAAATGACCGTATTCATAACGGGGCACGTAGTGTAACTTTTTGCCCATTACTGGGTTTGGGTTTGAGCTAAGCTTCTGAATCTCGAAGAGTAATGTAACGTTCATGTTTTGCCAATTTCCACTGTTCTTAATTGATCTTTTGGAGCGAATCGATCGAGCATAAGCTAACAGGAATGGGGGGGACTGGGACTGGATCGAGCAGTTCCTTCTGCAAATTCCTTTCTAATTTCGTCTAGCTGAGGATGTTCTTGAACTCCATGGATTCTGCATCTTGACGTTGAGTGGCGTGGCGGCGACACGTGGATGTTTCTGGTTTTGGTATGGATGTGCGGAGCGGTCAATATTCTGCAGCTAGCGTCGTTCAACCGCAGAAGACCAAGAAAAAAAAAAAAAAAAAAGGAATTTCGTGGTATTTTCTCTGTATGCGTGCGTGCGTGCGTGAGAGGAGAGGAGACGTGGTCAAATTTGGAGAAAGGTTCCCGATTTTACTTTTGCTGCGGCTGCGGGCTTTCGGTCGGAAAAGTTTGACCGTCCTGGCATGAAGGATAGGCTGGATTAGCTAGGCCGAGGGGGACGAGTAACTTTTATTTATTTATTTATTTTATATAAGTGATAATTGCGAAAAAAAAAAAGTTTATAGCGGCGAACATTGCGTCGATATCTGGTCCTTCCTAAATTGATGCCATCTAGATTTCCGGTCGATGGAGATGATAGAGTATTTTGCATGTTGGATATATCGTGTTACAGTGACGATCAATTGACCTTATTCACATGTTATGAAATCTAGTTTTACTTGGTGGGTCATGCATATGTACCTCACTTTTGATTATTTTTCTACCTCGTGTTTAAGTGACTCATGATAAATGTAACCTTGGCTAAGGGTGGTTTTCAAGATCCTCTTTTTGACCTTGCATTGATTTTTTTATAACCCGCTAGGCTTTGCTTTAGAATTACTCTTAGCATTCGATATTTAGCTGAACCAATTCAACTAAAGCGAATTTGAAGCTGAAGGAATTCTTATCTTATGTCGATAAGTTAAGGCTAGTTTACTTGTCAATTTCGATCTTCGAATTGCGGGAGGTGCGGAATAATATTGACATGGTCTGAATATTGTGTAAAAGGCGTGAGACCCTTGACTAATTCTAAATAAAATAAAATTCACTGTCACTAGTTGTCCCTCTCTGCCCTAATACTAATTACGAAAAAGTTTTAATTTTCGCTATGCAATATCGATGTAAATCATGAGATTCCCCGCCTCAAAGGATAATGTCAATAGACTTGGTCCAACTTGTCTTAATAAACAGAGTAGATCACCAACGGACAATCGTTGTCCAAAGTTATCCAATTTATTAAAAAAGTGCAACAAATTGAGTGGCAAAACGTTCTGATGGTTCGATTAGTTTAAGGAATATTTGCCCAAAATAGGCCTTATGAGAAGAAGAAACATTTTGCTAATGTCAAATGACAGGTCAATGGCCTTTCACTCACTTGTTGTAACGATTGTGCAGATGTTTTAAGTCAATTTTGGACATGAATCATTACAGATGACTGGTTTCGTTCTTGAAGCTTGTGTCCCCCGGTCTCGTTTTTCTTCTTAGGGTATACCAACATTTGACTTTAAAGCTATCTTTTGATTGTCATGTCTCGGCTTCTCTTGCTTTCTTTTGGGCGACAAGGTGTAACTTACCTTGGCGAGCGAGACTGTGGGTGGATAACCTATCTTGGGCCATTAAATTCTTATCTGGTAAAGGGTTCTTCTACTGTATTGCTAGATTTTCTTTTGCTGCCTTATGTTACTTGATTTGGAAAAAAAAAAGGAATGATATTATATTCCGTGGGGAAGCCTTGGTTGTCTCTGCGTTGAAAAATCACCTGATCAAAGTTGTAAAGGAGAAAGCGCTTACCTTCTCAAATGTTCCGAATATCCCCAGAAACAGGCGGCTTCAGAGGAACTGGGGCTTTCATCCCTCCATTTTCTCAAGCAGTACTTCAACTCTATAGGTTGCTTGGATCGCGTTCCTGCTTCAAGTTACTTTAGCTCTCCGCTCTTGGTCTCTTCATTTTTTGAATTGCCAAGGTTCCGTGTTGGCTGTCGTGTCTTCTGTTTTAGTGACCGTGTTGGTCGCTTTCTGTTTTTCTTGTTTTTGTTTCTCTTTGCCTTTGGGTCTTTCTTCGGCTCCCTTCCACTCTTTCTACTTACTATAGTTAGAGTGTAAGTCTTTGGTGCCGCTTTTGTATTTTGTCCTTAGCTATATATCCATTACCTTTACCAAAAAAAAACATTTGACTTTAAAGCTATCTTTTTCCTGTATTGCTTTTTTTTCCTTAGCTATCCGAAAATTTGAATCCATAGTAAACCTTCATATAAGTGACATTTAGAAAGAAAAAAAAAGGATAAGTAACATTAAGTAAGGTAAAAAATAATCGGATTCAAATATCAAAAAATGCAAAACTAATACGTTCATGATAAACTTACCTTCCATTAATTTATGTTAAATTGAATTAATGCCATAAAAACTACAAAGACAAACAAATGATAAAACCGCAAACTAATATACTTGTCAATTACTATGTGTTATCTAACTCAGTAATTTGACGGTAAAATTTAACAGAAACAAATAAAAGCCGGCAAATGTTACATGTCATTCAACTTAGTAATATGAAGGTAAAATTTAACGAAAAAAATCGATGGTAAATTTTCCATAGACATATCAGTTTGGAGTTTTTCGTGGTATTAACTCAAAATAATTTTATCCTTCTCTCCAGATTATTTATTTGAAAACGAGTGGGCTTGAGCAACTCATTGGGCCAGACGCGCCTTAACTCCACAAGAGGCCCACAACCGAGAGGCCCATCGCGCGGCCGGCGCACGTTAGCCTCCTCCGCCGCCAGCCTTCACGCGCCCTCGAATTTCCCTGCCCATTCGCGTCCTCGATTCCTAACTCCTCCGTTCTGCCCTCCGTCACGATCCCCTCGCCCGAACCGAGGCCCCTCCGATCGAGCGATCCGCCGTCCACGACGGAGATGGACGCCCTCTTCGACACGATCGACGTCCGCGACCTCCTCTCCGCCGGCGACCTGAGCGACCCGACGTCCCCGCTCTCCGCCCCGGACCTCCGCCTCCTCATCCAGAGGCTCGACGCCCACTCCCGCGGCATCAAGTCGCAGGTCCAGTCCTACCTCCTCTCCCACCACGCCGACTTCGCCGCCCTCTTCTCCCTCTGCGCCGACGCCGTCTCCCGGGCCGACGGGGTCGCCGCCGACCTGGACGGCGTCCTGCGGCTGGTCTCCGACCGCCCCGTCGACGCCCAGATTCGCGAGGCCGTGTCCGAGATCGAGGTCAAGACGCGGGAGGCGAAGCTGAAGAGGGAGCTGCTGGAGCTGGTGAGGGCCGTCTCGGGGTTGAGCGAGAGGTTCGGAGGGGCGAGGGAGGCGCTGAGGGGCGGGCGGATCAGGTTCGCCGCGGAAGAGATTCGGAAGCTGAAGTCGGCGGCTAGAGTTTGTGATGCGGAGGAAAAGGGTGCGGGGAGAGAGCCTATGGTGTATGGGCTGTTGAAGGCTCAGTGGCACGAGTGTTTTGAGGAGGTGAATCCTCTTCTTTTTTTCCCCACCTTAGTTCAAGATTGGTTGATAGGGGAATGGAATGAGGTCCCGAATTTGTGCTTTTGTTTCGTTGAAAAGCTTTTAATTGGTGATCTTTTCAGTTCATGATTGTCCTTTGAAAGATTTTGGATTTGGGTTTCTAGATACAAGAGCTTTTCTCGAGGTTCGTGGATAATGCAGTCGTATTCGAGCAGCAGTCTCACAGAATTCGGGTGAAATACATGCTTAGTGTCGATGGAATTGCTGGGGTGTATTTCCAAGAAGTTTTGGAGTCAATGGAGGTGAGTTTATCAATCTCCCATGGGCTTATGCTTGAGTAGAATTTATGCAGTTCTACTTCCCATTATAATCTTCAGGTGAAAATAATGCAAATTGGTGAAGTACTTTCGAGTATGGTTGCAAACTCCTGTGCTAGATAGCAAACTCCTATCTATTTCTTAATGTATTTGGTTGGTTTGGTGGCAAGACACCATTTCTTCAGATTCACATTTTGACATTGTTCATGTTTATTCTAGGTGGTCGGCCTTTTAGATTATGGACTTGCTAGAGTAGCTGATTTGATGATCAAGTATGTTATCACACCGGTCATTAATTCTGGCTCGGCAATTGCTTTTGTAGAAGAACTGAAACAAGAGTCGGGAAAAATGACTGAGGTGTTTTTGAAGATGGTGCAGTCTCCGGATCAGAAGGTGATTATTATGAACGTTTCTTATAGGTGATATATTGGGCCACATTCTCTGACTGCAAAAATAATCTTCTTTGGTGAAGAACTTACCAACCTGTGATTTATTTGTTTCATTTGTTTAATTATTCTTCCAGATTGGAACTGTGGATAGCGAGATGATCTTTTCCAAGGTTATTGAGGTTGTTACGTTTATTTGTGAACGCATATGCTTCAAAAATGATTCATGGATTCGATCTTTTGGAAGATTGACATGGCCAAGGATGTCAGAGCTGATAATAATTAACATCCTCTCCAAGGTTAGTTCATTAAGCAATCAAATTGGCTTTGATACAGTCACCAACTATGCATGCTTGAGTGCTAGAAGTATGATGTCATTCGGAGTTTGTGCTTGAAATAATCTCATGATTTGAAACAATAGAAGTTCTAAAATGTTTTGTCTACCATGGCATGTGTATTATATTCAGTAATATTGGTAAGATTGTCAGCTGCACTGAGTTTTTGCTTATGTGAAATTGGAACTAGGAAAATTCTCTGCTTCACCTAGCCATTTCACTTGTTGAATTATTTGTTCAGCTGATAAAACATTTTTATGATGAAGAAATCCACCTTAGGTAGGTAAACCTGGACCTCTGATATCCCCATAGTTGATAAAACGTTACATTCTCCCTTTCCAGAGTTCACTTGATGTGGCTTGGAACACAAATTCTGCCAGTTGATAAAGTGCCTCATAATTGGGAAAAGAGTCTGTATCTGAGTTCTTCCCATGATGTTGTTCTATAACTTATGTGGTCATTGCTTACTTTATAAGAATTGTCAATTGAAAATTTATTCTCTTCCTTCTCAGGATTTTATTTGTCTAATTTTACAGAGCACATTGATGTGGACTCTTGTCTCTTTTTAGGTTCAGGCACTGTATATGAATATAGGCACTGCCTCATGGATATAGATTTTAGACCATGTCAACTGGCTTTTGACATCCTTAAGACTACTATTTTCAGGTTGTTCCAGAAGATGCTTCTGAACTTGCCAATTTTCAGAAGATCGTTGAACAGGCAACTGGATTAGAGACAGCTTTGAAGGACTTACAACTTATTTCATCCTCTGATAAAAAGGATGAAAGATTGAGCAACTTCACTCAAAATATTGAGCTTCACTTTGCATCAAGGAAGAAAAAGGAAATCTTAGGAAGGACCAGAAAGCTGCTTCTAAATTGTGATTTTGCTGTTCCACAAGTGAGGTCTTTTAAACTTGTTACAGATATTTCATATTTGCCACTAGTTAGCTTTTTCACTGACTTTTGCCTGGCAGGAATATACTAGGAAACGTCATTCACCAAAAGATGCTGAAATCACTGAGGATCCTTCTGATCATGCTGTTGACTTACTTTTTCTGTCAGAGAAATGTTTGGTTTCTGAAGCTGCTTCTGGATTGATGAAGATGGTGCATGATACTCTGAGAGTAAGTAAAAACTGTGCATGATGTAGGATGAGACACTTGTGTAAAATTTTTCTGTACAGATATGTTCAAATCTAGAAAAAACAATTTCCATTTTATGTGGTGGAACTATTGAAACGACCAGTTCTTCATAGAATATCAACTCACCATGTCTTAGGCAGAGTGCACTTTAATTACTCATGCTGCAGAAGGGAGGGTATACAGGTGGGCTTCTATTACTTTAAAACTATATTTTGCAGCAGAATTATAATTGCAGTATCTAAATGCTTTGATTGGTAATGGAAAACTTTCACCTTTTTTAATGAACATATAAAGCTTGTTGATTATCCTGATAAGACAATATCGTTCTTTCATTACTTTTCATATTCTTAATCTGTAGAGACATCACTTCTTCATACCTTCCATTTTGGTTGCCAAGCATTTTATATGAAGTGTGCCAGTGGCACAAAATGATGGTTTTATTTTATAGAACAGAGAGGAACAAAGAAAATAGGATAATTGTGACTTGTGACCTCATGCAGGATGTTTGCTCGTCGTCCACTAGAGTTGCATTGGAACTGTACCATGCTGCAAGGGATGCTATTCTTCTTTACGAGGCTATTATTCCTGTCAGGGTAAGTGATATGACCAGCATATGTGTAAATATAGTTTTCATATGTGATATTGCTGTATATATACTAGAGTTTAATTTGATGTCTGCACTAGAAAATTTTCTTGGCTGATGATATAGAATGCCCTAGATTGCTGCTTTTCCCCCCTTCCTGAAGTGAGTAATAATTTATATTTTAATTCAATAAGAGTATAAAGACGAAAAACTCAACTGTATCCTCATGTTACTACATATGTCTCTGTATATGATGTGATCTTGATAGTCTCTTTTGGGTTATGAAGCAAGAAAGGCATCTTGATGGCATCAACCAGGTTGCTGTTCTCATGCACAATGACTTCCTTTATCTTGCTCAGGAAGTACTCGGCCTCGCATTTCAGGTAGGCATGTATGAATTTGTTGGTTTCTAAGGTGTGGTTTCCTTCTTTCTATGAATATCAACAATCTGCTTTATAATTACTTAACGATCTTCTAATAAGATTGTACACATTAAATGTGATGTTACAGTACCGGCCTGACTTCCCAAATTCCATCAAGGAGCATGCTGTTTTTGTTCATTTGGCACCAAGATTACATTTTAAGGCAGAAGAAATGTTGCAAAGACAAATTCAACTTGTAATTTTCAATTTAAAAGAGGTAAGACTTTCTAAGTAGATGCACCTTAGTTGTTTGTGGCAGGTGAGATCCTAGAAGTTATTTGCCTTTGTTATTCTGGAAGTAACTTTACTTTTCAACTCTTTGCTAATATTGATTATTGTCAGGCCTTAGACAGTGCAGATGAATTCCAGAATACCCATCAAATGCAGCAGTTTGAATCTGCTAAATTCAGTATAGACCAGGTATTTTTGCTACAGGTTTTATTTTTCTGCTTATGCTGTTTTTAACCCCTGGTTTGCATCTAATTATTGTTAATCAGGTGGTTTTCATTCTAGAAAAAGTGCACATCATATGGGAGCCCCTTTTGCTGCCTTCAATCTATCATAAGAGCATGTGTCTCGTCCTGGAATCAGTTTTTTCCAGGGTCGCTCGGGACATACTATTTTTGGATGACATGGCAGCAGAAGAAACATTACAGGTACTTAAGTTTTTATTGGCTGGTTTCTGCTGGTATCTGCCAGAAGTGGTCTAACACATGATTCTCATTTCAGCTCCAGAGGCTTATATACCTGATGCTGGAAAGTTTGTCTGATTTATTCCACTCCCTGAATGCCATAGACCAGGAGGGAAGTCACAAGATTCCTCTTTACGCTCCCTTGATGATTTTATGCCATCTCTCAGTAAACTTCGTAAACTGGCAGGCATGCTCTCCTACAGATACTCAAAATTTTCTTCAAATCCATGAGACTAACTTCTGTACTGCAAATCTGATTATTGCGTTTGATTCTTGCACAACTCAGAGCTGTTGGATATGCCTTTGAGATCCATTACAGCAGCTTGGGAAAGTGGTGAATTGGTCACTTGTTGTTTCACATTGCCTGAGGTACTATTTATGGCATATTCAGGCAATCAGTATGCTTGTTTTTTGTTAATTCACTGTTTTGTTTTACGTCAAACTCTTCTTTTGAAACTGTTGTGCTGTTTCGGTGTTAGAAGTACCTTGATCAGGAAGGGAAATAGCTGTGGGTTTTCACCATCAAATTGGATTTTGTTCATTTTTCATGCCATATATGTGTACTCCTGTTTTTGTTAGTTCCTTCTTTGCCTGTTATTCTTAGCTCTCCTAATATGCTTTATGGTGACATGTTTGCAGATCAAGGATTTCATCAAAGCTATATTTACCGATTCACCTCTAAGAAAAGAATGCCTACGGAGGATTGAAAATTCCAGCTTCTAAAATTTGCTGGATGATCACATCCATCTGTTTTGAAGATCCAACAACTGAAAGAAAGGAATGAGCAGTCTTCTTTTCGGCTACAGGTTCATCTTTAGCAACTTACTTAACAGCGTTCCTTCCTGGTAGAAGCTAATCCAGGATTAACTTGTGGTGTAAATTTTCTTCTTTCTTTCTTTCTTTCTTTTGGCTAGATTTTCTTTTTTTGACATTCTCTTGAGGGAGTTTGAGGGAAGAAAAAGGCATACTTCTCGATTCTGGAGGGATTTTTCTAGGGCCACTCCGTTGTAAATTATTATATATATGGGTCCAACTTTCCGAGTTGTTGATAGAGGATCAATCAATGTTTATCTAGGATTTTGAGATCCATCTCATCAGTGGATTCTGTTGATCAACAATTTTTGGATGTATTTATTTAATGTCATCTTATGACATGTACAGGCATTGTCCACCAATCTGTTGCGGTGCGGTGTGCTGCCCCATTCTCGCATGCTCCTTGCTAAAATTTGCTCTTTTTTTTTTCCTGGTCATTCAGTACATTGACTTAAGAATTAATATTATGCTTGTGGCTTCCTGTTCACACATAAGCAATTGCCTTGTGACTATCTAACCGCTCACTGTTTTACTGGCTGCACATAGAGATCGCCACAACGGCGGTTTTTATTTGCTTACACTTTCTTTGGAGTCACATGTCAACAGTGTTACCATTGCTTTGGAGTCACATGTCAACAGTGTTAACATTGCTTTGGAGTCACATGTGAGACCGACCAATTCCTTGCATCTGAGTATTTTGTGTGTGCTCGTCCGCTGGCACATTATTATGGACTATCGCAACCATGCGTGCACGTGTAAATGTCTTTAAGGTATTCGTTTAGGTGTGCACATGCGAGCATGTGCCCAATTCGCAAGTCGAAAAACTTACAATTATCATGCGCAAGGCAGCTGGGGGGGTTGAAAAGTAGAACTACGGATGTATGCTTAAAAATGCCTTCATCCCTAGTGTCAGACCCTTACTAGTTACTAATATGATGGTAGACTGTGTTAGAGATTTTTCAACTCTACTCAGAGAAACCAAAATATCAATCGCCAGAGAGAGAGAGAGAGAGACCCGGGAAAACGCTGAGGAACATCGAACATGCGAAAAAAATGTCCAAGGAACAAAAGAGAGACCCGGGAAAACGCTGAGGAACATCAAACATGCAAAAAAAAGTCCAAGAAGGAACAAAAGAGAGACCCAGGAAAACGCTGAGGAACATCGAACATGTGAAAAAATGTCCAAGAAGGAACAAAAGAGAAACCCGGGAAAACGCTGAAGAACATCAAACATGCGAAAAAATCGGAAGTTTTAGAGGCCAATCCAGTCATTCAGATTCCTTAGCTTCACCTTCAAGGCCAATCCACTGCGCAGGATCCAATCATGGAATGCCTGTGTTGCAGCCCAGAGTCACTTCTCTCTCAGGCATAACATTTATCCTTAACTTACTCGTGCTACTGATTTTGTCAGTCGCAGTTCATGTAGTACAGCTTCTGATGACAACAAAACCTATGCATCGAAAGTGGTCCGCGACAATTCTGCCTAGAGATAAGGGATTGAAGAAATGATTTCCTGTTGTTGAATGATGTTCAGAAGATTGCAGAAAATCAGGAGACAGTACTTCGTACTACTCAAATAACATCATATTAAATGCGACGTGCATGTCCTAGATTTGCAGTAGACCTGTTTTAAACGCAGTGTGAACTCTTTTCATATTTCTTTTCCTGGTGGTACTCGATACAACATTGTTGTCTGCACTCACCTTGCTGATAATTCATAAACAGAGAGAAGGCTAACTTCTATCCTATATTTGTATACATAGTTCTGTTCCACGCTAAGTGAAGGCGGAAGAAGGCCATTACAGGCTCATATATGATCTGATTTGCATTCACGCCGAAGACAAAATCAGCATGAGCGTAGTCTTCCCTGTACTGTATCACCAACTTGTCCCCATCATGATCCTTGAGGCAACCAAGCAAGACTTTCACGTCATTAGGATCCGCAAGTAGGTCTTTCCCTCCATTACTAAGGTAGAGAGGGAGATCATTCGGGATTTTCGTCATGTTATATACTGGAGGAGTTGGCTGGCCATAGTGGTTCATATTATCATCTTCATTGCCATAATCAAACATCGCTATGGTTCCCGTCCTGATCACTGCTCAAGTACAGAGATCGCATAGGAAAATGGTTAAACTGTCTGTAGCCATGAGACGATATCTGAAGAATCAATGAGACTTACTCTGGGCCAAGTGGATCATGTTCTTTGTTGCAGTCGATTGTGGTTCGTGATTAAGGAAAATATCTGACCTGGAAGAATTTAAGCAACAATTCTGGCCTACAACATATAACAGTGCACAACCGGTGGTCAGTGAAAAGTGAAAAATTACAACGTGAGAACATTAAATGAAGGTTGTGGACGCCAAAACTGGGATTACCTGTGAAGCCGGACATCAAGTTTGAACAGTCATTGCCTGTTATGTTGCATATGTCGTTTATAAGCTTCTTCACAGCGTCCCTGTCAAATTGATACTAGGGTCTAGCTTCAGAGTGTGTGATTCTGGTTTTAAGCCAGAGGGTGGAAGAAATTAAATTATATGCATGGCATGGGCATTTTTGCAATCACATAGGCCCGTGATTGTGAATTATACCTACCCTTTAGGAATGAATTGATGGAGACCTAACCAGTAAATGTCCTGGTAAAACAGACCATTGTTTAGTTAGCTTGCTGCTGAAATTGTAACTCTTCGTTGACAAATTTCTATTCTTTATAAACAGGGAAAGAGGGTGATATTAGTTTACTTCAGCTAGGAAGATCTGAGCAGCAGCTCTTGCAAGCGGGGAGGGCATTTGATTCAAATAGGCGATTGGGCTAAGCAAAACAGCCGATCTTAGCTTGTTCACTAGTTCCTTGTGCGAGAAGGCAGCCAGCGCAATCAAAGTACCCTGAAATCAAATTTACCATCAAATTATGTTTTTTCAGCAACATGGTAAAGATTTTTTATTGCCATGAACTTGATGTGAAGATCAAGCGAGATTCATTCACCAAGGAATGCCCAACATAGTGCATATTCTGGCCAGTGGTACTGCGCACGTGCTGAAGCATGGCGGGCATGTCGTAAGCGACTAATTCATCCCAGGACCACTCCCAGTATGCCTGAAGTACAGAAACTAAAATGTTACTTAGTCTCACCGATTGAAAGCAGTTCAATAAGAAGTTGAGTTAAGCGATTTCTCAGGATGTGACTATTTAGATTCTGGGCCTTTGACGTACTCGAGACTGAGGACAATCCGTTTTCTTTTAACGAAGTGGGGAATTAAAAAAGCCTGTCCATTGCAAAAAGTGGAATTAATAGTAGAAAATTTTAGGAAGTGACTCGCGAACCGGATCACTAGGACTGAGGGACGTGTGCTGGAGGCTGGATTGAGTTCCACGAGAGTTGGATAGCCATACATCGTACCCGGCATCTGCCAATATGAATGCCAGCGACTCATCTGGCAGGTTCATCAACCATGTCACAGCATCCTGTCAAATGTCATTGAAAAGCAGTCTCTCTGTCAGTTCATCTAAGCAAATACAGAGGTTGTAAGACTCAAGATTGCCCTTTTTTCTGCCAAATCCACCAGTAACAAATACATGTCTCAAAATCCGTCCAAAACCCATTGATACATGATCTAAGAAAATTTCTGGCATGTGCCAGGTGCTTGTGATACTGGTGGTTCAGGTGCATCACAGATGGTAATACATGTGCCAGGTGCTTGGCCCATCACATGCTGCAGTAGATGTGGTCAAGTCCTTGCCGGAAGAGTGTTTTGCTTATATATTATCTCATAAACAGGAAAACGGAAAATTCAGACATTCAGTTCTTTTTGTGAAGTCCTTATTGTGGATCGTCAGTTTGGAGCTACTGACCATCATGAGACCATGTTGTAGAAGAACTGGAGGCTTATAAGCTGACCGACCGGACCGGGAAGCTGGAATCCTCTGAAGGCCAAGAATGTAACCATCTTTCGTCGTCACCTGAAACCCATGACATCAGAAGTTCAATCAAATTCCACGTGAATGTAATATAAAAGAGTATGATATGAAGTGATGATAAGTTTATTAACTGTATGTTCTTGGCAAGCATAGCCTTGGGTGACCACCAGAGACTTGCAGATACCATCAGCAGCAGCTGAAGATCTCCTGGAGTAGGACCTTGCTCTTCCCACTGCAACCGAAGCCACGCAAAATAGAAATGTCGCAAGAATCAGCTCAACCTTAGCGGTAGCCATTGCCAACTGCTTTTTTTCTATATCCAAAATGCCCCATTTATTTATACCATGCGAAGTCCAGACAAAACAAAAGAGGACAGAAGAAGATGGCTGCCTACAATATAGGCTCGGTGTTTGAACTGATCAAATAAGGAAGGAAGACGTGTGGGGTCTAATCCTGCGGCTTTTTCTCTTTTTCTATCTTTTCACTCTTCGTTACTTCTACGATGAAATCTCTTTATTCTGCTGCTCATGCCTCATCATGAAGTCGAATCGGCCAATGATGAGAACCAGGAGACAGCTTGCGAACTGCAAAATCAATGGGAATGTGGGAAGAGAAGACGTTGACATGTGGGCTGTTGAAAAACTAGTGTGCAGATAATGTCAAAAGACCACTCAATTACAAGACAAATCCAGAGTTATCTTTTTTGATTAATTATTCCATTTCGTGCAGAAAAAACGGTGTGAAAATGCAGAACAGGATCCGGCACGCAGACGTTCTTGAAAGTTATCTGCTGGCTACACAAACGTAACCTGTTGTCGTTGGGAAGATATTTCTGGCTTTATAGCTAAAAACGCAAAAAGGAACCCTTTCGAATGATCTTGGACTCTGAAGCTGACAAAAGAGTTCGAAAGAGAAATCCATGAATATTTCTTTCATGTTCTGAGATGAAAAAGAACAGGTCTTGGGTGTGACAAAGTCGATATCATTCTTGGTCCCATTACCCGATTTTTTGTCCAGGCTTGATTCCGACAGAATACAAGTCATTTATTAACTTTTTCTCAGATCGTTTCAGTTTCCCATGTCTGTAATCATATTTTATCTGCCCTGAAAATTTTGCAATATGCCTAGTCAAGAGGATGATCTAGCACTCTTTTTTTAATGTGGTGAGGAATATACTGCAGATGTAAGTCCACAAGGAAACAAGGGAACGTGACCTACGCCAAACAAACAAGACGATTCGCTTACCAACCAAAGTTCATTAAGTAGACCGAGATTAAGACCAGGATCAATCAATCGTGTGGGATTAAACAAGAGACTCTGGCGTAGATGCTTAATTACTCCACCACCAAGATTGGTTACTAAACTTATAATCATCTGCAAGATCACACCAGGGAATGATCCTAAGTCAGAAAGTCATCTGTATGGTCCTGTTCTCATATCCTCGAGCATTCGACTGCTGACCAATAACAAACAAAAGCAGACAACAAATCTGAAGAATCTATAATTTTCAATACATTCACATTCTCATTAAAGTTACATAGTTCCTTTTTACACCATTACAACCACAAGTTTCTACCGAAAGAATCCTTGGAGAACGGGCTTTCTTAAAAGTATGTACACATTGCAGCCTGAGAAAGGTCATCTGAGGATCATACACCACTTCTCTAGCATTCTCACCCATAATGAAGTCCGCGTGGGCGTAGTCCTCTCTATATTGAGTCACTAGCTTGTCCCTGTCATGGTCCTTGAGGCTGTCAAGCAACAGCTTCACGTCGCGCATGTCTGAAAGAGCGTCAGCTCCGCCATAGTTCAAGAAGAGGGGCAGATTGTTTGGAATGCTCGACATATTGTACAGAGGAGGCGTCGCCTGCCCATAGTGCTCAATGTTCTGGCCTTCATTGCCATAGTCATACATCGAGATTTTTCCATCTCTAACCACTGCTCATATATCATGAATGGTAAATAGACATTTCTTTTGGCAACTCAATGCATCGTATAACTTTACAACTGAAGAACATTGTGATTTAGCTGGCATCTATTAGAAATTCATCGACTTACTCTGAGCCAGATGGATCAAATTCTTCGTCACTGTTGGTTGAAGCTCATGGTCCAGAAATACATTTACTATGTTGGAGTTCAGACAGCAGTTTGGGCCTACAGATGTTCAAGCATGCTTTCAGGTCAGTAATGGATGTCGAATGATGTTGAAAATGTTTATTCGATCCGCATATGGGAAAATACAAAGAGTTTGACTATTTGATCAACTGATCAACCTATTCATCTTTAAAAGCACAAGGATCATATACTACCTGTGAAAGAGGTCAACAAGTGAGTGCAGTCAACTCCAGTTTTCTGGCAAATATCTTGTAGTAGCTTCACTACCGCGTCCCTGTATGCTTAAAAGAAGACAGATCAGTAGTCTCTCTGAACATATTCTGCCGAAATTTCAGTGTTGGTCTTGGAACAATATTAACAAATAAAACTTGATGGAAGTAAATGGACAGCGACCCGACTACCAATAGCTAAAACTACTTGGAGGAGATGCCGCTCCTAAGTTGTCTCAATATAAAGTGATACCGATGCATCTTGGCTTGGTCTAACTCTTGGAATAGTTTCCAATGAGAATGTTCCCATGGATGCAATACGCATCGTTCTTTCTCTGGCCGTCTATTTGGTAGCCTGGTAATACTTACATTAAATGTAGTTTAGTAGGAAGTCCAGACATGTTACTTGCAAATGTTGCAGGACAAGTGGAGGTGCTACGCTTGTTACACTATCTGCCAGAATGATAAGGGATCAAATAAGATTTTCTCACCCTCTCGGATCAAATTCATAGACGCCCAACTGGTAAAGAGCCTGTCAAGAGGTTAAAAAGTGAGAGATTCTGGTCCAGTTTTGTCAGTTTAGCCTCTCGGTCAGTACTGACAGAAAATTGGGTATTTACCTCGGCTAGGAAGTTTTCGACAGCACTTTTTGCAATTGGAGAGGTCATCTGACCGATATAGGCAATTGGACTAAGTAAAACGGCCGATTTAACATAACCAAAAGCTGTTCCCTGGAGAAGGCAGCTAGAGCCATCAAGGTCCCCTGCAAGAAAACACTTCAGTTGCTTATAAATGCTTAAATCTGCACCCTAATGCGGCTTCTAAAACAAAGTCGATTTTGAAATTGAGCAGAACCCACCTGGGAGTGGCCAACATAGTGCAGCTTCTGCGCTGTTTGATCGTACACATAGTTGAACACGGCAGGAAGATCAGAAGACACCAAATTATCCCATGTCCAGTCCCAGTAAGCCTACGAGGAAAAGAATGGACTTTCCATTAAAGAAACATAGGAAGGCGAAAGGGGAGAACCCGGTACTGAAGTGGCAAATGTTCATTACCGGATCGTCAGGACTAAGCGACGTATGTCCAAGGCTATATTTGGTTCCACAGGTGTTAGCGATCCACACATCGAAATTATTATCGGCTAAGAGGAACGCCAGCAATTTGTCCGCCGGCAACAGCAGCCACGTTTTTCCGTCCTATCACCAAAACACATGTTATATCTCTTAGAAAAAAAGGATCTTTTTGGTCAACCTATCTCGTGATAAAATAAATCAACAAGATCCTTACTAAAACGCTATTAGCTGCTAATTTGCCAACCATGAAGACCCCGTGCTGTAAAATCACAGGACCGTAATTTTCAGCAAGCTCAGGATATAACCATCCTATGTCGTTACCTGAAAAATTATGCAACTTACATTGATAATTTTACGTTATGCAGTCACTGCAAATCGGGAATTAAACTGTCGATATGTGATCAAGTATTGGGAGTCAGCAAATTACAGTATGTTCTTCACAGTCAAAGTTTTGTGGATCCACCATTAATTGGCAAACATTATCATCTGCAAGTGCGTCCAAGCTGGACGGGGGCTGCTGACTTTCGAGCGCAGATGCTTTTGTTCTTGCTCCTGTGGCTGACCGACAGAGAAGAGTCAGCAGAAGAATAATCGTCGCTAAAGCATTCGCCATTTTCAACTCCCTTCAGTGCTTAAAAACACACTTGGACGCCAGCCATTGTTTGAGGACAGTCTAGCGATTGTACCATGGAGGCATCTTCAAGAGAAATCTTAGGATCACTCTACATCCCTCGATGATCACTAGGTGTAATCCGTCAAACATGTCGGCCAAAACATGCGAATTACCCAAAAGCTACAGTTTTAAAGGCTTTTTGTTGTCTGATCACCCGAGGCTTAGGATATAGCTCCAAAAGATTCCATAGGAAAGTAAGTCTGTCCCCTCATTTTGCATACGAAAGCGAAGACATTTTTCACATGGCCAAGTTCCTCCAAAAAAACATTGCAAATCAGCATAGACATGTCCGAGAGTTAGCCCATTTGATGCAATCAAACTAGAGCGCCTCAACACCGACGAATCTCCATCGATGGCGTCTCGTAAGGCAGAACTTCCTCATCTGTCCATGTAATGACATCAAGAGTGAGATATTCGCATAGCAACACGAATAAATTCTTTTAGCAAAAGGTGTTTAGATGATCAAAAGATCACATTAGACTAAAGACACCTTAGGAAATGGGACAGGGAAGAGATTTAGGGGCTGCATGTTTTCGTTTCTTTTTTCTGTTTAAGAACATAAATTTTGTTGTTCTAGAAACACTTTTGAAGAAACACTTCTCACTCTTTTTCTTCTTCTTTTTTCTTTGGCCGGTCGCGGCCTCGGCCGCCGTCGAGGGTTAGTGTTGCCGGCCCGGCGAGGCCGAGGCTACCAGCCCCGTCGAAGAAAAAATAAAAAAGAAAGGAAAAAAGGAAAAATAAAATAAAAATATTAAAAAATTAAAAGAAACAAAAAAAGAATATAAATTTACTAAACGTATTTTTATTCATTTTTTATTTCCTAACAAGTTTACCAAACGCACATTTATAGTCAAAAATTGTTCCCCGGAACAAAAACACTTTTTTCTATTTCTATTTTCTGGGATAATTTTTTAACAGAAACGTTACCAAACACGCTCTTAGCTACCGAGGCAATTGTCGTCAAAACCACGTTTCTTGCGAGTACAAAAAGGAGTGTCCAAGTCATCGCACACCAGAGTATCCATGACATAAGAATCTTAAAACTGGCCTGACATATATACTAAACATCGTTCTGATAAAAAAATATGAAAAAAAAAAAGGTTGCTGTGACCTGCAGGAGATTCCTTCACTAGTCAGTGATGAGCTCTAAGCAAAGAAAACAAACTGAAGGATAGAGATCTTGTCTTGTGCCTAATGGCTGGACCTGAAAGCTCTGATTGTTGACAGAGTTGGGTGCCTGTGGGCCTCAGCTCGCATATGGAGTTCTGATGGTAAATCCAAATATCCGAACCATGGTGCAACTCCATGTATACACACTATCGGTGGTCCATATCATGAGAAACGATTCGCCCATTGAGAGATGTCGGGTGTTGGGTTCGGCTGTCTAGATCACGGTTAGCCATCTAGCCCTTCAATCGTAAAACCCGCATGCATTGCACTCCGCCGAATTCGATAGTCCAGATTTTCTCACTATACCGATGAAAGAATGGTTCTCTGAGATAGTCATAAGCGAAACATGAGCAAAAAAATTGTAGTAATTGAATCGCCTTCTTGGCCTGAGTCACATTCGCATCCATGTTACTTATGTTCACAAGAGTTTCAATGGAACTGGCACAATACCTCTCTTTACATGCAACAATTAACACAGTGTTTATCACTCACAATATCAAAAATAATCTCTCCATCTTTCAAAGAAATTTCCGAGTTTCACCATAAGATTCATTAGCTTTGAACATCGACTTATTCTTTCATGGATGCGAATGCCACTTAAACTCAAGGAAATTCTCCATGAATCTCAATGGAAGCCACCAAGTTGGAGATCACATTCTGCACGTCGACGCCATCAACACAAATACTTCAACATGGATTAGGAAATTGTCTCGTTTCTAAACCCGATTTGACATGGTTTGATACAAAAACCTGTCCAAAAAAAATAGATACAAAACCAAGTTGGACTTGCCTTTTCGGAACTTGACTTTTAACACACTTCCATTCGGATTGAATTCCCTTCAAGAGTTCACACTGAAGAAATAGTGCTAAAATTAACAATTTGGATAGGGTTGTCGGATTGTCCTACATTTTCAGTTATCTGAAATGGATGCACCCTTCTCCAAATTTAACCAAACATCCATTGAAATCTTAACATGATAGACATCTGGCCAATTTTCTGGAAAAAATCTCATTCCCGCATGGCCATCACGTCAAAATGCATCAACTAAAGGGAAAAGAAGATTTCACCACATCGCTGACCTACTGCAAAACTTACTTTTCACTTTTAACCTTTTCAATTAAAATTTAATCGGAGATTTCATAAAATGGGCTTTCTAGAGACCCCCCCTGACCAATTCTCGCATGAATTGCTAAAGATCCAATAAGTCCAACATTGATTCCTTCAGACGTGTCGATTGGGCAAATGCGTCCATAGTGACTAGGGTGGATATCTCGTATTCGAAAACTAGCAGTTCGCCCTGTTAATCCTCCAGGGCCCAAATAACTCAATTTTCTCCCATGAACAATTTGTGTCAATGGATTCGTTCGATCCAAAACTTGAGATAATGGGTGTAATCCGAAAAAAGATTCATAAGTGGTTGTTAATGGAGTTGAAGTTACCAAATTCTGAGGAGTCGGTATCAATTTATGCCTAATTGCTCCACATATAGTACCTTGTACGTATGTGGTCTCGAAATCAATTTCCAAAAATTTTCAAAACTCCTCTGCAAAAGCTTTCCTAAATCAAGCACAAGAAAAATGGAAAAGAAAAGTGAAGCCAATAGGTAACATCTCAGCTGACAGCAAACCAAACCAAACAGTAACATGCCCCAGCAAGTCAAGTGAGCAACAGCCACGTAAGGGGTCTCATTGGGCTACTTTTGATTAAAACTTCGTTTCAGTCACTCAGCAGCAGCAGCAGCAGCAGCAGTAGTCACCACCACCCAGACCGATGTACCTTAAAATGGCCTCCCAAAAGAAAAAGTGAAAAAGAGCATTCGGCACAATGGTTCATTATTAGGTTCACCCGCAGGTCAGGGGTTGGATGTGAAAATGTCTCCAAACCCGACAGTAAAAAGCGAATGCCCAGTACAAAGTAAAACCCCTCATCTCTTCTCTTTACCCTCCTCCTCCTCCTCCCTCCTCCCTTCTTTGTTTTGAGAGAATCCTAGGGTTAAAAAAAAAGCAAGGTACCCTGTTAATTACTCTCTTGATATCCGACCTGACCCTTGACAGACATACAGACTGTCAAAGATAAGACCAGATTCCACTCTCCCCACCTACTTCCTCCATGCCCAACACATCATCAAACAGAGGAATGATTTTACCACCCAACGAACGCCAACGCCCCACACGTAAAAAGTCAGATGGAAAAAGCTTCTAAACGCAAGCTTTGAACGACTAAAATGGGACGGGTCTACGGCCCCAAGTTGTTCGTATTTATTGAACGGCTGAAATCTGTTGCATTTTCATTCAATAACGAATACTAAAAGGGCATAAGCATGAAATCACTCGGTAAAATGTGCAGAGGATTTCAAAAATTGCCCAAAAGCTTTACTTTCCCCCCGCCAGAATTCTCCGTTCTCCCCCCGGTATTGTGTTTTAAAGAGCAAAAGAGCAAAAGAGAAAAGAAGCAAAATCATGCCCTTTTGCTTGAGCAATACATAGCTGCAGCTAGAGTAAATAAAAGAAAAGGTTAGGGAAGGGTGCAGTGCCTCGGAATGCGGGGCCTCTGATGCAAATCCCAGGCTTTGCAAGAATCCCCATTAAGCCCCCTTCCCCATGCGCATTCAATGCCTCTTATCGACAAACCCTACCTCCACCACTCATCACCACCGTCCTCACAAAAGCCCTCCCCTCCATTCTCAACCATCTCCATCGACTTCTGGGCATATGTCCCCTTCACATTCTAAGGTCATAAGACACGCTCATGTCCACCAGAACCTCACTTGCTATACAATGTAGGCTAATGGGTCAATATGCTCAAAGCAAAATGACTGTCCTTTGCCCTTGAACAAGCAAGTTCCTGACTTTGAATCCTAACTTATCTTCTGTCCATATGTATGACCCAACGTGCAGTGCACAGTGACCCCCCAAAAATCAAGTCTTGTTTCGTGCAAGGTCCCAAAGCAATAAGCGGAGAAACAATGGCAACCCGAGAAAAAAAAAAAAAACCCAGAGAGGGAGAGACCAATGCAGAACAGAAGAAAGAAAGAGGGGACCGCATTGAGTCACAAGGATTATTCTTAGCCAAAAAGGAGATGACATTTTTGTACACGCAGATCAGCAAGATCTGATTAGCAGATACATAAATCTTCTATCCGAAAGCCCATCAAGTTTCATGGACAAAAGCATATAATCTACAGGAGATCTAAAAAATACGTAGATTATCTCTGGAGAAAAAAAGAAAAGAAAACAAGATTGCCCGAATCTCTCCACTTTCTCTTTATCATTCTTCCCGGAACGCGATACAAGATTTAGAGGTCGTAAAGTGATGGAAATACCCCCAAAAAAGAAAGAAAGAGAAAACTTGATATCAAATCCTGGTCGTACAATGGATCAGAGGCGCAGGGCAGTGGCGCGAAGCTCCTCACCGTCGAGATCCGCGTCCTCCAGCGGCGGAGGCAGGTTCAGATCGAACGGCAACGCTCTCCGGAAGCACGAGGGCGCCAGCACGCAGCAGTCGTCCACGTCGTCGATCACCGACGACGACGAGTCGCAGTCGCTCCGGCAGTCCTCCGGCGGGGCCCTGGGGACGGCCACGACCCTGGGGACCGCCGGTGCCGGCTGCGAGACCCGGGGACCACTGTACGACTCCACCGTGCTGCTCAGGCTGCTGCTGGTCGGCCGATTGACGTGGAATTCCTCCGCGGGCGGACCGCGGCGCCGCCGGGCGCGGGGCCGGGGCCGCGGGCGGGGCCTGGGGAGGAGCGCCGCCGCCGGGGACGGCGCGGCCTGGGGCAAGCCGGTGAGCGGGTCGAGGGGGAAGTTGGTCTTGGCCTTGGGCCCGCGGAGAGAGAGGGCGGCGTCGTCGTAGGCGCGGGCGGCGTCCTCGGCGGAGTCGAAGGTGCCGAGCCAGATTCGGGCCTTCTTCCACGGGTCCCGGATCTCGGCGGCGAACCTGCCCCAGGGCCGCCTCCGGACGCCGCGGAACCGGTGCTCCCGCTGGGCGGAGTCTGGGAAATTCTGGGTCGTCGGGATCGGATCTGCGGCCGTCGCGGCGGGTCCGGTCTCGGGCATGGATGAGACAGGCGGCGAAGGACCAAGAAGCGACCTTTTCCCCCCCTTTCCTCCCCTTTTCCCCCTCGGGGAAGGATTCAGGAGCAGACGGCGGAGGACGAACGGATGTGGGAGGCCCCCCGGAAAAGGTCCCGCCGGCGAAAATCTCGACCGCCGCCGCCTTCGATGGAGGGTTTAGTTTCTGGGTCGCTCCATCTCTGCGCGCCTATGGAGTTTTTTCTTCTTCTTCTTCTCCTTCTTCTTGCGTTCTGTTCTTGTCGTTGATCCTCGCCTGCTTTATTATTCCGCCCCTCTCTTTTTTTTTTTTTTTTTTATATATTTATTCCCGCAGAGACGATTATTAAAAAAAGAAAAGAAAAGAAAAGGGGCGAAATCATCCGCCGCGCGAAAAGACGGTTGTGCCATCGTCTTTTCGCCATTCTCGAGCTGCTCGAGTCAGGGATGAGGCGAAATTCCCCGCATTTATTTTTCGAAATTTTCTCGCCATTGGTTCTCGAGTCATCGATGAGCGGATGAAAAAGCGTAAATATTTTTCGACCAAAAAAAAAAAGAAAAAGCGTAAATATTCAGCGGCGCGAAAAGACGATTATGCCATCGATGAGGTGGAATTCCCCAATTTATTTTATTTGTTTCTATGATCCAATTAATCTCATAGAGGAATAAAATATTCCTCGTTCTTCCAAGGCGCCTAAGAAATGTCGAAATCTCTCTATGCAAAACTAGCTCTCTTCTCTTGACAGCTCTCGTTTTTTTTAATATTGATTTTAGTTTCGTTTTTCATTTCCGAAAATTAAATTAGCTCATTTTTTGGGGGGCGATTAATTAATAATTCAAAAAATAGCTATTTATTGCGAGCAATGTATTATGTGGTCCTTTCTGTTAAATAATTGTTGCTTCTGATTCCCGCCTTCCTCCTGCCTCTTGCGTCTTGGCAATTCTATCGATTTAAAAGCATGCTGCAGCCCCCGGGACTAGCAACCTTTTACAAATACAATTTCTTTTTTGGCACAACTCCCTAGAACAAATATGTTAAATCGACCTAGATTTTAACACATTTCTTTCTATTAAAAGAAATCAACTTTAGGTCGAATTTCATATCTGACCTCCTCATTAATTTATCATCCTGAGTCACTATTGATGGGCCGACATGCCATTGACACATTAACACGTTTACAATAAATTCATGTCATTGCCTCTACTGATATGGAAAATCATAGCAACTAAAGCTTCATTCTTATGGTTAGGGCTCGGAATCTTTAGTTCGTTTAATAGAGGTTGGTGCTCGATTGTGCACTATTACACACATACTCGTGATCAATCTGCATTCCTAATATGTACTCTCTCACACCTGAACTTGCGCTCGATTGCTTGAAGGAAGTGGTTTCAATTTGGGAATCTATTCCTCCTCCTCATTCGAGTTAGTTCGGTCAATTAGAATTGAGCAACTCATCATACTCAATTTGTTCTGCAACATTATAATTCCAGAGCGATCGATTGGTGCTCTTTCAAGGAATTGGGCCATTCTTTTTGCTGCCCCCTTGAATGATAATAGGCATCTCTTGAAAAGTAGCAAGTAGATATCAATAAAAATATGAGAAAACAAAACTACCGTTGGAACGACCTCATAATTTTAGAGTTCAATTAAGGCATTTTCGTATCTCTCAATAGCTAAAACAAAATTTCAATTTGGGGCAGCGGGACATTGAAAAAAACGGCCGAACCAGGCGACTTTCTCTTGCACTTTTCCTTAATCATCATACCAGAGGTGCATTCCACAATGCGAAGCCCTCAATGCAAACGTAACAACACCAAGAATTCTCCACCACATAAAAATTTCCTCGATTCAACGTCATCTTTGTTGCTAGCTTATCAACCTTGCAATGAGGCTCCCAAAGTCTATAGTATTTATGTTGTGCTTATACTTAGGGTGTCAATGATTCGGTTCAATTTGTATTTGGTTTGATTCAGTTCAAAGTTTTTTCTAACGGTTCGGTTTGATTTGGTTTGTTTTTTCGGTTTTTGGTTTTCAGCTTTTGGTTTTCGTTTTTTTTTTTCTATTCAACTCAAAATAATCAAAATTCAATATGTTACTGCACTTCGAGCTTAAAGAATTTTGCAATTAATTTAGATTATATACATCATTCCCTTTTTTAAGCATTGGCTAAGGAATGATATCCAATTTAAACAAATGCTTAACATAATTACTCTCGATGATTCTCTAAGAGACAATTCTATCGTTCAATTGAAAAAAAGAAAGAATTTTTCCAGTACTAATAAATTACTCAAAAAGTTTATAAGTGTCAAAAAAACTATCGAGAAAATTGAAGCGTAGGAAGTCCGACGTGGCTTCCATGTGGAATATTTGGCTACATGCCACGTGCCATTTCCAATCGTGTAATTCCCTCAAAGATGAGCTTGAGACTTGATTGAGGCTTTTTTGAAACCTTAAATTATCATTTGACAAAAATAAAAGCTTAAGCTCCCAATCAATCAATAGCTGAAACGTTCGGTCTTGTTTCTACATTATAAAATTGGTAATTTGAAAGATAATTTCATAACAGTTAGTAAGTTTTCTTTTAGTAATTTAGATTTCATTCACAACAAATCACAAAGCAAGCCAAGCAAATGTGCTACAAGCTCAATAAAATTATCAAACTAAGAGACCCAATTATCAATTCTGCGGTTGCAATCCAAATATTATGCCTTTTTATGGATACCTTTATTTGAAAATTGAAAAAATGCAAATCTTATCTCTATTCCTCGCACTCCAAAAGAGGAGTTAAGGAAGAGTTAACAACAACAGAGGAGTTAACAACTATTCCTTGCACTCCAATTATAGTAAAGAACTCCAATTATAGTAAAAGAAAAATACGCTAAGAGAACTTAAACAACAAATGGGGAGTGCCTTTCCTCTAAAACGTAAGTTATACTTATGTGCGCCAAAAAAAAAATGTTTATTTTTGTGCGCTTACAACGTTATCACAAGCATCAGTGTTCAAAAAGAGGGCGGCTGCCGGCGATGACCTGGTTGGAACATAGACTGAGCAGGGTAGATTTGGAATAATGCCAATTAATTAATTTAATCTGATATTGCTTCTTCCTTTTTTTCCGCCTTGGAGATTATAATAATATTAGGGGTTAAGTTAATTTAGCTTCAACAGTCGCTTTCCACTATCTGTCTATTTTTGAAAGCAATTGAAATTTTATTGATTTGCCCGTTTTGTTTCGCTTCAATATCTCAAATTTCTTTTCTATGCGTCCGTCGATATCAGAATGAAGGTCCCATCTTTTATGTTTCACATCGGGAGCCTCTCTCTCTCTCTCTCTCTCTCTCTCTCAATATAGCAAGTGTACATTAAATATTAAGTTTATGTATAGTTGGACCAAAACCTAATAATTTTTCCTTAGGTGTATGAGGAATTGTATATTTATGAAATAGAGTTGGTATTATAAGACGGTAATAGTGATAGCTTGAAAGTTATTGGGGAATTGCATGATTTTGTCGAGATAGTGCAAATAAAGAAGGGAACCCTCTTAGTTCGTGTCATTCCTCATTGTTGCGATTTGATCATGGACATATGGTTCCTTTCAATGGATTCGCTAAGACCTATCAAACAGGTGGATCGAAAATAATCTGACTCAAATTGATCAATTTTCATGCAATACATATCTAGCAACCCATATTAGGGTCGATTTATAATGCTAAAGTACTTCCATATTTAGATCAATTTAGGGAAAACTTATTCCTTAAGATTTTTTATTTAAAAAAAAAAGACTATTACTAAAAGACTTCCATACAAATACAAATCTAAAGAACTATTTTTATAACTTTAAAGAAAATAAAAATTGATTTTTTTCATTTTCCTTTTCTTCTAAGTCTTGCGAGAGCCGACCCTAAACCAATTCTTGCCAATCCCAGGAGAAGGCTAACCGACCCTTGCTAATAGATTTAGGCAAGGGTGGGGCCCTCACCAATGAGCGGTGAGGGTCGTCGATCTCGCCTATGGGGAATGAGGGTCGATTGGCCCTTGCCAAACTTTGGAAAAAAAGGAAATGAAAAAATAATAAGAAAAAGTGGAAAAAATATAAAAATTGGCCTGACATCTCTTTAGCGAAAGGCCCGAACTCCATTTAATATGTGTTGGCAATGAGTTTTTTTTTCTATTTTTTTATATAGGTTAGAAATCTATAAGTTATCTACCCATTTAAACTCATTAAATTGTCAAGCAACCCGTTTACAACTCATTAAAGCCTGCATTTATAACTTAAGGCAACCCATTTATGATTAATCTTTCCGAATATGGGTTAAGATATAGGTTGTAGACCATTTTGCCACCTCTAGTTTTGTTATGCTCTCTCAAAGCTCGAAGCGCAATCGTAAAAGATCAAGCCAATCAAATCACAAATAATATGTGATGAATTAAACTTTGTTAGAATTTACAAGATACATACATGCTACGGATATAACAAAGATCCTCTTTTTAAACTTGGCAATGGCACTTAAGTGGAAAATTGTCCAAAAAATCCTCAACTCGTTGTGCTATAGCCAATTTAGCCTAAAATTTTCAATCTTGCTAATTTAACCCTAAACCTTTCAATTATGCAAATTTAATCATTTACATTTTAATGATTTGGAATTAAGTCCTAAAACCTTTTAACAACTTACTATTTTAGTCATAAACCTTTCAATAATGTCAATTTAATTATAAACATTTTGATAACTTGTCAATTTAGTTATTTTGGCTAATTTTGGCCATATATTGCTGACGTGGGCATTCACTAACAGTTAGCCATTGTATATGGCACAGTTAGTACTGACGTGAACAATTTTTATATTTTTTTAAAAATTCATTTGTCCCTTTTCCTTCACTTTGGCCTATGCCCATCGATGAGGGTTGAACCCTCCCTTGCTCTGGCAAGTGAGGCAGGCCCTCATTAAATCTTGCAAGGCTAGCCATCACCCAAGACATGAGGGTCAAGCCATTGCCAGAGATCTAGGGAGGGCCATGGCACTCTCGTCAGCCCTTGCCTGTGGCCGTTTGTCAACCTTGGCCAAATATCAGCCACAAGTCAAAGGGAAATTGGGCCATTCTTTTGCTACCTTGTGAATGATAGTAGGAACCTCTCGAAAATAGCAAGTGCATATCAATAAAAACAAGGGAAAAATATATTACCATCGAAATGGCTTCATAATTTTAGAGTCCAACTAAGTTATTGTCATATCTCTCAATGGTTAAAGCAAATTTTCAATTTTGCCGGTGGGACATTGAAAAAACGGCCAAACCAAAAGACCTCCCATGCTTTTCCTAAATCATCACACCAGAGTTGCATTCCACAATGTGAAGCCCTCAATGCGAAGGCCAAGAATTCTCCGCCACATAAAAATTTCCTCGATTCAACATCATCTTTGTTGCCAGCTTATCAACCTTGCAACGAGGCTCCTGAAAGTTTATAATATTTTCGTTATACTTATAGTTATGCGCGCCAAAAAAGAAATTATATTTTTATTTTTCACGCACTTACAAAGTTATTACAAGCATTTATGTAATCGACGCTATGGCCAAAGCAATAGCTTAATGAATCGTTCAAAAAGAGGGCGGCTGCCGGCAATGACCGGATCGGAACACAGAATGGGCAGGGCAGACTTGGAATAATGCCAATGCTTATTGCTTCAATTAATTTATCCTCTATTGCTTATTTTTTCCCCTTGGAGATTGTGATAATATTAGGGGTCAAGTTAATTTAGCTTCAACAGTCGCTTTCCGACAGCTCTTTATGGAGTGCTCCAGCCTTCTGACCACACAACATGACGTGTCCCTATCCCATTGCCCTCCGAAATTCAATCAAGCTACAAATTGGGTAGCTAAAGCCCATCGGAATGAGACACTCCTCGCTAATTGGCTTTCCAATTCCCCCAATCCCTTTGGGACCTTTAGTTTTGAGTCTTGCTATCGTTGTTCGCTATATATAGCCGTTGACTGAATAGAATGACTTGACCATTTCGACAAAAATAAAAGCAATTGGAATTTTATTAATTTGCCCGTTTTGCCTTGCTTCGATATCTCTAATTTTTTTTCTATGCGTCCGTCGATATCAGAATGAAGGTCCCATTTTTTTTTATATATTTCACACCAGGAGCCTCTCATTCTCTATAGAACAATATACCAACTATGCACTAAAAATAAATTTATGAATAGTTGGACCCAAAAAACCTATGAATTTTGCCTTAGGTGTGTGAGGAAATGTATATTTACAAGATCAACTCACTTTTATAACATGATAATAACGATCGCACGAAAGTTATTGAGGGATCGCATGATTTTGTTGGGACAATACAAATAGAGAAATGAACTCTCTTGGTTCGTGTCGTGCCTCGTTGTTGCGATTTGAGTAGGGACATATGGTTACTTTAGATGGCTTTGCCTTGCTCGCTCAAAGCTCGAGCGCGGTTTTAAGAGGTTAGACAAATCGAATGATAAATGTTATGTGATAAATTAAATGTTGTTGGATTTTGTGAGATATAGGCACCACGATTGCAAGCAGGCCACGAAAATAATAAGTACCTCCATTTTAAAATCGTGATTTAATCATTCCAATCAATTTTGACTGAAAATCATTGACTATAGCGTTCATTGGTGACTAGCTATCTTACATGGCATGAATGGCGCTAATATGAACAAATTTTGCATTTTTTAAAAAAGAAAAGCTTTTTTTTTTTTCACTTTGACCTATGGCCGTGGCTGGTGATCGATTATAGATAAGGGTCGAACCCTTGCCAAAGGCCATGAGGGTTGTTGAGCCCTCGCTAGATTCAACGAGGGCTGCAACGTCCTCATTGACCCTTGCTCGTGGCTAGTGGTTGGCCATGGCTGAATATCAGCAATAGGCCAAAGGGAGAGAAAAGGGAAAAAAAATGCAAATTTTGTTCACATCAATGACGGTCACGTCACCTAAATAGGCCGATGACTGGTCAATGTCCACGTTGGCGATTTTTGACCAAAATTGGTTAGAATGACTAAATTGACAAGTTATCAAAATGTTTAACACTAAATTGGTGTAGTTAAAAAAATTTAGAATTAATTGACACAATTGAAAGACATATAATTGAATTGACTGCCGTACATTATGTATATGATTTTTTGGATAATTATCCTGAACTTAGGCTATGTTTTTCATGGAAAGAAGGCTAACATTTTGGGAGAAAAACATTAGGAGTGCGAAAACTTTTGTATAGTGCTCACTTAAGTGCCAAAACTTTTTTTTTGCTCACTTGAATGTCACAAATTTAAAAAATCGCTTATTTACGTGTCAATTCCAATTTGTTTTGTTTGGAAATTTGACATTAATGCTCATTGTCCAAACTGTACTGATCGTTCGACGTGCGAGTTGTCCGATGTGGCTTTGTTGGTGTGAAGTGGACAATTTTTTAATATTTATTATTATTATTATTATTATTATTATTTTTTGAATTTTTTTTTTGGCTTTCTTTTCTTTAGGGTTGGCGAGGGTCACTGGCGACACTGGTTGATTGCTAAACTCTTGCCCTTAGTTGTGAAGGCCCTAGGTGAGTCTGCAAGGGCCCTCGCTGGCTTTGGGTGGTTGCAAGCAATGCTGCCTCACTTAGGGTCGATGAGGTCATGATGCCCTTGCCCATGGTCTCCACGGCCAAATCTAGGCAAGAGTCGCCTCACCCCTGCGGCGAAGGCCATGGGTGAGGGCGTTGCAACTTTGTCAGCGGAAGGTGATGCCGCCCAATTTTAGCGAGGCTGTGAAGGCCCTTACTCACTTTGAGTAGTGTCGCCCATGATTGCCCAGAGTTGGCCGGCCTCGCTAGCAATTGGCAAGGCTGTGTAGTGCCTTTGCGGCCAAGGGTGCCAAGGGTGAGAGTTTTACGCAACCTTTGTAGCCCTAAAGAAAAAAAGTCATAAAAAAGCAAAATAAAAATAAAATAAAAAAATTCAAAAAAATTCCAGATAGAATGTTTGGCCGGAAGTAGTATTTATGTGGGCGTTTTACTCTAATGTGGTGCTCAAGTGAGCGAAATTTTTTTTAGTATTAAAATGAATAACATACGGAAGTTTTGATACTTGTAATATTTTTTTTCCATAACATTTTTGATATCTCTCCATCCCTCTCTCCCCCTCTCTCCGTGGGATCCGAGAGCGATGAAGATGGAAGCGGAATTAGCTTGTGGCAGAAAGGGCAAATGTAAACGCGCCTCGTTGGAGCAAATGAAAACGGGGGCGTCCACACCTTGCCCCCCGAGGGGATCGGCCTTTCCGACCACGAAAGAACAACGTGCTGAACTTGGGGAATTTGGGGGGCCCACATGGGGGCGTCCCTTCTCTCTCGCTCGCTTTCCGCCGTCCGGGCTGATTCCATTCGATTCGCCCGTGTTCCCAATTGCCGTGTTCATGGCTTTGGCCCCAGGACTGAACCCCATCCGCATTCCCCGACCTCCTCCTCCTTTCCTTTTTCCTTTTCTCTTTATAGAATTTCGCGATGTACATTAGATTTCACTAAAGTTCCTTTCCCAAATTCCCTTCTACACGAGAACATATCCGGTGGTTTCACACTGTCACATTAGCAACTGATGTAGCGCGCATCTTTTTCTTTGTATCCACTTAAAAATTTACATGTATCTTGGATAAAATTAATTTAAATTGATTTAAAATTGTCCTGTCTGTCTGGCTTCGTCTTCCTTATTCGTCCAAAGCACTCACCTCAGACGAGCCGCCATGGCTGGTAATGGTGAGGTGGCTCTCCAAATTTGGCCGCCCATGGCCATCGGCATCGCTCGCGAACCTTGCTCTGCCATGGCCGGTGACATTGCTGGCTCTTTAGATCTGGCCGTCCATGGTCGTCCGCGTCGCTCATCCCCGGATGCTGTTGGCTCTCCAGATTTGGCCACCGCTCAAAAAGATATTTCTTTTTCTTTTTGTTACACGCCATTCTACTTTTCCTTTTTTCTTATTTTTGTCTCTATCCATGGCGGTTCGCAACCTTTAATGCCCTAGACACGCGGCCTCCATTGCCATCGAGCCTTCTATATATGGAGGTGATAGCCTTCTATGGTTGCCAAGGTTATCGGTGTGACCAAGATCTCGTCAGCCATGGAGGAGCCACCGAGCTCGAACTGTTTTAAGGGGGATGATGTCTGTCGTGAAGTCGAGCTCGACCAAATCTAGAGGTGGCCATAGATGAGCTTGAATCAGGTGAAGATAGACTAGATAGCTTAAAGGCCACGACTCAGCTAGATTTGGAGGCCCGACCTTTGGGGCAGCGGTGTTCATGGGTGGCCGATGCCTAGTCTAATGTCCATGGTCGGCAGAGCAAGAAGAATTTTTTTCTTTTTTAATTTCACGTCAATAGACACTTGTAATATGACTGGATGCGAGGAAAAAATGTCTACCATATAGTATAATAGTTGATGTGGTGCTTTGAAATTATTGAATATTTTTTCCTTCTATATATTAAACCAAAAATCACCCTTCGTCTCGCTTTCTCCATTTCCTTCTGTATTGCCCCACTTTACAATCAAAAAGGGAATTTATTCGAAAATTACCTCCGTATTATAAGATAAAACAACGAAAAAAAATAAAATAATTAGCGCATTCCTTTGGATTCTCCGTTTCATCCGCCGTGTGGACTAGGACATTATCTTTTTATAATCTTGAGGCACAAACATAAAGATCTGACTACTTGGATAAAGCACCTTGCAATACTCGTAAATAGAAGGGCATTACTTAAACTCACTAATTTGCCTTTTTGGCATCCTAGGCTTGAGCAAGCCTCCAATCCTGTTTTGTCAATGAATAATTTCGAGGCATATGATAATGTTTATTATAAAACGTACAACTATTATTTAGAAAAATCGGTCGACTTCATTATTACTATTCATGTAATTTATAAAACGTGTGCCCTTGAGATCTTTTTGGGTTAATCAATATAAGAAAACTTCATAATTTGCAAGCGTTAGCATTTTCTATAGAAATCAGTAATCAAAACATAGCCAACTTCGATATTTGGTAGAGGTTACCTTTTCTTTTGTGTTAATATCTCATAATCTAATTTCAGATGATAGAAAGCAAACTCAATTAATAACAATTGAAATTTCATAAAAATGTACTTCACTCATGGTCAAGCAGATAATATAAAAGGCACTTCTTATTAATTGACGCGTGAAACCATAAAAGCATTACATAACTCAATTGCCTTTCTTTAAACATAAAAAAGAAAAAATTTCAAACTTTATTGCGATGAATACCTTGAGAGCATGAATCTGCATAGGCTGTAACCTTCTTCACATCAACTCCAGCTTTCCTGGTGTCTAAATGAATTCAAATATGAAACAAGATATTAAAAAATTATTCACATCAAAATTAGAGATGAATTTTTTTTAACAAGAGTACATATATCAAAATCCAAGGAAATGAAACAAATTAGTACGCAACTCGTCTCACATTTAAAATTTATCAATGGAAAACTAAGAAAGAAAAAAAGATCATACAATAATTTTCTTGGGCAGAAGTACAACCTAAGTGCCAAAACTTGGCATGAGGAGACAAAGTGCCAAAAGTTAGGAAATGTATACTTAAGTGCCACTTTCTTTGAAAAATGAGACACTTAATTGCCACATTCGGTGAACCTTGCCAAAAATCCTACGTGGCAATATTTTATTATTTTTGCTTGCTTACGTGGCTCGCCGGAGAGCTGACTTGGCTCTAACTCACCCGAAATGACGTCGTTTCCATAGTTGGCTAAAATAATTAATATAAAAATTAATTAAATTAAATTTATTTAAAATATTTAAAAAAATTAAAAAAAGGGGGGGGGGGTTGAAGGGAGGCGACTGAGGGTTGAGCCCTCGTCGCCGCCGCCAAGAAGGGTTGGCGACGAGGGGAGGTCGGCCGGGGTCGCCGGTTCTTGGTCAACCGGCAGCAAGGGTCGTGACCCTCGCCTAGATTGTTGGCCCTTGGCCAACCTGTGGCGAGGCCATGCGCCTTGCTGGATCTGGGGCAAAGGTCGATGGCCCTCGCTCGGCCAGGCCAAGGGTTGCCGACCCTCGCCGGATTTGGGTGAGGGCCGCCGACCCTCATCTTAGATTTGGGCGAGAGCTCGCGAGCCCTCACTGCCGGTCGGTTGGCATCACCGACCCTTGGCCAGGGCTCGGTGACCCTGGCCGACGCTCCCCCCATCGTCACTAACTCTTCCCGACGACGGTGGGGAGGCGACAAGGGCTTGCGGGCCCTTGTTGCCGGTCGGCTAGGGGCTGGCGACCCCAACTGACCCTCCCCCCTCTGTCGTCGACCCTTCTCGGCGGT
Source organism: Eucalyptus cladocalyx (assembly GCA_017140615.1). NCBI lineage: Eukaryota > Viridiplantae > Streptophyta > Magnoliopsida > Myrtales > Myrtaceae > Eucalyptus > Eucalyptus cladocalyx. Next base: position 28,074,958 of record CM029516.1, read on the forward strand.
GAGGGCTTGCGAGCTCTTGTCGGATCTTTTGACACTTAAGTATACATTTTTAAACTTTTGGTACTTAAGTGTCCCTCCGTGCCAAGTTTTGGCACTCTAGATGTCCGTACTTCAATTTTCTTGATTTTAAAAGGTAAAGTCATATCTTTGATCTCACTGCGATATTACCTGTTTGGTCATCGAGGCAAGTAGACAACAAACAACCGATATTGTAGTGATCTAATGTCGTGAAGGTCAAGGACTTTCTAGAATGATTAAGGAGGCAATTCAAAATGCATAGAAGTTTTACAAGGCTTAAAGTACAAAACACTAAACACTTCAATTATGCCCTAAATTAAGCTTGGCATTGACACCGATGGGTGACAACTTTGAGTCCACACTGTTGGATGACCACAATATTAGAGCCGCCACAAGTATCATCGACTCCATTCTTTTGGATGTTGTTACCACCTCGGCCATTCCCACCTAAGCAATTCTTAGCCCCTCTTAAAGAGTATTGAAGAATTTATGACTTGGTGCAGTGATGTATTGAGTAGATCTAATATAGAACCTTTATATACTAAGAGATTCATTCAAGTTGCTGAATGACTTGATAACAAAAAAGTTCCATTGAGGAAAAAGATTACACTTCTTATTTAATGAGGATACACTCGACATATTATTTAGTCCAATGATATAGAATTATTAGTTGATGTGATTTCTTTCTTTTACTAAATTTTAGGTCCATAAATTGGCATTTGTTGTGAGAATTTCTTTTTATACACGGGTATTGGTCAAATTTAATCTCATTGACAAGTTTTTTTTTCCAAGGGGCCCTGATCTTCTAGATAAATTCAATTTAATCATTGACAAATCATTTGATTCTAGTCGCCACTGGAGTTCCTTGGGGAAGTCTTCCAAGCAAATAGAGAAAGGTTTTTTTGTTCTTTTTTTACTTCGAAGTCTTTGACACATCATGTTATCCTCTGAACACTATATTATCTGTAATGTTGACACTTGATTTTTAGTCGATGCATCAATAAATAAAATGTCAAGATTAGGGTTTCCAATAGTAATAGAACCATTTTTTCAAAAGAAAAAGTGTCATTTTTTATTTATTTTTCATTGGCCCATAAAGGTGATTTCTTAATCATTTTTATTAAAAAGTCAAAAGTTAACTTTTGGGTTGACTTTTTTAGTTAACCTTTTGAACAAAAAGTCAACCTTAAGTCAAAATTTAATTTTTTGCACAAAAAGTTCCTAAATAGTCTCAATTTCATTTTGGCCAAAAAATATTTTGAAAAAAATTGAAGTTTTGACTATAAATCGACCTTTTAGTGATTAGTAACTAAAGGACCAAAAAAAAAAAAAAAATTGAAAAATGTAAAAAATACACACAACGCTTTAATTAAGTTTCAATTTTATTTTGGTCTAAAAAATTTCTCAAAAATCGATTAAGAATCTATTTTTCAGAATTTTTCGAATTTAGGTTCAGAATCAGCAAAAAAAAAAAAAAAAAACTTTATTTCTAGTCATATTTTAGCTTAGCTTCTTTTAAAATATTTGATTTGGAGGTCATTTTTAGTTCATTTGTGCGACCATTATTTTTGATTTGGCATGTTGCGGCGAAAAATTTCCATTTTTAGCCCTAATAAGGGGTTTCGATCAATTCTTCATGATCGACATGACTGCACCCCTAATCAACTTGTTTTCCTAATATCAATCCAAATCCAGGGTTAATTTTTGCAAATTCAAATGGAACTTCTCAATTTAACAAACTTGGCACATCCAAAAGCTGCGAAATAGGGTTAATATGTTCTAATTGAGATGATTTAACTTAACCCATTCTAGACTAAGGTTTAATTTGATGAATTGAAATTCAATTTGAACATTGAATTTCGATTTGAACATTGAATTTCAATTTCATTTTGATGTCTAGTTCGTGTCCTCATATCAATGTCCATTTGCATGCGTTAAGCCACATTGAGTGCAATTAATTGAACCAATTGATATGTTGTTATATTAATTGCATTTTATTTCAATCAATTTGGTAATTGGGCATGGCAACTGCAGAAATTGCACTAATTGTCTGGAAAGTCCAAATTTACGTGCCCATTAAATCCATGCATAAATTTTATTATTTTTGAGATAATTAGACCAATTTAATCCATCAAGATGTGGTTAAAAGGTTTTGATTGGTTTAATTTGGAAGAATTTGGATTATTTCTTTTCAATTTAGCCCATCTATCTTTTAATTGACAGAAATCCTTTACAAGTAGGTCCTCTTAATTGCATATGATTCTAGCCAAAACCAACTAAACCGATTGAAACCGATTCAGACTAATCCGAACAGCCATTTTCTCGTGGCGTTTCGGCGGCCGGTGACCCTTCTCAGGTGGCCCAGCCCACGGTCAACCTTCCCATGCCTTCGGTTCACTAAAATGACCAAATTGCTCTTTCGAGGCAAAATGACCAAAATGCCTGTGAGCCTTTTTTAAAGTTAGAAAAAGATATGATCTTCACCGTTCATTTGAGAATTCATCTAGACCATTAGATGTGCCATGTCATTTAGCCCATGTGATTGAAAATTTCAACTAATCACAAACTTCTTTAATCCCTAAGCATCTTTGATCTTTTCCTATGAGATTGAATCCCAACCATCGATCTAATCAATGGTTGAGATTCAATTTAGACTAGACTGTATAAGCATTTTCCCTCCATTTTTCAAAGGAGGAGGCCATTTTTGTAGATTTGAAATCTCTCCCTTGTGCGTGCCCAAGGGAGTCAGAGCTTTGCTTGGCCATTCACCAACTGATTGACGATCCCGTTGGCGATGCCAACCTCTGCCAATCCTTCCTTAATCTAGTCGCAAAGTTCGTTGGCAGTCATTCTCACTGGAGCTCGTTGACAGAGCTCATCTTCTCTCGGGCCAAGAGATCAATTCCAGCACCAATGAGAAGATCTGACAGTTCCTAAGCCTTAGACGGCGGTTTGGCGATCCTTTTCGGTGATTCGATCACCCCGACTTATGATTTATAGTCCTAGGCTTGAGCAGGCCACTTGTTCCATTGATCACCTTCTACTTATGACTTACTAAATTCCGTCAATGAGTGATTTCGAGACATCCATTAAATTTTCAAATAGCCAACATTATAAACTATACATTTGTACTGGATAATCAAGATAAGAAAATACCCTAATACGTAAACACTAGCAACTTTCTGCAAAATCGGTAATCAAAACTTGAATATCCATGACTCTCTCTATTCCTAGCCACCTTTTGACTGCTTGGCTTGGTGTTTGCTTTGGCTTTCTCCTTCTCACTGGCGCTGCACAATTCTTGGAACGATTCGTGTTGTCTGGTGCCAACGTGATTTTGATTGAAGATACGACACATTGATCTAGCATTTATCTACAGAACACATGCTGCTGATAAATAAATTTATTCTCTCAGGGCAAGAAATCTGTCTGTCGCCACGTTTAAATAGATTGATGAGGGATGCAATTTCTCGGACATTGGACGAGCCATGGAGAGAGTAGCACGACATAGGCTAGGAGCGCCCTTGAATCTTCAATTCCTGTCCCGACACGGCCCCACCCCCCCCCAAAAAAAAGGGCAACTTCCTCGTACGCTTTAGAGACAAGTTGGCCCGAAAAGGAGTTCCCCGTCGGGCTAACGAATCGGATGACTTTGCTTTTCGGGCCGAACGTGCAGTCGGGCTTATTGCCAAAAAGCTTGGGCTTTTTAATTTGGTTCGGGCCGGCAGCGGTCAAAAATCGACTGAGGCCTAAATCAATAATATTACATTGTATCGAAGTTATTATACCGTCATTTCGCCGTCGAGCCACCGAAAAAAAATTAAGAGTTTCTATTTTGAAATTAAGACTAAATATATACTGCCCACGCGCAGAAAAGAGTTTCTATTTTGAAAATTAGATATTTTCTTGTTTGAGATTGTCATATTGGAACAATGGTCGTCCGCCCTATTAAATTTTACACTTATGGTTCGTTATTCTATCGATTTTTTATTTTTTATTTTTGGACAAATATTTGCATTACGTATTACAATTTCTCCGTCAAGCTTGGAAAGCTCTTAGTTTTTTGCTCAATTTTTATATATTTATTTTTGTGAGACTATGCATATGTAGATATCACAACTTTTGAAAATTATAAACTACTCGTACTATCCATCTACAACATGGATTTTACTATTTCTTAAGTCAAATTAATGAGCCGAAGTGTATCATTATGACCGCAAAGTATTAGTTACATTGTATTTAGCGTTATTTGATTCGGTAAATTATAAATGTCACGTTCCTTAAATACATATGATGTCCATTTTTTTTCCCTACAATGCCAATATAAGTGCCATAAGAAGTGATTTTATTTGATCAAAAGTGGATTTAGACAGATGTTCTTATGTGAGGAAAAAAGTAAATTGCGTATATTACATCAAATTGACAACATCAAGTCACACTAAAGATCCATCACGGCATGAAAGCACATTATTCTGTGAGATTATTAACCCTAATCTAATTTTGTCCGGAACATATTAATACTTGATGGCTTGAGCAGCAATTTAGGTCATTTGGTAATCCTTTCTATTGCCTTCACGCCATTTATTCATATTAAAAATTCCAATCCTTGGTTCTGTTTGTTTCGCAGAAAATGAATAATTTGGAAAATATTTTCCTAAAAATAATTGCACATATCACTTACAAAAAAATAAATGAATGAAAAACATCTTCATCATACATGAACATATTTAGGCATAAATTGGTATTTATAATGAAAATATTTTCCATTGACTAATCATTTCAAGTGGTACAAGCTATCATTTTTAGGAAAATATTTTTCACATTATTAATTTTCCACGAAATAAATGAAGACTTGATCAAATTCCATGAGGCAATCTATTATTTTTAGGGAAAAGACCATTAAAAACCCAAAATTTTGCCTAAAGTGACAAATTTACCCCAATTTTTTTTTTGTGACATAAAAAACCTCAAACTTTACAAATTATGACACATTGGGTTACCCAATTAAGGGCATTTTCGTCTTATTCTTTATATTTTTCCTTTTTCTTTTTTTCTTTTCTCTTCTCTCCGCTGGCCATGGCAGAGCCAGTGGAGGGAAGCCGTGTCGGCGAGGGAGGCGCCGACAAGGGTCGCCTTTGCTTGCGTCGGGTGAGAGGTGTCCTCGTCGACATCGGACGAGGGCCACCCTCCGACGAGGACCGCCCTCGGCGGCGTTGGGCTACCCTAGCCAGCCTAGGCGAGGGCGGTCCTCGCTTGATGCAAGCAAGGGCAGCCCTCGCCCAATGTCGGCTTCCCTCTACTGGCTCCGCCATAGCCGGCAGAGGGAAGAAAGAAGAAGAAAAAAAATTTAAAAAGTAAAAAGACCAAAATGCCTTATAATTTAGGGTAAATGTCACATGAATAAAAGTTCAGGGTTTTTTGTATCACAAAAAAAAAAAAATTGGGGTAAATGTGTCATGCAGTTAGTAAATTTCGGAGTTTTTCATGTCACAAAAAAAGTTTGGGTAAATTTATCACTTTGGACAAAATTTAGGATTTTTGGTGGTTTTTTCCCTTATTTTCATGAAAACGAGCAATAAATGTTTAGAAGGTGGCTTCGGAATAAGAAAACCTTTTGGAATGGAACAAAGCTTGCACTCTCAAAAGCTATGGAGCCTTCTTTTACAAGCTAGTTCGCTATAGATTGCATGGGGCCGCTGCTATCTACAGAAAGACCCTAGTCGGTGGCCAGCGCGAGTTCAAACCCGATACAAGGCCGACGCATATAAACACAAGCTTCGACTATTATAATGTACTGCGTTCGAGTTCGTAGAATGAAGATTCCATTAACTAATCAATCCCTGAAGCAACACATCTCTTTCTGAAAAGCATGTCGAGTCTCGCCAACAATGACCTAATCAGCCGGGACGTGCGCACGGAAGTCTAGAGTTGCTGAGGCATCTAACACATTAAAAATGCAAGAAAAGTTTGAATACATGCTGCTCACTTATCTCATGTCGTGCCAGAGACTGACAATCATGCACATGGTAAAACTTTGATGTCATGAAGACACAGAATTGTGTTTTGACTCAAATTCAATTAGGCATGACATAGCGAACTTCGATAATTGGTAGAGGTTATCTTTTTTTGTGTTTATATTCATAATCCAATTTTAGATAATAGAGAGCAAACTCATTTAATAACAATTGAAACTTCGTAGAAATGCACTTCACTCATGGTCAAGCAAATAATGAAAAATGCACTTTTTATTAGTTGATATGTGAAATCATAAAGGCATTACATAACTCAATTGCCTTTGTTTAAACATAAAAAGGAAATTTTTTTCAAACTTTATTGCAATGTCTGGGTCTTTTGGCAACCTTGAGAGCTGAATCCCTACAGTCTATAACCTTCTTCACATCAACTCCAGCTTTCTTGGTATCTAAATGAATTCAAGTATGAAACAAGAGATTAAAAAAGCTATTCACATCAAACTTGAAATCAAATTTTTTAACAGGAGCACAAATACCGAAATCCAAGGAGATGAAACAAATTAGTATGCAACCCCTATCATATTTAAAATATATCAATGAAACACTGAGAAAGAAAACAAGATTATACAATAATTTTCTTGGTTTTAAGAAGCTAAGTCATATATTCAATCTCACTACAAAGAATATAACCTAGATAGATGTCAAAGAAAGTAGATCATAGTGATCTAATGCCGTGAAGATTAAGGACTCTTTAGAATGATTAAGGAGGAAATTCAAAATGCATAGAGGTTTCGTGGGGCTCAAAGCACAAAATGCTAAACACATCAACTTGCACTTTAAATCAAACTTGGCATCGGCACCAATGAGTGACAACTTCACGTCCACACCGATGGATAATCACAGTATTCGAGCCGCCACAAGCATCATCGACCCATTCTTTTGGATATTGATACCACACTAGCCATTCCCACCTAAGCTATTCTTAGCCCCTCTCAAAGAGTATTGAAGGATTTATGACTTGGTGTAGTGATGTGTTGAGTAGATCCATTATAACACCTTTTATATCCTCAGAGATTGATTTAAGTTGCTTAATGAGTTGATAACTAAAAAGTTATGTAGAAGAGAAAATTACACTTTCCATTTAACAAGGATACACTTGACATAATATCTAGTCCAATGATATAGAATTATTAGTTGATGAGATTTCTTTATCTTACTAAATTTCAGGGATAAAAATAGTAGAAGTGTTAAAACTTTTGTACGACGCTCACTTAAGTGCCAATTTTTTTTTATTTTTTTTGTTCACTTAAGTGTCATATCAAAGTAAAATCGCTCACTCAAATGCCATTTCCAACCAAATGTCCTAAGTGGATTTCTTTTTTCCGAATTTTTTATTTTCATTTTTGTTTCTTCAGGGCCAGCGAGGGTCACCGATAACCCTTGCGGCCATGAAACCCTCGCCAAGAGGCCACTTCACCCTCAGTTATGAAGGCCTTGGGTGAGGCCGTTAGGGCCTTGTTGGCTTTGGGCAGCCGTGAGTGAGGGTCCTCGCGGCCTTGTCTACTGAGAGTGAGGCCCTGATGCTATTGCCCAAGGCTTCGTGGTGGGGGCCTTCACCAACCACTAGCGAGGCCACGATGGCCTTGCCTAGATTGGGCGAGGTTTTGCGGCCGACAAGAGTTGTCGGCCCTAAAGAAAAAATGTAAAAATAAAAGCAAAAATAATAATTTTAAAAAATAATAATAAATATTTAGAATATTAAAATAATATTTTCTAGTGGCCCATTAACTTTTCCAGTGGGGCAAATCAAAAATGGCACTCAAGTGATTGATTTTCAAATTTGTGATGCTCAAGTGAGAAAAAAAAGTTTTGACACTCAAGTGAACACCGTATGAAAGTGTTGGTACTTTTATAGTTCTTACCCCTTAAATTTCAGGTCCATAACCTGCCATTTGTTGTGAGAATTTCCTTTTATAAGCGGGTATTAGTCAAATTTAGTCTCATCAACAAGTTTCTTAGTCTCATCGACAAGTTTCTTTTTAAAGGGCCCTAATCTTCTAGATAAATTCAATTTAATCATTGACAAATTATTTGATTCTAGTCCTTAGTGGAGTTCCTCGGGAAGTCTTCCAAGCAAGTAAAGAAAGGAGTTTTTTTTTTTTTTTGCTTCTTTTGAGTCCTTGACACATGTTATCTTATGAACACTATATTATATATCATTGGTGGCATAAGAACGTTTCAAGTGTCATAACTTGGCATAAAGGGACACTTAAGTACCATAACTTACAAAAGTGACACTTAAGTGCCACATTCAAAGAAAAACGGATCACTTAAGTGCCATTCCGGCCAAAGTCCAGCCAAAATGTTGACGTGTTAATTTTCCGGCAAAGCAAGTGCAAAATGATGCCATTTTGCATGCTGACGTGGCCAAATAATGCAAAAACGGCATTGTTTTGGGTTGATGTAGTAAAAAAATAATGTCAAAATTAATTAAATTTATTTAAAATATTTAAAAATAATAAATGTAATATTAAAAAAATTTAAAAAAAAAATTAAAAATGGGGGGGGTAGGTGGTTGAGGGCTGAGCCCTCGGCCGTCGTCGCCGCCTCCTTGCTGTCACTAGGAAGGGCCAGCATGGAGTGGGGAGGGTCGGTGGCCCTCGCCGGCCGGCCAAGGGCGTGACCCTCGTTGGATCGGGCGGGCCGCGAGCCCTCGCCACTTGCCACAAATCTTGGCAATGGTCACGGCCCTCGCTAGATTTGGGCGAGGGCTGCAACCCTCGCCCTCGTTGCCCGGTCGGCCGAGGTCGCTTGCACACGGCTAGGGCTCGGCAACCTCGATTGACCCTCCCCCTCCGTCGCCAATCCTTCCCGGCAACGGCGGGAGGAGGCGGCCGCCGTTGAGGGCTCAGCCCTTAGCCGCCTCCCTCCCCCCCCCCTTTTTTTTAATTTTTTTTAATTTTTTAATATTAAAATTATCATTTTTAAATATTTTAACTAAATTAAATTAAATTAAAAATTTTTATTTTAATTATTTTTATGTTATTTTTTTTACCACATCATCCCAAAACGATGCCGTTTTTGCATTATTTGGCCACGTCATTGCAAAACGATGTGGTTTTGCACTCACTTTGTCGTCGAAAAATTGACACGTCAACGTTTTGGCCGGATTTTGGCCAAAGTGGCACTTAAATGATCCCATTCTCTCCGATTTTGGCACTCAAGTGTCACTTTTGTAAGTTATGACACTTAAGTGTCCCATCGTTGTGCTTGAGTTATGGCACTCCGGGTCCCGCGTGTCTATTATTGGTATATGATTTTTAGTCAATGCGTCAATAAAGGTAAAATGTCAGGATTAGGGTTTTCAATTGTAATGAAACCATTTTCTTAAACGAAAAGAGTTGTTTCTATTTCTTTTTCATTGGTCCATCATTTATTGGTGATTTCTTAATTATTTTTATCAAAAAGCTAAAAGTTAATTTTTGAGTTGATTTTTTTGGTTAGTCCCTTAAACAAAAAGTCAACCTTTAGTCATAATTTGGTTTTTCTCCACAAAAAGTTCCCAAATAGTCTCAATTTCATTTTGGCAAAAAAAGATTTTGAAACAAATCAAAGTTTTGACCATAAATTGACCTTTTAGTGATTATTAGTCACTAAAGGACCAAAAAAATTGGAAAATTTTTAAATATACAAAACGTTTATTTGAGTTTCAATTTTACTTTGTTCAAAAAATTTCTCAAAAATATATTAAGAATCAATCTTTCTGAATTTTTCGAATTTAGGTTTGCAATTGGCCAAAATTAAAGTTACTTCATTTCTAGTCATATTTTCACTTGGCTTCTTTTATAATATCTGATCTAGAGGTCATTTTTAGTTCATTCGGGTGACCCTTTTTTGATTTGGCATGTCTAGGCGAAAATTCCATTTTTAGCCCTAATGAGGATTTTCGATCAATTCTTCTTGATCGACATGATTGTACCCCTAATCAACTTGTTTTCTCAATATCAATCCAAATATGGGGCTAATTTTGGCAAATTCAAATGAAACTTCTCAATTTAGCAAATTTGGCACATCCAAAAGTTGCAAAATAATGTTAATATGTTTCGATCGAGACGATTTAACTTAACCCATTCTAAATTAAGGTTTAATTTGATGAATTGAAATTCGATTTCAACATGAAATTTCAATTTCATTTTGATGTCTAGTTCATGTCCTCATAGAAATGTACTTCACTCATGGTTGTTGACACCTAATTTTTAGTCAACGTGTCATTAAAAGGTAAAAATCGATATTAGAGTTTCCGATTGTGACAGAGCTCGTTCCTTGATAAAAAAAATTAATTTTCATTTATTTCTTTTGCTTTGTCATTTTTAAACGATTTCCTATTCATTCCTAGCAAAAGCCCAAAAAGTCAAACGCTTGACTTTTGGATTGACTTTTTGATCAACATTTTGACTAAAAGTTTGATCAAAATGTCAATCTTGGGTCAAAAGCTAGCTTTTTGTACAAAAAGATGTCTAATAGTCTTAATTTCATAATAGTCTTAATTTCACTTTAGCTAAGTTAATTTTCAAAAATTTCAAAGATTTGACACAAAATCAACATTTTAGGAAAAATCAACTAAATGGTGACTTTTATTCAAACCTTTAATTAAGAAAATTAAAAAAAAGTCAAAAATCCACAAAATACTTCATTTTAGTGCCAATTTGACTTTAGTGTCAAAAATATTCTGAAAATCGATTAAGAACTTTGTTTTCGGAATTTTTTGGTTTTAGGTTCAAAATCAACAAAAAAAAAAAAAAATTACTTCATTTTAGTCATGATTAGACCTAGTTTGTTTTATGACATTTGGTCTAGGGATTGTTTGTCTTTTACTCGTTCACTCAATTTCAAGAACAAATTGTGTCGAAATGCAAATGATTATCTTAAGCATGGACAATTAGTTGAATAGGTGAATCACAATATTAATTGAATTCAATTTCAAATAATTTGCGATTTCAAGCTGGAAATTGCAAAATTGTCTGTTTTGGCCTTTAATGTTCAATTATGCGTACCCATGGTCTAGGTCCACCATTTTTATGAATAATCAAGCAATTAAGTTAATAAAAAAACCAATATATTGCATTAATTTGGTTTAATTGGCCTAATTTGATTAGAATTTGATCGTTTCTCCTTAAATTGGCTAAGTTTTCATTTTGAAGGACCAAATTGCATAAATTTTTTAGTCATAAGGATTGCTCAGCCAAAACCGACTAGGAGCCGGTTAAGCTAGTGCGAATCGGCCTAACCGGTCTGATTGGTTGTTGGTGATATAGGCTAGTTCGGCCTCTTGTCGACTAGTTCTTGATAGTTGCCGATCGGCTGTTAGATCCTCATCATGCATATTTCGTCTTCATGTCCTCATATTTTTCAAATATTATGAAATTAACCTTGAATTTCGTGAATTTATAATTCTTCCCCCAATTAGGTCTTAATCGCAATATCTGTTTTAACTCCCATTTTTAGCAAATTAAGACCATCCGACCAATCATACGACTCATTTAAAGTAGGATTAGTCCTTGATGAGATTAATTTGGTTATTAGATCAAATTTCGACCATTGGATCGAATTGATGGTATAAGGTTTCCCTCCAAAAATCTTAAGGGGGGCTCATTTGTGATTTTTTTAGATCAAAGTATACAACAAATTCTCTTTTCTTCCTCTCTCTCTCTCTCTCTCTCTCTCTCTCCATTGCACTCTTGTCATCGATTGCTAGTATCAACCCCTTCGCCGACGGTTTGCCACACTGCACCATCGCCTAGCACCTTCCTCTCCTGCTACCAGTGTCGATCGGATTCGGAATCCACACTAGCAGTTATCCAATTAGCCTGCCCTGTAGTTCTTTCCCCGCAACTTAAAGAACCGGCAATTGAGCTGGTCATTGCTTTTACTAGCTTGATCACCGATCCGACAATCTAGATCGATGGCTCAGCTCCCATCGATCTCTCCCTTGGTGTATCCCCAACCTTGCTGTGATCGGGGATTGGTGAAATAGCCACCGGATACTTTCTAGTGGCTTGATCTTCCCTTGGTGCATAAAATTGCTTCGATTTGGATCAGTTCCGTCCACCATGCAAATTGGCGCCATGCGATCGTCCTCAGAGCTCACAGCTACCACCGATCAGCCCTCGGAGGTGTCCTCGACCTTGCTGTGGTCGTGAATTGGTAGAATCACCACCAGAAAGCCTTTGGTATCCTAATCTCAAACCCGTTTGACTTGGACGGTTTTGTCTAGTAGTTAGACCGGTAGTCCGACCAACCTATTCTAGCTCCCAGTGAGTCCACAAAGGTCCAATTAGTGTCCTTGAAGATCCAGCAGTTCAAGTTTCACTTGATTGCAATTAAAGTTTGATGAAAATCACAAAAGGTAATTTTCTTCATCATGAATATGACGAATCAAGATCGGATTAGCTAATATGGGCTAGGATTCAACCTTAGGATCATGATTTAAGCTTAGATATGAGGTTTAGGATGTTATGAGATGATTTGTAATAAGTTGATGATCATTGATGATGAACTTATACTTGAATGAGCTTGATTTGTCTTGATCTACAAATTCATGTTCTTGAGATGTGACTTTCTATTTAGACTAAAATGAGGTGATAGATGACGTTTTCTAGCCTTGAGCCCTTCTAGTCATGTAACCTAGACTTGAAAATTTTGATTTGATAGGTGGCATGCCCTGAGCGGACGTCCTTGGCCACTGAAGATGCTTTTGAAATTTGTCGATTTTGCAGTGATTTGAATGTTGATTTGCCTTCTGACTTATTGCGAATTTCTGGTTTAGTATTTTTGTACTGATTTTTGTGCACATATTTTGGAAACACTTTCTCATGAGATTTGTATGAAAATTGTCTTAATGACATGTTATCTTCTTTTTATATTTTTTTGAAGTTGATTTGGTTAGGTAAAATCACCAAAATTAGGTCAGTCTGCCTTATAGTAGGTGCAACCTATTTTTGCTAGGAATTATGGTCTTAAATGAGTCCATATGAATTTGCATCCTTCATAAGACTTGTTAAATGTGTTGTGAGTGTTCTAAAAAGGTATGATTTGCGTGAATTAAACATTGTCTACCATGTTAATCACATGTGCAAAGTTGTTTGGGTGCCATTATAATTTGAACATTTCATCACATGACTATTTTTTCATTTTCGTGTCGGCTTGTGTGAGCCAAATTAGGTTTAGATGCCTTCATGAAATGTATTTGCAATGTCGCATCCTACACATAGGATTTTTCCTAAGATTTTTACATATCATTAAATCATCAAAAGTTATTCATGTTCAGTGTTAGTCATGTTGAATTAGGGGCTGATCACGAACCAATTGAAACCTCTTTTTTTGGGCCCCTTAAGGGCCATATCATGTCTTGATGTCTTCTTGGCATTTGAAGCATGTGTTACAAGCTTTGCATTGATGAATGGCATGTCATATTTGAATTTTGTTTAATATGTGAAAACCATGCATAAATTTAGCAAATTGTAATGGAAATTTGTCAGGTATGTTGTTCTTGGTAATGAGTTACTTTTCAAAGTTAATGTGTCATGTGGCTTCTTTGCATCTCGATTTAGGGTTAAATGTATTAACAAAACCCTTGTCACATTCAGCCTTATTTCGTATGCAAGTTTCACATTCTTTGTGCATTGTTTAGGTGGTCTCATGAATCATTAATTGTGCATTATGTCCTAATTTGCTTGTGGCTGATTTGCATGCCATCAAGAGTATCATTTTTCGACCATTGATTTGACCTCAATTAGAATTGACCCCTCTTGGAAGGTCTTAGGACTCGCATTGATCTTTCCAATGATGCTGATTTTGCATGATTTGTATATCGTTTGGCTCGTTTTCCATTTTTTTTTTTTCAAATTTAGGTTAGAAATCTGTCTTGAGTGAAATTTGGAACCCCTGTTTTACCCCTATTGAGTCAGACCTATTTTTATTTTTGTGTGATTTTATCGTTAAGATTTTGAGGTTGAGTTCCTAAAAAGTTTGTTCTTCTTTCTTTGATCTACGTTGTGGTAAAATTTCACATTTTTTAGACCTTGTTTACTAGGCTGAATCTTTGTTGATGTGCTATGATGCTCTACTGTTTGTTGAAATTCTCATGTAATGCTGCACATTCTTGAAATTTTATAAATTCTTACTTACCCATCTTAGGAAAATTTCTTCATGAAAGTTGTTCTTCATATGTTGTGAATGTCGTGTAATTTTTTTGGAGCTTATTGCAAATGGGTTCCATTTCAATTGCGTTGATTTTGCTTACCTTGTTTTGTGATGTTTTGTTGCATTGCTCTGTCATGATTTTCTTATAGAATTTTTTAGGTTAACTTGCATGTCGAATTGGATTCACATGTCTGCATGGACTTTGATCCTAACTTTTTGAACTTTACACACTAAAAATTCTCCAAAAATAAAAAGTACTTTATGATGCTTTTCAGACCCTTTGAATGTCTTGAACTTGTCTGAATTTTCTTGTTTTTGTTGTTCTGAACTTGACTTTAGTTCAAGTGATGCTCATGCACACATTTTTCATGTCATCCTTCGAGTTCCAAACGTTCAAACTATGCTCTTAACTTACTATTGATGTTGCCTAAAATTTGGACCATATTTAGGGTGCTTGCAAAGCTCAATTAGAGTGCCCATCCTTGCACCCGAGTTAGCCTTGGTGGCTAAATGATTTTCATAGTTATGACACCTCTTTGCAATACCATTAGCATATTTTCTCACAATTCACTATTAATTGCTCTTCAAATGACTTTTAAGCATCATTTGAACTTTCACAACTCTTGACTTATTTACTTTTCTTATATGCTTGCGATTGTGTTTGATGCTTGTTGACCGAATAAGTGATCCAATGGTGGCTCACTAAAATTGTTTGATTGTTTTGAGAACCAAAGTTCAAGGGACTGCCTACATATTTATTTCCCGCTATGCATGTGCTTTTTTAGATGTATGCCTAGGTACACTACATGATTTTGTGGGATGACCTTGGGATTTACTTAAAACATGTCCAAGGGGCTTATAATTATTGGTTGCCATGCAAGAACACAAACGGTGCCAATGGCTGTAAGCCATAAATATAAATTTGTGTAGACTTCCTAGAGGGATTGTTGCGAATTGCAAAGGTTGACCTCGAGGCCCAATTTGTTCATTTTCGCATATGGTTTCAATTACTTGATTATTCTTAATTGTATTGTGTTTGTGATTGTTTTTGCCATGACCGATTATTTCTTTCCTATTGTATGCATCTAGTCATAGTTTTAGATTAGGATTAGAATAGGTCATTGGAAGTGGAGGCTCTTCAAGACATGAAGACGATGGATGGTTGATGTCCAATTTGACCTTATTTTGCATTCATTTGTCCCCAATATATGTTTTGGGTTATTTTGCATTGTATAAATTAGGGGTGAGCATCGGTCCAAGGTCAACCCTGGACCGACCCTCGATCCACCCAACCTTGTCGATCTTGGTTCGGTTCTTAGGGAGATTGGGTCGGTCATTGGTTCTAGAATTCCTGGACCAGCACTGTACGGGTCGGTCCTCAGTCTTGAGAGTTCCAGGTCGGTCTAACTCGGACCAATATATAAAATATTATTTATAATTTTTTTATATAGAGAAAATCTTAAATTAAATAGCGTCAACAATATTAAATAGCTATTTAGTGAGGAGTTCAAGTAATTTTACATTATTTTTAATAACTTAGATTTTTAATGTCTTTTACTATGTCAATAGTTATAATTTAAGAAGGAAAGTTTTTTTTTTGTGAGGAGTCTTCATGTGACATCCTGATTTTCAGATTCTGATTTCGATTGGATAAGATGGGCCTTTCGTCAACGTGACTATAGTATTTTTCTCTGAGTTGGCTACTCACGAGATAACTAGCCTATCCGGTGAAGCCATTAAGGGATTTTAAACGCAATAGACTTGAAAATTCGACTAGGAATCGACTACTCGACTGTGCTAGTCTGCAAAGGTCATTACGGCATTGTCAAAATCGATCAGAGACTGGAAACAAGTCGATTCGACTGAGATGTGTGATCAAGTGTGGGTGATGCCACCTGATTGCAAAATTCTCATCGATCGGTATTAAACCAATTTTCTGTTGTTTTGGGTACCTTGTGTCCGTATTTGAAACATTGAGATTTTCATGACTACTGAGAGTCGCCAACGTGTTGGATGGGTTCATTGTGGTTCGAAGAAAATCGACTACGGGTCAATTGCATCAAAAACTCCTAAAAGTTACCCGGTAGGTAAGGTCATGCTAAAAGCATGTTTGATCGGAAATAACCGTGAATTTGAATTCGATTTCAGAAACTGGAAGTTCTTTTGTGTCATGAGTCATTCTAGGAATGGTGACTCACCTTTTGAGGAAATTCCGACGAGCTTGGGAATTTTACGGAAAATCGTTCAGACGTCGCGAAAAAATTAATGGAAATTCGTACAAGCCGAATTTAAGGGAATTTGGATTTCCGAGCCGAGCCTTTGAATGTCAGGGACTTGCAAAAAATTGTTTGGGATTTTTCTTCAGCGAAATCGGACCTCAATTTGGGAAATTGAGTAAGGACACTGAATTTAATATAGTGAAATTCGAAATTGGACATAAGGCTGAAAAATTGGGACTTTAATTGAGGTTATTTGTGGGAAATTTGGTTGGAAAGTATTGGGGGATAAGCCATTAATGGAGTGGCTAAGGGTTGTTGACTATTTCCTTTCTTTTTGCACAAATCTTCTCGGGCAAGCTGGCGTTGCCGACTCCACCTCCATCTTCGTGCACTTCTCTCTCTCTCTCGACCTCTCATGCTCAAGTTTTCTTTTACTTTGCCTTTCGTTTCCCTTTTTGGTTTTCCTTCGAAGCCACCCGTGCGTCCATCTCCACTCACCAAAATTTCTTCCTCTTCCCTTCACCCATGGACACTTGTCCATGAGCTAACTCCCTTCGGTCAACAAAAGAACTTCCTCTTCTCCTTAGTTGACCACCGAAGAGACCTAGCCGCTTGCTGCCAGCGATCGTGCTCCATCTCAAGCTACCAACTCACCGAAGACAACCCCTGCCACCGCCCATTTCATTTCCCTCAGTCTCTGCCGCTTCCATTAAACTCCATCCACGCGGCCTCTTGTTCAACGGCACCGAGTCAAGCCCAGCAAGGAGCCATGAACGTTGGCAGCTTCCTTGTCCATCATCTTTGTCCGTGTCTCGCCATCTCCTCCGTTGCAGCTTCGGTTTGTAGCAGCTCGGCCCAGCGTTTGGCCCACCTCCAGCAGCTTCGGTCTTCTCTAGCTGCCAGCGAAGCAGCAGCATCAACCGAAGAAGCTCCTGCTAGCAGTGTCGTTCACACGCCAACGAAGCCGAAGTCCAGCATCTTCGTCCTTTGTGCGCGACTCCACGCTTGAGCAAAACCAGCGTCGTGGCCCTCAGTCAGCGCACGATCAGCCAGCAAGTCTAGCACATTGCAGCCCAGCGTTTGGCTCAACCTTTAGCAGCAATTCAGGCCCAGCAGTTATTTTCTTGTTCAGCCCCATCAGCAGTTCAGTTCAGCCTAGACTTGAAGCTCATTTGAAATCCAATTTTAGCCCATGTGAGATTCAGCCCAGCCCAAGTTGGAAACAAATCTCAGATTTGGGCTGAGATTTGTATATGAGATTTGTTGGGCCAATTCCAGGCTTGTTCCGAGTTTCTTTGACGCCGCCGCAATTTAAGTTTCGGCCGTTGTCGTGCCGTCGTCGCGGTGAACCGGTCTTCGTTTTACACTAATGAGTTTATTTACTAAACTCTTCTTAGGCTAATGACGTCTAAGGGGTGTTTAGATTTATTTAATTAGGAATTAGGTGGTTAGTTAGATTAATTTAGTGATTTAATTATGCAATTATGCATGTTAGGTGGTGAGATTAGATTAAGTGAGGCCTAGATAAATTGTGTTATTTATCTAGAAGGGTTCGGGAATTTTCCCGGTCCATATTGGTATTTAATTTAGTAATTTTGGCCTAGGTTGGCATTTTAGTATTTAAATTGATTTATTTAATTGATTTTAGAAATTATTTAATAATTAATTATTTTTTGGAAATTATTCCGGAATAGCCGGTGACCGGAATTGCGTGCTGATTGCAATGGCATGTTCAATTTCCGCAGTTGGATGTTAATTTGTGCAAATTGAATGCTGATAGAAAATTTGAGTATTCAATTCCAAAAATCATGAATTTTGATATTTATTTAGAAAATCCTGGATGTTAGGTTTTAACACAAAAAAAAAAAATAGTTTTATACTCTATATAAACCAGTGGGATTTTAAATTGGAGAATATCAATTTTTCTAGTGTGAATTAACCGTGTACCTACACACGACTATTTTACCTTATATTTCTAATACGAAGAAAATAGGCTAGGTAATGCACAGTGTCCTCGGCCAAGATTGATTGGTCGTGTGTTAGTTAAGAGAAACCGTCCTAGGTTGTTAAGCCGGACGTTATCCATTCATTGGGACTCGGGTTGTAGTAGATTCTGGACCTACGCCCCTTCGGGGAAGCCGTCTAATTGAGAGACGTCGCCATGCTCATGGTGGGAGACGAAGCTTGGCTATGCCAGAAGACACCGAACTTATGAGTAGGTTGTACTCAGGTCGTAGTAGATTCTGGACTTACGCGCCTTCGGGGAAGCCATCTAATTGAGAGACGTTGCCATGCTCAAAGGAGGTGAGATGACGCCTGGCAATGCTAGAAGACCGCCAATTTTGGAGTTGGCCGTACCCTTAAGGGGTGTAATTAACAATTTGAACGCATGATAGGTGAGTTTGATGCACCTAATTATGAGACCAAAACTGTGGCATTGAACGGGTTCCTGGTGATTAATTGAATTGATGAGGTGTTCCAGTTGTTATGTGCATTAATTATATGCATTGCGATATGAACTATACTGACATGCAGGAAGGAATTGAGGCAAGGTAAGTTCCCTGTTCTAATTATGTGGTTGTGTGACTAGAGCGCCCTGAAGCTAATTCCCTCTTTATATGGGTTTAGTAGGTGGACTTGCTGAGACATTGTCTCACTAGTTATTGAATAACCTTTTTCAAGTCCTTAAAAGGTGGTCATGGAAGACCAAGGTCTCGAAGTCTGAGGAGGAGTATGGAGGATCGGTGGATATGTCTTATTAGTATGTTGTAGGATAGCCTCTTGTGAGAGTCAACCTTTTTGTAGGCTTTCGACTAAACTCATTTTGTGCCTAAATCTCATTGTTTATAAAAGTGTGCTTTTATGAATTGATGTCCTGCTTTTCTATCCCAAGATGATTATTATGAGGGGATTTATTTTCGCTTTTGCATGTGTTTAAAAATCAATGGGTCGGGGACTCGTCCTGGGAAGTCGCAAAATTTTGTCAACCAGAGAGGGATGGGCACGTGCTTGGGGTTCGGGGTGTGACACCTCACGATGTCCAAAAAGGCATAAACAGCTCCTTATGTCATCCTTCTCTAGTATTTGTTTTCTTCTATCTTATTTGTCTTCTTAGTCTTCATTTGCTAAAATCGAAATAAATAACTTCTTCGCTTGCCATTTGACACTTGCCTCGCTCGCTTTGGGTCATTCGTGCCGCTTGCCGATCGATGCTCACTTGGCTTGTTGCTCCCCGCTAAACATTTGATGCTCACCCCACTTGACTCTCACCGCTTGCCTTTCTTAGTTGGCCTCGCCCATCATCGAACCCATTTGGTCGGTACGGTCCTCGGTTACCTTTTTAAGGAGTACAAAAAGTGAAATAAAAATTATTGGTTAGTCCTGGGTTAACTTGGAAACTAAACCGAACCCATTGGGTCAGTCCGGTCCTTAATCACTTTTTTAAGGAGTACAAAAAATGAAATAAAAAATTATCGAATTGGTCTCAAGTTGATCTTGGAACCGGATTGAACCATTGGGTTGGTCCGGTCCTTGGTCCCAAGCTCAATAGGGTCGATTCCTCAGTCCCAAAAATTGAGGATCAATACTGTGCGGGTTGGTTCTAGGATTAGAGGGTGGACCGGCCTAACCCGAACCATACTCACCCCTAGTATAAATACCCAACAAGTCGCAGGTTTATCTCTTTTGTTTTATTTTCATTTCATTGCTTAGGTCACATATTAGATTTATTGGTTTCCTAAACTGTTCCCTTGAGTGTTTACATACTGCCTTGCCTTTAAATTTCAATTGTGTGCTTTCTTTTTCTTTTCATAAAAAATAGAATTGCATGAAAGCAACCATCCGCACATGATCATTTAGTTAGTGTAATCGACCCTAAAAAGTAAAAGACACGCATGGTCACCTTAGAAAACACGACAAATCATCAGGTACCGAAAGGGCGCTAATAGAAAGATTTGTGTAACCCAAGTCCTCGAATTTAGGATCTCTAATTTCGTAGAAATTGAGGGACCACTCCTAACTCTTGATTGGCTTTTCTAGCCGATCTCCAAAATAAAACTAGTGGCGACTCTTGTCTTTTTAGGTTGTTCTAAACAACTAGATGATAAATAAACCCGTTGTGAGGGATATGCGTCTCGACGAGATTCATTATGATTTAGCATACTTGATGTAGTAATAGTCCAAATGATAAAGTGATGTCATCCTTATGGGTGAAGAGTACGGTCAAGAAGGTTATCATAGTAAAAATACCTCAAAATTCGATATTCCCACTCGATCTCCTTTGTCAAGGTGTGTTGCCCATGTGGGTTTGAATCACGATACCTTTTGCTATCACATGAGGTATGAGCTTGGGAGAGTTCATGACTTTGATTGAGCAAACTTACAAAGGTTCGTCCTGAAAGACGAGATGATGATGCCTTTTGGGATATGAACCGTTAAGGAACCCCTAAATATGACCTTTCTTCTCTTCCTGATGAAGGGGAGGTTGGGTTGCGACAATAGTCAAATATATAGTGAAAAAGGTACTTTTTATTAGTTGGTTTGTGAAACCATAAAGGCTTTACATAACTCAATTGCCTTTGTTTAAACATAAAAAAAGGAAAATTTTCAAACTTCATTGAAATGAATAGGCCTTCTAACAACCTTGAGAACATGAATCCACACAGGCTGTAACCTTCTTCACATCAACTCCAACTCTCTTGGTGTCTAAATGAATTTGAATATGAAACAAGAGATTAAAAAAGTTACATCAAAATTCAAATCAAATTTTTTTAACAAGAGCACATATATTGAAATCCAAGGAAATGAAACAAATTAGTATGTATCCTCTCACTTTTAAAATATATCAATGAAATGATGAGAAAGAAAACAAGATTATACAATAATTTTCTTGGTTTTAGGAAGCTAAGTCATATCTTCAATCTCATTGTGAAGAATATTACTCGAATGGTGGTCAAGGCAAGTAGACAAGAAACAATCGACATTGCAGTGATCTAATGCTTTGAAGGTCAAGGACTCTCAAGAATGATTAAGGAGGCAATTCAAAATGCATAAAGGTTTCGCAAGGCTCAAAGCACAAAATGCTAAACACTTCAAATATGCCCTAAATTAAGCTTGGCATCGGATTGATGGGTGACAACTTTGAGTCCACATCGGCAGATGACCACAGTATTAGAGTTGCCACGAGTATCATCGATTCCATTCTTTTGGATGTTGTTATCACCCTTGCCATTCCCACCTAAGCTATTCTTAGCCCCTCTCAAAGAGTATAGAAGGATTTATGACTCGGTGTAGTTATGTACTGAGTAGATCCAACATAGATACAGAGAGATTCATTCATGTTGCTGAATGAGTTGATAACTAAAAAGATATATAGAAGAGAAAGATTACACTTTTCATTTAATAAGGATACACTCGACATATTATCTAGTCCAATGATACATAATTATTAGTTGAAGAGATTTTTTTCTCTTATTAAATTTCAGGGACAAAAACAATAGGAGTGTCAAAACTTTTGTATAGCGCTCACCTAAGTGCCAATTTTTTTTTTAAATTCACTTAAATGCCACATCGAAGTAAAATCACACACTTAAGGGCCACTTTTAGCCACAAGTCCTACGTGAATTTTTTCAATTGTTTTATGAGTTTTTTGTTTTTTTTGCTTTTTTCATTTAGGGTCGACAAGGGTCATTAGTGACCCTCATCGGCCATGAAATCCTCGCCTAAATTGGGTGAGGGCCACTTCACCCTTGGTCGTGAAGCCTGTAGGCAAAGTCGTCAAGGCCTCGCCGGTTGTAGGCTGGGCTGTGAGGGCCCTTGCCGGGGCCATGAAACCCTCATCTAAATTTGGGTGAGGTTGTTAAGGCCTCGCCTGCTTTGGGCAGCCATGGACGAGGGTGCTCGTGGCCTTGTCCACTGTTGATGAGGAACTGATGCCGTTGCCTAAGGCCTTCGCGACGAGATTGAGGTGGTGAAAGCCCTCGCCAACCATCGGCGAGGCCTCGACGGCCTTGCCCAAGGCCTTTGTGGCTGAGGGCAAAGGTTGCTCGATGACCCTCACCGACTGTAAAGATAAAAACAAAAAGAAAAGCAAAAATTAAAATAAAATAACAAACTCAAAATAATAATAAAAATATTAAAAATATTAAAATAATATTTTTCAGCAGTCATGTTAGCTTTTTCGGCCGGGCAAAGCGTAAGTGGCATTCGAGTGATTGTTTTTTCAAATTTGTGGTACTTAAGTAAGCGAAAAAAAACAGTTTTGGCACTCAAATGAGCACTGTACAAAAGTATTAGCACTTGTATTGTTTCTACCCCTAAATTTTAGGTCCATAAGTTGCCATTTGTTGTGAGAATTTCTTTTCATACGTAGGTATTGGTTAAATAAATCTCATTGACAAAACCATTTTCTCGAACGAAAATTGTCATTTTTAATTCATTTCATTGGCTCGTCATTTATGGGTGATTTCTTACTCATTTTTTTTTATAAAAAGTCAAAAGTTAACTTTGGAGATGACTTTTTTGGTTAACCCTTTGAACAAAAGTCAACCTCGAGTCAAAATTTGATTTTTTGCGCAAAAAGTTCCCAAAAAGTTTCAATTTCATTTTGGCCAAAAAAGATTTTGAAATAATAAAATAAAAGTTTTGACCATGAACCGACCTTTTAATGATTAGTCACTAAAGGACCAAAAAATTGAAAAATGTAAAAATACAAAAAAAAAAAATGCTTTATTTTGGTTTCATTTTTGCTTTGGTCACAAAAATTTCTCAAAAATCGATTAAAAATCTATTTTTCGAATTTAGGTTCACAATCGGCCTTCTATTCATATTGTAGCTTAGATTATTTTATAATATTTGATCTAGAGGAAATTTTTGGCAAATTCAAATGGAACTTCTCAATTTAGCAAACTTAGCACATCCAAAAGCTGCGAAATGGGGTTCCAATTGAGAAGATTTAACTTAACCCAGTCTAGACTAAGGTTTAATTTGATGAAATGAAATTCGATTTGAACGTTGAATTTCAATTTCATTTTGATGTCTAGTTCGTGTCCTCATAAAAATGTACTTCACTCATGGTCAAGCAGATAAAGGAAGAGGCACTTTTTATTAGTGATGTGTGATACCATGAAGGCATTACATAACTCAATTGCCTTTGTTTATACATAAAAAAGGAAAATTTTCAAACTTCATTGCAATGAATAGGTCTTCCGGCAACCCCGAGAGCATGAATTTGCACAGGTAACCTTCTTTTCATCAACTCCAGCTTTCTTGGTGTCTAAATGAATTCAAATATGAGACAAGAGATTAAAAAGGTTATTCACATTAGAATTGAAATCGAATTTTTGAACAGGAGCACATATATCGAAATCCAAGGAAATGAAAAATATTAGTACGCAACCCCTCTTACAATTAAAACATATCAATGAAACACTGAGAAATAAGACAATATTATACAATAATTTTCTTGGTTTTAAGAAGCTAGCTCATATCTTCGATCTCACTATGAAGAATATTACCTGAATGGTGGTCAAGGCAAGTAGACAAGAAACAACCGACACCGCAGTGATCTAATGCCGTGTAGGTCAAGGACCCTGACCCTCCTGTTGAACTTTTTCCTATAGTACCGTTGAGGCAATTCAAAATGCATATAGGTTTCGCAGGGCTTATAGCACAAAGTGCTAAACATATCAACCCTTTCCTTAGGTCAAACCTGACATTGGGACCGATGGGTACGAGTTCGCGTGCACACTGATGGATGACCACAGTATCAGAGCTGCCACAAGCATCATCGACCCCGGTCTTTTGGATGTTGTTACCACCCCAGCCATTCCCACCTAAGCTATTCTTAGCCTCTCTGAAAGAGTATTGAAAGATTTATGACCTGGTATGGTGATGTATTGAGTAGATCCAATATAGCACCTTTATATAATCAGAGATTCATTCAAGTTGCTGAGTGAAGTGATAATTAAAAAGGTATGTAGAGAGTAGAGATTACACTTTCCATTTAATGAGGATAAACTTGACATATTATCAAGGCCAATGATATAGAATTATTAGTTGATGGGATTTCTTTCTCTTTGTGAATTTCAGGTCCATAAGTTGCCATTTCTTGTGAGAATTTCTTTTTACATGCGGGTGTTGATAAAATTTAATGTCACCAACCAGTCTCTTTTTAAAGGGCCATAATCTTCTAGATAAATTCAATTTAATCATTGACAAATTATTTGATTATAGTCCCTAGTGGAGTTCCTCGGGGAAGTTTTCCAAGCAAGTAGAGAACTTTTTATTTTTTATTTTACTTCCGAGTCCTGGACACATCATGTTATCCTCTAAACACTATATTTTATGTATTGTTGATGCTTGATTCTGGGTTGATGCGTTAATCACGGTAAAATATCAGGATTAGAGTTTCCAATTGCAGCATAATCATTTTTTCAAACGAAAAGTATCTTTTTTTCATTTCTTTTCTATTTGCCCATCATTTATAGGTTATTTCCTAATCATTTTTATTGAAAAGTCAAAAGTTGACTTTTTTGGTCAATCTCATGAACAAAAAGTCAATCTTAAGTCAAAATTTAGTTTTTTGCACAAAAATTCCTAAATAGTCTCAATTTTATTTTGACGAAAGAGGATTTTTTAAAAAAAAAATTGAAGTTTCTACTAGTGATCAGTCACTAAAGTGTTGACTTGACCAAAAACATTATAAATTGTAAAAATCCACAAAAACACTTTATTTTAATTTCAATTAGACTTTGGCCTTAAAAAAAATCTCAAAAACCAATTAAAAATCTATATTTCTGAAACCAAAAATAAAATTACTTCATTTCTAGTAATTTTTTAGCTTAGCTTTTTTACAACATTTGATCTAGAGGTCATTTTAAGTTCACTCATGCGACCATATCTTTGATTTGGCATGGTGAGGCAAATTTTTCATTCTTAACCCTAATTAGGGATTTTGATCAATTCTTCATGATTGACATGATTGTACCCCAATCAACTAGTTTTCTTATATCAATCCAAGTTTGAGGATAATTTTCACAAATTCAAATGGAACTTCTCAATTTAGCAAACTTGGCACATCCAAAAGCTGTGAAATAGGGTTAATATGTTTCGATTGAGACGATTTAACTTATCCCATTCTAGACTACGGTTTAATTTGATGAATTCAAATTCGATTTGAACATCAAATTTCGATTTCTTTTTGATGTCTAGTTCGTGTCCTCATATCAATGTCAATTTGAATGTGTTAAGCTACCTTGAGTGCAATCAATTGAACCGATTTATATTTTGTTATATTAATTGCATTCAATTTCAATCAATTTGGTAATTGATAAGGGGAGTTGCTAAAATTAAGCCAACTATTCATAAAGTCCGAATTCACATTCCCATTAAATCCGTGCATAATATTTGATATTTTTGAGATAATTAGATCAATTTAATTCATCAAGATGTTCTGAAAAGGGTTTGATTGGTTTAATTTGGACAAATTTGGACCATTTATTTTCACTTTAGCTCATTTCTCTTTTGATTGGACATAAATCCTTTACAATTAGATTCCCCTAATTGCATGAAATTCTAGCTAAAGCTAACCGAACCGGTCAAAATTGGTTTAGACCAATTCGAATGGCCTTTTTCTAGTGGCTTTTTGGTAGCCAACGACCACTCTCAATTGGCCTAGCCCATGGCCGACCTTCCCATGCCTTCGGTTACTGAAATTACAAAATTGCTCTTTCAAGGCAAAATGACCAAAATGCTTTTGACCCTTTTTAATTTTTAAAAAAAAAGATATGATCTTTATGACATCCTCAATTTGGATCCCTATCTCGGGTATGAGAAACGGATTAAGGATCGATACGCCACTAATGAGGATGGGTTGTGAGTTTATCTTAGGGATTGTTCATGAGCTAACTAACTGATTGGGGATGAGGCGACTCAAGATCGAGGTTACGTTAAAGTAGAGTGTTCAACCATGAAAAGAGCGCTCGACTATGAGAATTGATGTGGACAATCACGCGCTGTCACGAGTTGTTCAATGGATGAGTATAGATCGATTTATCTAGAGTATATACCGGTCGTAGGTGACTCCGTACGGTCATTATATCATTTGTGAAGGATCGTAATTCGATTCTGTGCGACCGTGAATCAAGGCAAGTCAATTGATTCTACACGATTACATGACAACCGAAAGTCATTCATGGATCAACCGGGCTTAAACATGAATTGGTTTCGAACCAACCATGAATCACACATGGAACCCTGACAAGCACCAACTAATGTTTGGGTTTGGCCTCCTGAGCACCAACGAAACCACCCAGTTTGTGTAGGCAGCATTAGGGCCACTTTTGATCAAAACTTAGCCACAAACCTCCGTCTGATTATGCGTGTCGATCATGGGTGATTACAAAATATTCCTATTTGGTTAAGATGATATTTAGAAAGTCATTATAATTATCTTTTGTTCTCTTGAATTTTGATCAATTAAGAGTGAACAATTCTTGGAAGCCAATGAATCCCCTAGCCTAAGATGGGAAGAACTTAAATAAATAAATAAATAAAATTTAAAAAAAAGCCACATGGAAATAAAAATCATTTTAAACGTCATATTTGCGCCACGTCAGCATTTTCTGTTAAAAATGCTGATGGTGTTAACTTTAGGACTCGATTGAAACAATCGACAAGTTTTAAGATTTGATTACACTTTTTACAAGTTTTAAGATTCAATTGCATTTCCGTGACAAGTTTTAAAACTTCTATTGCACTTATCCTATTTAGTTCAACGATATAGAATTAATAGTTCATGGGATTTCTTTCTTTTACTAAATTTCAGGTCCATAAGTTGCCATTTAATAATTAAAAATGTATGTAGAGAAGAAAGTTATACTTTCTTTTGTTGTGAGAATTTCTTTCTACACGCGGTATTGGTCAAATTTAATCTCATTGACAAATTTCTTTTTAAAGGGCCCTAATCTTCTAGATAAATTCAATTTAATCCTTGACAAATTATTTTATTCTAGTCATCGGTGGAGTTCCTTTGGGGAAGTCTTCCAAAGCATAAAATGCTAAACACACCAAATTAAGCTTGGTGTAGGCACTGATGGGTGACAACTTCGAGTACACACCGGTGGATGACCACAACATAAGAGTCGCCACGAGTATCATCGACCCCATTCTTTTGGATGTTGTTACCACTTTGGCCATTCCCACCTAAGATATTCTTAGCCCCTCTCAAAGAGTATAGAAGGATTTATGACTCGGTGTAGTTATGTACTGAGTAGATCCAACATAGCACCTTTACATACTGAGAGATACATTCAAGTTGTTGAATGAGTTGATAACTAAAAAGATATATAGAAGAGAAAGATTACACTTTCCATTTAATAAGGATAACTCGACATATTATCTAGTCCAATGATACATAATTATTAGTTGAAGAGATTTTTTTCTCTTATTAAATTTTAGGGACAAAAACAATTGGAGTGCCGAAACTTTTGTATAGCGCTCACCTAAGCGCCAATTTTTTTTTTCATTCACTTAAATGCCACATCGAAGTAAAATCACACACTTAAGTGCCACTTTTAGCCATAAGTCCTATGTGGATTTTTTCAATTGTTTTTTTGAGTTTTTTTGTATTTTTTTGCTTTTTTCGTTTAGGGCTGACAAGGGTCATCAGTGACACTCATCGGCCATGAAATCCTCGCCTAAATTGGGTGAGGGCCACTTCACCCTTGGTCGTGAAGGCTGTAGGCAAAGTCGTCCCTCGCCGGTTGTAGGCCAGGCTTGAGGGGGCCCTTGCCGGGGCCATGAAACCCTATCTAAATTTGGGTGAGGCTATCAAGGCCTGGGGTAGCCATGGGCGAGGGTGCTCGTGGCCTTGTCCACTGTTGATGAGGAACTAACGCTATCGCCTAAGGCCTTCGCAGCGAGATTGAGGCGGTGAAAGCCCTCGCCAACCATCGGCAAGGCCTCGACGACCTTGCCCAAGGCCTTTGTGGCCGAGGGCAAAGGTTGCCTTTGTGGCCGAGGGCGAAGGTTGTCCATGACCCTCATCGACTGTAAAGATAAAAACAAAAAGAAAAGCAAAAATTAAAATAAAATAACAAACTCAAAATAATAATAAAAATATTAAAAATATTAAAATAATATTTTTCAGCAGTCATGTTAGCTTTTTCGGCCGGGCAAAGCGTAAGTGGCATTCGAGTGATTGTTTTTCAAATTTGTGGTACTTAAGTAAGCGAAAAAAAGTTTTGGCACTCAAATGAGCATTGTACAAAAGTATTAGCACTTGTATTGTTTCTACCCCCTAAATTTTAGGTCCATAAGTTGCCATTTGTTGTGAGAATTTCTTTTCATACGTAGGTATTGTTCACTAGTTCTAGTGTGGCCCGAGCAAATGGAAACTTTGATCGGTTGATATCTTCCTCTTTCAACTCCTAACACATCTCGTATCCATATCCACAACATAGTCTTGATCTTTGACGTTGAAAGAGAATCTATTCGCATCCAAAAAATAAGATTTGAATAGAAATATGTGGTTAGTTCAAAGATAGGCCTGTAGTGTCGGAGTTAACTTTCCAGTTGAAGATAACCGAACTTTTCCTTAAGTTCACATTCACAAAGATCCGGAAAATCAAAATCCACACTTCTAGGGTTTATCACCCCATGCTTCAGCAATTTCGAGTACAAATCCTTTTGTTCCTTCGATATGAACAAATCTCCCATTTTTCCTCGATTTTCAACCGCAACACCCATTCTCGGTTGAAATTGGCTGTATAGTTTGTCATCATCATTTCCATCTATTGGATTCGGTCCCCAATCACGAGGATCACTTGGGATATTTGCAAGGGTTTCTCAAATTTCCCTTTACGAGTAATTCCCAAACTTTCCATTTTCCGCAAAAAGATATATTCATTCCCATATCCTTTGTCTTTAAGAAAATCATCGACATAGTTCAAGGTAGTACGAGTTCCTTTTAAGGCACGATATAGCTTATAAATATAAGCGGGCTTTTGAACTCTTACCGGATCTGCATCCTCAATGATTTCTTTCTCTTGTTGATGATCAACGCCTTGAGGACTAGATGGAGGAGAATGACGCTGTTTGAGAATGTTGTGGGCTCTGTCGCTGTTCTGGAGACACTTATTCTTCAAAGAGATCGGTCCGTAGGCCCCTCACTCATTCGCCGTGGTCCCCCGCTTGCGATTCTCGAAGACTTTCTTGAAGATGACATCTTTCTTAGTTTTTGGAAGATTCCTGCTTGACTTTCCCAAGAAAGACGACAACTTTTTGAAGATTAAACAAGGGAAGAAAACGGGAATGGAGGATCGATGCTTTCTAGGGTTTTTGAGAGTAAAGTGAAGAGAAATCATCGGTGCACGATCGGTTAAAAAGAGAGATAAATGAACCGTCACAAAGGAAAT
The DNA here is from genome assembly GCA_017140615.1 of Eucalyptus cladocalyx. Classification (NCBI taxonomy): domain Eukaryota; kingdom Viridiplantae; phylum Streptophyta; class Magnoliopsida; order Myrtales; family Myrtaceae; genus Eucalyptus; species Eucalyptus cladocalyx. The sequence goes on from CM029516.1 coordinate 28,104,784, forward strand.
AAAAAGATGTCTTTTCAAAATAACTGTCATTTTTCCCGAAAATAGTCATTTCAAAAAATAACTTCTTTTTCAAAAAGGAAACGATGCAACAATTAAGCCGATTAAAGATAGCAATAAAACACGGTTACAATCGTACCTTTTCAAGATAAGATTCGAGAGAGAGAAAGACTAACTTACGGTTGATTTGTACCAAGACTAACTTTACAGTTGAAGTCTTGTATGTCTGAGTCTGAGAGTTTTTAGATTTTGATCTCCTCATACCTTAAAATGTTGAGTCTGGAACGGATGGTTTCAAATTGATTTTTCTCCAAAGGCTTTGTAAATATATATGCCAGTTGGTTCTTTGAATCAACAAATTGAATTAAAACATCTCCATTTTGAACATGGTCTCTAATAAAGTAATGTTGAATCTCTATATGCTTTGCTCTTGAGTGAGAATTGGATTTTTGGTGAGGTTTATAGCGTCGGTGTTGTCGCAATTAATCTCCGTGCATGAGTCTTCAATTCCAAAGTCTCTTAGCCGTTGTTTTATCCAGGAAAATTTGTGAACAAGACAACTCTCAAAGCTAAGAGAGAGCTACTGTACAAAACCAAGATACGGTCCTTCCTCCAAGTAGTTGACAGTACCCCATGTGCTCTTTCTATCAATTCTGCAATCGTTCAAGGCTCATCCAAGAAGAGTAAAGTCTCCTCTTTTAGGATACCATAGACCGATGCTTGAAGTAGAAGCAATGTATTTAATAATACATTTTGTAGCATTTAAATGAGATTCTTTAGATTTGCTTGAAATGCACAAATGCAAACACTAAACAAAATGTCGATCTAGAAGCGATAAGATAAAGAAGTGAACCAATGATACTCCCTACAGCTTTTGATCGACTTTCTTTCCTTCTTCATCTTTGTCTATCTTCAAGGAACTTGACATTGGTATGTCAACCTTTTTTGCAATTTATTAGTTAAATAAATCTCATTGACAAAACCATTTTCTCGAACGAAAATTGTCATTTTTAATTCATTTCATTGGCTCGTCATTTATGGGTGATTTCTTACTCATTTTTATAAAAAGTCAAAAGTTAACTTTGGAGATGACTTTTTTGGTTAACCCTTTGAACAAAAGTCAACCTTGAGTCAAAATATGATTTTTTGCGCAAAAAGTTCCCAAAAAGTTTCAATTTCATTTTGGCCAAAAAAGATTTTGAAAAAATAAAATAAAATTTTTGACCATGAACCGACCTTTTAATGATTAGTCACTAAAGGACCAAAAAATTGAAAAATGTAAAAATACAAAAAAAAAAAAAAATGCTTTATTTTGGTTTCATTTTTACTTTGGTCACAAAAATTTCTCAAAAATCGATTAAAAATCTATTTTTCGAATTTGGGTTCACAATCGGCCTTCTATTCATATTGTAGCTTAGTTTATTTTATAATATTTGATCTAGAGGTAATTTTTGGCAAATTCAAATGGAACTTCTCAATTTAGCAAACTTAGCACATCCAAAAGCTGCGAAATGGGGTTCCAATTGAGAAGATTTAACTTAACCCAGTCTAGACTAAGGTTTAATTTGATGAAATGAAATTCGATTTGAATGTTGAATTTCAATTTCATTTTGATGTATAGTTCGTGTCCTCATAAAAATGTACTTCACTCATGATCAAGTAGATAAAGGAAGAGGCACTTTTTATTAGTGATGTGTGATACCATGAAGGCATTACATAACTCAATTGCCTTTGTTTAAACATAAAAAAGGAAAATTTTCAAACTTCATTGCAATGAATAGGTCTTCCGGCAACCCTGAGAGCATGAATTTGCACAGGCGGTAACCTTCTTTTCATCAACTCCAGCTTTCTTGGTGTCTAAATGAATTCAAATATGAGACAAGAGATTAAAAAGGTTATTCACATTAGAATTGAAATCGAATTTTTGAACAGGAGCACATATATCGAAATCCAAGGAAATGAAAAATATTAGTACGCAACCCCTCTCACAATTAAAACATATCAATGAAACACCGAGAAAGAAGACAATATTATACAATAATTTTCTTGGTTTTAAGAAGCTAGCTCATATCTTCGATCTCACTATGAAGAATATTACCTGAATGGTGGTCAAGGCAAGTAGACAAGAAACAACCGACACCACAGTGATCTAATGCCGTGTAGGTCAAGGATCCTGACCCTCCTGTTGAACTTTTTCCTATAGTACCGTTGAGGCAATTCAAAATGCATATAGGTTTCGCAGGGCTTATAGCACAAAGTGCTAAACATATCAACCCTTTCCTTAGGTCAAACCTGACATTGGGACCGATGGGTGTCGAGTTCGCGTGCACATTGATGGATGACCATAGTATCAGAGCCACCACGAGCATCATCAACCCCGGTCTTTTGGATGTTGTTACCACCCTAGCCATTCCCACCTAAGCTATTCTTAGCCTCTCTCAAAGAGTATTGAAGGATTTATGACCTGGTATAGTGATGTATTGAGTAGATCCAATATAGCACTTTTATATACTTAGAGATTCATTCAAGTTGCTGAGTGAATTGATAATTAAAAAGGTATGTAGAGATTAGAGATTACACTTTCCATTTAATGAGGATAAACTTGACATATTATCAAGGCCAATGATATAGAATTATTAGTTGATGGGATTTCTTTCTCTTTGTGAATTTCAGGTCCATAAGTTGCCATTTCTTGTGAGAATTTCTTTTTACATGTGGGTGTTGGTAAAATTTAATGTCACCAACCAATCTCTTTTTAAAGGGCCCTAATCTTCTAGATAAATTCAATTTAATCCTTGACAAATTATTTGATTATAGTCCCTAGTGGAGTTCCTCGGGGAAGTTTTCCAAGCAAGTAGAGAACTTTTTATTTTTTATTTTACTTCCGAGTCCTGGACACATCATGTTATCCTCTAAACACTATATTTTATGTATTGTTGATGCTTGATTCTTGGTTGATGCGTTAATCACGGTAAAATATCAGGATTAGAGTTTCCAATTGCAGCATTATCATTTTTTCAAACGAAAAGTATCTTTTTTTCATTTCTTTTCTATTGGCCCATCATTTATAGGTTATTTCCTAATCATTTTTATGGAAAAGTCAAAAGTTGACTTTTTTGGTCAATCTCATGAACAAAAAGTCAATCCTAAGTCAATATTTAGTTTTTTGCACAAAAATTCCTAAATAGTCTCAATTTTATTTTGACGAAAGAGGATTTTAAAAAAAAAAATTTGAAGTTTCTACTAGTGATCAGTCACTAAAGTGTTGGCTTGACCAAAAACATTATAAATTGTAAAAATCCACAAAAACACTTTATTTTAGTTTCAATTAGACTTTGGCCTTAAAAAAAATCTCAAAAACCAATTAAAAATCTATATTTCTAAAACAAAAAATAAAATTACTTCATTTCTAGTAATTTTTTAGCTTAGCTTTTTTTACAACATTTGATCTAGAGGTCATTTTAAGTTCACTCATGCGACCATATCTTTGATTTGGCATGGTGAGGCAAATTTTTTCATTCTTAACCCTAATTAGGGATTTTGATCAATTCTTCATGATTGACATGATTGTACCCCTAATCAACTAGTTTTCTTATATCAATCCAAGTTTGAGGCTAATTTTCACAAATTCAAATGGAACTTCTCAATTTAGCAAACTTGGCACATCCAAAAGCTGTGAAATAGGGTTAATATGTTTGGATTGAGACGATTTAACTTATCCCATTCTAGACTACGGTTTAATTTGATGAATTGAAATTCGATTTGAACATTGAATTTCGATTTCTTTTTGATGTCTAGTTCGTGTCCTCATATCAATGTCAATTTGAATGTGTTAAGCTACCTTGAGTGCAATCAATTGAACCGATTTATATTTTGTTATATTAATTGCATTCAATTTCAATCAATTTGATAATTGATCAGGGGAGTTGCTAAAATAAAGCCAACTATTCATAAAGTCCGAATTCACATTCCCATTAAATCCGTGCATAATATTTGATATTTTTGAGATAATTAGATCAATTTAATTCATCAAGATGTTGTGAAAAGGGTTTGATTGGTTTAATTTGGACAAATTTGGACAATTTATTTTCACTTTAGCTCATTTCTCTTTTGATTGGACATAAATCCTTTACAATTAGATTCTCCTAATTGCATGAAATTCTAGCTAAAGCTAACCGAACCGGTCAAAATTGGTTTAGACCAATTCGACTGGCCTTTTTCTAGTGGCTTTTTGGCAGCCAACGACCACTCTCAATTGGCCTAGCCCATGGCCGACCTTCCCATGCCTTCGGTTATTGAAATTACAAAATTGCTCTTTCAAGGCATAATGACCAAAATGCTTTTGACCCTTTTTAATTTTTTTAAAAAAAGATATGATCTTTATGACATCCTCAATTTGGATCCCTATCTCGGGTATGAGAAATGGACTAAGGATCGATACGCCACTAATGAGGATGGGTTGTGAGTTGATCTTAGGGATTGTTCATGAGCTAACTAACTGATTGGGGATGAGGCGACTCAGGATCGAGGTTACGTTAAACTAGAGCGTTCAACCATGAAAAGAGCGCTCGACTATGAGAATTGATGTGGACAATCACGCGCTATCACGAGTTGTTCAATGGATGAGTATAGATCGATTTATCTAGAGTATATACCGGTCGTAGGTGACTCCGTACGGTCATTATATCATTTGTGAACGATCGTATTTCGATTCTGTGCGACCGTGAATCAAGGCAAGTCAATTGATTCTACAAGATTACATGACAACCGAAAGTCATTCATGGATCAACCAGCTTAAACATGAATTGGTTTCGAACCAACCATGAATCACACATGGAACCCTGACAAGCACCAACTAATGTTTGGGTTTGGCCTCCTGAGCACCATCGAAACCACGCAGTTTGTGTAGGCAACATTAGGGCCACTTTTGATCAAAACTTAGCCACAAACCTCCGTCTGATTATGCGTGTCGATCATGGGTGATTACAAAATATTCCTATTTGGTTAAGATGATATTTAGAAAGTCATTTTAATTATCTTTTGTTCTCTTGAATTTTGATCAATTAAGAGTTAACAATTCTTGGAAGCCAATGAATCCCCTAGCCTAAGATGGGAAGAACTTAAATAAATAAATAAATAAAATTAAAAAAAGCCACATGGATATAAAAAATCATTTTAAACGTCATATTTGCGCGACATCAGCATTTTCCGTTAAAAATGCTTATGGTGTTAACTTTAGAACTTAATTGAAATAATCTAACAAGTTTTAAGACTTGATTACACTTTTTACAAGTTTTAAGACTCAATTGCATTTCCGTGACAAGTTTTAAAACTTCTATTGCACTTATCCCTATTTAGTTCAACGATATAGAATTAATAGTTCATGGGATTTCTTTCTTTTACTAAATTTCAGGTCCATAAGTTGCCATTTAATAATTAAAAATGTATGTAGAGAAGAAAGATTATACTTTCTTTTGTTGTGAGAATTTCTTTCTACACGCAGGTATTGGTCAAATTTAATCTCATTGACAAATTTCTTTTTAAAGGGCCCTAATCTTCTAGATAAATTCAATTTAATCCTTGACAAATTATTTTATTCTAGTCATCGGTGGAGTTCCCTTGGGGAAGTCTTCCAAAGCATAAAATGCTAAACACACCAAATTAAGCTTGGTGGAGGCACTGATGGTTGACAACTTCGAGTACACACCGGTGGATGACCACGGCATAAGAGTCGCCACGAGTATCATCGACCCCATTCTTTTGGATGTTGTTACCACCTTGGCCATTCCCACCTAAGATATTCTTAGCCCCTCTCAAAGAGTATAGAAGGATTTATGACTCGGTGTAGTTATGTACGAGTAGATCCAACATAGCACCTTTACATACGAGAGATACATTCAAGTTGCTGAATGAGTTGTTAACTAAAAAGATATATAGAAGAGAAAGATTACACTTTCCATTTAATAAGGATAACTCGACATATTATCTAGTCCAATGATACATAATTATTAGTTGAAGAGATTTTTTTCTCTTATTAAATTTAGGGACAAAAACAATTGGAGTGCTGAAACTTTTGTATAGCGCTCACCTAAGCGCCAAATTTTTTTTTCATTCACTTAAATGCCACATTGAAGTAAAATCACACACTTAAGTGCCACTTTTAGCCATAAGTCCTATGTGGATTTTTTCAATTGTTTTTTGAGTTTTTTGTTTTTTTTTGCTTTTTTCGTTTAGGGTCGACAAGGGTCATCAATGACCCTCATCGGCCATGAAATCCTCGCCTAAATTGGGTGAGGGCCACTTCACCCTTGGTCGTGAAGGCTATAGGCAAAGTCGTCAGGGCCTCGCCGGTTGTAGGCCAGGCTGTGAGGGCCCTTGCCGGGGCCATGAAACCCTCATCTAAATTTGGGTGAGGCTGTCATGGCCTCGCCTGCTTTGGGTAGCCATGGGCGAGGGTGCTCGTGGCCTCGTCCACTGTTGATGAGGAACTAACGCTGTCGCCTAAGGCCTTCGCGGCGAGATTGAGGCGATGAAAGACCTTGCCAACCATCGGCAAGGCCTCGACGACCTTGCCCAAGGCCTTTGTGGCCGGGGCAAAGGTTGCCTTTGAGGGCGAAGGTTCTCAATGACCCTCACCAACCGTAAAGATAAAAACAAAAAGAAAAGAAAAAATTAAAATAAAATAACAAACTCAAAATAATAATAAAATAATAAAAATATTAAAATAATATTTTTCCGCAGTCATGTTAGCTTTTTCGGCGGGCAAAGCATAAGTGGCATTCGAGTGATTGATTTTTCAAATTTGTGGTACTTAAGTAAGCGAAAAAAGAGTTTTGGCACTCAAATGAGCACTGTACAAAAGTATTAGAACTTGTATTTAATCCTACCCCCTAAATTTTAGGTCCATAAGTTGCCATTTGTTGTGAGAATTTATTTTCATTCGTAGGTATTGGTTAAATAAATCTCATTGACAAAACCATTTTCTCAAACGAAAATTGTCATTTTTAATTCATTTCATTGGCTCGTCATTTATGGGTGATTTCTTACTCATTTTTATAAAAGTCAAAAGTTAACTTTGGAGATGACTTTTTTGGTTAACCCTTTGAACAAAAGTCAACCTCGAGTCAAAATATGATTTTTTGCGCAAAAAGTTCCCAGAAAGTTTAAATTTCATTTTGGCCAAAAAAGATTTTGAAAAAATAAAATAAAAGTTTTGACCATGAACCGACCTTTTAATGATTAGTCACTAAAGGACCAAAAAATTGAAAAATGTAAAAATACAAAAAAAAAATGCTTTATTTTGGTTTCATTTTTACTTTGTTCACAAAAATTTCTCAAAAATCGATTAAAAATCTATTTTTCAAATTTAGGTTCACAATCGGCCTTCTATTCATATTGTAGCTTAGTTTATTTTATAATATTTGATCTAGAGGTAATTTTTGGTACATTTATGTGACCATTTTTTTTATCTGGCATGTCAAGGAAGAAATTTACATTTTTAGCCCTAATAAGGGGTTTCGATCAATTCCTCCTGATTGACATGATCGTACCCCTAATCAACTTGTTTTCTTAATATTTTAATTTTGCCAAATGGAACTTATCAATTTAGCAAAGTTGGCACATCCAAAAGCTGGGTTCCAATTGAGAAGATTTAACTTAACCCAGATCTAGACTAAGGTTTAATTTGATGAAATGAAATTCGATTTGAACGTTGAATTTCAATTTCATTTTGATGTCTAGTTCGTGTCCTCATAAAAATGTACTTCACTCATGGTCAAGCAGATAAAGGAAGAGGCACTTTTTATTAGTTGATGTGTGATACCATGAAGGCATTACATAACTCAATTGCCTTTGTTTAAACATAAAAAAGGAAAATTTTCAAACTTCATTGCAATGAATAGGTCTTCTGGCAATCCTGAGAGCATGAATCCGCACAGGCCATAACCTTCTTTTCATCAACTCCAGCTTTCTTGGTGTCTAAATGAATTCAAATATGAGACAAGAGATTAAAAAGGTTATTCACATTAGAATTGAAATCGAATTTTTGAACAGGAGCACATATATCAAAATCCAAGGAAATGAAAAATATTAGTACGCAACCCCTCTCACAATTAAAATATATCAATGAAACACTGAGAAAGAAGACAATATTATACAATAATTTTCTTAGTTTTAAGAAGCTAGCTCATATCTTCGATCTCACTATGAAGAATATTACCTAAATGGTGGTCAAGGCAAGTAGACAAGAAACAACCGACACCGCAGTGATCTAATGTCGTGTAGGTCAAGGACCCTGACCCTCCTGTTGAACTTTTTCCTATAAAACCGTTAAGGCAATTCAAAATGCATACAGGTTTCCCAGGGCTCACAGCACAAAGTGCTAAACATATCAACCCTTTCCTTAGGTCAAACTTGACATTGGGACCGATGGGTGACGAGTTCACGTGCACATTGATGGATGACCACAGTATCAGAGCCGCCACGAGCATCATCGACCCCGGTCTTTTGGATGTTGTTACCACCCTAGCCATTCCCACCTAAGCTATTCTTAGCCTCTCTCAAAGAGTATTGAAGGATTTATGACCTGGTATAGTGATGTATTGAGTAGATCCAATATAGCACCTTTATATACTCAGAGATTCATTCAAGTTGCTGAGTGAATTGATAATTAAAAAGGTATGTAGAGAGTAGAGATTACACTTTCCATTTAATGAGGATAAACTTGACATATTATCAAGGCCAATGATATAGAATTATTAGTTGATGAGATTTCTTTCTCTTTGTGAATTTCAGGTCCATAAGTTGCCATTTGTTTTGAGAATTTCTTTTTACATGCGGGTGTTGGTAAAATTTAATGTCACCAACCAGTCTCTTTTTAAAGGGCCCTAATCTTCTAGATAAATTTAATTTAATCATTGACAAATTATTTGATTATAGTCCCTAGTGGAGTTCCTCGGGGAAGTTTTCCAAGCAAGTAGAGAACTTTTTATTTTTTATTTTACTTCCGAGTCCTGGACACATCATGTTATCCTTTAAACACTATATTTTATGTATTGTTGATGCTTGATTCTTGGTTGATGCGTTAATCACGGTAAAATATCAGGATTAGAGTTTCCAATTGCAACATAATCATTTTTTCAAATGAAAAGTATCGTTTTTTCATTTCTTTTCTATTGGCCCATCATTTATAGGTTATTTCCTAATCATTTTTGTTGAAAAGTCAAAAGTTGACTTTTCTGGTCAATCCCATGAACAAAAAGTCAACCTTAAGTCAAAATTTAGTTTTTTGCACAGAAATTCCTAAATAATCTCAATTTTATTTTGACGAAAGAGGATTTAAAATTTTTTTTTAAGTTTCTACTAGTGATCAGTCACTAAAATGTTGACTTGACCAAAAACATTATAAACTCTAAAAATCCACAAAAAAACACTTTATTTTAGTTTCAATTAGACTTTGGCCTTAAAAAAAATCTCAAAAACCAATTAAAAATCTATTTTTCCGAAACCAAAAATAAAATTACTTCATTTCTAGTAGTATTTAGCTTAGCTTTTTTTTTACAACATTTGATCTAGAGGTCATTTTATGTTCTCTCATGCGACCATTTCTTTGATTTGGCATGTTGAGGCAAATTTTTTCATTTTTAACCCCAATAAGAAATTTCGATCAATTCTTCATGATTGACATGATTGTACCCTAATCAACTAGTTTTCTTAATATCAATCCAAATTTGAAGCTAATTTTCACAAATTCAAATGGAACTTCTCAATTTAGCAAACTTGGCGCATCCAAAAGTTGTGAAATAAGGTTAATATGTTTCGATATAGACAATTTAACTTATCCCATTCTAGACTACGGTTTAATTTGATGAATTGAAATTCGATTTGAACATTGAATTTCGATTTCTTTTTTATGTCTAGTTCGTGTCCTCATATCAATGTCAATTTGAATGCGTTAAGCTACATTGAGTGCAATCAATTGAACCGATTTATATTTTGTTATATTAATTGCATTCAATTTCAATCAATTTGGTAATTGATTAGGGGAGTTGCTAAAATTAAGCCGACTGTTCAAAAAGTCCGAATTCACATGCCCATTAAATCCGTGCACAATATTTGATATTTTTGAGATAATTAGATCAATTTAATTCATCAAGATGTTGTGAAAAGGGTGTGATTGGTTTAATATGGAAAATTTGGACCATTTATTTTCACTTTAACTCATTTCTCTTTTGATTGGACATAAATCCTTTACAATTAGATTCTCCTAATTGCATAAAATTCTAGCTAAAGCTGACCGAACCGGTCAAAATCGGTTTAGACCAATTCGACTAGCCTTTTTCTAGTGGCTTTTTGGCAGCCGACGACCACTCTCAATTGGCCTAGCCCATGGCCGACCTTCCCATGCCTTCGGTTACCGAAATTACAAAATTGCTCTTTCAAGGCAAAATGACCAAAATGCTTTTGACCCTTTTTAATTTTTTTAAAAAAAGATATGATCTTTATGACATCCTCAATTTGGATCCCTATCTAGGCAACTCAAGATCGAGGTTATGTTGAACTAGAGGTGTCACGTCCCGAACTTCGAGTGCATACCCATTCCTTGGTAATCAATAAAATTGTGACTTCCCAAGATGAGTTATTGATCCTTTCATTTTATTGCACATGCGGAAGCAAATAATAAATCTCCTAACAGTAACCATCTTGGGATAAAAAAGCAGGACAACGGATTCACCAACAAAACATGCTTTTATATACACACCGAGTCATATACAAAAGTCTAAAACCAAAAGATTTCAAAAGACTGCCTCTAAAAAAGAAACTGTCCTATCTGACCTAAACTTGAGATCCCTCTCAACTCAGCTCCAAGTCCTCCACCCTATGATCCTAAAAGTTAAAGCTCATGACGGGGTGAGATATAAATCTCAGCGAGTTCACGCTCTAAACACTGATTAGGAGGGTAATACTGTGGCATCCCAAAAATTCAAAGCCAAGCCATAAGGTGTGTTAAAGTCTTTAATTAGGTAATAAAATTTCCTAAGGTTTATACCTTAGCCATTAGTCTTTTAAGATTTGATGATTTGTGCATATGTTTGTGAAAATTTAAATTTGATAGATTAATAATCTATGCTTGGCCATGCATTTTATAAATTAAATTTCAATAGACAAGATGTCACAAGACCTTGGCCAAGATGAAAATTGAAAATTGAAAATATTTATAGAAAGGAATTTCAAAAAAAAAAAGAAAAGGAAAAGGTCAATTTTTGAGGATGGGCCTTAGGCCCATTGGCCTAAGCTTTTAATGGGCCAAGTTGGCCAGCCCAATAGAGGCCCAAGAGTATGGATTTTGGAGGGCCAAATGGTCGGCCCATTGGAGCCAAGGAGGGCTGTCGACCAGCCCATTTGCTGGCCCAAGGTTGGCCCAAGAAGAAGGCCCATCAGCCTTGCATGTAACCGGACAAGTGGCATGAAGGAGGTGAAGCATGGTGGACACTTGTCTTCCTCCACAATTACACTTGTCCCCCATGCAGGAAAGAGAATACATGCAATATATATACAACAAAAAGGAAGAGAGAGAGGGAGTGGCTGATGGTGAGGGCTACCATCCAAGTGAGATGCGAGAGAGAGGGAGGTCGAGAGAGGAGGAGAAGGAGCCGTCGTCGCCCGCACGCTGTTCGTCCATCGCCGGTGTGCCGTTGTTCGTGTGGTCTAGAGGCAAGTTGGGGTCCTTTGCTGCTCTTGCATGTGTGTGTGTTACATGTATGTTTGGTATAGTGTCGAATTTGAGTGATTGGAAGGGAGAAACCGAAGCTTGGATGGCTTGTTCTTGAGTGGTGTTGCTGTTTTCGCTTGAACAGTTTGAGTCAGAATGTTGTGTGAGCTTGCATGCATGTTTAGAGTTCGATTTTGGTTTTGATCTCTTCATGAAAGTTGTAGGGGACATCTTAAAATAAAACATACTAAAATTTGGTGGAAAATTATGGAGATTTGAGGGGTCAAACTCTCATCTTACGGAGATGTCAGATCTGGATGTAAGACGCAAATTGCGCAATCCCAAGATCTCCATAACCAAAACAAGAACATGCATAATTGAGTAGAAAGATTAACGCACCTATTTTGGGATCCATCGAACATAAAGCGGAAGCAGAAAAAGGATTACCCACATATATCAAGGGGATCCACGCAAATTGCGCAATCCCAAGATCTCTATAACCAAAACAAGAACATGCATAATTGAGTAGAAAGATTAACGCACCTGTTTTGGGATCCATCGAACATAAAGCGGAAGCAGAAAAAGGATTACCCACATATATCAAGGGGATCCACACATCAAGTCATTCTCCTTTATTGCCCTCCGTATCACTGGCTCAATGAGGTGACCCCTTCACGTATAGCGTTAGGTAAATGCCCCTTAGGTGAGGATACATGTGAGAATTAGGGTTAGAGGAGAGACTTGAGCACTATTTATAGAGTTTCCAACCAGTCCCTCTCATTACGGGTCAGGCTCAACTCGGCCCACACTAGCCAGCCCATATTAGACTAATTAAGAAACCTTCTATCTCTCTTTAGACCAACCCTGTTTTACGATAACCGTAAAAACAATAAATTACAATATCAATTAATTTAGTCCACATTAGGAAAACTCTGACATTCTCCCACTTGGACTATATTAATTGAAATCGTACCGTATGTGCGCACATTTTGGTCCAGATAATTCTTAATAGTCAATCCTATCCCATAAAGTCTTAAACACCGAATCATGGCGGTAACTGCATGTATACACACGAGCCTTCCATGGTCACGAATGTTCTCAACTTTATTGATATGGATTCAATATGGTAGTGTGTCAAATGGATAACATCTCTCATAGAGAGATCCCATTTGTCAGTCACCATTCTCTTACCTTAGGCGAAACAAAAACTTGTGCCACAAGAGAATGCTTTATGGTTCCAACGAACCCACATATGTCTTGTCCTTATGGTTAACCTTTCTTTATGTATCACAAGACATATGCACAAGGCTAATAACCAGATGCCCGGATGCCCCTAGCCTTCACTCAAGGTCTATACAATCCCTTGAGATTTTATCAATATGTATTCAACATAATAACAACACATTCAAAATATTTTATTGAATGCAAAAGTTGATACATATCAAACCGTTACTAAGTGTAACGAACCACAGATGTGAATTTTATCAGAGTAAAGCCAAAATAGCTCCCACTAAACAACAGTATCCGAAGATACTCCTAGGCCCATGTCAACAATATGTTACTAAAATATACATGGGCGTAGGCCTTTAGTTTGTGGATCTGCAACCACATCATCTGTGAAAATATGTTATATCATAAGTCACCTTTTTGTACAGTTTCTTTATGGTAAAAAATATCTGATCACAGTAAATAAATAATACTACAAATTTGTTATCTCAATACAACCGTATGAGTCTATCCATCAAGTTAAAACGATCAATTCCGTCATGAGGTTTTGGAGCCTAATAACCCAAGTAACAACCTAAAAGAATGTTACTAACACTGCATACATAGTAGAAAATAACAAAGGACTTTATTTACTGCACTTCCTACTAACATAAATATGTATTCCGTTATTGATTGCATGTCATCAGAACAGCCAGCAAAGTTTACATCTAAATACTCTACTAACTGCAAGAATTGAACATGTCTATAAATTAACATATAATCTCTTATCTTCTTTAAGTACCTTAAAACCTTCTTGACAGCAACCCAGTGATCATGTCTTGGATTTCACCGATATCTCGCCTAGAAGTCACGTCACAAAGACAACATTTAGTCTAGTGCAAATTCGAGCATACATTATACTTTTAAGTGCACTTTGACACAAGGTACACCATTTAATTAGATTTTCTCAATATCTAAATAAGGACAATGTGATAGATTTAATCCATCACCCTTAACAACATGAGCAATTCCTGGCTTGTAATGATGTATATTGAATATTTCAAATATACAATCAGCAAATGTCCTCCGAGAAAATCTAATATAATATGGCCAAAACAATCCTTACAGACCTCGTATTGTCTCAAGGTCACAACTTGTAAGCAAAATATCATGTACATAAAGCATGAGAAAAAATAAATTTCCTCCCAATGACCTTGCAGTATATTGAATTACTTTGTTCCCAACTGAACAAAATAACAACACTATGAAACTTTAATAATATTGTTTGGAAACTTGCTTAAGACCATGAATTAGAACTTTTCAGTCTACACACAAGTTTACTTGAATCTGCTGCAAAATCATCCAAATGCACAATATAGATTTTGTATCTATTTGGCGTAACTTTATATCAAAATAAATTATTAATGCCACATTCACTCTGAAAGAACATTTAAAGAAATAATTATTTCTTCACTATAAACAATACACCCATCTTTCAGAGTTAAAACTTTAGTTACCAATTTGGCTTTAAATTCCACAATCTTTCTTTGAAATTCTTTTAGTTTTGTACGCCAATTTGCAACTAATAAACTTGTGATCTTTAGACAAGTCAGTAAGTTTCCAAACATATTTCATAGATTGTATACCGCATTTTATGGCATATAATCACATACTTAATTGAGAACAAAAAACGACATTTATATAAGTTGCTAAAACAACAACGTAGTGTATATTTTAATCATGCTCTCACAAATAGACTATATAGTATGATGATATAACTGATTGTATTTCCCTAACAAATCTCCTTAATGAAGTTGCAACCACTTCATTCTGCACTTGAGAGATTTAAGAAATTTCATTATAAACTATATCAAGAATAATACCTTGAACCTCAACAAGTTTAGTCTATGGTACAGGAGATTCCATAATTATCTGTATAGGTTAAGACAAAAATATAATAACCTCCATCATACTATTATCTTTAATAGTCTGAGAGCAACTGTCCTCTACAATTACGTCAATTTTTAAAAACTTTAGAGTATGTGATTCCATAATTCTTGTACTTTCTTTAGGGTCATAAAATCAATACCCCTTTTGCATATGAAAAAATTGCTTTCATAATATCAGCCTACAAAAGACCAGATAAATTAGTCTTACTAATCATACTCATCACCATGTTCAATATGATGCATTTATGCCTTTCGACCAAATCTTTTTGTCAGAATTTTCAGGTATAGTAATTAAATTACCACCACAGAATCTACCAAATATTTGACAAATGACCCTTTAAGCTATTTCGCATTGTCATACTTGCCAAAATACTCATTGCCATTGTTAAACCTGACAACCTTTTTAATAATATACGAGATGTATATGTCATTAGGATTTAAACACAATTTTTGCAGATGTGTCCTAATTTTAATATCAGACAAGACATAATTTCAAGCAACTAAGGCTTCCTTCATCTTATAGCAGTGCAGTCCGCAGGCAAACATCTTTTCAAGTGTTTCAGAATGGAACGCTTCATGGATAATAAGCAAATTCAATTGCTCTTTTCTCAAGCAACAAATTATATGTCCACAACTTAAAATTTGAAGCAGTAAAAAACCTCAATGATGACGGAATTACCATTTACAGAAAAGGTGACTGAAAAACAAGCAATATATAATTAGCATCATGTGAGCATTGTGTAACTTGACGTACAAGTACACATCCAGAGAGTTACATGCAAAATCACATAATCACCTTTGGGCAGAATACATGACATGCAATTGTACACTCCCCACATGATAAGGGTTATGAGAATATGTTCCAATTCTTCGTGAATTCATCACCTTTGGGCATATGAATCACTAGAATCAGTCACTCCTCCACCACACTATCATGTATTCCTCCATGAACTAATACACAATCACCTCCTTTGGGAGTATGATTACGCATTAGACTAGGAGACATCCCAATCATCATACGAGACCGAAATTTCTCAAACCCAATCAAGCGTGCCACTTTGGCGGTCACTACTCAATTGAATCATTGAAATTCTCTCATACCAGGGATATAAGCTTTACTCCTCACATTCACCATATATATGTGATTTTAACTTTAGTGATAGGGGCATCATATCACCAAAATCACATATCATGCTAATTACATTGCTTTATTCATTAATAAAAATTAATCATACATATATATAAATATATATATGCAGCGAACCTATTAGACAGATTCCAATAAGATCATTGATCACAGTAACACAAGAAACTTATCATAATAGAGAATAAAATATCTCTTATGCACCCCAATTACATATTACCATAACAACATAAAAAGAATGCTGATCTATAATATCTCTCACAAATTAACATCAATAGTAATACATGGTACACCAAATCGACAAGCTTGACAGCTGATCCATTATCACTCATGAGTTTCATACGGCAAAACATGACTCCAAGGCCAACAATTGATTTATTAGCTAATTTTTAAATAACAAATTATCATTGTAATCAACCAATGGCCTATTAATTGAGTCAAACCAGAGAACCAAGTATCTAAAAATTCAACAGTAGATACTATTGCTCTGCATAAATATTGCCATACTCCCTTACCATAAACAAATATTTAACTTGATAGACATTAACAAGTAACCGGATGAATTCATGTACAATATGCAGTAACTTAATTGACATGCATTACCCACATTCAACAGATGTGTTAATCAGTACATCAGTTTGGTCATGAGTCCTTAAGTCGTCTATCATTAAAAAATTACCAGTGTGTAAATGAGTATACTTGAGTAACAAACGTTTCATAATCTTTATTGTTTCTCATCAGCTTAATACATAATTCAAATACAATCTCATACAAATTGTATCTCATTAAGCCAGCTTCAGTTCACGATAAAGTTTGATTTTTATTGATGAATCACACATTTTTATTATGTGATAACATACTAATAACCCATCACCTGTATTTCCAAAATCACAGAAAATACAAGAAAAATACGCAAAAATACACAAAAATACACGTATTTAGGGTTTCATATGCAATTCACATCAATAAAACCATCAAACATATAAAATAAATATACAACGAGATAGGAAATCATCATACGAGTCCAACGCCGCCAGCCACGCGCTGATCCGACACTCTACGCGCCCTCACGCGCCGCCTGAGTGCGCGGCGCGTGGAGCTCACGCGCGGCACGCATTCGACGCCCAGGAGGCGCGTGGCCGCGTGTGGAGGCGCGTGCGGCCTCCCCCGGCCACGCGCCGCCGACCGTTTTGCTCGTTTCGTCGAGCCCAGTCCGAATTTGTGATTTAATTTTATTTTTATTGAATAAAAAATCTCGAAAATCACAAATTAGGGCAAAATCCGTACTAATTATGGCAAAACCTTTATGCGTTCAAGTTCTAGGGTTATGGTTGCTCTGATACCACATGTAAGACGCAAATTGTGCAATCCCAAGATCTCCATAACCAAAACAAGAACATGCATAATTGAGTAGAAAGATTAACGCACCTGTTTTGGGATCCATCGAACATAAAGTGGAAGCAGAAAAATGATTACCCACATATATCAAGGGGATCCACGCATCAAGTCCTTCTCCTCTATTGCCCTCCGTATCACTGGCTCAATGAGGCGACCCCCTCACGTGTAGCGTTAGGTAAACGCTCCTTAGGTGAGGATACATGTGAGAATTAGGGTTAGAGGAGAGACTTGAGCACTATTTATAGAGTTTCCAACCAGTCCCTCTCATTACGGGCCAGGCTCAACTCGGCCCACACTAGCCAGCTCATATTAGACTAATTAAGAAACCTTATATCTCTCTTTAGACCAACCCTGTTTTACGATAACCGTAAAAACAATAAATTACAATATCAATTAATTTAGTCCACATTATGAAAACTCTTACACTGGAATGTTTTCGCATGAATCCGCTCGAGTCAGAATGTTGTGTGAGCTTGCATACATGCTTGGAGTCCGATTTTGGCTTCTATTTCTTCATGAGAGTTGTAGCTAACATCTTGAACTAAAACATACTGAAATTTCGTGGAAAATGATGGATATTTGAGGGGTTAAAATCTCATTCTACGGAGACCCCAGATCTGGAAAGATTTTACTGACCTTTGGTTGGATTTGTGGTTGTATGTTGGTTTTTGTTGAGAATATCACTTCGATTCCTTAATTAAAGTTATAGGGGACATCTTAAAATACAACATGCTCAAATTTGAAGTGAAATGAACAAGTATAGCCTAGTAAATCAACTAGATCTTGAAGACGGTGATTCTGGTGATGTATTCCGAGACACCCGAGACTTCATGGACATAGATGATGACTATGCTCTGGTTATTTTACTTAGATCTCTTCATGAAACCTGTAGAGAAAATCTTGATCTAGAACATACCTAAATTTCAGAGGAAACGAAGAAGAAAAGGTAGGTGAAAACTCAGTATTTCGGAGAAGCATGTACTGGATGATTCGGTAATGGATCCAGAAGATTCGTGTGACTGTAGAAAATAATCTAGAAAGAATATGGCTTGGAAGTCTTCATGAAAGATGTACGAAAATGTCTTGGCTATAACTTGGTAAAATTTCGTAATTTTTGGAGGTGGTATGGATATTTTAATTGAATTTCTTCGGAAACTGTGCATTCTTATTTCACCCGAAAATGACATGCCATTTTGTGAGAATTGTGAAATTGTATGAAATTCTATTTGGCCATGAATTTTGCATGAAATTATTATTCTATTGTCTTGTTTATCACTTGCCTTAATTTCTATAATTTTTGGGAAGTTATAGATATTAAATTTAATATTTTTATAAAATAACAAAAGCTGGAATTTAAATAAATGAAAAAGGGCATGAAAAATGGATTATTTTATTGGATGAATATAATGAATATTCCATAAATTCCATTAATTTTATAAATAATTATACCATGTTGCATGTATGATGAAATAATTATACTTGATGTATGCATGACATTGACATTGAATTGAGATGCATGTGTGAATTCCATGCCAAGTATGACTTGTTTGATGTCACGTCATATGCCATGTTAAATTAAGACTGAAATTGGTAAACATAGATAATGATAAGTGAGGAGGTGGTTGTGGTGGATGATGATGCCCGGAATGTATGGAGATGCATTGCCGGATGGCCCCGGAGTGTCGGGATGCCCGGTGGTATACGGTACGTAATTCCAGGGGAGGCCTGGTGGTATGTTGGTACATAAAATGGAAGCCCTGTCGGAGGTTTTGCCCAAAGGGAATACCTCGCAATGCCAGGATTTGGGGTGCGGGATGCCCGGCTAGGGAGTGTAAATGTCGGAAGCCCTGTCGGAGGTTTCTGCCCGAGGGGAATGCCTCGTGATGCCAGTTGGGATGCGAGATGCCCGGAATGTGGGGGGGCCGAATGCCCGGTGGCCTGGGAGGCTGAATTGCCGGAAGCCTCGGAGGTCTTTGCCCGAGGGGATGATGAAATTGATGATTTGAGGAATGGGTGATGTGGTGATCAAATTGAAAGCTAAAAGTGGAAATTAAACCATGGCATGATGTGCATGATGATATGCATGATGATGATGGTGATATGTGACGTGATATAATGATGATCACCCATGGCATGACATGCATGATGATATGCATGATATGCATGATGATATGTGATGTGAAATAATGATGATCACCCATGATGATGATGATGATGATGATGATGATGATGATGATGATGATATGTGATGTGAAATAATGATGATGCATGATATGCATGATGATGATAATGATGATGACATATGATATGGCATGCTGATATGCATGATGATGATGATATATGACATGATATGATGATGATATATGATATGGCATGATGATATGCATATATGTGTGATATGATGATGTCATGATGATGATGACATGATGATGATGGTATGATGGTGTCATGTATATGATGATGATGACATGTGTGTGATATAATAATGTCATGATGACGATGATATGAGTATGATATGATGATACACATGTATGTGTTATGATTGTGGAGATGATGCATGATATTATATGCATGGCTTCAAGGTAAGTAATGCATGCAAAGCATGTATGACTTGTATGATGCATTGAGTGGTTATTGGATTCATTTACCTGCTGAGTGGTTGTACTCACCCCTTTTGGGAACCAACATTTCAGATTAGTAGATGGTTTGAGCGGTTGGATATGACCGTGAGGAGAAGGATAGCAAAGGAGGGAACCTTTGGACGCCAACACACCGGTTGATGGACCTTAAGCATACGATTGTGGGAGAAGATGTCGGTCATCTTTTGAAGTATAGCCGAGTATAAAAATATTGGCATTTCGATGTACTGACTAAAGATGTCCATCTACTTTATGTAAATAAACGTGTTCGGCTATAACTTATATAAGATATTTAGTAGGTGTGCATCGTTTTCTGAATATAGGGAATGGAGTTTGTTGGATGTACTTCCGTATTTAAATTGCGCAAGGGATCGATCTAAAAGATGTAAACCCCCAAGTTGTATGGACCCGCTGCAATTGAAATGGTATCAGAGTGATATGTTAATAAGGAAAGTGAATGGTAAGCGAATTGTGGCGACCCTAATCGGATCGGGAGCCGTTGAGGGGTGCCACAAATACATCTAGAGGCGTCCTAACCACACAATCATAAAACCATAGAGACTTACATCGTCTTAGATCCTCCCTACATGTTAGCACAATTCATATCATAAACAACCACAAAAGCATGAGCAATAAACAAGCTCAATCAACTGGAACGCCACACTCAAATTTCAAACAAGCATAGAGGTCCTGATTATATGGCCAAATTGTTATGACAGGTCTCATATCGTGCCACACAATTTTGTCCAATAATCCGGCACGTTTAACTCATTTAATCATGCGTTCCTAGTTTTGATCTCGACTTATAGCATGACCTACTCTTTGTTCGGTGGTCTTCTAGCATTGTCAAGCGTTGCCTTACCTCATTATGCACGGCTACATTTTTCCTAGACGGCTTTCCCGAAAGAGCAAAGGTCCAGAATCTACCACGACCGGCTTCCGTTATCTAGGGGCGTCCCATATAGGGGTTACGTCCAACTTATTAGCCCGGGATAGATTCTTTTAATCAACACACGATCACTCAATTACAGTTAAGGACACCTTGCATTACACTCAAATGTCTCAATTAAGATAATGCACTTAGCCCATTTTCCTCGTATTAAAACACTCGGTGAAAATAGTTGTGTGAGGGTACACGGTCAGATTGAACCCAAAAATTGATGTACTCCCTTTTAAAATCCCGCTATTTTATATAGTATATAAAACTATTTTCAGTGTCAAAACCCGACACCAAAGATTTTCTGAATAAATATCAAAATTCACAAAATTTGAAGTAAATCACCAAAATTCCAAGCAGCACTCAATTTGCACAAAATAATACCCAATTGCATAAAATGAACACACCATTGTAATCAGCGCAAAATTCCGGTCACCAACTATCCCGGTATAATTTTCGGAAAATATTAAATAATTAAATAAATGCATTTAATTACTAAAATTAGAAACTTAGGCCGAAAATGCCTAATTAAACACCAAGATGGGCCCGCAAAATTTTCGAACCTATCTAGATAAATAATACATCCTGTCGAGCGACTAAACGGGCTGGAAATGCCACAGGACAGGCGAACAGAGCTGCAGTGGTGGACGGTGGCTTGGGGGCGGCGAACGACAGCAGTGGGGTGGCTGGACGACTAGAGACGGTGACAGACAGGGGCTTGGGATGCGGCTGGACGGCGGACGACGTGTGCAGGCGAGAGGGCAAGCAATGAGCGGTTTGGTGGCTTCGGCTGCTCGGATGGGGCACGACGGCAATCGGACGGGCAAGGAGAGGTGGTTGGTAGTTTAAACTGGTTTTTGGGAGCTTCAAATGGTTTAACAATGGAGAAAGAAATTGATTGAGGAAGAAGGGGTTGAAGGCTTAGAGGGGCCAAAATGGCCACAAAAGTCCACCTTCTATCCTCTAAACACTCATGGCATGCCCCCACCACATGGGCTGTCCTCCTCAGCCACTTTGCAGCCCTCAAGGCTTCCCTTAGAAGCTTCATTGATGCCTCAAATGTTGCACACCATGGGGGCTACGAATTTTGGAACATTTTCTCTCAAATCCACTTTAATTTCTTCTTAAATTAATTCAATTCAGCCTCCATAAATCCAACTAAGATGCTCACACTTCAATTCATATTTTTTCTCGCCAATAAAACCAACTTGCATCCAAACAACGTGATAAAAAACGGTCCCTTGAATTTTCCGGACAAAAACGGCCCTATATTGAATTTTCGCCAAAAATCTCGGTTTATAGAAAAATCTTCAGGGGATTAGTCGACATTTCTAAAATGAATCGTGACATGATAGAACTTTCAATTTCTGAATTCGGGTTCAAATTCACGGTTAATTTCAATTTGATGCGATTTCAGAATAACCTAACCTATCGGGTAGCTTTTAGGAATTTTTAGTACAATTGACCCATAGTTGATTTCGAGCCACAATGTACATTTTTGACACATTGGGGACTTTTAGTTGTTGTGAAAATCTCGAGATTTCAAATATAGACACAAGGCACAAAAATGACCGAAAAATCAATTTAGTGCCGTTTGACAGAAATTTTGCAATTAGATGGAATCACATACACATACTAATCCTATAAATCTATCATATCGACTTATCTTCGATCTCTAATCGATTTTGACGATGCCGTAATGACCCTTACAGATTAGCACGGTCGAGCAGTCGATTCCTGGTTGAATTCTCAAGTCTATTGTGTTTAGATTCCTTAATGGCTTCACCTGATAAACTAGTTATCCCATGAGTGGCTAACTCAGGGAAAAGAACTATAGGCACATTGATGAAAAGCCCAACTTATTAAATCAAAAACAAAACCTGAAATTTAGGATGTCACAAAAGCGTTCGACCATGAAAAGAGCACTCGACTATGAGAATTGATGTGGACAATCATGCATTGTTATGAGTTGTTCAATGGACGAGTATAGATCGATTTAGCTTGAGTATATACCGGTCGCAGGTGACTCCATACGGTCATTATACCATTTATGAACAATCGTAATTCGATTTTGTGCGACCGTGAATCAAGGGAAGTCAATTGATTCTACACGATTACATGACAACTGAGAGTCATTCATGGATCAACCAGGCTTAAACATGAAGTGGTTTCGAACCAACCATGGGTCACGCATGGAACCCTAACAAGCATTGACTAATGTTTGGGTTTGGCCTCTTGAGCACTGTCGAAACCACCCAGTTTGTGTAGGCAGCATTAGGGCCACTTTTGATCAAAAATTAGCCACAAATCTCGGTCTAATTATGTGTGTCGATCATGGGTGATTACAAAATATTCCTATTTGGTTAAGATGATATTTATAAAGTCAATTTAATTATCTTTTGTTCTCTTGAATTTGGATCAATTAAGAGTGAACAATTCTTGGAAGCCAATGAATCCCCTAGCCTAAGATGGGAAGAACTTAAGGATCAAATGACCCCCTAGCCTAAGATTGGAAGAACTTGAGGATCAAGTTGTCTTGTAAGGTTTAACCCTATCCTTGGACTTTTGGAAGGTAGTACATAAGTGTAATATGTTGAGACATATGCTTATTTAGGAATCTAGGCTATAATAACCTAAAAGGTGAGGCTTACATAGCTTCCTGAGGATAAGTTGAGAGAGGACTAAAGTATGATAGCCATACAAAAGGGAATAGGTGTCACTTTGAAGATGAATGGGAGAAGAAAAAAGTCCAGTTTATGTAACTAAATTAGTTACCCTTGAAACTAAGTAATGATTAAACCATTGAAGCTTGAAGGATAAGCTTGGCTAAGATGAGCCCTAACATGACACTTGGAGGGTTCGATTCAATCTTGTTAACCAAGCCAAGAAAATCCATCATTAGCTATCATTACTAAACCAATAATTGAGTTTCACATGTAACGTTTAGAACCCATTTTTCTCTCCCCTTACTTCTTACTCAAGCTCACCTATTTTCTTTCTACCTTTCCATCTCTTCCCTTCTCTCTCGGCTTCCTCACCACCCGCCGTTGTTGTACACCATCACCGTCCACTCATCATGAGCCACGAGTTGCCACCATTTGTCTCCGTTCTTGTCCTGGTTCCGTAAGTAGATCCCTTAAATGTTGGTTGGGCTGTTATGTTACTTAGTTCAGACTTAAGTTATGATATGTTGTTGAGTAGAGTCGAGCCATCCTAGGTAGAGTAGAATCATGTACTAATTTTGTGACATCCTGATTTTCAGGTTTTGTTTTCGATTGAATACGTTGGGTTTTTCATCGATGTGCCTATAGTTATTTTCTCTGAAATGGCCACTCAAGAGATAACTAACCTATTAGGTAAAGCCGTTAAGGGATTTTAACACAATAGACTTGAGGATTCGATTAGGAATCGACTACTCGACCGTGCTAATCCGCAAGGATCATTACGACATAGTCGAAAATCTATCAAAGATCGAAGATAGGTCGATTCGATTGAGGTGTGTGATTAAGTGTTGGTAATTCCACCTAGTTGCAAAATTCTCATCGATCGGGACTAAATAGATTTTTCTGTCGTTTTGGTACCATGTGCTTATATTTGAAATTTAGAGATTTTCACGACAACCGAAAGTCATTAATGTATCGAAAATGTACATTGTGCCTAAAAAATAATTGACCACGGGATAATTGTACTAAAAATTCATAAAAGCTACCCGGTATGTTAGGTTACGCTAAAATTGCGTCCGATCGAAATTAACCACAAAATTAAATTATGTTTCAGGAATCAGATGTTCGAGTATGTCACAATTCATTTATAGGATGTCGCATTGTCTTTTGGAGAAATTTCATCAAATTCAGGATTTTTACGGAAAATCAATTCGGACAATTCGAAAAGAACAGAAATTCGGATGGGCCAAATCGAAGAGATTTTTGGCCTCATTTGTGGCTACTTGGTGAAAGGAAATTGTGGAAATTGTGTGAGCTTCTTCCTCAGCAAAATTGGACATCAAATTGAATAAATTGAAGTCCAATTGAGTGAAATTCGTAGGCTTGTATGGGGGCTGCAACAAGTGGACATCAACTTAGCTATTTGTGAGGTTTTATTTGCATGAAGGCTTAGGGGACCAAAGGGATTTGTAGAGAAGCTTGTGGGACTAAAAATGGATAATTATATGACATTTTATTAAATTTCCCCTTCCTTTGGTCTCTCTCTCTCTCTCTCTCTCTCGCACGTTTCCCCCCTGCCTCATCCGACAACCCCTTTGCCACCCCTTTGCCACTCTCTTCCAATCTTTTCTTTCCTTTGACTTTTAGGGTCTTCCTTATCCATCCATCCACGCACATCTCTTTCTCTCCCTTTTTCTTTATTTTCTTGCATGTTCTTTTTTCCCCAGCCGACACCTCTCTCTCTCCTCTCTTTCTTCTTCGCGCGAGCTTCTGTTCCACGGAAGGAAGATGCTTTTGTCTTCATTTTCTTTTCTTCTTTCACATTTATTCTTTCCCTCCCCCATCGAGCAAAGCATTCACGCCAACGCCGCCTTTGCTATTCCCTCCGCCGAAGAAGCCCACACTTCACCTAGTCAACCTACTCCAGTAAGACTCCACGAACGCTGACTCCACTAACTCAGCTTGCTACCCTCCATCGTTGAATCAATGCCTCTCTGTGTCCCTAAGCCCATTCGAAGCCCACGCAGCAACTTCAACCGTCAAGCCGAGCCCACACCACCACTTGCAGCCGCCAAAACCAACCCAAGCCGCACCCAAATAATCACTACTTTTCTCTCCACAAAACCAAAGCAGCTCGTTCAGCTCAACCATGAGCTTCCTTGGCCAATTTCAGCTAGGTCCGGGCTCCCGTTGGTGCCACCATTAGTTAGAGTTTCAACCGTCGTTGCGCCGCCGTTGCCGTGGACTCACCAGCCCGCAAATCCGATTATTTTACTTACTAAACTCTACTTGGGGAGTTAATTATGCTTAAAGATTGATTAGTTTGAGTTAATTAGGGATTAGGTTGTTAGTTAGAATGGATTAGCAATTTAATTACTCATTTATGCATGTTAGGTGCTTAGACTGGCTTAATTAACAGCTAGATAGATTGTAGTATTTATTTAAATAGGTTCGGAACTTTTCCAGGCCCGTTGTGGTATTTAATTAGGCTTTTCTAGCCTAAGTTGCATTTATGGTAATTAAATGTATTTATTTAATTAATTATTATTTTGCGAAAATTAGACCGGGATAACCAGTGACCGGAATTTTGTGTTGATTTCAATGGTGTGATTGATTTATTTAATTGAATGATATTTTGTGCAAATTGAGTGAGATTTATAATTAAATTGAGTATTTTCAGTATTTAATCGGGAAACACTAGGCGTCGATTTATAATGCCAAAAATATTCTTGTGGACCAAATTAAATGGTAAGATTTTTTTTAAAAATAAAAAATATGATATTTTGGCTAAAGTCGACCGTGTGCCCCCACACGATTCTTTTTATCGGGTATGATAAAAGTGGTGAAATTATTGAATGATCGAGATGGTATACTATATCAACCTGAAAATTTTGATATGTTAGCTTAGAGTGAGTAGCATACTCTAACAACTTTTGGTGAGTATTATCAGTATATTATATCGGCCTAAGGGCTTTGATATATTAGCTTAGTGCGAGCAATATACTTTATCAGCTTAGAGTGAGTTATATTATTTATCAGCTTTAGTGAACATTTATTAGCTTAGAGTGAGCAGTATACTTTTTTAGCTTAGAGTGAGCATTATCAATACTATATTAGCTCAAGGGCCTTGATATATTAGCTTAGAATGAGCAGTATACTTGATCAGCTTCGATGAGTTATACCATCTGTTGTTAGCTTAGGGTGAGTAATGTTCGACTTAATCAAATTGTGTGGATGGTATCGATAGTATGGAGTGGAGTAAGTCAATTGATCGATGTTTGATCTGAATTGAAATGATTGGATAATTATATAAATTACAAAGATTTGTAGAAAGGAACTGAGACAAAGGTAAGTCTTTTGTCTTATGCGTGCATAAATAGCCTTTGGGCGTATTTCCTTTCTAGTTGGGATTTAGGGGGTGGACTTTCTGAGACATCTCACTCCGTCGTGAGCTAATATTTTCAGGTCCCTAGTGTGAAGAACCCAAAGCTTGAGGTAGAATAGTCAAGAGCATGGGGGGCACATAAGTTCTTTTTGGAGATAGACCTCTTGTACTTAGATCCTAGAGTTGGCATCTATTTGTAAACCAAATTATTTATAAAAGCTGGGTTGATTGATTTGAAATTTGTTGTCATGCTTTTTTGTTCCATGTATGTCATTGTCAGGAAATTAGTAATTTGCTTTCGCATGTGCATCAAAATGAATGGGTTGGTGATGCGTCCTGAGACGTCGCAAAATTTATTGACCACCGAGGGATGGGCACACACTCGAGGATCGGGGCATGACAAATTTTGTATGGTTTGCTCGTGATTTGCTTGAGTTATGAGGTTTGAGAATAGGTAAGGACCTTTTATGGGATCGTTGGGGCATGACAAATTTTGTTGTTGTTTGTTGGAAGTAGTTCATATATATATTGTGGATGCTTGAAAACATGTCGCGAGCCTTCGGAAAGAGATTCACATCGGTTTTTGGATGTGTGTGGAACCATGTCGGATTGGGTCTTTCTCTTGATTCAACGATATTGAGGCATATCATTTCCAAACCATATTGGAATTAGGTTGGTGCTCGAACGTAATAGGTCAAGCAACAATTCTCGTTTCATGCTCAACATATTTTATTGATGAGGTTTTGGTAAGTCATGATATACACTTTGCTTGGCATGCCTTTGAGGCACTCATGCATTGGACTAAAGAAAAAGATAAGAATTGATTGTATGCTTGATCTATGTGGTCATACAGGGGAAACTAGCACTGATGGATTTCAAGACGATACCCGATGGATTTTGGATGCTATTTGCAGATAGGATTTCGGAACAAAGCTTGATGGATTTCAGGATGTTGCCGTTCTCAATAGGGCGAGACGATATCCATTGGATTCCGGAAGAGCCGAAGGATTTCAATTATGTGTGTAATAAATGGACACCATGCGATGTGCCATGGATGCTCGTGTGCATATATTTTTTAGAATATTATGTGATCCTTGATTGAAATTGCACTTAAGGCATTTGAATGTCACGTAAACATTTTAGAAGTTATTATTTGGCACAAGTGTAATTTTATAGGCTATCATTAATGACTTGAGAGGCACTTGCATAATTTATGTTATTATTTATTATATGAGAGACACATGAACATTTTAGAAGTCATTATTTGAGACTTGAGGACCACGTGAATGTCTTAGAAGCTATTATTTGAAACGTGTGAATTTTAGATGCTAATATTTGTGACTTGAGAAGCACATACGTATTTTATATGTTATTATTAGGACTTGAGAAGCCTGTGTATATTCTAGAAGTTACTATTTGGCACGTGTAGAATTTTTACAAGTGTAATCATGCAAGTATTTCAAGTAGTTGAGAATTTTCTCCTATGTACCTAGTTAATATAAAGCAAGGGTTTTGTTATTGATCTACCATTGATATGTTAGCGTTGAGTATTCATGTGGTTCTAATATGAGGTATTTTCCTACACAAGGTTTATTTAATTTGCTTATTGAGTTTTCAACTTATCTGATGTTGTTTTAACCTTTTACAAGCCCACTAGTATGAGTTTCCCTCCGGCTTGTACATATGGAGGTGGTGATCTTAGAGAGGACATGACAATCAACATTATGTACCAAAGGTACACCACTATGGTGTGGATTGATGAGGGCTTAGGTTATCTGGTTCCTCATCTATATGAGGCATGGTTTGTGTGGAACGATGAAGAGGTCTTCGGGCCCTTTCGTGGGTTTGATGGTCCACCTAGTTGCTCTGACAATTCGGTGGCAAACCCTTCCAATGGCACCATGGACGACTTCAACTCCAATCTTGACTATGACCCTAAACTCAAGCCGTGAAAAGACTGCATTTGATGAGAACCGCTTTTGATAGTCGCCCTCGTAGAAGACGTATGACTAACCTTATCCCCTTTTTGGTTGTAATCATAACGGTCCCAACTAAGTGAGCTTGTAAATGAAATCCTCCCATATATATATAAAGTAGTGCGTTTGTGTATGTGTTTTCCTTACTTTATTGTTTGTTGATGGGATGTTATAATTGCATGCTTTGGCATGTGCTTAATTGGAAGACAGAAGTAACGGGATGGCGACGCTTTTTGGGACGTTGCGAATTAATCTTGCAAATGTCACGTTCCCGCAATGAGGAAAGGTCCGAGGCATGACAATCTTGGTCGTTCATTTGAGAATTCATCTAGACCACTAGATGTGCCATGTCATTGACCCATGTAACTGAAAATTTTAACTAATCACAAACTTGTTTAGTCCCTAAGCTAAGTAGCACCAATACGTGACACGGACACGCGACATGACACGACACGACACGTCGATACATCATTTCTAAAAAATAGAGAATTTCGATACGTTGCGACACGTTGTATATTAAATGAATATTTTTATTTTTAATTAATTTGATTTAAATTCATAACTAAATAATTAATTAAAAAAAGCATATAATAAATTTACACTAATAATATTAATAAATCAATTCATTTAAAATTCAAAAGATATATTCATAGTTAATGTGAAACATATTTTTTACTTTAACAAAAATTATTCATGAAACTAATAATTAATAAAAAATTAGAATCAATTTATTTAAATAAATCCATGATTTTCTAAAATGACCAAAATTTATCATTATTCAAAATTCAATACTTTCATTTTTCGAAATTATTTTTTAAATTTCATTTATTTAATTTTCCAATTAAAAAAAATCCTCAAAGTTCACCCCTTCTTTCCTTCGTCCATTTCTCTCCACCCTAAATTTGTTTTACTTTTTTCCCTCCCCTCCATTTACAGCTTGTCAGCCGTCACTTCCCCACCCCCAAAGCTCAAAAGTACTACTTTTTTTCCGTGAGGTCTCTCGAATTAGGGTTTTCTTGATTTTCACAACCCCCAATATTTATCTTTTCTTTCTTTTTTTTCTTTCGCTTCTCTCGTAGTCCACCTAGAAAAGCTACGAGGGCATCGCATCAATTCCGTACGGGGCTGCTTTAGTGCATAGCGTGTACCATCTCTTCTCAGGTAGTGTTTAGCTTTTATGGGGGTGTCCTTGGCGGGGGCGTTTCGAAGATTCGTGTAGCTCCGTAGCTTGTCCGGTGGTATTTCGTTGGGCCGATCATCAGGTTTCTTTCCGTTAAAGTTGCGATTTTTACGGGTAGCGAAGGCATTTGAGCTGGTAAACATGTCTTAATTCGAGAAACCCTAGTTACCCTCCTTTTCCTCCTCCTTCTACCGCTCGTCGCATGAACCCTTCAACCCTTTCTCTCCTCTTCCTCTCGATCTTTCTCCTCCTCCTCTTCGCTGCACGACCACCTTCCTCTCCGCACGACCCCCTTCCTCTCCTCTCCTCTTGATCCTTCTCAGTTCTCATCCTCCTCCTCGTCGCCAATCCATCGCAACACTAGCGGCCCTTGCTGCTCTCTTTAGCTGTCTCTCGCCGCCCCGGTGGTCTGTTCGTGGCTTCATCTCGTCGGCGGGACCTTGCTTTCTCTCTGTTCTTTCTCTATGTTTGGCTCTTTCTCTAACCGTCTCTTGCCGTCACTCGCGGCCTCTGCTCCCTCGCCCTCCCTCGCCTCCACCCTCCATCAGTCTTTTAGACACGCGTGTCGAGAAATGTTGACCGTGTGTTGGAAAACCCAACATGCGTTGACCGCGTATCCGACTGTGTCCGAGTGCGTCCAACACGTGTCAGACACGACGTAAAGCACAGACAACGTATCCGAAATCTCCCTAAGCATCTTTGATCTTATCCTATAAGATTGAATTCAAACCATTGATTCCATCAATGGTTGGGATTTAATTCAAATTAGACTATATAAGTATTTTCCCATCATTTTTTTTAAAGAGAAGACCATTTTTGCATACCTGAAATCTCTCTCTCGTGCGCACCCAAGAGAGCTAGAGCTTTGCTCGGCCATTCACCAATTGATTGATGATCCTACCGGCATTGTCAACCTCCATCGATCCTTCTTCAATCTAGTCACAAAGTTCACCAGCAGTCATCCTTACCGGAGCTCGCCAATTAGAGCTCATATTCTATTGGGCCGAGAGACTGATTCCAGCATTGGTGAGAGGATTCGATAGTTCACAAGCCTTATACGGCAATCCGATGATTCTTTCTGGTGGTTCGATCACCCCCAACTTATGATTTATAATCCTAGACTTGAGCAGGCCACCCGCCTCGTTGATCATCCTCTACTTATGATTTACCAAATTTTGTCGATGAGTGATTTTGAGACATTGTTAAATTTTCAAATAGCCGATATTATAAATTGTAGATTTGTTAATTAGAAAAAATTAGCCAACTGGATAATCAAGATAAAAGAAAAAAAAAACCATAATATGTAAACGCTCGCAACTTTCTACAAAATAGGTAGTCAAAATTTGAAAATTCTGGACTCTCTCTATTCCCAGCCACCTTTTGATCGCTTGGCCTGGTGTTTCGTTCCAAGGCATCATCATTTGTGTGCGTCGCCGCTTGATGTTGTAGGCTTTGGCTTTCTCCCTCTCATTAGCCCTGTGCGATTCTCTGAACGATCTGTGTTGCCCAGTGCTAACACGATGTCAATCAAAGATCTGGTACATTGATCTAGCAATTATCTACCAAACACCTCATGTTGATACATAAATTTGTTCTCTCAGGGTGAGAAATCTCTCTTTTGCCACATTTAATTAGATTGATGAGGGTGTTGACATCCAAAAATACCCCTGCAAACATGCACTAGTCTTAAGGGACATAAAGTGTTAAAATTGTTGTCATGGCCGTATATGGGCCATAATCCACATCAGCCCAACCCATAAGTAGTCATACAAGAAAAGATAATTAAAGACTTTGAGAAACTTTGGACTGGATTTCCATAGATGAACAAAGACATATAATACCATGATGAAGTAGTTGGTTGCCATGTGTTGAAGCCAACGATCACTAATGAAGATGCAACATTGACGGTGAAAATAGATGGGAACAGTTAAAAGGATGCCAAATTCAAAGAGGAGTGGTTACTACTTGCTGGACAAGCTACAAGAATATTATCGAAAAAGTCAAAAATTAAACATGGATAAGGCGGTTCAACATGGAACGTAGAGCAACTCTTGAGGAGGAGGTAACCAACTATTGACGGTTGCCAAATTGTCCTATAAATACCGCAAGCAATCCAACAAAGAGGCCCCCAAACAACATAAAAAATTATTTGATCTTACTTTTACCCTTACTTAGTCTAGCCTAGCTGTAGCTTAAGATTTCCATCATAGATTCAATTCCGACAAGTGTTTATATCCCGAGCAATACTATCGATTAGATTCCAATGCTATCTCATTGTCCAGCGTTGTCGATTAGATTCCAACGTTATGTTCTCATATGCATTTATAAGTAGTGTTTTTAGGTGTTGTTCCTATTGTCCAGCGTCGTCAATTAGATTTCGATGTTGTGTCCTCATGCACACCTAGAAGCAATGTTTGTTAGGTGTTATTCTCACTATCTAGCATCTCGATTAGATTTCGATGTTGTGTCTTCATATCCATCTAAGAATAGCATCTATTAGGTGTTGACCTTATTATCTAGTGTTGTTGATTAGATTTTGACACCGTGTCCTCAAACTTAGTAGAGAGTATTGCTTTCTAGGTGTCTTGTTAATATCTAGCATTGTTGAAGCATCTTCAATATTATATAAACCACTTTAATTGTAATGAGATTTCATTACGTTAAGGCAAGTTTAAATGATATCATTGATTAGGTTTCCATA
Source organism: Eucalyptus cladocalyx (assembly GCA_017140615.1). NCBI lineage: Eukaryota > Viridiplantae > Streptophyta > Magnoliopsida > Myrtales > Myrtaceae > Eucalyptus > Eucalyptus cladocalyx. Next base: position 28,137,669 of record CM029516.1, read on the forward strand.
TTGATTATCAGTAGTACTAAGCCTATGTTAAATCAGTGACCTCTTTGAATTTGAGATTATATTGTGTATAGTCTCGTTCACATTTGACCATTTCTGTCCAAAGCTAACACAGAACTTGAGTTCTCCTTTAGAAAAAAAAAAAACAAATACAATACTTGGTGAAAGATATTTCATTGTGGGATTCAAAACCGTTAAAACATCTTTTTGGCACACCTGGTGGGACCAAGTGTTAGTCAAAGAGAGTGTTATGCCACACACGAGAATTCACAACAATATAGACAGAGTCACAAACGAACCTTTTCCAATAATGTATGATATCCTACGTGCAAAGTCATCATCTGCGCAGTCTGCCTTGAATTAGACCTAGGTGAGAATGTAGATATCCTAAGGCAACGGGTGGAAAGAGCAAGAAGATTAATGGAAATTACCCCTGTCATGCTTTCATCAATAAGGCAAGCCATCAAAGAAACTCAGATAACTTCGCTGGTTACATGGTGAAGAGGATGATTGATGTGGTAAGGTCGCTGATAAGCAATACATATCATGAATGTGTGCAATGGCAACATGGGATTCCAATTGGTTCAATCCAACCCCAAAGTGGGAATATGTTCCCATGACAGTAAGGTATACCTTTTGGCCATTATCCCCTACAATAAATCTCACTACTATAGGGCAGAGTATACCACCTTTGGCAACAATAAAGATCTTGCAAAGAGGAGAAGTCAATTCGACAATCCAAACTAATGGATCTAATCCCTAAGGTTAGTCTAACCTTAATGGCATGACTAGATAGCAACCTCGTCAAGATACATTTTTTGCCGCTAATGAAAATTCCTAGCATGCGATGAGTGTTCCTTTTTATTTTTATTTTTATGTCTATAGTTAAAACTAACATGCTGCCTATACCTATAATAGTTGACAATCACATAACAGTATTAGCTCTACTTGGGGGGCAAGAGCTAGTACCTTTCACTAAGGAGCGACACCAATCTTTTCAACCAGCATTTCCAAATATTAGTTCATATATACTCAATCAGGAATTTCAGCCTATACGTCCTAACTTACAACTAAACAATTCATTAGCCAACCAATTCAAGTGTATCAAGTTCCACAACATCCAGTATATTAGGTTCCATAGCAACTTGTATATTAGACTCTACAACAACTTGTGTACTAGGTTCCACAATAACCTATGAATCAAGCTCCACAGTAGCCAGTGTATCAAGCACCATAGTGTCTAGCATACCAGCCTCCTTAGCAGAATGCAAACTTAATATTACATCTTAACTATGGCTCCCAATAGTCAGCAGGATTACCTATAGCCATGCCGAGACACAAATAGATGGTCATCGAACAGTCACATGGGAAATGTCTTCTGAAAGCCTTATCTAGATTGGATGGACATAGTTCCTTACCCATAAGGATTTAAGATGCTAGAATTCACACTATTCACTAGAGAAGATGATCAATCAACTTTTGAACACATTACTCGTTTCTTAGCCCTATGTAGTGATGCTACTCACGGTGATCATTGGAAGCCTCATTTGTTTTCACTTTCACTATCGAAGATGGCCTTCACGTGGTATACAATGCTACTAGCCAATTCAATTTTTTCGTGGGAGCAAATGGAGCAACTTTTCCATACCCAGTTCTAGTGAGCTATCCCAAATTTATCAGTTGCCAACTTGTCAACTATGAGACAAATGGCAAACGAAATGGTTGATTAGTTCATATCAATATACAAAAGAGCTCAGAACAAATACTTGGTCCCTTGCTTGAGAAAAAATTCGCGGATTTAGCCTTTAATGGTCTAAAGTTTGCAATTCGGGAAAGACATGGTCGAAGAGGAGAAGTTAAGCATTATGACTAAGGCTAAAGAGTCGAACTACTCCTTTGATATTAGTAAGACTGAACAAATCTTTGATTTATTATTGGTGGGTGGTCAAATAAATCTAACAAAATGACAAAATATTCCATCTAAGGAAGAATTGGTAGGAAAGAAGTATTGCAAATGACACTACTCATAGAGTCATAATACTTTTGATAAAGAAGAATGCTCAGGAAGCAATTGGACAAAGGAAGATAAAGATTGCTTATGACAAAGGAAGTCCCCAATGGAAGTGGACATAGATCCTTTTCCAGTGATGACTGATATGGTTTCAATAAGATCTCAAGGTAGGAGATATAGATCATCGCACATCTATGCTCATTGTAGACAAATGATTGAAGATGTGATCCTCCAAATGAAAGAGGATAAGGGTACCCGATAAGGGATCACACTGTTGGTGAATATCAAAATGCAAGAACCTCTAGATCATATCATAATGCGCTTCACCATAATGAACCGGTTCATAGAGAAGATCATTCCCCTCCTTGAAGGTCCCATAAATCATTCAAACAAAGGTATGATGAGAGGAATCCTACCATAGACACCTTGGGTCAACCTAGTGGGAAGTTCGATTATTGTGCAAGTTACATGCCTCCTCCCTCCTACACTCATAAAGTCATCCCTTTTGGCTGGGGAGACAAATTTCATGATGATACCAAGGAATATGACCATGTGGCACAATTACATCATTGAAGGACTCTAAAGGTGCCTCATGACCCACTAGAGGGTGAATGGTATGAGTCTCAAGATGTCCAAAGTGGTATTATGACTTGAACCCAAAAAAAGAAAGGTCTAAAGGAAAAGAAGAATGCGACAATTGTAGCAGCAAGTCAATCAAATCCATATTACCCAAGTTAAGCTAGCACTAATCGTGACAAGCAAACCAAAGCCCTATAAAACTAAAAGCTTGGTTTGGAAAAAGAAGGCAAACACAGGCGGGGCGACAATAAAATCAAGAAAAGATAGGATGTAAGTTAGGTTACCCAATGAGTTTCGAATGGGCCAAACCATCCCTAACGTAAGTGAGAAGATCTAGCTCATGAAAAGGAAGGAGCATATTTTTTCTTCAACAAAGAAGAAGTAATGGAGTTTGAGAAACCTCTTAAGAGCCTTTCTAATCGCTTAAAGGCTTTAACTATTAGTGCCAAAGTAAATGGCCGTCCAGTTACCAAAGTATTAGTTGATGGGAGATCAACTTTGAACCTAATCCCATAAAGGTTCTTTAGGAAGCTAGGCAGGAAGGATGAAGAAATAAGCCCATCAAGTATCCAACTCTCAGAATTCACTGAAGAGGTTATTGAAATCAAATGAATATATGTAGCTAGCCCAATGGTAGGGTTTAAGGCTTCAAGAACTTCTTTTTGTGTTGTTGATGCTGATGGGTCATATAATATGTTATTAAGAAGAGATTATTAGGTTCATGGAAATCAATTTATACCATCGACATTACACCAAATGCTGGCTTTTTGGAATGGGGATAAAGTCAAGTATGTCAAGGCCAATACCAAGTCAAACGCTGCATGGACACAAGTATCGAACATGACAAAGGTTTGCCAAGGGGCAACAGACGACAACACATACGTTTGCAAGCCCCAAGAAATTGATCACAGTAATATTGCGTTCTGTCATTTTGACAAGGGAAGAATTGGATGGTTCTCTAAGATGGAACTAGCGAGACGCCTGGATAAGGTTATTTATGGAAGACCCTATATTATCGGAAGACCTTGCCAAGAGATACCTAGCATAACGAGTTGAATGAGCCGAACGGCCAATAGATGATGTTGATGGCATTGGACTTCAATGAATCCCTAATTAAAGAGAATGATAAATTGATGTAAGCTTAAGATCTATTGGAGAAAATCAACCTTGGAGATGATCTACTCTCGTCTAATCTATGTAAACAAGTTACTTAATGGCGAGTTTAAAGCTCGATTAGTAGATGTGCTAAGAAAATATAAACATTGTTTCGCGTAAGACTACCACGAAATGCCAAGTCTAGGAAGGAAAGTAGTGAAACATCGATTAACAATTAAAAAAGGATTTAGGCCACATAAGCAAACCCCAAGGCGTTTTGCTCTAGAGGTTATACAAAAATTTAAGGAACAAATCGGGTGCCTATTATCCGCAAGCTTTATAAGGACTGCATGGTATGTCGAATGGCTTTCGAATGTGGTCCCAGTAAAGAAGAAAAACGGAAAGTTAAGAGTTCGTACAGACTTTTGCGATTTAAATACTGCAACATCAAAATATGAGTACCAGATGCTGATGGCCGACTCATGGTTGATTTAGCATCTCACAATAAAATTATGTTATTAATGGACGGCTATTTTGGGTACAATCAAATATTCATAGTGGAAGAAGATATTCACAAGACAACGTTTAGGTGTCTAAGAGCTATTGGGAAGTTCGAATGACTAGTGATGCCTTTTAGTTTGAAGATCATTGGAGCGACATATCAAAGAGCCATGGATTTTATCTTCCACGACATGATTGGTGACTTCATGGAAGTTCACTTAGATGATGTCATCGTAAAATCAGACTAGGTATGTCATCTAGATTATTTGGAATAGGCCTTTATTAGCATGTAGAAATTTAAGCTGAAAATGAACACATCAAAGCGCGTTTTCGGTATAGGGGCTGGTAATTTTTAGGCTTTCTAGTTCACCAAAGAGGAACACAAATAGATAAAAATAAAGCAAAAGCTATTCTAGAATTGTTGCCACCTACCAATAACAAGCAACTCCTAATGATACTTGAAGAAATAAATTTTTCGCGTCGTTTTATAGCTAACTTGTTAGGGAAGATTGAAGTTTTTTTTACCATTACTCATGTTGGAAAACCAGGAGGAATACACCTAGGGAGATAAGCATCAACATGCTTTTGACAAGATAAAGGAATATCTGATCAAACCACCAATTTTGACGCCAGCTAAGGTGGGTAGATCGTTGAAATTGTAGCTGTTGGCAACCGATTCCACAATCGAAAGTATGCCGTCACAAGAGAATGATAAAGGAAAAGAACAAACGATTTATTATCTAAGCAAAATGTTGAACGATACTGACACGAGATATAATCCCATGGAGAAGTTGTGCATGTCATTATACTACGCATGTACAAACTTACGTCATTATATGTTGCAGACTACGGTACATGTAATTTGCAAGACGGGTGTGATTAAGTATATGCTAACCAGGCCAATTATAAGAGGCCAGATAGCTAAATGGGCTTTTGCCTTTTTCTGAGATCAATCTAATGTACATGCCGCTCAAATCAAAGCAATAAAAGGGCGCGCAATAGTAGAGTTCATTAAAGATTGAAGAAGATGAAAACTAGGTTCAAGTGCTACTGTGGATTTTATATTTCGATGGATCAAGTGTGTCCAAATCATCTGGTGCTAGATCATGATCGTATCTCCACAAGATCAGAAATGAAATTCATGTCCAAACTTGACTTTCTTTGCTCAAACAATCAAACAGAGTACGGGATTTTGATTGTTGGTCTCAATATTTTGATTGACATGAAGGTCCAATTTGTGAGGATTAAAGGAGATTCATAATTGGTTATAAAGCAACTGATCGAGGAATATCGGTGCTTAAATTAAAATATAATATCACATCATATCCCAGCAAAAGAGTTAGTGAGTAAGTTCACCGAATGTGAATTAATTTACATTAGGAGAAGTGAAAATTTGGAAGCTAATGAATCAGCTCAAATGGCATTTGTTTATAAAATATCAAAGGAGCTTACTGAACATATCATTACACAGGTAAAAGTGGTACCTTCGATAGACAACAGAGTAATGATAGCTCCAAGTTGTTTGGTTGAAGGACGAGGTGATCAAGATGAGCAAGATTGGAGAATTCCTCTCACAAATTACTTTAAAAACCCAATTGCCAATGACAAAAATTTTAAAAGGCAAGCAATGAAATATTTGTTAATTGGTGAAGAGTCGTATCGAAGAATAGTGGATGGCTTGTTGTTAAGATGTTCGGGAAAATAAGAGTCGATGCTCACAATGGCCAAAGTACATAAAGGAATCTGTGGCGCATACCAAGCTGGGATGAAAATGAAATGGTTGTTTTGTTGTCATGGTTACTTTTAGTCAACTATTGTGAAGGATTGCATCGATTATACTAAAGGTTGTGAGCCTTGCCAAAAGCATAATCCACTTTAGCCCGTGCCAACTGTAATGATGAACCTATTATTAAGCTGTGATTGTTTTGAGGTTGAGCAATGGATATACTAGGCAAAATTTTACCCCTTACCAAAGAAATATAATTTTATCTTGGTGGCAACTGATTACTTTACAAAGTAGGTAGAAGTGACTTCTTATAAGAATGTAACATAGAAAGTTGTAGAGGAGTTCATCAAAGAACGGATTATCCATCGATTTGGGATTCCTGAGTCCATAACAATTGACCAGGGATAATGTTTACAAGACAAGAGGTGTTAGAATTTTTTAATTCTAGGGGTATCAAGATGGCTTACTCGACACCATATTATGCTCGAGCTAATGGTCAAGCAGAGGTTTCAAACAAGATCATTATTAATCTTATTAAGTAGCATTTGGAGGAAAACCTACGAGAATAGGACTCCTTGTTATCCACAATGTTATGGGCTTACCAAACATCGAGAAGATTGAGTACTGGAGTTAGCCCATATATGCTAACATATGGACAAGAAGTCGTCCTCTCATTTGAAATTATAGTACAATCACATTGGTTGAGATTACAAGATAATCTATCAAATGAAGGGTTAATGTATGCCAATGTTGATGATCTTGGTGAAAGTAAAGCTTTAGTATTGGAAAAGAAGCCGCCGTCCCATTTGAAATTACTGTACAGTCACTTAATGTGAGATTACAGGATTATTTATAAAAGGAAGAGCTAATGTATGCTAATGTTGATGATCTTGGTGAAAGTAAAGCTTCAATGTTGAAAAAGTTGGTCAACCAAAAGCAAATGGTTGCCAAAGCGTATAATAAACACATGGAGCCTAAGTATTTTGGTGTTGATGATTTGGCTTGGAAAACCATCTTACCCATGAGTGATAACAATGAAAAATTTGATAAATGGTCATTAACTTGGGAAAGCCCATGCTTAGTGATATTCTTACTGGAAATGCATATTGATTACTGGAGTTGGATGGAAAAGAGTTTTGGCGATCAATAAATGGCAAGTTCCTGAAGAAATACTATCTAACTATGTGGGAGATGAGTGAGATGGAAGAAAAATGAAAGGCCAAAGAATTTCTAAAATTTCCTTTCATTTATTTTTGTTTTACATCTCTCTATCTCCCCTCCTTCAATCGCTCTCTCCCTCACTTTCTCCCCCTTTCATTTTTTTTTTTCCTTTTTCTTCCTTCCTTCCTTCCTGCTCCTGCACTCCTGGCCTCGCCACTAGTCTAGCCCACTCAAACCAAGGTGTTGCCAAAAGGCAACCACAAAGTGGCGTAGCCATGTCTCCAAGTGGTCGTTTGCTTTCTCCGTGTGTTCCTTGGGCTTCTGCAACTTATCCATCTTTGCTTTGAGGGCACATCTCTCTTGTTCTAGGTGCTAGAAAAGGACTAACTATTCTTCAACCACTTCATCAACCTTCTTGAGCAAGGTCTCAACGCTTTTGGTGTTGGAGTCCACAAAGGATAGGGACCTGGCAAGCAAAGCCTTGTCGATCTCATACTCCCTTTGCTCAGTAGAGGCCAGCCCTTTCTTCAGTCGCTTCTTTACTACTTTTGCCCTATTGGAAACAACTCCCTAGAAGCTTGGCAGTTGAGTACAGACAGCATGAATGGTCCTTTACACCTTTGTGAGTTCATAGTAGACCGCGTTAGCATTTTCAATCTCTTCCTTCTTGCTCCAATATTCGTTCTTTGTAACGTCAAAGACGATGATGTCCCCTAGGTTGGATTGGAAACTTTCAATATGGTGGTTGAAAGTTACCATGAACTCATCATAGTCAGCAACAAAAGGGTCGCCCTCAAGGAGGTTCCTAGGTGTAGCATGGGTCATGAGACTCTTCAGCCTCTTTTAGGATGCCGAGTTTGGAGGTTAGTAGGTTATATGTGAGACGAAGACAAAGAGTAGTTCCCTCCATGGGGTGATGAAGTGGCAACCATAGTAAGGAGAAGAGGAGGAGGAAGAAGAAGATTTTGACATCATTTCAACTTGATGGGGTTGTAGAAGATTCGAATGATGGATGGGAATATGGTTACCATAGACCACACTAATTATAGGCTAGGTTTGGAAGTTGAATAGCCGCGACCCTTCCACAAGCCAGTATAATCAAGGATGAACGTGCGTAACTGCAGTATAGCCAAGAAAATAGAGATTCGTGTATCATGGGATAATGGATTGATACGATGCATGTAATTAAGATTATATTGGAAATTGAAATGACATGATGGTTGGCCATTATGGATGATACTCATCTGTTGAGGTGTTGAGATGAATGAGGAGCCGATGATCATTAAATGTGATGGAGATGGTCAACTGCACGTGATTCGCATGAATCTTGATCCATGATAAAGGATAAGGATGTGAGTACTTTAACAACGGTGACAGAGTATTAGGGATGCTATGAAAAGTTGAGCAACGGCGGAGATACTAAGATTGTGATAATAAGGAGAAAAGGTACAATAAATAGGTGCCAAAATGGGAAATTTTATTTACAACATAAAGCTGAAACATAAAGTTCATAAAACCATGAATACAAATGGAACGTATGCAGAATTACATTAAGTGTTGCTTTATCTCTAGCACAAAACTATGTAGGCACATTTCGCTATTGCAATTGGCTTCAAAATACTCATATCTTTTGTTCCCAAGCTCCAACAGTTTAAGCTCCAAAGAAACACAGGCTACTTCTAGGTCAATGATTAATATTGATTAAATCAATAATGCTTGCAATGGGGTATGGTCATTCACCTTCAGGATGTCGAAAGTGGTCCTCTGTCGAGATAATTCTTCCTTTTTGAAAAAGACATTCTCTTCTAGCTTGTCTATATCTTCTATATGCTTTAGCCATGCCCTATATGACTTTAGAGTAGAATCAAAAGAAAGAGAAAATCATTGATAGCAAACTCAAGGGCTTGAAATTGCAGAGGATAAGGTAAGTTGGTCAAGAGAGCAAGGAGGGTCATGATTTCACACTCAACAGCTATGTCATTATATATGGTGTCATAACCCTTCTTCAATAGGTCTTGGAGTTGTGCTAATTTAATTTGAGTAGAGTTACAATCCTCAAATGGAATTGGCTTATTAGGTAAGAAGAGACAAGATGAGCCAAGATCAAAGGCACCAATTGAAATTTGGACCATATTGATATGATTGACATCGGCTGGATAGAGAGGTGAATTGGACATATGGTCGTCAAAGGTCCCTAAAATCTGCCCATTGGATGAGGAAGAATCATCTGCATTGAATGGATGGTTTAGTAGATAAACAAATAAAAATGAATAAAACAAAGGAATTACCTTCACTAGTTGCTTGTCCAGAATTGCTTAGTGCTTAATGCTCAAATAGTTTTGAAGGTCTTTTAAATTGATGCAACAAGCCCAAAGGAAATTGGGTAACTTTGGAAAGGACCCCATTAACATAGTAGGGGAATAGTTGGAGCTAATAGTCATTCTACCACTCATCGAAGAATGTAGGGTTATAGGGATAACCCGAAAAGTTGGCAAAGTGTAAATGCCCAAGGACATTATGGGTAATTTCGTTATGACAAATGATATCGACTCTATCTACTTTTGTCCAAGGCATGATTTGGAGAAAGGAAAGTTCATTGGATATATTATTGGCACAAGCACACCTTGGGTCAGTCCAAATTGTCAGGCACAATAGTGTGGGTTATATGTCTCAAACCTGAGGAAATTGCCTTCCATAAAAGAAGTTTAGCGTAAGGTTGGATGGAGCTAGAATGCTTGACCAGAATAAGCATACATTGGATTGCATAGTCAAAGGGTTGCAAGCTTTATCATCAACCCCAGGCTTGTAGAAATCAAAGTCAGTCAGAGACGGCAACATATTAAGCAAGCATTCAAATGAGGAGAAATCACTGGGTAATGAACAAAGTGCTTGACAAAATTTCCAAAGCCCCAATTCGCTTTTGACATATGATTCATGCGTTTCACCGTAGCCAGCCATGCATAATCCATAAAGGACCAAAGAAATGTTCAGAGTGACCTCTAGATAATGAAGTTTGTGCATCTGTGAGACCTCGATATAATGCTACAAGAGCCATATGACCCAATCCAATGCATGAGCCATATCAATGAACTAATGGGATACAGCCAACAAAGAATACCAAAAGATATATCAATAAAGCTAGCATAACAAGAAAGCGACATGTTTCTTAGCAAAGATAGGTCTACTAGTCTTGGCGAATCTATCCATGAACTTATCATAAGGAAAATCTAGGTGAGGAATCTTGTCGAAGAACGGACAAGTGCTTATATGTTGACTGTCGAATTCCACAGAAGGAGACAGACCAATCAAACACCATATATCTAGCAAAGTGACAGTCACTTGGCCAATTGGAAAGAAAAAACAATTAGTCGAAGGTGACTAGAAACAACAAAGTCTACCAATTAGTCTATAATCCAGAGGGTCAATAGATATGCAATAGAACTTCAAATGCTTGTTGATCTTGGCATCATTCCACGCACTTGAGACTTCCTTCTTCAGCCTTTTCTAATAGTTGAATAATTAGGGGTTGACCAAGCAAAAACAAATATCGAAGATTGATGTATAGGTAGAATTTCTTCACAATGGTGAGGAAAGCATTCTGTAAGCAGAGACGGAGGTAGCAAGAGTTTAAGATGAGGACCCAAAGTAATACAACCAGTCCCAGTACTTTGTTCCATAAATATCAATGAGAGCTTCCCCTTTTTCTAATGGACACAAAGTGCATCTAAACATAATAAGTGAGAGGTTACTTCAACACCTATGGAATTTTGAGAATAGCCTATCATTGTGTGAGCAGAAGTGTTGATGAAGGAACAAGATCACCGGGTATAAATAGGCTTCGAAAGTAACTAACTTAGTTTATTATCCTATGTTTGAGGAACGTGGATGAGTTCGTGGCATTTGAAGATCCCGCCATACTTCCGTCTGGCACGCAATGAAGAAAGTTAAGAACAAAGGTGCTGCGAAGTAAAATTCTAGAAGAAATATCAGTTAAATGATTTCATTTTGAAGGCTTTTAGTTAAATATCAGTTAAATGAGTTGGTCGAAACTAAGGTTCTGGATTTATGTATTCATTGCTAACACGACTACATTTTGAATTTAACTATTTTCGATCAGCATAATCTTCTGCCTTCATTCCCTTGAGAATAGTTATAGATTTGCGCAGTCGATCTTCATTTTAGATTTGCCATAGACCTTGATTTCTAGCTTCTAGTGAACTCCTTTCAATCTCCTTTCAATCGCTGCCTTCCATTTCTCAAGAGTGTACTCCTCCCTTTCAAGGTCAACAATGTCATTCATGGTAGCTTGCAGAGATTGGTGATCTTCTTTTACTTGCCGCTCTACTTTTCTCACTTGATTACTTGGTTAAAAATTAGTTTTTTTTTGGAGCAGTTAATACTGTCAACCGAGTCTGGTTCTGACAATAAGTATCAAAGATAGATGAAAACCTATTGTAGAAGTCTTTGAGCCCTAACTTAAGATTTGGAGGCAGAAGATCACCAATATCATCTTCGTTCAGTTCACTCGTCAACAACTTAAGCTAAGAAAAGGTAGGCTGATTGTTCAATATCCTGGACATATCACCACGTGAAAGAAATAGAAATTGTGCTCTCATTAGATTATCAAGTTTAACCATTTCTAAGGAAACTCCTTGGGTCAAATCATTAGCACTTAGAACATGAACAATTTCATCTAGAGCACTGATAGGGCTAGCCAAATAGGTGGAGAAGTCATATTCTCATTATGCATGGTTGACTCAACATGAGTGAAAGGAGAAACTTATGACAAGGTGACTCTAGCTATTAAAAATGCAATGGTTGGTGAAGCTTGAGAGGTAGAAACTATTATATCCAAAAAAGTTAATGTTAGAGTTGGGCCATGTACCAAAGCAGAGCAAGGAGGCCTCATACATACTAGGTTGTATGATGGTGTCTTCGATCAAAGATTGAACAAAAGTATCTTGAAGTGAGTCCTCGCCACTAGTGGATGCATCAACAACTGTTATTTCAAGATCATGACAATATTTAAAGGTAGAACAAACAAATAAGAACATGACAAAAAAGAGGAAAACACCTGCCACGGATAGCTAAGGAACAGGGGTAAGCACGACTCCAACCCTCTCAGAAGTCAAAAGGTGAGCCTCTCTACCCTGGCAATCTTTTGTTGTGGTCTTAAGTGGGATGTCAAAGCTAATTGGCTCAACTAGAGGCACGAGATTGTCCTTAACTAGAAATAAGGTAAGATCTTCAGCAGCTAGGCGAGGTTGTTTTCTCATCGAAAGGGGAGAACCATATTTCTTTTGCTTAAGATGAGACATTATAGTGCCAAGTGTGTCTTCATCTTCAATGTGCAGTGAAGAATTAGGAGTATCTAAACAACAAAAGAAGAAGAGTCAATTAGTGCAACAGAACTAAAGGAGATCAATCAAGTATACCTTTAATAACTCTAGGCTGACACCTAATTAGTTTTTCTCCAAGATCTTCTTCTTCTAAAACTTCTTGTTCTGATTCTGGATTCTCTCATGGATCTTCTTGCTCTGGATCATCTTGTTGTGACAAAATTGGTAAACGAGTATTAGTCACTTCTCGACCCCTAATTCTAAGTGTTGTTGATACAATGGAGGATCAAGATTGAGAGGATATTCCAATACTACTTTGTCTTTCTTGGTTACTTAAGTTGACAGGGGACGGCATTGCTTTATTTGGTCAAAAATAGTCTTGATAGCTTCTTCATATGGACTCTCAAATGTGAAAGAGAACCACTAGCTGGTTTATTCCGCTATAACTCCTAAGGAAACTAGGAAAACTTCAAGATTTGGAGAAAATCGGTTCCGAATTGTCGCAATTATTTGAGAGCAGTAGATAAAGGGCTCATTCTTCTAAGAGTTGTACTTCTTTCTATTCATCAAAGGGTAATCCATGGAATAAGCAATTGGCATTGATATACCTTGATAGAGACTAAATTGTATGGTATAGTACTATGGGGAACAAGCTTAAAACCCATGGTAGAATCTTCCATTTTTGCAGAGGTGAATGGTGAGGTCAACCGGAGTAAGTACACAACCAAAATATATTGAAGTTTTCTAGGTGCCAAGTCTTCGCATAGAAAAGGTAATAAAACTCGAGAGTATCATAAGGGGAAAGCTCGATATGAGCGTGGTCAAAATTTGGTATCTCCTGAAGGAAATAAACAAATGAAGAAGTGTCATTAGGGACCTTTGTAGGAGTTAGGGTAAGCAGTTGATAACCCAAACTTTGAGGTTTTGGCTATTTGGATTTCGATGACAAACTATATAGAAGAGCATGAGGGATTTTTCTAAAAAGAAAGGAAAATAAAGAGCCATCCATGCTTGTAAAATCTAGAATATACCAAATAGAACCTCAATCTCTTTCGATGTTATTGAAAGGGCAGCATAGGTAAGACTCCTGTATAAAATAGCTAAGACAAGCAAACCTAAGGCTACTGTCTTTCCTTTCACAAGATTGGCAGCAAATCTAAAGAAATCCTTTAAGACTTTAAGGGCAGGATTAAAAAATACATATTTTGATAGCCAATAAAGCAAAAAGGCAATCTATTCTTTGAAGCGAATAAGACCCAAAATTTTACGATATTCATCCAGAAAATTTCCATAGCTAAAACATCATTGGGAATAGAGAAGTCCTTTAAGGACTCGATTTCATCTACCGAAATACCATCCGAAACAAACCCAGAGATAATGAATACGTCCAAAAGGGTCACAAACATGGGTCCATAAGGGAAATTGAAACAATTGGTCAATGGGGACAAGAAGTAGACAACAGAACCTACAAAGCCTCTATTTAAATCATGAATCAACATGCTAATCTCTAATGCCATTTTGATCTACGCAGTCATCCATGTCAAACAGGTTGGCAAAACATCCTGTAACCGCAAATACAGGTGCAAAGATTCTCTTCGAATAAAAGAAAGCTTCGAAATTTAGTAAAAGCAAATGTCCAGATATCCTTGATTGAGGAATACTGTAATGGGATCTTCTCATTTCTCCTAATGGGAAAACACAACTTGAGAGGTGGTGGAACATGGTTGTGATCCAAAAGGGCAGGCCCAAGAAGTAATGCTTCCTTATACTCTTCTACAATGTTCAACAATCAAAATTGACAATAACTGGCTTCCTCAGTGTTAAGAAGACAATTGTAGCAACCTGGCCTCCTTAGTCTTCGGGAAGAGAAGGTTAGATTTATGGGTATTTGATCATGAAAGTTCCATCACGGTTCACATTCCAAAAGACGTCATCACCTCACCATTTTGAAACGAACCCTTATGAGTTCACTCATTCAGGGTCATAAACCGTCCCAAGCTCGTACCTAGCATGACAGCGGAAAGTGTTGTGATTCGCACCTACATGGGCGACACACCTTGAAGGAGAAGGTCGGATGTGGAGTTGCCACACCCACAAGGATGGCATTACTTCATCCTATGGGCTATTGCCACATCAGGTATGCTAAATTGTGGTGAATCTCATCAAGACTCATACCCCTTATGACAAGTTAATTTTCTTATCTAGTTACTTTGAACAACCTAATAAATATAGGAGTTGCCACTAGTCTCATTTTTGTGAGTCGGCTTGAAAATCCAATCAAAGGTCGATAGTTGTCTCTCGATTTCTACGCAACTAAAGATTCTAGATTCAAGGATATTTCGTGTTTCATAAGGTGTCCATGCATTTATTTTTTACTTTTTAATGTCAATTACATTAACTAAGTGATCACACATGGATAGTTGTTTTCGTGTAATTCTATTTCTAGGAAAAAGAAAAGAAAGCACACAATTCAAGTTTAAAAACAAAGCGAAAAGTAAATAACCAAGTGAACAGTCTAGGAAAGCAGTAAATTTAACATGCAACCTTAACTGAAAAAATAAAATAAAATGGAAGAAACAAAACCCACACCTCATCGAATGTTCAAACAACACAAGACAACTCAAAACATATATCGGGGACAAATAATACAAAAATATGGTTGGATAGGACATCAACTTTCTATCATATTTGGGCGTTCATGTTTATGTTCTTTTTTTTTTTTGTTTATGAACAAAATTTTTATTTTTTTGTTCCCGGGAACAAAAAAAGAACAGAAACGTATTTGTTTGCGTTTTTGTTCAAAATCTGTTTTTTTGTTCCCGGAACAAAATTGGAACTGAAATAAACAAAAAAAAGTTATTTTTTTTTGTTTCGGAAACACTTTTGAAAAACAAATTTTCTCTCTCCCCTCTTTTCTTCTCTTCTTTTTCTTCTTCTTTTCTTCTTTGGCCGGTCGTCGGCCTCGGCCATGGTCGGCGACCAGCCGTCGAGGGCCGGCGACCTCACCGGCCCCTGGCGAGGCTTGGCCTCGCCGAATCTGGGCGAGGCCAAGCTCGCCTCGCCATGGCCGGGCGAGCGACGCTCGGCCTCGCCTTGGCGGGCGAGCCCGAGCTCGCCTTGCCATGGCGGGCGAGGGTGCCGGCCCTCGCGATCGCCGACCTTAGCATGGCCGGCGACCGACCAAAAGAAGAAAAAAAGAAAAAATAAAGGAAAAATAAAATAAAAATATTTAAAAAGTTAAAAAGAAACAAAAAAAGAATATAAATTTACCAAACGCGTTTCTATTCATTTTTTATTCCCGAAACAAGTTTACCAAACGCGTCTTTTCGGTCAAAAATAGTTATCCGGAACAAAAATAGTTTTTTCTATTTCTGTTCTCTGGAACAATTTTTGAACAGAAATATTACCAAACGCACCCTTTATGTGTTGATGGGCCTCCACCTCCAAGGACCTACTCTAATCCTAATCTAATGCTAGGACTGGGTACATACGATATGAAAGAAACAACTATTCATGGCAAAAACAATCACAATCATGAAACAAATAAAGAGAATCAGGCAATTGAGACAAGATTCAAAATTAATTAAGCTGGGTATCGGAGTCGGCCTTTGCAATTAATGTGTCGGATCCTCTAGACATCTATCTTACAGTAATTGGTCATCATTTGTCTTTAGGTCTACGCATGGAATTAGGCATCGTACCTACGCATACATCTATAAAAACACATGCATAGTGGGAAACAAATATGCAAACAAGCCTTTGAGCCTTGGTTCTTAAACAATCGAGCAATTTTAGTGAACCAACATTGGATCACTTTTTCATTTGACATGCATCAAGCACAACCACAAGCATTTAAGGAAAGTAAACGGACCAAAAGTTGTGAAAGTCTTAGAAGTTCAAGTGATGCTCAAAAATCATTTGAAGAACAATTAATAGTGAATTATGGAAAAAAAATGCAATTGGTATAACAAAAATGCATCATAGCTACGGAACACATTTTATCATCAAGGCTACCTTGGGTGCATGCTGTGCACTCTGATTGAGCTTCACAAACACCCTAAATATGTTCCAAATTTTAGACAACATCAATATTAAGCCAAGAGCATGGCTTGAAGGTTTGGAGTTCAAAGATGACATGAAAAGTGTGTGAATGAGCATTACTTGAACTAAAACTAAGTTCAAAACAGAGAAAACAAGAAAATTTAGACAAGGTTACAATATTCTGAGGGTTTGAATAACACACTAAAGTGCTTTTTATTTTCTGAAAATTTTTTAGTATAAATTTTGAAAAGTGAGGAACAAAATCCATGAAGACATGGGAAACAAATTCAACATGCAAGATAACCTAAAAAATTCTTGAAAGAAATCACAGCAAAGAATAGTAACAAAACATCATAGAACAGGGCAAATAAAGTCCACACAATTGGAAAGGAACCCATAGATAAAATGTCCCAAGAAAATTATACAACATAGAGACACCATAAGGAATAACTTTCGTGTAGAAAGTTTCCCAAGAAGAGCTGTGTAGTAATTTATAATAATAAAAAAAAAAATCAGCAACATGCAACATTGCATCCAGAAATCAGCAAAACAACAGGATATCAAAATATAACAATAGAGATTTGACCTAGTAAACAAGATTTAAAAGATGCAAAATTTCACCACAATATAGACAAAGAGTGATGAACAAAGTTTGTTAAAGGTTCAACCTGAAAATCCCTAATAAAAAAAAGAAAATAATAATAAAAAATCAGACTCAATGGGGGTAAAACAAGGGTTCCAAATTTTATTTAGATTTCTAACCTAAATTGACAAAAATGAAAAATGAATCAAACAATGAGCAAATTGCACGAAGTCAGTCGCATTGGAAAGATTTAGACAAGTGATAATACTTGCTAAGAGGGTTCGAGTCCAATCAAGGTCAATTTGATTATCAAAAAAGAGAATCGTGAAGACATGCAAATTAACCACAAGCAAAACAAAACATGATGCATGTGTAATAGTCTATAAAACCATTTAGGCTACGTTTGGTTTAGCTTTAGAAATGGACCTTGGAGAAACATAAATATCTTTGGCCCAAAGGGGTTTTTGGAGAAATACAGGTTGCGTTTGGTAAAAAATTCTTTGCAAAGTTATTTTGGCATAAAGGATATTTGGCAAATCTTTTTTTTTCTTATAAAGGGCTTTTGGATTTCATTTTTCTTTTTATTAAAAAATATTAGACTCTTTGTCGGCTCTAGTGAAGGTGAGGGTAGTTTTGGACAATGTGATTTTAAATTGAAAAACTAAAAAAAATTATGATAGTAGTTTTGAAAAAAAAAGTAGTAGTTTCAACATTTGACCAAAGACTAAAAGCCCAAAGTTAGTCCCTATCAATATTAGGCTTTCAGCTTTCCTAAGGCCAGTATTTGACTTAAAACCCCTTGGACAGGCTAGCAAAATACCTCAGCATTTTCCCAAGGGGTTTTGGAGGTTGAAAGCCCTTTGGGAAAACTGAACTAAACGCACCCTTAAACAATGCATGAAACTTGCATACGACGAAGGATTTGGGTAAAAAATTTAATGCTAAGTCAAAATGCAAATAAGTCACGTAAGTCATTGACGTTGCAAAATGACTTGGAACTAGAAATGAGACGCTCAGCAAATTTCAAATGCAATTGGCCATTTAGGTGCATGATTTTCACATAACAAATGAAATTTAAATGTGGCATGCCATACATGAATACGAAGCTTGCAACATAGACTTCAAGTGTTGAGAAGACACCAAGGCATGATTTGATCTTTAAGAGACCCAAACAAATGAGTTTTTGTAAGCTCATGATAAGCCTCTAATTCAATATAACCATCACAGAACATGATTAATTTCGATGATTTAATGACGTGCAAAAATCTTACAAAAAAATCCTATATGTAGAATGCATCGTTGCAAAAAAAATTCATGAGACACCTAAACCTAACTTAGTTTACATGAGTCTATACGAAAATAGCAAAACAGAACCGCATGATGAGGTGCACAAATTACAGTAGCATCTAAATGGATTCGCACATGCAATTGACATGTCAAGTGATTATCAATTCACACCAATCATACCTCTTTAGAACACTTACAACATATATTACAAATTTCATAAAGGATGTGAAGTCAAATGGACTCATCTACAACCTTAATTTTGAGCAAATGAAATTCCGACCTAGTGTAGCGCAGACCAACCTTATGACAATTTTTGTTGATTTCACTTAATCTAATCAATCTCGAAAAATCTGGTACAAAATATATGACGTACACAAGAAAATTTTGTGCAAATTCCTGAGAAATTTATTTCCAAAACCCATGCACAATAATCGACACAAAAATAACAAAACAGCAAATCACAGCAAAACAGAAACCAAATCGAAGCCAAAAACGACTGCAGAATCGATAGATTTCAGAGGTGTTTTTCTATGACCAAACCGCGTCCGCTCAGGACGAACGGCCTATCAAATCGAAGCTCGAGAACTCTATTTTCTATATCTAGAAGGGCTCAAGGTAAAAAAAAAGCTCACCTACTATTTCGTTTCAGCCAAAATAATAAGTCCATTACAAAGACATGGAATTGCACATCAATACAAATCAAGTTCAATCAACCTCGAGTTCATCATTCAATAACATCCTAACTTATAGATCTAGGCATGAAATGCAAATCTAGGGTTGAATCTTAGCCCGATTGGCTAATCCAACCACACATCATCGAATTCAAGATTAGAACGTTTACCTTTGCGATTTTCTTTGAACCTAAGCGTGATCAGGCATAAAATCAAGTCGCTGGATCAAACCTCAAACCACAAGGATCCTCGAATAGGCCTCACGAACTCCTCAGGAGCTTGGATCAGTGATCGGACCGCCGATCTAGCCATTGGACAAGAGGTCGGTCCGATTAGGACCGATTTGGGACACCGGTGGGAAAAAAGGTCGCTGGTGAACTTCCAGCGATCAATCTTCTAATCCTTGACCACAGCAAGGTCGAGGATTATCCTGGATGATGATCGGCAGCAGTCTGGGATGCTAAAAACCACCGATCGGTGCTGGTTTAGCCGGGTGATCCGACTGGCCATAAGATTGGCGGATGTGTTGATCTTCACAACCGTGAGGAGGATCAGCTGGACAAACAACTCCAGCGATTCTAGAGGCGAGCCAAGCTTGTGATGAGGATGAGGGAAGTCTGATGAGGCTGTTGATTGGTGGCATGGCCAAAGGGACCGCTAGCGAGGGGACAGTACCTGGCGACCAACGGCAGACGTGCGAAGGAGATAGGGAAAGAGAAAATGGGTGGGAATGAGAGAAGAGAGACAGAATTCCAGAGAGTTTTTTTCTTTTTCTTTTTTGGTAAGAAGAGTTTTTGAGTTGTGCAGATCTATAAAATCTCAAAATGATCCCCCCTTTGATTTTTTGGAGGGAAAACCTTTTTATACTACGGCCTAATTGTCAAATCTTGACTATTAGTTCAATCCAATAGTCAAAATTTTGAGTTATGATCAAATTAAGTCCATTTACGGCTATGACCGATTAGATGGCTTTAATTTGCAAAAATCGGGAGTTAAAAATGGAAATCGTGATTAGAGCTTAGTTAGGGGCAAAATCATAAATTCACAAGATTCAAGGGCTATTTTTGCAAAATTTGGAATAAGGGCATGGGTGTAAAATATGCATGGCGTGGATCTAAGAACTAGTCGCTGATTATCCAGAGCTAGCCAGTAAAGGACTGAATTGGCTCGCCCCACCGATGATTGCTCGGACTGGTCGGTTCGATTCACACCAATTCAATTAGTTCATGACCAGTTTTGGCCAGGCCATCCCTACGAGTTGAAAATTCATGCAAAGACCAAATTGAAGAGAAATCTTACCCAATTTAAGGAGAAACAATCCAATTTTAATCAAATTAAGCCAATTACACCTCATAAATACAATCTATGATTTTTTTAATTGACCTAATTGATTGATTATTGTGAAAAATAGCAGACTTAGACCATGGATACACGTAATTGAATATTATAGGCTAAAATGGGCAATTTTGCAATTCCTCACTCAAAATCGCAAATTAATTGAAAAACACATTTGACCGATTGCCCATGCTTAAGATAATCTATTACATCCAAATTGACCTTGAATTGACGTCACAAGACCTAGGTCAAAAATGAATCGAGGTCTAATAACGAAATTGAACCTTGATTCATGAAATTAAACATTAATATTGGATGGGTGAACTTGTATTTCTCCAACTGAAGTCAATAACTCAATTTTCTTATATTCAAGAGAGTGAAATTCCTCAAATTGAGAGGTTCCCAAGTGAATTTTTCAAAACGGACCGTGGATTTGAACTTATTTCAAGAATATAAGAGAAATACAAATGTCCATTTGCAATTCACAAAGGATTGATTTGACCCCTCTAATTAGGCTTAAAATGGTAATTCACCTTTCAACATGACAATTCTCAAAATTGAATGAACGAGTGGATTAGAATTAGTCCCTAGACCAAATGTTGTCAAAGGAACTAATAATAATTATGATTAAAATGAAAATAATTTTGTTTTTGGTCGATTTTGAACCTAAAATCAAAAAACTTGCAAAACAAGGTTCTTAATCGAGTGATACTAAACAATGTGTTTTGCAGATTTTTTTTTTATTTTTTTGGTTAAAGATTTGACCAAAAGTCAATCTTTTAGTTGATTTTTCCTAAAATGTTGATTTTGAGTCAAATCTTTAAAATTTTTGAAAATTGATTTAGCTAAAGTGAAACTAAGACTATATGACATATTTTTCAGTATAAAAAAACCAATTTTTGACTGGAGGTTGACTTACTGATTAACTCTCTGATCAAAAGTCAACTTAAAAGTCAACCAAGCTTTTCTTTGAAATAAATAGGAAATCTCTTAAAATTGATAATGTAAAAGAAAGAAATGAAAAAAAAAAAAAACAATGTTTTTTGATTGAGAAATGGACTTTGTTGCAATCGAAAACCTTAATCTCGAGTTTTATCTTTTTATGATGTGTTGACTAAAAATTAGGTATCAATAATGATCGAAATTCGAAATATAAGATTTGGGTTCAAATTTGGGAGCTTCGGCAGCCATGGAAATCTTACAAGCAAAATATGAAGGATTTAGGGTTTAAGGAAGAAGACAAAGGTACAAAAGGGATGATGAGATGATGATTCAAAATTAAAGATATCTGCCAAAAGCCAAAGATGTGTCAAGATACAACAAGAGCCGTTAATTTGTATCGACTACCAATATGTTAGAGAATAGAAAAGTATAATGATAGTCTGTAGCAAACTGAGTGCAAAACGAGATATGTCCTTTAAAAGAAATAAATTATTAATTATTTCTTTTAAAAGGAGGCATATGTTGACCCTCAAAAATACCCCTACAAACATATGCTAGTCACGAGGGACAAAAGTGTTAAAATAGCTGTCATGGCCGTATACGAACCATAATCCACATCGGCTCAGCCAATAAGTAGTCATACAAGAAAAGATAATTAAGGACTTTGAGAAACTTTGAGCTGAATTTCAACAAACGAACAAAGACATGTAATACCATGATGAAGTAGTTGATTGCCATGTGTGGAAGCTAAGGATCATTGATGAAGATGCACCATTGATGGTGAAAATAAGCAAGAACAATTAAAAAGGTGCCAAACTCAAAGAGGAGTAGTCAATACCTATAGGACAAGTCACGAAAATATTGTCGAACAAGTCATAAATTAAACATGAATAAGGCGATTCAACATGGAACATGAAGTGACTCTTGAGGAGGAGGTAACCGATTGTTGATAGTTACCATATTGATCTATAAATACCGCAAGCAATCCAACAAAGAGCCTCCAAAACGACACACAAAATTACTTTTACCCTTAGTTTAGCTTAGTTGTAGCTTAAAATTCTCGTCGTAAATTCAATTCCAGCGAGTGTCTATATCACGAGCAGTGCTATCAATTAGATTCCAGTGCTAATCCATTATCCAACGTCATCAATTGGATTCCAATGTTGTTTCATCATACGCATCTAGAAGCAGCATTTGTTAGGTGGTGTCCTTATTACCCAATGTCATCTATTAGATTCTGACATTGTATCATCATATGCACTTAGAATTGGTATTTGTTAGGTGTTATTCTCATGGTCCAGCATTGTCAATTAAATTCCGATGTTGTGTCTTCACATCTATCTAGGAGTAGCATCTATTGGGCATTGACCTTACTATCCAACGTT
Organism: Eucalyptus cladocalyx; assembly: GCA_017140615.1. Taxonomy (NCBI): domain Eukaryota; kingdom Viridiplantae; phylum Streptophyta; class Magnoliopsida; order Myrtales; family Myrtaceae; genus Eucalyptus; species Eucalyptus cladocalyx. The sequence goes on from CM029516.1 coordinate 28,160,322, forward strand.
GTTGATTAGATTATGACGTTATGTCAAAGAGTAGTGCTTCTAGGCGTCTTGTTAATATCCAGCGTTGTCGAACCATCTTTGATATTGTATAAACCACTTTAATTTTAGTGGGCTTTCATTATTACATTAAGGTGAGTTTAGATGATATCATTGATTAGGCTTCTACATTAATTATCGTTGGTACTAAACCTGTGTTAAATCAGCAACCTCTTTGACTTTGAGATTATATAGTGCATAGTCTCATTTGTATTTGACTCTCTATGTCCAAAGCTAACACAGACATTGGATGAGCCATGGAGATAACAGCACGACATGGGCTAGCAGTGCCCTTGAATCTTAAATTTCTGGCCCGACACGCCCCAGAAAAAGGCAACTTCCTCTTACGCCTTGGAGACAAGATGGCCTGAAAAAGGAGTTCGTGTCGGGCTAACGAAGCGAATAACTTTGCTTTTTAGGCCGAACGTGTAGTTGGGCTTATTGCCAAAAAGCTTGGGTTTTTCAGTTTGGTTTGGGCCGGTAGCGGTCAAAAATCGACTAAGGCCTAAATCAATAATATTACATTGTACCAAAGGCCATCATATATGGAAACTGTAGCCAAAAAAAAAAAAAAAAAAGGACTAAATAGATTCTGCCCGCGTGCAGAAAAGAGTTTGTCTTTTGAAAATTAGAGATTTTCTTGTTTGAGATTATCATATTGGAACAATGGTCGTCCGTCCTATTAAATTTTACGCTTTCGGTTCGTTATTCTATCGACCTTTTTTTTTTGACAAATATTTGCATTACGTATTACAATTGCTCCGTCAAGCTTGGGAAGCTTTTGGTTTTTCGCTCAATTTTATATATATATTGTGAAAGTATGCCTATGTAGATATCACAACTTTTGAAAATTACAAACTACTCGTACTATCCATCTACAACATGGATTTTACTATTTCTTAAGTCAAATTAATGAGCCCAAGTTTATCTTTTTGACCACAAAGTATTAGTTAAATTGTATTTAGTGTTATTTGATTCGGTAAATTATAAATGTCACATTCTTTAAATGCATATGATGTCCTTTTTTTTTTCTCTACAATGCCAATATAAATGCCATAAGAAGTGATTTTATTTTATCAAAAGTGGATTTACACAGATGTTCTTATGTGAGGAAAAAGTAAAATGCGTACGTTCCATCAAATTGACAACATCAAATCACACTAAAGATCCATTTACGGCATGAAAGCACATTATTCTGTGAGATTATTAAGTCTAATCTAATTTTGTCTAAAGCATATTAATGCGTGATTGCTTGAGTGGCAATTCGAGTCATTTAGTAATTCTTTCTATTGCCTTCATGCCATTTCTTCATATTAAAATTTCTGATCCTTAACTCCATTTGTTTCATAGAAAATAAATAATTTGGAAATCATTTTCCTAATAACAATCGCCCGTATCATTTACAAAAAATAAATAAATGAAAACATCTTCATCATCCACAAACATATTTAGGCATATTGTTATATATAATGAGAACATTTTCCATCGACTAACCATTTTGAGCAATATAAGCCATCATTTAAAAAAAAAAAAATTCACATCATTTGTTTTCCATGAAATAAACAAAGACTTTAAACAAATTTCTTAAACAAATTTCACAAGGTAATCTATTATTTTCATAGAAACGAGCAATAAATGTTTTGTAGGTAGCTTCGGAATAAGAAAACCTTCTTGAATGGAACAAAGCTTGCACTCTCATAAAGCTATGGAGCCTTCTTTTACCAGCTGGTTCGCTATTAGACTGCATGGAGTCGCTGTTATCTACTGAAAAACCCTAATCGATGGCAAGCGCGAGTTCAAACCCGATACAAGGCCGACGCATATAAACACGAGTTCCGACTCTTGTATTTTACTGTGTTCGAGCTCGCAGAATGAAGATTCCATTAACTAATCAATCCCTGAAGCAAGGCATCTCTTTCCAAAAAGCACGTCGAGTCTCGCCAACAATGGCCTGATCAGCCGGGGCGTGCGCGCAAAAGTGTTGAGTTGCTGAGACATCTAACACATTAAAAATGCAAGAAAGTTTTGAATACATAGCGCTCACTGATCTCATGTCGTGCCAGAGATTGACAATCTTATGCCCATCGTAAAACTTTGATTGCGTGAAGACACAGAATTGTGTTTCGACTCAAATTCAAAGAGGCATGAAGAGCGGACTTCGATATTTGGTAGAGGTTACCCTTTTTTTTCGTGTTTATATCTCATAATCTAATTTTAGATAATGGAGAGCAACTCATTTAATAACAATTGAAACTTCATAGCAATGTACTTCACCCATGGTCAAGCAGATAATGAAAAAGGCACTTATTATTAGTTGATGTGTGAAATAAAGGCATTACTAACTCAATTGCCTTTGTTTGAACATAAAAAATGAAAATTTTCAAACTTTATTGTGACGAATAGGTCTTCTAGCAACCTTGAGAGCATGAATTCGCACTTTCTGTCACCTCCTTCACATCAACTCCAGCTTTCTTAGCGTCTAAATAAATTAAAATATGAAACAAGAGATTAAAAAAGTTATTCACATAAAAATAGAAATCGAATTTTTTAACAAGAGCACATATATCAAAATCCAAGGAAATGAAACAAATTAGTATGCAACCCCTCTCACATTTAAAATATATATTGATGAAATATTGAGAAAAAAAGAAGATTATACAATAATTTTCTTGATTTTAAGAAGCTAAGTCATATCTTCGGTCTCACCGCGAAAAATATTATCTGGATGGTGGTCAAGGCAAGTAGACAAGAAACAACCAATATCGTAGTGATCTAATGCCCTAAAGGTCAAGGACTTTCTAGAATGATTCAGGAGGCAATTCAAAATGCATAGAGGTTTCGCAGGGCTCAAAACACAAATTGCTAAACACTTCAACTTGCGCCATAAATTAAACTTGGCATCGACACCGATGGAGGACAACTTCGCGTCCACACCAATGGATGACCACAGTATTAGAGCTGCTATGAGCATCATCGACCCCATTCTTTTGATGCTGTTACCACCCTAGCCATTCCCACCTAAGTTATTCTTAGCCCCTCTTAGAGTATTGAAGGATTTATGAGTTGATGTAGTGATGTATTGAGTAGATTCAATATAACACATTTATATACTCAAAGATTCATTCAAATTTTTGAATGAGTTGATAACTAAAAAGGTATATAGAGGAGAAAGATTACATTTTCCATTGAATGAGGATACACTCGACATATTGTCTAGTCCAATGATATAGAATTTATTCATTAATGGGATTTCTTTCTCTTACTAAATTTCAGGTCCATAAGTTGCCATTTATTATAAGAATTTCTTTTTATACACGGGTATTGATCAAATTTAATCTCATCGATAAGTTTCTTTTCAAAGGGCCCTAATATTCTAAATAAATTCAATTTAATCCTTTATAGATTATTTGATTCTAGTTCCTAATGGAGTTCCCTGGGGAAGTCAAAGTAGAGAATTTTTTTTTTTTTTGGCTTTTTAGTCCTTGACACATCATGTTATTCGCTAAACATTATATTATATGTATTGTTGATTTTTTGATTTTCAGTTGATGTGTCAATAAATGAAAAATGTCATAATTAGAGTTTCTAATCACAATAAAACCATTTCCTCGGACAAAAAGTGTCGTTTTTCATTTCTTTTTCATTGGCCCATCATTATGGGTGATTTCTTGATCATTTTTATCGAAAATTCAGAATTTAGTTTTTGCACAAAAAAAATCCTAAATAATCTCAATTTTATTTTGGCTGAAAAATATTTTGAAAAAAATCGAAGTTTTCACTAGTGATTAGTCACTAAAGGGTTGACCTAACCAAAAAAATTGAAAAATCCACAAAACACTTCATTTTACTTTCAATTTGACTTTGGCGTAAAAAAAAAAAATCTCAAAAATCAACCAAAAATCTATTTCCAAAATTTTCGGACTTAGGTTTTAAATCAGTCAAAAATAAAATTACTTCATTTCTAGTCATATTTTAGCTTAGCTTCTTTTACAACATTTGATATAGAGGTCATTTTAAGTTCACTTGTGCAACCTTTTTCTTTGATTTTGCACATTGAGGTGAAAATTTCCATTTTTAACCCTAATCAGGGATGCCGATCAATTCTTCATGATTGACATGATTATACCCCTAATCAGCTATTTTTTTTTTAATATCATCCAAATCTGGGGCTAATTCTGGCAAATTCAAATGGAACTTCTCAATTTAGCAAACTTGACACATCCAAAAGTTGCAAAATAGGGTTAATATATTCCGATTGAGACGATTTAACTTAAACCATTCTAGACTAAAGTTTAATTTGATGAATTGAAATTCGATTAGAACATTGAATTTCAATTTCATTTGATGTCTAGTTCGTGTGCTCATATCAATGTCGATTTGAATACGTTAATCCACATTGAGTGCAATTAATTGAACCAACTAATATTTTGTTATATTAATTGATTCAATTTCAATCAACTTGGTAATTAAGCATGGCAATTGCAAAAATTGCGCTAATTGTTCATAAAGTGCGAATTCATGTGCCATTAAGTATGTGCATAATTTTTGATATTTTTAATATGATTAGACCAATTTAGTCCATCAAGATGTTGTTAAAAGGGTTTTATTCATTTAATTTGGACAAATTTGGACCGTTTCTTTTCAATTTAACCCATTTCTCTTTTAACTAGACAAAGATCCTTTATAATTAGATCCTCTTAATTGCATAAAATTCTAGCCTAAGCCAAACGAACCAGTCAAAACTGATTCAAACCAATTCAATCTATCCGGCCGGCCTCTGGTCAGCCATTTTCCAATGGCTTTCCAGTAGCTGGCGACCACTCTCAAGTGGCTCAACCCATGGCTGACCTTCCCATGCCTTCAATGAATTGAAATTACAAAATTTCCCTTTCAGGACCAAATGACCAGAATGTCCTTAATCTTTTTTTTTTATTTATTTAAGAAAAGATATGATCTTGTTCATTCATCTGAGGATTCATCTAGACCATTAGATGTGCCATGTCATGTCATTAACCCATGTGACTAAAAATTTAAACCAATCACCAACTTGCTTATGATGCGTTTAGTTTAGTATTTTGAAAGCCTATTAAAAAAATGCAAAACAATTTAGCCTAAAAGATTTTGAATAGTTGTAAAGGTCATTTGGTAATATATGCTTTGAGAAGTGACTTTAAAAGAACTGTTGTTTGATAATAAAAAAACACATTTGAAAAGTCTTTTGGATAAGTAATATTAGTTTTTTTAATTTCTATTTGTTTAAAATTGAAAAATTAATACATGCAACTTTTTAAATATAAATTTTGACAATAATGATAAAATATATATAATTAAAAAAAAAGAAAAAAGATCAAACCCTTCGCCGGTTTGACAAAGGGCTTCAGCCCCCGGCAAGCCAGATTTGGCGTCGATGGCCATTGGGCAACCTTTGGCAAGGGTCATGCAACCCTAGTGAGGCCACTAGAGGTCACCCCACCTCGGGTGACCTTTGGCGAGGGTCGCATAGTGCATTGGTCATATGAGGTCATGCAACCTTTGGCGACCCTCGTCGGAGGTTGCCTGACATTAGGCAACCTCAACCGATGGTCACCGACACATTAGCAACAGCCATAGCCCTTTGCTGACCGGTAAAGGGTTGGTCTTTTTTTTTTTTAAATTATATATATTTGACTTTTTAAGTATTTTTTAGCATTTAAAAAAATAATAAGAAGGGCAAAATTAGAAATTTGAGAATGAGTGAGGGTAGTTTTAGAAGAAAAAATGAGTTTTAGCATTTAGCCAAATGCTAAAAGCTTAAAGTTAGTCTCACTAGTATTGGTCTTTCAATCTTTCTACTAATATTGGGTTTTTTCTTGAAAACTACTTCAAAATAATTGCCAAACAATCTAGCATTTCCTCAATGAGCTTTGAAAGCCAAAAACTCATTGGAAATGCTTAACCAAATGCACCCATAATCCCTAAGCATCTTTGATCTTATATTGTGGGATTGAATCCTAACCATTAATGGTTGATATTCAATTTAGGTTGGACTATATAAGCATCATTGTTGTAGATCTCAAATATCTCTCTTGCACGGGTGTGCACCCAAGGGAGTTGGAGCTTTGCTCCGCCATTCACTAGCTAATCAATGATCTCACCGATGATCCACCACCTCATAGACCTCCGCCCAGTGGCAAAATTCACTGGCGATTATCCTCATCGAAGCTCACCGATTGGAGCTCATCTTCTCTCTGGTCGAGAGACCAATTCTAATGCCAGTAAGAAGATCCTTTCTAGTGGTCCGATCACCTTGGCTTATGATTTATATGTTGGATGCAAATTGCGCAATCCCAATATCTCCATAACTAGAACAAGAACATGCATAATTGAATAGAAAGATTAACGCACTTGTTTTTGGATCTATCGTTCTTGAAGCGAAAACAAAAAACTAATGTTCAACGCGCAAGTCATTCTCCTCTATTGCCCTCCTATCACTTGCTCAATGAGGCGGCCCCCCCTCACTTTTAGCGTTAGGTAAACGCTCCTTATGTGAGGATACATGTGAGAATTAAGGTTAAATGAGAGACTTGAACACTATTTATAGAGTTTCCAGCCATGCCCCCTCATTACGGGCCAGACTCAACTCGACCCATACTAGCCAACCCCATATTAGACTAATTAAGAAACATTATATATCACCTTAGACCAAACCATGTTTTACAGTAACCATAAAACAGTAAATTACAATATCAATTAATAAAGTCCACATTAGGAAAACTCTTACATTCTCCTACTTGGACTATATTAATTGAAATTGCACTGTATGTGCGCACATTGGTCCAGAGATAATTCTTAATAGTCAATCATATCCCATAAAGTCTTAAACACCGAATCATGGCGGTAACTGCATGTATACACACAGAGCTTTACATGGTTACGAATGTTCTCAACTTTATTGATATTGATTCAATATGGTAGTGTGGCAAATGGATAACATCTTTCATAGAGAAATCTCATTTGTTAGTCATTATTCTCTTACCTTAAGCATCACAAAAAACTTATGCCACTAGAGAATGTCTTTATGATTCCAATGAATCCACATATGTCTTATTCTTTATATATAACAAGATATATGCACAAAGCTAATAACCGGATGCCTCTAGTCTTCACTTAAGATTTATACAGTACCTTGAGACTTTATCAATATGTATTCAATATAATAACAACACATTCAAAAATATTTTATTGAATGCAAAAGTTGATAAATATCTAATTGTTACTAAATGTAACGATCACAAATGTGAACTTTATCAGAATAAAGCCAAAATAGCTCCTACTAAATAACAATATCCCAAAATACTCCTAGGCCCATGCTAATGACATGTAGTTTAAATACACACAAGCGTAGGGTTTTAGTTAGTAGATTTGCAACCATATCATCTGTGAAAATATGTTATATTATAACGTCACTTTTCTGTACTATTTCTTTATGGTCAACAATATTTGACCGCCATATATTTAGACCCCTTGAGACATTTTTATTAAATAATATTACAAATTTATTGTCTCAATACAACCGTACGAGTCTATTCATAAAGTTAAAAACGATCAACTTTTTAATGAGGTTCCGAAGCCTATTAGCCTAAGTAACAACCTAAAAGAATGTTACAAACTCTACTCACATAGTAGACATAGAACTCTATTTACTGCACTTCCTGCTAACATAAATATGTATTCCGTTATCGATCACATGTTATCCTAACATCCAGTAAAGTTTACATTTGAATACCTTACTAGCAACAAGAATAGAACATATTTGTAAATTAGCATATAATTTTTTGTCCTCTTTAAGTACCTTAAAACCTACTTGGTAACAACCTAGTATGATTGATTTATGCTTAGAAGTTTCGTCACAAAGACGATATTTAGTCTAGTGCAAATTTGAGCATACATTATACTTTTAAATGCACTAACACAAGGTACACATTTTAATTAAATTTTCTCAATATCTAAATAAGGACAATGTGATAGATTCAATCCATCATCCTTAACAATAAGAGTAATTCCCGGCTTGCAATAATATATTTTGAATATTTCCAAAATACGATCGGCAAATGTCCTCTGAAATAAATCTAATAAAATATGGCGAAAACAATCCTTACGGACCTCAGTACAAAAGATAAAAGATGTCACAAGGTCACTACTTGTAAATAAAATATAATGTACATAGAGTATGAGAAAAATAAATTTTCTCCCACTGACCTTACAGTATATATTGAATTACTTTATTCCCAATTAAACAAAATAACAACACAATGAAAATTTTAATAATAGTATCTGGAAATTTGCTTAAAATTATGAATAAGATTTTTCAGTCTACACACAAGTTTACTTGAATTTGCTGCAAAATCCTTCAGTTATACTATATAGATTTTGTATCTATTTGACGTAACTCTATATCAAAAATGAACTATTAATGCTACGTTCATTTTGAAAGAATCTTTAAAAAAACTAGAAAGAAATAATTATTTCTTTACTATAAACTATCCACCCCTCTTTCAGACTGAAAACTTTAGCTACAAGTTTAGTTTTAAACTCCACAATTTTTCTTTGAAATCCTTTTAGTTTTGTACGTCAATTTGCAACTAATGAACTTGTGATCTTTAGGCAAGTCGGTAAGTTTCCAAACACTATGATGTTTCATAGATTGTATATCACCTTTTATGGTATCTAATCACATACTTGATTAAGGATAAGAAACAACATTTTATATGTAAAAATGTTGCTTTCAAAATATCAGCCCATAGAAGATCGGATAAATTAGTATTACTAATCATACTCATCACAATGTTCATTATGATGCATTTATGCCTTTCAGTCAAATCTTTTTGTTAGAATTTTCAAGCATAGTAATTAATTTACCACTCCAGAATTTACCAAGTATTTGACAAATGACCCTTTAAGCTATTTTGCATTATCATACTTGCCAAAATACTCACGGCCACACCACCCGTGGTGGTGGCGTAGGTGGTTGGGCAAGGGAACTTTTCACGAGAGGTCCCGAGTTCGATCCACGGCGTCGTCAAGCGATTTACCTGGCAGGCAAGGGTGGTGGTGACTCTACCTGTCCCTAGGGTTTACTTCACCGCAAAGCGGCGAACGAGGTTCCCTAGGTCACCAAAAAAAAAAAACTCACGGCCACTATTAAACCCGATAACATTTAAGACTAATTGTAACTGTTTTATTCTTTATCTCGGTCATTTTCCTTAAATAGAAAACTTTTGGAAACAACATTTTCAATCATATACGAGATGTATATGTCATTAGGACTTAAACACAATCTTTGTAGATGTGTCCTAATTTCAGTATTAGACAAAACATAATTCAAGCCACGGAGGCTTCCATCATCTTTTAGCAGTGCAATCAGTTGGTAAACTACTTTTCAAGTACTTCTAGAATGGAACGCTTCATGAACAGTAAACAAATTCTATTGCTCTTTTCCCAAGCAATAAATCATATGTCTACAACTTAAAATTTGAAGCAATAAAAACCTCAATAATAGTAGAGTTATTAATTACAGAAAATGTGACTAAAACAAGCAATGTATATAATTAGCATTATATGAGCACCGTGTAACTTGATGTACAAGTATACATCCAAAGAGTTACACGCATAATCATATAATCACCTTTGAACAGAATACATGACATGCAGTTGTACACTCCCCATATGATAGTGATTATGAGAATATATTCTAATCTTTATAAATTCATCACCTTTGGGCATATGAATTACTAGGATTAATCACTCCTCCACCACACCATCATGCATCCCTTCATGAACTAATACACAATCATCTCAATTGAGAGTATGACTACGCATTAGACCAGGAGACATCTCAATCAATATACGATACCAAAAATTTTCAAACCCAATCAAGCGTGCCACTTTGGCGGTCACTACTCAATTAAATCCTTGAAACTCTCTCATACTAGGGATACAAACTTTACTTCTCACATACACCATATACATGTGACTTTAACGTTAGTGATATGGGCAATAAATCATTAAAATCACATATCATGCTAATTACATTGCATTACCTATGACTCTAAGGCCAACAGCTGATATATTAGCCAATTTTAAGTAACAAATATCATTGCAATAACCAATGGCCTATAAATTAAATCAAACCACATAACCAAATATATAAACTATAATAGTAGATACTATTGCTCTGCGTAAATATTAACCATAAAAAAATGTTCGACTTGATGAACATTAACAAGTGACTAGATGAATTTAGGTATAATATGCAATAACTTAACTGACATGCATTACCTACATTCAGTAGATGTGTTAATTAGTACAATCAATTTGGTCAAGAGTTCTTAAGACGTCCATTATTCAAAAATTACCATCGTGTAAAGGAGTATACTTGAGCAACAAAAGTTTCATAACTTTTACTGTTTCTCGTCATCTCCATACATAGTTAAATTATTATCCCATAATGGTTGTATCTCATTAAGTCAGCTTCAGTTTACAATAAAGTTTAATTTTTATTAATGAATCACACATTTATAATGTTTATGTGATAACATACCTGTAATCCAACACTTGTATTTTCAAAATCACATAAAATACAAGAAAAATACGCAAAAATACATTTAAAATACACGTATTTAGGGCTTTGTATGTATCTTCGCATTCATAAAATCATTAAACATGTAAACTAAATACACTATAAGATAGATGAGGACTATACGAATCCAATGTCACCAACCACATGCCAATCAGAGCTTCCACGCGCCCGCACGCGCCGCCTAACTGCGTGACATGTGGGGCTCACGCGCGAGCGAAGCTTCCTTTCGAAAACCAGTCCATCAGCCCGGTCCAACCGGTTGACCGGTTCGTCAACGGTTGAACAAGTCGAGTCGAGTCAACAGGTCGGGTCGGTCGCCAATTGGGTCGGGTCCGAGTCGCTAACATCAGCACCCACGTGCGTTGCAAACACAAGCCGCGCCCTGCATGTGGAGGCACGTGACCACGCGTGGGGCGCGTCTCCAACATCCTAGCGGCATGTGTCCGCACGTGGGGGCGCGTGCGGCCTCTCCCGGCGACGCACCACCCACAAATCTCCTCGTCTTGTCAAACGTAGTCCGAATTTGTGATTTAATTTTATTTTTATTTAACAAAAAATCTCGAAAATCACAAATTATGACAAAAATTTTATACGTTTGAATTCTAGGATTATGGAGGCTCTAATACCACATGTTGGATGCAAATTACGCAATCCCAAGATCTCCATAACCAGAACAAGAACATGCATAATTAAGTAGAAAAATTAATGCACCTATTTTTGGATCCATCGTTTTTTAAACGGAAGCAGAAAACTAATGTTCCACTCACAAGTCATTCTCCTCTATTGCCCTCCGTATCACTGGCTCAATGAGGCAGCTTCATCACCTTTAGCGTATTGAGCCAGCTTCATCACCTTTAGCGTTAGGTAAATGCTCATTATGTGAGGATATATGTAAGAATTAGGGTTAGACGATAGATTTAAGCATTATTTATAGAGTTTCCAGCCAGGTCCGCTCATTACGGGCCAAGCTCAACTCGGCCCACACTAGGCAGCCTCATATTAGACTAATAAAGAAACTTTTTATCTCACCTTAGACCAAATCCCGTTTTACAGTAACCATAAAACGGTAAATTATAATAACAATTCATGTAATCCACATTAGGAAAACTCTTACATTATAATCCTAGGCTTGAGCAGGCCACTTGTCCCATTGATCACCCTCTACTAATGATTTACGAAATTCTATCGATGAGTGATTTCGAGACATCTGTTAAATTTTCAAATAGGATATTGTAAACTGTACATTTGTTAATTAGAAAAAAATTAGCTGCTAGATAATCAAGATAAAAAATTACTCTAATATGTAAACACAAACAACTTTCTACAACATACCACCGGCCGCGATGGCTCGCTGGATAAGGCCCTGCTGATCCTCAGCCCATAGGTGAAAGTTTCAAAAAATCCAAGACAGGCGCTAGGTGTATTAAGTGTGACTCAGGGGTGGTGGGTCATCATACTTAAGTGTCACCTGGGGGTTTACGGCGCAGCTGTCGGCTGCAAGCCGGTTCCTCCAGCACCAACAAAAAAAAAAAAAAAAAACAACTTTCTACAACATCAGTAATCAAAATTTGAAAATCTAGGACACTTTATTCCAGCCACCTTTTGACCGCTTGGCTTGGTGTTCTATTCCAAGGCATCATGGTTTGCATGCACTGCCAATCAATGCTACAAGCTTTGGCTTTCTCCTTCTTATTGGTCTTGCGCAGTTCTCCAAACAATCCGTGTTGCCTGGTGCCAACGCGATTTTGATTAAAGATCTGGTACAGTGATCTAGCAATTATCTACAGACCATGTCTTGCTGATACTGAAATTTGTTCTCTCAGGGCGAGAAATCTTTGTTTTGCCATGCTTAAATAGATCGATGAGGGATGCGATTTCTCAAATATTGGACGAGCTGTGGAATAGCAAGACATGGGCAGGGAACGCCCTTGAATCTTAAATTCCTTGCCCGACACACCCTAGAAGAAAAGGCAACTTCCTTTACGCCTTAGAGACAAAGGGCGCGCTTGGTAACATTTCTGTTTAAAAATTGTTCTAGGAAACAGAAATAGAAAAAAGTGTTTCTATTCCGGGAAACAATTTTTGAACAAAAAAACGGGTTTGGTAAACTTGTTTCGGGAATAAATAAAAATGAACGAAAACATGTTTGGTAGATTTCTATAATTTTTTTTATTTCTTTTAATTTTTTAATATTTTTATTTTATTTTTTCTATTTTCTTTCTTATTTTTCCTTTTCCTTTTTTTTTTGGCCGGTCGCCGGCCTCGGCCATGGCCGACGAGGGCTGGCGGCCTCACCCAGCCACGGTGAGGCTCGCCGGCCCCAAGCGAGGCCGCCGGCCCTCGACGGCGTCGCCGACCCTCAACGGCCGGTTGTCGGCCATGGCCGAGGCCGGCGACCGGCCAAAGAAAAAAGAAGAAGAAAAAAGAGATAAGTGTTTCTAAATTTTGTTCCAGAAACAAGAAACAATTTTTTTTTTTTTTTTTTTTCTATTCCAAATGTGTTTTAACAAAAACGCAAACAAACGCATTTTTGTTCCTTTTTTTTCCCAGGAACAAAAAAACAAAAAAGTTGTTCAAAAACAGAAAAAAGAAACGAAAACAAACGCAGCCAAATTGGCCCAAAAAGGAGTTCCCGTGTTGGGTTAATGAAGCTGATGACTTCGCCTTTCGAGCTGAATGTGCAGTCGGGCTTATTGCCAAAAAGCTCGGGTTTTTCAGTTTGGTTCGAGCCAGCAGCGGTCAAAAATGGACTAAGGCCCGAATCAATAATATCACATTACATCAAAGTTATTATACTATCATCCCACCAACGGGCCATCATATATGGAAACTTTAGTGTGTGATGATGTAGCCATTGAAAAAAAATAATTAAGACTAAGGCTTTGTTTATTTCACGAAAAATGTAGCGATTCTGGAAAATATTTTCCAATAAATTATTTTTCAGGAAAATGTAATTATGTTTCGGTGTTCGGTTAAATTTGGAAAATGAAGTGAATTTTTTTTTTTATTTGCCATTTGATAAGAAAAATATTTTTCTCTATTCATTTTTTCAATAATTTTTTTATTATTTTATTTTTAAAATAGATTTTCAATTATTTTTATTATGTTTTAATTTTTCGCTTTTTTTCTTTTTCTTTTTTTTTTTTTTTGTCTTCTTCATCTTTGGCCGATTGTTGGCCATGATGATGGCCAGCGACCAACCAAAGGCTCACGTTCACCACTAGCTCACCAATTTAACGAGTGGTGAGCTCAAGCTCACCGCTAACTTGCTAGCCTCTAGCCTTGCTAGAGATCGGCAAGTGTAAGGGCGAGCAAGGCGAGGCCCAAGGCCAAGGGTTGCCAGTGGTAAGCTCGAGGCTTGTTGCCATAGTCATGGCTAGAAATCAGCCAAAGAAGAAGGTAGAAAAAAATAAAAGGAAAAAGAAAAATAATTAAGAATTCAAATTTTTAAAAAAGAAAAAATAAAGAAAGGGGCTAGGAGGGTGTGAGAGAGAGGAAAATGTTTTTCCCAACTTGAAAAGTGGAAACATTTTTCCACCTTTTAGAAGGCTTTTTTTTTTCTTGGAGGAAAATGTATTTCACGACTAGTTCATTTTCTATTAAGCGAATATCAGAAAATCTAGAAAATGTTTTCGTAGAAGTTATTTTTTGCGAAATGAACAGAGCCTAAATATATATTGCCCATGTATAGAAGAGACTTTTTCTTTCGAAAATTAGAGAGTATTTATTTGAGATAACCATATTGGACCAATGGCCGTCCACTTTGTTGAATTTTATGTTTTCGGTTCATTATGTTCTGTACACGCTTTTTTATCTTTTTTGGATGAATGCTTTGCATCGTGTGTTACAACTGCTCCGCCAAGCTTAGGAAGCTCTCGGCTTTTCAATCAATTTTTTTATTTTTATTTTTGCGAGACTATGCATATGTAGATATCATAACTTTTGAAAATTATAAACTACCCATACTAACCATCTGGCATCTACAACATGGATTTTACCATTCCCTAAGTCAAATTAATGAGCCCAAGTGCGTCTTTATGATCAAGAAGTATCAGTTGAATTGGTTGATGCGGTAAATTATAAGTGCCACATTCCTTAAATGTATATGATGTCCATTTTATTTTCTTTTAAATGCCAATATAAGTGCCATAAAAAGTTATTATTATTTTATCAAATGTGATTTTAGTAATATTTTTATGTGTTGATACCCAAAGTTACCTTTGCTATCACATGCTAGTCACAAGAGGTGTTAAAATTCGAAATTATCCTCACTGTCATGTGTTGGTTATAAGAAAAACAATAACAGCAAGTGAGCCCATATCAATCATAGAGACAAAGGATAGTCAAGGTTTTCGAGAACCTTTGGGCAAGTGAAGATGCATGATTCAATGGTAAGATAGTTGATTGTCACATGTCCAGCCAAGAGATGCCATTGTGAATGTAAAATTCAAGTAGAATTGGTGTCAAGATTTAAGTGGGAATAGCTAGTGCTCAAAAGGGTGCATAGAATCAAAAGAGCGGTTATTACTTGCTAATCACGTCGTGCGAGCATCATCGACAAGTCAAGAAACAACAAGATGTGAATAAAATAGTTAAGAAAGGAGCAAATAACATATGAGAAATTAGGAGCGGCTTTCAAGGAAGGATTAACCAATTGGCGGTTACCAGTCTATCCTATATATTCTACAAGTAATCCAACGAAACCCCCCCTCCCCCAGACGAACAATACATCAAAGTCATTTATCTTATCCTTTAGTTAACTTAACCTAACCTGATTTAGTTGTAGCTTTGGATTCCCATTGTTGATTCAATTCCTGCAAGTGTCTAAATTATAGGTAGTGTTGTTGATTAGATTCTAGTATTATCCTTCTGTCCAGCATCATCGATTAGATTCTTACGTTGTGTCTGCATACCCATACAGAAGCAGTGTCTACCTAATGTTGTTTCTACCATCCAGCCTTATCGATTAGATTCCGAGATTGTGTCCTCAAACCCATTTAGGAGTAGTGTTTACCTGGTGTTGTTCCTACCGTCTAGCATCGTCGATTAGATTCTGACGTTGTACCCTCAAACCCATTTAGGAGAAGTGCCTACCTAATGTTGTTTATACCGTCCGGTATTGTCGATTAGATTTCAATATTGTGTCCTCATACCCATTTAGGAGTAGTGCCTATCCAATGTTGTTTCTATCATCCAGCATTGTCAATTAGACTCTAACGTTGTGTCCTCAAGCCCATTTAAAAGCGATGCCTACCCAGTATTTTTCCATTATCCAGTGTCGTTGATTAGATTCTGACGTTATGTCATCATATCTATTTAGGAGCAGTGCTTACCCGGTGTTGTTTCTGCCATCCAGTGTCATCGATTAAATTTCGACGTTATGTAAATTGCTTGATCTTAGTAGTTCTCATTAGCATATTGACATATGTTTGAATTAAACCATTGAGATTAGATTCTGGCACTTGTCATCATCGGTTTTGAGCTTGTACTGAACAATTTCATTGGATTCAAGATACATATACATATATACATATACATATATCCTAAGTTCCGTTAAATCAAAATCAAAATATAACACTTAGTGAAAAATATTCGTTGTGGGATTTGAGACTAGCGAAACATTATGTGAGGAAAAAGTACACTGCGTACTTATCGCAACAAATTTATAACATCAAATCTGAGTAAAGATCCATCACGGCATGAAAGCACAATATTTTGTGAGATTATTAGACACAATCTAGTTTTGTCTAAAATTTATTAATACGTGATAGCCTAAGTAGCGATTCAGGTCATTTGGTAATTCTTTCTATTGCCTTCATGCCGTTTATTCATATTAGAAATTCCAATTCTTGGCTCTGTTTGTTTCGTGATAAACAAATTATTTGGAAAGAGTTTCCTAAAAACGATCACTTATATGGCTTACAAAAATGCATTTGCATCATTCACAAAATATTTAAGACATAAATTATTATCTATAATAAAAAAATTTCCATTTACTAATCATTTCAAGTAATATAGGCCATCATTTTTGGGAAAATATTTCTCAAGTAATTCATTTTTCATTAAACAAATGGAGAATTAAATCAATTCCGAGAGTTAGTTTATTATTTTCATATAAAC
The DNA here is from genome assembly GCA_017140615.1 of Eucalyptus cladocalyx. Classification (NCBI taxonomy): domain Eukaryota; kingdom Viridiplantae; phylum Streptophyta; class Magnoliopsida; order Myrtales; family Myrtaceae; genus Eucalyptus; species Eucalyptus cladocalyx. The sequence continues at coordinate 28,177,096 of CM029516.1, forward strand.
GGGCAACAAATGCTTTGAAGGTGGCTTGGGAATAAGAAACCTTTCTTGAATGGAACGAAGCTCGCACTCTCATGAAGCTATGGAGCCTTCTTTTACAAGCTGGTTCTCTGTTAGATTGCATGGGAGCCACTGCCATCTACTGCAAAACCCTAGTCTTTGGGGAGCGCGATTTCCAACCCGATACAAGGCCGACGCATATAAACACGAGCTTCAACTACGGTAATGTACTGTGTTCGAGTTCGCAGAACTCAGATTCCATTAATTAAATCAATCCCTGAAGCAACACGTCTCTTTCCGAATAGCACGTCAACTCTCGCCAAAAATGACCTGATCAGCCGAGACGTGCGCGCGAAAGTCTCGTGCTGCTGAGGCGTGTAACTTCGAACCGGGAAAAGAACACATTAAAAAAAGCAAGAAAGGTTTGAACACATGGCACTCACTTATCTCATTGCAGAAATCAGGAATCAAGAATCGAACTTTATCTGCCTAATCCGTTTTCTATTAATAGAAGTGCTTCCCCTGACAAAGTCGATCCGGACACAAATTGCGATCCCATTCGACAGCGGTTCTCGGTCTCGATCTCTCCATTTAAGAAAGACTTCTTTAAATTCCATCTTCCAGATGAATCCACGAGCAAACGTTAAATTAAAACGCACAGAAGCCCAAGTCAAACACAGTTTGGTTAGAGCCTTCTTAAACAATCCCTTAAAGCGATATCGCCGCACATTATTCCCACGAAACCCACGACTAATTTGTTGTCATCCCCAACGCAAACCGCTCGTCCTTATGCAGCCTTTTCGTCAAACATCGCCGGCTTCGTGTGGCGTAACACGATTCGCTCATTTATCGAGTCATTAATTACTAGGCTCGTGCCAGCTCTTATCGGGGCGAAGATGGATCGGGGATGTGCTGCGGACTTTGAAAACAATGGACGTGTTGGATTCCTCAAAGGTGGTCGAGAGATGGAAGATGACGGCGTTTGCCTCCGTGCAAGCAACACTTAGTGTGCCGAACGACTTTATTACTCCCCAAGACTTTTCTTCCTCTTTGGACGTCTGCGTGAAGTTCATGTGCATTTGAGGAATAAAGTCGGCTCCAAACATTATCCTCTTTTACGATCTTACGTAGAAAACAAACCCGCATCGAGAAAGCCGACGAGAACGCGATAGCGGGAAAGTAGACGAAGTGAGAAAAACAAGAGAGAATCGGAGTTGCTGACTGGTGCTCACTTATCGCGTGCGAGTATATTATATTTGGCAAAACCCTAATTGTCAAGAGTCTTGTTTTTTCTTGAATTCACACGAAGGATGATGACTAAGAACCACATCTGCCTTAAAGTCATGGTATGAACTTGAAGAACTAATTCGGCCATTAATGCTTGACGCTTGATTCAATCGAAACGCTAATTGTCAAAGCTGTTGGAGATGACTCTCGTTAAAAGAAGAAGAAGAAAGCGATCTCTGGGCAACTTTAATGCCGCATCAAGGTAGAGTGAACTAAACTTTAAAAAAAAGATTGGATGAGTAGTTATGTGCCCGGATTAGATGCGATAGAGACCTTATCTCGTCGGCTACGAATGCTTTGTGCTTGACAAATCTCATGGGTGGAGCTTTATCTAGTGTCCATTTGTCACTTTTTCTCCAATAAAAAAGGGCTACACCTGATTACAGGGCTTCTCTTCTTCTTCTTCTTCCAAGGGGGAGAGTATAAGAGAGGGCAACGGACGAGGTTAACTATCTTGGAATGGAAATAGATGCAAGATCGGTTTTCGCGCGTTTTTTATATCATTCTGAACATGTAAAATACTTTTGTATTCGTGGAAGAGAAAGGTAGATCGCGCGGGGGGAGGGGAATCATTGGCGCTACATGTTGAAACAAAAGGGACCTTGTCAATAAGACAATAACCCATCAAAGGTGTGGTCTAGGGGCATTAATTCTTGCATGGCTCCATCTACTATGCTTTATAACTTGGATCGCGACTCGACGTGCCAGCAATCGAAAATTCAGTTTGGTCCCAAATCCACAGCCTCACTCAAAGCAAAACATCATCCATTCAACGAAAAGGATAAAGAGAGTGTCATTTTTATTTTCTCCTTTTAATAAGGTAGGCCATTTTTATGCTTTGTGGCGTTAGCCATTCGCTTTTAGATTTCGGTGTTGGGGCTTCAAACTCGACCACAATGACACGTATTTGATTTGGATGGGACTCTTTATTTGGTCCAATAGGATATTTTTTTTTGGTAAAGAGGTCCAATAGGATATTTGATAAGACCTTTTATTAAAAAAGTTAGAAAAGCAACCTTTTGTCCTCTCTTTTAAACTTATAAATCTACTCCAAATATCCTAAAATAACGATAAAAAAAATTTATAGATAATAATAATTGATGCTGACGTGGATAATTTTAAAAAAATTAAAATTTTTCCTTCTTTTCTTTTTATCTCCCTTCCCTCGCTTAGTGACTTAGTCTATGTGAGGCCATCGCTATCCTCACCGACCATGGGTGAGGTTGGCCACCCAAATCCTGGTGAAGACCACAAGATTAAACTTAAAAAAAGAAAAAAAATCAAAGCATTAGTGAAAGTTAAAGATGTTTCCCACAACACAAAATATAAAAGTGCATCCAGCACAAGATTTAGATTAAATAAAAAGTAAGAAATAAATTATATCCAAACACGTAAAATTACATTCTTTTAGGCTAAGACTTTGTTATTTCATTTTCCAGTGTTTGGTTCACTTTAGAAAATGAGTAAACGAAAAATGTTTTTCTAGTCAACAAAATACCCATGCCTAATTCAAGAATATTTCCTCTTTAAGAACTCGGAAAGCATTTTTTAAAATATGGTTAGGTATCAACATTTGGACCAAAAACTTTATATTTAAGTATGGAAACCCTCAATGTTGGTTCCTGACATTCAAAACCAAGTTTCCATTGCCTGACCCCAGTGCCCGTGCCTAAGTCCATAAAGCCCATGCTTGGGTCTCTGATGCTCGAGCTATGATCCCCAACATTGAAGCCTAGGTCCACAAAGGCCATGTGTGAAGTCTCGGCGTTCAAGTTTGAGTCCATGATTAATGAAACATTTGTTGGTATAAAAAATCTAATTTTTATTCTTTTTTCTTTTTTCTTTTCTTTAGCTAATAATTTTTTTTTTAAAGTGACATTTAAGTAATCGAAAAAAAAAATTGGCACTAAAAGAAGTGTCATACACAACTTGTTACAATTCTAGTGTACTTATACCAGAAAAAATGACTTCCTAAAATATATTTTCCAAGAATATCACATTTTTTACGAAATAAATAGAGCCTAAATTTAGATGGCCTATTAGTATCCAGTAATTAATGCTAAGAATTGTAAATTAAATTTTTATATTGTTGAAAAGAGAATGACTGGAAAACGATATCGTGTCTCGAATTAAACTAAAGAAGGAAAGCAAGATTTTTTCATAGAGGGTAGTGATATGGGTTTAATAGGGTTCCGATTTGCCAAAACTGAAATGGGATGTAAATATGTGGTGTATTTGGAGAAGCGGGAAGGATATAGGGTCAATTACCAAAAGTTTATAGATTTTGAGATCTTATAAATAGAAAACTCGACACCCGGAGCCAACTAACAATTAAATTGTTGTTTATTTCATGTATACTTTAGTGGTTGAGAAAATATACATAATTATTAACTCTTTTAGAATTTGTAACGGTTTTGAGATTCATTTTTTTTTTTTTTTGGTCGAAACAAAGATTCCTCTTTTTTCGAATTAATACTATATATAAAGCTTTCAAGTCTAGCAAATCCCAAATAACTGTAAAAAAAAAAAAAAAATAGAAGAATGCAAATAAAAAAGGTACAATTTGCAGCTAGACGCACACTCTCATCTCTAAAAAATAAATCTGTCACCGTAATTGTTTATTGGCAAATTATCTGATTCAATGATAAGTACAAGTTGAAATCATCCACTACTTTTGCAATGGCTCACGGTACTCGTTTAAGTTTAACGTACTCATCACCATCACTATGTAGAGATATCGACAGATCAAGTACTTGTAAGGAACTTCCAAATCTAGACCTAAATATAAATTATTAGAGGAGAGCAGCTTACAACATCCTCCTTAATGACTGTCGACTAAACAAATAACTGAACTGATCTCTCTGTTCACCCAAGATAGCTACAAATATTTATTCATATACATAAACTCTCAAAACATCGAGAGAGAAAAGAAAAAACAATCAAAGCTAAGAAAAAGAAAATTAAAAACTAGGCACGCTCTTTGCTTCAGAAACTGAAGTTGAGAGCCCACAAGAGAGTTTCTAAAAAGGAGAGAGTTTTCAGGAGATAAAGGAGTTTGCCAACAGTGGGAGAAAAAAATGAATCTTGAGATTTTTTTTAAGGTGACCTTATTTCGTTAAATTTCTCTGGATTATTTATAAAATTTGTGAATATGAGGAACAAAATTAGTACAATAAGACATTTTCCGAATCTATGTTCGAGTCTGCACTTTCTTTTTCAAGGTAAGATTATTGCATTGGCCAAGGACCGTGGCAGGTCACCTATCATTCTCCGGATTACCTCATCATCTCATGATTAGTTTTTAACTTTTTATTTGCGCATGGAGGATAAGCAGATGCGTACACGCATCGGGGCTCGGGGACCGAGGCTCGATCCAATTGCGAATTGTTTGACATGACAAGTCTATAATTTCCATGTGTACGAAAGTCTTGATTCGAAAGAGGACGCAAGAAATTAACTTATGAAGAGACAGTCAACCCTCTCGATTCAGAAATCAACTCTGCACAATGTCTTTGACAGGTCTATAATTTCAATCGTTCGATTCCGTCGGGCGGATAAGATCGAAGGGGATACGAGAGTTCGATTCTAGACGCAATTCAGTAGCACCACGGCCTTGGGGAATTCAATCCCTTTGTCATCATTGATAGGTTCACGTTTTTCCCCGGAGTAAAGTAGAGTTTATGTTTGCTTTGCTCTATGCACCGAGGACATATTTTGCGTATAAAAATTTATTGAGATTCATACATAAAAACATTAGATTTATGTATCGAGGAGGATTGTTCGAAAAGTCCTGATCTTATCGCGTGATGGCTAATTCCATTATAAAATTTTAAATTGTATTAATTTAATTCTAATTTTTTAAATAATTTATCAATTTAGTTCTTTTGATCAATTTTCTTTGAAAATCACTAATGTGATTGTTGATCGCCTTATATAACATGATTGATATTAACGTAAACAGTTTTTATAATTTTTTTAAAGAATTTCAGAATTTTTCTTGATTTTTATTTCATTTTTTTCTCTTTTTTATTTTATTTTCTTTATTTTATCATTTTTCCCTTTCCAACTAGGGTCATTGGCCACACGCGAGGGCCTTACCTTGCCATAGCATTACGAACCCTCCCCAAATCCGACAAGGACTACAACCATTGCCCATGGCCGTCGGGGGATTTGCAACCCTCGCCTAAGGACTAGCGAGGTGGAAAAAGAAAATAAAACAAAAAAAAAAATCAGAAAATTTAAAAAAGAAAATTTGCAAAAATTGATTACGTCGGCCAAGTTATGTAGGATGACCTGTGTTTATGTTAAAAAAAATTTAGTCAAAATTAGGTGAAACAACTATATTGACAAATCATAAAAAAAATTTATGACTTTTTTGATAATTATCTCAATTAGTTGATTTACATCTAACACAAGTAAGAAAATTGACCAGTTGTATCACATCGTTGTCGATATACTTTCTATTATCCACAGCTAGTAGGAAAAACAAACACCTGGATGGGGCACGTTACACGATTGACATACATGTAGCCGAAATTTGGAAAACCGACGTATATTCTACACCTATGTTTTGATGGGAGAACACGTGTCTATCACGAGGCTAAAACTAAACCCCGAGTTCGAAATATCTCCTAGCAAAGAGAAAAATCAGAAGGGATGGAGATGTCAACATACTGAATTCGCCCTAAGTAAAAGGCGTTTTCTCCCGATCCGAACATCGAATCGGAAACAACGATGCCAACAGCAATCGATGTTACACCGAACAAACGGCCTTTCGGAAAAGGTAAAGAGCAAACCCCAATTTGCTCGAATAGATTTCGCATATCTTCGAACAAAGGAGGAAGCTTTTTGTCGAGACAAAATCTGTCCGGCCGTCGAATGTGAACCAAGCAACTTGGCGCACCATGTGAGGGGGACCAAGCACCTCGATCCAACTCGAAACCAGACAGCCATGATGCCAGTGACACAACAAAAAGGGTTCGACGATCGAGAGCCCGGCTGCCGATTATTTTAACTGACTCAAATTATTTGCACGTTCGTATTGGCAGACAACTTCGGTCTACGCAATCACTCGACCGCGCATTGAGGCTCGCTCGATTATAGAAAATTCAATCATGGAGTTGGAAGGAAAAACCCGACGGCCCTCCTCGAATTTCAAGGTCGCTGTCGATTTCGGGGCATCAATAATTGGGGGAGATTTTGCCTCCTTTTTGCGGCGAGACGACTTGCTCCTCCTCTCGTTCTGGCTTAGTGGGTTATGCAGCAAATAGACGCATCTACTCGTGGAAAGCGATGGACACGATCGATGGTATAATTTAATCAAATGCGGTTGTGGGGATATCGAGTTGGTTCTCGCTTGTAGCCAGCTCAACCCGCCGTAAGCTTAGCCTAACATTTGGGGAATTGATTAAGAGGGTCGGGTGACGTATCGTCGCTAATCCACGGCCTCGTTCGGGAAGTTTTGTAGCATGACATATGCCTTGGAAAGGAACTTGAACGAATTGTCCTATCGTTAAATATGGTAAGGCGGGGATTATAGTTTAGCACTTGACTACATCATCCTTGCGATAACCCTTAGAGATGATTGCTTTTGACAAAATTTCTGTGTCTTTCTTTTACTTGTGGGGGTGATTGTGAGGGTTGGGTTTGTACACTTATTTCACTTTCCTGAAGTTAAACGCAATCAGCTTCAAAGGCGATGGGCGATTGAATAAACTAAAGTGATAGGGTTTTGTATGTGTTTTGTGTTGAAATTATGTCGTGGCTTGGAATCAAATATGTAAAATCTAACCCAAATTAAAGTTCGCGAAAGGGCAAATTGGATGCATGGATAGCAATTTAGAGGTGAGCGATTTTAAGTTCCATATAGATTCCACTTGAAACCCTGAGCCTACTCGTTAGAACAGATTTTTTGGAACTTGGAACTTACCCTACATACCCTAAGACCTGAAACCTATCTTGTCACAGGTTGTAAGATTTATTCATGTTCCACTTATATTATTAATTAAATGATTACAGTGAATAATGACCACTACTTGCTATTACAATTCACTGACCACAACTTATATTGCATTATCATAAAATGGAAGTTTAGGCTAGTGGTTCAAGATTCCAGAGTCCAAGTTCTAGGTTTATTAAACCTAAAACTTAAAATCTATTTGTCGAAATAGATTCCTTAATTATTGGAACTTTGAACCTACCATGCATACCTTGGAACTTAGAATCAAATAGGTTCCCACTAATTCGTTTCTTAGATTCCTGATTCTATTGTAAAATCATGCTTGACCCTAGGTAGCATTGTTTCCAAGTCTAGATTGGACTCTTGTTCACGTTTAAGAATCCATGTTGAAGTTAGTTTCTCCATGGATTATGTTTTATCGAACAATTAATTGCGGCTAAGAACTATGGGTTTAGGTGTAACTTAGGGCTATAAGATTTGAGCAATTTATAACTTTGCAATTATCCAATTATATAGTGAGTTCTCTACAACCGACTCTCTTTGTGGAGAAGGTATCATAATTGAACTGCACAAGGTAAATCTCTAATGTCCATTATTGTCCCTTGTTGATTTCTTGGGTACGCTTGAGTTGCGTGCGGATAAGTGCAATATTACGGATTATGCACACAAGGTGAAAGGCTATCAATTGTGATGCATTGATCCGTAATCATCCTATATTCTAGTTAGCAGAGAGGCGATATTTGACAAGACTACAATGCTTCAATAGAAGGGTCTTGAGATATAAGCAATTAGGCGAACAAATCATGAAGCTGTAGTTGTGGAACTCTAGGTGGAGACTTTGGAGATTTAGACGTAATAGAGGTTGAAATTGCACATGGGGCCCTTGTTCATGAAGTCGTTGATATTGAACAACCAGCATAGCCACAACCTAGATAGGTGACTCGGTGGAGATTTATGAGCCTTTATTTTACTTTAAGGTGATGGCTATTGTTGTGTCGTTGTAGTGTCTAGTTGCTATGATTGAAGAAATGAGATCACTCTATTGAAATTAGACATGGAAGCCGATCAAAGTTTTCAAAGGCTAGAAGATTTTCATGTGAAAATCGGTTTATGGCGGGCATTTCCAGTGTTGAGCCAGTTAGGTACAATGCGCGACTTGTGTATAAACCACTCCAATTTAGGTTGGTACTTTCATATAAAAATTAATAAATTTGAAACATTAGTAAGTTATGTAGATAAAACTTAGTGACCTAGTACAAAAACTGATAATTTGTAAACTCCCAAAGAAACTGGTAATTTCATAAAAAAAAGATCGGTAAGTTCACACCAATTTATCGGTAAAAGAAATCCCCGGTCCATTTTTCTCCAACAATTACTTGTAGCTCACAAAAAATTTTCCCGCTCAGATTAAAAAAAAGAAAAAAAACCTTTACATATTAGACATGGAACAATAGAATTCTGCTGCGAGGCTGTTTGTTTCTTCTAATGCATAATCGACTTTTTTGGAGGGCATCCGTCATCTACTATATTCCCCTAGCCACGCCGTTTCCAATAAATGCTGTGGAAAGAACATACATGATCGACAATGTCACACGCAATTGACCTCGACGAACCTTGGGATCCCATCCTGCCTCGACGTGCATTGCAAGGAATTAAAAAACAGAGGACGACGAACAGGACATGATCACTATTAATCCCAAAAATTTGGATCACGCATTGAATAATTCGGGCAAAAACTAGCGACTATAATCGTCAGGCTACATTTTTTTTTCCTATTCTGGGGTCAAAAGTCAGGCTACCCTAGAATACATGTAAAGAGACGTTTTTGGGGGTGATCAAATAGGTCAAAAACGCAACTGTCAGCAGTGACAAGCGGACACATCATCGCTAGCTAACCCGAGGAGATAATTTGCACCACGGAAAAGACAAAATACACCGACCAGGGCGCTAAGCGACCGAGGGGAAGACACGACGGCCGTTGCCAGCCTCGTACGTGACACGTCGGAAATTCACGTGGGTCAAAAGCGTGCTCCGCAAGGGCCGCGCCTCGTGCGTCCGATCGGAACGAGGTGTTTGTTTGCCCATGGGAGCCGCCAGTGGAATCTTGCTCGCCCGCTGTAATCTTGGGGCCGAATGGGGGGGACGTCGACGAGCACGCCGGAATCCATCGATGGGGGAAGAACCGAAATTCCGTTGCCAATGAGAGAAGACTCGCGATCTTGGTCATAGGCCGGGTCCACTCTCGTGTGGGCGTATGCGCATACGCCTTTCAAAAGCCTAATCTCATATGGATTCAAGCGGTAGACTCGTTAAAGGGGTGGATTCAATCAAAATGACTTGAATAAAAAATTCCATGCAATACAAATTCAATGAACCGTATCCAACTTAGATGATCAAATCTCTTATATATTAAATCAAATTTATAAAAAAACTCATACTCAAATTGAGTCGAGAGTATAAAGTAAACGTGCGAAATTAAATGGAGACAAACGGATTATAAAGGTGGGTTTGATGTAAGCAAATTCTAAACTCAATCACGACCTAATTGCTTAATATAACTCGCTTATAACAACAACAGCTCAATCCATGGAGTAGGCATTAAAAAAAAAAGTGCTCACGACATATCTTGATAGCTCTATCGAGCGATGATCATAAGAGGTCGAAACATCCGATTCAGACTCGTCAAATAAAATCACATGCCACATATGTCCTCATTATTCTTCCTCTTCTTTAAAAAGAGCACCTAAGTTGAATATACCCCGAAGCGCACCAACAAGATCCATTATTATTATTATTTTTAAATGATTGCGAAATAGGCCCGGGAGAACTTACACGAGAAATTCTGGCTTCGGGAGAAGGGGCCAAAAGAAACGAACGTGGGCGTCCAATGGGAGACTGTGAGAGGAGGGAGAAGGCGAAACGAGATCCGGCTTCCGTCCAAATGCGCAAAAGTGCGCCTGGCGCCCCCGCCTCCTTTTTGTACGCTTTTCTGGCGTGAAACCGCACGTAGCAAAAAGAAAAAAAAAAAAAAAAAAAAAGGGCTTTTTCCATCATTTAAGTACGTGGCGGCCGGGCCTCGCCTCCGCACTCCGCAGCGCGCAACCCACCAAATTGCTGTACCCCCTTCCTCCGCATATTCCTTCCGAATGTTCTCTTCCCCTCTCCCCACACATCAATTTCCTCCCCCTTTCTTTCTTTCTTTTTTTTTTTTAAATCGATTATCGTACCCATTTTAATCGAATTTTTATTATTATTTTGTTTTGTGCGAATCATCATTATGGAAATTATAAATTTTCCTTGACGGGTGTTTTTTTAATGATTGCCCAAGCTCTCTTTGTGAGTAGCAGCACTGGTCTATTTTTTTTTTAAAGAAATAAGGTCGTTGAGCTGAAAAATAAAACTGAGAGTGAGCTAAAAAAGAAAACTGAGAGTAACGTGGAGGATTTTGGAAGGGAGAGATTGGGTTCATTGCACCTGTTGACTGCCTTAGCAGCCCAAAGCGATTGGACTCGTCTCGATCGCACAAGGTGCCAGAGATTGAATCGCGAGTCGCGCCATGTGGGCGGATCCTGTCCGCAATGGCTGTTGAATACGGGGGCGACGGCATCAAAGCAGTACGGGCTCGGCTCGGGAGCTTGCCGGTTCAGGCCAGGCGGATTCGGACTCTAATTAGTGCTCGACTCGACTCCCATGCATATCCCGTAATTCAAGTTTAATTTGAAGTTGGCTAGGTATTGAAACTTTTTTCTAATTTCAACTCGGTCAGATATTGGAAATTCGAACTTTCCTTGATCAAATTATTAATTAATCAAGTTATGAAAGGGCTAGAACTTGGATTCGAGCTTGATGAGCTTGAAATAGTACTTCCCCTACATGCATAAGCACATATGTAACTTGAAATTTTCTTGTGTCGATTTATAATAATTAAATTTCTTCATTTAAACAAAAGGATACTTTGGCCAATGTAAGTATAGTGACTAAGTGGCTATCGCTCACTCAACACGGTCGTACGAGTTCATAATTCATCCAACCCGATCAACCAGAGTGAACAATAATGGGAGGATTGGATGCGGGAGAAATTCTCGACGGTGGATGTGATGTTCTGTTGACTCCCTATCCCGCAACGGACGGACCCATACGAGTGAGAACGGAAAGGGAGGAGAAAAGAGGGCCCCAACATGCCTTCAATTGGATCTGCCATGCCGTTGAACTGAGCAATGGCGAGTCGATGCTCGAGTCGGGCGATCTCAAGCAGTCATCGGACCGGTTTCGCGACCACGGCCCCCCCCGGCCCCATCCCTTTCTCGCGACGAGCGTTCGGTTTTCTGGACCGTGAGCTCCACGCTAGATCTATGAAGTCATCGTATACAATGACGTCGGGAGTATTTGGCGTACTCTACTTAGTACTTGTTCATTGCATTCATAAAATACACGTCTCTACTTTGACCCAAAAAGCTTTCAACGCTTTGACGAAAGGGAGTAATCACTTATCGAGTTCACGCAATAGCTTCCCTTTACGGCGCTTTCTTAACCTTTTTTTTTTTTTAATGAATTTCGTCAGGCCAGATTCGTATGATATATATTCTTTTTTTAAAAATGAGAAGAAGGAAAAGAAAAGAGAAAAGAGAGAGAGAGAGAGAAGGAAATCAATTTTCCCAAATTTCACGTCAAATTTTAACTTTTATTCCGTGAAGTTTCGCCATGGCGAGTGCCGCACCTTTTCGGAAAACCGCCGTCTCCCTATAAATAGTTGGCCGCGGTCGCCACCTCTTTCCACCACTCCCGCTGCGCACCGCTTCTGTAACCTCCAACACCACCACCCCAAAAAAAAAAAAAAAAAAAAATTCTCCCTTCGTCCCTTACTCTCTCTCTGTCTCTTCTCTCTCTCTAGCTTTGCTTCGAGCCTTCTCTCTCCTCCGTAACCGTCGACAGCTCGAAGAATGAAAGTGGACAGGACGGCCGGGCGGGACGGCGCCGACGCCGACGCCGAAGCCATGTGCAAGAAGATCGAGGTGGCCCTCCTCGACCAACGCGACCTCTGCCCCGCCGCCACCGCCGCGGCGCCGGCGCCGGCCGGGGCGCCCGGCGGGGAGGAGGTCCACTTCACGCCGCCGCTCAACTTCGCGATGGTCGACAATGGCATCTTCCGCTCCGGCTTCCCCGACTGCGCCAACTTCGCCTTCCTCCAAACCCTAGGCCTCCGCTCCATCATGTGGGTGCGCCCCACGCGGGATTTTTTTTTTTTTTTCCAATCCATTTCCGTCCGTTTACGTGCGTGCTGAATTTCGCCTTCCGTTTGTTTTGTCTTGCGGTCGGATCGGTTCGGCGGCGGACGGAACAGTTGCCTGTGCCCGGAGCCGTATCCGGAGGCGAACATGGAGTTCCTCAAGTCCAGCGGGATCAAGCTTTTCCAATTCGGAATCGAGGGATATAAGGTGAATATTCTGTTCCCTCGGGATTGAGCTCTTTCCGCTACTTTTGACGTCGCTGTGCGCCTTTTTTTTCCCTCATTTCTTTATTCTTCACTTCCCCGTCTTCTTTTCGTTGGGCACCGATTTTTCTCGTCCCTACTTTTAGTAAATGGGCTTTCGTGGGGGAGCTTGGCTCCATCGGTAACCGCTCGATAAGCTATCTTCGACGAGTGATGTGATTATTTTTTTAGCCATCGTACGAGTGGGTGGTTAGCGGGTTTTTTTCTCTTCTTCTTCTTCTTCTTCTTCTTCTCTCTCTTTTTTTTTTTTTTTTTTTGAATCCGCATCTTCTCGACTTTATGGCCGTCTAATTTGCGCTCGCACCGGTCGTGTTTGCTCGGTGGCTTGAGTGGAAAGGGGGGCCCTTCATATTCCGATTATCCGGAAAGTAGGACAAATGGAGGATGGCAGCCACTGGGGCATTGAATTGCATTAACGATTGATGTACGGAATTGGTATCTTGTTAGTTGAATGGGCATCATGGGCATCGTTTTGATTGGGTTCCTCTATGTATATATTCAGAGAGGGGAGATAAGACCTAATTCTGGGAACATCCCAGAAGAGTGCTCATGAGTGTCACATGCATTCATTGTCTTTTTTCTTTTAAGATAAGGAATCCGAAAAAGTTGGCCGATAACTTGATCCAACGACAGTGGCAGTGCTGTAATATCGTGTCAGTAGCCTGAGTCTTTTTTGAGACGATGAAGTCGGAGAGAATTGTCAGTAGATATCCTTGTTCAATATATGTGTTTAATCTGGCTGTTTGGTAGGGTTTAATTTTGCTGATGTTCTACTTGATTTTTGGGTGTCGCGTGCATTGTAAAACTGATTTAGTTTCGATATCATGTGATGAGCACTTGGTTTATATTTGTCCCGTGCACCGGAAAGAAAAGGCAAAACCATGAAATCAGCAAAATTTATGGTAAAATTGTTTCGGAAATGATGATAATGACAACTGAATATTGTCCTTTAGAAATCTTCATGAAGGGTCTACTCATTACTTGGTTGGTCCGCACCTTACTAGCTTGACAACTTGCATCTTTCGATAAGTTTCTAGACTTTTCTACTCATCCTGTGGATGCATTTTCTTCAGTATTTTTGCTTTCTCCTCCATAAAACGTTGGAGAGCCTCTTCCATTCATTTTTTTTTCTGTGGTCATTGGGCGTCATCTTATGACATTCTGAAATTGAAACGTTTCTCCTTATTTAACTTTAGGTTTTCCAATCAAGTGACCCAAAGCAACTAAAGTCGAGAGCTCAGATTTTGAATACACTTTGGAATCTACAGTTTGGTTGTAAAGATTTGAATTTTCTTTGATGATATTGATCCTTGCTCAATGAGCGATCTTATTGAGGGCCTTCCTCTTTCTGCTATTGCTATTTTCATGACACACACACACACACACACACACACACACACACACAGAGTTTGCAAAAATAATTCAGAGAATGCATAAACTTGTCCGTTACCTATTTTTCTTAAATTTTCCATTGCTGTGGTACGTTGATTTGTGATGATTTCCAAGTGAAAAATACTAATACCGAATTTGCAATCCTAAGATGTTGACTCGAGTATGATGAGTGAAAGAATACAGATTACTAGATTTGCATCTAGAACATAGCATTCTGTGAGGACAAGTTGGCTACTTTTTTCAGCCTTCTTAGGACAAAACATGAAAATACAAGCTATACATGAAATTAGACTATAGAAATTTCTGGCTGGTAGACTTTTCCTTATGGCTAAACAATAATTGTAGAGATACATGTTCCTGGGAAAAAAATTGGAATAAAGTCTTCATGTTAGGTTTAGAACTCTCAATAAATTACAAGCAAATAAATCAACTAACCCCAACTTTGTTGCTATTGGTTTCTGTTGGTTGACAATCCTAAGCAATTGGATTAAAAGATGAGAACTCCTCAGGCTGGTTTATATAATTTATTTTCTCTGGATTTATTTTCATATGTAGGCACTAACGACAGTGGTCCATTTGAGTGGTTCTGTCCAAGTAATTTATCTTTTCTGTGTTGCCTTTAGGGTTAAATATGTGCATTTCGTTATTGTTTAGTGGTTCATATCTTAATTTTTTGCAGACCTTATCTTATAACTAGTTACACTAGAGACTAGAGTAATTCCATATTCAAAAGTGATCATCTTGGTTGTGCTTTCAGGAACCTTTTGTATATATCCCGGAGGAGACAATTCGTGAGGCATTGAAGGTTCTACTTGGTACGACAATGATTCACTCGCATCCTATATTTACCTGGATGCAGTAATCAAATTTGGTTTGAGGGTCTTAATGTTTCTTCTTGCCATTTTTAATGCAGATGTAAGGAATCATCCTGTTCTAATTCACTGTAAGAGAGGAAAGGTATGTTGCTTCATCTATATAGCTAGCCAATGCTGCAGTTTAAACCAAGCTTTACTTAAAAATGGGTTTTGACTTTTGGGGTTTTCCCTCCTATGCGCAGCACCGTACGGGCTGTCTGGTGGGCTGCTTGAGGAAATTGCAGAGGTGGTGTCTTTCATCCATATTCGACGAGTATCAGCGCTTTGCAGCAGCGAAAGCAAGAGTTTCAGATCAAAGGTTCATGGAGTTATTTGATATTTCTAGCTTGAAGAATGCACCATTGACATTTTCATTCTCAAAGAGGATCTGCTCCCAGTCTTAAGCAGATATTTTGCTTTCCAGTGGTGGAGGCAGTTCGATCGTCTTGCTTTAAAATTAGTAGGAAAGGGTTGATGAGTTTCCTGACTGCTTTGCCGCGGCTAAGGAATAGTGCTTATTTGTTTTTCCTCTCGTGCAGCTATTAATAAGAAGGACACAGACTTCTATGGGGGCTCTTCAGATTCGTTCAACGGGTCCTCTAGTTCATTTAATTAGCAAGAAGAATAAGGTGCCAATTCGCATAAAACGTGTGTATGAATCAACGGCCAAAATAACTGTATCTGCTAACTGTAATCAGCTGTTTTTCGCCCATTTGTTATATTAGAGGCCTGGCAGCTGGGGAGGGCAGCACTTTTTAGTGTTAGGATTTTGGTCAAATGAATTTTGCGGATTGTAAAGTTAATGGGATCTTACATGTCTAGTGCAATCTGAGGGGAATATCCTTTTGCGAATGTAATTCTCCCAAGTGCTCTAGCACTACGTTGAAATGGCAATTCGTTTCCATACTGCAGTCCTCTGGAATTTGGCTTTCCATGTTTTCCGCGTGATACGCCCTGTCAACGCCATCAGACTAGATATTGAGTAGATTGTTGAAGTGATTGAATACTGAGAGAGCAAACTACTGCTCTACCGTGAATTTCCGCCGCCCTACACTGATTTGATTTCCACCACTTTAGCAAGAAGGTTGGTTCCATAAACTTGATTTCGATACGTTCACATACTGATTTAAGGGGGAGCGATAGAGGGGACAGATTTACTTTGGCGCTTGAAATGCGAAAGAGAAGAACGATCAGTGAATCTCGAGCTCGTCGATGATGAGGATTATTTTCGAGACATCGCTCCAACTGTCCGGAGAATGTATCTTTTCACTTCACCGAAAAAGCGTAAAAATGTGAATCTCTTGCCACTGGAGGGATCAATAATGAAGGGTAGGTTAAGGATTCGCAAGCTCTTTAGGCCCAGAAATCAGCAATGAGCTAACGCAAGCTTAGGCCGTCAAAGCATTTGACCAAAAGGGCTTTGATGTCCAAAGGGCCTCGCAATGACCATCGGACAATTCACTGCATGCCCTCTGCCACTGTACATAATTATTGTCGGATCGTGAGCCATTCTCAAAACGCGCCCGCCCCCCCTTCTCTATTTTTATAATTCTCTTTTTGTAATGGAATACGAGCACATGATAATAGGATACGTCCAGATACGGTGTCGGATCAAGGGGAGAAGCACGAAACGAGTGGGGATGCAGGCATTTTTTTTTTTTGGCTAGCAGGGTCAAAAAGGATGCGGACAAGAGTCTTTTTTTTTTTTTTTGAGTCTGGCACAAGAGTCTCGAAGAGTAATGATTCAGCATCACATCCCCCAGTTCACCATGTGGTGCGCGTATAATGGCAGTAAGAAGCCAATTAGGGGAGGCAGGCCGAATCTCTCTCTCTCTCTGGATCCATGGTGGAGGACCACCTCTTCATGTCTCTCTCCCAGCCTAGGGTAGCGTGCGTCCGAGAGCAGTGTCGCCTGCTCTTTCATTTCATCTTTTTCTGGTCGACCCCTATATTTTTTTACCCTTCATTAATGTAAGGGGTTATTCCCGTTTCATGCCAACTTGCATCCCGGTGGCGGTCGGCGGACGACAAGCTCGTTTTGCTGGGATCGATGATGTGAGTACATCGTCTACTGCCGGATCGAGTGACACATAATTTTCCAACTCGAGATTGAAAAAATTTGAGGGCCATTGTTAAACTTATGCCCAAATTAGTTCACATTGCATATATCTCAATCTCGTGCCGACCTGACACATTAAAGGTTGAACTCAGTCCTTTCTTGTCAACGAAAAATAGAAATAAAAGTTGCGCTGCATTCCTATTTAGTGTCAGAATTATTTTGGGACAAGACACTGTTTAATTACTGAGTAAAGCTCGCGAGCTACTCAAGAGTCAGGAATTTCGAGATTATCTTTTAACTCAATGACTTCCTCGACCTCGTTTTGTGCACCCAGTCGTGGAAAATTTACCTCGAAAACCCATCATTGTCCGCATCCGCATGTGACGTCCACTACAATCTTGCGAGAGAAACCTACTTCCACATCGTAAATCGAGCACTTTAAACTTGGCAAAGTCAAGTTTTTGGTACCAAACGTTTTGGTGTGGTTCCAATGTACAAAAAACATGTCAAAGTTTCTTTGCAACTAAATACAGTGTTTTGGGCAGCGAGAAGAAGATCCGGTAGGCAACCCCATCAGCGAGAAGAAGATCGGCCACTCTTTCCCACCCTTTTTCGATGCAAAGATGGCGATGATGGCCAGAGATTTCGCGCAACTCCATCGCTGTAAAGATAGGTAAAGATAAGATGAGCGAAAATGCAGTGTGAGCGAAAGTGTGGAAAGGAGAAAGGAGAAGAAGGGCGGGAAGGCACATGGGCCAACATGGACGCAACTTTCCTCCTCGTGTTCAGCATATATAAACAAAAGGACAAAAGAAAAGGACGGAGAACACCCGTGGTTACTGGGTTACTGAGCGGTCGTCCTGTCGCGGCTGCTGCCATTGCCAGCCCGAGTGTGTAGCGTCCCCGCCCTACCTAATTCTGTGACCTTCACATGAGCCCCTTACCTAATTCTGAGACCTTCACATGAGCCGAAAAAGCAAAATCACTTGATCATTATCAAACTGACCGCAATCTTATTTTGTTCCACATTTACTGTGTCATAAAAGGGTTGGACCAGATTCCACATGGACATTTATTTAAAGTGAAAGTTTTGCTTCCTTCATTTTTCGATCTTCTTCTTTTCTGTCGTCGGGTATTGGTACTCGGGTCACGGCCCTACCACGATAAAACGAATCGAATGTGGGACACAAACGGGTCATGAATCAGAAGCCGAAAAGGGTCAGGAAGAACGTGCACCCAAGCAGGAGGAGCAGTGAAAGCAATGTAGAAGGGGGAAAAAACATAAGTGTCATATCTCTCAAATATGGACAACGCTTACTACAAGTAGTGGAAGAAGATTAGCTTTTCTCATGACCTCCCTACGACAACTCTGGAATTAGATACAATCAGCAACAGGGACCCCAACCCCCCAAAAAATGTAGAATTCTACATTCAAAACCCACCCGCCCAAATGCTAAAAATAATAATTTTAATCCCTAATTTCCCCCGGTCTCGTCATCACCTTTCAGTATCCCGTTGGGAAGTCGCATTTTCCATACTCTGCACAGGGAAAAAAAAAAGAAGCAAAAAAAAAAGCGGGGGCATCATCATTAGTAACTCATCTCATCGAGTATGAAAACGGGGTTTAGCTAAATAAATAAATTACGTTATGATGTACAGTTAATTAAAAATTGCAAGTTAGTGGGGAAATTGGAAAAGCACGGTGCAAGCATCGAAGTCAAGAGACCGGTGGTCAAACGTCAGACCAGTGGTAGGAAAAGGACAAGGGAACGATTAATTTTCCCAGCCACCACCATTCACGTGGTTGCTCCCTCCGCGGGACCCATTTTTTGACCTTTTTCACTCGTATGACCTGGACTCCACCTTCGGATTTTTCACACCACCAATGATGTTCTCTCAATCATTATGGACCTCATGGAGGTCCGGATACGGCGCAAAAATACGTATACGGG
Source organism: Eucalyptus cladocalyx (assembly GCA_017140615.1). Taxonomy (NCBI): domain Eukaryota; kingdom Viridiplantae; phylum Streptophyta; class Magnoliopsida; order Myrtales; family Myrtaceae; genus Eucalyptus; species Eucalyptus cladocalyx. The sequence goes on from CM029516.1 coordinate 28,196,087, forward strand.
TAGGGTTCAGAGGGGGAGGGGGGGGGGGGAGGAATACGTACTGGGAGGCTGGGATACGATGGAGGCGGCCCCGCCGAAGTCGCAGGTCCAGAAGGCCCGCCCCTTCATCTGGTAGTAGCTGTTGAAGGCGTACGACGCGTGCGCCTCCAGGGTGTTCGGGTCGTAGCACGTGGATCCCCGCTGGATCGGGCGGCAGTCCGCCCCGCCCTCCCCGCACGCGAAGTCCAGCGCCGCCTGCAGCTTCTCCTTCCCGGCCTCGCCTTTGGCTACGCACCAGCTGTTCGCCGACGAGCTCTTCGATACTCCGCCGCGCCTGCCCTTCACCGGCGCCGCGACTCCCCTCTGCCCGCCCCTGGCCGGCGCCGACTTCCCGGTGTCGTGGTAGTTCTTGAGACCCTCCACGGTCAAGGGTACGTCGTAGACCTTGTCCTCGCTCGGGTAGAAGAGGCCGTAGTTCTGCTCCGACGAGGGGCCGGGCTTCTTGTTCTCGTTGAAGAGCGCGAAGAGGTAGACGGTGAGGTCGGCCTGCCGCCTCAGCGGGGTGCCGCCGCCGGTGAGGATCCGGCGGACGAGGTTGCCGTTGTAGGCGGCGGCATTGTCCTTGCTGGCGCCGACCTCGTTCTCGTCGCCCTTGGAGGGCCAGCCCGTCTCGGTGACGACCATCTTGATGTCGTCGTACTTGAGGGCCGACATGGCGGCGAAGACGGCGTCGATCTGGGCGTCGAAGAGGCTGAAGTAGCGGAGCCCGTTGCCGGCGTCGACGACGCCCGGGTTCTCCCGGAAGAGGGCGTAGTCCAGGGAGATGACGTCGGAGTTGGACTCGTAGGCGAAGAAGGGGTAGGCGTTAACCATGAGGTAGGAACCGGTCTGGCGGAGGAACTCGAGCATGGGCTTGAACACCGGTTCGATGAGCTCGGGCCGGAACGAACCAGCCGACGAAGGGTACGAGGCCTGCAAAACAGATAAAAAAATGGGTGTCGAATCGTCGGCTCTCTTTACACTAACAGAAGAACGCGGAACATGACTGAAAATGTCTTGATACGACACAAATGGACAGCCTGCGTACCTGCAAGGCGCTGAGGGCGATGGGCGAGGAGATCTTGATGGCGCTGTGGAGGTTGTGCTTGACGAGGGCGGTGTGGATGTTCTTCATGGCGGGGACGAGGAACTTGGTGGTGTTGTGGGTGTCGACGAAGACCTCGTTGCCGACGGCTATGGCCTCGATCTGGGTGGCCGGGTGGTAGGGGACGACGTTGCGCTGGACCCAGTCGAGGGAGGAGGACAGGCTGCGGGCCGCGGTGGAGAGGAGATCGTTGGGGAGGTCGATGGTGAGCCGGATCCCCGTGCCGGCGAAGGCGTGGAGGACGGCGGCGTCGGCGTCGTAGATCTTCACCTTCTGGACGCCCTGCGACTTGAGGAGCTGCACCACTTTGGTGGCCGGCGGCAGGTTGTCGGCCACCCGCCCGTAGTTCACTCCGATGGAACCACCGTCTGTCCACACTAAACGACGACACCCATTACAAGAGAGAAAAGCAGAGGAAAAAGGGCGCGGCATTCTGCTCCTCGTGAGCCGGAAAGCTTTCGACTTGAGCTGCATTTGAAAGTTTCCCGAGAAAAAAAAAAACAGGAAAGAAACATGGCGAACGAGGAAAGAAGAGAGCTTCCAAAACTTACCAGCAAGAGAGAGAACAGAGAGAAGTATGAAGAAGAAGGAAAGAGGAAGACGCTCCATAATGCCGGTGGTGGTTCTCCGGAGAAGAAACAGAGCAAGCGAAGAAGCTGGGAGAGGAGGAGCGAATGCCTCTCTCCTCTGTTCTCTTCTTCTCGTCTGCAACTGCGGGCGAGCGGGCTGCAGTGAGTGGAGCGAGTGGAGTGGAGTGGAGTGAGTGATAAAGAGGTGGAAGGGCAGGGCAGTGCCGTTGAGCCCAAGGGCATCGTGGGAACAAAGGGAGGGAGAAACTCGTGGGCCCACGTCACTCTCTCTCTCTCTCTCTCTCGCACGTGTCCCCATGCACGTACTGTTCACGGAAACTCGACCGTTGGATGCTGGGCCAGATTGCGCACCCCCCTTGGATCCCCGCTTCCCTCATTGAAAAGCGCATCGCGGCGCCACCCCCACCCGAGTATTTTATTTTATTGTTTTTGCTGCGAAAGGGTATTTGAGCGATGACGGTAAAAAAGAAGTGCGCCTTTACTTGCCCTTTCTCTGTTATCCATACCTATACTTTGACACTCGATAGATATTCGAAGAGCGATCTCTCGCTTTTTGCCACCACTTTTTATCCGCAATGTACAGATTCCTTGTTGTTTAGACTCGATGAGCTTAGTATAAGACAGATTTTATTTTATTCATCAACCTTATCGACGCGACCGTACGAGAGATGCTAAATCATGCACAGGTAACCCGCATTGAGATTTCCTCGTGAAATTAGATGCCGAAGTAGCCATGAGCTTGCCGACCTTTTAGTTCCACGGCATTGCCGACGCCTTGAAATCAAGGCTTGGAATAGATATAGATCCGTTGCGTGGAATGTGAAATTTTCCGTAGAAATGCCCGCTGGAATTGATGCCGAGCACTTGCTCTTTTTGTCCTGCCGCAAACAGGAAAAAGAGAGACCTCGAGACATTCTGATGCCATCTCGTCCGTAATTTGCACATGTTCCACCCTAGTCGCTGATTAAACTGGTGATTATGTTTCTCGGTGGCATATGACTCGGAAGTACAATGAATTTAGGCTCTTGGATCCATTCTATCGCGAAGCCTTGTGATGCCATGATGATTTGATCTGTACAGCATTTCACCACCCGATCTCTCGCTCCGAATTTCGAACGTTAACCAGCAGTACGGCACCGACAGATCCTTGTCCTGATCCGGGGAGGGGGAATACAAGGGTTGTCGCTGTTTGCTGGAAGATGACTCAGGAGCTCGGCTTCGCCCTCGGAGAAAACGACGGTGCAAGGTACGAGAGGTAGACCTCGGTTTGATCGCAGAATTGATGATCTCTGCGACACGGAGAAGAGACGAGCGTGGGAGATCCTATCGCCCGGACCGTCTGGTCCTGTGTTTTGTCCTACCGTCCTCGTTTTACGGATTTTCATTTGCCTATAGCCGACAAAACAATTCCCAAATAACAGCGCGGCCCTCGTAAATCTAAATGACGCATTCCTCGAGAAATATGTTATTCTCGTGCACGAGAGCCCATACACACCCGCAAAGGGCCGAGAGTCTTAATGGGACACATTGAGTTTGTCTACATGCCACTCGGTACAGTTGTACGTATGCCGACATCACATATGCACGGGGCAGTGCAAGAAAATACTGCGAATCATCGAGAAGAGCAAAATACGAGGCCACGGAACTTTGAACTCTAGTCAACGCGTTGTGAAGTGAAGGTTACTCCAGAACCCCATTCATCATCCTTTGTTTTTCCAAGAAGACTTTCAGAGTAATGATCTGTAAGCAGTTGCTCCAAAGAGCGAGCGTGTATATTTCTTTTCATGACCTTCTCTAGTTACAAAAAGTCGACGGCCTCTTGCCTTCAAAATACTGTTGAGGTTGCAAATGCCAAGAGTTAAAAACCAGTTAGGGGCAATTATAGCCCCGGTTCATTTCTGTGCAACATTTTTCCGACAGCTACAAAGAATGAGTGCACCTGGTGGCGACTGGCGAATGTTTGCTTGTGAAATGGAACTAAAAGAATGCCTTTGCTATCGTTTCACCTTAGGTAGTCTCTTTATCGGGTCCATTGTACATGGTGCTGCAAGCTGAAATTAGGATGAGAAAACACCCAACAAGCCGCCCAAAAGATGGAGATAGCCTTCGTGCGCCAATTCCCCATAACTGTGATAGCGCAACCTAATAAGAAATGGAAGTAAGGATGTGGATAAGTCATTGATGTATGATCATAGCATGTTAAACGACAGAAATGATAGTAAAGGATTGTAAGTCATTGTCATTGATGCAAAAACTTCAATTCAAAATCAACATATCCTTCATCAATAATGAAGTAAGAAAAACTGATCCCAACCAGCTGAAATCATAGTGGATACACTGAGGGAAACACATCAAGCATTGTTGAAATTACTTGTGCAATTTTGGGTATAAGATGCATATGCTCCTCTAATCGGAATACTATGACTAATTAGAACCTTGCAGCTAGTAACAGAAAAAATAAAAATTTAATGTGGCCTATATACGCTTCAGCCATCGACAAGGATAGAACAATAATTGAAGCAAAAAGAGTACCTCAATGAACTGGATGTTTGAAACTTTGCTAGTCTTTTCAAGCTGAAGAGCACGTGCCAACAGCAGCTGCAATTCAACGCCGGAGTCAGACCCCAGAAAAATGCTATAGCAAGTCAGGAGACCCGACAGAGAGAGAGGTTTAGGGGAGGACTATTTAGTGACTGTAATCAAAGCTTGGTAACAGTGGAGATAAATAAGCACAACAAATGCTAGGATCACCTCTGCCAGAAAGGCCAGCACACCAAATACTGCCATCAGGAAAACTGTGTAAACGCTAGGCAGCACAAAATCCTGCATCATAAAGATAGAAATAAATGTGAAATTGCAGTGGCTGAGGCAAGTGTAAACTGATGTCGATAGTGGCATGTGTAAACCAATGTCCACATCAGCATCAGGAAATAATCTGATGTACTTGGTCAGTACGTAAAATAATGAAAATGCAGATTTTGGGATGGGCACACGTCTGATACAAGCTCGTGCCCTGTGCTGGATTGTACAGTATCTAGCCATCCAACCAACATATTCAACGAGTAAATAGCCTTAGTCCATATACAAACACTTGAAGACATATAGGTATCAAAGAATAAGGTCAATATTTCCTGATCCTAAACAAAAACTTACAGAATTAGGTCAAATCTATAGTAAGTTTTACACACATAGCCAAGAGCCTGCTATTTTAACCTGAGTGAACCAAGAATTTACTTCAAAGGAAACACACCAAGTTCCATGAACCTACCTCAAAGGAAAATGCACAGATTCCAGCAGCAGGGCTAGCCAGCAAGGCAAATGAAAACACAGTCGCCCTGAAAAGTAGATGCAACAGAAGCAATAAGTGATATACACAATTTCCAGAGAAGGAAGACTATCTTCATCACGATACTTTCAAGGTTACACTTATCCACTTCCACAAAAGGGTAAGGAGCAAATTTACATCACGATCTGAGAGGACTAAAATATATCATACTGAATGCAATAATTTTCCCAAGGTTTCTTTAGCATGAGAGAGAGAGAGAGAGAGAGAAAGACTTTTGTATCATTGTATCATTGTATTAGATATGTTTTAATGCATTTCAAGATTCAAGCTATGATCAAATTAAAAAAAAAAAAAAAAAACTGCATCTATGCTCCAGTTCATTTATGGAAAGGCCTGCAAATGACAGAATATGTCGATCTATAGTATAAGCATGCTCGTGTAAAAAATTGTACATAGGTTGATCTGTTTCTCTGGCTCCTGCTCGAATAAGACAATAGCTGATTCCACCAGTTATTGCTGAAAATAAGCCACCTAGCACTGCCAATATATGGTGACTTCCCTTAGCATAAGCTTGTACTTTGCCCGCTTTATTTAACCCCCCTGGAAAAATTGATAATCAGTTTGAAGTAAGTTAACTTTCTAATCTTCCATATACAGGTGGTTCTTACAGGGTAAAATACTAACAAAAAAATTTCACGTTTAATCGATATAAAAATAACCCAACTGCCGTACCCTGTACAACAGGCTCATTCCCAGGTTAGAGCATCAACTTTTTCACTAGAAGTAAAGTCTACAATAATTGTTCAAAGAACTGAACCATGACACCATTGATGCTCATGCCATACTCTCTAGCTCACAATCTTCTCCAAACACAAATAATCAGGGAAACTGAGAGGAACCAGTTAAAAAGAAGATGAATCAATGGAGCAATCAAGCCTAAAATTGCAGATGCTTTTCTTTTGTTTTCCTTTTTTGGTTTAGCGTGCCTGTATTATCATGAAATCAGGACATATTAGTGCAACTGAAATCAAATGAGGTGTGCTCCATGTCATCGACATTCTTAAAGCAATTGACATCCGGCATCTACTTTAAAAGGTTCTGCAAACTCACTTGTATACCTTGTGTGATAAGCATCTGCTGGAAGATAAAAAGCACACCAAAGTAACTGCAAGCAAGACCTAAGACAAGATAAGATCAAGAAAAGCAGTCATGCACTAGTCGATAATATATAGCAGATATGGCTATATAAGAAGAGATTTTCATAGCGAATAAAATTCCAACTAAAAAACGGACACACCTCCTATATCCCCAATTCTCAACTTCTCCCGCAATATGACTCTTGCCGCTATTGAAGCCATAATTGGAGTTGTGAAGCTCAAAACAATGGCCTGAGACAAAGGTAATCTTTGAATGCTGAAACGAAAAAGAAGGAAGGTTCACCTCAATTTAGAATGAATGGTACTTCAAATTCTTCAACACAATACAAGCATGGAAATGTAGGAAAGAGTATAGCCAGAATATTTGAAATTATATATGCAAGTGAAGAAATTAAGCGTCAGCTGATTTGAAATGTCATATCATGTCTATGATAGAGGCCAGCTTTCGAGACAGCAACCCGTCATGCATGTCTAATGGATGCACAACTGAGAATATAGAGGTGAGTCCAATCGACGTTGCTGATGATTCCAACGTGTACCAATGGGGATGCATTGTTCTTTCAAGTACAAGAAGATACTCAGATGGACTTAGAGAAGAGAACATGAGCACCTCTAAAGCAAAAAGGCATATAAGCATGAGGATAAGACAAATTAAGGAACAAAGCAGATCTAATGTCACTTACCAATAGATAAAACTCATTAGTGAGAGATATCCAAGTACAGCTCTTGAAAATAAAAGCTTTCTAGCAGGTTTGGGCTCAAATAATGGCTGTCCACCCTTCCTTAACCACAGATACGATGATATCAAAATTAGTGTACATCGAGCAAAGGCGGTCTCAAACAATGGAATCGACTGAGCTGTCACAACAGAAATAAGGGGAAAAAATCAGTCTGCATCCAAAACAAATGACATCTCAATTCTCATCTGAAAAGAATTATATCAAATGGAGGTCGAAAAGTTTAAGAATGATTATCAAAGACACTGTATTATGATGCCCTGAGATTTGATAAGATAAAGGACAAAATCACTCAAGAAGTAATCGATAGAACAAATATAGAGTAAATAGTTCCAATCTGAGTTACCAAGTTCTCACTGTCCTATAAGGGTTAGAAGGCAGTACATTAAGTAAATGGGGAAGTAACTTCTTTTCTGAGCTACACATGATGTAAGGCTCTTCTCCATGGTTTGCTAAGGCAATACATTAGGCAACTGCAATTCTTCGGTAATGTTATATATACAAAATTCCAGCAGCTACATTTGGACTAAGACGTACTTATATACAGTGCGTTTCGTCCGTCAATTAGGTGCCAATACTCGACACTGGTGAAGAGCAAATACTAACCGGCGAAAGCATCAGAAACAGCTTCCATCAAGAAGTAGATCATCGACGAGGCGGCCATGCATAGCAGACCAGAGTATCTGGATCCACTCCACACCCACAGAGCACACTGAACCGCAGGAGACACCTCGGCATCGTGCGATCTGATTACTTGCTCCTGCTAACGCATACAAAAATGATCAAAGGTTACTTCTCTAATCGCGGCTTCATCTGCAAAATCGCAATTACGAGGAAAGGAGAGACGCAACACGGAACAGAAACTCAAACACTATCAATGAAGCATTCACGAGCGTCGACACCAGAAACCGAACGCCGATGAACGCACACGCTCAACCGGCCATCCGATTACACTACGTCGGAGCTGAATCGCGGTCGAATTCGTTACCCTAGGGTTTCGTCGGGGATAGGAGACGGCGAATATGTTGATCTTAGGCTTCTCGGACTGATTCAACAGAGGCGTTATCTCCGGCGCGTCATCACCAATGACATCGGCGGCGGCGGCGGCGGCGGCGGCGGCGGCGGCGGCGGCTTCGGGCGGCGAAGAAGCGACGCTCACGATCAGCTCCACCGCGCGATCTCCTTCGTTCGCATCCGCCGATGCCATTCGCGCATCGAAGCTCTCCTCCTCAGCGATGGATCGCGAGCGGAGGCGATTTGAGGGACGGTAGGTCAATGGTCATTCGTCGTTACAGTTCCAATTTTGGCGATTGGCGCATTCTTTTTTCTTTTCTGTTTTTTTTTTTTTGCTTTTTCCAGAAGCTCTCCATCGAGAGCGACGCGACAACGGTCAAAAATGAGCGAATCGGTGCTTACTGGACCGGGTTTACCGGTCGAACCGGGAGACGAACACCGACTGTCGGCTCGGTGTCCAGAAGAGGGCCCCCCTCGGGCTTCCACGTCGCCTCCCTCGTCTCTCCACCTTCGCGCCTCTCCGCTCGGCCGACCAACCACCCCGCCGCCGCCGCCGCCTCCTTCTCCGCCGCCTGCGGCTCCGGCTACGGCGAGGACGCCACCCCGCACGCGGCCGATCGGAACGGACGCCGCTCCAGTTCACAGCTGAAGAACCTCTGGGAAAGATTTGGGGGGACCTTGGCTTTCATCGCGGCAAGGTACGCAGGCCGTCTCAGGAAGATAGACTGGTTGAGCGAATTTCTTCACTACCTAGTTAGTTTCTTCACTCGTTAGCCAGGAGCGAAAGCCGATGTTAGAGAAACTGAACTGTCGGGTTCGGTTTTTGCTCGAGCACGAAGGATGAGCAATTCGTCGTGTTCATCACCCGAACGGAAAGGAGTCCTTCAATGAGAATCTCATGATGTCATTCAGTTGCTTCTCCGGTCAGACTGAATTTAGTGATGTAAAACATCGAAATGCTGCAGCTTGCGTGATTGATTTTCAGAAAATCAAATTGTTTTTCCGTCGTTGGTGGTGTTACGTGAGATTGAAGAACATAGGGCATCTTAATCAAATACTAAAATTCCTATTGCATTTGAATGATGATAATGTCTTTGTGTTTTTCTGCACAGTGTGGGATTAGATCCCTGTGATGTTGTCCTAGATTATATGACTCACACTTGATAAACTTCTTATGAATGTCCTGCTTCTGCATGCTGAAATTCTTCAACTTTTAAGGAGCAATAGGTTTGTTGCCGTCATTTGTGCATACCTCTTGAAGTATAGAGAGAAGAGAGTGAATTCTGGTTCCTTTTGGTAGCAGTGCTCGGTATGGACAGGGGTTTGATGTTCCTGGTGCGAAGAGCTTTGACGGTTCGAAACCCGAACCAGACCTTTAGCTTGCGCTGCTTTTGTTCTCCCCCTATGTCCCTTTCCCCTCCCTCCAATGGTAAACTCTTTGTTGGCGGTGCGTTCTGTTCTCTCACCTTCAGTCAATTATCATATGAGATGATGTTGTCACGTGAAACACTTGGATGTCTAATTTTTATCGATCTTGGTGCGATAGGACTGTCGTGGTCGGTTGATGAGAAGTCCTTGCAAGATGCTTTCTCTTCATTTGGGGAGGTCACTGAAGGTAAAGCAATCTCCAAGAGCCTAATATTGATGCAAATTCTGTACTGGTTTGCTAATGTATGTTCTAGATCATCCAAGCGTCTCCTGTGAACAAAGTGAGACTCTGACTGTGAATGGAAATTGTTTTAATTTCCCATTTGGTCAAAAGAAGTGGACAAAAGGAACGATGCAAGTGTGGACGGCCGACTGGCAAACTATTGATCTATTTGATAGGCCCACTTAAGGATCTTCTCAGTAACTAGATCTGATATTTTTGGAGATGGCTCAATCTTGCCGTGATATACTCCACACCTATGCTCTGTGGGTTTGTATGCAGCCATGTGTCGCACACGATGGCAGCAAAAAAAGCTATATAATTGCCGCTCATTTGTATTTGTCAAATTTGCAGTATCGTTTAGTTCTGCAACTTCTTGTGCTGATTCTTTTAAAGTTATTTTCTTCTAAAAATTCATCTATTAAAACACCGTCACTCAAAGGAAGACATTTACCAACACAATTACCAGTCATGTCTCGCCTTTCTCATGGTTAGTGATGCTTAACGTGCTCAGGATTAGACCATAGAAAGACGATAGGGAAAGATTTCTTACTTTTTGACGGCATACAACTGTGTCTGAAGCTTTCTTTTGCTAATTGCCTCGAATTTTGTTTCAGTTAAGATTTTGTATGACAGAGACAGTGGCAGATCAAGAGGCTTTGGTTTTGTTTGTTTTACAAACCAAGCTGATGCTACATGTGCAAAAGATGCCATGGATGGGAAGGTGAATAAGTATGAGATTTCCTTATTTCAAATTTTTTTTTTTTTTTTTTTTTTTTTTTTTTTGGGGCATCGTATTAGGTTCAAGTTCTGCTCACGTTTCTCAAAATTCGAGAACTACATTCCAACTATGGCACTTTTGATTGTAGGCATTGCTAGGCCGACCCTTAAGGATAAGCTATGCTCTTGAAAAGGTTCGTGGTGCTCCAGTTGTCGTCCCTCGCCTCTCAAGTAATGATGATGCCACCGGTCTGAAGTGGTGATCTTTTCTGGTATTTTCTTTATCTCAGCATTGGCTAACTACGAAAAGAGTAGATAAGACACCTAAATTGTCCGTGATAGCCCCATATCCTTTCAGTGCTCCGTATCATTGAATTCACCTTGCGAAAGAAAAGGGCTTTCTTGCTTGTACCCAATATTAATAGGAATTAGAACTCACAGATAGCTTATCAATACGCAATTTGTTAATGCAATTAACACCATTCTAGGCTGAAAGATCAATGTGAGGTCTGAGCCTCATCTTTTTTAGTCGAAATCCACCTTTTGCTGCTTGTAGCATTCTGACTCATATGAAGAGTGGCAAGTAGTTCTGCTCTCATATGCAGAAAAAGATGTGTAATTAGCACTATTAACTACCAATGGTAGTAGTGGTGATCTTTTTGATAGCTTTACCTTTCGACCCTTCTACTCTATGCAGCTTGAGATCAAGACTGGTCTTGGCCAAGGAAGTGGATCAACTTGCCCGGTGAAAAGGAAACGGCTGTAATCCATATTTATGAAGCTTGATCTCGCTTGCCTGGAGGGTCAAATACTGATGAAGCTTGGTTTTCAATTACCTGGAGGATCTATTACTGAGATCTAATCATCAGCTATTTTGGTAACTGTGTCAGTTTGCCTTTTTACCTCGCCGTAATCATGGTGATAGGCTGTGGAGGGCCATGAGTCATGCTAGTTGCTGGAAGCCGTAAGCATATGCCTTAGTGGGTACTCATTGATAACCTGTGCTGGTGGGGATTGATTCTCTCATTGAGAAACTTGATTATTGTTTGATGAACGATTGGCCCCTCCTGCTTATGAGGCTGCAAGTGTTATTCTGAACTATCCTCCCTTTCTAGTCTTCCATCTGTTCACCGTGATATTTTCTTTATTGCTGTAGGAATGCTTGATCAGCGGTGTTCTAAAATTTGTTCATGTTACTCTTTTGTTCTCCAACTCGTTTGTTTCTTCAACTTTATTTTCTTGAGATGGCGATAAAAGACGATCAGTTGAAGGGGTGAATCAAGAACTTTAGCACTCTACACTTACCAAGGTCAAGTTTGCTCCGCTTTAGCCTTCGGGGAACGTTAGACCGGAGCATTTGGATCGGTCAATCTACACTGTCGCATCGTTGAAATGGATCTACGAATGAGAAGGGTTGTAGAACAGCTACAAGTACTACACCACAGCATTTTCCTTGAGTTATTTGGTATGTATGACAGAATGATATTTCAACTATTATACCCGGTGGTGGTAAAAAAAAATGATGTGGGAATTCAAAAAGGAATAGAGTGAAATATCGAATAAATCTCCTGAAAATAAGTAGGGTAGTGATGAAAATTAAAACACGCTTGTAAGGGTGACCAAAAAAAAAAAAGAAATATATATATACACGCACACACGCACACATATGCACTTCTAAGAATGATTACATAAGTCAACATTGGAGATGAATGTGACGAGCAAGCGGGTGGAAGTTACAAGGACATTAATTAGACCCTTATGGGCCTGAGGCCTAATGGGCCGGATCAGGAATAGGTGGGCTTGGTCTAATCCCTTCACACTTGTTGGCGGGCTCGGGGTATTTGTTTGGACCCTCGGTCTGCCCACCATCTTCAATCCTAGCAAGTATTACTTTTGAAAATATAACTTTGGAACCTCACAATTTTCCATCTCTTACGCTATTTATTTATCATGCTCACATTGCTTCATACACTTTTTCAGGGTCTAACCCATTTGAACTTTGTGCCCATGTTTCTTTTTTTGAAAATATCCACATGTGGCCATGTAGGCGGGCCTCGACAAGCCCATACATCCATGTGGGCCAGGCCCGCCGCCCGTCGAGGTCCATCAATCGAGCGAATTCAATCCCGAGAGAGGAGGGCATCTTCGACGGAATTGCCGATCTACTCCAACGAAGCGGTGCCGTAGCGGCAAAGACAGGACGGCATATGGATCCCCAGCGGTCACTCCATCGATATTCGAATCGCAGCAGCTGACCGAGAACGAACGAAGCAGCACGAAAGCGAAGCGGCTCCATCGGAAGAGCCTTCCCCCACCACCACCGATCGCCCATGGACAACGAGCCCGTGGAATCGGCGGCGCTCAAGGGCGGCGGCGAGGACAACTCCGCCGCCGCCGCCACCGCCACAGCCGCCACCATCGACTCCTTCCGCGAGATCACCTCCGCCACCCGCGAGGAGGCGGTCTTCTTCCTCGAGAGCCACAATTGGGACCTCGACGCCGCCGTCTCGACGTTCCTCGACAGCAACGCCCTCGCCGACGCCGACGCCGACGCCGACGCCCCCCCGCTCCCCGTCCCGGACCCCGCCCCGGCTTCCCCCAACTCGCCCTCCCGGTCGCCCTCGGCGTCGCCGGCGCAGTCCCCGTCGCTGTCGTACTCCCCGTCGCGGTCCCCGTCGAGGTCCCGATCGGCCTCGCCGGCCAGGCCCCCCTACGAGCTCCGCTCGCGCCGGGCCGCCGAGGCGAAGAAGAAGCCGGACAAGCCGTCCGGCAGCAGGGGGGCGCGCGGCGTCCGCACGCTCGCGGATCTGAACCGGCCGGTCGATCACGACTCCGACAGCGACTCCGATGAACCGCGGGAGTACTATACTGGCGGCGAAAAAAGGTCTCTCTTTTATCTGTCTCTGACATTTGCTTTACTTAGACACACTATCAGCTATGCTGGCGGTGGCGGCTTGCATCTGTTCCAATAATTTATGCGTGGAATCGAGGTACACGAAATAAGTGACCTGCGAGTAGTTGCCCCGTCTCTCTGGAATTGAGAAGTTGAGGTTGTTTGCTTCTTTAATAGTTGCGAATTAGGCATAATTGAAGATCGATCTAAAGCTGTCGTTGTTTGATCTGTTAGTGAGTGGTGAGTTGCTAGAGTGGAACTTCCGTTCAATTTTTACTAATTTGGAACTTGCAGCAAAAGCTAAATTCATGCTCAGCCAATGGCTTCCAGCATCTCTCCATGGAATCCTTTGGAAGATAAACACTTGAGCTTTCTCATAAGATTTTGTGATGAGGGTCTGCATTCGCTTATTCAACTTACCTCGTATTTTAGCCTTTCAAATTATACCGGTGTAGTTGGTAGAGTAGAAGTAAGCTGGACGTTTTGTCAGCACCAGGTGATTTTAATCATTCTTGTAACTGTTCCTTGAGCAGCGGTAGGGAGAATATTAGCCGGAGAGAAGAATCCTGCCTGTTCTTCTGATATTGTGTGCCAGAGCGAGTGTTATGTGGTTTTGATGAATTAAGTCTAAGACCAAACTTAAGTAGGTGATTTTGCAATAAGCAGACAACCTCTTGGTGTGGTGTAAGCATTGGAAGGCTTTTGAAAATGAAACCATGAACCTTTTTTTCGCCGAACTAATGTGTGGGTGATTTTACGATGACTGGAAAACCTCCACCATTTCCATCTTCCTCCTTGAAAACTCAAATGGAAGAAGAAATAATAGAACATCTGTCCTGAATTCAGTGCTGAAATTTTCACTGGGCAATGACAGTATTCATGCGATGTTCCTACTAGTATTGTCATTTAGATTTTGTTTGATTAGTGACTTATTGCTTTCAAATTTTATGTTCTTCTGGAGCAGCGGAATGCTTGTCCAAGATCCCACCAAGGGGAATGATGTGGATTCAATTTTTAGTCAAGCGAGACAAAGGGGCGTGGAAAGACCTGCTGATAACCAGTCATCAAGATCAAGAAGCTTTACTGGACGAGGGAGATTGCTTTCTGGGGATGTCGTCTCATCTACTCCTGAGCACCCTGAAGTGGTCACTCACACAATTACGTTTTGGCAGAATGGATTTACTGTTGATGATGGTCCTCTAAGGAGGTTGGATGATCCTGAAAATGCTCAATTCTTGGAGGTATGTCTCGTGATTATTGCAAGGCTTTTTCTTGTGGCTATTGACATCCATCTCTGTTACGTAAAAGCTATGTATTAGGCCTGTTGTTTGTGTTTAAGTTCAAGAAATTTGAGGTTCTTACTGCTCAGGCAAGATTGTCTGATCCATTTCTATAGCTATTTAAGTTCTCGGCTCTGTTTATATTGAGTCATGTCATAACCAGAAAATGGATGATATCACAATTCACAAGAATGGCTCAAAATATATGGTTGCTATTTTCAATAGTTGGCTAGTTTGTCGCATTACTGATTTTGTTAATGTTACATGCAGAGCATCAAGAATTCAGAGTGTCCTCAAGAAATTGCTCCAGCTGATCGGAGGACCGCAGTGCATGTTGATCTTGTGAGGCGTGAGGAACCCCACACTGTAAGTCCTCTTTCCCTTCCCAAATTGCCTCTGCTAGTCCTTTTGTCACTGCAGCAATGAGATTATGTGGTATCTGTTCTCTTCCCTGCAGGAACCAAAGAAGCGCCAACTTCCATTCCGTGGAACGGGAAGAACTCTAGGCAGCACAAGTAGCTCTGCCGCTGCCTCCGAACCCGCTGCCGCTGCCTCTTCCCTTAATACTTCGCCAGCTCCATTCATGGGTCTAGTGGTGGATGATTCGTCACCGTCCACTTCAATTCAACTTAGGTTAGCCGATGGGACACGCATGGTATCCCGCTTCAACTATAGCCATACGATCCGGGATATTCGTGCCTTCATCGATGCGTCCAGGCCTGGCGGGGAAAGAAACTACCAGTTGCAGACTATGGGGTTCCCTCCCAAGCAACTCAATGATCTGGATCAGACAATAGAGCAAGCTGGAATAGCCAATTCGGTGGTTATCCAAAAGTTCTAAATGGCTTCTTGGGAGAAGTTGAAAGCGCTACTCTCAGATTAAATTAAGCTCCATTGCATGTTTATTATTTACAAAACTTGCCCTTGAATGAGATCCAAACGACCCTAAGGAGGCATATTCTTGCTACTAAGCAAGAGTTTTGCTTGTTAAGTGTGGATGTCAATCTTATTGAATTCCTTAGTTAAAACCCATCATATTCAGCATTGGTGCCACTGAATCATGTTATTATGCACATGCACAGGTGCTCCTTGATTAACTGCGGCTGATCTGGAAAGGAAATGCTATCGAATCGATCTGCATAAAGAGCAGCCGTCTGGTTCGCGTGACAGATGATTATCTTGTAATCTCGATTTGATGCTTGTAGGGACATCATGAACCCTTGATGCAGGACAAAGAGGGTGTTTATCTTTTGCATATTATGAACTTGAGGCGATGTCTTCTCTGTGCATGGAGCTCCCTGGTCTTGGTGGTTGCATCGTTATGAATGCTGGAAATGTTCTGATTCCAAAGGGTGGTCAACGTCATCGTTTCATCCTTCACCTAACGACGATTCCGGTAGAAATTCTAGCTTTTTATATCACATGCCAAAGCTCCAACAACATGATCGTGCTGAGTTGTGGACGAAGCAGAGATGGCCCAACCTATAATTCATATCTACGAGTGTGAGCTGAAGCGTACGACCGGACCAAACTTTTGTTGTGATTCTCATGAAAGCCAGGTATAAACCATCCCAGTGGGTCGGAACGTCGACGCATTAGTGCAAGTCTTCCACACGAAGTCGTACGACCCATCATAGCTTCTAGCTGCGGTCTATTTTACACACGAAATCAAGAGCGATGAGTACAGACGAAACCGAGAGCGCGATGAATTAAAGCGGCGTTCTGTGAGCTTGATTCGACGTCTGGAGATCGGTCACAGGGGAGAAGAAAAGAAGAATCAGGAGGGTGGGTAATTCCGCAATCACAGCAGTCTCGCATCGGAAATTCGGGTGGGGTCGGGTTTATGTGTTTTCCTCTTTCTTTCTTTTTTTTTTTTTTTTTCATTTTTTTCATTTAAAATGTAATTATTTTTATAATGGATACCTAACCCATCCAGTCTTGGATTTTCTTTTTTCTATTTGTTCCATTTAAAATGTAAGTATTTTTAACCCAATACGAGTTACACTTACCTTAATTAAGAATATCGCTCATTTTGTTTTGCTTGTTTTTCAACTAGGTATTACCATTTAGAAAATCGCTCAACACTTATCAAGCTAGATGCGAGCTCCTGAATGCCAATCTAATGGTAGAATCGATACCATTGAATATGGACGAAGCTCTTGGTAATTGGCATTTCTTGCTTATATATGCTTGGACAACCAAAAATGCTATCTTGCAAATTTTTCTCCCTTTTAAAGACCTGAACTAGCCGACTGCTATGCAATATGTCCCGCGGTCCAATCCACGAAAAAAGAGACCCACACCAGATAAGCACATAGCTCCAACTGGACTAATTTTAAATGTTCTAAACTCTGATTTAACTGAGAATTTATTCCATGAACCAGCAATCAAGATCAGTATCCCAGGACCCCCGACCCACAATCGAGAAGAACATGCAAGCTTTGAGTTTGGCCTCACAGTAAATGCAACAGTCATGTTTCCATAGTCATCAACTACCCCTAATTGCGAATTGAATTACTACCATACACTGCAGCAACAAAACCACAAGCCCTCAATCTTTTTCACACAAATCTTCATATTGATATCTCATAGGAGTTCCATCAGCCCACCCAATACCCATAACGTGTGGACTAACAAAGCGAGCTGTTCATCACTCAAAACTTCAGATGTTGCATCAGGAACGGCAGCATTGGTTCTGGTTACCTCTACTGGAGGTGCTTGACTCTTGGCAAAACGGCGATAGAGCTCTAAATTTTCCCTTTACGGAATCCACAGGCCAAGTTTCAGACATTCCTCTCAAACATCTTCCTCCAATTCTGGGTGCAAATTATCATTAGCCTTCAAAAATTACAAGAAAATAATTATGTAACTATAATCTTTCTCACTCTTTCCTAAAGGAAGAGATATTTGCTGAGACAAATAGAAGAGACAAGACATCGAAAGTTTGATAAATGGCTGAACACCAATCTTCTATAAATCCAGGGAAGGATGGACAGCAAAGAATTGCTTTCAACCAAGACTTGGAAATGCCATTACTGAACCTGATTAAAAGAGACATACCCTTGGATACAGGTGCAGAGCTAGAGGAAAGCTAAAACTCCAAATGCAAGTGCAATTTTTGCCAAGAAAATTCTAACCCAATGTCCTTGAGATGGAGTTTAAGTGTGTCGCTGGTCTCTGCTCAGAAAGACAATATTATGTCATGACCAAAGCCAATAAAAGATCTAGTGATAGAACAAAATTCCAATGTATAAAACACATTGTATTGCATCATTATAGCATATAAGGGAAGCGCACATTATGGTGCAAAGCATGCCCTCCATTACAAGCTTCATGCACCAGTTCAAACACAGCAAGGTCAACCAGATTGGGGAAAGATTCAGGACTCACCCTGTCTCAACCCAAAACTTAAAATCTGTAGACACTATAAACCCACACTTACATCTGTAAATTTCTCTTAAACTTTACAGATGAATGCATAATAGAACTTAACCTACTCACCCTGTCTCCCCAATGGTTCTATTGATTTCTCTTGCATTTTATATCTAAAAAGTGTTCGACTATATTCTCCTACTGCTACTGTGTATGTAGAATGTCTTTTATCTGTTTCTTTCATTGTGGAAGCACATTAATCGTACATTAAGCAGAGGGGAAGTGGTATTCTTGACTAGCGTGCGTGGCGGTATTCTTAAAGTTCCATTATTTCCTATAGGCGGCTCTCTTCTGTGCATTTCTGTGCTATTTTGATGCATGATCTAGCAGGATATTTCACACGGTGGAATCTCTTAGTACTCACTCTTGATACACATGGATTGAGCCCCAGTACAAATATTAAGCTCCTGACATGATGTAGGAATAACTCTAACAAGAACTCCTATACCAGTTGACTTAGTTGGAGAAGCGACAGATCGCATAAAGAACAAAAACAGGGCTACAATAGAGTTGAGTTGAAGCTGGAACAGAAAAAAGATATTTATGGTTTATGAAGAACCAATCATGTTTATTGAATGAAGAAAGCTAATGAGTTAGAGACTTGGACTTATTTATACTGAAATACAGATAATAGACGATCTTGATCTCAAATAACATCTCTAAACTCAACAATGCAATCTAATTGAACATTTGCATGACTATCGTCCGCTCGATCGCAATCGCGAGAGAATCGCGTTTCGAACAGAGGAACCGATCTACGACGCACCCAAGAACCCGAACCGAGGACGGAACGAGAGGGGAACCCGGCGCGCGCAGATGGGTACAGAGCCCGGTGCTGCTGTCCTGGACTGAGTGGACTCGACCCAAGAGGCGGAGCCATTGGTGGAAAAAAGCAAGAAACGGTGGCGAATTCAAGAAGCAAAAGCTATGCGCAGAGACGAAGCATGAATGGCGTACCTCCACGGCCAAAGATTTGTCCAATCTCCAGGAACAACAGCTCCCACAGAACTCGAACCCTAAACGTCAAAATTTCAGCTCGACCCTTAACATGGGAAGGGGAAGGGGAAGGGTTTTCGGCGACGGACGGCGACGATCGATTGATTCGGCGGCGGCTAGGGTTCCGGCGTTGAGACGAGGGGTGGCGACGGCGACGGCGACTGCGACGGCGACGGCGGCGGCGCGTCGATCGGAGGGCGGCAGCGGAATCCACGAGAAGGCGCAGTCGTCGGAGAAGAAGGCGGAGCCGAAGACTACGAGGGATTTCTTTACGTGTTTGTGTTTCTTAGCGGTAAAAGATCGGAACGTGTTTGTGTTTCTCAGCTTGTTTGGAATTTGGAATTAACGTGTTTCGGGTCGAAACATTGTTCGGCCCTGACCCGAACCGAAACATATTTCTTTACTTGTTCTGTATCTGTGACCCGAACAATTTTTGCGACCCGAAACACATACTCAACTTGTTTTGTGTTTGGGTCGGGTCGAGTTTTTTTTGACACCCCTAAGCAGTAGATAAGGTTTGAATTTGCGCTAAAAAATGACTGAAGTCAACGTTGCTCCAGCCTCCCGCTCCTTTGACAGTTTATTTTTTTTCTTCTTTTGTTACGCGATTTCATAATCGAAATACCGATAAAGTCAGAAAAAAAAACTTTCCTCCCCTCTAATGTGTTTGTGCGATTAATATAAAAACTATTTATATCAAATAGGTATTCTTTTTTTTTTTTGATCGGTCCTATATTATTTCTATTATAACTCTCATTCTTAAATTTTTATCATGTCTCTTTACAGGGTGTGAGAGTCGACATCCACTCTTAAAACTAATTCATCTCCATCACAACTGTACTCTCACTCTTAAACTTTTATCATGCCTCTTTACAAGGCGTGAGAGTGAACATTTATTTTTGAAACTAATTCGTCTCCATCCCAACTCCTGAAAAAGGTACCCCACCTCACCCTTCCGTGTTGGAAGGGTGGCCACTGAAGTAACTAGTGGTTAAATAGGTCTTCAATAAAGCCAAACTCAATTTTTCCTCACCTCGTCATTTCGTGTTGAAAATGTGGTCACTGGAGTTCCTAGTGGTTAAATAGGCCTTCAGTAAAGCCAATTCCAATTTCTCCCCCGGAGAGAAGATCAAAAAGATTAAAAGAAAGGGATTCTTACCCTTTACCAAAAACAAAAAGATTAAAGAAAAGGAAAAAAGAGAAGGGGCGCGGGGGGGACAAAAGGCGCTTGTGGGATTTATTACAGCGGATGACGTGGCGGGTCCGGAGTGACCAGCTTCAATCATCCTCGCACCCCGACATCGCGACACGAGAACCCGCTCCTCCCTCCTCTCTCTCTCTCTCTCTCTCTCTGCGCTGAAACGCCATTATCGCTTCTCTGCTTTAGGGCTTCCCCGAATCGCCCTGCCGAGCTTCCACCCCTCCCCAAAAACCCTGCGCTCGCTCTCCGAGGAACGACCTCCGCTCGCGCGCCGATTCGACTTGCCCCACTCCCTCCGTGGATCGGCATTCTCAGGCCCCGGCGTCGCCGCGAATCCCGAGCTCCGCGAGCAAGCGCTGCGCGAAGCTCACACTCTCCTCGACCGATGGCGAAGACGAAGCCGGGAAGGAAGGACCTCGACTCCTACACCATCAAGGGCACCAACAAAGTCGTCCGAAGTAACCCTCCCTCTCCTCTCCGATTCCATCCCCCTCCTCCCCACTCTCTCCCCTTCGCGACCCGCAGTTTCCTCTTTTCTCTCCTCGCGGCGTCGCCTCGCCTCGCCTGGCCTCGCCGGTCGCCTCCGTCGATATAGATTCTCGCATTCCAGCGCAGTGCTCTGGAGTGTTCTCGTTACTAAAATTGCGCGCGTGCGTTGATGAAGTCGCTGGTGGTCTTCCGTTTTTTGTTTTTTGTTTTTTGTTTTTTCTTGAGTGGGCGCATTTCGCTTGCGCAAGCGACATTGTCTCGAAGTTTCGAGGGTTTGAGTTGGTTTTTTCTTTCCCTCCAGTGCTCGTATGATTGGATATTTTCTTGGGAAGTTTGACGCGAGAATTCCTTTCTGTTTGTGTTGCAGCCGGAGACTGCGTGCTCATGCGCTCGCCGGAGGCCGGCAAGCCGCCGTACGTGGCCCGCGTGGAGAAGATTGAGGCCGACCACCGCAACAACGTCAAGGTCCACGTCCGGTGGTACTACCGGCCGGAGGAGTCGATCGGCGGGCGCAGGCAGTTCCACGGGGTGAAGGAACTGTTCCTGTCGGATCACTTCGACGTGCAGAGCGCCCACACTATTGAAGGGAAGTGCACGGTGCACACTTTCAAGAACTACACCAAGCTCGAGAATGTCGGGGCGGAGGATTACTTCTGCCGGTTCGAATACAAGGCTGCCACTGGGGCGTTCACTCCGGACCGAGTAGCCGTGTGAGCTCCAGATTTTTTTTTGTCACTGGTCATTCATTTAAGTAATCTCATTTGGCTTGGCCATAGGAAATAGTATCAATCATAGAGGGTTGGCATCGTTTAGTGGATAGTGATGGGCTTTCTAGTGTCATTGCAGATGCACATATTTGCCTGATTCAAATTTTAGTTCCTGTTTTCTATTTGTTTGCCTTTTGACATGGATGGTGAGTTCTTTAAGGTCAAGTGGCAACTTGCGTATCTGTTTTTCTTACCAATTTCTCTGTTTTCATTTTGGCGATTGGTTCTATATAATTTTCTAGTACGGGCCACTGAGTGTTTCTAGAGCTCTCTCATTTTGGAATTTGAATCGGTTTCTTGATACTGGTAGAAAGAGAAAGGTCTTTCATGGTTAAGTTCCTGTTTCTTGTCTTCCTTTTCGCTTTTGGTATTTGACAGGCATTGATTTTGGGTTTGTATTTTGAAGGTATTGCAAGTGTGAGATGCCGTATAACCCAGATGATCTCATGGTACAATGCGAAGGTTGCAAGGACTGGTAATAGATATAAGGCTGTTAGTTCAGTTTCTCTTAATGTAACCTCATACATTTGGTAGTGCATGCTTGCTTAATGTCGCTGTCAAGCAAATGCTTATGTCCGAGTGATTCAAGCAGGCAGCCCATTTGAGTGGCCTATGCTGTATCCATGTGCATAAGTTCTCTTTTAAGTTATGTTTACTTATTTGTTATATGTTTGATTTCCTTTTAACCTGTTTCTGCTTTAATTGTTGTGATACATCAATTTGGAGCATCACCTCTTCATAAGCTTCCATCATCATTTGGATGTGCAATAGCTGTTGGGTGCCAGGTCTTTAGCATTGTCGCAGATGATGCCCACGCCTAAGCTAACTTTCTATATTCTGCACTTGTTGGAATTTAAATGAGCCTAGTCTTCTCTGTTGCTGAAAGCAAGGACTAGCTATTCAGGTGTCTCTATTTGCTCTTATTTTCCATTGAGTGCACTTTTCTGAAGCTTGATCCTGCTATAGATGGTTGTATCTGCTTCAGTGATTACTAAACTCTTGATAAGGTTTGACATCCATCAATGAACTTACAGCTAGGATGATTTTGTGGAAAATAAATGGTAAATAATTCAAGCACATTATATATCCTCCCAAAGGTGCATATGCATAAATAGTGAATGTCCAAGTGGCTACTTTTTCTCTTTTGAATTGAGCCACTGTAAAAAATCTTCTTTGTTAAGTTCACCCGCTGCTCTCTGGTTACTTGGTCATTGCATTCTTTCTTTGAAGATTATACTTTGGAGCTTTAACACAGGTTGATTCCTTTCAGGATGCCCCTTCAATTAACATCTATATGTGTTATGTCAAAATATCTAAAATCACAAGGATGTGGTTACGATTTGCTTTTTCCCTTCATCCAAAAGGATGTCATATAAAGTTACTCGTCTCCATTGTGACTTGAACAATGTGGCATGCGGACCTTTTGATGTCTCTACCAAGCACTTCCTTATCATATGAAGACCATCATAAATTACAGAGGGAATTTGTAATTGTTGTTACTTTGTTTTGCTTTGTTAAATGGTAGCATAGAGGCAAACCTTTCTTGCCACAGAGCAATTTCTTGTTGTATGAGGGACATGTCGGCCAATGGTTGCATTTTACTGGTCCTTTCACAGCAGTTGGTTCTGCATGCATCTGTGTTAATTACCAAAGCTTGCCAAGCTGAATTTGCTGCTCTGTGATGTGGTCATTTCTTCAGTTTGTTTCTGTATTGAGCATTTTAATTGTCGGTGATTGAATGTCGTAGGTTCCATCCTTCTTGTATGGGTATGACAATTGAAGAAGCAAAGAAGTTAGAATACTTTTTATGTACCGACTGTTCTGCCGAAGATGATGCGAAAAGATCCATAAATCAGTTTCCTGTATCACCTTCAACTGAGACAAAGGTGAAAATGTGCCTTCCTTTCTCTCTGGTTTTAGTTTCAATGTGTGCTTGTGTGGTACATGCTGCCATGCATCATTATTAAACGTAAATCATGCGGAAAGTTGCAACTTTTTGTAATCTTCTAATGCAGAGATGGTTGATTTTCTTTTTCATCATCATCAGCATCAGCATCTTCTTCTTCTTCTTTGTCTTCTGCTTTCTACTCTGAGATTCGGCTGCTGGCTGGAGGACAGTGTCTAATTCTGAATTCAAAGTGGAATAAAGTGTGTGTCAAGGGAGAGCAGTGGACAATGAAATTTCTCTTCCATTTCTCGAAGTAAAGACAAAAAATAGATTCAGTTTCACAGGTGACCATCCACATCAATAAGCTGCCTGAGAATATTGGTTATGAAGGAAGCCTGAGGTTCATGTTGTGGGTTTGCCTTCTATGATCTCCCAGGGAACCATTCCACAGGCCATAATGCTCACTTTCTGTAAACGGCCTGGGTTTTCCCACTATTCAGCGCCCTCCCCTTGCGGCCCACCCCCCCCGGTTAAAAAAAAAAAAAACACCTCGCCGCTACACACTTTTTATCCTAATTCAATGTGGGGTAGATGAGTGCATCTGGTTTAGGTTCATTTTGTTGTTACTGAATTGGAAGTGTTGTAAATCACTAATACTTTTGTCACCAAAAAGCAAAATTATGAGTATATGTGTGTGGCTACAATGTGTTACACTAGGGCACCACAGACCCATCCTGTTGTCAAATAGCAGCAAAACTTTCATTCATCATGAGGTTCAAGTGGACTAACTCTGATGTGCTTAGATTAAATTCTAGTGTTTGTGTTGTGGCTTTGTCACATTTTCTAAAGCATTTCCTCTTAATGTCCCCATGCATTGTCTTTTAGGTGGAGACGAAGCGTCGGAAGAGGTGACTTGTAGACGATGATGCGGAGAGGGCTGGTGCTTATTTTCCTGGTATCAGCTCTGGTGTTGTTACCCTGTTCTTGAACTGTACAGCAAAAAACACTGTGAGCATCCATTAGGGATATTAAATTTTCTTTTTCTTTCTATGGTAGACTAGAGTGAGTAGAGGACACTATCTTTTGCATTGCCACGTGCATTGAATCTGCTTGGAAAAAAGTGCATGGCCCACGCTTCAGCACTACGAGCGAGGGAACTCAGACTAAACTCATGCCATACGTCGCTTTATTGGGACAGACACAGTGAAATCATTCAGTCTTTTTTCCATAGTTTTTGCATGTGGTTGAATTGAGTGACTGCCGGCGGATTTTTCATTTCTTTTTCCTCAAATTGTTGCTTTCGCTTGTGTTTTTGTTCATCTCTTTGTATCATGTGCAAACGTGTTGAATTTTTGGTGAATGCCAAGTTGCAGGCTCATTCTTGTTGCTTTTTGTTATGCCTGTAAATTATGAGCGCAAATTAGCAGCAACTGGGTAGGATAGAGTTATTATATGGTACATAGAGAGAGAACTAGAATAAGGAGAGTGAAAAGGAGTATGTGAAGACATGGATACAGAAGAAACAAGAGGGAGGAGGAATTTAAGGGGGGAATGTTGTATTGATTCTTCACAATGTGAGTGCTTCCTTGGTATGTTGGCATATAAAGGTTCTTACACAATGATTCGTTAAAAACAGAAAAATGCTTGAAATAACTATAATTCAGAAAGCTACAATTGCCAGTTTGGTCTTTTAGCTCTGATTATGTTGGTAAGTTGTCTTGATACCTTAAACTGCACATGATTCAGCTTCCTCCACACCTTTAGCGACTCCTACCGAGGAGCGAATTCAAAGAAATGAACCCAGAGTGCACGGCAGCCTGCAAGTCATTTTCTTGTTTCTGTTTCCTTTGGTTTTCAGCTGATTGAAATTAATCATTCTTGGGATGCTCTCTTTGACCCATTTTTAGGGCAAAGTCCGATGCAACCGGAGAACAAAAGGGCACATTGATATTTCTACTCCGAAATGCCAAAACTAGGCACCAAGAGCAGTGGTCTTGCTTCTGCCTTACTTGTCTTTCCGCTGATTCTAACAATTATGAAGGGATGCGATTCAGATGTTCCGGATGTCCCGTGGACACGGGAGGTTTGTTTGCGGTTCTTCAATTTTCATGTCCTTCCAGGAAAGGCGACTTGAAACTTTTATAGAAGATTGTCAGAACAAGTTATACTTTCGAATTCCATCGAGATTTGACCCCAAAAAAAAAAAAAAAAATCCATCGAGCGCTCGGAAAAAAATCAAACAGATCCATCGAGCGCTCGGACAAAGTATATCAAATCAAACAGATCCAATCGACGGGACATGTTGATTTGTTCCGGAGGGATTATGTTGCCTCTGAGTCACACGAGCTAACTTCACATGAGTTGTAGCTGTTTCTGTTTTGTGAGCTCTAGGGATATACGAAAGTCGACTTCCCCTCGATCGCAGTCCATGCAATTCGATCGCGTGACCTGAACGTAAACAGTCGGAGCCTCGACCTTTCTACCACTATGTCGAACGCGTAGCTGGGTGACCCGATTTTCGACCAAAGACCTTCAGGGAGAGTTGGAAAAATTGCCTCATCTACCTAACGTAATCGACCTTAATTGACCGGCTAAGAAAAACATCATACTAAATTCAATACTTCGGTTGAAAAATTGCCTCATCTACCTAACGTAATCGACCTTAATTGACCGGCTAAGAAAAACATCATACTAAATTCAATACTTCGGTTGAAAGGCTTTTTCTCGTCCGGGACTCCGGTTTGGTCTCCTTCGAGCCCCAACGGTCCAATACGAAACCGATAGTCTCGACCGGATCGATTCCGGTCGCCCGACAGGACCGAACCGGCCGGCCCGGCCCGGCCCGTCCTGGAGATATCCGACAGCGGAAATGAACGAGTGAAGGTGAAGGCAAGGGCCGTCTTGGCGGTTAACGTGTCGAGATGTGGGACGCATGTGACCCATCGACCCTCCGCGATCCCTTGCAGCTTCGAGAAATGGCGACGGCGTGAGAGACCGAGCGAGCGAGCGAGCGAGCTTGGAGGAACCAACAATGGCGGCGGCGGTGTTGGCCGAGTTCGGGCTCCCAAGCGGGTGCGCCCGTCGCCTCAAAGCGAGCCCGAACGGGACGAAGAAGAGGGCGGGAAGAGTCCAGTGCCTTCAGGCTCAGACGGTCCGCTCCAGAACTCAGGTTCGCGCGCATTTTTCTCAGATATCTTTTTGGCGTTGGTTTATAAGATTCCAGTCGCTTAAATTCTTGGAAAGTGGGAGTTTTTGGAATCTGGGTTGGAATTTGCTTTCGTTTAAGCAGCGAAAAATGTTGTTTACTGAAGAAGGCTGTGAGCAAGCGAGCAAAACTGTCGCTGTACTAATGTCCTAAAATGAACTCCTCTAGTCAGCCATGTTCTTCAGGATGAGTCATTGTAGACATTGTGGTGCCGGGGATGAGAAGTTTTCAGTTCAACCACCGGTATTGAGTCCTGAGGAAAATATTGACTAACCCTGGCTAGGAAATATGGTAACTTGATGGTTTGAATTGCATCTCATGCTGATTAATTTGATTGCTACGGTTTCAACTGTGCAGAGGATAATGGAGGGCATCGCAGTGAGCGGGGAGGTCGGCGGTGCAGGCGGAGCATACTCTTATAATGCTTTAAAGAGGTTGGACCAAGTTTGGTCCAGTATCTGTTCTGTTGAGACAGGTGGATTTTGCACTGCTGCTGCTTTCAACAATGATAGAGTATTTACAGTTCATTGATCACATAGCGACCCTGCACTGTTTTGCGTGTATCGCAGACAAGCAAGAGCCACAACAGGTGGTTTCAACAATACCTGGTCTCTTCAGCAAGTCTAATCTGGCTGGGAAAGCAGTAGACACATTTGATGTAATAGTTTGTGGAGGCACTTTGGGTATTTTCCTAGCCACGGCCTTGAGTTGCAAAGGCCTTAAAGTTGCAGTTGTGGAAAGGAATATTCTGAAAGGGGTATGCTTTTACTATAAATTCATTATGGTTCAAATGACACGGGCAACTCCTGATTAGTTTTCTAAGGAACTATTTGATGCAGTTTCTTTTACTTTCTTTTTCATTATCAGAGAGAACAAGAGTGGAATATCTCGAAGAAGGAGCTCCTGGAGCTTGTTAAAGTTGGTATTCTTGAAGAAGATGACATAGACCAAGCTATAGCTGCAAAATTTAATCCTGTGAGTCTTAGACCTGCTACATGAGTACTATATCTACTCCCCCTCACTAATAAGGAAGTATGGCATGCACTGAGGGCTAAATTTGTCCAAAATCCAATCCGGGATAAACAATGGCAGTGGACAATTTGTAGTCCCTTAGTTGTTTGAGTTACGTTCATAGATGGGCATCATTGTTGGCGCCAAACAAAACATTCTATGTTTATGTCCAAATAGTTTAATAGAGAGAATTTACTTAGTACTATAGGTTTCGAGCATAATTGTGCGTCCATGGAATAATTGGCTGCTTCCAACTAGAGAGGGAAAGTATGGCTGAAGGACATGCTGACGTGTGATATCTCAAGAATGTTGTCCAGATCATATTTTAGTGTTAGATAACTTCCTGCCATGGTTGTAAATTAATGCATTTCCTATCCCTATTGTTCCTTCGTCTGATGAACCAACTAATTATAATTTTCATTGCATGTCTTGAGCTTCTCAGAATAGATGTGGATTCGAGGGAAAAGATGATATCTGGGTTGAAGATATTCTAAATCTTGGTATTTTGTGAGTTATCATTTGCTTTTCTTTATTGAGTCTGTTTGAAAATTTTCTGAAATTTATCAATAACGTCGCATGTTGTTCATTGTATATAGTTTTACTCCAGAGTACATTTGTCCATGCCACACTATTTCTTTAATATATCATTGAATTTTTAAAGTATCATCATGCACCTCACTATACACATCTCTCAACAGCCCCTGTATATAAGATGTCTGCTTGGTTCTTGAGAATGAAGTTAAGGTTCTCATATTCCCATATGCATCATTGAACAAATTTTGCAGGGATGAAAGCTCCTGGGTGGGCCATCTCAGTAATTTACACAACTTTATGGAATCTTCAGTTGTATTTTAAAGGAAGTGCACATATATGTTTCAGAACAGCCTCTCAGAATGATATTGTATTTTAGCAGTAGAGACTAGGATATATTTGTACATAACTTCATAGATGACATTGATCATGTCTTAGTCTTAGTTGTTATTTCTGATGTACTTGTGCTGTCCATTATTTTTTTGAAGCTCTCACTTTAACAAACTTTACTTTTATAGCTAGTGATACTTCTGCCAACTATTCTTTTCTTCATATTTTGCCACTTCATTGTCTCCACAGGCCTGTAAAGCTAATAGAAACTGTGAAGAAACGTTTTGAAGCACTTGGTGGAGTCATCTTCGAGGGTTGCAGTGTGTCCAAGTTCTCTGTATATGATGATGCAGTGGTGAGTATTTGTGTATTTAACTTGGGTTTAATTAAGCCTTACTTGCTCTGCTGTAACTCTCAAATTCAAGCTTCAGCATATCCCTACCAGATAAAATATCATTATCATAATTTGCTTTGCTTGGCAATGTCTGATTCCTCGTCTTTCATGGAACTTCTTACTTTTTAGTGCTTGTAATGCAGGTTCTGCAAACAACTGATGAAATCATTTTGCCATCACGTCTGATTATTGATGCAATGGGTAATTTCTCTCCCATATTGAAACAGGTACAGTTTCCTGTACACACATTTAAATTTTACATCATTGATAAAGGAAATGCTCTTCCAATTCAGTATAGCAAAGGCGTAGAGCAATGCAAAATTCTTTTAAATGACAGTGCATTTATTTACAGTGGTGCTGATAGGGCTTAACTTCATCTTGGTTGACTCCTGTATGAGTGAACTGACAGGTTAACCTGAGAAAGAAATTTCAGAACGAAGTCATCTTCTTCTTCTTTTTCAAATTCTAACAATTAAAAATTAATCTTCATGACTAAACATCTCATATGATGTAGCTTCCTTTCATGCACGCATTATGTGGTCTTAAACTTCCTTTTTTTACAGATAAGAAGGGAACAAAAGCCAGATGGTGTTTGCCTTGTTGTTGGATCTTGTGCTCGTGGTTTTAGGAACAACTCCACTAGTGATGTCATATACAGTAGCTCATCAGTGAAGCAAATTGGAGACTCAAAAGTACATCTTTTCTGGGAGGTGGGTTGAGTATATTACTAATAGAAACATATCTGAAGATACTTCCAAATTGTGTATTTAGCTTTCTCTAACCATCAAACAGGCATTTCCCTCTGGCTCAGGTCCCAAGGATCGTACCACTTATATGTTCACTTATGTCAATCCTCAGCCGGGTTGCCCAGCACTGGAAGAATTACTGGAAGAGTACTGGAATTTAATGCCCAAATATCAGGTTGATATTTGTCTTCCTACTGAGTAGCTTGCTTTGTTCAATGTCTTTGCGCTAATTCTGTGTTCAAAGTTTTGTGCCTATTCTATGGTCATTATCTTATGTCAAATTATTTTTACACAGTGATTTGTGCAAATTTGACAGACTGAACTTTTGTCTGGCTCTTTCTCTAATTGCTATTATGTACCCTCTATTTATTATCTTTGAATTTCTTGCATTCCTTGATTTCTCTTCATCAATCTGTCCTTGCGCACGCACACATGTGAGAGAGAGAGGGGGGCAGGGAGGGATTTGTTTCGATCTTGGTATTGGTGGAAGTAATTGTTTTTTTTTTGGTAAGGAGGTGGAAGTAATTGTTCTTTTCAACTTATTAGATTTTTTCTAATGAAAGTTACAGAAAGCTTTGTCAATCATCAATGATACTGTAGGAAACCCACTGATAGATTGCTTGTGCAGAATCCTCTTTTAATTGCATCTCATTGATCTAATTCTTGTACCAGATCTATCCAATGACATGAGTTTGTTTTCCGATCTCTCAGACGGTCTACAATGCATTGCTTTGAGTTATGACAGATTTATTATCTCACTTATGTGCTACTTGAGCTTGACGTGTGTCCTGCTTGATAATTCATCTGCAAGGTGACTGATATTGCCAGCAGCCTAAGTAGAGAGACAAATGATTCCTTCTGCTATTGTTTGCAGAAAGTCTCTTTGGATGACCTAGAAATATTGCGAGTTATTTATGGCATTTTCCCTACTTACCGTGGAAGGTAATGGTGGCACTTTTTAAGTAGAGCTTTTCTTCTAAATCGGGATTACTGAGTTTTTAAAGCAGTATCATTAAGTCTCCAAAGCTTGAGAAGTTAGTTTATCTGCTTTTTGGTCATGGAGGACGAGCCTGACAAAATCAAATGAATTTTCTCGTCATGTCATTGGTGTTTAAATGGGTTGAAGTGCATTTACTAGCATTGTGAATTAAAACTAAGGTTGTTCGAGTTTCGGAATGTTTTTATGTAGAGAGGTCTTGTGTAATTTTGATTGAAGTGTATTGAGTAAAGATGTAGTTGGTTGAGTACTTTTCTCTTCCTCTCTCTTGCAGTCCTTCCATGTTCACAAAATGAATGATCAAATTCCCCTAGTTTTTCACATGCACGATTATTTGGCGGGTTGCATGTATAAGCAGGCTCTTTGGGAGCTTCATATTTCTTCATGTACGAGTCAGTCACTCATTACACTAAAGCTTTTGCTAGAGTAACAAGCGAACTTGAGATTTGATGCTAACTCCAATTTCAGATTTATTTGTTTACTTTTTTATTGAAAAAGATGCTTGCATTAAGTTCAAAGTGTTCTATGTGTTGATCTCACTCCTTTTTGTTCTCCTGAAATGGGATGATCAACCTGACAGTCCATTGCCAGCTGCTTTCAATCGCATTTTACAGGTCATTTGGATTTTCAGATTAAATATCTTCTCTTCTTTTGTTTACATGGAAAGCAAGTATCATGAAAGTATCAGCTTGTTTGCAGTTTGGTGATGCTAGCGGCATACAATCACCAGTTTCATTTGGAGGCTTTGGAAGCTTGACTAGGCACCTTGGCAGATTGTCAGATGGTAGAGTTACAGTAACATAATTTTCTCCTCCTCACTTCCAGTTCATAATATTAATAGCACTGGGGTCTTTTTGCTGGAAAACTTTTATGATATAACTTGCGTCTTAGTAGCACAAGACTCTTTCTTGATTACTGATGGTGGGTGGAATAAGTTGATACTCGATAGGATCATATTCTCTTTCCTCTGCAGTGTAAACAACAGATGAAAACAAAATTAATTGCTCAAATACTATTACGGGAAGAACATGATACAGATGACCTGACGATAACATGTTGAATATTGTTTCTTTTGGGGCTTGTTTAAGGAATACACGAAGCAATCAGTGGCAATTTCCTCAGCTCATATGAGTTGTCCCTGTTGAACCCATACATGGTAAGCGACTTGCTGTTCTTTTCAGCTACATGGTTATTACATCCTCTTGGAGATTATCTAAGGAAAAGATTTTTGTAGCACAGCCCAACCTCAGTGCTTCATGGTTGTTTCAAAGAGCTATGTCAGCTAAGCAACAGGCGAATATTTCACCGAATTTATTAATGAGCTTCTTTATGTCAATTTCCAGAGTATGCAGGTATGCTTTAATTACTATGGATCAAAGTGCAAGAGTATTCCTTCTGGCTGGACCTGTTGTCATGTTATGTACTCCTGTGGTTTTGTTGTGTATGAATAATCTCTTCTTTCTTTTACAGAGATTGGGAGATCCAGTGCTGAGACCATTCCTTCAGGTTTTTGTTTTTCTCCTAGCTTGTTTATTTTGCCCATATTGCATCAGTAGACTGGACTATTTGGCTGATATTTATGTTTGTAAGCTACAGCTCACTAATATTTTGATATGCTCTAAATGACAGGATGTTGTACAATTTTGGCCTCTTGCCAAGACTTTAGGTCTTGTCATGGTAACTGAGCCACTTATAATTCCATCTATATTTCATCAGGTAATTAGTTCCAAGTTCCTTTAATCTTACCCTCTTTTATGGAGTAGTTCTTGAAGTAAGTACTTTTCGAACTTCACACAAGCAGCAACAGGCAATTCAACCTCTCAAATGTATTATCATGATTGGCCATCTCGTGTAATGTGTTGTGCTTATAGAATTTATCTAATCATGAATGAAAGGTTAGGCTGATAATGCATTTTCTTTCATATTGCTTTCCCATCATAAGCATCAGATATTGCAAATATCGTATGAAAAAAGATTATTGGAAGTGGGAATAAAGTAATCATACAATTTGTAGTAGGCCATAGTGCTTTTCCATGAGATAGTCTACCCAGGAGATAATTGACATCTTATTGTTGCAATACCCGCAACTCAGTTCTGCTGCTTCATTTATGGACATGTCGTATGCACATCAGGCATAGACAGTTGACAAGTGGCTTAGTGATGATTTTAGGCTTAGTGATGACAAGTGGCTAAGTGATGATTTTAGGGGAAACCAAATATTTTCTGCTTCGCCATTTTGTTTGTTTTCATGGTTCAATCTAATTAAAATGCAGTTTTTTGGTAGAAAATGAGTTTTAAACATCGAGCAGTTCAGCTGATATTGGTAGAAATGCATTGACTCGCTGTCAGGTTGGAGTTCCCGAGCTTCTTGACTGGTTTGGACACTTCTCCATGCTGGGCCATTACACGTTCCTCTCTACATTTGTTGACCCTGCAATTAGGTAGGTCGCTTCTACAGACCGTGGTTAAGTTCCGTCTTCAGAATGAACACAAAGCTAGAATTGGTTACCAGGCAAAAAATGTCTCTTGCCTTGTATGTCTATTATCTAGAAGCGTAGAAACGGCAGAACTTGCATTTTGTTTCATATTTTACATTGAGTTAACTAGTTTTGCAATTGTGAAGGCCTTTGATCGATACTTTTCCTGCTAAGATGAAGTACGAGTGGAAGCGGTATTTAGAGGCTTGGAGATACGGATCTGGCTTAGACTATGAGCTGTGAGGACGGATAGCCGCAGGACAAGATCTTTGTCAAATGAGTCGCTGAATATGCTGAATATAGTGCTGTAAAGAAACTTGGTGGCACTTTAATAATTTATCTTTCGCTCTGTAATTGTCCATTTTTAGTTGAATAATTGTTGGAAATGGAGAATGATCAAACAAGCAGCACATCCTATCTAAAACAAGCAGGAGGATTACCCTGCTACCATTCAACTCCATTCTTTTCCACCATTTGCGCATAGATCAAGTGCCCGTCCACCCTTGTCCAAGTTAGTGGCTATAGATGGTGGTCACTCGCTAAAAGTCGCGATTGCTTGTTTACTCACGGATAGTTGTTTAACATCATAGAAACTGTTAATGACCACATATATCTCAATAACCATATATATATATATACTTCAATTAGAATTAGACTAAAGGCAAGTCATACGAGCAAGCAGACAAAACTAGTCAGATCCTTACAAAAAATATTCAGAAATAGAAACCTTAATCGCCTCCTAGTAATCTTGCCGTAGCAAATTTCTTGAAAATAAAACTGGTAAAGAGCTTCACCTGATAATGGATCGGCCATCTGCGTAAGTAATTAATACAAGCAAAAATTCACTGGAATTAACAAATGCATGACAATACTTAACGAAGTGTCACGCATACTCAGCAGCCATTTTATTATCCATACAGCACACTATTCAATTACAAGGATCCAGTCGTATCTCAAACAATATGATGAAAATATCGGAACAAAATGAAAATCTGCACGATTTCCTTTATTCACCAGAGATGATGATCTCTGCTAGCAGCTTCTCTTATTCGCTATACAAGCAATCACACACTATGCAAGTCAATTTGAAGTCCTTCTCCCAAACGTTTTTGACAGCTCCTTCATCATCAGCTTTTGCTTGATGTCGTCCTCCCTTTCTATATGCCATTTTCTTGACATGTTCTCAGCCTACAAGAGAACCAACAACAGCTTTCCAAGCATGTAAGAGACACGAGAACAGAACAAAATGGAGAACAGAACATCTATAGATTTCTGGTTAGGCATACCCAGGTCCTTAAAGGAGCCACTTGCTCTCTCACCGTCATATATGTTGGCTGAGCAAAGTCTCTCACCTTAGCATAAATATCTTCACCCTTTCAAGACATGGACCACAAGAATTAACAAAAATTAGATCCACTGCATAATTTCAGAAAAGAAAAGTACGAAAATTATTAAACTAACAAGTAATCGGCATGTGAAAACCAATAGTAACAGATTTGAGATTTTTTTCTCTTTGTTTCCATAACAATGTATCAAGAGTTCAAAGACAGCAAATAATTAATTTATCTGTCTTCACATCTATTAGAATTTTCAGAATGAACTTCATTTTCTAAAGGGGAAAATATGAAGACAGAAGAAGACATACATTTTGAACCTGTAACTTGGAGGCTACTAGTCCAAATATTATGGATGCACCACCAAAGACAACGACAGTGGCTGCTGCAAATGCCTTCCCAACTACAAGGACAGGGAGACAGATGTAGTGTAAGAGCCAAGAAAAATTTCAGAACCCAAAACGAAGAAGTCATGCCACATATAATCTAGAGCTCAATTATAAAGCTCAGACTAATTTGGCACTAAACTCAACACTTGAAAGAGTATTTTAATACAACTTACTCAACCGTGGTGATCAAACGAAGAAGTTTATCTTGAGAATGAACACTTTAACAGAATCCATATGTCCAAAGACAAATTGAAAATCTTCTATTTTGCTTATGTTAGCTGCACAAGTGGCAGACTGAAAGTGTGTGAAATCACTTTCACATAGACATTTGAGACATCTTTCCTTTCAAAAATGATACTTTAGCTTAGTTTGGCTAATGATTCTTCGGTAGAGTGGCTAAGTCATATGTAAAGCATCCCAAAGTCAGCTTTTATAACTTCCTATCAACATCATAGAAACATCCACCATATTTAAGGTCAGGTAAAAGGGAAAATTGGATGCAAACACATTATTTCTCAGTGTGAGAGATCTAGGAAGCAATGGACCCACCATTTGTGAGGCCATCAGCTGCAGCCTTCAACTTTTCAGGGTTAGCATGTGTATATCTATCTTGTCGCAACTCATTGGCTGTTGATGCTAAAACCGAACTCCCTGCAGGAGGCAACTTCCACCTACAATCATTTAAATATCAACCTGTCAGCAACACATCATTGCAAAACTTTTTGCCACTGCCAACTGTGATGGACGAGTTTCTACTTCCTCGCTTATTTTCATGCAGTGTTAATGCTGCGCCAATTCCTATCAAGGTTTAACATACACAACCGCCAATTCCTATCAATCCTCCAAGAGCTACGACCAACAACACCAATCCCCCAATGAAACATACAAGGGCAGACACAAGTACATTTGAGATAATCAAGCATGAGCAGCAGAAAATTAGCAGCCTTTCTGTGCCAACCGCAACAATGGACGAGCTTCTACCACATTTTCATTTCAACCTTCTAAAGCACCAATTCACGCTAAACTTTAGCCGTGGGTGTCTCCGACCAAACTGTGCCATTGCAATGAACAGTCACGTTACAACTTCAGACAAAACGTCCAATTTTTTTTTTTTTTAACATGTAGAACACGAGGACATTCTGCCCCTCATCCATATTCAATGCATAAATCCATTAATCTGGCTTTAAAAGAAAAAATTTCAACGGATTAACCCAGGTAAAAAAAAAAAGTTATCCCATGGATATCATATCTCATTTAGCCATTTCGACTACCGGAATCTTCCGAAACTACTCTTAATTTCACACTTCACCCTGAATTAAGCTTAACCCAGAGGGGAAAAAAGAAGAGCAATGCAACGCACACCAACTCTTCGATCAAAATACATAATTCCATTTCCCAAAACACGCAAATCACCCGAGGCAAGCCAAGAGAAAGGCAACGAACCTGTTGGGACCGAATGTGACCTGGGGCATAGCCAGGTGAGCCCTCAGAGGGTTCAGCGCGTCGGACGAAACGGCCGAGCCGGACTCGGGGTCCCACCGGAGAGCCCATTTCGAGGCCTTGGAAAGAGAGGAGGAGGAGGAGGAGGAAGAAGGGTCGGAGCGCTGCGAGTAGATCCTGGAGGGCAGCGAGTGCCTCAGGACCTCGGGCAACACGTCGGCCTCGGCCTCCCGCGAGATCGGATTGCCGCCGCTGGCGGCGGCGGCGGCGGCGTTGGTCTTGTTCGAGGGCTGGGCTTTCCGGGCGAGGCGGTCGACGGCGTGCTTGGACTCCTCGAAGAAGTAGGCTCCCTCCTTCCCGGCCAATCTTGCCGCCAGAAAGCTCATCGCTTTTCGATGCTCTGCGCGTGTTGATGATGATGATGACGACGATGATGATGAATTTTTGAGGTCGGGCCGTGTTTGTATACGAATGCAGCTGGGCTAGGCTTGCGCCATTTTCTTGCGCCACAAGAAGAGATTGCAGCTTATTCTCTCTCTCTCTCTCTCTCTCTCTTCTTAATTCTTACAGGTTCCAAACACGGAAGGAGACATCCCTTTTTTTTTAATTATTGAATTAAACCCACCAAAATCCTCGAACTCTAAATTTATCATAAACTAACTTTTTTTTATTATAAAAAAACTCCCAACCTAATGATCACCAATCATAAATTTACTATCATTAGTTTCGTTCAAATTTTTATAATTAAATTATTGAGTTGGATAATACGTATAATAAATATATAAATTTTTGAGTTTTATCATCCGTTTATCACATACATATTAATTTAAGATTTTTCAATCCAATTTAATTGAAATTATCGAGCGTAAATTTAATGGAAATATATTGGTTTGGAGTTTTTGATGGTATATATAATAGGTTAATAAAACTTCAATGATAAAAGTGCCTAAAACATTGTAAAAGAGGCAAAATCGTGTAATAATAATTTTATTTCTATTCCAAAATTACTTTTGTAATTTAGATTTTTATGAAAGCAATCAAAATCCGTTTGATAAAATTATTTCATTTTTTTTATTTTTGAAATATTTTTTACTTCAAAAATAGGTTTACAACATAAATCAAAAGTAAATTGTTTTTACTTCTCTATTTCTAGAAAAAAGTGAGAAATTAAAACTTTTTTATTATCCGTTCCCATTATTAGCTAGCCACCATCACCACTGCCAACCATCCACTAGTCCACCATCGTCATCAACCACCGTCCATCGGCTGTTGCCATAGGTCACAATTGTTGTTTGCCGCCAATCGCCATCCGCTACCACCCAAGAGGGAGAAAATTTGCGTCATTTTCAAATGAATTTCTATTTTGAAAATAGAAATTTTGTATCGTTATCAAACACGTTTTTTGCTTAAAAACTCATCCAAAAGCAAGAATAAAAAATTTATTTCTCTTCCAGAAATCAATTTCTAGTCAGAATAGTTATCATTTAGGCCCTAAGTCAAATTTAAGCACTTTGCCCCTCTCTTTACGCAAGTTTATTTTTCAAGGAAACACCATAAGAAATTAGATGAAATATCTGGTGAGGAACTTTGCCTGGATTATTCTTTGTCACTCTTTCCATAGTTTTTAATGATTTATTTTGTGGAAAGCAAAAAGAAATAAGTATGATAAAAAAGAGAACCGTTTTAGATGGTCCCCGTGACTTCGATTGCAACTAGATTCTTGGACGAAATGATAAAAGAATTCCCAAAAACACATCTCTCCTATATATGTCCATATAGAGATCCATTGACTTTACATTTCATATAAAGTAAGAGTGTCATAACTTTGGTATAGTATTTACATGAATGCCATTTTTTTTTTTTTTGCTCACTTGAGTGACACTTATTTGAAAAATCAACTACTTAAGTGCTATCATCAATTTCCCTCACTAGAAAATCTGATGTGGATGTTAGTCGTCCTATATAACTACCCGACATTGATGTGAACAATTCTTTAATATTTTAAATTATTTTATTATTATTTTGAATTATTATTTTCCTTTTTTTCATTTTTTTTATTAGGGCTGGTGCATTGACCACGAAACCCTCAACCTCAGCCATGAAGGCCCTTGCTAGCTCTAAGCAACCATGGGCAATGCCGCCTTGCCCAAATCTGGCAAGGGCCTTTGCGATTGAGGGAGAGGGAGCCCTTGTCTAGATTGGGTGAGGGTTTCACAGTTGGTGAGGGTCATTAGTGACCCTCGCTAGCCCTAAAAAAAAAAAAAAGCAAAAGAAATTTTTTTAAAATTTCAAGAAAATTAAAAGTATCCATGTAGGATGATTTGTTGGAATTGACACTCAAATTATTGATTTTATTCCAATGTAGTACTTAAGTGAGCAAAAAAAAAAAGTTATAGCATTCAAGCGAATACCATACAAAAGTTATGGCATTTATACTCTTCTTCTCCCACCTTATTCCAATCTATTTAAAAATTGTTATAATTTATTTATCCATATATTTACACATACATAAGAGCTACATTTGGAGGAAGCTGCCATATTATACTAAATAGATATCTATGTTATTTGTATCTAAGTCTTAAAAAAAAAAAAAATAGATAAGATATGCACTAGTCAAATATAAAAAATCTTGTCTAAATATATGATACATTTACAAGTTAAGTTGGAGACCCTAATAAACAAATAAGAAAAAAAAGGCTTAATTGGGCCTCACATTTTTCATTATTAGGTTAATACCCCGAGAAACCCCAAACTGGTACACTTGTGACAAATTTACCCAAAACTAATTTTTTGACCATTAAAAACCCTAAACTAATACACATTTGACAAATTTATCTCAAACCGATACACTTGTAACAAATTTACCATATGTTAGTTTCCGTTAAATTTTACTTTCAAATTATTAAGTTAAATGACACATGACAGTTAATTGTTATACCAATTTAGGATTTTACTCTCCGTTTGTCATAGTTTACAATTTTTGTGATTTTTTTATAGTATTAATCCAATTTAGCATCTAGTTTGGGACTTTTGGCGGTCAAATAAATTAGTTTTTGGTGAAATTATCATAAATATACCAGTTTAGGATTTTTTATTGTCAGTTGGGGTAAATTTGTCACAGGTGTATCGGTTTAGAGTTTTTCATGGCCAAAAAAAATAATTTTAAATAAATTTGTCACATGTGTATCAGTTTGGGATTTTTCAAGCTATTAACCCTTCATTATTTTAAGTGGTTGGACTTGCTATTCTTTTTAACTCTTGCGTTCAAGAATTCTCATTCCGGACTGCATATATTCCGGGGCATGTTAAAAAAAAGAAGATAAGATATGTACTAGTCAAATATAAAAAAAATCTTGTCTGAATATATGATACATTTACGAGTTAAGTTGGAGGCCCTAATAAACAAATAAGAAAAAAAGGCTTAATTGGGCCTCACATCTTTCATTATTTTAAGTGGTTATTCTATTCTAGGTAGCAAAAGACTAGCTATTCTTTTTAACTCTTGGGTTCAAGAATTCTCATTCCAGACCACATATATTCCAGGGCATGTTAAAAAAAAAAAAAGATAAGATCTGGACTAGTCAAATATAAAAAATCTTGTCTGAATATATAATACATTTACAAGTTTAGTTGGAGGCCCTAATAAACAAATAAGAAAGAAAGGCTTAATTGGGCCTCGCATCTTTCATTATTTTAAGTGGTTATTCTATTCTAGGTAATAAAGGACTTGCTATTCTTTTTTTTTTCTTTTTTTTTGTTGGTGAAAAGGGACTTGCTATTCTTTTAACTCTTGGGTTCAAGAATTCTCATTCCGGACCACATATTTTCCGGGGCATGTTAGTCTTCTTTTTTGTTTAATGCATCCGCCAATCTCTTGGTTGCGGTGTTTTGCACAGTTGTATCGAGCTTTCACGTACGTCATTTGTATAGTTGAGGATTTTGTGGATATCAATCAGCCTCTTCAAATGCAAGTGAAGATATTAGCTACTCATACAAGGAGAAAGCAATCTCGTTTCACCATGAAAAGGAGAAGATGACTTCTGATTAGAGGTTTATCTAGTGGAATAATTGACTGGAAAATTAAGGCATTACAAGCAGTCTATTCCAAAAGGAAAATGAAGAAGAATTTGGGTCTTTGTCAGGTTCACACCATCAAAAAAAAAATAAAAAATTCCACGATCACCGATGGATGAGTGATATATGTGTTTGAACTCAATTGTGTAATCAAATTAAGTTATTGTGTATACCAGCAACAAACCTAAAAAAAGTTCAGAGAATTTTTGTTCCCGCCGGTGTAAAAAGGATCTGGGAATGAAGGTTGCAACAACAAGGACAACGGATCCTCGTAGTTTCATACTATTTTATCTCCTAAATCGATTTAGATAAAAGAAAACAAAAGAATTAATGCCATTTCCGAGAAAAGAGAGAAAGGGAAACGAACGGAAATCAAAATACTATAAAGTTTCGCCGGAGGTAGAAAAAAAAAACTCTCAAGAATTTCTCTTCAACTTTCCATTGATCTCCCTTTCTCTAATTTCTCCAAATGGAGCGCGAGAGAACATCAATTCCTCATGACAAAACACGAAGGGAACTGATACAAGAGCACAAACTGAAAATTGGATTGTCTGTGGAAACCTACGTAAACCCAATTACCAACATGCAATCTGACTCAACGTGATGAAACACGATTGGATCTAATCTTGTCTTTGCTTGTCGCTCGTTTTTACATATGAACATGCCAGAAAAAACTCATCTTACACTGGAGCTCTTTTCACCATAAGCATTGCTTCAGCACAGCTGCATACACCCGAGCTCGTTCCAAACTACTTTACCAAGACACGAAGCCTTAAAAATTTTCAGAATAAGCATATCAGTAATCTTATACACATCCAGTATGGAGACGGTAACCGGAAGTAATAATCATCCAGGATAACATTTCAACAAAAAAATGAAGAGAAAAAGAAAAAAAGGGTTTCTCCTCCAAAACCATCTGTAAGACTGTAACAGCTGGCTTTCACTCAAAGCAATCTCCTGTTGTGGAGCGGGTTCGATCCAGTCGGAACCCTTCTCTTCTCGGCCGTTGCGAAGTCTCCGGCTTGGCCTTCGTCTACTGGAGCGGCGACCACACCTGCCGTGTTCATGCTGGGTTCAAAAGGTTGCTCTTTCGACAGCGACGACGATGATGAAGAGACGGACAAGCTCCTTCCGGCGGCCTGAGTCATTCTGGGAGCGAAAAGGAAGAGCAGACAGAGAAAGAGGAGGGGAAGAAGACGACAGAGGCGAAAGCTATTACTCATATCTGCAGAGAATGTTTTTGACAGCAACAGAAGATCCCTTTCTTCTTGGTTTTGAGGTATATGTGAATATATATGTGAAGACATCGCTTGGTCCCTGTCGTTGACTTGCCTATGTGGCCCGCAAGACTTTCATCATATTTCGGGCCTAATTCCAAAAAAAATAAAAATAAAAAAATGCACCAATTTTAAGCGGAGCGACAACACTTAAATCTCAAATCTAACCTTCTTAGAATCATTGGTTGTCCTCAGCTATTAATACAAATGGCTTGCTAGCTGGATCTAAAGCACTATTTCTTTGAGCCATAACTTGGAGAATAACAGCAAAGCTGTTCATCGCCTTCTACATTTCACCGGCAAATCAAAAAGGTATCCAAATTGAATCTCTCACTTAGTTGTTATGTCGTAATATAAAGTTGTAGATTGCCGCCCATGTTGATCTCAAACAGAGAGTTAAGAGGGAGTCAAATTTAGAATACAGGTAAAAGTTTATGACTTTTTACGAAATAAAAAAAGTTGGGGCCACAATTGTTACTTGACCTAAAATTTATACTTTTTTTTGGGGATTAGCCCTCATATTACAGAAACTTTTGGAGTATTTATATATTTATTCATCTTTATAATGATTAAAAAAAAAACGAAGACTATCTTAGATAGGTGAACACTAAATCAATGGAAATCCCTAACGACCTCGTATACCAAGTAAGGCATGAGCAAAATTCCCGGTTCAGAATATTTATTTTATCATAATATGTATAAGTCTATCTGACTTATATCTAATGTCACACGTGTAGCCACTCTTTTTACTAGATAATATAAGTCGAGAGGAGATATTTCTATCGTATTGAGCATCCACCCGACCAATGCATTAAGCATATTGACCTCACTTTATTCTCATCACAAAGGATCAAAATGGGTCAGAACTCACAAAAAAAAAAAAAAAGGAGAGACAATTCTAACACGTTCGAAATGCAATTCCACCCGCTCACTTTAGCAACGAAGGGTTTTTGCTGCCGGTCGAGAGTCTCAAATTCCATGGCGTATGATTTACCCACGGCATATACATATCCGGCGAATCCGAACAATAGCATTGGACGTCAGGTAGATTGCTAATCTCGTATAACCCGACATACAAGCCGTCCAGAAATCACAACTAACCAAAATAGAACAATATCCCCCCGCCACCTAACATAATAATCAGAAGAGATGCCGACCGTCTCGCTTCATGAACCTAATGGAAACCCGTCGTACATTGCCGTCCACGATGAAAAAGGATGGGGAGAGGTGGCTGACCATTGGAATTGGGATTGGAATAGCACTGCATTATCTTAGTGATGGATCCGCGGCTCGTAAAAACGACGGTGCGTTTGGTGGGGGGACGCGTCACTTTTTCTATTGGGGGACGGTGCTCTGCGAGGGTCGCGACCGTGGACTTTGGGATTGGACAGGTCGTGTGGAGAGGCTCGATGCTTGACACGGATTAACGCAGTTTACCGACAAAATTTTGTGAAACAGTCGATTTCGTAAACCAACCGTAGGAAGTCAAAAAATAACGCCGACGCACTCGATCTTT
Organism: Eucalyptus cladocalyx; assembly: GCA_017140615.1. NCBI lineage: Eukaryota > Viridiplantae > Streptophyta > Magnoliopsida > Myrtales > Myrtaceae > Eucalyptus > Eucalyptus cladocalyx. The sequence goes on from CM029516.1 coordinate 28,239,029, forward strand.
TCTTGTAGAAGAGGAGGGCAAGGGCATGATTATATTGACCTTATTTATTAAGATATTAATACCACCAAAAAAATCCAAACCGGCATTTTGTGATAATTTACTATAAAATAATTTTTTAACCATAAAAAATTCCAAATCGGTACATCTATAACATATTTACTCTCAATTGAATTAATACCACAAAAAATCATAAACAAATATATTTATGACAAGTGACGAATGGTAAAACCTTAAATTGATACATTTACTAACTATAACGTGTCATTCAATTCAACAATCCATAATAATATTTAACAAAAAGTAACAAAGGTAAATATGTGCTAATTTGAGGTATTTTGTGATCAGAAAATTAAATTATAATAAATTTATTATAGATGTATTAATTTAGAGTTTTTCGTAGTATAACGTAATTTATTAGCGCATACAACTTTTTGCCTTGCATTTGCCCTCTTCGAAGAAAGGTATATTATATGTAGTCAAATGGCGTTATGTGTCGACAACCGGAAGTAATAATCGTCCGGTATGGAGATGGTAACTGGGAGTAAAAAACGACGGTGCGTTTTGTTAAGAGGGGGGGTCACTTTCTCAATTGGGGACGGTGCTGTGCGAGGGTCACGACCATGGACTTTGGGATTGGACAAGTCGTGTGGAGACGCTCAATGCAGAACACCGATTGACGTAGTTTCTAACAAATTCTTTGTGAACTGAAGTCAAAAAATAAACGCGGACGCACTCAATCGTTTATTGTAGAAGAGGAAGGCAAGGGCATGATTATATCGACCTTTAGGAGGTTAATATCACAAAAAATTCTAAACTGGAACAACTACAATAAATTTACTATAAATTAATTTTTTAACAATAAAAAATCCAAAATTGATATATATATATTTTATATATATATATATATATATATTTTTTTTTTTTTTTTTATGACCCTAACCCCGTACTGTCACAGTACCAAGGTAAACCCGGAAAAGACGCTAGTGGATGACCCATTATCCCGACGTCACACTTAAGACGCCAGATGGCCTGCCAGCCTCTCTTCAACTTGTGTTGAAGGGGCTTCGAACTCTGGATCTCCCGTTTGGAGGTCTAGAGCCTACTCAACAGAGCCACCACGGCCGATGGTCAAAATTGATATATCCATTCATTAATTTCCGTTAAATTGGATTAATACATCAAAAAACCACAAACTAATATATCTATGACAAGAAAATGATAAAATCCCAAATTGGTATATCCGTTAACTGTAACATGTTATTCAATTTAGTAATGAAGGGTAATGTTGTTAAAGATGTCCAGATTTGAGATTTTTATGATCAAAAAAATTAATTTTGAATAAATTTATTATGAATATACGAATTTAAGATTTTTATGTAATATTAACCCAATTTATTATCGCATACAACATTTGGCCTTGCATTTTACCTCTTCAGAGAAAGGTATACTATATTACTATGTGTGGTCGAAAACGGCGCCGCATGTGTTGGTATGATCTCAAGGCGGCGTAGATATAGAAGTGTTATATTCACCGCAGTCAAAATCTGTCCTTTTCACTTCTCACGTTGATTAAAATCGATCTTTGGTATCTCCAGCGTTAGTCAAAAGTTATGCGTTTGTAGAAGACAATTGTGTGCAGGCAAGCCAATACCGAGACAGAACGCAACCGTCCAGTCATCGACAAAATCAATGATGTTTATGTATTATTTGTGGTTTAGCTGTTCCTTTCAAGATAAGGGAATTTATTCAAGCACTTGATTATCGTGGCACTAGAAAGGTGCGGCCTCAGGCCAATTCGTGAAGTGGACTTACTTTTTCTCTTTCGGGGGTTCTCTTTTGAGTAAAAAAAATTAGGAGAACCGTGCTTTATTAAATTAATTCAAGTTACATCAAAGTGGATTTCCATGAGACATTTGCGATCTAGTGGGACTGTTTCTGTACAGTGATGGATTAGGGTCCACAATTCATTTGTACAATGATGACGGGCAATGCCTTAGAGATTACAGTACACGCAAACACCACATCGTGTTTAGTACGATCTTGCGAAGAAACCACTTCGTCGTCGACTATTTAGATCAAAGCCCTCGGTATCGTTTCACATAAAAAGCAAAAGTAATTCATGTCAATATGTAAATGAAAAGAGTTTAGGCTAGGGAGAAAACCTTATTCCTATATTCAATGTATCTGAAAGGATATAATTAAGCACAAATTAGGGAGGGGAAGCGATTATCATTCGAAGATAAGACTCCCGCTTTACTTGATACGCTAGTATAGACAACAAAATCCAACTGCGTTTCAAAAAGCTTGGCCAAATGGGAAGTGACATAAGGTTTGAATAGAGGCTTTGAATGGGTCAAAAATCAAGAACCGATGACCAAGGAACCCTTGGATCCGCGATGTCAAACTCATGAAAAAGCTGGGAAATCATATGGTTTGACAAAGGGAAGATCCGGAAGAATCAAAAGCAAGAGATTACACCCCCAAGAAAAAAAATTAAAAAGCAAAGAGAGAGAGAGAGAGAAAATTAAATAGAACAACTGTTAGAGATATAGATATATTTAGGAAATACATTCTAATTGATCCTGATTTGATTCTTTTGATGTAATTGAAATTTCGTTACCTTAGATAGTTAAGCTCTTAAGTTTTCTTTATAGGCTCGTGTATTCTTTATTAGAGATATTACATTTTTCTATCAATACATTTCTCAACTTGGTATCAGAGCCTCGTTTCCTGAGGCAACCGAGGTGCGCCCATCGAGTCTGCTACAAGGTGGCCACCACTACACTAGCGGCACTGGCCGCGTCTATACCGATTATTCATCAAGACCAAAACTTTGAGTTGTTGTTCAGCATACACTGTTGATTTCAGAAAAAAAGGTGATGACCATCAAACTTGCCACCCTTAGACGAGAGAAATATTGATATTTGGTCGCCAACTACCATCAGACGCCGCCACACGCCCCACCACGCGCTGTTGTGTCTCGAACCCAGGAAAACCTCCACTACTTCATCGTGATTTGGATGCCTTTCAACGGGTTTATCTAAAAATGAAGCTTATCACGTGACTCGCCTTTGGCAAAAGAGGCCGCCGGTGAAATTTTGCGGCCAACCACCACCGCACGCGCCTCTATGTGCCATCGGAAGTTTGTGCACGTGAGATCCACGTGCATTGTCATTGACACGCCTATGTGTACTGTCATGCCTCCGCTCAACTGATGTAATAGCCACGTCATCCTTTGACCATTGACCGATCGGATTGGCCGTTGACCAAGTCAGATCGAATCGTTGACCGATTAGACTAGACCGTTGACCGGTTCATACCAAACCAATCGAATTGGTTCTGTTGCTTTTCTGACGGTTCATATGTTTTTAGACCGGTTCTTGGCCATCCCAAACTGGTTCCCGAGGTATTTTGACATTCTTAGTACATTTTTGGCTTTATTTCCTCCAGATAAGCTCTCCAGGTACTAGTTTTTGCACATTTTTCGGTCCAATCTATTGTGTTGACGCTGGTGTAGTGCTATTATAGATAAATTAGAAGTTTTGATGTCCAATTACCATCAAGTACGACCTACACAACTTATAGGGACATCTAATCGATCCAAAAATCAAGGTCTACATGCAAGTTCATCTACCACTACTACCACCGTAAAGACTTCTCTTAATAGACCGTTTGTTACTTTTTCGTTAGAGGATCTTCATTGCATTATTCAAGAGTTTGATACTTCTAGCTTCTTTGTTCCCTCTGTTATCACTTCAGGTACTTTTGATTCATGGTATTTTGACTCTGCCTGCTGCAATCATATGACCTCTAATTCTGATTTATTTCAATCCAAATCATTCAATTCACATGTTCCTACTATTCACACCATAGATAATTCTCAAATGAGAGTTAGCGATACAAGAAACATTTCAACATCTACATTATCCTTACCTAATACATTCATATTCCCAAATTGTCCCGAAATTTGATTTCAGTAGGACAATTGTATGAACTTGGCTTTGATGTCCACTTCTCTTCCCATGGTTGTCATATGTAGGATCCACAAACGAGACAGACTATTAGGACATGCCGTAGAGTGGGATGCTTATTCCTTTAATATTCCCAACTCTTTTGCCGATTGTACAGCCACGATGTCATCAGAAACTTGGCATTCTTGGTAAGGTCATACTTCATCCTCTGGATTAAAATCCTTAATTTCAAATGGTCATTTAGGTTCTGTTGATAATAAACATGTTGATTGCCTACCTTGCCAATTGGGAAAGCATCATGCCTGCCTTTAATCTTAGTGAATCTATCTCTCATGCTCCTTTTGATATTTTTCATTCTGATATTTGGGGACCATCTCCAACTTCCACAATGGGAGGCTCTTGCTATTTTGTAAACTTTGAGGACAATCATTTTCATTATACATGGCTTTATCTTAAAAAATCGATTTGAATTTTTGATCTTATTCATTCTAATATTTGGGGACCATCTCCAATTCCCATAATGGGAGGCTCTCGCTATTTTGTAATCTTTGAGGATGATCATTCTCGTTATACATGACTTTATCTTATGAAAAATCAATATGAATTTACTCATATCTACCATCATTTTGCTGCCATGATAAAAACACAATTTTCTCAAATATCAAGGTTTTCCGTACTGATAATTTAATGGAATTTCGAGACACCGAATTTCTTAAAATTCTCTACCAAAATATACTATTGTTCATCGTTCTTGTCCAGGGACTTCCTAGTAAAATGGCCTAAGTAGAACGTAAGCATAGGCATATTTTAGATATTACTTGTAATCTTCTAGTCTCCGCTTCTTATGGAATTATCTTAGGGAGATGCTTGTCTCGCTGCTATATACACCATTAATTGTACTCCATCATCAATAATAGGTAACATTTTTCCTTATGAACGTTTGTATGGTAGTGTACCCAACTACAATATTCTTCGAATCTTTGGCAATGCTTGCTTTGTTCATCTTCTCCCATATGAACACACAGAGTAAGAGCCTCGTGCTTGATTATGTTGCTTCCTTGGGTATGGCATTGAGCCCAAAGGTTATAGATGTTGGGATCCTATATCTAATCGTCTTCATGCGTTTCATCATGTTACCTTTTGGGAACACAAGATATTTTCTTCTCTTCATCCCTTTAAGTCATCGTCTCATGTTCCTTTCTTCACTAATACTTCCATGGTTTTATTTCTAGAAGACCCCACATCTCCCTCCATTCGTGAATCCTCCTCTTTAGAACTACCTCTCCCTCATTCTTCTAATCTTGATGCAGGTTCAAATGGCAATACCACCTCAGCAGCTTCTGACATGTCTGCTCCATCCACGGATTCTCCACCAGTTGACATTCCAACATCCTCTATCTGTTGCTCCACCAAAGTAAGTCAACCTTCTGTTCGACTTTATGATTATCACTACTACTCTACCATTGCTTCCCTTTTTTAACCTTGTACATATAGAGAAGCCAGCACTAATCCTCTATGGCAACAAGCAATGGCAAATGAGTTGCAAGCCTTAGATAAGTCTCGTACAAGAGATTTGGTTGATTTGCCTCTCGGTAAGTCTACTGTAGGTTGTAAATGGGTATATAAGATTAAAACAAAGGCAGATGGTACTATGGATCGTTATAAGCTTGGCTAGTGGTGGAAGGCTTTACTCAGGAATATGTTTTTGACTATGACTACAAACTTACACTTCTTGCTATTGCTTGATTTGCCTCCTAGGTTGTAAACATCTATAAGATTAAAACAAAGGCATATTGTACTATGGATCGTTATAAGCTTGGCTAGTGGTGGAAGGCTTTACTCAGGAATATGTTGTTGACTATGAAGACACTTTCGCTCCTATTGCAATTCTTACTTATGTCATTGGTCTCTATTGCCAGTTATGAATGAATGTTAAAAATGCATTCTTGAATGATAATCTTACTGAAAAAGTCTATCTGGTGCCTCCTCCTAGATATACTCATTCTTCCAACAAAGTGTGTTGATTACGCAGGGTATTATATGGTTTGAAACAAGCTCCTTGTGCATGGTATTCCAAATTCAGCTCTACCATGGAATCTCTCGGCTTCAAATCTAGTCCTTATGATCATGCTTTTTTTCGTTTTTTTTTTGACACACATCTCATGGGTATATTATGTTGCTTTTATATGTGGACGACATGGTTATTACTGGCGATGATTATATTGGCATTTCAAAGCTCAAGCAATATCTCAGTCAACAATTTGATATGAAAGATCTCAAGCAACTCATTTACTTTTTAGGCTTGGAGGTTCATTCAAATTCCTCCGGTTATTATCTTTCACAAGCCAAATATGCCATCACTACCACTCCTATTGAGACTAATGCCAAATTTGATGCCAAAGATGGGGCTCCTCTTTTGAATCCTACACTTTATCAACAACTTGTTTGCAGTCTTATCTATCTTACTATTACTCAACTTGACATTGCCTATGCTGTCCATATTGTTAGTTAGTACATGATCACGCCTCGCACGACACATCTTGTTGTCATACTTCGAATTCTTCGCTACATCAAGGTTACGTTATTTCATGGCCTTCACTATTCTTCTCAATCTAGATTGGAATTGAAGGCTTATTCTAATGTTAATTGGGCTAGTAACCCTCAAGATCATCGCTCCACTACGAGCTACTATTTCTTTTTGGGCACTTCACTTATCTATTGGCATAGCAAGAAACAGACTACCATTGCTTGATTTAGTACAGAAGCAGAATATTGAGCTCTTGCTGATACAACATCAGAGTTACTATGGTTGTGCTAGCTACTAGAAGACATAGGAGTGCATCAATAGAGTGGAATGGTAATTCATTGTGACAACCAAAGTACTATCTAGATAGCACATAATAATGTTATCCATGAACAAACCAAGCATATTGACATAGACTATCATTTTATTTGATCTCATATTCTTCATGGCACTGTTCAACTTGTATCTACTTCATCCGCCAATAGGCTACTGATGTCTTTACCAAGACACATCCACCTAGGTGTTTTTTAGATCTCTTCAATGTTAGAGATATAGATGTATTTAGCAGATGTATCTTAATTGATTCTGATTTAATTTTTTTTAAGTAATTGATATTTTCATTACCTTAAATAGTTAAGCTCTAAAGTCTTATATATAAGCTCATGTATTCTTCAATAGAGATGTACACAATATTACATTTTTCTATCAATACATTTCTCAACTACAATGTCAAGAAAAAAAGAGACCAAACCCGATCAAGGGAAATTGTTGGAAATCGAGAAGCGCTCACTTTTGGAATCGGACATTATTGGAAGGAATAATTAAAAAATCAGTCTTGTACGGCAACATGTGCAATGAACAGGGACGAATAAAGGGCTTCTTTTTCCTTATCTTGGGGGGGCACAGAATTTCCCACCACCTTAGAAAATTCGAAGCTCCAAGCTCCATTTTTGTCAAATCATGAATCATTACCGAAGGAAAGAGAGAGATGGAGAGCGAGAGCGAATCGGAGGTGGTGCTCGTTCCCCTTTCGACCGACTTGTTACAAGAAGAACGAGGGTGGGTTCTAACAGTGTCGCCTCTTGGTGGAACTAGAATAACGTGTGGACCAGGCCGACACCCATTTCTTTTTCCCCATTTGTTTCGAAATTGAAAGGGTATTGCGCAAGTTGAGTTAGAGAAGAATGTTTCCATTCTCGACATGTTTAAACTTGACATCACACCAACTAGCACCGAGCATTTCAACCTATGACACGTTACAAAGCTCTTCTCCTTCAACAGCATACTCATGTTTATCCTGGCGGCAAAAGTTGTACCACGAAATTTGGCAAGATTTTTCTTATATGTTAATCGGATCACTGAATGAGTGACTCGAGTACTTTCACAATGATTAGTTTCGACAAATTCAATTACGTTTGCCCTCAAGGAAAATTGCCAAGAAAACGGGGGAAAAAGAGGAGAGATAGATAATCTAACATTACTCGAACACTTATTATGTTTGTAAGATTGTTTTTTTTTTTCCGTTCATTAGTGTAATCGCAATTCATATATAAGTGGAGACCAAATCACATGCATATCTCAAGACCTACTAAAAATCATCTGAATAAACGAATTATTCGAATATTAGTAGCAATCGCAAATAAGAGGGTGGCAGAGAAACATGATCACGCTTCATATGGCGCAAATGTGTTAGACAAATTAGCCACACCGCTTTTGTCAATTACATGTGGTTGAACAAGTCAATTAATATTTATCTGATTTCACAATGGACAAAAATTTTCACATTAGATAAAAAGTAAAGGGATTAAATTTGAAATATTCCATGGTAAAGCAATACAATCATGACATAAAATAGTGGTTGGTCGAAGGGCGACGGAACAGAAGACGGGAGAAGAGGACGAGGATTGGCCACGGCAAGCCAATGATTCGATCATATAAGTCCCATTCCGACTACACAAGATCCTAAAAAATTCCCCGACGTGACGTTAAAAGCTTTTTGACATTCTCTGCCTATCTTTCTCTCTTTTGTAACCCACCACACGAGCAAAACCAAGCAATTATTTCCTCCCCCACCTTTTTTCTTCCCAACGCGTCAAATCGCCTCGAACACTCCCAATCGTGGTGACGTTCACGGGAGATCTCGATCGTGTTATTGGAATTTCAATTTTATTCATTCAAGGAACCATCATTAATCGCCTGTCTATAGAAAAATTAAACTCGCGCACTATGAAAAGAATAGACATCACTTAATTATTTGTGCTTTCACATCCGAATATATTACAATTATAGGTATCAAAATGGATTGAAAACCCATTTATGACCCTTAACCCACACATGATGAGTTGGGTCATAAATGAGTTGGTTAAAATTTGCTAAATGAGTTGATACGAGTTTGAGTAATATAATGTAATATAATATGAGTTTCTAATGGATCTAAAGCTCACCTCACCTTCAATCCCTTTGTACTTGTCTTCAAGCTCAGGTTGGGGGTTTTCGAGTGGAGCAACTTATTTTCTAATTTTATCATCTTCTACTTACAATTTACTTTATTTTTATTTTTCAAAATTGATAATTAGTAAAAGATCTATCTTCCAAGTTTTAGAAAATTATGAAAATTAGTATAAGATTTTGCATATAAATATTTATTGACCTATTGAGTTTAAGAGATGTCGGATACTTCATTGTGAAACTTGAATAATTTGCAATAAAGAAAAAGTTGCAAACAAGTCGAAAATCTTATTGAGAACCTTATAAAACTATCATAAATTTTACTGTTTACACACTATGCGCTTAGAATAAAAGTTCATGTTTTTAAATATCTATGTATAGTTGTGATATGGGTCAAGTTAGTAATGAGTATAGGTTATTGAATTTATATTGCATATAAGTCAATCAAAAAAGGTTAATTGGGTTGATTATAGTATAACCATTTTTCGACTCAATCCAAACACGACACGCCAATTTGACGGCCCTACTCAAAGTCAAATGTAGTCTCATCTACCATGATTGAGGGGGGTTGATTAGGTTCTTTTTTCTAGTGAATTAAGTGTACATTAGAAGTATATGGAGTCTCAATTTTGGCGAAGACCGCCTAATTTTTCACTGATGTTAAAGGCATCCGATTTTGTAGCGTACACGGGGAATTTCCATGAACTGTAACCAAAATATGCATCTTTCCAAACTTGCGTTAAAGGCCACCGGTCTCGATTCAAACCTCGCTCGGTTTCACTAGGTGTGGATGGAGAAATGGGTTTTGATTTCCCATGAGAACGTTGGCGTCAAGCGGATTATATATATATTGTCGAAAAGAAAATTTCATCCATTTACCATAATCAATATGAAAGGAACATTAAAAACTTTCAAGAAAAACAAATCCTAAAAAGACTTTAAAACAAAACAAAACTTAGAAACCAAAATGGTACAGTTTGTAGTTATAAACAAACTCTCATCCCAAAAAGTCCGATTTGTCACAATATCAAATAACAATGGGTGGCTGATTACCAAAACCGTCAGTAATAGGTATACACCGAGATCTTTCCCTTTAGAAATAATAGCTTGTGTTGCACACCTAAATTCAACGTCCTCAACATCATCATCTTATGAAAACAATGAGAATAACATGTTAAACCATAACAAATCGAACGCATTCAAGAAACTCCTAAATCTAGATTTAGATTGAAAGAGAAAAGCTCTCAAATTCATATCTACACCTAAATCAGGATAGAAGAGCTTTCGCCAAATCTCAAAAAAGTCATAGAATCATGTCTCGAAAATCCTACTTGTTCAATTGGTGACGAAGTTCTCACAAAATTTTCAGCTGTAAGCAAATTTATTCCCCATGACGAGCGGAGAAAAGCAACAACAACGAGTGAAAGAAGATGTTAAACAAGGCAAAAAAAAGACCCTTAAATTAGGTCAGAAGAGAAAAGAAAAAAAAGAAAAAGAAATCAAGGCCTAGAAAAGAAAAGCATAGCAAAGCAGGCTCTAGAGCTTCCGGGTGAAGTTTCTTTGGAGGAGATTTTTTATGGAAGAGAGAGGGCTGCTGACAGGGCGATAAGGAATTTACGACCTATAAGTAGATTAGATCTAAATGGCATCTCATCATGCTCGATTTGTCTACAAAGTTAATCGAGTGAGAACTTGACGTGCTCGCTAGACATGGACGTATTATGTCCCATTTAAGCAGAAATTAGCACCTTTGCTTAATCAAATATTCAGAGATTAGAGTCGGTCAAGCCACTAGCATAAAGCTGTTCCCCTCCCCTTTTTTTTTTTCTGACGTGGGGATGGGATATTCTCTATTGGGACTATACGCATTACCAAAATACGATGCTCGTTGCCAACTCTGTGTCTGTAATTTGTATTCTTTGTTACCGTATCCTCTGGATTTTGTATATGAAATGACATCCTTGTGAGTGGTGACTAATGCGGATTTTTCCTTTTTGAGATGTTCAAAAGGTCCTGTTATTTCTATCTCGGATACAAAACACTGGGTTTGTCTTGCCTGTGCATGGAGATATTCTTTCATGCAACGCATGCAGCATGTGACGTGCTAATTGGTGTGGTACACGCATAAATTAGATACTATTGAGGCATTTGCCTTAGTAATTACACATTTTCAATGTGGGCTATGCATACTAACACGGGTCTAGTAACTTTGATATATTATTGACGAGTGACATCGTGAGGAAACTGCGACTGGTTTTTTTAAGCAAGCGGATCATCATGATTAGCATCTGAATCCGACACTATTCATCTAGTTAGTTTTGGTCACTTATTGGGCCTGGGCTTTTAGCCCATTTATCCTTCAAGCACGTCCTTTTTTTATGTGTCTTCCCCCAATTTTTTTTTTTTTTTTTTGTAGTTTAAAATAGGACAAATGATCCATAAACTTGGCCCCAATGTATAATGTGATGTAGTTCCTAAACTTTAGCTCAATGCGTGATATAGTCCCTAAAATTTTAAATTATTCAATGTAATTTTTGAGCTTTTAGCATATGTTCAATTTAATCTCTAAATTATATAGGAATGTTAAATGTGGTCATCGAATTTAAATTAATGGAAAGATAACATCGAACATTTTCATATTGCTTAAGAACAATATTGAATATGTATAAAAAATTTGGGAATCACATTAAATAAATTAAAAGTTTAAAGCTCGTATTGCTTATTGAGCTAAAGTTCAAAAATCACATTGAACAAATTAGAAGTTTAGGCATTGTATTGTACATTAAGTTTGTGTTATTATTCTTTTAAAATATATGTAACGAGAATGAGAACTTATTATATGTATTATTTACTCTTTCGAGGATCTTACGAAAGGATTGCTCACGATGCGACTTTTAATCCGGGAGAAGATTCGATTAATACGATCGTGAACTTACCTTCTTCCCATCGGGTCAAAGGTACAGTTCAAAGCCGACATGGACCGCCGCTACGTTCCGTGCCCGTCGAGTTGGGCAGGTCAGCATATGGTGCCAGAAAGAGTCCCAAATCAATGCCTGGGACATCGGCCACTGCTGCTGTCGTGAATCATTGACCTAGTCCAAACGCTCATAAGAAGATCAGTTTCGTCTTCCATTTTGCTCGGTCTGATGACCATATCGATAATGAAATTTTCAAATCTTCTTTTTCATGGGGGTGGAAGTATCACACATCGCGAGCACTCGGTTAATTCACGTCAGGAATGAGCGATTAAGTATGCTTTCTCTCATAACGTGTAAGGAGTGATCATCGAAATTTGCGCATGAATGATTATGCTGCGAGGTTACTTGTTCCGTCTTGTACGAGCAAACATAATCAATAAGTATCTTGAGCGGATGAAAAGATCCTTATATTAAGAGTGTGTTTATTCTGTAGAAAATATTTCATTTTTATAAAATATTTCTTAACAAATCTTTTTTCAAGAAAAATGATAATATTGTTCGGTTTTTGGTTGAAATATGAAAAAGAACTTGAGAATTCCATTGTTTGGAAATAAAAAATTGATTTGATTTTCCTATACACATATATACAATTTAGGCGCTAGGAGTTATGCATGGGCACCATGATCCCGAGTCCAACTTGGATGGACCTTGACCCGGGCACTAGGGACTAAAGCAAGGCCACTTGAGTGCAGGCTCCAATCCCGCATCCACAGAAGCTAAAATCGAGAACCTGGTGCCCTTTCACGACTTCTTGGTGCCCTTACATGGGTCCATAGAGGCGTGCTTGAGCCCTAATGCCCGTGCTAAACTCCCTTGCACTCAAGCATGGGTTTACAATGGTTAAGCATGGGTCCTCAACACTCAAGCTATAATCTATTAGCCCAAGGTTGCAGATGTTTTTGCTCGAGTCTTCGACAACTGGGCTCAGGTCCTTAGCACCCAGGCTCGGGTCTATCGAGGTTGGGCCTAGAAGCCTTTATCATCAATACCTGGGCCTAGCATCAGGGGACATGGACACAAGCTTGGGTGCCAGGGACCCGAGTATAGGCATTGAGGTCCTAGGCCTTGGCCATGATGGACCCAACTCAAGCATGAGGGATCCTGGCATAGGCACTAAGGACCAAAGAATTGCATTTGGGGGTCTAGGCCTAGGCGTGGAGGGTAACTAGGCATAGGTATCGTGGTCTTGCACTTGGCCTTTATGGACCTAGCCCTAGTGCCAAGGCATTGTGCATGGGTGTTGATGCCTTAAACCCAGTCTCTATGGATCTAGCCTAAGCATTGGAGACACGAGCATTGGCATAGAGGTCTTGACCTTGGCCTCGATGAACTCAGCCTTAATGACCCAATCCTAGATGCCAGGTGTGACATCCTGAAATTCGAGCCTTCTGAGGGATGAATGAATGTGAATTTCGTCAATGCATTATTGGTTGATCTCACTCGGAATTGATCACTCCTGAGATATTGACCTTAAGGGGAAAAGCTAATAAGGATAGAACTCGTACGACTAAAAAACTTGACCTGGGAAAACGATTGGACCGTAAGATTTACGTGAGGACGATCCTGTAGATAGGCATGCCGATTTCAAGGACGACTAGAAGTCGATCGGCGAACATAACATAATGGAACGACAAATGATTCTGTTACTATTATCAGGCCCGCGAACGACCCTAGGTTGATCCTTGATAATCGTGTACTTTGAAATAAGAATCTATCCTCCGTAATTCCATGTAGTCAATGACGTCCATGTGTCAAAATGTCTTGAATGTGGTTTGGCACGAGTCGGTTATGCGTGAATCCTCAAAGCCGCCTGTCAGTTGAGTTGTACCCAAAATGGCATTAGGGCGAAATTGACATGGCATGAGAACACAAGATTGGACTTCGAATTATCGAGAATGTTCGGGATGGACTTCAAATGTTGCTACTTCGACAGTTGACTATGCCAATCAAGCCAAGTGTTGGGAAAAAGGACTTACGAACTGAGGAAGCAAGCCTTTGAGGACGTGGGTCGAGCAAAGCCAGTGTGGGACAGCCACCATGGTAGGCCCAAGACAAGCAAGTGAGCCCATTGGGCCTAACCCATCATTTTATCTTCCAAGCCCATTATCTAGCCTTAAACCATTTTGAGCCCAATCAATTCCCAAGCCCATTTATATTCAATTCCTAGCCCATTTTTTAGGCCCATTCTTCATTTTCAGCCCAATGGCAGACAGGGAAATGGTGCAAGGTGGAAATGACCATTTTGCCCTAGTAGCTATGTGGATAAGTTAAAGGAAGAGAGAGAAGATGAGTTCATCTTGCATGGGGACTTGGGGCAAGCTTTTAAGGCCTTAATGGAGAGTGCAGCAACCCTCACATCACCCTCTCTCTCCCCTCCTTCAACCCTCTCTTGATCGACCTCTCTCTCCCTTGTTTTCTCCTTCCTCCTACTTCTCCAACAGACCTTCTTATGAAAAGTTCAGTTGATTGTTGCCTTCCCGTGCAAATCAGCGCCTATGCCACCTACCACCATGCTCAGGAGACCTAAACTATATGCCCTGAGGTGGCCGTTAGCCAGTCGGAGCCGCCGGCTGACCTGCCAACCTGCTAGAAGCCGCCGCTCGCAGGATTGCCTGGACCTACCCTGATTCGCCCAATTCAGTGTTTTCCTCCTGTTTCTTCCCATTTTGACCCAAGCTCCACCCAGCCCAGCCACCAACAAGTCCCCCTCGACCCCAAGTGCTGCTGGTCAACCCCTCACCGGAGCTCCAGCTAACCCGTTCAGCCTCTCTCCTCCTTTGGCAGTTCGGTTTCCAAGAGTTACAGAGGGAGTCCAAGTTTGTGGCTATTGTTTCAACCCTAGGACCGCCTTGGATCGCTGTGGTTGAGGTCCCCGTGCGTAGCCTCCGTCGTCGCTGCCACGTTCGTCTCTCCAGCCCGCTTAACAAGTGAGTTTAGCTCCCAATCCATCGATTAGTGTCTAAACTTGCTTAGGGTTGGTTTAGTTAGGGTTAATGGAGGTGGGGGCAGCCGCCTCCCTTGGGTTTTTTGGATTCTAGTTTAGGAGATTTAATTAAGTTGTATTGGCCCTAAAATAGGTGGTTAAGATTAGTTTAGCTTAATCTCGCTTTATTTGCTTAATGTGGCTTATGTGTTTAATTAAGCATGTTTAACTTTAATTGATTGGTTGTTTACTTAAATTATTGTTTTTAATGATTTCTGAATTTAATTTATTACTTATTTAACTCTAGGAATTCACATTTCACAAGTACTGTTCACGTGCACTGTTCATACGGTACTGTTCATGTGCATTATTCACACGGTACTGTTCACAAAGTATTGTTCACACGTACTGTTCACATGCATTGTTCATCCAGAATGCAAAAAGTTGTCTAAATTGATGTGTTTTAATCCTATGAAGTAAATGGATGTGTAAAGGATGCCCGAATCGAGTGATTCTCATAAAAATGGGAAAATGGTTTGTCTGAGGGACACCGAAATGGACCGCCTTTAAGAGAAAATGCTTTTATATTGTATTTGCAAGTATTGTGAATTGGCTAAATGCTCAAAAACAAAAAGGGAATTTTAATGGTGTGCTTGCATAATCAAAAATTGAACCGTCACCCAATGGAAGTTTGGGGGCGATACCTGACGGGAGTCGGAAGCTGGTCGCAGTAGATTCTGGACCAATGTCCATTTTTGGTATACCATCAAGGCGGAATTTTTAGATGTTGCTGTGCCCGATGGGACGGGACGAAGTTCGATTTTTATCGGTAGCCCAGCGGCAGTCGGATGATCGTTGACTGAAAAGTTGACCATGGCCGAGAGGTCATGAATAAGTGGAACACGCGTGAGTGTTGAGATGGTTGGGCCCTATTATGAGGTAAAATTGTGTGACACGATATGAGATGTGTCATAACAATTTTACCTTATAATCGGGACCCGTGTGATTGATCGATATGTGTTATATGGTGCACTAATGTGCAAGAGCATATGAGAATCATGACATCATTGGTTCTGACTATGCATGTGTTGAGCACATTGTTTATGGCACGGAAACATGAATTGATAACGTGCAAGGTGTGGCAATGGCCAAGTAAGATCGCTTGTGACGCGATTCATATGTGATTGATGAACTGCATCATCTAATGGTCATGTGCATTGCGTGCATTGTGCTAAGATTTAATGTGCAGGGTATGGCATACCGGGTAAGGTTGCTTGCAAATTGATTTGTTGATTGTTGGTTATTAGTCATGGTTTGTTTGTGGGGTGGTTCTGGAGAGATACCCTGAGTTGAGTTAGTGTTCTAATTGAGGGCTTAGGGGAGGACTCGCTGAGATTTTATCTCACTGGTTATTATATAACCACTTTCAGGTCCTTAGGATAGCGCTTCCACCAATGAGGTTCAGTATCCCTAAAGACTGGGATACTATCGTGACGCACCACCACTTCCCGAGTCGGCACATTTATACAGGAAGTATCTCTCCACCATCGGGTGGATGAGGGACCGGGGCAATGGATACCCCATAAGTTCTGACGTGGTTCATCCGGGATGGCTATTTGCAGATTAGTCCATTGAGAGGTTTTGACAGGCCACCCGATAGGAGCCCCAAGGACATTGACTGGGATCCCATGGAGCTAGACCCTCCTGACAATGTAGTAGAGAATCCTGGCCTCGCTTCACTAGTGATCGACCTGTACACCTCCGACTATAACTCGACGAGGTCTGAGTCCGCTGAATCCGAGTGACTGTAGCGCCGAGCCCATGGGTTTTTTTTTTTTTTTTTTTTTTTTTTTTGGGTTAGCCTAGCCTAGTTTCTTCTTTGTCTGGATTAGAGGATGGATTGGCCATCTGTTGGGCTTGTAGATTGGAAGCAATCCTCTGTAGATTAATCCAATATAAAAATGTATATACAAGTAGATGTTGTAGTAGTTGTTGTGGTTTCTGTTGTTCATCTCTCTATCCCTATTTGGTTGCTTGATTATCTGTTTGATTGGGAGAGGGTTTATTTATGCTTGCGCATAATGAAAGATTAAAAAAAAATGAATGGTCATCAACGAGTCCTGGGACGTTGCTTTCTATCGACCAAGGAAGGGGTTGTTACATGCCCGGGGTTCGGGGCATGACACTAGGGACCTAGAAATGAGCATTAGCATTCTCATACCCAAACATAGAGTTTTCAATCTAAGTGTAGATATCTAGTAATATTTTAGGAAATAATTTTCAATTTTTTTAAAAAGGAAATCATTTTTCCAAATTTAAATATGAGTTTTTCGTTAAATAGAAAAAAAAAATTTCGTTGACTCGTTAAGTAATTCAATTGCTGAAAAATAAGGAAAATATCTTCTACGAATAAAATGGAGACTTAGACAATTCTTTGTGACCCATCAAATAAGTTACGGTCAAGGGAATCGGAACTGGACCTTGACCCTCGAGGTCCTGGGTCAGATTTAACTTTCTATGCATGCCAACTTGCACATATGAGAATGAAAGACGCAATTTGTAACTTAAATGGTCAATGTGGAGTGGAGACTGGTTTCATTTTGTATGAAGTTACTGGCCTGCTTCTCTAGAAGATTGAGAATAATAATGATGATGATGATGGGTACACCTAGCTGAATCGGTACCTGCAATAACGCCATGAAACTTTTCACATCTCTCACCTAAAAATATTTATAAAAAAAAAAAAAAAAAAAAAACGAGGTCAAGCTACTAAAATGCCCTCCCCTTTTTCCAAGGATACGTTTCTATCGTTGCCCCATTAGAGTAGGCCTCGGGAGTGATTATCCAATCATTTCTAAACCTATTACACAAATGTCATTTCAATTTTAAATTTTTCAGTGTTTATCGATTTAGTCCTACACTATTGTAGAAAATTTCAATATAATCCTTCTTAGTCATCTTTGTTGGAAATTGTTGAAATGATGGTGTGTAGCTTAGGAAGGAATGATTGCCATGAAATTTCTACAAAGATTTAAGATTATTAAATTGACAAAATTAGAAGGTTCATAATTGAATTGACCTTTCTTGCTATAGGTTTATGATTAATTGGGTAATTTGTTAGATGTTAAGAATGCCCGAAGAAGAAACAATCGCACTTGTTTCTCCTTTTGCCATAGGAGGAAGCTTGAAGAAAGACAAAAGCATCAAATTATACTTGCTCAATACAAGTCTCGAGAACTCTCGTACAATTTAGGTTGTTTTTATGAATCATGAGCAAACAACCTTTTTTCTCGATAAAAGCAATGCATGAACATTTGAAAATTGGGTAAATGCCCATTTTAACTAACAAGGTGACTTAACCAATTTAACAACACTTCAAATCTCCTTATTCCATTCCTTTAATTGAATCCAATAGGTTAAAAAATGGTGTAAAATTCTATTGAGCCCTCCTATTAGGGATGTGTAAAGGAATTGAGAACTGCCCGAATCATTCAGAACTAGACCAGACTGCTAAAAAACCGATGGTTCCTAAGGGAATTGGGCCGTTTCTCAATTCTAATAACCGGTAGGTAGTTCTAGGTGTGGAACCACCCATCTCTAGAACCACCCACCTAAGCTGACTGAATTGATAAGATATATTTAATTTTTGATTAAAAAATAAGAAATCTTAAATCTTTAGGCTACTTACAAGTTTATATGTGCATTTGCCCACTTATAAAAAATATGGTGAGGGTGCTTTCTTGCTTACACACTTCCTAACATACTAATAGTGTTGGTTCATCGACTCCAATTAGGGGTGTCTTTAATTAGGTGATTCCGTTATGTAATTCTTTATTACATATTATAATACTTACGTACGAAGCTTAATGGGACCGATTCTATGAACTTACCTAAGAATCCGACGATCTGATTCTCAAATGGAATTTTGAAATCAACAGGGATTTCTGGTTTCAATTTTTTTGAACGAGTTTTTGGTGAATGGTTCCCGAAGTTAGGGTGAGAACCGCCTCATCTCTGTCTCCGACCATTAATGACCCAGCAAAGGTCAATCTCGCCAGAGAGCTTCGGCCAACGGGCGTGCGCGTAGACTCGCGTCCTCCAAGCGCACCTCCTTCCCACGCGCGCCCGCTTCGATGGGGACCGCCAACCCGAACCGCGGGAAATTATTACCGTTGCGTCGGATTCAGCTCAGACCGAGAGCGCGACAAATCGAAGCTTTGTTTCATGCTTTTAAAGCTCCAACAATGGCCGTACCAACGACACCCTCGTCTTCGGGGAGCCTTTTTTCCAACTTCGCCAGCTGATCCGAGCTCCGTCCTTGCCGTTCCCTCGATCAGATGAAGCCGCGGTTATGGACGGTCGGCTTGTTGGCGACGGTGATGATCTCGGCCTGCTGCAGAGTCGAAGCGAAGTGTAGCAAAGGCTGCGACTTAGCCCTGGCCTCGTACTATCTCTTGCCTAGATCGAATTTGACCTTCATAAGCGAGGTCTTGTCGGCATCGATGGCGGATGTTCTCAGCTACAACAAGGATAAGGTCCCGAACGAGGACACCTACCAGACGTGGATCAGGGTCAACGTCCCCTTCAGCTACGGCTGCATCGACGGCAAGTTCCTCGGGCACGCGTTCAATTACTCGTTGGGCCACGGCGACATCTACGATACGGTCGCGATGAAGTACTTCTCGAACTTGACGACCGTGGAGTGGTTGCAGGCGTTCAACCCTTATCCCCCGACCAACATACCGGACTCCGCCGTTTTGGATGTGGTCGTTAATTGTTCGTGCGGGAACCGCGCTGTCTCGAAGGAGTATGGATTGTTCATCACGTATCCACTGAGGCCGGAGGACACTCTTGATAACATCGCGGCGGAGGTGAATTTGACGACCACTTTGCTGCAGAGCTATAATCCTGGTGTGAATTTTAGCCGAGGGAGTGGTCTGGTGTATATTCCGGGGAAAGGTGAGTTTTTTTTTTTATAAAACTTCCCTTGAGGACATGCTTATCTGGTTTCGCTAATTTTCCATCGGAGCAATAAAATTCTCAGCGACCAGACGATTACGAAGGAGTCTTAACGTTTAGAATGACTGTCTAGACTGGGTTTAGATGCATCTCCCCGTGTTTGAATGAGTTCGTGGACCTGTGTCTCGTCCCAATTACGTCTGATGTTTCCGAAGAACAAATGAGGTGGGACTGTTCTTCATCAGATGTGAGAGTTATTTAAGAAAGCTAGCTCGGTTATTCTGCATGAAGTGCGGCTCGTCTGTCCAATCCAGATGGTGATTATTCAACATAATATCAATCTAATTGTGTCTAGTACGACCAGATTAATGTGGTGTATGGACCAAAGTAGCAGCAGATGCAATTGCCCCATTTAGATGTTGCCAACCATTTAGAAGCTATTATGCTATGTTTTACTCATTAGGCATTTTGTTTTATTTTTCGTTGTAGCACTGATGAGTTGCTTCTTTATGATTAGGTTTCTCCAGGTGTTTATTTGCTTTGGCTAGCCAAACATGTTTTTTTGGAGTGCATAGTCTCTAACTAGAATATGCTGATATGGTCAATGTAAAAATAGTCACTTTTGTGACATTGCCCATCATTCCTTTGTCTAGATATCATAGCAGTGGTGAAGTATCGAGTACTAGAAACTTTGTACCTGGCCTAAGTAGTGAGCTTTGACTACACGATGACAGAAGTTGCAATAGCGGTTTTGACTTAAATCTCCCTTTTCTTACAGATGCAAATGGAAACTATCTACCTCTGAAGTCAAGGTAGCTTGTAGCAGTCTGCTCATCAGAATGAAGTTTGCTTAGCATTCCATCCTTGTTTCAATTGTCTAACTTATCCTTTCGATTTTTCCTCTTTCCAGCACAGGTGGGATGTCCCTCTCCGCATGATCACAACTTCATCTCGATATCCTAATGGGTGATGGCGGGCCATGACAATACTTAAGGAATTCAGGCTTATCTTTGACTTTTTCATAGCAGGACTATCAGTTGGAGCAATTGTTGGCATATCTATCGCAGCAATAGCAGTGTCATCGTTTTTAGCATTTTGTATATACCATGGAATATACCGAAAGAAGAAAGTGAAGGAGGCAATCTTGCTCTCAGGATCTCATAAATTATCTGCTCAAGCAGGGAATGGTAGTTTTGTTGCTGATACTAATCCCTCACTTTTCATCTGTTTGTCCACATCACACACACACACACACACACACACACACACACACACATGTATGTATGTATGAACTAAGGATTTACTGGTTTGTATGTTCTTGAATACAGTGACTGTAGCAAAAAAACTCATTCCAAATGAGGCACGAGCAGATATAATTTACACTTCTAGATATTTCCATTGACTATCTTGATGAAATCATTCCAATCTATATGTCTTTGGTGCATGCACATAATGTCAGTCACACTGCGTACGAGAAATGATGGTGCTTACGATACTTGTTTAGCCAGCGTTCTAGATATGGAGTTACTGGAGAATACGGTGTCTCAACAGGGGATATGTGGTCCATATGTTTTTTTTATTCATTGTACCTTCCTAAATTTTATTGGTGTCACGGTGTTCCCTCTTTGGCAAGCAGTTATAGTTCTTGTCTACTGAAGAAAGAAGATTTGTTTGTCTCCCTAACTTTTCTAGAGAGTAGAGAGTACCCTGACTGGTGTTTTCCTCATCTTGGTCTAGTTCCTGGAAGTGACCCAGCTAAACCTTCAGAATCAACTGGCCCAGTTCATGGTGCTTCAACAGGAATCACTATGGACAAGTCAGTGGAGTTTTCATATGAAGAATTGGCCAAGGCTACGGAGAATTTTAGCCTTGCTAATAAAATTGGGGAAGGTGGCTTTGGAGCTGTCTATTATGCTGAATTGAGAGGCGAGGTTCGTTGACAAATAGCTTTTGCACTTAATGTATGGCTAATATTGTTGGTTAAGGCAGTGTAAGTTCATGAGAAGGTTGATAATGAGGGAGAACTCATTGAAATTCAATCTGGACAGCACCACCACATCTGATTCTACAGACTCTAGAGCTGAATCCAGTTGCTTACATGCTGCTTAGCTCACTAGGATGAAGGAATTCTGTATTCAGTTGAAAACCGCTGTTGTGCTCTACCATGCTACAAATATTTGTGAGAACAATTTTCTATTATTACTCTCACAGAACTTTCTTCTTGGAAGCCATGCAGAAGGCTGCAATTAAGAAGATGGATATGCAAGCTTCAAAAGAATTTCTCGCTGAATTGAAGGTTCTAACGCATGTTAATCACCTTAACCTGGTAAATCCATAATTTCCAGCCTATAGAAGTTTGTTCTTTATGAAGGAAACACCTTTCCATGTTCAGTCAATCCTATGCATTTCCTACAGTTCATGTAGGGATGTGGAAATTTTGGACCACATGTGCTAGTGACATTCGTGTGTCCAGAGGTAGTGCTTTCATGTGCTGTTTGTTCATGATTAATATTTGGTGTGTCTGTTTCCATTTCTCTTGACTTGCCAAATTTAGAATGCGGATCATCTGGATATGTCCACTATAAAATCTGTCGTTGAGAAGCTGCCCCTATTGCTGCAAAAATCCTGAACTGCAGCTAAATTCATGTCATTACTTTTTTCTGGTCATCATATAAAGACATATCTCAATGGTTTATTCAGGTGCGTCTGATTGGATACTGTGTTGAGGGTTCTCTTTTCCTTGTCTATGAGTATATCGAGAATGGAAACTTAAGTCAACATTTGCGTCGCTCGGGTGAGATTGGGCACATTTTGAGGATATTATTTGGCGAGTTTTGTATATCAATCTTTGACAGGTGACGATTTGTACATTCCATCAATTTTCAGATAGGGAACCACTCCTATGGTCTACCAGGGTTCAGATTGCCCTTGATTCTGCAAGAGGTCTTGAATATATCCATGAGCATACGGTACCAGTATACATCCATCGAGACATTAAATCGGCAAATATATTGATAGACAAGAACTTCCATGGAAAGGTTATTCTCTGTTGAATCTTGCACCAGGATGGACCCTTCGGTTCTTGGGCTAACAACCTAGTGTACGACAGGTGGCAGATTTTGGTTTGACAAAATTGACTAAGGTTGAAGGCGCATGCCTCCAGACACGACTTGTAGGGACATTTGGATACATGCCACCCGAGTATGATGCTCTCTTTCTCCCTCTCCCTCTCTCTCTCTTATATCTATGTAGAATGGCATTGACACTGGTCACACTGAGGGGGGATAGAATAAATACAGGCAATTGTTTATTCATCTACAGTTCTTAAATAAATCCTATGATTGGAAGAAGTTAGGAAGCCTTGCGCTTTGTAATGTAATCGTGGCTGCCGTCACTGATTTGAGATTGTGAGCATTTTTGCGATTGTGATAAGTAGTATCCTTCAAGTAATATGGAAAGGGCTATTCCAAGTAATTCATGAAGTAGAATATCATTTGCTATGCAGAATCTAATCAATCCAGAATGACAAGGTATGATCATTATGACTGGACAAACAACACTACCTCAACCATCCATCACCGCTCTTGCTCAGTTGGAACTCAAAATTAGTGTGGAACTGTTTATTCTCTTTCATTTGCAAGTTAACCTAAACATTAATGCAAATCATTGGGAGTAATGATTCATTCTGGCTTCGTGCAGATATGCCAAGTGTGGCGATGTCTCTCCTAAAGTCGATGTGTATGCTTTCGGTGTGGTCCTTTACGAACTTATTTCTGCCAAGGAGGCTGTAGTCAAGGCAAACGGTTCTATTGCTGAATTAAAGGGCCTCGTTGCTTTGGTTATTCTCTTTCCTTTGGTTCTATTTATAGCTAGTTAATAGTAATTAGAAACTTCGAGTTTGCCCCATAATTTTCAATATAGGTTTAGCACTTTATCTCTAGCTTGAACGAGCAAATTATATACGGGATCTACTATTTTAACTTTTTCTTTGCTGCCGGT
Source organism: Eucalyptus cladocalyx (assembly GCA_017140615.1). NCBI lineage: Eukaryota > Viridiplantae > Streptophyta > Magnoliopsida > Myrtales > Myrtaceae > Eucalyptus > Eucalyptus cladocalyx. The sequence continues at coordinate 28,262,831 of CM029516.1, forward strand.
TTCTCGTGAGTTAGCTAGGAGCTTCTTCTAGATTGTGTTGTGCCTCCTTGTATGCTTTTGCAACTCATAGACTGTTTCTGACAAAATTATCTTAACTCTTTGCTGTAATCTCATCATCTGCAGTTTGAAGAGGTTCTTAACCAACCCGATCCCAGAGAGGACCTTCGCAAGCTTGTTGACCCTAGGCTTAGAGATAATTATCCGCTTGATTCCGTCTGGAAGGTGGGGGGTTCCTGAGAGAATCATTCTGCCATTTACGTTTTCCTTTCTCGGTAAATTATAACTGCCTAGTTTTCTACGTGCACAGGTGGCCCATCTAGCGAAAGCTTGCACACAAGAAAATCCTCAGCTGCGCCCCAGCATGAGATCTATTGCGGTGGCCCTGATGACGCTTTCATCTTCGACAGAGGATTGGGATGTTGGCCTTTTCTACGAGAACCACGCTCTGGTGAATCTAATGTCCGGAAGGTAGAAGAAAATCCCCCCTTCTTGCCGGAATCAGGCAATCACATTTTTCGAGCTTTTCCTTCCTATTTTGTATGTATATATTATGTGAGTAATTAAACCAAATTCATAAATGCTGTCAATGTCGAGACTAACAATCAATTACTGAGTTGTCAATGTGGATGTAGAAGTTGTCAATGATAGTCCAGAATTGATGTCAATGACTGCTCGGTGCACAAGTTAAATGTAATCTTTATTGCAGCATTGCTTTTGAGAAGACTGCTCATATTTCTATGTCGAGACTGTTCATGTTTTTAGATGTAATTGATGTTTTGTAAGTTCCTAAGATTTTATCTCCTCCAAACACTAACTATATTTATGAGTCATTAAGTGTAAGAGTCATGTGTCAAGCCTATAAAAGGCGTGTTTTGTAATTGTTTCCGATGTGGGCGATAAGGTGAAATAAACAAAAAGCCTATCTCCTTCTCTTCTTTGTGGGAGTTGTGAGTGTTTAACCTTTAAATTATCCCATCAAATTGGTACCAGAGCTGCCCCTCTGACATTCAACATATCCATGTAATTGGTCGTGGACGATTTGTAAATTACTCTTGGGTCTTCTTTCTTCCCTAGAAAGAGAATTCTCGTGGAGTTGTTTCAATGCGCATTAGTTTTATGTACGTTCTATACTACAAAATAAGACCCTGTCGTGCCACAACAAACAGCATGATCGGATGATTTAATAGAAAACCTCCGAAGTAGCGAAACCCGTGATCTGCAGTGTCCATGGCATTGATTTGCTATTGCTCACCCCCATAATTTTCCACGTTAGAGGGATAAAAGGTAAGGAAAAAAGAAAAACAGTGAAGTTCGATAACTACTGACTGACCCGGAGAATGATCCTTATTACTATCGATGGCACTAATAATTGTCTTCTTGATCCATCTTCTTGGACCTGTTGACTGTGCTCGAAAAACTTATATATCGAAGCTATTATGTCACGTTTTCATCATCAATCAGATAAAACTGGTAAAGAGTAATCTAGTTTTACATATGTTGAGTTTTGAGGCTCTTGTTAATACTTGTGTTATATCCAATGTTACAGATTCCAATCCTAAAATTGTTTCGATAAAATAAATAGCTATATTGAACGGTTATAAACTTATTGCACATATGCCATTTCAATCCTAAGCGAAGCCGACTAGCCAGTGTAGCCTCGCCCGGCCTCGCTAGATCTAGCGAGGCGAGCCCCGACGAGGGCTCCCCTCACCTAGCGTTGCCATCGGTCGACCAATGCTCGGCAAGGCCCTCCCTAGCCTAGGGCAAGGGCCAGCCTTGCCAGATCTGGTCCGGGCGAGAGCAAGCCTCCTAACTTAGGTGAGGGCTCTCCTTGCCAAATCTAGTGAGGTCGGCTCTCGCCTAAGTCAAGATGGCCTTGCCTAGCATCGCCGTCGCTCGGTAGATGCCCGGTGAGGCCATCCTGGCCTAGGTGCATGTCGACCTCGCCTAAGCGACCTTCGCTTAGCCACGCTTGGGTGAGGGCTCCCCTCGCCCCATCGAGCCTCCCTTGTGGCAAGCGAGGCCAACCAGTTAGCTATGGTCGATGGCCGGCCAATTTCAGGATTGGCCCGCTAGCCACCGAAAAAGGCAAAGAAGAAAGCCAAAAAGAAAAAAAAAAAAAAAAAAAAAAAAAAAAAAAGAAAATACAAAAAAATTAAAATAATTCAAAAAAATACAATATTATTAAAAATTATCCATGTCTTACGTGGTATTACGCTAGTGTCCATGTAAGCATTTTCTGGAAAAAATTGACCAGATGCACTCAATTGCCAAGAAGTGAAAAGATTTATAATTGAATTGACAAAATTAAAAGGTTTATGACAGAATTAGTAAAAATGCAATATGTTTAGGATTTTTTGGATAATTTTCCCAATTTTCAGTAGTAAGAAAATTTATTCACCATAACAAGCGAAGAAAAGCAACAACAGCGAGTGAAAGAAGATGTTAAACGACGCGAAAAAAGACCCCTAATTTAGGTTAGAAGAGAAGAGAAAAAAAAAAAGAAAAAAGAAATCAAGGCCTAGAAAAGAAAAGCATAGCAAAGCAGGCTCTAGAGCTTCCGGGTGAAATTTCTTTGTGAGGAGATTTTTTCTGGAACAGAGAGGGTTGCTGACAGAGTGAAAAGGAATTGACGACCTATAAGCAGATTAGATCTGAATGGTATCTCATCATGCTCGATTTGTCTACAACGTTAATCGAATGAGAACTTGACGTGCTCGATAGACATGGACGTATTGTGTCCTATAAGTAGAAATTAGCACCTCTGCTCAATCCAATTTTCAGAGATTAAAACCGGTCAAGCCACTATAGCAAAATGCTGTTCCCCTCCCCCTTTTTCCTGATGTGGGGGATGGGATAATGCTCTATTGGGATTTGGGACCATACGCATTACAAAAATACGACATTCGTTGCCGACTCTATGTCCGTAATTTGTACTCTTTGTTATCGTATCCTCCAGATTTTGTATATGAAATGACATCCTTGTGAGTGGTGATTAATGTTGATTTTTTTCTTTTTGAGATATTCAAAAGGTCCTGTTATTTCTATATTGGATACAAAACACTGGGTTTTGCTCGGCCTGTGACCAATCGCTCCCGAGAGTATAAGACGTGGAGATATTCTTTCATGCGACGCATGCACCATGCGATGTGCTAATTGGTGTAGTACACGCATAAATTAGATACTATCGAGGCATTTGCCTCAGTAATTACACGTTTTCAATGTGGGCTATGCATATTAACACGGGTCTAGTAACTTTAATATCTTAGGGGGTGCATGATAACTATTCTGTTCCAGAAATAGTTTCTGGAACAGAAATAGATTTTTCTATTTTTATTTCTAGAAGAGTTTCTATGTAAAAATAACCGTTTAATAATGACACAAAATTTCTACTCTAAAAATAGAAATTTGTTTGATAACGACAAAAAATTTATTCTTTTCGACGGACGATGGACCGTGATTGCGCGATCAAGGGCGGCGGCAACCCGGCGATGAGCAAGCGAGCGACCGACAACCCGGTGGCGATGGCGGCCGATAGCGAGCGGCGGTGAGTGGCGGCGGGCGGCGATCGCTGTAACCGTCAATGTGGCGGGGGGCAATGACGGTGAGCAACCGACGAATGGTGGTCAAAGCCGACGAATGAATGACCGATTGATGAACGATGAAAATAATTTTTATTTCGATTTCTATTTCGAAATAGATAAATAAAAATTTTAGTTTCGATTTCTTTCAAACCTATTTCTAAAATAAATCTATTCCGTAAATAAAAAACCGAATAGGTTTATCAAACGGTTTCTCTTCTAAACATATGTGCTAACGTAAAAACTATTTCTAAACAAAAATTTTGGTTATGATGCACCCCTTATTAACGAGTGACATTGTAAGGAAACTGGGACTGGTTTTTTTAAGCAAGTGGATCATCATGATCAGCTGGTTAATTGTGTTCACTTATTGGGCCTGGGCTTTTAGCCCATTTATCCTTTAAGAACATCCTTTTTTATGTGTCTCCCCTCATTTTTGCATAGTTTAAAATAGGGAAAATAACACAAATGATCTATAAAATTTGCCTCAATGTATAATGATGTAGTTCATGAACTTTAACTCAATATACGATATAGTGCCCGAACTTTTAAATTATTCAATATAATTTTTGAACTATTGGTACATGTTTAATTTAATCTCTGAACTATATGGGAATGTTAATTGTGGTCATTGAATTTAAATTAATGGAAATATCATATTTAACATTTTCATATTGCTTAAAGGATTGTATTAAATATGTATCAAAAGTTTAAGGACCATATTAAACGAATTAAAAATTTAAAAATTATCCTGCATATTGGGCTAAAACTCAAGAATCACATTGAACAAATTAAAAGTTCAAGCATTATATTGTACATTAGGATAAAGGTTAGAGACTATTTGTGTTATTATTCTTTCAAAATATATATAATGAGAATGAGAACTTATTATATGTATTATTTACTCTTTCGAGGTGCTTACAAAAGGATTGCTCACGGTGCGACTTTTAATCCTGGAGAAGATTCGATTAATACGATCGTGAACTTTTACCCTCTTCCCATGGGGTCAAAGGTACAGTTCAAAGCCGAAATGGACCGCCGCTACGTTCCGTGCCCGTGAAGTTGGGCAGGTCAGCATATGGTGCCAGAAAGAGTCCCAATTCAATGCCTGGGACATCGGCCATTCCTGCTATCGGGAATCATTGACCTAGTCCAAACGCGCATAAGAAGATCAGTTGCGTCTTCCATTTTGCCGAAGGGAAACGACAATAATAGAATTGTCGGTCTCATGACCGTATTGAAACGATGATCAGTTATTTCGTCGGAGATTGTTGAAATGATGGTTTGTAGCTTAGAAAGGAATGATTGCGTTGAATTCTCACAAAGATTTAAGATTACTAAATTGACAAAATTAAAAAAAATTGAAAAGTTCAATATTGAATTGGTCTTTTTTGCTATAGGTTTATGACTAATTGGATAATTTTTTTAGATGTTAAAAACGCTCGAAGAAGAAACAAACGCACTCATTTCTCCTTTTGTCATAGGAGGTAGCTTCAAGAAAGACAAAAGCATCTAATTATACTTTTTCAATAAAAGTCTCGAGAACTCTCGGACAATTTAGGCCGTTTTTATGAATCATGAGCGAACAACCTTTTTTCTTATTAAATGAAATGCATGAATAAGTTAAAAAAAAGGTTGTAAAATTTTATTGAACCCTACGATTAGGGATATGCAAAGGAATGGAGAACCGCCCAAACTTTTCTGGGCTAGATTGGACCGCTCAAGAACTCGTGGTTCCTAAGGGAATTAGGCCGGTTCTCAGTACCAATAAACGGTGGGTGGTTTTAGGTGTGGAACTGCTCACCCGAGTTAGACTGAACTAGTAATATATATTTACTTTTTGATTAAAAAATAAAAAATCTTAAATGTTTAGGCTACTTACAAGTTTATATGTGCTTTTGTCCACTTATAATAAGTTTGGTGAGTGTGCTCTTTTGCTTAACACTTCCTAATATACCGATATTATTGATTCATTGACTCCAATTGGAAGTATCTTTAACGGGGTGATTCCGTTGCATAATTCTTTATTACATATTACATTGCTATTGCATAAAGCTTGATGGAATCGGTTCTACAAACTTACTTGGGAATCGGACCGGACCGACAATCTAATTTCCGAATGGATCTTTGAAATTAATAGGTGATTCCCGATTTCAATTTTTTTTAATCAATTTTATTTTTTTATGGGTGGTTCCGATGAAAGGGTGGGAACCGTCCATCCAAACCATTCCCATCTTTGAAGTTATTACCGTTTGGTCGGATTCAGCGCAGACCGAGAGTATGGCGAATCGAAGCTTCGTTTCACGCTCTTAAAGCTCCAACAATGGCCGAACCAACGATACCCTCGTCTTCGGAGAGCATTTTATCCCACTTCGCCGGCTGATCCGAGCTCCGTCCTTGCCGTTCCCTCGATCAGATGAAGCCGCGGTTATGGACGATCGGCTTGTTGGCGACGGTGATGATCTCGGCCCGCTGCAGAGTCGAAGCGAAGTGTAGCAAAGGCTGCGACTTAGCCCTGGCCTCGTACTACGTCTGGGACGAATCGAATGTGACCTTCATAAGCAAGGTCTTGTCGGCGTCGATCGAGGATATCCTCAACTACAACGATAAGGTCCCGAACCAGGACAGCGTCCAGACGGGGATCAGGCTCAACGTCCCCTTCAGCTGCGGCTGCATCGACGGCAAGTTCCCAGGGCACGCGTTCAATTACTCGATGGGCCACGGCGACACCTACGATACGGTCGCGATGAAGTACTTCTCGAACTTGACGACCGTGGAGTGGCTGCAGGCGTTCAACCCTTATCCCCCGACCAACATACCGGACACCGCCGTTTTGGATGTGGTCGTTAATTGTTCGTGCGGGAACCGCGCTGTCTCGAAGGAGTATGGATTGTTCATCACGTATCCGCTGAGGCCGGAGGACACTCTTCAGTCGGTCGCGACGGAGGTGAATTTGACGGCTGAGCTGCTGCAGCGCTATAATCCTGGTGTGAATTTTAGCCAAGGGAGTGGTCTGGTGTATATTCCGGGGAAAGGTGAGTTTTCTTTTTTTACTTCCCTTGAGGACATGCTTATCTGGTTTCGCTAATTTTCCATCGGAGAAATAATTTTCTCAGCGACCAGACGATTACGAAGGAGTCTTAACGTTTAAAATGACTGTCTGGACTGGGTTTAGATGCATCTCCCCTAGTGTTTGAATGAGTTTGCAGACCTCTGTATCGTTCCAATTACGTCTGATGTTTCTGAAGAGAAATGGGGTGGAACTTTTCTTCATCAGATGTGAGAGTTATTTAAGAAAGCTAGCTTGGTTATACTGCATGAAGTGCGAATCCAGATGGTGATTATTCGACATAATATTGATCTAATTGTGTCTAGTACGACCAGATTAATGTGGCGTATGGACCAAAGTAGCAGCAGATGCCATTGCCCCATTTAGATGTTGCCGACCATTTAGAAGCTATTTTGCTATGTTTTACTGATTGGGCATATTTTTTTAGTTCTCATTGTAGCACGGATGAGTTGCTTCTTTATGATTAGGTTTCTCCAGGTGTTTATTTGCTTTGGCTAGCCAAACATGTTTCTTTGGAGTGCGTAGTCTCTAAATAGAATCTGCTGATATGGTCAATGTAAAAATAGTCACTTTTGTGACATTGCCCATCATTCCTTTGTCTAGATATCATAGCGGTGGTGAAGTATCGGGTACTAGAAATCTTGTACCTGGCTTAAGTATTGAGCTTTAATTACATGATGACAGAAGTTGCAATAGCGGTTTTGACTTAAATCTCCCTTTTCTTACAGATGCAAATGGAAACTATCTACCTCTGAAGTCAAGGTAGCTTGTAGCAGTCTGCTCATCAGAATGAAGTTTGCTTAGCATTCCATCCTTGTTTCAATTGTCTAACTTATCCTTTTGATTTTTCCTCATTCCAGCACAGGTGGGATGTCCCTCTCCGCATGATTGCAACTTCATTTCGATATCCTAATGGGTGATGGTGGGCCATAACTATACTAAAGGAATTCAGGCTTATCTTTGAATTTTTCATAGCAGGACTATCAGTTGGGGCAATCGTTGGCATATCTATCACAGCAATAGCAGTGTTGTCCTTTTTGGCATTTTGTATATACTCTGGGATATACCGAAAGAAGAAAGTGAAGGAGGCGATCTTGCTCTCAGGATCTCATAAATTATCAGCTCAAGCAGGGAATGGTAGTTTTGTTGCTGATACCAATCCCTCACTTTTCATCTGTTTGTCCACATTACACACACACACACACACACACACACATGCATGCATGCATGCATGCATGCATGTATGTATGTATGTATGAACTAAGGATTTACTAGTTTGTACGTTCTTGAACACAGTGACTGTAGCAATTAAACTCATTCCAAATGAAGCACGAGCAGATATAAATTACACTTCTACATATTTCCATTGACTATCTTGATGAAATCATTCCAATCTATATGTCTTTGGTATATGCACATTATGTCAGTCACACTGTGGATGAGACTTGATGCTGCTTAAGATACTTGTTTAGCCAGTGTTCTAGATATGGAATTACTGGAGAATACTTTGTGTCTCAACAGGGGATATGTGGTCCATATGTTTTTATTCATCATACCTTCCTAGATTTTATTGGTGTCACAGTGTTCTCTCTTTGGCAAGCAGTTATATTTCTTGTCTACTGAAGAAAGAAGATTTGTTTTGTCTCCCTAACTTTTCTAGAGAGTAGAGAGTACCCTGACTGGTGTTTTCCCCATCTTGGTCTAGTTCCGGGAAGTGACCCAGCTAAACCTTCAGAATCAACTGTCCCAGTTGATGGTGCTTCAACAGGTCTTACAGGAATCACTGTGGGCAAGTCGGTGGAATTTTCATATGAAGAATTGGCCAAGGCTACGGAGAATTTTAGCCTTGCTAATAAAATTGGGGAAGGTGGCTTTGGAGCTGTCTATTATGCTGAATTGAGAGGCGAGGTTCGTTGAAAAATAGCTTTTGCACATAATGTATGGCTAATATTGTTGGTTAAGGCAGTGTAAGTTCATGAGAAGGTTGATAATGAGGGAGAACTCATTGAAATTCAATCTGGACAGCACCACCACATTTGATTCTACCAGACTCTAGAGCTGACTCCAGTTGCTCACTATAATTCTCCAGTAGTATTCTATCAGATTCAGTAATTAAAAATAGGATGAAGGAATTCTGTATTCAGTTGAAAACCGCTGTTATGGTCTACTATGCTACAATTATTTGTGAGAACAATTTTGTACTATTACTCTCACAGAACTTTCTTCTTGGAAACCATGCAGAAGGCTGCAATTAAGAAGATGGATATGCAAGCTTCAAAAGAATTTCTCGCTGAATTGAAGGTTCTAACACGTGTTAATCACCTTAACCTGGTAAATCCATACACCTTTCCATGTTCAGTCAATCCTATGCATTTCCTACAGTTCATGTGGGGATGTGGAAATTTTGGATCGCGTGTGGTAGTGACTTCGTGTGTCCAGATGTAGTGCTTTCATGTGCTGTTTGTTCATGATTAATATACGGTGCATCTGTTTCCATTTCTCTTTGACTTACCAAATTTAGAATGCGGATCATCTGGCTATGTCCACTATAAAATCTGTCGTTGAGAAGCTGCCCTTATTGCTGCAAAAATCATGAACTGCAGCTAAATTCATGTCGTTACTTTTTTCTGGTCATCATATAAAGACATATCTCAATGGTTTTATTCAGGTGCGTCTGATTGGATACTGTGTTGAGGGTTCTCTTTTCCTTGTCTATGAGTATATCGAGAATGGAAACTTAAGTCAACATTTGCGTCGATCGGGTGAGATTGGGCACATTTTGAGGATATCATTTGGCAAGTTTTGTACATTAATCTCTGACCAGTGATGATTTGTACATTCCATCAATTTTCAGATAGGGAACCACTTCCGTGGTCTACCAGGGTTCAGATTGCCCTTGATTCTGCAAGAGGTCTTGAATATATCCATGAGCATACAGTACCAGTATACATCCATCGAGACATTAAATCGGCAAATATATTGATAGACAAGAACTTCCATGGAAAGGTTATTCTCTGTTGAATTTTGCACCAGGATGGACCCTTCAGTTCTTGGACTAACAACGTAGTGTACGACAGGTGGCAGATTTTGGTTTGACAAAATTGACTGAGGTTGGAGGCGCGTCTCTCACGACACGACTTGTAGGGACATTTGGATACATGCCACCCGAGTATGATTCTCTCTCTCTCCCTCTCCCTCTCTCTCTCTTATATCTATGTAGAAGGGCATTGACACTGGTCACACTGAGGGGGGATAGAATAAATACAGGCAATTGTTTATTCATTTACAGTTCTTAAATAAATCCTCTGATTGGAAGAAGTTAGGAAGCCTTGTGCTTTGTAATGTAATCATGGCAACCATCACTGATTTGAGATTGTGAGCATTTTTGGGATTGTGATAAGTAGTATCCAGGTTTCAAGTAATATGGAAAGGGCTATTCCAAGTAATTCATGAAGTAGAATATCATTTGCTATGCAGAATCTAATCAATCCAGAATGACAAGGTATGATCATTATGACTGGACAAACAACACTACCTCAACCATCCATCACCGCTCTTGCTCACTTGGAACTCATAATTAGTGTGGAAGTGTTTATTTTCTTTCATTTGCAAGTTAACTTAAATATTAATGCAAATCATTGAGAGTAATTATTCATTCTGGCTTCGTGCAGATATGCCCAGTGTGGCGATGTCTCTCCTAAAGTCGATGTGTACGCTTTCGGTGTGGTCCTTTATGAACTTATTTCTGCCAAGGAGGCTATACTCAAGGCAAATGGTTCTAGTGCTGAATCAAAGGGCCTCGTTGCTTTGGTTATTCTCTTTCCCTTGTTCTATTTATAGCTACTTAATAGTAATTACAAACCCGGAGTTTGCCCCAAAATGTTCAATGTAGGTTTAGAACTTATAGCTAGCTTGAACAGGCAAATTATATGTGGGATCTATTATTTTGACTTTTTCTTTGCTGCCGGTTTCATGTGAATTAGCGAGGAGCTTTTTCTATACTTGCGGATGCATATCATGATTGTGATTTGCCTCCTTGTATGCTTTTGCAACTCATGGACTGCTTCTGGCAAAATTATCATAATTGATTGCTGTAATCTCATCATCTGCAGTTTGAAGAGGTTCTTAACCAACCCGATCCCAGAGAGAACCTTCGCAAGCTTGTTGACCCTAGGCTTGGAGATGATTATCCGCTTGATTCCGTCTGGAAGGTGGGGGGGTGTCCTGAGAGAATCATTCTGCCATTTACGTTTTCCTTTCTCGGTACATCAACATTATAACTGCCGAGTTTTCTACGTGCACAGGTGGCCATGCTAGCGAAAGCTTGCACACAAGAGAATCCTCAACCGCGCCCCAGCATGAGATCTATTGCGGTGGCCCTGATGACGCTTTCATCTTCGACAGAGGATTGGGATGTTGGCCATTTCTACGAAAACCACGCTCTGGTGAATCTCATGTCCGGAAGGTAGAAAATCCCCCCTTTTGGCCGGAATCAGGCAATCACATTTTTCGAGCTTTTCCTTCCTATGTTGTATATGTATATTCTATGAGAAATTGAACCAAATTCAAAATGCCGTCGATGTCGAGACTCACAATCAACTACTGAGTTGTCAATGTCAATGGAGAAGTTGACGATGTTAATGGTTGTCGATATTCCAGAATTGATGTCGATGACTGTTCGGTGCACAAGTTAAATGTAATCTTTATTGCAGCATTGCTTTTGAGAAGATTGTCCATATTTCTATGTTGTGACTGTTCATGTTTTTAGGTGTTATATCGTGACTGTTCATGTTCTTAGATGTAATTAATGTTTTGTAAGTTCCTAAGATTTTATCTCCTCCAACACTAACTATATTTATGAGTCATTAAGTGTAAGAGTCATGTGTCAGGCCTATGAAAGGGATCTTGTAATTGTTTCCGATAAACAGAAAGCCTATCTCTTTCGTTCTCTTCTTTTTTGTGTTGAATTGTGAGTGTTATTAATCAGAGTGTTTAACTTTCAAATTATCCCATCAAATTGGTATCAGAGCTGCGCCTCTGACATTCAACATATCCATGTAGTTGGTCATGCACGATTTGTAAATTACTCTTGAGTCTTCTCTTTTCCCTAGAAAGAAAATTCCCGTGGAGCTGTTTCAATGCGCATTAGTTTTATGTACGTTCTATAGTGTACATACATACAAACTAAGACCCTGTCGTGCCACAGCAAACAGCATGATCGGATGATTTAAGAGAAAACCTCCAAAGTAGCGAAACCCGTGATCTGCAGCGTCCATGGCATTGATTTGCTATTGCTCACCCCCATAATTTTCCACGTTAGACGGATAAAAGATAAGGGAAAAAGGGAAAAGACAGTGAAGTTCGATAACTACTGAATGACCCGGAGAATGATCCTTATTACCATCGATGGCGCTAGTAATTGTCTTCTTGATCCATCTTATTGGACCTGTTTACCGTGCTCGAAAAACTTATATGTCGAAGCTATTCTGTCACGTTTTCATCATCAATCAGATAAAACTGGTAAAGAGTAATCTAGTCTTACATATGTTGAGTTTTGAGGCTCTTGTTAACTCCTGTGTTGTACTTGTATCCAATGTTACAGATTCCAATCCTGAAATTGTTTCGATAAAATAAATAGCTATATTGAACGGTTATAAACTTATTGCACAAATGTCATTTCAATCCTAAACTTTTTTAATTTTGCCAAATTAATTCTAAACATTTGCATAGAATTCTAATATAGTTATTTTAGTCAATTTTCGTTAGAAATGACCGAAGCGACAATGTAGTCATTGGCTTGCGTCCTACGTGTCGCATTCAATGATTTCAAATGAAAATTGGTCAAAATGACCGCATTATAAATCTATGTAAAATTTGGGACTAAATTGCCAAAATTGAAAAGTTTATTACTGAATTAGCATCTATATAATAGATTTAGAATTGATTGGGTAGTTTTTCCTTGAATAGTTATATTAAGTCTTGTTAATCTCTTACAAATCACTATTTGCTTGGATTGATTAACAAGTGCGAGTTGCCACATCACGTGCTACTCTCTTTGAAACTTTGGAATAATAATATTATAAGTGTCATAACTTTTGTACAACGCTAATTTCATTATCATAAATTTTTTTTTCAATTACTTGAGTGTCATAATTTATGTACACGTCAATTGAGCGCTATAACTTTTTTTGCAATCACTTGTGAATGCTATATAACTTACCAATCAATTACTTGAGTGCCGTAACTTTTAACAACGTTCATCACAAGTGCTCTACCACATCAGAATTTCGGCACTTGAATGAATGTTTTTTAAAATGTAATGGCAATTAAGTGATTAATTATAGGTTATAACACTCAAACCAACGTTTTTTAGAAGTTGTGGTGTTCAAGTAATTGAAAAAAAAAAGTTATGTCGTTCAAATGAAAAGTTGTAACGCTCATAATGTTTTTCTAGAAACTTTCATATGACAAAAAATAGATAGTCTTTTGGCCAAATTGAACGGCAAAGTTACTTTACACGGCCAATTACATTATTAGCCGTAGACTTCAGACACAATTTTCTACCGAATGCATCATTTCAAATAGTTGAAATGAGATAGTCATAGATTACATGTTGATTGCCTTTACATTCTAATATGAATAATAAATGATGAAATATGTCATTTCGAGGATCCTAACGAGTCAAAGGAGAATACGATATACAATTAAGGACTTGCCAAGTTGATTGATCCTTCATATATACCCTTCAGATTTAACCTTTTTATTAATATCTACTTCTATATTCTAAACTATCTTTGTTGAATAGATCGGCATGTTTCTTCCTCGAATTGTTATGCTCATTAGCTTTTTTTGTTCGCCGGATATCTTTGTTATGTCCCCGTCTTTGATCTTGATCCCTGGATGGACCTTGATTGAAGTGAACAAAAAGTAAAAAGAAAAAAATGATGCAATTTCAATTGCCGTCCCAATTTCTTTTAGAAAATAATAAATCGGAAAGCCGGGAGGATCACTAAAATATATCTTTCCATTTCATGATACGAAAGCGTGCGCACCGTTATTTTAAGGTTTGTGTGAAATCACATTAACTTTCTTTTGGTGATTGCTTTTTCTTTTGTTTGTCGTTGGAAACTCTTTAATTATTCGGTCAATTATTATAAATGTGTCGATCTTCCCGTTACATGAATAATTTCCTGGAACTTCCCATATGCCCTCAAGCCCCTCAAATTGTTCCATGCTCTAAATTAATCTCTTCTATCTTCTAGAGTTGTTCTATGCCATAAAGCATTGACATTTTTTTTTGGGAGTCTTTGTGTCATATCGAACACTCCGATATGTGTTTGACACTTTTCGACACTTGGTCAATACATGTTTGAAAATCTAACACCTAGTCAACACTTGAGTTCGAAATTCTGATAAGTGAGTTCGAAACTATAATATGTGATTTTGACATGCACATGATTAATATAAAAAGTTTTCAATAAACGAAAAAAATAATAACTTGAGAAAGAAATAAAAAAAAACATAATCTTCTCTTCTCTTTTGACTTTCTAAAGTGACACAATTTACCTTTCAAGTTTGTTTTTTTCTCTTCTCTTCCTACATGCTCTAACATGCGAGTGTAGAACGTAGATTGCTAGTTTTTTTTTTTTTTTCATCTAAGTTTTATGGATTATTGAAATGGAATTGAGCTTGTCAAATTGAAATAATGAATGATATTAATAAATGATGAATTAATATTTTTAGTGTAAATTTATTTTAGGCTCTTTTGTTTATTATTTATTTATTTATGAATCAAATTTATTTGATTGAAATAATTATAAATAATAATTTATCATGTATATATAAAAATATATATTTAATATATAATAAGTCCCAACATATCGGAATTCTCTATTTTTAGAGAAATAGCATGTCGGCGAATCGTGTCGTGTTATTTATCACGTCGTGTCATGTGTTGCATGTTGGTGTCGATATCGATGCTTCTTAGATTCTCTATCCCTATGTATAGGAGAAGAAAAGGTACATCATTGAAATCACCAAACCACTTTCTTCCTTTTCTTTTACTTTTTCCAAATGACTCAAGGGAAAATTGCATGTTGCCCTCGAGAATTTTGGAATTATAGCAAGCCTTTGCATTTCAATTTTACAATTAGCCCCTCGATATTTTGGAGTATTGTGGTGATGTGCTCCCTAACCGTTGACTCCATCCAAAATTTTCTTATACATTTGATCGCACGGCTAGTTATGTAATACAACTTGGTCACATACAATGTGCATATGTGAGGAAAAAAATAGGGACTATTAAAAAACGCATTTCAAAATTGTATATCAATGTGCATCTAGCGTTGACTCCAATCAAACTCTCGTTAGAACTTTTAGTCGCATGCTCTCACATGTATTATATTTTACTTCCAAATTCTCCTTGTACTATTTTTATGTGTATACATTTATATGACAAATTTCTCTGTTGGTAATAAGTCGCAGAGGTTCGAGCAAATTTGGTTAGAGTCGATGCCGAGGGACATATTGCAACCAATTCCCAAAGTCCGTGGGACAAATTGTGAAGAAGATTAAAATGTTGGGAGGCAATTTGCAACAACCCTTAAGATTGCCAGGAAGCAGAGGGAGGCTATCGAGGCAGTCCAGCGATCTCCTGGAAGTGCAGAAAAGGTACCTTCATTCGCTTGTTGCTTCTTCTGCCAAACAGGTAGCTTCAAGAAAGGAAAGGCATTGAAGTACACTCGCTCAGTACGAGTCTAAAGAACTCTCAAATAAAATCTAGATCGCTCTTATGTTTCGTGAGCAAGCAGCCTTTTTGCCCATTGAACGCAATGCATGAACATTAAAAAATCGGTTAAATGCCCATTTTAACTAATGAGGTTACTTAACGAATTTAACGACGATGCTTCAAATCTTTGAATTCGATTCGATTTGACCCAAATACACACGGAGCGTTGAAGTTTATCAGACTAATAAAAGTCTTTTTTTAATGATAATATTTTCTAGTGTTGCTAAAATCTAAAAATGTTTGAAAAAATATTTCTCGTGTTTGGTAAGGAAAATATTTTCCGCTCCCAAATTGGCAAGACACTCGCCGCTAGATCAACGAGCTTGAGGTTCACCTGACGGCCGACTACCAAGAAAAAGAAGAAGATGGGAAATAAAGAAAATAAATAAATAAAATTAAGTAAATTAAAAATAATTCGAATTAAAAAAGAAAAATAAAATTTAAAAATAATTCGAATAAAAGAAGAATAAAGGAGATGATGAAGTAATAATTTATAGAGGCGTAAGATAAGAGAGATCAAGTGGGGAAAATGTTTTCCACTTTCAAAAGTGGAAAACATTTTTCCTTAATTTAGAAGACAACATTTTTCCTGTGACCATTTTCCCGAAACGAACGCCTAAAATCCTGAAACATTTTCTCGGAAATTTTTTAAGACTAAGTCCAACAGGTGAAAGGCAAAAACAAAGCCGTAAAAATTTTACTGGGTCCTCCGACCATTATCGACCCGGCCAGGGCAATATCGTCAAATAGCTTCGGCCAATGAGCGGTCGCGTGTAGACTCGCGTCCTCGGAGCGCGCTTCTCCCCACGCGCCGCATCTTTCACTGCGGGACCGCCGCCGGAAACCGCGGGAAATTACCGTTATGTCGATTCGACGCCGACGGAGAACACGACAAATCCAAGATTTGTTTAATGCTTTTAAAGCTGCCAACAATGGCCGAACCGACGGCCGTCGTCATCTCTCCCCAGCAAAGCAAGCCCGGTCCTTCCCTCGTATTCTTAATTTCGAAAACGCCCAAACATCGCCGGTCAACGCCAACAACCGACGACGAAGAAGTAGAAGAAGCAGCCGAAAAGTCCCCCGGAACCGCAGCCTCGTCATCGGAGAGTTATTTTCGGGTCTCTTTTTCCAACTTCCTGCGGCCGATCCGAGCTCCGTCCTCGCCGTTCCCTGCGATCCAGATGAAGCCGCGGTTATGGGCGATCGGCTTGCTGGCGACGGTGCTGATCACGGCCTGCAGCAGAGTCCAATCGAAGTGCAGCAGCGGCTGCGACTTGGCCCTGGCCTCGTACTACGTCCAGCAGAGCACCACCCTGTCGTTCATATCCCAGGTCCTGTCGGCGTCGGTCGCGGACATCGTCAGCTACAACAAGGACAAAATCTCGAACCCGAACAGCGTCCAGACGGGGATCAGGATCGACGTCCCCTTCAGCTGCGGCTGCATCAACGACTCGTTCCTCGGGCACGAGTTCAGTTACACGGTGATCCAGGGCGACACCTACGGTTTGGTCGCGACAGAGTACTACTCGAACTTGACGACCGTGGGATGGTTGCAGGCGTTCAACTCTTATCCCGCGGCCAATATAACGGTCAACTCCGTTTTGAAAGTGGTTGTTAATTGTTCGTGCGGGAACAGCATTGTTTCCAAGGATTATGGATTGCTCATCACGTATCCGCTGAGGCCGGAGGACACTCTCGGGTCGGTTGAGGCGGAGGTGAATTTGCCGCGTACTTTGCTGCAGAGCTATAATCCTGGTGTGGATTTTAGCCAAGGGAGTGGTCTGGTGTATATTCCAGGGAAAGGTGAGTTTTTTTTCAAGTTTCCCTTGAGGACATGCTTATTTGGTTTTGCTAATTTTCCATCTGAGCAATGAAATTCTCAGCAACCGGATGATTAAGAAGGAGTCTTAACGTTTAAAATGACTGTCTAGACTGGGTTTGGATGTATCTCCCCAAGGGTTTGAATGAATTTGTGGATCTCAGTATCGTTCCAATTACATCTGATGTTTCTGAAGAGACAAGTGATGTGTGGATTGTTCTTTGTGAAATGCGAGAGTTACTTAAGGAAGCTAGCTTGGTTATTCTGCATGAAGTGCTGATTCGTCTGTCTAATCCCTATGGTGATTATTCAACATAATATCAATCTAATTGTGTCTATTATGACCAGATTTATATGGCATATGGAGCAAAGTAGCAGCTGATGCAATGGCACTTTTTAGATGATTCCGATCATTTAGAAGCTATTATGCTATCTTTAACTGATTAGGCATTTTGTTTTAGTTCTTGTTGTAGCACGGATGAGGTGCTTCTTTATGATTAGGTTTCTCCAGGTATTCTAGCCAAACATGTTTTTCCGGAGTGCATAAACTCTAAATAGAATCTGCTAATGGCCAATATAAAAGTGGTCATGTTGGGGACATCGCTTATCATTCCGTTGTCCCAATATCATAGCTGTAGTGAAGTATCGGGCTCTTGAAATCTTGTACCTGGCTTAAGTAGTGAGATTTAACTACATGATGACAGAAGTTGCAATAGCGGTATTGACTTAAATCTCCCTTTTCTTACAGATGCAAATGGAAACTATCCAGCTCTGAGCCCAAGGTAGCTTGTAGTAGTCTGCTCATCAAATGGAAGTTGGCTTAGCATTCCATCCTTGTTTCAGTTGTCTAACTTATCCTTTTGTTTTTTCCTCTTTCCAGCACAGGTGGGATGTCCCTCTCCGCATGTTGATTTTCTGATCACAACTACATTTCGATATCCTAATGGGTGATGGCAGGCCATAAATATATTAGAGGAATTCACACTTGTCTTTGACATTTTCATAGCAGGACTATCAGTTGGAGCAATTGTCGGCATATCTATCGCAGCAATAGCAGTGTTATCATTTTTAGCATTTTGTATATACGCTGGAATGTACCAAAAGAAGAAAGAGGAGGAGGCAATCTTGCTCTCAGGAGCTCATGAATTATCAGATCGAGCAGGGAATGGTAGTTTTGTTGCTGATATTAATCCCTCGCTTTTTCATCTGTTTTATATGTCTGAACTAAGGATTCACTAGTTTGTACATTCTTGAATACTGTGGACGTGGCAAAGGAACTGATGCCAAATGAAAAGCACCAGCAGATAAAATTTATGCTTCTAGACATATCAATTCACTATCTTGATGAAATCATTCCAATCTATACGTCTTTGGTTACCAACAGTGCATGCACGTTTTGTTGGTCACACTGCAGATGAGACTCGGTGCTGCTTAAGATACTTATTTAGCCAGTGTTCTAGATATACTAGAGAATACTTTGCGTCTCAACAGGGATATGTGGTTCATATGTTTTTCTTATTCATCATACCTTCCTTAATTTTATCGGTCAGTGTTCTCTCTTTGGCAAGCAGTTTTAGCTCTTGTCTACAGAATAAAGAAGATTTGCTCGTCTCCCTAACTTTCATAAAGAGTAAAGAGTACCCTGACTGATATTTCCCCCATCTTCTTGGTCTATTTCCAGGAAGTGACCCAGCAAAACCTTCTGAATCAACTGGCCCAGCAGCAGGTATTATAGGAATCGCTGTGGACAAGTCATTGGAGTTTTCATATGAAGAATTGGCCGAGGCTACGGAAAATTTCAGCCTGGCTAATAAAATTGGGGAAGGTGGCTTCGGAGCTGTCTATTATGCAGTATTGAGAGGCGAGGTTTGTCAAAAAATAGCTTTTTCACTTAATGTATGGCTAATATCATTAGTTAAGGTGGTGTGAGTTCAATCTAGGCAGCACCGTCGCATTTGATTATGTCACAAAGCTGATTAGAGAACTCACAGCAAGTAGAAAAAGAGAAATAAGAAAGAGAGAAGGAATAGAGAGAAGGAATAGAAGGAGAATGTAAAAGAAACAAAGAGAGGGCTGTAGGTTTCTATGTAACAAAAACCCTACACCTATTGTGTTTATATTAAATATAAATTGTATATGACCATAATATCCGTATGTAAGTAAAAGAGAAATAAAACTCTAAAAATTAAAAATAACTCAACTAAAGTAACTTAACACTCTCTCTCAAGCCGGAGCATATAGGTCACCCATGCCCAGCTTGGAACAACCAACAACAAAAGCAGGATGAAATAATGCTTTGGTGAACATATCAGCGAGCTGATCTTTAGAGGCAACGTAAGGAGTAGCAACCAACTTTTGCTTCACAGCATCACGAACAAAGTAACAGTCAACTTCTACGTGCTTAATTCACTCTTGAAAAACAGGATTCCTAGCAATATAAATAGCCGCTTGATTATCACATATCATATCAATAGGTTGATTAATAGAAAATCCAAGCTCCTAGAGAAGAGATTTCAACTACAACAATTTGGCCACAGTATGTGCCATAACATGATATTCAGCCTCCGCACTAGACCTAGCAATAGTAGTCTATTTCTTGCTTCTCCAAGTAACCAAATTACCACCAATAAAGGTGCAATATCCAATCATAGACCGTCGATCATACGTTGACCGAGCCCAATCAGCATCATAATAGCCAACAAGAGTAGAAGAACCGTTAGGTTTATAAATTAGTCTCTTACCAAGAAAGCTTTTAAGATATCGAAGAATGCGACAGACAGCATCCCAATGAGCCTTCTTAGGTGACTCCATAAATTGACTTACCACACTAATAGCAAAAGAAATATCAGGACGTGTAACAGTAAGATAAATTAGTTTCCCAACCAGATGTCGATATTGTTGCTTGTCTTCAATTCATTTCCATCATCAACTCCAAACTTTTGATTTGGATCCATAGGGGTATCAACTGGCTTGGAAGCTAGTGTACCAATCTCAGACAAAAGATCAAGTTGCTAAGACAATTAATACCTTTTTTACTTCGTAAAATTTCAATACCCAGAAAATATCTAAGGGTTCCCAAGTCTTTAATTTGAAATTGCTATTGAAGAAAGGACTTAACCTCAAAAATGCCGATCACATCACTATCAAAGACAATTATATCATCCACATATACCACAAAATGACCACTCCCGATTCCTTCTTGCTAACAAAAACATAATGATTTAAATAACATTAGTGGAAACCACATTTGGAAATTACTGAACTTAATTTTTCAAACCATGCTCTTGGAAACTGTTTCAACCCATAAATGGCCTTATGTAGCCGACATACTTTACTACGATTCTCCCCCGAGCAACATACCCAGGAGGTTGCTCCATATATACTTCTTCAGAAAATTGCCATAAAGAAAAGCATTCTTGACATCCAATTGATATAATGGCCAATCAAAATTCAAAGCAAGAGAAATAATAACACGAACAGAATTGAGATGTGCCACAAGCAAAAAAATCTCATAGTAATCCACTCCATAAGTTTGAGTAAAACCTTTAGCAATGAGCCGCGCTTTAAACGCTCAATTGAGCCATCCGGATTGTACTTGATAGTGTACACCCAATGACACTTCACCACATCTTTCCTAAGTGGAAGATCAACTAATGACCACGTCCACCACTACTAGCCACAAATGATGAATTGTCTTTAGATGACATAGAAGACGGAGGGACAATGCACTGAATTCAACAAAATGCTTCATTCATAGAAGGAACTCTCTCTCTAGCGAGAAGCTGACTCTTCATAGGCTGTAAGTCAACATTCAAGCCAGATAAAAACTTGGCCACTTGAAATTCAGCTCGTTGTGTCTTAAGTCTCTCAAGATCAATAGTGATGGGCTAATAAAGATTAAGTTCTTCCCACATTCCTTTCAAAGCACTATAATACTCTCAAAGAGACTTGTCTCCCTGTTTAAATTTAAAGATCTTCTCATATAGTTCATAAACTCTAGACATATTTTTGTCTTGTGAGTAACTCTCTATTAGATCATCCCACACTCCCCTAGCAATTGTGTGGAACATAACATTAGCAGTGATGGATGGTTCCATGCTATTCCATAACCACACCAAAAGTGTATCATTCTCTCTCATCCAATCACTATCAATCACTATCGTCTTTAGAATTTTCAGCAGGAGGATAGATAATGGAGTTTCCCTTTGATATTAATATAGACCTTCATAGCTTGGGCCCATAACAAGTAATTGAAAGATCCATGTAATTTAATAGTGGTAATTTGAACATTGACACTATCTGTAGAAGCCTTAGTATCACTCATAACAATAGTCTCAATATAAATATATCTACCACTTAATCAAGAAGGCTGAAACTTTGGCGCAAGAAACAAAACAACAACACTAAATAATCAGATGTAATTGGCTCCATCAGTTAACCAAAGGGAACATAGCAAGATCAATCAACCATAATCAATGAAGTACTATGATTCTTGAATCCATTGATCAATTAGTGTTGTAATCCATGTTCACAAATCGAACTTGATGAATCTGATATCTTCTGATCTCATACATATTGAGACTCAAAGAGAAAAACGATAAAAATTGCAGCTTTAGGTGGCTAGAGAAAAAGTAGGGTTACTAGGGGACTCTCAAACCAGCAATAGGATCAAGTAATCAGGTAATTAGACTTGCTCTGATACCATGTCATAAAGCTGATCAAAGGACTCGTAGTAAGAGAAAAAGAGAAATAAGGAAGAGAGAAGGAATAGAGAGAAGGAGGAGAAGGAGAACGTTAAAAAAAAAAAAAAAACAAAGAGAGGGCTGTAGGTTTCTATGTAACATAAACCCTACATCCATTGTGTTTATATTAAATATAAATTATATATGACCATAATACCCTTATGTAAGTAAAAGAGAAATAAAAAACACAAAGAAAGGGCTGTAGGTTTCTATGTAACAGAAACCCTACACCCATTGTGTTTATATTAAATATAAATTGTATGGTACCTTTATGTAAGTAAAAGAGAAATAAAACTCTAAAAATTAAAAATAACTCAACTAAAGTAACTTAACAGATTCTACAGACTCTAGAGTTGACTCCAGTCGCTTACATGCTGCTTAGCTCGCAATAATTCTCCAATAGTATTCTATCTGGTTCAATAATAGAAAATAAGATGAGGGGATTCTGTATTCAGTTGAAACCGCTGTTATGCTCTACCATGCTGCAATTACTTGTGGGTACAATTTCGTACTATTACACTCACATAACTTTCTTCTTGGAAACCATGCAGAAGGCTGCAATTAAGAAGATGGATATGCAAGCTTCAAAAGAATTTCTTGCTGAATTGCAGGTTCTAACGCATGTTCATCACCTTAACCTGGTAAATCCATTATTTCCAGCCTATAGTAGTTTGGTCTTTATGAAGGAAACACCTTTCCTCGTCAGTCAATCTTATGCGTTTCCTACAGTTTATGTGGGGATGTATAAATTTTGGACCATGTGTGGCTGTGATATTCGTGCACCCAGACGTAGTGCTTTCACGTGCTGTTTGTTCATGATTAATATTCATTGCATCTGTTTCCATTTCTCTGAATTTCGAAATTCAGTGATGCGTATCATCTGGATATGTCCACTATAAAAATCTGTTGCTGAGAAGCTCCCCTTGTTGCTGCAAAAATCCTGAACTGCATCTAAATTCATGTCATTACTCTCTACTAGTTATCAAATAAAGACTTGTCTTAATGGTTGATTCAGGTTCGTTTGATTGGATACTGTGTCGAGGGTTCTCTTTTCCTTGTCTATGAGTATATCGAGAATGGAAACTTAAGCGAACATTTGCGTCGCTCAGGTGAGATTGGGCACATTTTGAGGACATTATTTGTTGAGTATTGTATATATTCTCTGACCAGTGCCAATTTCTACATTCCATCGATTTTCAGATAAGGAGCCGCTTCCATGGTCTACCAGGGTTCAGATTGCCTTGGATTCTGCAAGAGGTCTTGAATATATCCATGAGCATACAGTACCAGCATATATCCATCGAGACATTAAATCGGCAAATATATTGATAGACAAGAACTTCCATGGAAAGGTTATTCCCTGTTGAATCTCGCACCAGGATGGACCCTTCAGTTCTTGGATTAACAAGGTAGTGTATGACAGGTGGCAGATTTTGGTTTGACAAAGTTGACTGAGGTTGGCACATCTATCCCCACACGACTTGTAGGGACATTTGGATACATGCCGCCCGAGTATGATTCTCTCTCTTTCTCAATGTGATATCTATGTAGGAGGGCATTGACACTGGTCACGCTGACGGGATAGAATAAACACAAGCAATTGTTTTTTCATTTACAGTGTTAAAGAAATCCTCTGTTTGGAAGAAGTTAGGAAGCCAAGTTCTTTGTAATGCAATTTCTGCCATCGCTGATTTGAGATCGTGAGCATTTTTGGGATCGTGATAGGTAGCATCCAGGTTTCAAGTTAAAAGGCAAGGGGCTATTCCAAGAAAAACTGTTATTCATGAAGTACAATATCATTTGCTGTGCAGAATCTAATCAAATGATGACAAGATATGATCATTATGACTAAAGAAACAACACTACTCAACTATCTATCACCGCTGTTGCTCAGTTGAGCTCAAAACAAGTGGAAGAGTTATGCTTTTTCCTTTGCAAGTTAACCCAAACATTAACGCAAATCATTGAGAGTAATGATTCACTCTGGCTTTGGATAATACACAAACAACGTAATTAACTTTTCCTTGTCTGTGCAGATATGCCCAGTATGGCGATATCTCTCCTAAAGTTGATGTGTATGCTTTCGGTGTGGTCCTTTATGAATTTATTTCTGCCAAGGAGGCTATAGTCAAGGCAAATGGTTCTATTGCTGAGTCAAGGGGCCTCGTTGCTTTGGTTATTCTCTTTCCCTTGTTCTATTTTACAGCTAGTTAATAGTAATCAGAAACTTTTGCTCCAAAATGTTCAATATAGGTTTAGAACTTTATCTTTAGCCTGAACAAGCAAATTATATCTGGAATCTATTATTTAACTTTTACTTTACTGCCAGTTTCATGTGAATTAGCGAGGAGCTTTTTCTACACTTTTGTGGACACATATCATGATAGTGATTTGCCTCCTTGTATCCTTTTGCAATTCATGGACTGCTTCTGGCAATATTATCATAATTGATTGCTGTAATCTCATCATCTGCAGTTTGAAGAGGTTCTTAAGCAACCCGATCCCAGAGAGGACCTTTGCAAACTTGTTGACCCTAGGCTTGGAGATAATTATCCGCTTGATTCCATCCGGAAGGTGGGGGTCTTGAGAGAATCATTCTGCCATTTATGTTTTCCTTTCTGGGTAAATTGACATTATAACTGCTGAGTTTTCTACGTGCACAGATGGCCCAGCTTGCCAAAGCTTGCACCCAAGAGAATCCTCAACTGCGCCCCAGCATGAGGTCTATTGTGGTGGCCCTGATGACGCTTTCATCTTCGACGGAGGATTGGGATGTTGGCTCCTACGAGAACCACGCTCTGGTGAATCTAATGTCTGGAAGGTAGAAATCCCCCCTTTTTGCCGGAATCAGGCAATCACATTTTTCGAGCTTTTCCTTCCTATGTTGTATGTGTATATTATGTGAGTAATTAAACCAAATTCATAAATGCTGTCAATGTCAAGACTAACAATCAACTACTGAGTTGTCGATGTCGATGTTAATAGTTGTCGATATTCCAGAATTGATGTCAATGACTGTTCAATGCACAAGTTAAATGTAATCTTTATTGTAGCATTGCTTTTGAGAAGACTGCTCATATTTCTATGTCGTGACCGTTCATGTTTTTAGGTGTTATGTGTGACTATTCATGTTTTTAGATGTAATTAATATTTTGTAAGTTCCTTAGATTTTATCTCCTCCAAACACTAACTATATTTATTAGTCATTTAGGGCACATTTGGTAACGATCTATTCCCATGAACAAATTCTGATCAAAAATATTATTTTTTATTTTGTTCTCGAGAACAATTTTTAAGCATTTTAAGCCGTTTGGTAACTGTCCAAAATTTCTGATTCTAGAATAGAATTGCGTTTGGTACATCGTGCTTCATTGATTATGTTCCAAATCAATTTCTTTTAATTTTTAAATTTTTTTTCTTTTTTTCATTTCTCTCTCTCATTCTTTTTCTTCAAGTGGACGGTTGTTGGTTCGGCAACCTCACCGAACCGTTGCCAGCCCTCGGTGAAGCGTTGCCAGCCCTCGGCGAGGTCAACCTCGTCGGCCGAGCCTCGCCGATGGTTGGGCTTGCCTTCGACGAGCTCGTCGGACCGGTTGCCGGCGACCAGTGGTGAACGGCAGCAGATGGTAGTAGGCAGCAGCAGACGGGAGCGAATGGCGGTAGGCGAGCGAACGGCGGCAGACGGCAACCACGGGATGGCGGTAAATGAAAAAGAAGAAGAATAAGAGAAATATGATTTTGATTCTTAAACTTGTTGCCGGAAACAAGAATCAACTTTTTTTTTTTTGATTCTTTTCCAAATCTACTTTCGGGAATAAAAAAATGGAAACTTGTTCCTAGGAACAAAATTTTTACTGTTCCTAAATTGCTCCCGGGAACAAAAATTAGAATCGAGCATTATTTGGATGGTTACCAAACAGGCCCTTAGTGTAAGAGTCATGTGTCAAGCCTATAAAAGGCGTGTCTTGTAATTGTTTCCGATGCGGGCAATAAGGTGAAATAAACAAAAAGCCTATCTATCTCTTTCTCTTCTTTGTGGAAGTTGCGAGTGTTATTAATCAGAGTGTTTAACCTTCAAATTATCCCATCAAATTTATATCAGAGCTGCGCCTCTGATATTCAACATATCCATGGAGTTAGTCATGGACGATTTGTAAATTACTCTTGGGTCTTCTTTTTTCCCTAGAAAGAGAATTCCCGCGGAGTTGTTTCAATGCGCATTAGTTTTATGTACGTTCTATACTACAAACTAAGACCCTGTCGTGCCACAACAAACAGCATGATCGGATGAGAAAACCTCCGAAGTAGCCGAAACCCGTGATCTGCAGTGTCCATGGCATTGATTTGCTATTGCTCATCCCCATAATTTTCCACGTTAGAGGGATAAAAGATAAGGGGAAAAAGGAAAAGACAGTGAAGTTTGATAACTACTGAATGACCCGGAGAATGACCCTTATTACTGTCGATGGCGCTAATAATTGTCTTCTCGATCCATCTTCTTGGACCTCTCAACTGTGCTCAAGAAAATTATACGTCGAAGCTATTCTATCACGTTTTCATGATCATTTAGATAAAACTGGTAAAGAGTAATCCAGTCTTATATATGTTGAGTTTTGAGGCTCTTGTTAACACCGGTGTTATATCCAATGTTACAGATTCCAATCCTGAAATTTTTTTGATAAAATAAATAGCTATATTTAATGGTTATACACTTATTGCACATATATCATTTCAGTCCTAAATTTTTCAATCTTGCTAATTTAATTCTAAACCTTTGCACGAAATTCTAATATAGTTATTTTAGTCAATTTTCGCTTCCGAAGCGACAATATAGTCATTGCCTTCCATCCTACATACCATATTCAACGATTTCAAATGAAAATTGGTCCGAATGACCACATTAAAAATTTATGCAAAATTTAGGACTAAATTGCTAATCAAAAAATTTATTACTGAATTAGCATATGTATAATAGGTTTAGAATTGATTGGGTAATTTTTCCTTGAATAACTGTATTAAGTCTTGTTAATCTCCTACAAATCACTATTTGGTTGGATTGATTAACAAGTGCAAGTTGCCACATCACGTGCCACTCTCCTTGAAACTTTGGAATAATGACATTACAAGTGTCATAACTTTTGTACGACACTAATTTGATTCTCATAATTATTTTTCTTCGATTACTTGAGTGTCATAACTTAGTTACACGTCAATTGAGCGCTATAACTTTTTTATGATCACTTGAATGTTACATAACTTGTCAATCAATTACGCAAGTGCTATAACTTTTAACAACGTACATCACAAGTGCTCTACCACATCAGAATTTTGGCACTTGAATGAATAGTTTTTAAAATGTAATGGCAATTAAGTGATTAATTATAGGTTATAACACTCAAACAAACATCTTTTAGAAGTTAAAGTGCTCAAATAATTGAACAAAAAAAGTTATGTCGCTCAAATGAGCGTCGTATGAAAGTTACAACACTCATAATGTTTTCCTAGAAACTTTTTTTTTTTTTTTTTTGGTGACCCAGGAACCCCTCGCACGGCCGGCAGCCGGAGGGGTAAACCTGGGGGGCTGCGTAAGTGGGAGGACCCATCACCCCCGGCAACCCACTTAAGACGCCACGCAGCAATCCACCAGCCTCCCTTCAACTTGCGTTGAAGGGGCTTCGAACTCCAGACCTCCTCGTGGAAACCTAAAGCCTACCCAGCGGAGCCACCACGGCCGGTGGTGTTTTCCTAGAAACTTTCGTATGACAAAAAATAGATAGTCTTTTTGCCAAATTAAACGACAAATTACATTCCTAGCCGTAGACTTCAGACACTTTTCTTTCGAATGCATCAATTCCAAATAGTCTTTCGTTTCCTATCTATTCTTAACCTTCTTGAAAGTCTTGAAAGAGGGTAGGGGAGTAAATGATTCGGTTCGATTCGGTTTTTTCTAAAAAAACCAAACCGAACCGAATCAATAAGGAAATTTATTAAACTAAACCAAAATTGAATCCAAACCGAAAGACTATTAGGAATTGATTCGGTTCGGTTCGGTTTTTTGGTGTTTACTTTTGTTTTGTTTTTTTTTTCCCTCCATGCATCCCTTTCAATCATTTTTTTATTTTTTAAAAAAATGGATTTTTTTAGTTATTTTTTATTAATTTTCTTTTCTTTTCTCCTTTTCTTTCTTTTTCCTTTTCTTCTTCTTCTTCATTGGCCGATCACCAGCCCACGGTGGTGGTTGGCGATCGGCCAAAGGCAAGTTGGAGCTTCGCCACAAGCCAATGAGGCTCCGCCTTGCCCGATGCTAGTGAGCTTGAACCTGCCAGATCTGATGAGCTAGGCAAGGCGAGTTGGAGCTTCGCCACAAGCCAATGAGGCTCCGCCTTGCCTGATGCTAGTGAGCTTGAGCCTGCCAGATCTGATGAGCTAGGCGAGGCTCGAGCCTCATTGGAGGTCACCAAAGCCTCCTTGACGTCTAGTAACCTCCGACGAGGCTCAAGCCTCGCCGACCTATGGCGAGGCTCCAGCTTGCCTTTGGCCAATCGCCGGCTACTAGTGGGGTCGACAACTGGTCAATGAAGAAGAAGAAGAAAAAGACATAAAGAAAAGAAAAAAATCACAAAAAAGATTTTTAAAAAATAAAATGAAAAAAAAAATTTAGATTTTATTGATTTGGATCGGCTAATCAAACCGATAAAAACCGAACCGGTTAAAAAAGTTTCGATTTTTAATGAAAATCGAACCGAAAAAATTGAACTTTTTGGTTCAGTTTTTGACGAGGGGTGTTTGCCATTTGAAATGAGATTGTCATAGATTACATGTTGCTTGCCTTTACATTCTAATATGAATAATAAATGATGAAATATGTCATTTCGAGGATCCTAACAAGTCAAAGGAGAATACGATATACAATTAAGGACTTGCCAAGTTGATTGATCCTTCATATATACCCTTCAGATTAACCTTTTATTAATATCTACTTCTATATTCAAAACTATCTTTGTTGAATAGATCGGCATGTTTCTTCCTCGAATTGTTATGCTCATTAGCTTTTTTTGTTCGCCGGATATCTTTGTTATGTCCCCGTCTTTGATCCTGATCCTTGGATGGACCTTGATTGAAGTGAACGAAAAAAAAAATGATGCAATTTCAATTGCTGTCGCAATTTTTTTTCGAAAATAATAAATTGGAAAGCCGGGAGGATCACTAAAATATATCTTTCCATTTCATAATACGAAACCGTTATTTTAAGGTTTGTGTGAAATCACATTGACTTTCTTTTGGTGATTCCTTTTTCTTTTGTTTGTTGTTGGAATCTCTTTAATTATTCGATCAATTATTACAAATGTGTCGATCTTCCCATTACATGAATAATTTCCCGGAACTTCCCATATGCTCTCGGGCCCCTCAAATTATTCCATGCTCTAAATTAATCTCTTCTATCCTAGAGTTGATCTCTATTATGAAGTATCGACACTCTTTGAGAGCATTCATATCATATCAAACACTCTGACACATATTCAACACTTTTTGACACTCGATCAATACGTGTCCGAAAATCTAATACCTAGTCAACACTCGAGTCTGAAATTCTGATAAGCAAGTTTAGAACTCTAACACATGATTCTGACATACACAAGATTAATTTTAAAAAAATTCAATAAATGAAAAAATAATAACTTAAAAAGAAAAAAAAATCTAATCTTTTCTTTTCTTCCTGACTCTCACTTTCCGAAGTGACACACAATTTATCTCCCAAGTTTGTTTTTTTTTTCTCTTCTATTCCTTCATGCTTTGACATGCAAGTTTAAAATGTAGATTGCTAGTTTTTTTTCATCCAAGTTTGATGGACTATTGGAATGGAATTGAACTTGTCAAATTGAAATAATTAATGATATTATTAAATGATAAATTAATGTTTTAGTGTAAATTCATTTTAGACTCTTTTATTATTTATTTATTTATTTATTTATTTATGAATTTGAATCAAATTAATTTGATTGAAATAATTATAAAAATGTATATATAAGAATATATTTAATATATAATGAATCTCAACATGTCATAATTCTCTATTTTTTGAAAAATAACATGTCGATGAGTCATGTTGTGTCATAGATCGCGTGTTGATGTTAGTGTCAGTGCTACTTAGATTCCTTGTCCTTACATATAGGAGAAGGAAAGGTAAGGACAAGGAATGGTACATCATTGAAATTACCAAACCACTTTCTTCCTTTTATTTTACTTTTTACTAATGACCCAAGGGAAAATTGGATTTTGCCCTAAGAGATTTTGGAATTATAGCAAGCCTCTACATTTCAATTTTTACAATTTGCCCCTTGATATTTTGGAGTATCGTGGTGATGTGCTCCCTAACTGTTGACTCCATCCAAAATTTTCTCAGATATTTGATCGCACGGCTAGTTATGGAATGCAACTTGGTCATATACAATGTGCATATGTGAGGAAAAAAATAGGGACTATTAAAAAACGCATTTTGAAATTGTATATCGATGTGCATCTAGCATTGACTCCAATCAAATTCTCGTTAGAACTTTTAGTCACATGCTCTCACACATATTATATTTCCAAATTCTCCTTGTACTATTTTTATGTGTATACATTTATATGACGAATTTCTCTGTTGGTAATAAGTGGCAGAGGTTCGAGCAAATTTGGTTAGAGTCGATGCCGAGGGACATATTGCAACCAATTCCCAAAGTCCGTGGGACAAATTGTGAAGAAGATTAAAATGTTGGGCGGCAATTTGCAACAACCCTTAAAATTGCCAGGAAGCAGAGGGAGGCTATCGAGGCAGTCCAGCGATCTCCTGGAAGTGCGGGAAAAGGTACCTTCATTCGCTTGTTGCTTCTTCTGCCATAACAGGTAGCTTCAAGAAAGGAAAGGCATTGAAGTACACTCGCTCAGTACGAGTCTAAAGAACTCTCAAATAAAATCTAGATCGCTCTTATGTTTCGTGAGCAAGCAGCCTTTTTGCCCATTGAACGCAATGCGTGACCATTAAAAAATCGGTTAAATGCCCATTTTAACTAATGAGGTTACTTAACGAATTTAACGACGATGCTTCAAATCTTTGAATTCGATTCGATTTGACCCAAATGCACATGGAGCAGTTGAAGTTTATCAGACTAATAAAAGTCTTTTTTTTTTTTTTTTTTTTTAGACTAAGTCCAACAGGTGAAAGGCAAAAACAAAGCCGTAAAAATTTTACTGGGTCCTCCGACCAATATCGACCAGGCGAAGGCAATATCGTCAAATAGCTTCGGCCAATGAGCGGTCGCGTGTCGACTCGCGTCCTCACGCGCCGCCTCTTTCACTGCGGGCAGTTACCGTTATGTCAATTCGGCGCCGACGGAGAACACGACAAATCCAAGATTTGTTTAATGCTTTTAAAGCTGCCAACAGTGGCCGAACCGACGGCCGTCCTCATCTCTCCCCAGCAAAGCAAGCCCGGTCCTTCCCTTAAATTCTTAATCCCGAGAGCGCCCAAAAATCGCCGGTCAACGCCAACAACTGACGACGAAGAAGAAGAAGAAGCAGACGCAAAGGAGGAAAAATCAAACTCGCGTTCGACCATCCAACGCAGCCTCGTCATCGGCGAGCATTTTTCGGGTCTCTTTTTCCAACTTCCTCCGGGCCGATCCGAGCTCCGTCCTCGCCGTTCCCTGCGATCCAGATGAAGCCGCGGTTATGGGCGATCGGCTTGCTGGCGACGGTGCTGATCTCGGCCTGCAGCAGAGTCCAATCGAAGTGCAGCAGCGGCTGCGACTTGGCCCTGGCCTCGTACTACGTCCAGCAGGGCACCATCCTGTCGTCCGTATCCCAGCTCCTGTCGGCGAATGTCACGGACATCGTCAACTACAACAAGGACAGCATCTCGAACCCGAACAGCGTCCCAGCGGGGATCAGGATCAACGTCCCCTTCAGCTGCGGCTGCATCAACGGCTCGTTCCTCGGGCACGAGTTCAGTTACACGGCGATCCAGGGCGACACCTACGATAAGGTCGCGACGCAGTACTACTCGAACTTGACGACCGGGGGATGGTTGCAGGCGTTCAACTCTTATCCCGCGACCAATATACCGCTCAACTCCGTTTTGAAAGTGGTTGTTAATTGTTCGTGCGGGAACAGCACTGTTTCCAAGGATTATGGATTGTTCATCACGTATCCGCTGAGGCCAGGAGAACACTCTCGAGTTGGTCGCGGCGGAGGTGAATTTGCCGCCTACTTTGCTGCAGAGCTATAATCCTGGTGTGAATTTTAGCCAAGGGAGTGGTCTGGTGTATATTCCGGGGAAAGGTGAGTTTGTTTGAAGTTTCCCTTGAGGACATGCTTATTTGGTTTCGCTAATTTTCCATCCGAGCAATGAAATTCTCAGCAACCGGATGATTAAGAAAGAGTCTTAACGTTTAAAATGACTGTCTAGACTGGGTTTGGATGTATCTCCCCAAGGGTTTGAATGAATTTGTGGATCTCGGTATCGTTCCATTTACGTCTGATGTTTCTGAAGAGACAAATGATGTGTGGATTGTTCTTTGTGAAATGCGAGAGTTACTTAAGGAAGCTAGCTTGGTTATTCTGCATGAAGTGCTGACTCGTCCGTCTAATCCCCATGGTGATTATTCAACATAATATCGATCTAATTGTGTCTATTATGACCAGATTAATATGGCATATGGAGCAAAGTAGCAGCAGATGCAATTGCACTATTTAGATTATGCCAATCATTTAGAAGCTATTATGCTATCTTTAACTGATTAGGCATTTTGTTTTAGTTCTTGTTGTAGCACTGATGAGGTGCTTCTTTATGATTAGGTTGTTCCAGGTGTTCTAGCCAAACATGTTTTTTTGGAGTGCATAAACTCTACATAGAATCTGCTAATGGCCAATATAAAAATAGTCATGTTTGGGACATCCCCTATCATTCCTTTGTCCCGATGTCATAGCAGTGGTGAAGTATCGGGTTCTAGAAATCTTGTACCTGGCCTAAGTATTGAGCTTTAATTACATGATGACTGAAGTTGCAATAGTGGTATTGATTTAAATCTCCCTTTTCTTACAGATGTAAATGGAAACTATCCAGCTCTGAACCCAAGGTAGCTTGTAGTAGTCTGCTCATCAAATGGAAGTTGGCTTGGTATTCCATCCTTGTTTCAGTTGTCTAACTTATCCTTTTGTTTTTTCCTCTTTCCAGCACAGGTGGGATGTCTCTCTCCGCATGTTGATTTTCTGATCACAACTTCATTTCGATATCCTAATGGGTGATGGTAGGCCATAAATATATTAGAGGAATTCAGACTTGTCTTTGACATTTTCATAGCAGGACTATCGGTTGGAGCAATTGTCGGCATATCTATCGCAGCAATAGCAGTGTTGTCGTTTTTAGCATTTTGTATATACGCTGGAATATACCGAAAGAAGAAAGCGAAGGAGGCAATCTTGCTCTCAGGAGCTCATGAATTATCAGATCGAGCAGGGAATGGTAGTGTTGTTGCTGATTTTAATCCCTTGCTTTTTCATCTGTTTTATATGTCTGAATTAAGGATTTACTAGTTTGTACGTTCTTGAATACTGTGACTGGCAAAAGAACTGATGCCAAATCAAAAGCACGAGCAGATAAAATTTATGCTTCTAGATATATCCATTTACTATCTTGATGAAATCATTCCAATCTATATGTCTTTGGTTACCAACAGTGCATGCACGTTATGTCAGTCACACTGCAGATGAGACTTGGTGCTGCTTAAGATACTTATTTAGCCAGTGTTCTAGATTGAGAATACTTTGCGTCTCAACAGGGATATGTGGTTCATATGTTTTTCTTATTCATCGTACCTTTCTTAATTTTATTGGTGTCATGGTGTTCTCTCTTTGGCAAGCAGTTTTAGCTCTTATCTACAGAATAAAGAAGATTTGTTAGTCTCCCTAACTTTCCTAGAGAGTAAAGAGTACCCTGACTGATATTTCCCCCATCTTCTTGGTCTATTTCCAGGAAGTGACCCAGCAAAACCGTCTGAATCAACTGGCCCAGGAGCAGGTATTACAGGAATCACTGTGGACAAGTCATTGGTGTTTTCATATGAAGAATTGGCCGAGGCTACGGAAAATTTTAGCCTGGCTAATAAAATTGGGGCAGGTGGCTTTGGAGCTGTCTATTATGCTGAATTGAGAGGCGAGGTTCGTCAAAAAATAGCTTTTGCACTTAATGTATGGCTAATATCGTTAGTTAAGGTGGTGTGAGTTCATGAGAAGCATGGTAATGAGGGAGAACTTATTGAAATTCAATCTGGGCAGCACCGTCATATTTGATTCTACAGACTCCAGAGTTGACTCCAGTCGCTTACATGTTGCTTAGCTCGCAATAATTCTCCAGTATTATTCTATCTGGTTCAATAATAGAAAATAAGATGAGGGGATTCTGTATTCAGTTGAAACCGCTGTTATGCTCTACCATGCTGCAATTACTTGTGGGTACAATTTCGTATTATTACACTCACAGAACTTTCTTCTTGGAAACCATGCAGAGGGCTGCAATTAAGAAGATGGATATGCAAGCTACAAAAGAATTTATTGCTGAATTGAAGGTTCTAACGCGTGTTCATCACCTTAACCTGGTAAATCCATTATTTCCAGCCTATAGTAGTTTGTTCTTTATGAAGGAAACACCTTTCCACGTCAGTCAATCTTATGCGTTTCCTACAGTTTTTGTGGGGATGTATAAATTTTGGACCATGTGTGGCTGTGATATTCGTGCACCCAGACGTAGTGCTTTCACATGCTGTTTGTTCATGATTAATATTTGGTGCATCTGTTTCCATTTCTCTGAATTTCCAAATTCAGTGATGCGTATCATCTGGATATGTCCACTATAAAAATCTGTTGTTGAGAAGCTCCCCTTGTTGCTGCAAAAATCCTGAACTGCATCTAAATTCATGTCATTACTCTCTACTAGTTATCAAATAAAGACTTGTCTTAATGGTTGATTCAGGTGCGTTTGATTGGATACTGTGTTGAGGGTTCTCTTTGCGTTGTCTACGAGTATATCGAGAATGGAAACTTAAGCGAACATTTGCGTCGCTCGGGTGAGATTGGGCACATTTTGAGGACATTATTTGTTGAGTATTTTATATGTTCTCTGACCAGTGACGATTTCTACATTCCATCGATTCTCAGATAAGGAGCCGCTTCCATGGTCTACCAGGGTTCAGATTGCCCTGGATTCTGCCAGAGGTCTTGAATATATCCATGAGCATACAGTACCAGCATATATCCATCGAGATATTAAATCGGCAAATATATTGATAGACAAGGACTTCCATGGAAAGGTTATTCTCTGTTGAATTTTGCACCAGGATGGACCCTTCAGTTCTTGGACTAACAAGGTAGTGTATGACAGGTGGCAGAT
The DNA here is from genome assembly GCA_017140615.1 of Eucalyptus cladocalyx. Taxonomy (NCBI): domain Eukaryota; kingdom Viridiplantae; phylum Streptophyta; class Magnoliopsida; order Myrtales; family Myrtaceae; genus Eucalyptus; species Eucalyptus cladocalyx. The sequence continues at coordinate 28,298,257 of CM029516.1, forward strand.
TTTGGTTTGACAAAGTTGACTGAGGTTGGAAGCACATCTATCCCCACACGACTTGTAGGGACATTTGGATACATGCCGCCCGAGTATGATTCTCTCTCTTTCTCAATGTGATATCTATGTAGGAGGGCATTGACACTGGTCACGCCGACGGGATAGAATAAACACGAGCAATTGTTTATTCATTTACAGTGTTAAAGAAATCCTCTGTTTGGAAGAAGTTAGGAAGCCAAGTTCTTTGTAATGCAATTTCTGCCATCGCTGATTTGAGATTGTGAGCATTTTTGGGATCGTGATAGGTAGCATCCAGGTTTCAAGTTAAAAGGAAAGGGGCTATTCCAAGAAAAACTGTTATTCATGAAGTACAATATCATTTGCTGTGCAGAATCTAATCAAATTATGACAAGATATGGTCATTATGACTAAAGAAACAACACTACTTAACTATCCATCACCGCTGTTGCTCAGTTGAGCTCAAAACTAGTGGAAGAGTTATGCTTTTTCCTTTGCAAATACACGAACAGCGTAATTAATTTTTCTTGTCTGTGCAGATATGCCCAGTATGGCGATGTCTCTCCTAAAGTTGATGTGTACGCTTTCGGTGTGGTCCTTTATGAACTTATTTCTGCCAAGGACGCTATAGTCAAGGCAAATGGTTCTGTTGCTGACTCAAGGGGCCTCGTTGCTTTGGTTATTCTCTTTCCCTTGTTCTATTTTACAGCTAGTTAATAGTAATCAGAAACTTTTGCCCCGAAATGTTCAATATAGGTTTAGAACTTTATCTTTAGCTTGAACAAGCAAATTATATCTGGAATCTATTATTTTAACTTTTACTTTGCTGCCAGTTACATGTGAATTAGCGAGGAGCTTTTTCTATACTTTTGTGGACACATATCATGATAGTGATTTGCCTCCTTGTATGCTTTTGCAATTCATGGACTGCTTCTGGCAATATTATCATAATTGATTGCTTTAATCTCATCATCTGCAGTTTGAAGAGGTTCTTGACCAACCCGATCCCAGAGAGGACCTTCGCAAGCTTGTTGACCCTAGGCTTGGAGATAATTATCCGTCTGATTCCGTCTGGAAGGTGGGGGTTTCCTGAGAGAATCATTCTGCCATTTATGTTTTCCTTTCTGGGTAAATCGACATTATAACTGCTGAGTTTTCTACGTGCACAGATGGCCCAGCTTGCGAGAGGTTGCACAAAAGAGAATCCTCAACTGCGCCCCAGCATGAGAGCTATTGTGGTGGGCCTGATGACGCTTTCATCTTCGACGGAGGATTGGGATGTTGGCTCCTTCTACGAGAACCACGCTCTGGTGAATCTAATGTCTGGAAGGTAGAAATCCCCCATTTTTGCCAGTCATGCAATCGCAACTTTCAAGCTTTCCTTCCTATGTTGTATGTGTATATTCGTGTAGTTGGTCATGGACAATTAATAAATTACTGAGTATCTTCTGTACCCTAGAAAGAAAATTCTTGCGGAGCTATTTCGACGCGCATTAGTTTTCTGTACATTCTATATTGTACATACATACTGAGACCCTGTCATGCTACAACAAACAGCATGATCGGATGATCTAAAAGAAAGCCTTTGAAGTAGCAGAAACCTGTGATCTCCTTTGTCGGTTTGACCTGGCCCAGCCTAATTTGGACACGGTTACTCACATTGGAGATGCATGATTAGCAGAAAAAAGGGGATGGTTAATCGAGAGAATCAAATGCCAAATGCTTTCCATGGTAGAGTTCTAGCGATGGGCCTCATGTCATCAGATGCAGATGTACCAGGAAAATGTAGGGTACTTCTTGTTAATGTCACTGTCATTAAAAACTGAATTCGAGGTATGATGTTTGCGACCAAAAGAACAAGCTGTATGAACCTAGGAAGAGGCAGGTGCATGTGTCATCTGGCAAACCGAGAGTTCTTTCCGGACCAGGAGACCCTGTTTCCTAGATCTCTGTCCAGTTTTCGCACAATCTTGCGACGTTTGCTACTTGGAATATAGATGCGACAGCCATGAGATCCAATTTAGAAGGGCGAGGTCTCAAGTGCACGCAGCTCACTCAGCATGAGAAGGTACGGATCAGGAAAGCGTGCAGTGTCGATGGCATTGATTTTGATATTGCTCATCCCCAGAATTTTCCACGTTACAGAGATAAAATATAAGGGGCAAAGAGAAAAGGACAATGAACTTCGATAACTACTAAATGACCCGGAGAATGATCGTCAACACTATCCACGGAGCTAATAGTTGTCTCTTGGTCCATCCACTTGGACCTGTTAGCTGTGCTCGAAAAACTTATGTGTCAAAGCTGTTCTGTCACGTTTTCATGATTAATTAAATAAAACTGGTAAAGAGTATTCTAGTCCTATATATGTTGATTGTTGAGTTTTGAGGCTCTTATTACAACGGGTGTTACATGCAATGTTATAGATTTCAATTCTGAAACTGTTTCAACAGAATAAATAGCTACATTGAAATAATGAAAACATTGTCCAATGAATTATAAACCTACATTGAAGTAATGAAGATATTATCCATTTATAAACCTATTATACGGATGTCATTTCAATTCCAAACTTTTTAATTTTGCCAATTTAGTGTATGAAATTCTAATATGGTCATTTTAGTTGATTTGAGCCGGAAATCGCTTATGCAAAAATCTAGTCATTGCCTCCCATCCTACGTGATGCACCATCATATCAACAATTTTAGGTGAAAATTGACCAGAATAATTATGTTGAAAGTTGACTAAATTGCCAAAATCGAAAATTTTAGAATTGAATTGGCGAGTTCAATAGGTTTAGGATTGACCTTGAATAGCTATATTGAGTCTCATTAATCTCCTAGAAATCACTATTTGGTTGCCACATCATGTGGCACTCCTTGAAAAATTGGGAAAATGACATCATAAGTGTATCATAACTTTTGTATGATACTCATTTAAGGCCCATAATTTTTTTTTTCAATTACTTAAATGTGATAACTTATGTATGAGTGCCATAACTTTTTTTGCTATTACTTAAGTGTTATATAATTTGTCAATCGATTACTTGAGTATTATAAATTTTTAAAAATGTTTACCATGAGTGCTATACTAGATCAAGTTCTGGATGAATATTCATAAAATGTTATAGCATTTAAAGTGATGATTTAAAAGTTATTATGCTCAAGTGAATGTTTTTTAAAATTTATATCACTCAAGTAATAAAAAAAAAAGTTATAACTCTCAAGTGAGTATCATACAAAAGTTATGACAATAATGATCTTTTTATTTTGTAAAGTCTTTATATGATAGAAAATATATAGTCTTTTTACCAAATTAAAGGACAAAGTTACTTTACTGGGCTAACTACATTACTACTCATAGACTTATGACACTTTTCTATTGAGCATGTCAATTCCAAATGGTTTTTCATGTCATATCCATTTTCAATCATTTTGAAAGAAGGTGTTGCCATTTAGTCACTGGTTACGTACTGATGATTTTTACATTCTAATCCGAGAAATAAATGACGAAATATACCATTTAGAGGATCCAAACAATTTAAAGGAGAAAACGATATACGATTAAACTTGCCAAGTTGATTGATCCTTCGTGTATACCCTTTAGATTAACTTTTTCTTAATATCTCCTTCAAAATTCAACACCATTTTTGTTGAATAAATTGGCATGTTTCTTCCTCGAATTGTTATGCTCATTAGCTTTTCTCGTTCACCGGATATCTTTGTTATGTCCCCATCTTTGATCTTGATCCATGGACCTTGATTGAAGTGAACAAAAATAAAAATAAAAATGAAGCAATTTCAATTGCCGTGCCAATTGTTCTTTAGGAAATAACAAATCGGAAAGCCTGGAGAATCACAAAGATACCCCTATCCATTTCATGATATGAATTTTTTTGGTGATTTCTTTTTATTTTGTTCGGTGTTGGAAACTCTTTAAATATTCTATCAATTCTTACTAATGTGTCGATCTTCCCGTCGCACACATGCCGGGATGCACAAGCAATTTCCCGTTGCACACATATGCTCTCAAACCCCTTGAATTGTTCCATGCTCTAAATTAATCTCTTTTTATCTCCTAAAGTTGTTCTCTGTCCGTACATATAGGAGTAGGAAAGGTATATCATTCAAATTATCAAACCTCTTTCTTTCTTTTCTTTTACTTTTTCCTAAATACACGACGGAAAATTGCATTTTGCCCTCAAACATTTTGGAATTATGACATGTTACCTCGCTTAGTTTCAATTTTTATAATTTGCCCCTTGATATTCTGGACTATTGTGATAATAAATAGTGTATATATGCAAGGAAAAAGACATGGAGACTATTCAACAAAGTATTTTAGAATTGAATATTGATGTTTAGTGAGCGTTGACTTTGAAAAAATTCTCCCCAAAACTTCTACTCACATGCTCACACGTATTACGTTCTCAAATTCTTCTTCTACCACTTATATATGTATAAATCTATATGACGGATTTTTCCCTTAATAATTAGTCATATGCCATTACATGGCCAGAGCTCCAAACATATTTAAATCAGAGTCAATGCCGGGGGACATATTGCGACCAATTGCCAAACCCCGTGGGACAAATTGCGAAAGCTGAAACGTTGGGGAGGCAATTTGCAACAACCTTGAGCCAAGGGGGGGCACTATATTAATTTGCCCAAATGTTATTTTGGGTCGAATCTAATTTTGCCCGTATAGACGACCGTGTTATCGGACCTTGCCTCACGTTCAAATTTTAATTGGGCCTATTTTGACAAGAAAGGATCTGAGTGGGCCGAAAACGAGAAGACATCAGCCCAAAGTCAGTGTGAAATCCGGAAAGGCCCAGATTGTTCCGGAGTATTTTCCGTTCGATTTCCCATGGCAAAAGAGAAGACGAAAGCAAACAGAGCAGGAGCACGAATCCAACTCTCTCTCTCTCCTCTCCATCTCTCTCCTTTCTTACTCGGCAAGGAAGGAAAATCGACTTGCAATTCCCATTCGATCATTCATCGCCTCGATAAAATTCAGTCCAGATCATTCAATCGCGTCGTCGTCGCGGAGAAGAAGGGGGGCCTTGGGGGAGATGGATTTCGAGCTGAGGAGGGCGCGGGAGAAGCTGGAGAAGGAGCAGAAGGAGCGGAAAGCGCAGGCCAAGGCGAGGCTGGAGAGGGAGAGGAAGGCGAAGGGGGAGGCCAGGAAGCAGCGGGAGGCCATCGAGGCGGTCCAGCGATCCCGGAGGCTGGACGCTCTCGAAGCGCAGGAGAAGGTACCTTCGTTCGCTTCCTCCTCGTTCCGATGGAATGAGGTGATCGGAATTCCGGTCGGCCGTTGCGATTTCCTAGTCTGAGTAAATTCCTTTTATCGAATTCGAATCGCTTTGGTTGCTCGACGTATGACTTGAGTTCGAATCCGGCTACCAGGTTGGGAAAGCTCGATTCTTTGGTGGGTTAGATATTTAGGTGCTTTGATTTAGGCACAATTTGTGGCCTTTAGAGTGGGTGGTTCCTTATGAACGTGCTCAAGTAGTCTCCCAACTCAAATTTGCTATCAGTGAAAAAGTCAATGGGTAGTTCATTACCTATCAAAGCAAAATACTCATTGTGGAATTAGTGTTTGTAGCTCTATTTTTAGATCATTCTGCACAGAACTTCCACTTGAGGCATTGGCTTAAAGCTTGATATATTGCTTAGTCTGGTGGAGCGGAGAAAGTATTGCCCTCGACCTCATCTTATTGCAGCTGCCACTAATGCCGTGCGTGTGCCGTATAGCCTTGATCGAAGTTCTTGCATGGACTGATGTTGCCATTGTTATGAGACCTCTGGTTGTGTTCTATAATTTTCCTCCTAATGAACCATGCTGGATATGTAGGTTGTGCAGTTTTCGGACTTGTGGTAATCCCTGTGGCTTGCTATTTTTCTACCCTTCTGCTTAGTGCTTATTAATATTAGCAGTTAAATGGATAGGGCTATCGTTAGAAAAGATCTGGAACATGTAAGTAGGATCTCGCTTTGAATGATATGCAATGTAGAGCTGAGTCCCATGTTGATTATGTTCAGGTAATTAATTGAGTGAGGGGTGCAGATGTAGCCATTTTTGCTTTAAGATGTCCCTTCTCATGTTAGGCAACTACTGATTATTACGCTGAATCTGGGTAAAGCAACTTTCAACTAGCCAGAACCATATTTAAGTTTATATTCTCATGTGAATGGTGTTATGGTGGTGATATCATGCATAGGAATTCCTGAGGTTTAAAGTTATGTATTTAATCAATCTAGTTTCTGGAAAACTTAAAAGGAAAAGAAATCAAATTTTACATGCTTTGTTCCTGACTAACATATGACACCCTGAAGCTTTTCTCCAATAGAGTCACCTGGATCTCCCTATCATCAAGCTTATCAACTTGTTGAATTGTCTCACTAATTTTATTTCCCAGGTTTTCTACCTTCTTGTGACTCCCTTGTTTCAGAACGTATTTTAGCTTCTTGAGCATCGAGGCAAAATCAAAACTGGCATACCCTCCAAAAGAACTATTCTTCCATTAACTAATAACTGCCTCTTTAAAATCTTCTGTTTTGAGCCAATTATTCACACAACACAAAGGAGTGGGGCCCATCTAATACCTCTCAACTCTAACAGAAAGGATGGTGGCATGAGGTCACACAAGGTAGCATTCAAAAAACAATTGCCAAATTGGTTGAGTTTATTACTTGTTATTTCTCCTCAAGATGGTGACTATTAAAATCTTTGACATGCATTGTAATCAAGCTGCATTTCTGTGATTAGAGTTCTCTGAACTTCCTTCTTGTAGACTCAGGTCCTGTGGTTTTTTGAATAAGTTACAAAGAAAGTGTATCTCTCAGGTTGGAGTCAGTTAAAGTAATGCTAATACTCTGGCGCATTACATATGTTCTCTGATCTTTTAGTGGTATGTTCTTTCTCGTTTATGTGATTAGGAGATGCAACCTTTAGCTTAACTCTACATTTCCCTAACTGCAGGAGGAGCAGCAAATGAGTGAGAGTTTGCTGACTGGGAAAGGAATTTCATTCTACCACCTGCTGGAGGCAGTGCCATTTCAGGGCAGTGGCGATAAGATCAAATTGCCTCCTTCCTGTTTCACTGAATTGTCTGATCAAGGTGTCTTTGATAAGGGGCCTATGTACTTTCGGTTGGCAGTGGTTCAACAGGGTAATCCTGTGGATATGAAAACTGACAATGAGGAGAATGGGGCCACCCATTGTGGTGTGTTAGAGTTTACTGCAGAGGAAGGTTCTGTTGGACTTCCACCTCATGTATGGAGTAACATTTTCCAGTCAGATTCGCCAGCAACTCCATTGGTTGAAGTCCGTTATGTCTGGCTCCCAAAAGGAACTTATGCAAAACTTCAGCCTGATGGGATGGGCTTCTCTGACTTGCCCAATCACAAGGCTATTCTTGAAACGAGCCTGCGGCAGCATGCGACTCTTTCTCAAAATGAGATTCTGACTGTAAATTATGGTGACTTTATATACAGGTTACGTGTACTTGATTTGAAACCTGCTTCAAGTGTGTCAGTTTTAGAAACTGACATTGAGGTTGATATAGTTGGCCCTGATTCTAATCTGGAGGGGACAGATCAGCACAGGCTCATACCCCTGACACCAGGAAAGTCTGAGTCTGGAATGGTTGACGAAGGCAACTATGTTTATTACAAGTTTTCCATTGAAAATGATGTCTGGGAGAAGATATCTTCTCAAAATGCCATGGTGGAGGTGAAGATAGAAGCAGAAACGGATGAGGGAGACACTGATCTTTACATATCCAGGCATCCCCTTATATTCCCGAACCGACATCAGCATGAATGGTCTTCACATGATGTGGGTTCAAAGACACTAATTCTTAGCTTCAAGGATAAGGGTCTTGGAGCAGGCACTTATAGCGTTGGTGTCTATGGCTTCAAGGGAACAAGTAAATTTGTGGTATCAGTTATTATTAATGATAATATCCAGAGGACAGTGGGTCAACAGGCTGGATCCTCATCTTCACCTGCAGAGATGGACACTGTGGAGTGTAGAAACTGCAAGCGTTTCATACCCAGTAGAACTGTAGCACTGCATGAAGCATATTGCAGCAGACATAACGTAGTTTGTCAGCATGTGGCTTGTGGAATAGTTCTAAGAGTTGAGGAGGCTAAGAATCATGTTCATTGTGACAAATGTGGACAAGCGTTTCAGAAAGTAGAAATGGAGAAGCATATGAAAGTGTTCCATGAGCCAATCCAATGTCCTTGCGGAGTTATCCTGGAAAAGGTGCAAATGGTAAGCTACACGTTCTTGTATTTCTGCTGTTTAAGATATAAACAGCTTTTCCTCCTGCTAAAAATTGCTAAAATATCTTTCACATTAATGTCTTAGATTATTTCCAAGGGCTCTTGGGATTTTTGCTTTCTTTAGTACGTTATCTTGAATCATTGACTGTCATGAATTGCTCAGTGTGTCTGGATGTCCAACATGAATGCATGTCTTGAACATGTTGTCGAGATGTGCATATACTGAGTATACCCTAACGATAGGTTTGGGCTGCACATTGTGGCAAAAATGCAGTTAGATATTAGACATGACATTACATCTCTGGGATACCGAGCATTTTGAGGAGAGAAAACATCGAGGCTAGAATATGTCTACTTAATTATTGTACTTATGTCTTTGTTTGGCAGGTGGAGCACCAAGCTTCAGTTTGCCCCTTACGCTTGATCGCGTGTCGTTTCTGCGGGGACATGGTCCATGCAGGAGACACTGCAGTGGACCTGAGAGACAAATTAAGAGGTCTGTGTGAGCATGAGAGCATCTGTGGATCAAGAACTGCCCCTTGTGATTCATGTGGCCGCTCCGTCATGTTGAAGGACATGGACATACACCAAATAGCCGTTCACCAAAAGAACTAGATGAAGAACCTTCTCAATCTTATCCGATCGCCACACTGTATGAGTGATCTATCCTGGTGTATCAGCAGACTGCTCTCCCAGAATTCCTGTGGTTGAGACTGGTGTGAGACGGTTGTCGCTCTTTGTACTTGCATGTGGTATGCTGCTGCTTGGAAATTCTCTCGAAAATGCAGGGCCGTCTTCATCCTGATCATTGGTGAATGTATTGCATTTCTATGTGCTGAACGTCATTCGAGTTACTTTGGATCCTTCCCCATTTAGCAGCAGGTTAAGAAGTGACTCTTCTGCCGGTGTATAGTACATTTCCCGGGTCATACGAGAAGGATTACTCGGAGAGATCTTATCTATTGTATCTTCTTTTGATTTCTCATTGGTTTGGACCGACTGTTTGGAAGGCCTTCAAGTCTAATTATTAATCTTCTTGTTTAGTCTGATCTTCAAATCTATGTATCTGTATACATATGCGTATGCGTTGGGGAAATTTAATTAATTTATCTCGTATGACAATGATTAAAATACTAGTGCATCTACAAGGAAAATACGCACTAGGAGCAAATTTATTTTATCTTCTCTGGTGAATTTCTTTTAAAATACATTTTTTCACCTTTTTTGGTTTTGGTAAAAAGGTTTAAAATATCTAGATTCTATTTGTTGTGTGAAAATGAATGGTGCGGAAAGGGAAAAGATTAACAAAAAAATTCCAAACTTTATTCAAAGTGACAAATTTATCTCAATTTTTTTTTTTTTTTTGTAACATAAAAAAATCTCAAATTTTGCAAACTATGACACATTTATCTCATCAAAAGCATTTTCGTCTTATTTTTTCTATTTTTCCTTTCTTTTCTTTTTCTTCTTCTCTCTTCCCTTATGGCGTTCGGTGAGGGCAACCCTTGTTAGGCGAGGGCCTCCCTCACCAGATTTGGCAAGGGGGTGGGCGAGGGCGACCCTTGCTGGCGTCGAGCGAGGGGGGCCCTAGCCAACCCCGGCAAGGGCGACCCTCACCCGATGCCAATGAGGGCAACCCTCGTTAGACACCAGCTTTTCGGGAAAAGAGGAAAATAAGAAAAAAAAAAGCAAAAAAATATTAAAAAGTAAAAAGACCAAAATTTCTAGTTTAAGATAGATGTGTTACACGAACAAAAATTCAGGATTTTTTGTATTACAATTTTTTTTTGAGTAATTGTGTCACAGTTGGCAAATTTTAGGTTTTTCATGTCATAAAAAAAAGTTTGAAATAAATTTATCACTTTAGCCAAAATTTTGAGTTTTTTGTGGTTTTTTTTCCTTGAGAAAATTATTATTTTAAGAATTACTACTTATATCTCTTATAAAAATAAACGAATTAAAAAAAAATTCATCATTTACAAAATTATTCAGATATAAATTAGTGTCGATAATAAAATATTCATAATCAAATAATTATTATAAGCGATATTAATAAGTAGTTCGTCGATGCAACTCCAGCCGGGTTCGCACGGTCAGACCGCGCAATCCGCTAAAGGCAAAGGGAGATGGCACACGTGTCGCCAATCCATCGCTGACTCGACGGTAACGACAGATACACCCGACCACAGCAAATCGCTCTCCCGTCGTCCCCGCAAGAATTCAAACACCACGGAAAAGAGGGAAAAACCGAAACCGGATCTATCCGTTCTCTTCTCACTCTCTCCTTCTCCTTCTCCTTCTCCTTTCCTCCGACGCTCCGTGCTTCCTCCTTCTCTCAACTGCAAACTCCCCCCCGAATCTCGACGCTCCGGAACCCTAAGGCCCCCCCGCCTCCGCCTCCGCCTCCTCCTCCTCCTCCGCCGCCGCGGGCTTCCATGGCCGAAATCCTCAGCCCTAGGCACCGGCCCATCGCCAACCGGATCCAGTCCCCGACGAGCCCCTTCTTCCTCGGCTCCAACGACGACGACCTCGAGAGGGCCCAGGCCCGCGCCGCCCGCGCCGCCGCCGTCCGCCGGAAGCTCGCCGCCGCCGCCGCCCCCGCCCAGCGCGCCCCGCCTGCGGGCGGCGACGCCGACCCCGGCCTCGGGAAGCAGCAGATTTTCGAGCTGTTCCACAATTGCATCAAGCTCGCGAGCGAGAACGTATGCTCGTTTTTTTTTTTTTTGGCTTCCTGATTTGACCTCGGTCGAGTGTGATCGGCCGCGCTCTCGACTCGTCTGGTTACTTTTGAGTGTTGTTGGTGCAGAAAATCAACCAGAAGAACACGTGGGAGCTGGGATTGATAGACCATCTCTATGAGATTATTAAGGTCGAGGAAGAAAATGACACTGAGACAAATTTTCAAAAGGTGAGCTCTTGTGCCCGTTGAGGAACAGTTCTCCATGCGCTCACATTTTGAACTTCATTTGTTGGGGGAATTTTGAAAGTTTTGAAAGCAGCTAATCGGTTAAAGGTTAGTGTGACTGTCTAGATGCAGTAAAAACAAGTTGCTGGTCAATTTTTCATAAGCAACTCTTCTAGGAATTTAGAAGAAGGGTTGGAGTGGTCACTGGTTGTGAATCTTTCTAGCGAAATTTTGATGCCCAAATCTCTTGTTGTACTTCTATTGCAAATCTTTCCATGGGAAATTTTGATGCCTAAATCTGTATGTTGTACCTTTGCATTTCTCTGTTCAGGCAAGTTGCACGTTGGAAGCTGGAGTTAAGATATACTCCATGAGAGTTGATTCTGTGCATTCAGAGGCCTACAAAGTCCTTGGGGGAATGAACAGAGCAGGTCAAGACAACGAACAAGGTCAGTGGCATCTGTCCTGTTTGCCTATCAATGATAGATACAACATCTTCTGTTAACCTGCAAATGGATTCGTGTGGTAGGGTATAATTCTCTTACATAGAGATGATTCTGGTTTTAAATATACTATAGCTTTCTTGAATTTGCTTCATGTCAATAATCTGATGTAACTGTGGTGTTTTCTTTATAAATCTGTTGCAGATGGTGTCGTGGAGGATCCTAATGGTGATGGTGGACAAGAAGAGTGTCATTCAAAGAAAGATACAGACAAGAAGGTTTTGGTTTTATGTAATGAAAATGAAGAACAAATTTATTAGAATTCCAAGTAATCGAATTTCAATCTTTAAGCAAACAGAAGTCTTTGCCTGCAGATATCACCGTTATCAACACTTGAACCGTCCTTTGAGGCTCTCAATGTGAAGAAATTTGATGGTGACTGCTCATTCAGCCTCATCTTGTATGATTTTGAGATTTAGTTGTCAATTTTTCTGACAATCAGCTTGATATCTTCCATTCTAGTTGCATTTTTGGTGGATCCTCTATACCATCAGACGTCAGCACAATTTGATGAAGGTGGAGCAAAGGGCTTGTTGTTGAATAATCTTGGAGTATATGGTGGGTGCCGGGTGCTATTTGACTCTTTGGAAGTACCTGGAAAGTGCGTGTCAGACATTCAAAATGATAAATTAGAGACAGCCGATCTTTCATTTGCAAAAGGTTTGTTGCCTTTCTGTTGCTATCAATACAACAGATAGTATTTTGTGTCTACTTGCTCTTGTACTCGAGGCTTTGTCAAAAATTACTGACATTTCACTGGCCTACTTAACAGAATATATTGAACAAATGGTACTGGACATGCAAATGAAGGATGAAATTACACCAACCTTAAGGATTATAGTTGATCAATTTGATGAAGACAATAGAAGGCCAACGGATCCTGTCTTTCAGAAGCCAGAAGAGCAAACTGATGCTACATGTAGCAGCAGCAATGTGTTTGATGCTCCTGACACATTTGAAAACTCTAGTACCTGCGATCAGGATGATGATTATGGTGATACGAGTGTGGTTGTGGAAGACTTAAATTGTGTAGATCCAACAGTTACCATGCATGCTGAGGTATTTATTGCACATATTCTTATGGTTTTTGCAACCAAATAGAGATTATTATGATTTTCTATTTCTTTATAGTGGATTTGATGAAGTTGTTTCTCATTTACTTCCGGTAACATCTGCAGGACAATGAATTATTTTCTTATCAGGACCCTGATTCAGAAGAAAAGGTAGAGGAAGTCGAAAGCTATCTATTCCTTGGTTTGGGTTTTAACACACAGCACAATGCTTGGGCAGGTCCTGACCATTGGAAGTTTCGGAAACCTAAAGGTATGGTGAACTTGTTGTCGCAGAAGGCATGATCATTCCTGTCACTTTGTGGATAGATAATGTAGTTTGAACCTTGATGTAGGAAAGGAAGAGAAGCATGCTGTGGAAAATGGTTCACCAACTACTGCTAAAAAAACTAGATATAAGAAACAAGCAGAAGTTGACATCGATTTCACAAGCTTTCTGGACAAGGATATGCCAGATATATTTGCTCCTCCCAAGAATCCGAAGTCACTGCTATTGCCTGCAAATAGAGCTCCATGTAACATCAGATTGCCGGAAGATTGCCATTACCAACCAGAGAGTCTTGTGAAATTATTTCTCCTTCCAGATGTAATGGTAAGCTTTTACAAGTGGTGATATATGTTTTCTTCTTTAATCCTGCCAAACTATCCCAATGATATATGCTTCACTTTGCTGCAGTGCCTTGGCAGGAAACAGAAAAAATGGTCAGGTATAGCTATTTCCTATAAATGCATATTCAGGTATATTTGGCATTTTTGGTAATGTTGAAAAGCCTTCCTTCAATCTCAGATGAGCCGAGAGAATCTGACGGTTATGGACCCTCAACCTCTTGGGACCACGAGAGTGTATTTGACCCACAATTCGATGATGGAAATATCCATAGTGATGTGGAAGATGTTGACACACTTGTTTCTCAGCCCCGCCAGGTCGTTTTTCAATTTTTCAATGTTCATTGTGTTAGTTTACCTCTTTAGTCTGTTCATCAAGGTGCAGAGTGCGCTAGGTGCATCTTTTCATATTTACTTATCATTATAACGGCTTCCTTTTCAGGTAAATAAAATTGAAGTTCAGTATGACAAAACCTCTAAGCAAGTTGATGTCCAAGCACTGAAAGAGACTCTTTGGGACCATATTCTTAAACCTCCCGAAATGTCTATTCAGGTATGCTTAGCTTCTCCCCTTAAATGGCCAACTCTAATTGAAAGGTCTGCTAGTGCATCCTGTCCTAAAATCCAAGATGGTGGACCGTGTCATGCTTTCTTAAAAGTCATAGTCACCACCAGAAAAGCCAATTGTTATTGTTATTTCTAGCTGAACTATGGCTTTACTGTTGATATAAGAATTTTATTTATCTAAAGATGCTGATGATAAATCTATGCTTGAACTCGATGTCCTTGGTGAGCACATTCTTTCACAGTCGTGTAATTAGTTCTTCAGCTTGTCAAATAAATTAAGTGGAAGCACTACTCATCAAAATTTCCAGGACTGTAGTTTCCAAATCATCTATATGGGGAGCTTCTATGGATCCCTGAGTAACAGATCTGTCATCGTCGCTCTATCGTAATCACGTTTATCTTGTCGTAATACCTCCACAGAGTGTAGTAACACAAATGCTTAAAGGATTTGCCACCAACGTGAGATACTCACACATCCTAGAGGATTTTGATCCTTGAGGATTTGTAGAAACCCTCCATCCATACGTGAGTAGGTCTGAGCATTCTCAATTTCCGTCGTGAACGATTCTAGGGAGATTTGAATTATGGTTTTGCATGCATAGGCAGGGACAAGTATTATGTCCAAAACTGCACTCAAGGCCTTTGGACTACCCTTCTCTCCCGATTTCCTTTAATGACTCACGCAATAGTCCTGTACTTGTCAATTGTCTTGTGATGTATTCTTTATTTTGGATATTAAAATATTATTCATTTCGTTAAAAAAATAAAGAGAAGGTGATATAATCGATTTGCTTTGATTAGAACGATCCAGAAGAAGCCGTATCTTTCAAGCAGATCTTGGCCAGTATTCCAGCCGACTGTAGAGCTGCTGCGAGCATCCGCGAGATCTCCCCTCATTTATGCTTCATATGCTTGTTGCACTTGGCAAATGAACACGGGTTGAGCATCCAAGGCTCTATCAACATGGACGACCTCAGCATTTGTGTTCCTGTTCATGACGTGCGTAGAGAAGATGGTGCCTAGAGACTTATCGTGCCATGTGCAGACATGTCCTCGTAATATAAATTTAGAGGTCTAGTTGTGATTCTCTTGTTGGTGTGGCTATGTTTTGCTCCCCGTCCCAGCGGGGCAATGAAATCACTGTAGATCTTTTTTCTAGTCGTCGAGATCATTGTAACAATGGAGGGTTTTCTCCCCTCACGGCGACTGACATGTGAGAATGTAACTTCTCAAATCATCTGTACTTCAAACTCTCAATTCTGTTCCAATCATAGTGGCACGTGCACTAATTGCCTTTCACTACTCTTTGGATAGAACTGAGTCGTGCTTTTGTCCACGGTGGTGATCTAACACTCATGCTCACAGGTGCAGCCCTGGGGCACGCAATCGGAGACTTACTGATTTAGCCCATGATATTAAGTGAAGGCTTCTGCGTTACATTCCAGATGCACCCTTCCAAACTGTTGGAGCAGAAATCTCCGTAAAAGCACCGTCGAATTGATGTTATCGCCAACTCACTATTGACCATGGCGTTGGTCCTGTCTTCCCGTATCCTGATACTGATAACGTGCGGAGATTCTGAGCCTAACATATGAGAGGAAATTGCGTGCACAAAATCCTAGACTCCAGCCAGATCAATACAAAGGAGACCAGGTTATGAGAGAATATCATCAACTACCAGCCACAGAAGATTACTACTCATGGAACCATGTTCCTTGCACGTGTTTTCTTGAAGTGTCCATTGTGGAAGATATATAACCTGACATACGCCATTGAGTCGTAATAGAAACAGAACCCCTACATAATAATTTATTATCCTGTCTGTCAATGACAGAAAATATTCAGAAAAGGACATACAGAAAATTTGATGCAATAAAATACAGCAATCAGCCATAGTTTTCCAAATTGATTCAGGACTTCATGGTTCCCCTAATTCCATCCGTATCCCTACATAACATATCCTAATTACTTATCCCAGCAAAATGGACTTTCATTGTTCACTCTCAAGATCGACAGGGTTCACACAGTAACCTAATAGCCTAAGGTATTTAAGGGTCTTTTATCTTACAGGAACCGGGGTCATCTGATCTGCTTTGCTTTCTCAGATAGCTCCATAATGCAATGAACTTCTCACTCGGTAGAAAATGGCGACAGATATTGACGGTGGCCAGAGATTGAGATCAGATTGAACCAAACGCCAATCCTCAAAGAGCACAATTTCCTCTGGTGCCTTTTCAACCGAACATGAGCATTTTGCAACTCCTGATATTCTAAGCCGACTGGACATTTCCCTGAGACTGGGAACGAGTTTTGGCAACTCCTTCCCTCCATCCTCTTTGACGAGCCCTCATTTCCCACATAGCTGTCAATTTCTTTTGCGTTACCAGTACTGCTTCAGCCTTTTCCCTTGCTTCTTCACATGTTTCCATTCCTGAATTGCATTTGTCTGCCTCTTTTTGATACTGCGATGTCAACTTCTTGGCTTCGAGCAGAGCCATGTTGGCATGTTGTTGACTTTCCAAAGCTACAGTTTCACGCAGCTTCAGTTCCTCTGAAAGAAGTTCCGCAAAATTCTTTTCTGTATCCTCACCGACCTCCGGATCACGTTTTGCACAATCTGTGAGGTACATAATAGTTAAAGATAAGTATGTCGTTCTGAGAAGCAACCATTCCAAGGTTAAAGATGCCAAGAGAAAAAGGGTAAGAACTAAAAGGTACCCAAGTCACAGGAAAATACTCTATGGTTATGCCATTGGATTCCCTAAAATTACAGGTCTCATTCTTGAGAATACAGATCCTGTATAGTAAAAATGTATTTGCATATACACAACACCACATCATTCAAAAACTTGTGCTGGGTCAAGTGAAAAAAATATGAAATTGAAATTTTGTTATGAATGGACCTGGGTAAGCAGGAACCAATAATTTAACTAGACTGAACTAGTGACATTCATACTCTATTGGAACTGCTACAATTTTCTCCATTTCCAAGCTTCCTACATCTGTCTTTTTAGGAGCAGTGACCATTTCCAAGCTTCCTACATCAGCTGATAGAGTTCTCAATAGCAATGTTCATTTCGGAGGAAGGGCTCAAGAGGAACAAAAATGGGAGGAAAATAAGATTGATTGACGGAGGTGGAAAATAACTACAAAATTCCTTTTCTATAAGGAAAATAGCCACAATATTCATGACCATTTCCTTTTCCTTTTTCTTTTTTTAATAAGGACCCAATTAAAGTGGGCATATAACTTCAAAATTCTTATGCTAGTCTCCTCACCAACAATTGAAAAGGAAAAACTATACATAGCTTTCTAGAGATAAAATGCCCATGTCATTCTGGTAGTTTACATTTTAGAACAATCTCTTAACATTCTCAGCATTTTCAGTCTCCTCACTTTGGTCACGTAAAGAAAAGGGATGAAGAATTCTGTTTCTCCCATAATCATTCTCTTGACATCTCCCCAAACTTTTTCTTTCCAAACAAGCCCATAGTGCTTTCTTCAATGAACATAGAAAATTTGCATTCTCACTTTCTCATTCCATTCTACTTATGATGGAATTTCTCATTTTGAACTCCATGTCAATGAAGAGTTGACGATGAATTGTCCATATTGGACGTATGCACTTAACCTGAACTTATGTAGTAGCCACTGAAAGGATTGCATTAGATACCATTGCAAACAGAGAATGCGATGAAGTGGATAAGTAGACTTAACAGAGACAATTTGACCATTGCCTGCCAATTGTCAACTAGCTCCATGCACATGAGAGAGACATGCCAACTTTATGAAAAAATCAACTTTATGAAAAAATTTCACATTCTTGGATCATTATACAGTTCTATAACAAAGAAGAGACTAACCTGCAAAGGAACCATTGCTGAGTCCTGCAGCCAAAGGGGAAAATAAGAAAAGTAAAAGTTAGCCATCAATTAACTGTTCAAAAGTAGAGTCAGAGGATAAAATCAACAGATGCACCAGTGAAGAACCAAAAAATTAAGGTACCGGGGAACAGAAACTTAATCAAAGCAGGCCAGATATATCAAAAGTATCAGCAAAATATGAAAGTTTCACATTTACAAGGAGAGCCAAAAACATTATGCCTACAAGAAATTGTCCAGTCCCAGATAGTCCAAGAGTCAATGGAATATAGAATTTCAAATAAGGCTTTATCCAGTGGGACAAGAATGGTCCATTAATGGTAGCATGCATTGCACATTGGATGTCAAGAAGAAGACGATTGATTTGCTACCCATAAGCCAAGCTAGCTTCATCATCAATTATTCAAGTTTTCAATGCTCAAGTCCACTCTCAGAGTTTTCAGGATACCTAATGGAAGCAACAATGGTGAAACAGATAAATCACACTCAGCTACTACTATGAATTTTGAGAACATAGTATTGCTCAAAAACAGAATAATTGCTATTAAATTCTTGAGGATATTTGCATTTAATGCCCTCAAAATACGCAGCCTAGATGCTAGGTTATTGCTATCATGGAAGGCAAAGATCTGATAAAGATCCTACTTGATGAATCCTAGATTGTTTTCAAAGGAGTATCAAACTCTGCATATGTCCTGCCAAATACCATAGATCTCATTATGATGCACTAACTAAACATGAAACAGGCAAGTAGCAGTTGCATTTATGCCACGAAGGTTATTTTTCAATAAGCATAGGTCACCAAATTCAGAAAGCCATTGCTCAAATCAGAAATTCTAGCATTAATAATCATCAAGCACAACGCGACATGATCAAGACTATGCCAGAGCATAGTAGACATTCCATATGAGGGTGAATTCAATAAGAAAAGCAAATCTGATGCGGTTGCAAAGCTCAAATGCAACTTCAAACCAACTCAAAAAAAGAAGTAATTCAGCAGAAAGTAAGGAGTTAAAGGATATGGTTCACCAAAGGCCGTAGATTTAGATCAGAACGATGATGAGTTCATTAATTTAAGGCATAAAATGATATTTTTCAGAGGCAAGCAAAACACATAACTGTCCTTTTACGGCGGACTCAACAAGCTATCCAGTAGCTATTACTATCAAATCTGGTTTCGACAGACTCAATAAGCTATTCAATTATTGAATAACCTGTTCGAAACAAAGCGAGTAAGAACTCATTCCAAATTTGCACACAACAATCGCTGTTTCTAAATGTGGACGCACTTCCGCAAGCATCAGCAGAAGAAAAGGCAGAGAAACGACTTCGCAAGATCGACGACAAGAAAAACCAGAACAAACACGAACAGATCCGAACAGATCCATCAAACTAGAACGGATCCAAGAAGACTACCGGTCATCAGATCCATCGGCGCCGCCGAGCATTACCTTCGGGAATAGAGAGGAGAGGCTGAGAGGAGCAGTCGCAGTCACAGGCGGGACAGGCGGCGGAGGACGAGGAGGAGGAGGAAGAGGAGGAGGAGGAGGAGGAGGAGGAGCGGCTGACGGCGGCCAGTCCCTCCACGAAATGCCAGTACAGAGGCGGGCCTAGAATGTAACCGGCGATGCACAGGGCCATGATCCCCAGCCCCAGCTTCAGCAGCGCCGGCGAGCAGGCGCGCGTCTGGTTCAGCGCCATCGGGGCTCGAGGGGCGGGGAGGAGCGGCGGCGGCGGCGGCGCTTCGTCCGCCGGCGACGGCGGAGGAGGCGGCGGAGGGATCGGGGGGGCGAGGGACTAACGCGAGGCCACGAGCCGGAGGAGGAGCAGCAGGAGACGCGACTGGAGATCTGCGGAGGAGACGAGATCGAGCCTTTCTCCGTTCACGGCGACGACGGCGACGGCGACGGCGACGGCGACGACGACGACGACGCAGACGAAGCCGATCTCATCGTGGTCGCTTTATATATGACTTCGCACCTAGCACCTAAATCTGACCACCGTCTTCTCCGACATCTTTACTGATTCACTCGCCCCGTTTGTTTCCAGTTTCGGGTGAAAATTGTACGGCCCGACCACAGCTTGCAAAGGCGAAAATTACACCGCGTCGGATGGGGCAGCCTGTTTTGTGGCAATTTTTGTTGGAGGAAAAGTCAAATTGCAAAGCGGCATGACTTTTTTTTTTTAAGCCAAGTATTAAAGCAAGTCCTGAAAAGATCTCATTTGAGTCTTAATCCGAACCGTAGGATGCCTAGATGCAAAACAAACAATAAAAGTATTGAGCATGCAAGCCAAGTATAAGAATACCCATGCCATCGGGTTATTTTGTAATTGCGAAAATTTCACTAAGACAGATGGGTAGCCTATTCGGCACAATTTTAAATGGAGGGAGGATCTAATTGCAAAGCGGCTTAAATTTTTCTTTTCCAAGCCGGGTGTTGCTTTGATTTATCTCGTTACTCGATTTGATCTTTACTGTGGACGGACCAAACGTTCGATTATGGTAGACTAGGAAGTAGCAGGTCAAAAAAAAAAAAATGCTGAACTTCAGGCCCCACTGCGTAAATCCAGACTTTTGCGGGCACCTAGGAGAGGAGAAAGAAGGCTAGGGATCGGAGGGAAGGAGGAGAGAGGGGAAGAAGGCAGAAGAATCAAGTGGGCCACACTTTCACGTGGCGCCGCGTGAGTGGCCGGGGACTATGCTGACATGGGGACCACCCAATATTTTCTCCACCGACACCCAAACACTCTAATTCCTACAGCTTCATCTTTAGTCCTCCGTTCCCATCCTCTTCTTTTCCATCACTGCTTTGCCCAAGGGTCGCTCCGAGAACCGTATCAAAGGAGCTCCCAAGGCCCGAGCCGGCCAAAGCCCCGACGACATGTCCAAGGAGGCAAGGCCGTGGGCGGGCGGAGTAGCACGATGTCCAAGGATCGTGGACGGTAGCCGGTTCGCACATTGGGGCACATGATAAATTATTAATGCCTCGAAGGAACGCTCAAGTACGGTTATGCAAACTCGAAACTGTCTTACAACAACAGATCAGATGCCAGGCAAGAAAGTATGCCAACGTCACTGGCCAAGGGTTTATAGAGCCAAAGTAAAACACAAGCCAACCAACTGTCCAGCCTGCCTCTTCTAAGCTCAAGGAACCCTGCTTTTATATTGTCGACCTCTATAGGCGAAACCTTGAGGATGCACGAACGGAAATTTCACCCTGCAAACTCCACTTGCTCAGCTGGTGGCGCATAATCACTCAGTTCACCCACGTTCCAGGCGGTTTACCTATTGGCCCAAATCGCCGAACTCGCGGTTCCACATGGCGATGTCCACGTCTGCCACCGGTGAGATTGGCAGCTGCCTCTCTTAATATTTCCCAGGCTAATGGTTCTGCCTGCAAAGGGGAAACAGCATGAAAAAAGTCATTGGTTTTTAGTGCACGGAAATAATCCATGTGCTTGTCTGGCAAAGTCACGGAAGTGTTCCTTCTTTGATGGTTATCGATGTACATTTCCGATTAATGAATGGATTGTGAATGTGGATCAGGATCAACAAACTCGCCAACCACAATTCTCGTTAGGTCGAAACTCTTTCAAGACATATAATCAGAGCTGAAAACCAGATCACTAGTATGATGGTTCGGCTTTATTCTTCAATATTTGGTTACATGAGCTATTTAAGCCACCCTTGTCCAATTAAGTTCCTCAAAACCCAGCTAGAAGACAACTTACTTGAATAAGGTTGGATATATAGGGATCTCCTAGTCTCATGGGAAGACAATCACGTAGAACCTCCAGTGCCCTGAGATGATATGGAGGAAGAAAGATTTTAAGGATGTTCCTGCAGCACTTGGTCATCAAGGTGTACATCAAGAAACATCATCTAAACTACAGTCGAAGAAACCATGAGCAATGTTACGCAAACCTTGGGTGCTTCGAGAGGCACAAGAAACAAGCGGCAATGCGTCTTAGCAGCTGTCTAGAAAGCACAATACTACGCTCTTCAACTGTGAACGTCAGAGCACGGGCTATCATTATGAATTGGCAAATAGGCGTACAACAGCACTTCATCCCCAATTCATTCATCAAGAGCCTTTGGAGAACGAGAGCAGCGACCTGGTTGTCAAATTATGTTTTATGTCATTTGAGAGGAGCACAACCCTGGAGTATTGATATCCATACTCTAGAAAAGCAGAAGTTGTGACGTAGAGAAGTTCTTCACTGATCGAATGTTGTTGTTGAACATGTTTAAGGCCTTAGGGTTACATGGGACACGGTAAAATTGTAAGAAATCAGTCTCTGTTTTCCTTATTAACTTGTGGAAGTTGGTGCATAAACGAACTGACACTGATCGAATGTCATTCTTAAACATGTTTTAAGGCCATAGGGTTACACGGGACATGGTAAAAATGATCAGACATCAGACAGTCTTTATGTTTTCCTTATCAACTTGTGGAAGTCGGCATAAAAACAAACTAAATGACAAAGTTAGTGGAAAAGTCCGAGCTCTGACCTCCTTTGCAGATATGGGGCTCGCCAGGATGGCACGAAGACAGTACAGCACCATGCGAACTTCGGCAAGCGCCAGAACAGTCTCTTCATCCCCCTCCTGCTAAGTGAAGGGAAAGAAAAATTGATGGGGGAGAGAAATCATAACTCTCTATTGGCTATAGTGGAAGGAGACTAGATTCTGTGGATGTAACTTACTGAGACAATTAGATGCGACAATAATATAGGAACGTCCTGTACAGAGAAGACGGGAGTACCTCTAACAACTTATTGATGACCTCCAAGCTTCGCAGGCTCAGTCTATCATGAGTCTCATCCCTGTGTGTGGTTCTTAATATAGCATACAGATACTCTTGGATTTTAGCTGCAGTGAACGGCGAGTGACATAAGATTCTCAGAGCTGTGGAATCATCTCATCCAAGTTTTTAATATTGACTAAATGCATCCTCGATTGCATCTGCAGCAGGTCAGATAAAATGCTACATAGATTGACTTCAACAGTGAGGTCTCGTACAAGAAATGCGGAAGCATGTTGATGGTGGAACCAACCTCAAACAACTTAGAGCAGTATCAACTGTCAAGTGTCAAAGTCTTGGCTCACAAAAGCAACCACTTTCACGAGGAAACACAAGTATGCAGGAAATTCAATAAGTACGTGTATTGATGAACTGGATGTTGTGAGAATATGGTTTCGAAATGGGTTGAACAATGAAATCGGATGGAGTAAAACAAGTCGGACATTGAGACGTGATATCACTTTCTTTAAGGATTTATTTGCCCCACAACGTTCTTGTGGTCACCCGGCAAAAAATCCTCCAAGATACAACAAAGTCTCGAATGAGAATGCTAGATAGTAATTCTAGTATTTCTCCAGGGTCTCTCTAGAAAAACAATCGAAAAATTGACTGCTGTTTTTTTAGAAAGAAGACTCGAAAATGACTATACTTTTTCTTTTCGAAAAATGACAAGTATATATATGAAACAGTTTTGCAACTCTTCGTGAAAATTGCGAACAAACATATCTTTAGAAAATTGTTCGAATAAACAAATGCAATTCTTCGGAAGAAGTCGAAAATGAACAATGTGGAAAAGTTAAAACCGAGTAAGTAATTTTCCAAAGGTTGTCTTGAAAAGACAAAAACAAAATTCGGAATAATTATAATTTTTTTTAAATAGAATTTCGAATTTTCATTTTATATATTTTATTTCCAAAATTCTCAAAATAAAGAAAAACCCATACTTTTAAATTAATCCCCACTCTTTCCCATTTTAAAGAAAACGCTAACAAACAAATCTCCAACACTGGATTACTAAAGAAAATGGAGGGAAATATGCGCCTTCAGCATTTAGGATGCCCCGAAGCAAATGCAATACCTTAGCTATCTCTGTACGCATGGATTTCAGAATCAAATCACCTTTAATATCGGACACCAGAAGTTACGCAATGCACGTGGCAGAAGTTTTCGACTTACCATTGACCAGCAACCTTTTGGCATCACGATGAGAAGCTGCGCACTGTACAAGGAAAAATAAAAGAGAAATCAAAACACGCATTCATCGGGGTGAGATGCGTAACACATGCAACTCCGCCAATCATTTCAATATGCAAAGGTTTCAGATCTCTGATAAGTGAAAACAGATATGAGGAAGCAATGAGAGCCATGATGATCATAATAACCTTTATAAGGATGAGAGCATTGGAAGCTCGCTCCGCGCCGCCATGGCGACAGACTGCACTTTCAGCATGGGATATGCAGAAAAGACTTCCTGCGGAAGTGAAGGAAAATTAGAGGGTAGGAAGGAGAAGATAGTTACGTACGAACTGCTCGATCCTTGTGCACATGATGACCCAGAGAAGAGAAGCATGAGCATCGATGTACCTGAAGAAGCACGAACACGGTATTGCAGGTGTTCCACAGCATCGGCCCCAGTTTCGGGTGATATTCTTGGTGCTGCCGAGCAGACAAGAGGAATGCAAGATACATCAAGATAGTGTTGAAATCTATTCCACAAAGTGCAGCTTTTGTGTGTGATCTTGGCCCGTCGAGTGGGTCATCACTTCAGTGGCTAATGCAACCATCCATACAAACATAAGCTCGCAGTCTAAGCTCGACCTAACCTTTCTTTTTTCAGATTTTATTTTCGACATTAAGTGAACTGCCGAAGTGATAGAACACTGAATGAAGTCAATTGGACTTTCCTAGCTGGTATAACAAACTGAGAGACTTCAGTTAAATGCAACAAAAAGATAATAATAAGAAGAAGAAAGAGAAAAAAACTTTGGATTCGCCCTGCTCCACCGTTTACAAAACCCACCCCATTTTCATTGTTTAACTACTGAATAATTCTTGGGCCAAAATAATAATAAAAAAATGTGCCAAATAATTCGCGTGCCAAATAATTCGCATGCCAAATTGGGCCAACTGTCAACAAATAAATGACAGTGACATTGTATAATATGTCTAGGATAAATAAAAGAACATAAGACAATAGGAAAAATTAGGAGTGACCATATATAGATCCATGATAAATGTTTGGTCTTTTTATCCTCGTAATGATCACAATTCTTTGATCCTTCCGTGCACAAATACATTCCAGCGCATGTAGCAACATGATAAAAAGCATAACCCACCTAGTTTAACTTGAATGTCTAAGAACAAGATAAATAACGTGTCAACATCTATCCTTTAATATGTGAAATATGGTGAATGCCAAATGTTTTCACATCTGATTGAAAAAAAGTATGAATTTTAAAACAGGATGGTGACCGGGAAAAATTAGGGAAATATGGCTCCATTTATTTTCCATAAAATAAATTATTTGAAAAATATTTTACAAAAAAATGATTGTTTATATTGCTTCAAATGATTAACTAATGAATAATATTTTTATAATCGACAAAAAATTATATCTAAACAATTTTGTGGAAAATAAAAAATATTTTTCATTCATTTATTTTTGTAATAATTCAAATATTTGTTTTTTTGAAAATATTTTCTAAATCATTCATTCATTTATTTTGGCAAAATTTGTTACGAAATAGATAATAGAAAAGAAAAAAAATTGCAACCCCCGTCCATCAAAACTCAAACGGATATGCAATGCATGAAGGTGATGGTCAAGATGATAATCTACTCCAAACGATCAAAAGCAAAACAGAAAATAAAAATTTGAACGCTTACGGTCGTCGTGTCCACTGCAATAACGCGATACAAGACAAGCACGGACAGGAAAATGCAAGTCAACTTCAAAACCGTCGTCAAAGAGAAGGATCAAAGAGAAGGGTGAATTCCGTACCGCGACAAGGAAACGAAGAGCGTCTCGTCGCGTTTCCCTCCGGTGAAGGGCGAGAATCTGAAGTTCCATGCGGAATTTCATGCCCTGGCCTTCTGCAAAGAAGGCTGCCGCCCTCGACAAGCACGAGCCAGTCAGGTTCGAGGACTCGCCGAAGAACCACTTGCCAAAGTCTTCCATCTCGCTTCAACCCTCGATAGAGTCTGCACCAAGCGATGGCAAACAGCGTTAACAGCGTAGATGACGAAGCTAAACAGGAAGGATGCTTTGCGCGATAATGCTTGTACAATGATACGACTGAGAATCTTAATGATGAGAAGAGAAGGGCTTTGCAAAAGGGCTTTGAATTCTTTCTACAGAGGTTTAGGAGGCACTAACTTGGGTTTTCCTTTCAGCAACGCAGCGCAGCGGGACCCTCACTGCAACGAGAGACTGAATTTAACCTAATTTCACGAGAAAATTCGCTCGGAATTCAAGTTCTTCACGATTCTGTATCTAGTGAAAAAATTTATGCAGCACTTGCTGCTCTATAAAACCAGGGGCACAAGCGGAAAGGCCGTGCTGAAAGAGGAAAAAAAAATCCAACCAAGCAGCCGCGTGATCTCACTCGACTAACATCGCGTTCTTTGAATGCCGTCCGATCGTATGGTGAAGGTGAAACTGGAAATGCCTCCGTCACGAAATCAATGGCGAGGAGCGCATGCAGAAATGGAAAGATACCGCGCGCATGGCTAGAGAATTTGCAGCATAATAATTGTACAGTGACACCAGATGAGCAAAAATGGTATTTGCTTAATCACAGAACCAAACTGTGGACATTATGCACGTTAGGATTTGCCAACATACATGCGACTGTGGCGTTGCAATGCAGGTGTGCATGGTTTATCCTGACAAAAATGAAGACAATCCTTTGGCAGGCGATGGAGTGAAGAAAAACGATCACGTTTTGTCCAAATGAGCAGGATCTCGAGCGACAACGAGACTTCTTCGTAGTCCTGAAATACACTATCTTGCAGTATAAAAAAAACATCCATGTCAACATCGGATCTCATCCTTAAACCGTACGACGTATATCTTTCTTTTGCCCATTGGACAAGGTCCTAATTTCGTTTAAACCGTACGTATGTATGTCTGTCATTAATGCAGTACAGATTATCTGTTAAAGAACATGGCATTTGGTAAACCTTTGCTAGAAAAAACACCATTCCAGTTAGTTTCTAGTTAGTTTCTTAATGGTTTTCCATATATGCAACAATGACCAAAACTAGGCAAATAGAGTACTTGTTTTGAATAGTTGTCATATATGGGTAACTTCTCTTATAAAGGAAGCTGATGTTCTTGACCAAAACTGAACTCCCTTTTGGGTATTTTTCCATATGAGAATACTTACTCTCGATGGAAGCAATCAATTTCATGCCAAAAAAAAAAAAAAATTTGGTCCACTTTAACTAGTTCACAAGATTTTTCCTGATTTATTGATTTATAAGAAATAAGGATACTATTTCCTCAAATGTTGCCTTGTATAATAATACCTTTTCTAAACATTTCTGTTCATTTTTCCATAAAAGGATTAGCATTTTAAAGAAAGAGAATCTGGTTGCTCTGTTTGATCCCATTGTCCACATAGTTGATTTTTGGGGAAAATTCCAAATCGACCTTTTTGTTTTCAAGGAATGGAGAATATCTGGTTTGACTTGACTGACTTGGATAGCTAGGGAAAGAAAGGAAATTCATTTATTGGACAAATATCAATTTAATCATAAACTTTTCAATTATGCCAATATAGTCCTAAAACATTGTGCGAAACTCCAATATAATCTTTCCGGCCAATTGCCGCCGAAAATCATTGTTGTGGCAATCCAAAAAATTTTAAGATCAATATGTCACGTAAAACAGACGATGATGACTAGACATCTCGTTAGCAATTTTTAGTTACAAATTGGCCAAAGCGACTACATTGGAATTTTCACCCAAATGTTTAGGATTATACTAACAAAAAAAAAAAAAAAAGTTTAGGACTAAATTGATATCCATGCAAAAATTTTAGGATTGATTTGGTGATTATCCCTTTATTTTTGGATAGCTGGAGAGCTTAATTTATATGGCATTTTGTTTGGTTGAGGAGCAAGTATAGCATTTATATCTATTCCTCTTCAAAGGGCAGGTGAGGGAGATTTCTTACTCGAAATTGTGGATATCCTAATAAATTCGTCCGGGTAAAAAATACCATTTTCTCTAAGTAGCAATCCGTCCCACTACTGACCAGGTGACAATCATCGGTCA
Organism: Eucalyptus cladocalyx; assembly: GCA_017140615.1. Classification (NCBI taxonomy): domain Eukaryota; kingdom Viridiplantae; phylum Streptophyta; class Magnoliopsida; order Myrtales; family Myrtaceae; genus Eucalyptus; species Eucalyptus cladocalyx. The sequence goes on from CM029516.1 coordinate 28,326,181, forward strand.
CCTCTCTTTTCACGAATATGTCAACCTTGCCCAAAAACAGTGAGCAAAAATAAAAGAAAACTTACCCAAAAAAAAACACATATTACAATCGACATAAGTTGAAAGTCGTTTGAAAAAGGATAATCCCATATTTTTATCCTCTACTTTATGTCAATTGTGCTTGGTTCTGACTAGATTTGCATTCAATCTTGCAGCTCGGACTGAGGCCTTGGGTTTGAAGGAAACTTTAAAATTCCGCGGGTCACGCTTATATACTTATTTTGAACTGAACCCATATTGGTTTGATGAATGTAATATATGGTTCATCCGCAAAAAAGAAGCTTCTTGGGAGGCGAGTCTCTGGAAGCCTAGGCCCAACTTAGCTTTTATTCGGAGTCTAAAGCAGGCATTACAACCGAGAAGCAAATATGGTAGTGGACTAAGTTAGCAAAGCCCAACTAAGAAAAGCCTTCTTCTAACTGGACCTTATATCTCCTCCCTCCAGCCCTTTGAGCTCGGATTTGTTCAAATTCTACATCTATCTATACTCATCCTATCTTAGTGAATGAGAACTATATTTTCTTTTCCGAGTTGTGAAATAGGATCCTTTGGAAATATTAGCATGCTCAATCATGTGGATGTGGAAAATGAGAAAGCGATTTTTGCTTTTTCAAAAAAAGAGGAAGCATATAAAATGTTTAAGAAATTAAGATTAAATTCCAAATTAATTAGAGGACGGTCCGACTTATTGTGAATTGCCACGTAGGTAATTGATTGGAAGAATTGTATTGAAATTTAATATAAATATTTATGATATATTAGTTAAATTAAAAATTTAAATTAAAATGATAATTGTATAATAAATTTAGAATTGAATTGATAATCATATAATAAATTTAGAAATAATGTGCCAGGTAATTGGCAAGTAACCTTTGGTGAGTTGCTTATCCGAGAAGTAATATGAAGACGATTCTTTCGTCCTCGTCCTCACGCAACCGTCAAATCCTTTTCGAAGTCAAACTCCTCCTCCCCATTCGATCTTTCGGACATTCGGAGGACAAACTTTGGAATCTAGACACCTAAGAGGCACCATCGGCGACGAAACCGAAAGGTATTGAATTGAAATAAACCATAAGAATAACAGAAGGAGATGAGTATATTCAACTAATCGAAAGCAGATTCCTCGGGGGATCTTTTCATCTCGTCCGTTCATCGTGCCTCGCCTCGACGTCAATCCGACGGCCCACTTTCCCAGTCTCTCTCCAATTTTTTTATTTTTATTTTTATTTTTAATGGACGATATTTCTGATGCTGTTTGCAGGTGGGGACTGGTAGTTGAGAGGCGTGCCACCTGGGGTAATCCACTGCCCCTCTTTCTTACACATGGGCGTGACGGTCTGACCAGCATGCAGCCACTGGCGTTCCGACACGTCAGGACCAGCGAGGTCGCTTCTCGAGCCCGGCAGGCCGTCGGATGCGGCATCGACGGCTGATGATCCGCGAGGCGCACGGTAAGAGTTTACGCCTTCGCCTCGGGTCTCCGTCGCTTCTTCTGGTTTCTATATATTATCTTGTCTGGTTTTTCCAAAGCTGCTTCCTTCGGCCGGTGACTCGAATCGATTCTCAGGTACGACGCAACCTCTCTCTCTCTCTCTTTCTCTTTCTCTCTCTCGGTGACTGCATGTGCGTGCTTGCGTGAATTTGGTTTGGAGGATGGGGTGATGGTGGAGGAGTAGTTTTGCGAAGCGAATTCCTTGCTCCGTCGTGGTACGTCTCTTCAGCGTTCGAGGGATTTTCGGCTTTGAATTTCGTCCTTTCTTGCTGCCTTTTCCTTCTTTGAGGTTGAAATTAAGCCGAGTCTGTGCTTGGATACTTGCTTTTGTCGAACCGATCGGAGCGAAAACAGCGAATTAGACTTGCGAGTTTTCCGATGTTGCGGAAACCACCTGGTCCGGAGAGGAAATTCTCGATTTATTCTATTTGACTTTTGCATGTAGCGATGAATTTTGGATTGCGAGGGTTCTGGTGCTGGGCCTGATATGCTGTAACTCGTTGGTCTCGAAAGCTTATCGGTTGTAGCGTAACTGAGAGACTGAAGTCGATTCTGAAACTTAGGTTGTGTTTTTGGTTGTCCAGTGAAAGTATATACTACTTCGGAAGTCAAGCGACTGATAAAGTCTTAAGCTTTCTGCCTCACGACTTGATCAGACCGAAACGAACGCGTTTTCTTTTTCATGTTGTGTTTCAAAGGGACATGATCGTTTTGAGCTTACATGCTTCCGTTGGTAATTAATTTTCGCGTTGTGGGGTCGTGGAATTTTGCAGTTTGACTATGGCTGCCAAATCTGGAGCTGTTCTGGGTGCTGTCTTCCTTTTGTTGCTACTATCGCCCGCTGTGTTTTCTTCGTCCAACAATGGGCTGATCAGGGTTGGACTGAAGAAGAGGAAGCTGGACCAACTCAACCGCATCGCGGCACAGAGATATTCCAAGGAAAGAGGGACTCTGGGGGGTCTTGGGAGGAAGTACAAGTTCCATGGTTATAACGGCGAGGATGACGACACTGATATCGTATCGCTGAAGAATTACATGGATGCTCAGTACTATGGCGAGATTGGGATTGGAACCCCAGCCCAAAAGTTCACTGTGGTATTTGACACAGGGAGCTCTAATCTTTGGGTGCCCTCTTCAAAGTGTTACTTCTCGGTTAGTCTCCTAGTTTTACATCATCTGTCTGGAGAGAGCTTAAGTGGGCTATAGGTTTTGTTTGAGTTTGTTACTAATCCGTCTTGTACTATCTATTTGAAAACTTTTATTGCAGATTGCATGCTATTTGCATTCTAAATACAAGTCAAGTGAATCAAGTTCCTACAAGAAGAACGGTATTTGTTCTCATCCCTAAAATCTGTTTGCTCTGTCTAGAGTGCTAATTTGGCTGTTTTTACTGAAATTCATCAACTTGAAAGTAATGTTATTTGTGGCCTCTTAATCTCTCTCCTCTTATACTTTTCAATAGTACGCCTGTGACCCACTCATAGACGTAGTTCTTAAAGTTCTGAATGAGCACTTCCTGTCATTTCATATATAGGCAGTTCTTATAGTACTGCAGAGTGAGGATATTTTTTTTAATATTGCAGGGAAATCTGCTGATATCCATTATGGATCTGGGGCGATTGCGGGATTCTTTAGCCAGGATAATGTGAAAGTTGGTGATCTTGTCATCAAGAAGCAGGTATTAGTCTCCGCATTTTTTTTGTCTTAAATGTAATGTCAAATAGATTGTACTGTGATGCTTTTTCTACTACCACCTTATAGGAATTTATTGAGGCAACCAAAGAGCCCGGCCTCACATTTGTGGCTGCAAAGTTTGATGGCATACTGGGTCTTGGCTTTCAAGAGATATCAGTTGGGAATGCAGTTCCAGTCTGGTAAGTCAGCACTTTACAACATTGGGGAAATACACTCGCAAGCTTATTTTACATTACAGTATTGTATGTAATTTCCTAAGCTTTTGGAGGGAGTATAACACTTACAAGTTATAAGCTTATCTTACATCAGAGTTTTATTCTTGATGTCTTTAAAAATTCCAACACTTGTGATGCTAAGCTTTCAGAGAGGTTAATAAATTCCACCTTTTCCATCTCTTTCTATCTCTCAGTGCAATATGCTGGATTAAATATATTATTTTGGGTCAAATTTGCAGGTATAACATGGTCAATCAGGGTCTTGTTCCAGAGCCTGTTTTCTCATTTTGGTTAAACCGAAACACTAAAGGGGATGAAGGTGGCGAGCTTGTGTTTGGTGGGGTTGATTCTAGTCACTACAAGGGCGAGCATACATATGTTCCCGTGACACAGAAAGGCTACTGGCAGGTAGATATTTAGAAGTCCAACTAATCCTTGTGACAGTTTGCACCCCATTCTTCTATTGCTTTCTTATAAAGTGCTACATTTAAATTCATTCATGTTTGCTTTCTCTTGGCAGTTTGACATGGGGGATGTGCTGATTGATGGTGAAACGACTGGTATTTCCTAGTTGTTTTGCTCACATCTCCTTTATATTACTTTCTTGTTCTCCTCCTTTTAGGGTATTGAGATCGGGGTACTTCTTTTTCAGGATTTTGTGGCAGTGGCTGTTCAGCAATTGCTGATTCAGGAACATCCTTGTTGGCAGGCCCTACAGTATGTACTTCTAACAGCAGAACTTCATATTCCCTCTCTCTCCTTATACCCTTATTGAAATGTAAAGCATCTGAAGAGCTGGTAATCATGGTGAATGAAACTGTGTTTCTTTTGATTTTCTGCAATATTTTCATTTTTCAGTTGGTTTTGTTTGTTTGAGAAAAGAAATGGTTATAACCTAAGACTGTCAATAAAAAATTTTCGTCACCCCTGCGTTTGTGCGGCAATCCCACTATGAAGCACTTTTGGTTTTGGATTAATCAAATATATAAGCTTCATATCATAGAGAACTTCTGTTTCTAGAATTAGTACCTCTCAATAAGTTTTTTGAGTGGTTCGTGCCTAGCACAGAGCTATAGCACTACTATAATCAAGTTTTTTGGTTAATCTTCGTTAGTACTACGTGGGAGCAGTTTAGTTCTTGGTTTCTAGGTGCTTTTTTATCTTGTTCTAATAAAAAGTATTGCTACAATACTAAAGATGCAATGAACAGGATTCACTGATTTTCTCTCTTATCCTATACTGTAGTTGATAATATTCAGAAGGTGTACTGGTGAGGGGTTGTAGAACTTTTAAACTTGTCAGAAACATAATACTTTGACAAATTGAAAATATTTATTAATACTTGATTTTTTAGGGGCCTGTTAAATCAAATTTACAATGCAAAAAGTTTTGCTCCTTTTCATCCATGAAACACAAAATATAATCAGGAATAAAGTGTAGAATCCTCTTTTTATCTGTGAATGATGGAGGCCCTCCATGTTATGCTATTCTATTTTTCTTGTTGAGGCATGTCTTCAACCAACGGTACCTATTATTAAGCATGGCTTTCTTGTCTTTGCTTGTCATTTTTTTAATATATTAAAGCTGTGTACTTCTGGAAGCACTTCTCTGTTCTGACATTGTGGGATTTTCAGACTGTGATAACCCAAATCAACCATGCCATAGGAGCATCTGGTGTGGTAAGCCAAGAATGCAAGATGGTGGTTGGCCAATATGGTAAAACCATACTGGAGATGTTGTTAGCCGAGGTAAAACCCTTTGGAGTTCCTTTTAATCAAACTTTTGTTCTGTTTCTGCTTGATGTCCCTCACAGGGTATATTATATGTTGTTCTCGCTGTAATTTTATAGGCACAACCACAGAAAATCTGTTCTCAAGTGGGCTTCTGTACATTTGATGGGACTCATGGCGTTAGGTCAGTTTGCCTTTTCTTCCTTCGCTCCTTGTGGGAAACAACAGGATGAGAATATAGGAACATACCTTTTTTGATGGCTTAGAAAATGGTATTGTTATAGATTCTTTGAGCCACTGTCACCAGAATCACCATGTTTATGCAGGATGGGAATCGAGAGCGTGGTGGACAAGAATGAGCACAAGTCATCAGGTGGTCTGGGGGATGGAATGTGTACTGCTTGTGAAATGGCAGTTGTTTGGATGCAGAATCAGCTCAGGAAAAATCAAACGGAAGAACAAATCTTGGATTACGTCAACCAGGTAATCAGCTTCAACCATGACTATTCCTAGAGAAAGCTGCCCTCACATGAAACTCATCCTTTCAATGCCAATTCCACTGTGCAGCTATGTGAGCGTCTGCCGAGTCCAATGGGAGAATCTGTGGTCGATTGTAGTGAGCTATCTTCTCTGCCCAGCGTTTCTTTGACGATTGGTGGAAAAGTATTTGATCTTGCCCCAGAGGAGGTACATTGTCGAAGCCGACTTTAAAAGCATTTTGCTGTGTGTTTGTCCAGTAGTTTGTAGATGTTGCATCTATAGCTTGTGATGTTCCATTTCCATACCTATGCAATTTACTTGATTTTTATTTGCTCATGTACTTTTGGATGGTGGGTGTCATTGCACCAGTATGTGCTTCAAGTCGGGGAGGGTGTTGCCGCTCAGTGCGTCAGTGGATTCATCGCTCTAGATGTAGCGCCGCCTCGTGGACCTCTCTGGTACACACTCTTATGCAACTTACGCATCTTTCAGACAGTTTTCATCTGATTTTTTACCCTAAATCTTTTAAGTGTCAAAAGTTTCAAACAGTCATTTCCCATCATGACCAACATTTGGGCCGCAAATTCGTTCATTTGGTGTTAAAAATCAGTTTTGTGGGTCACTGCTTATCACGAGCCCATCAAATATTGCTGCAATTTAACAGGGACTAAACTAGCGTGTCGCTTTTCTGATGCAGGATCTTGGGAGATGTTTTCATGGGCCGGTATCACACGGTGTTCGACTATGGGAACATGCAAGTCGGGTTTGCCGAAGCAGCATGAATGGATTGATATGCTTTTCCTTGCTGTGCTTCCGCGTCTTATCTCTATACTCGTGTATAAATAGAGTATATGGTCATGAAATGAGACATCTCCTACGACTGTTTGGAAAACTGATAGCATGCTAGATTCTGGTCCTTGTATATATACGCATACCCTGAAAGCGATTCCTCTATTTTACTGGAAAAGTAAGAAAGGAGTCCATGTAAGTGGCTTGGATGAGTTTTATCAATATGTTTAGTAATTTGAAATTCCAAACATTTAGCCAGACTCATCTGTCGGCTGGTTCATGGCGGAAGGAGAGGACAAGCCCTGACTAAGCCGGTGGAGTCGTTCTTCAGCAATGAAAAGCGGAAAGATTCCAGTCGGGGAACTTGGTCTTCAAGCATCATCATCATCAACTGATGCATGGCTTGAAGATCACGAGAGGTTCTCTCGGCTCCCACCCGAAAAGAAACGTTTGGTGTTCATGCTAAAACGTTTCTAGAAGCGTTTTCCGACGACGGTGGGTAGAAAAAGCGGCAACGAATCTCTAGCAAACTAACTCCTCGCCATCATGAGATTCGACGCTTGAAACCCAATTGACATCGAAACATCCTCAACGTGCGGTCCAAGAGACAGCGACGTGCGCATGGTTCTAACCACGGTTCTGTTCCACGTTTTTCAGCGATCAATGAATGAACCAGAGAGAGGGAGAGGAAAGAGCTTGACTAAAAACTCGATAGGAGCTCGTTGAAGCGACATTTAAGATCGTTTCTACGGAGTGGTGAGACGGCCGTCGGCTCGAAGCATTGAGAGACGTCGGTGTCGGAGCTCCACGTTTCGGACGCTTGTCTCCTTGTTAGGAGCTCCGCGTCATCAATCTGATGTTTTTATCTTCAGGATCCTCCCATCTGGCCAACATTCAATGCGGTTTTGTCTGGTTCTACCCCGCGCCGGCCAATTACATATCGGACGGTCGTGGGCTCGAAGCATTGAGAGACATCAGTGTCAGGAGCTCCACGTTTCGTACTTGCGTTTTTATCTTTGGGGTCCTCCCGTCCAGCCCACATTCAATGCCATTTGTTTGGTTCTACCCCGCGCCCGCTAATTACATATCACACGGTCAGTCCGTTTAATAGAGAATTAATATCTCAAAAAATCTATCAATTGATATATTTATAATGAATTTTCTTAAAATTAATTTTTTGTCCACTAAAAAACTCAAACCGACGCACACGTAGTAAATTTATCTTAATTTTTTTCAAATTTTTTCACTGAAAAAAATCATAAATTGATGCATTTATAATAAATTTATCATATTTTAATTTCCATTAACTTAGATTACTATCACGAAAAATCAAAAAACTACAATACTTATGGCAAATAGAATATAAAATTCCAAATTAACTATATTTTTTTTTCTTTGGAGCTGAACCTACCCATGAATTATTATGTATCATTAAACTCCTAGATAATTTGATAAGTTTTGAAAATTAAAAAAGATAAATTTTACCGGATATATCATTAAACTGGATATTTTTTAATAAAGAATAAATTTCTCACAGATATATAAGTGTTTTAATTTGAGATTTTTTGTGATATTAATTTAATAAAAAAATTAGAAAGAGAAAAGAAGAAAGAGAGAGTTTAATGCTTTGTAATGCAATAAAAATGTGCTTCACTGTCTTGGCTCTCTAAAGACTTCGTGATGCACGTGGTGCCGTAGCCTGACAGGATTGGGTGGGTCGATCGTGGGCCCGACGAACCTTTTGCCTTTAAATGCGCAAAAAGGCCCAAATTAAACGAGAAGCGACGGGAGAGTCCACGTTAGATGCGTTTGGCGGAAGCTTTCCCTAATCAATTATCTGTCTTCCAAGGTACGCATCGTCCTCCCTAAAACTCAACAATCGCATCTAATTCTCGTCGCCCCGTTTCGTCGGTGCAACTAACGGAACTTAAGATGTCATCGCCCGATGATCGTTGCTGAAATATTGTCCAATATCTCGACAACAGATCTTATATACTTTTTATATACATATAATTTCTCTTTATCTATTAATTTAACCTTTTGATCATCTTTTTTTTCTTTTTTTTCACGTAGAATTTGAGGCAGTATTATCTCTTTGGCGTATATGAATCCACCTTTTAACACCCAAATTCCATGTGTCATACACACATAGTTTCTCTCTCTCTCTCTACATAAACATACAAACAAACATATGAGTAAGGGGTGATCGGTTCCCATCCTAGAACTGAAAATTGCCCACTAAAATTTGGTTAAAAAAATTAGACCTGAGAACCACTCAATAATTTGGTTTCCGAGTGGGTCTATGGAACTAGTTGAAATGTCCCCACTTTGAAACGGGCGTGAAACTTGAGAGCGAGCAACAGGTCAAATTCCGAACTGTGAGCTAGAGCTAGAGGGACAGCGGGAGAAGAGGGTGCAAGTTGAGCGAGGCAAGAGACGGAAAGAGACAAAAATGAAACTAGGATTTTGATATGAAAAGTTGAAACATAAACATTTAAAAAATTAAATACATATGTACTTGTTCGGTTTGTGGGGACGGAGCCCCACCTAGGACCGAAAATCAAATTGATGTTCACCAATTTCAATAAATTGGAATTGAGAACTAAATTGATCCACATGAGAATTGCTTGTTTCGGTCTGACTTTGAATGGCAAAATGATTTAATTGTGTGCGCTAGAGAATTGATCAAGGTATAGAAGCTTCCACTAAGATTGAAACAATAATTAGAAACCCACCTGTAAGTTGGGTTACAGAGATATGATTAGAAGATTAGAGCCTTGGTTTCAAAGTTTTGGGAAGTTGAAGCGATTGGGTACGTGCGTCTATGCACGGACGCGTGTAGGATCGCGATTGCTATGCGCCTCTCCAAGTGACGATGTCAGGTAATGATATTAAATCCAGACGGAAGTGGGGAAAAGCGTCGAGCGTCCAATCACTTGGTACCTCGACTAATAACTAGGATCGGGACAACTCTATGGGGGAGGAGGAGGAGAAAATGGGGGTTGCAATTGCTTGGTGCGGAGGATTACTTCAGCCTCACTCGCAGGCAACCAGAAGCACCCGGTGCTCAAGCAACTGAAAACTCGCACGTAACACAAAAAGCAGCGCAGCAAACACTTGGCAATTAGCAGATCACTCGCAAATCGTAATCCGTCGCGTATGGCACTGTACTAACTAAGCTTTATACATAAGATACAGGTTGGCTATTATGGTTTTTTTTTTCCTCCAATCGGGTATTGCAATCTGCGTGCCGTTCCATGCCAGGTGGGCTATGAAAACCGAACGCAAATGGTAGTACTACTAACTTCAGATAAACTTTAAGGACTTTATAATCCAAATGTCCGAAACAGCCACCGGATTCTTGTTATGAGGTAGACCTAACTTCCTGTCCAAGTGGCGGATCTGTATTAACCCCCCTCCTAATTGTGCTGACTTTTGACGGAATTCCGATATTCCCTTTTGCAGCCCCCTCTCCACAGCCCAAAGACTTCTGTATCGAGTTCTTTTGACTATTGTATTATCGCAAAGATGCTCTGAATCAATGCTATTGTTGAATCTCTTTTTGGGGTTCAACTCATCTAATACTAACCCCTTTACACACTATACGTCTTGCTCTAGATGATTTGAAGCATCTAAAGCGTGTATCATCCATCCCTTCCTCATTTGTTATATCAAACCCGGAATATATCCTATATACCAGGTTAATGTTGATGAATTATATGATCATGTTAGTGTCACGCAGATCTCATCTCATCTAATGATTCATATGAATTAGACACTCGTTGTCCCGGAGCCACGCAATACCCGCTCCTCACAGAACTCCAACGCTCCCAACCATCTTACACGTGTTGCATACCCATTACGCCATGCCACCGCCGTCCCAATCGGCCAAAAGCTGTCAACCCAAAACTCGTTTCAACACGTTGAAAAAGCTTCGGTCTTTTCAGAGGCCTCCTATATATATATGTATGAACACCACCGCTCTGTTCGCAATCACTCAACGCGGACCCGCTAAAACCTCTCGGCACGACTCTGTTTCTACCCTTTTTGGAAGCCCGCGATGGAGTGGACCAGAGGCCGCACCGTCGGCCGCGGCTCCACCGCCGTCGTTTCGCTCGCCACCTCGGCCGTGTCCGGCGAGGTCTTCGCCGTGAAGTCCGCCGAGCTGGGGGCGTCGGCGTCCCTCCAGAGGGAGCAGCGAATCCTCTCCTCTCTGGCCTCCCCTCGCGTAGTCGAGTACAGAGGCTTCGGCGTCACCAGGGAGGGCGGCGACGGCAGGCTGACGTACAACCTCTTCATGGAGTTCGTGCCCGGAGGCACCCTCGCCGACCAGACTCGGAAACTCGGGGGCAGACTCGGCCAGCCGGCGATCGCGCGCTACGCCCGCCAGATTCTGGAGGGGCTCGAGCACCTGCACTCGCGAGGCATCGCGCATTGCGACGTGAAGGGCAGCAACATCCTGATGGGCGAAGACGGCCCGAAGCTCGCCGACTTCGGCTGCGCGAGGCGGGTGGACGACCCGGCGGCGGAGGCGGAGGCACCGTTCGGCGGCACCCCGATGTACATGTCGCCGGAGGTCGCGAGAGGGGAGGAGCAGGGGCGCGCCTGCGACGTGTGGGCACTGGGGTGCACGGTGGTCGAGATGGCCACCGGGGGAGCGCCGTGGAGGGGCGGAGACCCGGCTTCGGTCCTCTACAAGATAGCGTACTCCGGCGAGTCGCCGGAGATTCCGGAGTGGCTGTCGGAGGGAGCGAGGGATTTCCTGGGGAAGTGCCTGAGGAGGGACCCGCGAGAGCGGTGGACGCCCCGTCAGCTTCTGGAGCACCCGTTCCTTCTCGGAGGATGCGAATCCGAATCCGAATTGGACTTCCGCGGCGCGAAGCGAATTCAGGAATGGGAATCGAGCGCTTCGACTTCTCCGACGAGCGTCCTCGACCGAGGGGCCTGGAGTTCGGCAGCAGAGCCGGAGACCAGCGCAGCCAGCCACGACGGCGCATGCGAGGGCGACGAGACAGCGGCCGATAGAATCAGACGGCTGTCGGCGAGCTCGGTGGGGCCCAGGTCGACGTGGGACGGCGACGGCGAAGAGGGGGATTGGATCGACGTCAGGGGGTGCGTCGACGATGACGTGGGAAACGAGGGACCGGCGGATTCATCAATTGGTTGGTCGGAAGTGGACGCGGTTGGTGGGAAGGTCGGCGGTGAGGCGTTAAATGGAGCAATGAGTAGAGACGCTTTGCGGGCGTGGGATTGCGGGGAAATTGGTTTTGCGATTAGGAACAGTGACCATGTACTTTTGCGGCCCTTAATGACATAATCACTTGTTAATTTCAATCTCCATGTACTTTTCCGGCCTATCGCCGTCGGTTTCTTTCTTCTTCTTCTTCTTCTTCATCATAGAAATCATACCGCGCGCGACGCGCCTCGGGCATAGTTGAGCTCATGAGAAATGGTCACTCCATAGGCGCCGTATCGTCGTCTGCGTGGGAGGATCCGACCTTACACTATAACCGACAAAAACCATGACATGAATATCGTAAATCACGTGAATGATGAGGAGTTTTCGGTGATTGAATGCCCACGAAAGGCCAAAAACAGGTTGCCAACACTCAACTGGTGCTCCTGCGGGAATTTGAGATGAAAACAAGAGACATGTCCTTGGGCATTTATTCCTGAAAGTGTCTACAGCAAAGTCCACTGGTGCAACAGGAAGTTGGGAGCGGCGGTCTTGGCCCGGAAAAATAATATAAAATTTTAAACTTATTGCATTAATATCAATTTAGTCTTAAACTTTTTGACCTGATGTCAATTCAGTTATTCTAGTTAATTTTTATTGGATATTATCGATGTGGATGTCGATAGGCATGTGGATAATTTATAATAATACTTTTATAAATTTTCAACTTTAATATTTTTTTTATTTTTTTTCTTTCATTCTTTTTTCTTTTTGCCAGCCATCAGCTATGGCTCAGCAGGCTGGCCTTGCTTGGCCATGGCGAGGCTAAGATCTGGTGAGGGTTGGCCTTGCTTGATTTGGCATGGGCGAGGTTGACCTCCACTTAGGCGAAGGCAAACCTCGACGAGTGATCCCCTCACCAAATCTGGCGAGGCTAGCCCTCCCCTAGGTCAACAAAGGCTCTCCTTGCCAAATCTAGCAAGACTAGGTGAGGCCAACTTGCTTGGCCATCGCTTATAGCCAATGGTCAGTTATCGCCAAAAGGAAGAAGTAGGGAGAAAATAAGTTAGTCGGCATCTACGTCAGCAATATACGATCAAAATTAATCGAAAAGACTAAATTAATATCAAATCAAAATGTTTACAACTAAATTGGTACAATTAAAATATTTATGACTAAATTTACATCAATGCAATAGGTTTATGACTTTTCCGATACTTTTCCTATCTTAGTCTCTATTTGTGGCGCTAAGAGCACATCTGGTCATCTCACGGTGCATATATGCTGAGTTTGAGCTTCCGGAATTTGTGCTATCAACAAGCTGCACGCGCTAACAATGTTCATTACATTGACATTTCGATAGTAACCTTAACCATTACCTGGCCGATCGCTCACGCATCCATCTATACAAGGAGTCTCTCCACATCATTGTCGAAAGCAATACAGAGCTCATATCGGAGGGCCCATAGCTCCGCAAGAACAGAGGAAGTAGTGCGAATATTGCAGGAGAAATCACCGATCCATTTACGGAGATGATTGTAGAACACACTTCCAGCACCCACAATGCCAGGATTACCTTACACTTAACCATTGATGGTAAGCTTGATCCAACTAGGTCTAGGAGGGAGCCAGCTCTAGGCCTCCCTGCCTTCTTTAAGGCATTGGACTCGGTCAAACAACTCCGCTTCGCTGTAATCTCGCACGGCAGTGTCCTCGGCAAAGGTACCGTCTTTATGAACTTCTCCGTAGTTATTTGGCCAGTGTAAAAGGCACAAGTTGTCCATACGTGTCTTCTGATGATTTACCAGATTTGTCCTCGTTAGAAAAATTGAGTTATGTATTGAATTGATGCCCAATAGAACATCAATTGCCAAAGATATTGTACTGAATGGCACCGGACCATCTCAGTGGTATAAAAAGGTTGGCGGGTTACCTCTAATTAGCATGCATGAGAATGGAGAGAGTGAATATGAGAAAGAGTCATGAGAATGTGGTGTTGGACCGATGGTGAGTATTTTAGGAGTTGATATTAGCCAAGAAGTACCGATATTCTTCGGAAGCCGTCGTATAATATCAAATATTTCAATACTTTCGACACTCAGTCAACACGTGTTGGAAAATCCGACATTTGGTCAACTTTACCGACACTTTTAGATACACAAGTTAGGAATTCCGATATGCAAGTTCGAAGTTCCGACATGTTTCTAACATGCATGAAGTCAATTTAAAATTTTTTCAATAAATGAAGTTCAAAATGTAAATATATAAGAAAACAAAAATAATAAATGGAGAAAGAAGAAAAACTTAACCTTCTCTTCTATTCCTATTCTCACTTATCATGATACACAATTTACTCCCCAAGTTTATTTTTTTCTATTCTCTTCCGATATGCTCTGACATGCAAGTCCAAAATAGGGATTGCTTATTTTTTCCTCCAAAGTTTACGGATTATTGGAAAGGAGTTGAATTGGTCAAATTGAAATAATAAATGATATTAACAAATGGTAGATTGATATTTTTAATGTAAATTCATTTTATGCCCCTTTTTATTATTTATTTATTTATGAATTTGAATCAAATTATTTGATTAAAATAATCATAAAAATGATAATTGATCATATATATAATTATAAATTTAAATGTGTCTCAATATGTCCGACTTCTCTATTTTTTGAAAAACGACATGTTGGTATGTCACTTCATGTCACGTGTCGTGTGTCGATGTCAATCCTACTTAGGATATTGGTGTCACTTGATGAACAAGAAAAGGTGAGCGAGTTGGTGTGCTATTTTTCCTGGCTAAATTGTGGGTTCTCTTTGTCTATTTGTACAGGATTGGATTGGATCACGTTCCCATGGTCTATCTGTACATTGGACTGGACTGCAAAAGTAGATGCTCGAAGGGTGATTTACTTAAATTCTTTGATTCCTCGGTACAATGAAATCTTTAAATTTTCCTCTTTCACTATCCTTATCCATAGGAATATCTGGGGATGAAGATCGAGTTGGCCTTGCAGAATTAGGAACAGCGAAACTATATCAAAGAAAGTTTTAACTTTTGAAACGAGGCTGGCACGTTATTATTTGATACATTAATTACTAACATTGGCACCCACCCCGCTATGGACGCTTTGGTTCGGGTGTTCCCCCCTCTTCCGGTTGGAGGAAGGTTCAAGTCACTGCGGTTGCATTTGCGTGACTTAAGTGTGGCACCGTGGGAGGTGAATCCCTGCGCTAGCGTCACCCCGGGTTTACGTTTCACGCTCTCAACAAATGATATCGGAGTTTATGGTTAATTAGTAGGTCCTCAATGTGCATTGATATCTTAGACTCAACAAGTAATCCCATAGATCTTCGTAGTTGCCGTGCGCGATTTGCCATCATGGTTCAGTCTAGGAGGAGACTGTGGGTGAATGGCGTGTTTGTACCGGTTGAGAATGATTGGAGATCCAAATTGACATAATATTAATGTGGAAGGATACATGAATTAAATGGGGAGCAAATCTAATATCAAGTTCACATGTGAGAGGGAGATTATTTTAGATAACATGTGAGTTTTGTTAGAAAGCCTCACATCGAAGAATTGTTATGGTGTAAAGTAGTTTATATATTTTAGTTAGCTTAAAGTTATAGGCCGACTCCTAATGTATATTGGGCTTCTGCTTTGCAGATGGCTGATTAGCGAGTCTTCATGTGCATTGGTATCATGGACTCAATGAGTAATATCATCATGGATCTTTGTAGTTGCTAAGTGTGGTTTGCCATCACTATACTTGTTAAAATGGGTCACGAACCCATTTCTTAACTCATTTATGATGGAATGAGTTGCTATATAGTTTATTATATTTAGTAAATGGATTATAAATGGGTTTAAATATAATATGGGTATTATATGAGTGATAAATGAATATATAAATTATCTAAACATAATCCACTTCTATGACATTCTCTTTACTCTTTCTCGCTCTCACACTCTTATGTTAGTTTAGGTATGCATTTTTCTAGATTGGGTTATAAATGAAAGAGTTTTAGCATTATGGGTTGGGTTGGGTATTTATTGGATGTGGGCTAGATTGGATATGGGTAATCACATTTGCATTGTATGAAAAATGGATCAAAATGGGTTAAATGAGTTTATTTGAGTCAAATGATCATTTTTGACTCAACCCGACCCCCCTATTTGATGAGTCTAGCCATCACGATCGGGTGAAAGCCATCATGGTTGGGACCTTTGCGTGTTTGCACCTGTCATTTGCACTGGTTGGCGATGATTGAAGATTCAAGTTGACGTGATGTCGATATAGAAAGATACTTGAATTAAGAGGAAGTAAACCTAACATTCAATTCTCACATGAGCACTTACTGTGTGAAAGGGTTAATATACCCTAATTGACCTATAACTTTTTGGTTTAAGCTTTTGAGGGAAAGATTTGTTTAATTGGATATGTTGATGAGTTTGGACTTGAGCTCCTTCTTGATTTCTATGGTGCGCTTCCAATAAGATCAAACATATTGTTCTAGATACTTCGTATCCTTGAAAATCATTGCACCATACTCGTGGTCGGTAGATCAGTAGAGTATATTTTCCTACACAAACACAATTAATCCATTAATCTCATGCTTCATGTTGGATCAAATTACCTGCCCCCGGGACTGTTCTTGCGATCCTTGATCAGCGGCCTGAGGGACGCTTGACTCATCTCCTTGCCGTTTCTCTTATCTGTCCATCAGATGCCCAAATTTGTATTAATTTCCCTTGTATCGAACAGATGAAGTCAAACTCCTAGTCTACTTGAGTTGTCAGCACCAAGTTTGTCAAGTAGGGCCAATATCTGTAGCTAAGTTAAATTCATACCTAAACTCGGACCGAACTGAATGGTTTGAACAGTCGCATCTGACTACCCCACGTGGCACCCACTAGATCCGATTATTCAAAATGCTTGGCTTCATCATGGACTGACTCTACCTATTTTTTCGGCATTATGGACCTAAATCTATCTCACTTATAATTAAAGCCGTCTTCTTTTAGGCGGACGAGACCACAGGCAGTGAGGTTTGCTGTACTGGATTGGGCCATTTTTGCCTATATGTACTTGCTGCATGGAAATTAAAAGCCGGCATTGAGATGACGAGACTGAGTAGTTTAGCCAGTTCTTTCCCAATCTCACTACGTTATGCAGAGATTTGGAGTTAAGGACCAGGAGGACAAGAAAAAAATGGCAATACTCTTTAATGACAGAGAGAGGGTGATTCGGCGAGGAACACGACAGAAGAGCAGTCACTTGGAAAATTACATGAGCAACTTGGTTTTTTGAACTTATGCGGTCGGATTGGGAGCGATCCGAGCTTCTTTATTAACATAAACCAACATATAATCGGTGGTCATCAAATTTAGAGTTGGATCATGGATTGATCCCTGCAGAAATCAAGGAGTACGGGACAAAAAGAAAGGAATGATATTGCGATTTATGCATCCATTGATGCAGACCAAAACACTACACCTGCTCAAGTATGGAGTCACAAAGATCCGTACGAGTAATTATCAAGTAAACCTGCTGATACTAGCTTGAAGAAAATTGCCGGCATATGCTGCCGGCCAATTCACTCAGTGGGTCAGGACACTGTCATTTTCCAGTGCCCGCAAGCGTGTCCATCTTTGTTTCTAACCGAGCCATACTCTTTGTTTAAGTCTCTTGTTCATTTGGTACCCTCTTGATTGAGGAGAAAATAGCAATAAATCATAAACGGCTTCACTTGTTTAGATTAGTCACCATGGTATGGATCATGCGAAACTGAGTTTCCCATTTGCTGACATGCTATGCTGATTAAGCATATAAGGAAAGATCGACAGGCAAATACCTAGTACGACCCTCACTTCCGTCCTAAAGCAAGTTTCAAGAACTCATTGCAAGGTTTTGCTCTTTTCTCTGTACATTCAACACGACAGCCATCCGGTCTTCCACGCTAAAACAACGTCACAAACTCGCCTGCTCAGCAAAACTCTTCATTAGGTGTTCTTGCCATCAGAATTGGACAAAGAGTGGTCAGTAGGCTCCAGCTGACTTCGACAGCTTTAGTTGTCTGCCAGCAGGTGGTCTTTAGAGCCTTGGCTTCAGCGTCAGCTGTCCTGGCTTCCTTGTCTTTTGTCTCGTATTCATTTTCCAGCTTCTTCACTTTTTACCTCAGGGTGGCACTCTCTTCCTTCAAGCCTCTGACCCCTGCACTGCCATCTTTCCCCTCGTCAATGCCTCAACTCTGTTTCTCACCTGTCCCCATGGTCTTTCTGAGCAAACGAAGTTATAATCTATCAATCACCAATGACAGAAATGGCACAAATCCTGCATGAAGTCAACCACACTGATATCAGATCCAACCCATACCTACAACAATGATAATAAAGTAGAGATTACGAGTAACCTTCCTTCCGATAAAGGTACAAAATGCATTAAACTTTGGTATTCGAAGTCCAGAATTTTAGCCAAGCACATAATTAGTAAGTCTATGCCCCCGTCATTGTGTCTATACCCTTCTATTAAACTCTCTTTACCAGAGAGAAGGCTGTAATCACAATTCACTTCCGAAAGATAATGATACAAAGTAAATGGAACATGCACGGTGAGATCCAGAGAGCATTGTTATTTAGGTGAAGCCTTGGTGCAGGAGTGAAAGGCAATTTATGGTCAACCCTCGGTGATAAAACAAAACTAAGAGGTCCCCTGGGATTCAGACAGAGGTTTCAAACATACGAAATATAATGCAAACCGAAGCAAACACAAAGAGCTCAAAGCACGGGCTCTAACCGGACAACAGTCAAACTCCAGTAAACCCACCAAGGAAAAACTAAAGAAGGAAGAATTATCTGAATCAGCCAACGTAATTCAAAGGTCAGGCTCCCCCAAGTAACACCACTGATATTAATCTACAGATTTAATCAATAAATTCTTGTGAACAACCGGGTACTCATTTTGTCCTCTGTTACAGTTTTATAAATGTTCTAGAAATCGGTAACGATCCAGACCATAGGGTCATGGAAGCCATGAATGTTAGTTTAGTAATCAAATATCAGGCGCTACTTGTCCCATGCCTTCGTCAGAGAACTCAGAGGTCTAACCTATCCGCCACAAAATCTCCAATACGCAAGAGAATAAACAAATAAGAGTTATATAGTATGGAGTGAATGAACCTAACGCACTAGATTTAGCATTTTAATACTGGGATTGCAACAGACAGCGGCACTTTTAACCTGTAAACTGCTAATTTGCCAGAATTACGTCCCACTGCAGATGCATACATATCTTAGTAAGCCAAAAGATGGAGAATGTCCTCTTTGCTAGTCATGCTGATGGTTTTATTTGTATGCTGATGGGCCTAAGTGGGCCCGTCCGCCCATGTTGGGCCTAAAAGCCCGGCCCGTAAGATAAGGGCCCATGGAGGAACGATTGCGATGCGATGGGTTGCGTCTTTTGAGATAGGTATTACATTGAATAGGTACATCTTTTGAAGAAGACGTAAGAGAGAAAAGAAAAGGGAATATACCCTTCAACGTAAGCACGCTTTCTTTTTCTTTTTTCCCTCTCTCAAAAACCAACGTAAGTTTTTCTCCCCCTTGAAGCAACAGTACGATCCTTGGTAGACCGGGATCAGATTCTTCCTCAAACTTCAACGTTGGTGTTTAATCTGTGGACAATAAGGTAAGCTCCATTCCGTGGTGTATCTTTGATCGGTGATACATGTTTGTTCTTAGGCTCGGATTCCATATTCATTTTAGGGGTTCGATTTAGTGTCGAATCCGTTTTAGGGAATCATAATTCCCGACACATGCAAATATGACAGCAGTCATGAGAACAAGAAACTTCTTGTGGAGGAAAACTTTGGTGGCAATTCTATTATGGATCCCAAGCCAAATAAAGGTTCGGATTGGAGGGATAGTTTTTGACTTGCAAATCCAAGGCCGATCATCTAGAAAAATCTTATAGGGCTCATGGTTGATGGCAAGATCATAGGCATCGGTAGTGCTAAACTCACCATTTTGAGAGAATTTCCAAGCAATGAGGTCCTAGAACCACGAGCAATAGGAATGGTGCAAATGCATTGGATAAGTTCATCATCCAATACATGAATATTTAAAAGGTCCCAAACGTCTAAGCCAAAAGTTGTTAACCGTCATTTCCTCTTCGTCTTTATTAAGAGGCCTAATATAATAATTTCTTCAGAGGTCCAATTCCTAGCCAGTCCTCCAACCAGAAGCTTATCGTTTTGCCACGCCTTCGAGGAGAATGGAGTGGCCTGCTTTTAAGGCCATCCATGTCCGAGACATTTTCGGCCGCTATTACAGAAGCTTTTCCGTTTTTAAAAATATTTGGCAGCAATGGTTCTGACCCAAAAGTTTGTCTTCCTCCTTTAAGAAACGCCAATCGAGCCTCGCAAGAGCGGCCTTGTTCTTCTCCCTGGCTCGACAGAGCTGAAGACCACCTCTTCTTTTCCGTTTGATGATGGCGGACCAAACCAGCAAATGAATTTTCCTTTTATTCTCGATGGACCCTCAGATAATGTTCCTTTCAAATTGGTCAAGACGATCAGAACCTCACTAGGGAGATTAACATTGCATATAATAATCGAGGATCGCTTCACTTCCCTTACAGATTGAACAAGCGCATACAACCAGCGAGAGATAGATTCTATCCACCACAATGCCAAACTCACCATTACATCTATTATCGTCGCAAATGGGAAACCCCGGGCACTTCCCCACGAATTTGCTGGCTTTAAAGCCGAGGTAGTAGCAAGTTTTTCTTGCATTTCAAAAGGCCGTATGGGGTTTTAGTATTTAAGCAAGTCTCCAAAGAAGTTGGGCCATCTGCATATTCTTTTCAGAAGGTGCGTGTATTACATTGGAAATTTGATTTACTAAACGAGTTTTATAAAGTTTCTTCATTTCTGCAACTTTTCTCTCCATAGATTGAGAGAAAGATATTTCTCGATCAAACCTGAATCTGGCTCTCTCAATAAGAGTACTACTTGTGGTTAAAATCCACCTTTTCGCTGGGACTCAGCATTTTCCTTATACCAAGAGCTACAGCCTCATACTGGAAGTGAACCTGTCTGATATGAATAGTGTTGTTCAAAAAGTTTCTCATTCATAAGATCAACGAGGTACTTCATGAGCCTGGACTTATTTATTGATTAGGAGGACTTCTTTGCCATGAAACAAGAACGTTTAGAAGACCTTTTTTTTTCCTCTGTAGGATCAAAAGACATTTTCCACGTGCCTTTCATGTTTTGCTTACAAATTATCAAGGATAGGTAAGATTTCAGACAATGGAGATACGAAATTTCTGATCTTATAAATGACATCAGCAAGAAGACAGAGCCTTATAGTAGGCTTTTTTTACTAGTAGGCCGGACGGACCACGCAAACCTCCGGTCCCATTATTCTAAATCCTCCGGTAATTCTGTCAAACCTGTTGGAAACTCCTCTAGTCAAGACGGATGGTGACGTTGCACTGGATAACCGAGTGAACCTGCGGCATGTCCATGGAGATAGTCTCGAATGTTGTGTAGCCTCGCGCGAACCGGAACTTCCCAGTCCCCCCCACCACCGAGTATTCCCTGACCACCTCAAACTGCTTTCCTGTGCCCTGGATCTCCAGGGTGCTCCCGTTATAGGCTTGGTTGGTGAACACGATCGAGAACATGGTGTGAGTGCTTGACCCGTCCAGCGCCGAGGTCACGTACATGCCCTGTCCCCGTCCGACCATGGGCGAGTTAGGGTTGGGCGTCTCAGTTATGAAGTCGTCGGTGACAAACACCGTCCCGAACTGGCTGAACGTCCAGAGCTTCCCGGCCATGCCCGTGACCGGGATGAGAGTGGCATTGGGCCCGGCAGCAAAATCCTGGAAGTACAACACCATCTCGGTGGTTTGTGGAGGCTGGGTTGCCTGTGATGAATTGTAATGCATGAGAATGGAGAGAGACAATAAGAGAAAGAGTCTTGAGAATGTTGAGGTGGCTAGTATTCTAGGAGCTGAGATCGGCGCCATTTGATGAAGAAGAGGTGAGGCAATGGGTGACGCTATTCTTCCTGGCTAAAATGTGGGTTTTCTCTGTCTATTTATTTAGCTATGGACCGTGTTAAACGTGTAGATGCCCTTTTTTTTTTTTTTGACTCAACGAGCTTGTTTCAACGTGTAGATGCCCTTTTTTGACTCAACGAGCTTGTTTCCTCTCTCTCTCTCTCTCTCTCCTATGCCCATAAGAATCCCAAAGAAAGAGGATCAGTTGGCCTTGCAAAATTAGGAACAACGAACCTATATCAAAGAAATGTTTAACTTTTAGAATCGATGTATGTGTTGTTATTTGATGTATTGTGAATAGTAATATTGGTAGATGAGTTAAAGATATGGAAAGAGATGAATTCGACATGTGAGATGTAAAAGAGATGGAAATGCTTTTTTTTTTTTTTCTGTCTCCTACTTCTTTTTCTTCTTTTTTATTAATCTTTTAATTGTTCACAAAGCCATCTCATTCATTAAATTAATGTGATTGACTATTTCTATTAGCCCTTAATTTATTACATGGCATGAGACGTAAAATTGTATAAGAATTGACAAAATTGAGGTCATTCTATGAAAAGGTCAGAAGTGGCTCTATGAAAAGATCAGAAATGTTATTCTATATGCTTTCCATCCTTCAAAATTATTGTTGCGGTCAGTGAAGTGTTTATTTTGCTAAGGCAAACACAATTAATCTATTAATCTTGTGCTTCTTTTTAGATTAAATTTAGCTGCTTTGGGACATGTCCTTGGCGATCCTTGATCAGTGGCTTGAAGGATTTATGACTCATTTACTTGCTGCTTCTTTTAGCTGTCCATTAGAAACCCAAAATTTCTATGAATTTCCCTTGTGTAGAACAAATAAAAGTCAAATTACTAATCTACCTGAGTTGCCGGGACCAAGTTTATCGAAAATGCCAACATCTAGAGCTTCATCATGGACCGACGACTCTCTTGTTTTATTGGCAAATATGGACCAAACTCTGTTTCAACTATGGCTAAAGCGTCGCCTTTTGGGCGAGGAGACCACAGGCTACGGGGCGTGCTATACCGAATTGGGCCATTTTTGCCTCCTGTCAACTTGCTCTAGGGAAATTGAAAGGCCGGGATTCAGAGAATGGGAATGAGCAGTTGAGTCAGCTCTTTCGCAATCTCACAATGCTCTAGGCCGGGATTTGGAGTTAAGAGGACCGCAAGCACAGGAAGGATGACGGTGATACTCTCAAGGGACAGAGAGAAGGCTATTCCGCGAGGGACCCACCAGAAGAGAGCGACCGCTCGGGGAATTACACGTGCAAATTGGTTTTATGAACTCGAGGCGGTCGGAATCAATGGGTGAGTTAAGCTTCTTCATTAGAATGACCACCATGTGCTCTGCGGTCATCAATTGAATTGTTGGACCATGGATTGATTCCTGGGGAAATCAAGGAGGAAGGAACAGAAGCGAAGGAGTACTTAGTGATACCTCGTATATTAGCTTGAAGAAAAAGTGCCGGCATATTGTCACGGTCCGTGAATCCTCCCGTACTCGTGACACTTGTGAGTGGCGCTTGGGGTTATCTGATGAAGAGTACGAGGCAATAGGGTAGAACACAACCTCTGGTCCGTGGGAGTGGCGTCGGACGGTTGGTGCTAGGAGTTCTAGGATAGAAGGGTTACATCACTTAGGAGCTCGAAGACGGGTAGGCCTCCCGTGCACAAAGGTCGGGGCGATGCCGCTCTCCCGACGAGGCCATGGCAGGCCGAAACCGGTTGTCGTCCCTAAAGAGAACTGCTGCCTTACTCGATGGACCGGACGCCCGAGCGAAGCCGGCGTGGTAGGATCTCGCACGAAGAAGCATTCACCGTATCGTTCGTGGAACAGCTAAAGAAAGGCGGCACAGCGAATTCCGCTCGCTAGGCGCCCGCGGGTCGTTTCCGAGGCCAAGGGAACTCTCGGCCCGTGACAAGTGGTATCAGAGCTGGAATCCCTCCAGTAAGCGAGCGAGCAAGTCGGAGAATCGGACTCCTCGCTCAAGTGCGAGTTAATGCAGATAAGTCCTAGTGGATGGGTGCTAGGACGAGTCGGCTTCTCGTCGAGCGAAATGCGAGTTAGAGAAGAACCGAACCCTCGCTGAATGGGGATAACGTTCCTGGATCGATCGGTGAATTCGAAGAAGAGGTCTACTATCATGTTTTCAACAAGAAAAGAACCTCCATTGGTCTGCTGGGGTCAAGATGCTGATTAGGCTGGAATGGTGCTGCCAAAAGATGCGGTTGGCGAAAATGCCACACTTGCCAAAAAGCGCGGTGACTAAAGGGCCGAGCGGGCCGAGATCAAAAGAGGCCACCAATGGAGCAAAACCTGTTTTGTTGGGCGGCGTGACCGTTCGATGTGAATTCCCAAAAGTGGCACATCAATGGTTAATTTACGCAAGGAAGCGACGGAAGCGAGGAGATCGCAACGAGGGCGTTGCGAAATGAGTGGGGAGAATGTCACGGTCCGTGAATCCTCCCGTACTCGTGACACTTGTGAGTGGCGCTTTGGGGTTATCTCGATGAAGAGTACGAGGCGGTGGGTAGAACACAACCGGGTCCGTGGGAGTGGCGTCGGGACGGTTGGTGCTAGGAGTTCTAGGATAGAAGGGTTACATCACTTAGGAGCTCAAGACGGGGTAGGCCTCCCGTGCACAAACGGTCGGGAGCCGATGCCGCTCTCCCCGACGAGGCCATGGCGGGCCGAAACCAGTTGTCGTCCCTAAAGAGAATCGCGCCTTACTCGATGGACCCCGTGCACGCCCGAGCGAAGCCGGGCGTGGTAGGATCTCGCACGAAGAAGCATTCACCGTATCGTTCGTGGAACAGCTAAAGAAAGGGCTGGCCTGGCGAATTCCGCTCGCTAGGCGCCCGCGGGTCGTTTCCGAGGCCAAGGGAACTCTCGGCCCGTGACAATATGCTGCTGGCCACTGCACTCGGTAGGTCAGCATATTTCAGTTTATTGTGCCCGCAAACAGATCATTCTTTGTTTCTAACCAAGTCATGCTCCTTGTTCAAGTTGTCAATTGCGATATTTGACTTGGTCAAATAAAGAGATAAATAAAAGGATTAATACCCTAAAAAATCATAAATTGGTATACATGTAATAAATTTATCCTAAATTAATTTTTTAACCATAAAAAACTTTAAACTAGTACATCTTTGACAAATTTATCACAAACTAATATACTTGTGATAAATTTACCATCTGTTAATTTTCGTTAAATTTTACTGTCAAATTACTAAATTAAATAACACGTGATTTGATAAGTATACCGATTTGAGATTTTACTTTTTGTTTGTCATAGTAATACAATTTTTGTGATTTTTTGTGGTATTAATCCAATTTAACAGATAATATATTTATTATAAATATACAAATTTAGGGTTTTTGACTGTCAAATAAATTAGTTCGGGTAAATTTATCATAAATATGTCAGTTTTGGGTTTTTTATGATCAATTAGGCTAAATCCATCGCATATGTACTAATTTGGAGTTTTTTATGGTCAAAAAATTAATTTAAATAAATTTATCACACGTATACCAATTTGAAAATTTTCAAAATATTAATCCTAAAAAAAAAAAGAAAGATTTCTTTTTTGTAAGAAGAAAATGAAGATTGACTTGGTCAAAAAGAGACCAACGGCTATATGAAGGGAAAAGAAGGGTACGTACAAAGAGGAAAAAGAAGAAAGAAGGAAGAGAAAAAAAGAAAAAGATAAAAAGGGAAAAAAAAAAAGAAAAGGGGTATGGTCTCCCCATCTCCCTAAGCCGGAGTATTCGAACCATTTGTTTAATTTACGAAGTTAGACCTAATTTATGTTCGGACTAATAATAACAAGGTTGATCCATTCATTAAGGGACTTTCAAGAGGTTTAATAAGCAATACTTTAAAGGAATGAGTCTTAAAACCAATTGATAACTATCAAGTAGAGTAAAAACCCAACTTTATAATTTTTAGTAAATTATTAAAATTCAATGGGCAATAATAAGTTATTGTATCTTAATGGTGATCAAATATAGGGGCACACGATTAGTACTCGTGGAAAGTTGAGAGGATGAGTGTAAGAAGATACTTTTAATTAAGTTCAAGGTTTTAGCAAGGTGATGCTAGGGGAATAAGTCGAAAACTTCATATGAATATATTAAGTGGTGCCGCTTCTAATAAAAGTCGGATGAATTTTTGTTATTGTTCATGAATGCAAGAGGTAGCACTAGACCATAAAAGTGCTAAGGCATAGGAAAATGTGTATATTTAAAGTTTTGTTTATCATTAATTTCATTAATGGAATTATTTATACTAATTGAAGGTTCAAGTCTTAACAAATACCTTCTTGTACGTATAAATTTATATAATTGTATCGATAACAAACTAAGTGAGTTATTATTGAAATAATTTGTTATTATGGAAAGCTGTGACTGTTAATTACAAAAGAAGTTACCGATGGTTATGAAAGAAATTATTATTGACATAAAAAGTGATGATGGTTGAGATAAGGAAAAGACGTGATTTTTTTTTTTTTCTTTTTTTTTTTTTTGCTGGAGGAACTGACTTGCAGCCGACAACTGCACCGTAAACCCCATGTGACACTTAAGCAGGAGGACCCACCACCCCTGAGTCACACTTAATACACCTAGCGCCTCCCCTAGGTTTTGAACCCTTCACCTCTTCGTTGAGGATCAGTAGAGTCTTATCCAGTGGAGCCACCGCGGCCGGTGGTTGTGTTTATTGATTGTTGATCAATAGCACCGAATTGTACATTGTTCATCTCAACTAACCAAGACAACAACTTTTTCCAACTTTGATGACACATTTATGATGAAATTTCAAGAGAAAAATTTAGTAGTTGGTGAACTTGTTTTCCCGTGGGTTTCGTGTATATCGTTTGAGTATATTTGTTCTCAACTTGACAATAATAATAGTGTAGGCAAATAATACATTAATGATAGTCATTGTCATTATGCATCTAAATACCAAAGATTTATAACTATTGCTCTATTTTCACTAGAAATCGAATTTCCCCAACAAATATTCCTTAATCAAACTTGAATCTAGCTCTCCTAATTAGCGCAATAGTTGGGGTTGACATCCACATTTTTGCTTTAAAGTGGGAATCGGCATTTTTCCTTATACCAAGAGCTAGAGGCTCATATAATAATGTTGTTCGAAAACTTTTTGATTCATAAGAGCAAGATGGTACTTCATGAGCCTGGACTTATCTACTATTTAGGAGGACTTCTTTGTTTGAGCAAAAGTGTTTATACAACTTTCTTTGACCGTTGGATCAAATGGCACTATTGACTCTGTTTTTCATTTCAACTTTCAACTTATCAAGGATAGGAAAGATTCTAGGAAATGGAGCTTGGAAAAGTGTAATTTTATTAATGACATCTAAAAGAAGATGGAGCCTTATAGAGTACGTTTTATTTATTAGTGCCCCAGACGGAGCACATAATGTCCAGTGGCAACATTATTCAATTCATACGGAATTTTTCGAACACGTTTGAAATCTCCCTCCAATCATGACGGAAAGTGACAGTGCATTAAATAACCGAATAACCTCGCCGCACATCCATGGGGATAGTCTCGAACGTCGCATAACCTCGTGCATATTGGAACTTCCTGGTCCCTGCCGCCACCAAGTACTCGAGGATGTAAGAGTTTTCCTAATATGGACTACATTAATTGATATTGTAATTTACTGTTTTTACGGCTACCGTAAAATAGGGTTGGTCTAAGGTGAGATAGAAGGTTTCTTAATTAGTCTAATATGGGGCTGGCTAGTGTGGGCTGAGTTGAGCCTGGCCCGTAATAAGGGGGACTGGCTGGAAACTCTATAAATAGTATTCAAGTCTCTCCTCTAACCCTAATTCTCACATGTATCCTCACCTAAGGGGCGTTTACCTAACGCTACACGTGAGGGGGTCGCTTCATTGAACCAGTGATACGGAGGGCAATAGAGGAGAATGACTTGATGTGTGGATCCCCTTTATATGTGGGTAATCCCTTTTTCTGCTTCCGCTTTATGTTCGATGGATCTAGGTACGTTAATATTTCTACTCAATTATGCATGTTCTTGTTCTGGTTATGGAGATCCTGGGGTTGCGCAATTTGCGTCCAACATGTGGTATCAGAGCAACCATAACCCTAGAACTTGAACGCATAAAGTTTTTGCCCTAATTAGTACGGATCTTGCCATAAATTGTGATTTTCGAGACTTTTTGTTCAATTAAAATTAAATTAAATCACAAATTCGGACTGGGCTCGACGAGACGAGCAAGACGGTCGGTGGCGTGTCACCGGAGGAGGCCGCACGCGCCCCCACGCACGGCCACGCGCTGCCCGGGTGTTGAACACGCGCCGCTCATGAGCTCCACGCGCCGCGCACTCAGGCGGCGTGTGTGGGCGCGTGGAGACTCCGATTGGCGCGTGGCTGGCGGTGTTGGACTCGTATGGTGATTTCCTATCTCGTGGTATATTTATTTTATATGTTCGATGGTTTTATTGATGTGAATTGCATATGAAACCCTAAATACTTGTATTTTAAATGAATTTTTGCGTATTTTTCCTTGTATTTTTCTGTGATTTTGGAAATACAAGTGTTGGGTTGTAGGTATATTATCATATACAATCATTAT
The DNA here is from genome assembly GCA_017140615.1 of Eucalyptus cladocalyx. Taxonomy (NCBI): domain Eukaryota; kingdom Viridiplantae; phylum Streptophyta; class Magnoliopsida; order Myrtales; family Myrtaceae; genus Eucalyptus; species Eucalyptus cladocalyx. The sequence continues at coordinate 28,354,504 of CM029516.1, forward strand.
GAGATAGTAATTGAATATATCTTGAGATAATGAGAAACAGTAAAAGTCATGAAATTTTTGTTGCTCAAGCATACTCCTTGACATGCTAGTAATTTTTGAATGATGGACGTATTAAGAACCCGTGACCAAACTGATTGTACTGATTAACATATCTGCTGTATGTGGGTAATACATGTCGATTAAGTTACTGCATATTATACATGAACTCATCTGGTCACTTGTTAATATCTATCAAGTTGAATATTTTTATGGTTAATGAGTATGACAATATTTATGCAGAGCAATAGTATCTACTGTTATAGTTTAGATATTTAGTTCTGTGATTTGACTCAATTTATAGGCCACTGGTTGAAGTAATGATATTTGTTACCTAAAATTGATTAATAAATCAGTTGTTGGCCTTGGAGTCATGTTTTGCCGTATGAAACTCATGAGCAATAATTGATTAGTTATCAAGCTTATCAATATGGAGTACCATGTATTGCTATTGATGTTAACTTGTGAGGGATCATTTGGATCGGCATTCTTTTGATATTATTTTAGTAATCAGTAATCGGGGTGCACAAGATGCTTGCTTCTATGAGAATTCTCTTGTCTTACTGTAATCAGTAGTGATCTCATTGGAATCTGTCTTTCAAGTTCACTGTATATATATGATTAATTTTTATTAATTAATAAAGCAATGTAATTAACATGATATGTGATTTTGGTGATATGCTACCCCTATCACTAAATTTAAAATCACATGTATATGATGTATGTGAGGAGTAAAATTTATATCCCTGATATGAGAGAATTTCAATGATTCAATTAAGTAGTGACCGCCAAAGTGGCATGCTTGATTGGGTTTGAGAAATTTCGGTCTCATATGATGATTGGGATGTCTCCTGGTCTAATGTGTAGTCATACTCCCAAAGGAGGTGATTGTGTATTAGTTCATGGAGGGATACGTGATAATGTAGTGGAGGAGTGACTGATTCTAGTGATTCATATGCCCAAAGGTGATGAATTCACGAAAAATTGGAATATATTCTCATAACTGCTATCATGTGGGGAGTGTACAACTGCATATCATGTATTCTGCCCAAAGGTAATTATATGATTATGCATGTAACTCTCTGGATGTGTACTTGTACGTCAAGTTACACTGTACTCACATGATGCTAATTATATATATTGCTTATTTTTCAGTCACATTTTCTGTAATTAATAACTTCATTATTATTGAGGTTTTTACTGCTTCAAATTTTAAGTTATGGACATATAATTTGTTGCTTGAGAAAAGAGCAATTGAATTTGCTTACTGTCCATGAAGCGTTCTATTCTAGAACACTTGAAAAGAGGTTTGCTTGCATACTACACTGCTATAAGATGATGGAAGCCTTAGTTGCTTGAAATTATGTCTTGTATGATATTGAAATTAGGACACATCTGCAAAGATTGTGTTTAAGTCCTAATGACATATATATCTCGTATATGATTAAAAGGTTGTTTTCAAAAGTTTTTTATTTAAGGAAAATGACCGAGATAAATGTCTTAAAAGGTTGTTAGGCTTAACAGTGGCCGTGAGTATTTTGGCAAGTATGACAATACGAAATAGCTTAAAGGGTCATTTGTCAAATACTTGGTAGATTCTGGGGTGGTAACTTAATTACTATGCCTGAAAATCCTGACAAAAGATTCACTTGAAATTATTTTGTATCTTATCTAGATTGTTAAAGGGGTATTGATTTTATGACCCTAAAGAAGGTATAAGAATTATGGAATCACACACTATAAAGTTTCTACAGTTCGACGTAATTGTAGAAGATAGCTACTCTCAGACTATTAAGGATAATAGTGCGATGGAAGATCACTGTGTCTTTGTCTTTGCCTATATAGACAATTGTGGTACAGACAATTGTAGAATCTCCTATACCATAAACTAAACTTGTTGAGGTTCAAGGTACTATTCTTGATATAGTTATGATGAAATTTTTTTTCAAACCTCTCAAGTATAAAATAAAGTGGTGGTAACTTTATTAAGGAGATTTGTTAGGGAAAGACGATTAGTTATTCCATTAGATTATATAGTCTATTTGTGAGAGCATGACTATAATATCCACTACATGGTTGATTTAGCGACATAAATAAATGTTGTTTCTTATCCTCAATCAAGTATGTGATTAGATGCCATAAAAGACGATATACAATCTATGAAACATGTTTGGAAACTTATTGACTTATCTAAATATCACAAGTTTATTAGTAAAAGAATTTCAAAGAAAAATTGTGGAATTTAAAGCCAAATTGGTAACTAAAGTTTTCACTCTGAAAGAGGGGTGGATTGTTTATAGTGAATAAATAACTATTTCTTTAAAAAAAAATTCTTTCAGAGTGAATGTGGCATTAATAGTTTATTTATTTATTTATGGAGTTACGCCAAATAGATACAAAATCTATATTGTGCAATCGGAGGACATCAATAAATGTTTTGAGTAAACTTGTGTGTAGACTGAAAAAGTCTTATTTATAGTCTTAAGCAAGTTTCCAGACAATATTATTAAAGTTTCATAGTGTTGCTATTTTTTGTTCAATTAGAAACAAAGTAATTCAATATACCGTAAGGTCAGTGTGAGGAAATTTATTTTTTCTCATACTCTATGTACATGATTTTTGTTTACAAGTAGTGACCTTGATGCATCTTTTGCACTAAGGTCTGTAAGAATTGTTCTTGTCATATAATATTGGATTTTATATTAGATTTTCTTGGAGGACATTTGCTGATCGTATTTTGGAAATATTTAATATACATCATTGCAAGCCAAGAATTGCTCCTGTTGTTAAGGGTGATGGACTGAATCTATCACATTGTCCTTATTTAGATATTGAGAAAATCTAATTAAATGGAGTACTTTGTGTTAGTGCACTTAAAAGTATAATGTATGCTCGAATTTGCACTAGACTAAATGTTGTCTTTGTGACGGGATTTCTAGGCAGATATCGGTCAAATCCATGACATGATCACTGGGTTGCTGTCAAAAAGGTTTTAAGGTACTTAAAGAAAACAAGAGATTATATACTAATTTATAGACATGTTCAATTTTTGCAGTTAGTAGAGTATTTAGATGTAAACTTTGCTGGCTGTTATGATGACATGCAATTAATAACGGAATACATATTTATGTTAGCAGTAAGTGCAGTAAATAAAGTTTTATGTCATCTTCTACTATGTAAGCAGTATTGGTAACATTCTTTTAGGTTGTTACTTGGGCTTTTAGGCTCCAGAACCTCATGAATAAATTAATCGTTTTAACTTTATGGATAGATCCATACGGTTGTATTGAGATAACAAATTTGTAGTATTATTTATTTACTACAGAGGTCTCAATGGGTCTAAATATATGGTGGTCAAAATTGTTGACCAAAAGCAAACAATACAGAAAGGTGACGTTTTAATGTAATATATTTTCACAGATGATGTGATTGCAGATCCATTAACTAAAGGCCTATGCCCATGTGTATTTGAGTGACATGTCATTAGCATAGACCTAGGAGTATCTTCAGATACTGTTGTTTAGTGGAAGCTATTTTGGCTTTACTCTGATAAAGGTTTTATCTGTGTTCGTTACACTTTGTAACGGTTTGATATGTATCAACTTTTGCATTCAATAAAATATTTTTGAATATATTGTTATTATGTTGAATACATATTGATAAAGTTTCAAGGGATTATATAAACCTTGAGTGAAGGCTAGGGGCATTCGGGCATCTGGTTATTAGCCTTGTGCATATGTCTTGTGATACATAAATAAATGTTAACCATAAAGACAAGACATATGTTGGTTCATTGGAACCATAAAGCATTCTCTAGTAGCACAAGTTTTTTGTGACACCTGAGGTAAGAGAATGGTGATTGACAAATGGAATCTCTCTATGAGAGATGTTATCCATTTAACACACTACTATATTGAATCCATATTAATAAAGTTGAAAACATTCGTGACCATGGAATGCTCTGTGTGTATACATGCAGTTACCGCAATGATTCGGTGTTTGAGACTTTATGGGATATGATTGACTATTAAGAATTATCTCTGGACCAATGTGCGCGCATAAGGTACGATTTCAATTAATATAGTCCAAGTGGGAGAATGTAAGAGTTTTCCTAATATGGACTACATTAATTGATATTGTAATTTACTGTTTTTACGGCTACCGTAAAATAGGGCTGGTCTAAGGTGAGATAGGAGATTTCTTAATTAATCTAATATGGGGCTGGCTAGTGTGGGCTGAGTTGAGCTTGGCCTGTAATGAGGGGGACTGGCTGGAAACTCTATAAATAGTGCTCAAGTCTCTTCTCTAACCATAATTCTCACATGTATCCTCATCTAAGGGGTGTTTACCTAACACTACACGTGAGGGGACCGCCTCATTGAGCCAGTGATACGAAGGGCAATAGAGGAGAAGGACTTGATGCATGGATCCCCTTTATATGTGGGTAATCCATTTTTGTGCTTCCGCTTTATGTTCGATGGATCCAGGTACGTTAATATTTCTACTCAATTATGCATGTTCTTGTTCTGGTTATGGAGATCCTGGGGTTGCGCAATTTGCGTCCAACAGAGGATCCTCTCGAGCTGCTTGCCCGTGCCCTAGATCTCCAAGGTGCTTCCATTGTAGGCTTAGGCTGGTGAGCATGATCAAGAACATGGCTTGGACACTCGACTCGTCCAACACTGATATCACATACACTCCTTATGCTGCCCAACCATGGCTGAGCTGAGGTCAGGCGTCTCAGTTATTAGGTCATTAGCAACGCACACTGTCCCAAATTGGCCGAACATCCAGAGCTTCCTGGCAATGCCCCTGATCGGGATGACGGTAGCGTTGGGCTCGGCAATGAAGTCCTAGAGATATAACACCATCTCAGTGATTTGTGGAGGTTGGAGGGTTGCCTTTTCAAAAGCACCAATACTTTCCAAGAGCTTTCGTATCGTATCGAATATTTCGATATGTGTGCGATACTCTCCAACACTCTTTGATACTTGATCAACACATGTTGAAAAATCCGACACTTAGTCAACTCTTTTAACATTCCCTGACATACGAGTCATAATTATGACATACAAGTTTAGAATTCTGATACGTAATTCCAACACACACGGGTCAATTTTAAAAATTTTCAAAATGTGTATATATATATGATAAAAAATGCAAATATGTAAATAAAATAAAATAAAATAAAATAAAATAATAAAGGGTAAAAGAGAAAACCTAGTCTTCTCTTCTATTCTAATTTTCACTTTTTGTAACACACAATTCAACTCCTAAGTTTATTTTTTCTTTTCTCTTCCAACATGCCCGACACGCAAATCCAAAATATGGATGACTTGTTTTTTTCCCCTATAAGTTTTATGAATTATGGAAAATGAGTTGAATTTGTCAAATTGAAATAATGAATGATATTGACAATTGATTGATTGATATTTTTAGTGTAAATTCATTCTAAACTCTTATTATCATCATCATCATCATTATTATTATTATTATTTATTTGTGAATTTGAATCAAATTAATTTGATTAAAATAATCAGTAAAATGATCATTATCATGTATATAGAAAAATATTAATATACAAAGTATCCCAATGTGTCAAAATTAGCTATTTTTTTAGAAATGATTTATCCGCTGGCTTGTTGTGTCGGTCTTGTGTCACGTATTAATGTCGGTGCTACTTATATTGCCTCTGATAAATAGTAATGCATGAGAATTGAGTAAGTGGATAAGAGAAAAGGTTGTGAGAATGTTGCGAGAATTGGTGCCATTTGATGAAGAAGAAAAGGTGAGCTAAAGGGTGACGCTATTTGTCGTAAATTAAGTCGGATTGCAAACAATCATAAAGAAATTCTAACTATCAGAATCACGCTGTATATGAAACTTAAATAACACAGCAGATGAGAGAAAAGAAGGAAGACTCATCAGAAATTTTTTACGTGGAAAACTTAAGATGGGAAAAACCACGGGATGCTAATTTAGAAACTCTCCACTATAATCAAAATTAACACTCTAATGGAATTTTTCTCACAATAAATCCTCACAATTATTACAAAACACATACTCTCTTGAAAAATTCACTCTCAAGAACTTTACTCACGTTATTGAAGACTCTTATGATTTCTTTAGAGTATTTTTAAGTGCTCTTTAAATCTCGACCTAATCCTTCTATTTATAGTGGTAGACCTCCACCCAGATTAGGAATCCTGCATAATTGGTAATCATCTCCCAATTAGGAATCCTACATAATTGGTAATCATCTCCCAATTAGAAACTTTCCTAATTTATTGAATTCCTCTGATTTAGGCAATCACTAGAATCATATCTTGATATTATTTCTAAATAAGACTAATTCTTATTTCGATTTCTTCCTTTTCAGCATCCTACCTTATTAAGACTCAATTCCTATTATCTAATCTTGATGAGCAATTTTTGGGATATTCCAAATCGACTCCTGAACATATTAGGCTGCTTCCAACACTAATTTGCCTGGCTAAAATTTGGGTTCTCTCCGTCTATTCATTTAGGAGAGGATTGGACTATTTAACCATTGTCTGTCTGCAATGTGAACAGAAATGTAGATTTTGTTGCTTGAGTCAACGAGATTAATGCATTATTCATGATAAATCTATTTTAAAAAGTGGGAAGAAAGGTGATTTGCTTAAGTTTTTTTTAGTCTTCAATACAGAGAAATATTCATGTTTCCTGTTTTGCTCTATTCCTGTTCGGTAGGGATTCCTGAGGGAGACGATCAAATTGGCCCTGCGAAATTGAGGGTGGCGAATCTATATCAATTATTATTTCTTAAAAAGTTTTGGAATCAAGTTATGCATTATTATTTGATACATTTTGGTTAATTCTATTGGTAAATTAGTCAAAAGTGCAGAAAGGAAGGGATTTGAACCCTCGAGAGCAAATATACAATAGCTGTAGGATGTGAAAGGTGAAGAAAGGCTTCCTTTTTCTGCCTCTTTTTCTATTTTATTGTGAACTGTTAACAAAATCCGTCTTATTCGTCTATTTGATCAACTATTTTATTAACCGTAAGTCCTATGAAAAAGCATTATATAAGCTGGATTTCTTTCTTTTGGTCGATTATAAGCTGGATTTTGTTTGCTGAGATTTGGAAGTTCTAGAAATGACAAAATGGAATGTTAGAAATATTGTTAAAGGTGCCGTGCGAGACCCTTGGCATTGTCTATATTCTTCTTATCCTATCATCGTGCAAGACTCCTGGTGCATGAATATCGTTTAATATACTTTCCATGCTTCAAAATCATTGCACAAGACTTGCATTCTCGCGATTTAATAGCCATATACTTATTTTCCTCTTATAAATGGGTTTAAACATAATATGGGTGCTAAATGAGTAATAAATGTATACATAACTTATCTAAACTCACCTCACCTCTATAACTTTCTCTTCACTCTTTCTCGCTCTCACACTCTCGTGTCAGTTTAGGTATGCATTTTTCTAGATTGGGTTATATATGAAAGAGTTTTAGCATTATGGGTTGGGTTGAGTATTTATTGGATGTGGGCCAGATCGGATATGAGTAATTACATTTGCATTGCATGAGAAATAGGTTAAAACGGGTTAAATGAATATACTTGAGTCGGATAATCATTTTTGACTCAACTCAATCCCCCTATTTGATGAGTCTAGTCATCACGGTCGGGTGAAATGCCACGATTTGCCATCATGGTTGGGATCTTTGCATATTTGCACCTGTCGTTTGCATTGGTTGGTGAAGACTAAAGATTCAAGTTGATGTGATGTTGATGTAGAAAGATACTTGAATTAAGAGGAAGTAAACCTGACACTCAGTTCTCACATGGGCACTCATGTACAAAACTGTTAATATATCATGATTGGTCTATAACCTTTTGGTTTAAGCATTTGAGGGATAGATTGGTCCAATTGGATATATCGACGAGTTTGGATTTGAGCTCCTTCTTGGCTTCTATTGCGCACTCCCAATAAGATCAAACATATTGTTCGAGATACTTCCTATCCTTGAAAATCATTGCGCCATACTTGTGGTCGGTAGATTGGTAGGGTATATTTTCCTACACAAACACAATTAATCTATTAGTCTCATGCTTAATGTTGGATCAAATTACCTGCCTCTGGGACATGTTCTTGCGATCCTTGATCAGCGGCCTGCGGGATGCTTGACTCATCTCCTTGCCGTTTCTCTTATCTGTCCATCAGATGCCCAAATTTGTATTAATTTCCCTTGTATCGAACAGATGAAGTCAAACTCCTAGTCTACTTGAGTTGTCAGTACCAAGTTTGTCAAGTAGGGCCAATATCTGTAGCTAAGTTAAATTCATGCCTAAACCAGGACCGAACTGAATGGTTTGAACAGTCGCATCTGACTACCCCACGTGGCACCCACTAGATCCGATGGTTCAAAATGCTTGGCTTCATCACGGACTGACTCTACCTATTTTTTTCCGCATTATGGACCTAAATCTATCTCACTTATAATTAAAGCCGTCTTCTTTTAGGCGGACGAGACCACGGGCTGTGAGGTTTGCTGTACTGGATTGGGCCATTTTTGCCTATATGTACTTGCTGCATGGAAATTAAAAGCCGGCATTGAGATGACGAGACTGAGTAGTTTAGCCAGCTGTTTCCCAATCTCACTACGTTATGCAGAGGTTTGGAGTTAAGGACCACGAGGACAAGAAAAAAATGGCAGTTCTCTTTAATGACAGAGAGAGGGTGATTCGGCGAGGAACACGACAGAAGAGCAGTCACTTGGAAAATTACATGAGCAACTTGGTTTTTTGAACTCGATGCGGTCGGATTGGCAGCGATCTGAGCTTCTTTATTAGCATAAACCAACATATAATCTGTGGTCATCAAATTTAGAGTTGGATCATGGATTGATCCCTGCAGAAATCAAGGAGTACGGGACAAAAAGAAAGGTATAATATTGCGATTTATGCATCCATTGATGCAGACTAAAACACTACACCTGCTCAAGTATGGAGTCACAAAGATCCGTACGAGTAATTATCAAGTAAACCTGCTGATACTAGCTTGAAGAAAATTGCCGGCATATGCTGCCGGCCAATTCACTCAGTGGGTCAGGAGATTGTCATTTTCCAGTGCCTGCAAGCGTGTCCATCTTTGTTTCTAACCGAGCCATACTCTTTGTTTAAGTCTCTTGTTCATTTGGTACCCTCTTGATTGAGGAGAAAATTGCAATAAATCATAAACGGCTTCACTTGTTTAGATTAGTCACCATGGTATGGATCATGCGAAACTGAGTTTCCCATTTGCTGACATGCTATGCTGATTAAGCATATAAGGAATGATCGACAGGCAAATACCTAGTACGACCCTCACTTCCATCCTAAAGCAAGTTTACAGAACTCATTGCAAGGTTTTGCTCTAATGGTTTTATAAGTGATGGGCTTAAGGCCCGTCCGCCCATGTTGGGCCTAAAAGCCCGGCTCACGAGATTAGGGCCCATGGATGAAGGAGTATGTTGCTATTTTTGGAGGCACGTATATAAAGGGAGGAGAGAGAGGGAGGACGTACCTGTTGGCATAATAAACGTACGTTCCTCTCCCTCTCTCCCTCCAAAAAGAAAAAGACAAACGCTTAAGGCGACGCCGTCTTCCCTTCAAGGCCAATTGATGTCATCGGATCGAATAGGATCGGTTTCTCTTCCTCAATCTTCAGCATTGGTGTTTAATCTGTGGCTAACAAGGTACGCTCGAATTCGTGGTGTGCTTTAGGATCGGTGATACGTGTTTTTCCCAGGCTTCGCTTCCGCATTCGATTTAGGGGTTCGATTTAGTGTCGAATCCGGTTTTCGGGGATCCATTATTCTCAACATTGGTATCAGAGCCCTAATTCGCATTTTCCCGACCTGTTTGACGTTTTTTGATTGATTTTTCGCAAAAAAAAAATTTCGGCAGTACAGATCAGGGTGTGAAATCCCGACACCCGAGCATTGTGACACCCGAGCATTGTACGTCCTTTTTTCTGAGTTTACGTAAGTCCAAATCCAATTCTGATGGCATAGGAAGAAAGGCGACGTCGAGACGAGTCTGGCAATACGTTGAGCGCCGCCGGGCGATGCCGCACACGCCTGAAGCGCTGGTATTGGCCAGCGCATGCGCCACACGCACCGGTCGACGGACCGGCACGTGCGCGCCGCCGGCGGCAAACCGGCACGCTCCGGTCGGCGAACCGACGCGTGCTTGCGTCACGCGGTGACGTCACCGTGACGTCACCCAACGGTAGGTAACCGCTGGGATGACGTCACCGATGACGTCATCGCTGGCGACCGTTGGCCGGCCGGCGAACCGACTCGACGGCGACCCAACCCGACCCGACCCGCGCGAACGCCTGGCACGCGCGTGGCACGTGCCGGCCGGCGTCGGCGCGCATGCGCGCTGCACGCGCGGTCGGTCCGTTCGACCTGGCCCGGCCGGTCCGACCGGCGCGACCGGTTCGACTGGTCCGACCTGCGCGCCCGTCGACCTGATCCGTTGACCGTTGACCCGAAAAAAAGAAGAAGGAATTTGTTTCTTTTTCAATTATGTCTGTGTGGGTTAGAGGTAATCTATTTTTTTATTTTGCATTTATTGCATGAATTATGGAAAATTATGTATTTTCCATTTTGTTTATTGTAGATTATAAGTGATCCATTTATTGGTTCTGCATTTGTTGTAGGAACTATGATGCGTTATACAAGGATACCTGCAATCCCAAGAACGGATGAAGAAAGAGCTAGACTGAAAAGGCTAATGAAAGATTTAGCTAATTATCGGTGGCATGACGGTGATTTAGTATCACATGTGGTCAGGGTCAATCAGATGATATAGGAAATCATCTGGAATGGTTATCTTATGCCGGATTTTGAGAAGGTGCCGGCTTTGATGAACACTCTTCCACCTGAATGGCAAGCAGTGTTAGGTCGGCTATGGGAGGTCAATGTGGTCCCGGGTTATAGGATGCTGGTGGAAGCTTTTGTAAGAGAGTACTATAGGATTGAGTTAATAAAAACTTCAACCCTTAGATTGAGCGCCACATGGCGTAGAGCGAATGTGCCTTGGAGGCGACATGAAAGCTCTCCAAAAGTTTTTCCATGGTTAGCAAATGTGCCTTCAAATTTCTCAGATATTTTGACTGATAGATTAGAAGAGACATTCCCTATTTATTTCTTAGATTAATTATGAGATGTTTTGTGGGTGTAAATATCTCTTTCCATGTTGATATTTTTTCCCGTATATATTGCTTAGTGTAATGTATAATTGTATTATATGAAAGCATTGTTATTCTATTAGATGTTAGATATTATTTGCTTTCTGTTATTGTTGATTGCTGTGGGTAGTTAATAGAAGTTTTTGTAATTTTATAGAATTAGTTTTGCATAAGACAATTATCTTAATGATAGTTTTAAGTTAGGATTTTTGGAGGATGATTGGAAACATAGTGACCTTTTGATTCTGAAGCCTTTCTTGAAATTATTCATTAATATGATGGGTCTGTGCAAATAGGGATGCATAAATGATAGGCATTAATTATTCGTGCATGTATGTCGATGTGTTCGGATCGATGTTTTCAAAGCAATTAAGAACGTAATTGCTGATATGAACGGCAACAATTGTGAAATATTGAATATGAAGATTTAATATGTGCTGGAAAAGTAAGAAGCACTAGAAGCTCTTAACCATATTATGGAAGATCTTGAGGATGCCGTGCGCCACCTTGAGCTAGTAGAAAACCGTCTAACGGCATTTGAGCTGAAAATAGACATTTGCAATGCTGGTTCTAGCTCAGAAAGGGCTTTGAACTCTAAGCGCAAGCGTATTGATTCGTTCAATATGTGGGATTACAAAGGATCAAGTCCTTGTTGCAAGAAATCAAGAATTAACCAACACAAGAGAGGAAAACGTCCTCAAGTAAAGAAAATGTTAATGGTGAGGTGTTACAATTGTGACAAGAAATGTCACTATACCCGCAACTGTTGTGAACCGAAAAAGGTCAATACCTCTTGTACATTCGAGAACTTTGCTTATGTGTCAATTTCTGCATTAATGGCTGAATCCAATCCTTTGTGGATTGTAGATTCAGGAGCGACAAAACATGTAGCGAATGATAGAGAATTCTTCGTGAAATTCCGACGATACTAATTAGAACTAAGTGGATCTATGTGGGAAATAACTCCAGAGCTGAAGTTAAAGAGATTGTCACCTGCCAATTGAACATGCATGGTGGACGCACCTTGATGTTCTAAATGCTCCGGAGATTCGTCGAAATATTGTGTCTGTTTTATTGTTGGTTAAGCTTGATTCTAGTGTGAACTTCCATAATAGTGGTATAGATTTGTATTTGGATACAAACTACTATGATTGTGGTCATTTTCTGGATGGTTTTATTGTACTAAATGTTGACTGTGGTGATGTCAATATTTGTTATTCCCTTTTCACGTCTTCTACTTCATATGATAATGATGTGAGTGTGTAGCATGCTAGACTTGGTCATATGGGCCAACAACGCATGAATAGACTAGCCAAAGAGGGCTTGTTAGGTAACATTGAAAAAGTCGATTTGCCCAGATACAAGCATTGCCTAGTAGGGAAAACAACAAGGAAACCATTTGGAAAAGGTAAAAGAGCTGAATTTTCTCTGCATTTAATCCATTCTGATGTCTGTGGTTCAATGAATGTGAGAGGAAGGCATGGGGCTATTTATTTCATCACTTTTATAGATGATTATACTTGATTCGGATATGTCTATTTGATTTCTCATAAATCTGAAGCATAAGTTGTTTCAGAAGGTTTATGAACCTGGTAGAAAATCAATTAGACAAGAAAATAAAAGCATTGAGATCCGATCGAGATCGATAATATTTATCTGATGAGTTCAGAAAATTATGTGATGAAAAATGAATAGAAAGACAGTTATCTATTCTATATGCACCTCAACAAAATGGTGTTGCGGAGAGAAGAAACAGAACCCTACTGGAAATGGTTAAGTCCATGATGACGCATGCTAACTTACTTATTACTTTTTGAAGTGATGCGTTGTTAACTGCTGCCTATATACTTAACCAGGTGCCTTCCAAATCAGTTACTTCTTCTCCATATGGAGAAGTAGAAAATCGGACTTAAGTTTTCTTAAGCCATGGGGTTGTACTGCCTATACTCATGAGTCCTCTCACAAATTTGGAAAATTGGGTCCCAAAGGAAAGAAAAGTATTTTAATGAGATACTCCGAACACTCGAAAGGATATGTGTTCATAAGTGAGTAGGAAAGTGGGAGTATAACTGAATTTGAATCACGGGATGTCACATTCTTAGTGGATGAATTTCCTAAGAATGGCGAAATAGGGGAAGATTACTCTCTATTTGAAACCTTGGATCAAAATAATGATATTAGTGGAGTTCGTCCATGTGGGAGTAATATGAGAAGTAATGAATTGAATTCAACTCATTCCCAATTGCAACCACATGATGAGACGACGTCATAATTATCTAATCCTAGTGGGAGCATAAATGGGAATGATGTGCTAGGTGTACAATCTCCCATACGGCGAACAAGTTGCCAAAGTATTCCCCGTCGACGTTTTGACATTGAAGGGGAAACTTTTATGGTTGCTCCACAAGATGAGGATGAGTCAAGAAATATTAATGAGGCTCTGAATTGCCCTAGTAAGGAAAAATGGATTTATGCAATGAAAGAGAAGATTGAGTCAATGAAATCAAACCAAGTCTGGGAACTGGTTGATCTTCCAAAAGGACGCAGAGCTATTGGGAACAAGTGGGTTCTCAAAATAAAGTGAAAGGTTGATGGCTCGATAGAAAGGCATAAGGCTCGCCTTGTGGCGAAGGGGTATAATCAACAGGAAGGAATTGATTATGAAGAAACATTTTCTCCTGTAATGAGATTTAACTCGATTCGCATAATTCGGGCAATAGTGGTTAGTATGGATCTTGAGTTACATCAAATGGATGTAAAGACTGCTTTCCTCAATGGAGAGTTAGAGGAAGGAACTTATATGGAACAACCTGCTGGTTTCATAGAGTAAGGCCAAGAAGGAAAGGTATGTCGACTTTGGGTGTTGATATATGGCCTTAAGCAGTCGTCAAGACAATGGTGTATGCGTTTTCATAATGCCATAATGACATATGATTTTACAATGATAGATTAGGATCATTGTGCATATATCAAAAGATCCAAGGATCAATTTGTGATCATATCATTATATGTTGATGATATATTAATTGCCGGAAGCAATATGGAGTTTGTTAAGACTGTCAAGAGTTGGTTGTCTTCCAACTTTGAGATGAAGGATATGGGTGAGGCTGCATACATTCTTGGAGTTAAGATTTCAAGAGATCGTTCGAAGAGATCGTTGTCTCTTTCGCAAGAAACCTATATAAATAAGGTTCTCTTTCGCAAGAAACCTATATAAATAAGGTTCTTGAACGATTTCGTATGCAAGACTGTAAACCCATAGACACTCCTATTGCAAAAGGTGAAGGATTGAGCCATAGACTGTGTCCAGAGACTCCATAAGAGAAGGAATAAATGAAACATGTTCCTTATGCTAGTGCTGTTGGAAGCTTGATGTACGCTATGATGTGTACAAGACCTGACATATGTTTTGCAGTTGGAATGGTGAGTAGTTACCAATCCAATTCAAGTCAAGCACATTGGAAAGCCGTTAAAAGAATACTGAGGTATCTAAAGGGAATTGCTGATTATACGCTGAGTTATTATGGAAAGGATCTGCGACTCTAAGGCTATTCTGATGATGATTGGAGAGGAGATTTAGATGAAAGAAAATCTAACTTTGGGTTTGTTTTCTTACCGAATAATGGTACCATATGTTGGAGCAGTAAGAAACAAAAGTGTATAGCCTTGTCCACGATGGAAGTTGAGTTCGTGGCATTATCAGCAGCAGTATAAGAAGGTGTTTGGTTTAAGAGATTTTTTGGATCATTTAGGTGTTATTGGAAGTGCTGCAAAATTCATTATTGGTTAACTGTGGTAGCCAAGCAGCAAAAGCGTACACCAAAGATCCAAAAATATCATGGCAAGACCGAACACATAGATACAAAGTATAATTTTGTAAAGGATATGGTTGCACGAAAAGACGTGAACTTAGAGTACATACTACGTATAGAATGGTAGCAGATCCTATGACAATGCCAATACCTAGAGATGTGTTTTGTGGCTATATGAAATCTCTAGGATTGCGTAGAGGCTGATGTACTGAATATTGTAATTTCCCTAAGTGTTCACAATTTGATGAATTTGTGTTTTCATCATTAATGCCTATGAATCTTTATTTGATCTTTATGCATCTTAATGCTCAGTGCATTATTTTAAGTTGAGAAGTATGTCGAACAGATAAAAGATTAGCCCACTCACACGGATAATCGCCTCTGTTTACTGTGTGATAAATAGAGATGAGACTGATTTTAAGCTTATTATCTAGGTGATAATCGAGAGCTCAAGCTTAAAATACGTATGTCGCCTTAACTAAGTGTTAAGATGAGGACATAATACTTACGATGTCCGAAAGTAAAATACCCCACATATTTTACTGTATCTGTCTAAGATGCCAGATGTGAGTTCTTATGAATTTTGTGAATGAGTAGATACGTGAACTCAAGTTAGACATTGGGTATGTCTGAACTATCATCTGTACGGTATTGAAGGTATAGACATACACTCCATGGGAAATGAGTTAATACCGTAATACGTATTTCATACTACGTATGCATGAGTCGACCACTAAGAGTGGCAAAAGTTTGATCTCAACTTTTATGTTGTGTGAGACTCTTGAGGAAAAGAGTTCCTCAATTTTTAGTCCCCTCATGACTCTTACTTATTCTCAAGATTTCTATTTAGTGTTTGCTATCTTAGGGTGTTGCCAATGGTCATGAGATTATTCGATCTAATGGGGCATTTCTAGAAAAGTAAGCTGGACTGAAATTGAGAGTTTGAAGGAAAGAGGAAGATCGATTTTGGAAAATCACATTATGGTTTTGTATTCACCGGTTAACCAATTATGACTGTCTTTGGGATAATCATAATTGTGAATACAATATATATATATCGCTGTTTAAAAGAGATCAAAAGAGATATAAATGTGATCGATCGATCTAGGGTATTGCATACTAAATCTACTCAGGATGTGATGCCCATTATGAGCTGTTATATATTCCTAACAGATGTATAACAATGAGCTCTCAAAGTATGCTGGTCGTACGGATTATTCACCGGGTATGAATGTTGAAGAGAGGTAAAGAGAATCCTGTTCGGCCCACTATGTGCGAGTGGGAGATGATGATTTTATAAGTGATGGGCTTAAGGCCCGTCCGTGATGGGCTTAAGGCCCGTCCGCCCATGTTGGGCCTAAAAGCCCGGCCCACGAGATTAGGGCCCATGGATGAAGGAGTACGTTGCTATTTTTGGAGGCACGTATATAAAGGGAGGAGAGAGAGGGAGGACGTACCTGTTGGCATAATAAACGTACGTTCCTCTCCCTCTCTCCCTCCAAAAAGAAAAAGACAAACGCTTAAGGCGACGCCGTCTTCCCTTCAAGGCCAATTGATGTCATCGGATCGAATATGATCGGTTTCTCTTCCTCAATCTTCAGCATTAGTGTTTAATCTGTGGCTAACAAGGTACGCTCGAATTCGTGGTGTGCTTTAGGATCGGTGATACGTGTTTTTCCCAGGCTTCGCTTCCGCATTCGATTTAGGGGTTCGATTTAGTGTCGAATCCGATTTTCGGGGATCCGTTATTCCCAACATGCTCTTTTCTCTGTACATTCAACACGACAGCCATCCGGTCTTCCACGCTAAAACAACATCACAAACTCGCCTACTCAGTAAAACTCTTCATTAGGTGTTCTTGCCATTAGAATTGGACAAAGAGTCGTCAGTAGGCTCCAGCTGACTTCGACAGCTTTAGTTGTCTGCCAGTAGGTGGTCTTTAGAGCCTTGGCTTCAGCGTCAGTTGTCCTGGCTTCCTTGTCTTTTGTCTCGTATTCATTTTCCAGCTTCTTCACTTTTTACCTCAGGGTGGCACTCTCTTCCTCCAAGCCTCGACCCCCGCACCGCCATCTTTCCCCTCGTCAATGCCTCAACTCTGTTTCTCACCTGTTCCCATGGTCTTTCTGAGCAAACGAAGTTATAATCTATCAATCACCAATGACAGAAATAGCACAAATCCTGCATGAAGTCAACCACACTGATATCAGATCCAACCCATACCTACAACAATGATAATAAAGTAGAGATTACGAGTAACCTTCCTTCCGAGAAAGGTACAATACATCTGTCCACAAATACATAAACCAATGATTCTCTACAATAATAGATATCACATTCTACGCAATCCTAGTGACATCCTATGGGTCAAGAATATGTCTCTAGGAATAACCTTCGTAAATGGATCAGCAATCATTCTATTGGTTGAAATGTATTGTAGGATCACTTCTTTCTGCGCTATAATATCTCTGATGAAATTATTCTTTATGTTAATGTGCTTTGTCCTTTATTGATACTTGGGATCTTTCACATAGGTAATGGCTGCTTGACTATTGCAATAAACTGTCACCAATCTTGGAACTTCAGTGACAGTGGCTAAATTTTCTAAGAAACGTTTTAGCCATACTACTTCTTGAACTAAACTTGAACATGCAATAAATTCTGCCTCCATCGTAGACAATGCCATGCATGTCTGTTTCTGGCTATTCCAAGAAATCGCACCTCCATTGAGTAAGAACGCATATCCAAAAGTCGATTTACGCTCATCTAGGTCTCCACCCCAATCGACATATGAATATATTAATAGGCGTAAATCATTCACTTGGTAATAAAGTCGATAGTCCACGGTGCCCTTCAAATATCTCAGGATCATCTTCACTGCTTTCCAATGTGTTTGACTAGGATTTGATTGATATTGGCTCACCAATCCCACGGCATAACATATGTTGAGTTTAGTACACATCATAACAGACATCAAACTTCCGACCGCACTAGCGTAAGGAACAGTTTCCATCACTTTGATTTATTTTGGAGTCTTAGGACATATCTCAGTACTTAAGCCTTCACCTTACATGACAGGGATATCAATGAGATTACAATGCTGCATATTGAAACGCTCAAGAATCTTCATAATATAAGACTCTTGTGATGAAGTAAGGAGTTTCCTCGATCAATCTCTTTCGATCTTAACTCCTAATATATAAGCAGCTTCTCCCATGTCATTCATCTCAAAATTGGAGAACATCCATTCTTTTATGGTGATAACCAAAACCTTGTCATTTCCAGTCAATAGAATATCGTCTACATAAAGTGATAAAATCACAAATTTATCTTTGGATTGCTTGACATATACACAGTGATCTTCTTTGATCATCGTGAAACCAAAAGTTATTATTGCTCGATGAAAACGAAGATACCACTATCTAGATGATTGCTTAAGGCTATATATTGAGCGATGAAGCTTGCAAACTTTATGCTCTTGACATTTAGCTATGAAACCTATTGGTTGTTTCATATAAATGTCCTCATCTAGTTCTCCATTGAGAAATGCCATCTTTACATCCATTTGATGTAATTTAAGGTTCAAATATGCAACGATGGCTAGAATAAGGTGTATTGAGGCAAACCTTACAACTGGTGAAAAAGTTTCTTCATAGTCTATACCCTATTGTTGAGTATAACATTTTGTCACAAGGCGAGCCTTATACTTTTCAATGGATCCATCCGCCTTATGCTTAATATTGAAGACTCATTTGTTTCCAATGGCCTTACGATTGGGTGGTAGATCAACCAAGTTCCAGACATGATTTGCCCTCATAGACTCCATCTCATCTTCCAAAACTTTTCTCCATTCTTCCTTATCAGAGGATGAGAGAACCCCTTGAACAGTTTTAGGCTCGACACCTTCTTTTTGAGCAATTGAATTTCTCTTGAATTCAATTCATTAGGCGATGCAACACTCTCACTTGGTCTTGTGTGTTGAGGTAAATCTTCATTTCCCTCTACAACATTAGTGGATGTGTTATGAAGATCTTCCATCTCATATAATTGAAAGTCTTAGTCAATCTTACCTCTACTAGGAAAATCGTTTTCCAAGAACGTGACATCTCGTGACTCCATTTCGGTCACACTTCTATCAGCTTGTTCACCTATAAACACGTACTCTTTGGAGTACTCAGAATATCTTATAAAAATACATTTCTTCCCTCTATGACCTAATTTGCCATATTTATTGGAAGAATCATGAACATAAGCTGCACATCCCCATGGATGTATACTACTCAAGTCTGGTTTCCTACTAGTCCATAATTCATAAGGGGTGGAATTGACCGATTTTGAGGGCACTCAGTTAAGTATATAGACAGCAGTCAATAACGCATCTCCCCAATAGGAGATAGGTAAATTTGTTTGCGCCATCATAGACCTAACCATTTCCAATAGGGTTCTATTCCTTCTCTCAACTATCCCATTTTATTGTGGAGTACTAGGAATAGTCAATTATCATACAATTCCATTTTCATCACAAAGAGCCTTGAATTGCTTTGATAGATACTTACGTCCACAATCGCTTCTCAATGCCTTTATTATTTTGTTCAACTGATTCTCAACCATCGCTATATATCGTCTAAAGCAGTCTAATGCTTCTGACTTATGGAAGATCAGAAAGACATAACCGAAACGTGTGAAGTCATCTATGAAAGTGATGAAATATGAGGCTCCATGCATCGCTATCACATTCAAAGGACCACAAATGTCAGAATGTATGAGATACAATACAAATTCAACTCTAATCCCTTTACCGAATGGTTTTCTAATTGTTTTTCCCGCCAGACAATGTTCACATACGAATAGACTAACATTAGTGAGTGACCCTAAAAGGCCTTTTCTAGCTAATCTTTGTATTCTTTGCAATCTAATGTGACATAATCTAGCATGCCAAGTATTTGCATCAATCTCAATGTTATTAGAAGACGCAATTAAAGAGAAATAACCATCAACATTAACATTGTACTGATCATAGTCAATGTTTAACACCATAAAACCATTCGATACATGACCTTAACCATAATAAACTGTTCTATACAAAATATCAACATAATCACCATGGAAATTCAATACATAACCTAAGCTAAGAAGAACAACTACAGAGACCAAGTTTCGTCGAATATTTGGAGCATAAAGGACATCATGCAAGAATAGGTTTCGACCATCACGTAAAATTAATTTACATGTGCCGACACCCCTCATTTCAACTCTTGAGTTATTCTATACATATATCCATCTTCTTCCAAGCGGTATCTGACTATACTCCACAAATGCTTTTCAATCTCTAGTTACGTGGTCTGTTGCTCCTGAATCTACAGTCCACATTGGATGAGATTTAGCAAACATTACAGTACTAGAAACAAAAGCATTACTCAAAGTAATATGGTACTTTTTTTCGGCTTAGTACATTCACAAGCAAAGTGACACATCTTGCCACAATTGTGGCACTCCATCTTGGCCTTGTCCTTCTTCCCACTACACTTCTTGCGTCGGAAGGTCTTAGCCCTCTTAAGTGCCTGATCAGTCCTCTTCCCTTTGTTATTGAATTGAGAATTCCTTTTGCGCTTGAAGCCCAAAGCCTTGCGTGAACTCGATTCAGCAACATAAGCATGGGTAGAGGATCTCACAACCTCTAGGCGCTCATCCTCTAATTCCAAATGACGCGCAATATCATCAAAAGTAACAATATTCTCATTATGTGTCATATTAATCTTCATATGCTCCCAATTGTTAGGAAGAGACCTTATAACAGCCTAAACTTACTGTTCATCAGTAAGGGAGTGACTTGCCGCTCTCAGCTCACGAATCATGTTTGACATCTTCTGAAGATGCTGCCTCATCGTTACATTTGAGCACTTTCGGAATGTGTCAAACTTGATGGTGAGTCTACTCAGCTTAGTTGCAGATGTACCCCCAAACTTATCCTTTAAGGCAATCAACATAGCTTGAGCTTTATCATAACTCTCAAATTCACACACGAGATCATCTTACATACAGCTCAGCAACGTGATGCAAGCAATGCTATTTTTCTTTTTCCAAGTTTGATAAGCTTCTAGATCTCTCCTGTGTTGAGCTGAAGTTTCATGCTTAGGTTTATCCATGGTATGATTGAGGGTTTCCAAAACCTCTTGCTCCTCAAGGATGTATTGAACCTTTTGGTGCCAAATATCATAATTGTCACCGTTCAACTTCTCACCCTTATTGAGGTCAGCCACAATGGTCTTGGATGCCGAAACCATAATCAATTGCTATAACACATTGACATAATAAACGCAGAATCAATATTAGCACACTTTACAGAGTAACACACATATTTAATTTGTAGTAAAGACAAACTAAATTAATGATAGTTCAACAAAAGACACAGAGTCAAAAGTTCACTATGTTCCCAATCAACTTCTATGTACAATTGTTCTATTATAATTAATTAGTTTAATTTGCGTAAATTTTAAGTCCTAGGTGAGAACTTCCTCGAATTCTACCAATCTACAAACTCTCACTAGGAAAAATAATTACATAACCTTATGTAATTTCTACATTTTTCCTTAACACAAAAACATAGCATGATAATAACCAACGTATAAACAATAATCATGCTTTACCTATAATGAAAATTGCAATTCAACATGTAATGGATTTCCTATCATTGCTCGAATTTTCTAGCAACTAGAAAATTGCAAGTATATTAAAATATATACATCATACCATTGAACCAAGCTCTACACAGCATATATAACATCATTTGTACACAGCTAGCTACTGTATTTCCAAAATCACAAGAAAATACAAGCTACAAATGAATAAACTGCATTAAACCCCAAAAATACGCGTACATAGGGTTTCCTACGCATTTTCATACATTTATAAAATTAAAAATTAAAAAATAATTATACCACAGTGTAGAGCACATCCATATGAACCCAACGCCTCCGACCATGCTCCAATCGGAGCTTGCACGCGCCCCCATGCGCCGCCTGAGTGCACGGCGCATGTGGCGCACGCGCCATCGAGCCAAACGGCTCCTGGCTGGTTCGACCGGTCCGACTGGTTCAACCGGTGATCGTTCCAATCAGTCAACCGGTCTGACCGCCCACAGGTCCTAGGATCGAAACTTGGCTCCGATACCAATGTAGGAATTCAAGTCAGCGGAAGACGAATTACCTTATTCCGATGCGCAAACAGCAAATAGCCCCAGAACGAACGTTAAATTGCCGATGAAACACGAACAACACTTCCTCACGTTAGTCTGGATGCAATCACAAGGAAAACACCCAATTTCCACGGCGTAAATGCTAATTGTTCTTGCAAAAGTGAAATGGAATGCTTTCGATGGAAAGGGGAGAGAAAGGAGCGTACATTCTCTCTAAACGTACTTTTTGCCAACAACAACGACCAACGGTTGTCTTCTAAGAGGTTTTTATACCTCTCACTTCATACCCTTTCAATAATGTCTCGCACCCATCATGAACGTAACTTTTTAATTACAACACATATAATGATCGAGGACCACTTCCCTTACAGATTGAACAAGCGCATACAACCAGTGAGAGATAGATTCTTAGCCTTCCAACCGCAGAGTTTCCCGTTGACTCTATCCACCACAATGTCAAACTCACCATTACATCTATTATTATCGCAAATGGGAAACCCCGGGTGCTTTCCCACGAATTTGCTGGCTTTAAAACCGAGGTAATAGCAAGTTTTTCTTGCATTTCAGAAGGCCGTATGGGGTTTTAGAATTTAAGCAGGTCTCCAAAGAAGTTGGGCCATCCACATATTCTTTTCAGAAGGTGTTGATATCAAATATTATTTGCTTTTTGTTATTGTTAACTGTGACATTTTCGCCCACTATTACAGAAGCTTTTCCGTTTTTAAAAATATTTGGCAGCAATGGTTCTAACCCAAAAGTTTGTCTTCCTCTATTAAGAAACGCCAATCGAGCCTCGCAAGAGTGGCCTTGCTCTTCTCCCTGGCTCGACAGAGCTGAAGACCACCTCTTCTTTTCCGTTTGATGATGGCGTACCAAACCAGCAAATGAATTTTCCTTTTATTCTCGATAGACCCTCAGATAATGTTCCTTTCAAATTGGTCAAGACGATCAGAACCTCACTAGGGAGATTAACATTGCATGTAATGATCGAGGATCCCTTCACTTCCCTTACAGATTGAACAAGCGCATACAACCAGCGAGAGATAGATTCTATCCACCACAATGCCAAACTCACCATTACATCTATTATCGTCGCAAATGGGAAACCCCGGGTACTTCCCCACGAATTTGCTGGCTTTAAAGCCGAGGTAGTAGCAAGTTTTTCTTGCATTTCAAAAGGCCGTATGGGGTTTTAGTATTTAAGCAGGTCTCCAAAGAAGTTGGGCCATCTGCATATTCTTTTCAGAAGGTGCGTGTATTACATCGGAAATTTGATTTACTAAACGAGTTTTATAAAGTTTCTTCATTTCTGCAACTTTTCTCTCCATAGATTGAGAGAAAGATATTCCTCGATCAAACCTGAATCTGGCTCTCTCAATAAGAGTACTACTTGTGGTTAAAATCCACCTTTTCGCTGGGACTCAGCATTTTCCTTATACCAAGAGCTATAGCCTCATACTGGAAGTGAACCTGTCTGATATGAATAGTGTTGTTCAAAAAGTTTCTCATTCATAAGATCACGAGGTACTTCATGAGCCTGGACTTATTTATTGATTAGGAGGACTTCTTTGCCATGACACAAGAACGTTTAGAAGACCTTTTTTTTTTCCTCTGTATGATCAAAAGACATTTTCCACCGTGCCTTTCATTTGTTGCTTACAAATTATCAAGGATAGGTAAGATTTCAGACAATGGAGATACGAAATTTCTGATCTTATAAATGACATCAGCAAGAAGACAGAGCCTTATAGTAGGCTTTATTTACTAGTAGGCCGGACGGACCACGCAAACCTCCGGTCCCATTATTCTAAATCCTCCGGTAATTCTGTCAAACCTGTTGGAAACTCCTCTAGTCAAGACGGATGGTGACGTTGCACTGGATAACCGAGTGAACCTGCGGCATGTCCATGGAGATAGTCTCGAATGTTGTGTAGCCTCGCGAACCGGAACTTCCCAGTCCCCCCACCACCGAGTATTCCCTGACCACCTCAAACTGCTTTCCTGTGCCCTGGATCTCCAGGGTGCTCCCGTTATAGGCTTGGTTGGTGAACACGATCGAGAACATGGTGTGAGTGCTTGACCCGTCCAGCGCCGAGGTCACGTACATGCCCTGTCCCCGTCCCACCATGGGCGAGTTAGGGTTGGGCGTCTCAGTTATGAAGTCGTCAGTGACGCACCGTCCCGAACTGGCTGAACGTCCAGAGCTTCCCGGCAATGCCCGTGACCGGGATGAGAGTGGCGTTGGGCCCGGCAGCAAAATCCTGGAAGTACAACACCATCTCGGTGGTTTGTGGAGGTTGGGTTGCCTGTGATGAATTGCAATGCATGAGAATGGAGAGAGACAATAATAGAAAGAGTCTTGAGAATGTTGAGGTGGCTAGTATTCTAGGAGCTGAGATCGGCGCCATTTGAAGAAGAAGAGGTGAGGCAATGGGTGACGCTATTCTTCCTGGCTAAAATGTGGATTTTCTGTCTATTTATTTAGCTATGGACGGTGTTAAACGTGTAGATGCCCTTTTTTGACTCAACGAGCTTGTTCTCTCTCTCTCTCTCTCTCTCTCTCTCTCTCTCTCTCTCTCTCTCTCTCTCCTATGCCCATAAGAATCCCAAAGAAAGAGCATCAAGTTGGCCTTGCAAAGTTAGGAACAACGAACCTATATCAAAGAAATGTTTAACTTTTAGAATCGATGTATGTGTTGTTATTTGATGTATTGTGAATGGTAATATTGGTAGATGAGTTAAAGATATGGAAAGAGAGGAATTCAACATGTTAGATATAAAAGAGATAGACATGCTTTCTTTTTTGTCTCCTTCTCCTCCTCCTCCTTCTTTTTAATCTTTTAATTGTTCACGAAGCCATCTCATTCATTAAATTAATGTGATTGACTACTTCTATTAGCCCTTAATTTATTACATGGCATGGG
Organism: Eucalyptus cladocalyx; assembly: GCA_017140615.1. Taxonomy (NCBI): domain Eukaryota; kingdom Viridiplantae; phylum Streptophyta; class Magnoliopsida; order Myrtales; family Myrtaceae; genus Eucalyptus; species Eucalyptus cladocalyx. The sequence continues at coordinate 28,379,698 of CM029516.1, forward strand.
ACGTAAAATTGTATAAGAATTGACAAAATGGAGGTCATTCTATGAAAAGGTCAAAGTGGCTCTATGAAAAGATTAGAAATGTTATTCTATATGTTTTCCATCCTTCAAAATTATTGTTGCGGTCAGTGAAGTGTTTATTTTGCTAAGGCAAACACAATTAATCTAATAATCCTGTGCTTTTTGGATTAAATTTAGCTGCTTTGGGACATGTTCTTGGCGATCCTTGATCAACGGCTTGAAGGATTTATGACTCATTTACTTACCGCTTCTTTTAGCTGTCCTTTAGAAACCCAAAATTTCTATGAATTTCCCTAGTGTAGAACGAATAAAAGTCAAACTACTAATCTACCCGAGTTGCCAGGACCAAGTTTATCGAAAATGCCAACATCTAGACCTTCATCATGGACCGAAGACTCTTGTTTTTTTGGCAAATATGGACCAAACTCTGTTTCAACTATGGCTAAAGCATCGCCTTTTGGGCGAGGAGACCACAGGCTACGGGGCGTGCTAAACTGAATTGGGCCATTTTTGCCTCCTGTCAACTTGCTCTAGGGAAATTGAAAGGCCGGGATTCAGACAATGGGACTGAGCAGTTGAGTCAGCTCTTTCCCAATCTCACAATGCTCTAGGCCGGAATTTGGAGTTAGAGGACCGCAAGCACAGGAAAGATGACGGCGATACTCTCAAGCGACGGAGAGAAACCGATTCTGCTAGGGACACAACAGAAGAGAGCGACCACTCGGGGAATTACACGTGCAACTTGGTTTTATGAACTCGAGGCGGTCGGAATCAATGGGTGAGTTAAGCTTCTTCATTAGCATGACCAATATGTGCTCTGCGGTCATCAAATGAATTGTTGGACCATGGATTGATTCCTGGGGAAATCGAGGAGGAAGGAACAGAAGCGAAGGAGTAATTAGTGACACCTTGTATACTAGCTTGAAGAAAAAGTGCAGGCACATGCTGCCAGCCACTGCACTCGGTAGGTCAGCACATTTCCAGTTTACTGTGCCCGCACACAGATCATTCTTTGTTTCTAACCAAGTCATGCTCCTTGTTCAAGTCGTCAATTGCGATATTTGACTTGGTCAAATAAAGAGATAAATAAAAGGGTTAATATCTTAAAAAATATCAAACCGGTACACCTGTAATAAATTTATCATAAACTAATTTTTTCACTACCAAAAATCTCAAGCAATTTGGGATCTTTGTGTGTTTGCACTTGTCATTTGCACTGGCTGGCGATGATTAAAGATTCAAGTTGACGTGATGTTGATGTAGAAAGATATTTGAATTAAGAGGAAGTAAACCGGACACTCAGTTCTCACATGAGCACTAACTGTATGAAACAGCTAATATATCCTAATTGGCCTATAACTTTTTGGTTTAAGCTTTTGAGGGAAAGATTTATTCAATTGGATATGTTGATGAGTTTTGACTTGAGCTCCTTCTTGGCTTCTATTGTGCGCTTCCAATAAGATCAAACATATTGTTCTAGATACTTCGCATCCTTGAAAATTATTGTGCCATACTTGTGGTCGGTAAATCGGGAGAGTATATTTTCCTACACAAACACAATTAATCCATTAGTCTCATGCTTCATGTTGGATCAAATTACCTGCCTCTGGGACATGTTCTTGCGATCCTTGATCAGCGGCCTGAAGGATGATTGACTCATCTCCTTCCCGTTTCTCTTATCTGTCCACCAAATGCCCAAGTTTGTATTAATTTCCCTTGTATCGAACAGATGAAGTCAGACTCCTAGCCTACTTGAGTTGTCAATACCAAGTTTGTCAAGTAGGGCCAATATTGGCAAAAAGTATACCTCAAATGCCAAAACTTAAGGCAATGGGACACTTAAGTGTCAAAAGTTATGAAAGTGATACTTAAATGCAACTTTAAAAAAAAAAGAGATACTTGAGCGCCACCGCTAGCGAACCCCACTGGAAATTTTCTGTGACAATTTTTTTATTTATTTTACTCGCATACGTGGCTCACCGTAGAGTTAACTTGGCAACGAAACGCAAAAATGACATCGTTTTGGCAAGGATTTGAATTTTATATAAAAAAATTAATTAATTAATTAATTAATTAATAATAATAATATTATTATTATTATTATTATTAAAGATAGTTGCAGGCGGCTAAGGGCTGTGCCCTCGTCGCCGCCGCCTCGATGGTTTGGGGAGGGTTGGCTGGGGTCGCCATGCCCTAGCCTTGGTGACGACGGGAGGTGGCAACAAGGGCTGCAATCTCCAACTCTCTCTCTCTCTCTCTCTCTCTCTCTCTCCTCTCTCTCTCTCTCATTTTTTATATATAAATTTAGTTTTAAATTTAATTAAATTAAATTTTATATTAATTATTTACCCACGTTGTAGCAAAATGATGTCGTTTTTGCACTTGTCTAGTCACGTTAGTGTGCAAAACAACATGATTTTCCACTTGCTTCATCGGAAAATAGCCACGTAAACATTTTGGCCAAATTCTCTCACCATTGGCACTTAAGTGATCTATTTTGTTCCGATTTTGACATTTAAATGTCATTTTCTTAACTTTTAACTTTTTAAGGCTGCACACGATAAAATTTCTGTTTCTTGATTTCTCTATTTCTCTGTTCCCCGAACGGTTTGGAATAAACTCCGTTTGAACGCAAATTGATTTCTCTATTTCGAAACAGATTTTTGTTTCAGAAATTGTTTTGGGGAGAAATCGAAGCTAGAAATTGTAGCTTCTCTGTTTCTGAAATAGAAATAGAATTTTTTTTTTTTTGAGACTTTGTTTAAGAAACATGCATGACTTATGTATTTCATTTCATGACTTATGTATTTGAGACTTTGTTTATCTATGTTTTTAAGTTGCAATTATGATGATATTATTGCCTATGTAGACTGACACGGACACGACACGAGTGTCCGACACGACACGACACTTTGACACGTCATTTCTAAAAAATATAGAATTCTGACACGTTGCGACACGTTATATATTAAATAAATATTTTTATTTTTAATTAATTTGATTCAAATTCATAAATAAATAAATAAATAAAAAAGAACCTATACTAATAATATTAACAAATCAATTCATTTGAAATTCAAAAGATATATTCATAATTAATGCGAAACATTTTTTTAATTTTAACAAAAGTTATTGATGTAACTAAAAATTAATAAGAAATTCGAATCAATTTATTTAAATAAATTCATGATTTTCTACAATAACCAAAATTTATCATTATTCAAAATTTAATATTTTTATTTTTTGAAATTATTTTTTAATTTTATTTATTTAATTTTCCGATTAAAAAAACAATCCCCAAAATCCACGATTTCTTTCGTTCGTCCTTTTCCCTCCACACCCACGTTTATTTTACTTTTTCCCACCCCCCCCCCCACTTGACAGTGACAGGTGAGCTGTCACTTCCCTCCCCCCTTCTCACGACGCCATCAAACCTCCTTTATTATTATTTTTTTTGATTTCTTTATTGAAAACCCTAGCAAGCCGCGAACCCTCCTTTTCCTATCCTCTTTGCCACGCCGCACGACCCCTTTCCCTCCTCTCCTCTTCCTCTCGTCACTGATCCATCGCAACAATGGCCGCCCTCACCTCTCTCTGGCCGTCTCTCACCGTCGCCGTGGTCCGTTCGTGGCTTCGTCTCGCCGGCGGGAGTTTGTCTTCTCTTTCTTTCTCTCTGTTCGGCTCTTTCTCTAGCCGTCTCTCGCCATCGCGGTGGTCCGTTCGTGGTTTCGTCTCGCCGGCGCTCGCGGCCTCTACTCCGTCTCGCCGGCGCTCGCGACCTCTGCTCCCTCGCCCTCCCTCACCTCCACCCTTCATCAGTGTTCCGGACACGCGTCGACACGCGTGTCGATAAAAGTTGACTGCGTGTCGGAAAATCCGACACGCGTTGACCGCGTGTCCGACCGTGTCCGACCGACACGTGTCGGACACGACACGGAAGCATGGACAACGTGTCCGTGCTTCATAGATTATTGCTATAGGTATTCTTCTTTAAGGAATGTCATTAAAAGATCATTTGGGGCATTGAAGAATCGCTTTTTCATTTTGAGGCACATGCCCTCATTTGCACTTCGAAAGCAAGCACATATCGTAATTGCATGTTGTGCCATCCATAATTACATCCACGATCAAGACAAGATGGATAAGAACTTTTCCCTATATGGAGATCCGATGTGCTGAACCTACGTAGGATGAGCTTGCAAACATTCAGTTGACCGAGGAGGGAAACCAAATAAATATGCTTAGGAAAACCATTGCCAATAAAATGGCAAGGGAATAATATGCCGGAAATTCCATGAAATTGTATTTTCAACTTTTGTATTGTATTAGTATTATTTCGACTATTATTTTGTATTTGAGGATTTCCTATGTTGTTATCTAATCAATTTCTATTTCTAGCACAACTTTCATTTTATTAATTTCGAATCGCTCGCAAATTGCGCCTCCTCCATGTCAACTAGTACCTAACATAAAATCACTTTGTGGTCTCAAAAGAATGCAAAAAAGTGTAGTGACTTAAACCCGAATCTTAAATGAGGAGAATAAATACATTCACTATTTGCATATTAGCATTTGAAAATAAATCTTTTATAGTTTGCATATTAGCATTTTTTATACTAATTACTAACTTTTATTTACATAAATTGCTAATGTTTTGAAGTTCCTAACTACTCTATCGAATTACCAATATAAATTAAAGTGATTTATCAACTTTTATCAAATTAAATTACCATCATAAGCACCAAGAAGAGTGAGGTAAAAGGATGGGGATAACATGATTCATAGAAATATAATTTTTTTTTTCTGTTATCAAATTGATTTTTGTTTCAGAAATAGAAATTTTGAGTCGTTATCAAACGGGTTTTAACTCAAAACTTAGCTGGGAATAGAAATTGAGAAATTGATTTCTGCGTAAATCAATTTCGTTTCAGAAAATTTTATCACATGCGCAGCCTAAAAGTGTCAATTAGTGCCAAGTTTTGGCATTCCAGGTGTCTGGCACTTGGCCAATATCTATAGCTAAGTCAAATTCATGCCTAAACGAGGGACCGAACCGAATGGTTTGAACCGTCGCATATGACTACCGCACATGGCACCCACTAGATCCAATGGCTCAAAACGCTTGGCTTCATCATGGACCGACACTACTATTTTTTCGGCAGTATGAACCTAACTTTATCTCACTTATAAGTAAAGGCGTCTTCTTTTAGGCGGAGGAGACCACAGGCTGTGAGGTTTGCTGTACTGGATTGGGCCATTTTTGCCTATGTGTACTTGCTCCATGGAAATTGAAAGCCGGCATTGAGATGACGGGAATGAGTAGTTTAGCCAGCTCTTTCCCAATCTCACTACGTTAGGCAGAGGTTTGGAGTTAAGGACCACGAGGACGAGAAAAATGGCAGTGCTCTTTAATGACAGAGAGAGGGTGATTCGGCGAGGAACACGACAGAAGAGTAGTCACTTGCAAAATTACATGAGCAACTTGGTTTTTTGAACTTGATGCGGTCGGATTGGGAGCTGTCTGAGCTTCTTTGTTAGCATAAACCAACATATGATTTGTGGTCATCAAATTTAGAGTTGGGTCATGGATTGACCCCTGCAGAAATCAAGGTGTACAGGACAAAAAGGAAGGAATGTTATGGCGATTTATGCATCCATCGATGCAGACTAAAACACTACACCTGCTCAAGTATGAAGTCACAAAGATCCGTACGAGTAATTTCAAGTAAACCTTCTGATACTAGCTTGAAGAAAATTGCCGGCATATGCTGCTGGCCAATTCACTCAGTGGGTCAGGACATTGTCATTTTCCAGTGCCTGCAAGCGTGTCAATCTTTGTTTCTAACCGAGCCATACTCTTTGTTTAAGTCTCTTATTCATTTGGTTCCCTCTTGATTGAGGAGAAAACTGCAATAAATCATGAACAGCTTCACTTGTTTATATTAGTCAGCATGGTATGGATCATGCAAAACTGAGTTTACCATTTGCTGACATGCTATGCTGATTAAGCATATACGGAATGATCTACGAGCAAATACCTAGTACGACCCTGACTTCCGTCCTAAAGCAAGTTTACTGAACTCATTGCAAGGTTTTGCTCTTTTCTTTGTACATTCAACACGACAGCCATCCGGTCTTCCACGCTAAAACAACATCAAAAACTCGCCTGCTCAGCAGAACTCTTCATTAGGTGTTCTTGCCATCAGAATTGGACAAAGAGTCGTCAGTAGGCTCCAGCTGACTTCGACAGCTTTAGTTGTCTGCCAGCAGGTGGTCTTTAGAGCCTTGGTTTCAGCGTCAGCTGTCCTGGCTTCCTTGTCTTTTGTCTCGTATTCATTTTCCAGCTTCTTCACTTTTTACCTCAGGGTGGCACTCTCTTCCTTCAAGCCTCTGACCCCTGCACTGCCATCTTCCCCCTCGTCAATGCCTCAACTCTGTTTCTCACCTGTCCCCATGATCTTTCTGAGCAAACGAAGTTATAATCTATCAATCACCAATGACAAAAATAGCACAAATCCTGCATGAAGTCAACCACACCGATATCAGATCCAACCCATACCTACAACAATGATAATAAAGTAGAGATTACGAGTAACCTTCCTTCCGAGAAAGGTAAAAATGCATTAAACTTTGGTATTCAATGTCCAGAATTTTAGCCAAGCACATAATTAGTGAGTCTATGCCCCTGTCATTGTGTCTATACCCTTCTATTAAACTCTCTTTACCAGAGAGAAGGCTGCTATTCACAATTCACTTCCGAAAGATAATGATACAAAGTAAATGGAACATGCACAGTGTGATCCAGAGAGCATTGCTATCCAGGTGAAGCCTTAGTGCAGGAGTGAATGGCAATTTATGGTCAACCCTCGGTGATAAAACAAAACTAAGAGGTCCCCTGGGATTCAGACAGGGGTTTCAAACATATGAAATATAATGCAAACCAAAGCAAACACAAAGAGCTCAAAGCATGGGCTCTATCCGGACAACAGTCAAGCTCCAGTAAACCCACCAAGGCAAAACTAAAGAAGGAAGAAATTATCTGAATCAGCCAACGTTATTCAAAGATCAGGCTCCCCCAAGTAACACCACTGGTATTAATCTACAGATTTAATCAATAAATTCTTGCGGTACTCATTTGGTCCTCTGTTACAGTTTATAAATGTTCTAGAAATTGGTAACGATCCAGACCATAGGGTCATGGAAGCCATGAATGTTCATTTAGTAATCAAATATCAGGAGCTACTTGTCCCATGCCTTCGTCAGAGAACTCAGAGGTCTAAACTATCCGCCACAAAATCTCCAATACGCAAGAGAATAAAGAAATAAGAGTTATATAGTATGGAGTGAATGAACCTAACGCACTAGATTTAGCATTTTAATACTGGGATTGCAACAGACAGCGGCACTTTTAACCTGTAAACTGCTAATTTGCCAGAATTACGTCCCACTGCAGATGCATACATATCTTAGTAAGCCAAAAGATGGAGAATGTACTCTTTGCTAGTCATGTTGATGGTTTTATTTGTATGCTGATGGGCCTAAGTGGGCCGGTCCACCCATGTTGGGCCTAAAAACCCGGCTTGCAAGATAAGGGCTCATGGAGAAATGGTTGCGATGCAAGGGGTTGCGTCTTTTGGGATAGGTATTAGGTTGAATAGGTACGTCTTTTGGAGAAGACGTAAGAGAGAAAAGAAAAAGGAATATACCCTTTCAACGTACAGACGTTTTTGATAGCGCAGGGTCGAAGTTCTCGTCGATACGAGAAAAACGAGTCGCGGATCGTCGCCAGGCGCCGCCGGACGTGCCTCCACGCGCGGCCGGAACAAAGAGGATGCACTCGCCGATTCAAGCCCCCTCGGGTGCGTGTGTTGCACGTGCCGTTTTGGCCTAGGCGTGTGCGTGCCAGCTGATGTTTGTGTGATGTCAGCCTGCGCACGTGCCGATCGGTTCGTCCAACCGGCTCGACTGGCCCAACCGGTCCGACCTGATTCGACATGACCCGTTGACCCGTTGAACTCGACCCGTCTGACCATTGACCTTTTGATCGTTCACTATTGACTTTAACCATTGACCCTTGACTTTGACCACTAACCGTTAACTTTGACCGTTGACCAAAAGAAAAAGTGTGTTTCTTTTTTCCAATTAAGTCAATGTGGATTATATGTAATCCTTTATTTGTTCTGCATTTGTTACAAGAACAATGCCTCCCCTTAAGTTGCGCACACCTATTCACGCAATTATCGATGAATAAAAGGAAATACTTTCTAAGTTGATAGCTGAGCTGACTGATTATCGATGGGAGAGTGGCGACTTAATTGATCATGTTCTTGAAATCAACGGGAAAATACAAAATGTCATATGGAATGGTCGTCCCATGCCACAATCTGAGATTGCGCGATTTTTCATGAACACTCTTCCACCAGAATGGTAAGGAGTGTTGAATCGCTTATGGAAAGTCAACAGAGCTACTTTGTATAGGAGTCTTGTGATGGCTTTTATAGATGAATATTACTGGATTGTTACAAAAAGAAAGATCAAGAAATTAAACAAAAGAGGATATTTCCCAATTCATATATTGACTTGGTGTTAGATGTTTTGGCTGGTCTTTATTTAGTATGCTTTGTGGACATATTATGTAATGTTCTTTTTTACCTAGTTGTTATTGGTGTGACAACAGATACGTTAGTTGCATTATGTGAAAACATTATTATTATATCATTATTTGATATCAAATATTATTTGCTTTTTGTTATTGTTAACTGTTGTGGGTAGATTATAGAATTTTTTTTTGTAAATTTCAAATAATTTATTTTGCATATAATATGATATTAATAATAATTCAAAATTAGGATTTTGGATGATAATTGGAAGCATAGTGACCTTTTGATTCTAAAACCTCACTTGAAATTATTTATTAATATGATGATTTTATGCAAAATGAATGTATAAATGATATGCATTAATAATCCATGCATATATGTCTTATATGTTCAAATCAATGGCTTCAGCCACAAAGAGCATAGTTGCTGAGCTAAACAAAGGTGAGAAGCTCAATGGCAATAATTATGAAATATGTCATATGAAAATCTAATATGTGCTAGAAGAACAAGAGACATTAGAAGCTCTTAAGCTGACCATGATAGAACTTGAAGAAGGAAACACTGTGCAACATAAGAGAGATAAGGATGCATTTGATGCATGGAAAAAAAAGAACTCTCTTGCTCGCATTACGTTGCTGAGTAGCATAGAAAATGACGTCATGCGAGAATTCAAGCGTTTTGAGAATGCCAAGGAAATGTGGGAAGCGTTGGCAACAAGATTTGGTCATATTTTAGTGACCAGACTGAGACAACTCACTATTAGGTTTGATCCTTACAAGAAGTCTCATGGTCAAATCATGAAACAACACCTTAGAAAGATATCAAACATGATTAATGAGTTGAAAGATGCTGGTCATGTCCTGATTGATGAGTAGTAAGTGCAAGCAGTGATCTGTTCATTGCCTCAGAGTTGGGAGCATATGAAGGTGCACCTAACCCATAATGAGAATATCAAAACCTTTGAGAATGTTGTGTGTTATCTTGAGTTGGAAGAGGACCGCCTCTTGGCGGCTAAGCCGGAAATTGAAATTTACCATACTGGTTCCAGCTCACATGGAGCTTCGAGCTCCAAGCACAAACGTCCTAACTTGTTCGATAAAAGGAAAGGCAAGGGAGCAGGTTCATCAGGGAAGAAACCTAAGCTTGACTAACATGAAAAAGGAAAGCGTCCTCGAATAAAGAAGCTTACAAGGCTGAAATATTACAATTGTGACAAGAATGGTCACTATGCTTGCAACTGTCGTGAGCCAAAGAAGATATACACCCCATGTACTTTTCAGAACTTTGCTTATGTGTCGAGTTCTGTATTCTTAATTGAGTCTAATCCTTTGTGGACTATGGATTCAGGAGCGACAGACCATGTAGCGAAAGATAGAAAATCTTTCGTGGAATTCCGACGAGTACCAATTGGAACTAAATGAATCTATTTAGGAAATAACTCTAGAACATAAGTAAAAGGCATTGGCACCTGCCAACTGAACATGCGTGGTGTACACATTTTGTTCTTACATGATGTATTGTATGCTCCGGAGATTTATCGGAGTTTAGGGTCTGTTTTAGTGTTGGTTAAGCTTAGTTTTTAATATGAACTTCCATAATAATGATGTGTATTTGTATTTGGATATAAATTATTATGGTTGTGGTTATTTTCTAGATGATTTCATTGTATTAAATATTGACTATGGTAATGCCAATGTTTGCTATTCCCTTTTCACGTCTCCTAATTTATATGATAATGATGTGAATGTGTGGCATGCTAGACTTGGTCATATTAGCCAGCAACGTATGAATAGACTAGCCAAAGAGGGTTTGTTGGGCAATATTGAAAAAGTCTATTTGCCCATATGTGAGTATTACCTAGTAGGGAAAATAACAAAGAAACCATTTGGAAAAGGTAAAAGAGCTGAATTTTCTTTGCATTTAATCCATTCGACATCTATGGTCCGATGAATGTGAGAGGAAGATATGAGACTGTTTATTTCATCACATTTATAGATGATTATATTTGATTCGAATATATCTATTTGATTTATCATAAATCTGAAGTATTGAGTTATTTCAAAATATTTATGAACTTAGTAGAAAATCAATCAGACAAGAAAATAAAAGTATTGAGATTCGATCAAGGTCGAGAATATTTGTCTGATAAGTTCATAAAGTTATGTGATAAAAAAGGAATAGAAAGACAGTTGTCTATTCCATATACACCTCAATAAAATGGTGTTGCGGAGAGAAGGAATAGAATCCTATTGGAAATGCTTAGGTCTATGATGGCGCAAACTAACTTACCTATCACTTTTTGGAGTGATGCATTTAATTACTTCCACTCCATATGAGTTATGGACAGGTTAAAAAACCAGACTTAAGCTTTCTTAAACCATGAGGTTGTATTACTTATACTCATGAGCCCTCTCACAAGTTTGAGAAATTGGGTCCCAAAGGAAAGAAGAGTATTTTCATAAGATACCCTGAACACTCAAAAGTGTATGTGTTCATAGGTGAGCAGAAAAATGGAAGTATAACTTAATTCGAATCACGAGATGTTATATTCTTAGAGAATGAATTTCCTAAAAATGACCAAATAGGTGAGAATTACTCCATATTTGAAACATTGGATCAAGATAATGAACTTAATAAAGTTCGTCCAAGTTGGAGTAACATGAGAAGTGATGAATTTAATTCAACTCACTCTCAATTACAACCACATGATGAGATGATATCGTCATTATATAATCCAAGTAGGAGCATTATGGGGAATGATGTGCAAAATGTACAATCTTTTATACGGCGAACAAGTCACAAAAGTATTCACCATTGACGTTTTGACATTGAATATGAAACTTTCATGATTGCTCCACAAGATGAAGATGAGCCAAGAAATGTGAATGAGGCTTTAAATTACCATAGTAAGGAAAAATGAATTCATGCAATGGAAGAAGAGATTGAGTCAATGAAGTTAAACCATGTGTGGGAACTGGTTGATCTTCCAAAAGGATACAAAGCTATTGGGAACAAGTGGATTCTCAAAATAAAGCGTAAAGCTGATGGCTCGATAGAAAGGCATAAGGCTCGCCTTATGGTGAAGGGGTATAATCAACAAGAATGAACTGATTATGAATAAACATTTTCTCCTATAGTGAGATTTATCTTGATTCGCATTATTCTGGCAATAGTGGCTAATATGGATCTTGAGTTATATCAAATGGATGTAAAGAATGTTTTCCTCAATGGAGAATTAGAGGAAGAAATATATATGGAACAACCTGCTGGTTTCATTATGGAAAGCCAAGAAGGAAAGGTATGTCGACTTTTGAGATCGATATATGGCCTTAAACAATCGTTGAGACATTGGTATATACGTTTTCATAATGTCATAATCATATATAGCTTTACAATGATTGATGAGGATCATTGTGTATATATCAAAAGATCTAAAGATCAATTTGTGATCATATCATTATATGTTGATGATATACTAATTGCTGGAAGCAATATGAAGTTTGTTGGCATTGTCAAGAGTTGGTTATCTTCCAACTTTGAGATGAAAGATATGGGTAAGGCTGCATACATTCTTAGAGTTAAGATTTCAAGAGATTGTTCGAAGAGATCATTATCTCTTTCGCAAGAAATATACATAAATAAGGTTTTTGAACGATTTCGTATACAAGATTGTAAATCCATTGATACTCCTATTGCAAAAAGTGAAAGATTGAGTCATAGACTGTGTCCAAGGACTCTACAAGAGAATGAACAAATGAAACATGTTCCTTATTTTAGTGTTGTTGGGAGCTCGATGTACGCTATGATGTGTACAATACCTGATATATGTTTTGTAGTTGGAATGGTGAGTAGATACCAATCCAATCTAAGTCAAGCACATTGGAAGACTGTTAAAAGAATACTGAGGTATCTGAAGGGAACTATTGATTACAAGCTGAATTACCAAGGAAATGATCTGCGACTTAAAGGCTATTCAGATGCTGATTGGGGAGGAGATTTAGATGAAAGAAAATCTAACTCTGTTTTTGCTTTCTTATTGAATATTGGCGCCATATCTTGGAGCAGTAAGAAGCAAATGTGTATAGCCTTGTCCATGATGGAAGCTGAGTTCGTGGCATTATCAGCAGCAATACAAGAAGGTGTTTGGTTTAAGAGATTTTTGGATCATTTAGGTGTTATTGGATATGCTGCAAATCCATTATTGATTAACTGTGATAGCCAAGTAGCTATAACGTACACCAAATATCCAAAATATCATGGCAAGACCAAACATATAAATACCAAGTATAACTTTGTCAAGAGTATGGTTGCACGAAAATATGTGAACTTACAGTACATATCTACGCATAGAATGGTAGCAGATCCTATGACAAAGCCAATACCTAGAGATGTATTTTGTGGTCATGTAAAATCTCTAGGACTGCGTAGAGGCTGATATACTGGATATTGTAATTTCTCTAAAGTGTTCACATTTAATGAATTTGCGTTTTTCATTATTAATGCCCATGAATCTTTGTTTGATGTTTATGCATCTTAATGCTCAGTGTATTATATTAAGTTGAGAAAGTATGTCGAACAGATAAAAGATTAGCCCACTCACACAGGCAATCGCCTTTATTTACTGTGTGATAAATAGAGATGAGACGTTTTTTAAGCGTATTATCTAGGTGATAATCGAGAGCTCAAGCTTAAAATACATGAGTCACCTTAACTGAGTGTTAAGATGATGACATAATATTTACTATGTCCCAAAGTAAAATAACTAATATATTTTACTTTATTTGTTTATGATGTCAGATGTGAGTTTTGATAAATTATGTGAATGAGTAGATATGTGAACTCAAGTTAGACATTATGTATGTCTGAACTATCATCTGTACGGTATTGATGATGTAGACATATGCTCCATGGGAAATGAGTTAATACCGTAATATGTATTTCATACTACGTATGCATGAGACGACCAATAAGAGTGGCAAAAATTTGATCTCAACTTTTATGTCGTGTGAAACTCTTGAGGAAAAGAGTTCCTCAATTTAGTATCCTCATGACTTTTGCTTATTCTCAAAATTTCTATTAAGTGATTGCTATCTTAGGATGTTACCAATGATCATGAATTGATTCGGTCTAATGGGACATTTCTAGAAGAGCAAGCTGAACTGAAATTGAGAGTTTAAAGGAAAGATGAAGATCGAATATGGAGAATCACATCCTAAGTTTTGTCTTTGGGATAATCATAATTGTGAATACAATATATCACTGTTTAAAAGGAGATCAGGAAGGAGATATAAATGTGATCGATCGATCTAAGGTACTGCATACTAAATCTACTCAAAGTGTGATGTCCATTATGAGCTGTTATATATTCCTAACAGACATATGGTAACGAGCTCTCAAACTATGATGATTGCATAGATTATTCACCGGTATGAATGTTGCATAGAGGTAAAGATGATCATGTTCGGCCCACCATGTGCGAGTGGGAGATGATGGTTTTATTTGTATGCTGATGGGCCTAAGTGGGCCCGTTCGCCCATGTTAGGCCTAAAAGCCCGGCCCGTAAGATAAGAGCTTATGGAGGAACGGTTGCGATGCGAGGGGTCGCGTCTTTTGGGATAGGTATTACATTGAAGAGATATGTCTTTTGGAGAAGACGTAAGAGAGAAAAGAAAAGGGAATATACCCTTTCAACGTACGCACGTTTTTTTTTTTCCCTCTCCCAAAAGCCAACATAAGTTTTTCTCCTCCTTGAAGCAACAGTATGCTCCTTGGTAGACTGGGATCAGATTCTTCCTCAAACTTCAATATTAGTATTTAATATGTGGACAATAAGGTATGCTCGATTCCGTAGTGTATCTTTGATCAGTAATACATGTTTGTTCTTGGGCTCGTCTTCCGCATTTGTTTTAGGGGTTCAATTTAGTATCGAATTCATTTTAGGGAATCAGTAATTCCTGACACATGCAAATATGACAACAGTCATGAAGAACAAGAACCTTCTTGTGGAGGAAAACTTTGGTGGCAATTCTATTATGGATCCCAAGCCAAATAAAGGTTCGGATTGGAGGGATAGTTTTTGACTTGCAAATCCAAGGCCGATTATCTAGAAAAATCTTATAGGTCTCATGGTTGATTGCAAGATCATAGGCATCAGTAGTGCTAAACTCACCATTTTGAGAGAATTTCCAAGCAATGAGGTCCTAGAACCACAAGCAATAGGAATGGTGCAAATGCATTGGATAATTTTTTTTTTTGATGACCTGGGAACCCCTGTACAGCCGGCAACCGGCTAGGTAAACCCGGTGATGCTAACAGATAACCCACCACCCCAACGTCACACTTAAGATTCTGTGCGGCCAGTGGGATTCGAACTCCTCTCCTCCTTGCAAAGGATCATGGGAGCCTTATCCAACTAGGCCACCGCAGGCGGTGGTGCATTGGATAAGTTCATCATCCAATACATGAACATTTAAAAGGTCCCAAACGTCTAAGCCAAAAGTTGTTAACCGTCATTTCCTCTGTCTTTATTAAGAGGCCTAATATAATAATTTCTTCAGAGGTCCAATTCCTAGCCAGTCCTCCAACCAGAAGCTTATCGTTTTGCCACCCCCCTATACATGTCGAATGCCTTCGAGGAGAATGGAGTGGCCTGCTTTTAAGGCTATCCATGTCCGTGACATTTTCGGCCGCTATTACAGAAGCTTTTCCGTTTTTAAAAATATTTGGCAGCAATGGTTCTGACCCAAAAGTTTGTCTTCCTCCTTTAAGAAACGCCAATCGAGCCTCGCAAGAGCGGCCTTGCTCTTCTCCCTGGCTCGACAGAGCTGAAGACCACCTCTTCTTTTTCCGTTTGATGATGGCGGACCAAACCAGCAAATGAATTTTCCTTTTATTCTCGATAGACCCTCAGATAATGTTCCTTTCAAATTGGTCAAGACGATCAGAACCTCACTAGGGAGATTAACATTGCATATAATGATCGAGGATCGCTTCACTTCCCTTACAGATTGAACAAGCGCATACAACCAGCGAGAGATAGATTCTATCCACCACAATGCCAAACTCACCATTACATCTATTATCGTCGCAAATGGGAAACCCCGGGTACGTCCCCACGAATTTGCTGGCTTTAAAGCCGAGGTAGTAGCAAGTTTTTCTTGCATTTCAAAAGGCCGTATGGGGTTTTAGTATTTAAGCAGGTCTCCGAAGAAGTTGGGCCATCTGCATATTCTTTTCAGAAGGTGCGTGTATTACATCGGAAATTTGATTTACTAAACGAGTTTTATAAAGTTTCTTCATTCTGCAACTTTTCTCTCCATAGATTGAGAGAAAGATATTCCTCGATCAAACCTGAATCTGGCTCTCTCAATAAGAGTACTACTTGTGGTTAAAATCCACCTTTTCGCTGGGACTCAGCATTTTCCTTATACCAAGAGCTACAGCCTCATACTGGAAGTGAACCTGTCTGATATGAATAGTGTTGTTCAAAAAGTTTCTCATTCATAAGATCAACGAGGTACTTCATGAGCCTGGACTTATTTATTGATTAGGAGGACTTCTTTGCCATGAAACAAGAACGTTTAGAAGACCTTTTTTTTTCCTCTGTAGGATCAAAAGACATTTTCCACCGTGCCTTTCATTTTTTGCTTACAAATTATCAAGGATAGGTAAGATTTCAGACAATGGAGATACGAAATTTCTGATCTTATAAATGACATCAGCAAGAAGACAGAGCCTTATAG
The DNA here is from genome assembly GCA_017140615.1 of Eucalyptus cladocalyx. NCBI lineage: Eukaryota > Viridiplantae > Streptophyta > Magnoliopsida > Myrtales > Myrtaceae > Eucalyptus > Eucalyptus cladocalyx. The sequence goes on from CM029516.1 coordinate 28,396,058, forward strand.
TAGGCTTTATTTACTAGTAGGCCGGACGGACCACGCCAACCTCCGGTCCCATTATTCTAAATCCTCCGGTAATTCTGTCAAACCTGTTGGAAACTCCTCTAGTCAAGACGGATGGTGACGTTGCACTGGATAACCGAGTGAACCTGCGGCATGTCCATGGAGATAGTCTCGAATGTTGTGTAGCCTCGCGCGAACCGGAACTTCCCAGTCCCCCCCACCACCGAGTATTCCCTGACCACCTCAAACTGCTTTCCTGTGCCCTGGATCTCCAGGGTGCTCCCGTTATAGGCTTGGTTGGTGAACACGATCGAGAACATGGTGTGAGTGCTTGACCCGTCCAGCGCCGAGGTCACGTACATGCCCTGTCCCCGTCCCACCATGGGCGAGTTAGGGTTGGGCGTCTCAGTTATGAAGTCGTCAGTGACGAACACCGTCCCGAACTGGCTGAACGTCCAGAGCTTCCCGGCAATGCCCGTGACCGGGATGAGAGTGGCATTGGGCCCGGCAGCAAAATCCTGGAAGTACAACACCATCTCGGTGGTTTGTGGAGGTTGGGTTGCCTGTGATGAATTGCAATGCATGAGAATGGAGAGAGACAATAAAAGAAAGAGTCTTGAGAATGTTGAGGTGGCTAGTATTCTAGGAGCTGAGATCAGCCCCATTTGATGAAGAAGAGGTGAGGCAATGGATGACGCTATTCTTCCTGGCTAAAATGTGGGTTTTCTCTGTCAATTTATTTAGCTATGGACCGTGCTAAACGTGTAGATGCCGTTGCTTGAGTCAACGAGCTTGTTGCGTCTCTAACCGTCTCTCTTCCCAAAGAAAGAGGATCTAGTTGGCCTTGCAAAATTAGGAACGACGAACCTGTATCAAAGAAATTTTTAACTTTTAGATTCAATGTATGTGTTGTTATTTGATGTATTGTGAATAATAATATTGGTAGATGAGTCAAAGATATGGAAAGAGAAGAATTCAACGTGTTAGATATAAAAGAGATAGAAATGCTTTCTTTTATGTCTTTTCCTTTTATATCTTTTAATTATTCACGAAGCCATCTCATTCATTGAATTAATATGATTGACTATTTCTATCAACCCTTATTTTATTACATGGTATGAGACATAAAGTTGTATAAGAATCGACAAAATAGAGGTGACTCTATGAAAAGCTTAGAAGTGATTTGATGAAAAGGTCAAAAATGTTATTCTGTATACTTTCCATCCTTCAAAAATATAGTTGGGGTCAATAGAGTGTTTATTTTTCTAAGGCAAACACAATTAATCTATTAATCTGGTGCTTCTTTTTGGATTAAATTTAGCTGCTTTGAGACATGTTCTTGGCGATCCTTGATCAGCGGCTTGAAGGATTTATGACTCATCTACTTATCGCTTCTCTTAGCTGTCCATTAAAAACCCAAATTTCTGTGAATTTCCCTTGTATTGAACGAATAAAAGTCGAACTACTAATCTACTCTAGTTGCCAGGACCAAGTTTATCGAAAATGCCAACTTCTATAGCTTCATCATGGACCGACGACTCTCTTGCTTTTTGGCAAATATGGACCAAACTATGTTTCAACTAGCTAAAGCGACGCCTTTTAGGCGAGGAGACCACAGGCTACGGGGCGCGCTACACTGAATTGGGCCATTTTTGCCTTCTGTCAACTTGCTCTGGGGAAATTGAAAGGCAGAGAGATTCAGAGAATGGGAGTGAGTAGTTCAGTCAGCTCTTTCCCAATCTCGCAATGCTCTAGGCCAGGATTTGGAGTTAGAGGACCGCGAGCACATGAAAGATGATGGTGATACTCCCAAGCGACGGAGGGAAGGCGATTCCGTGAGGGACACAACAGAGGAGAGCGACTGCTCGGGGAATTACATGTGCAACTTGGTTTTATAAACTTGAGGCGGTCGGAATCAATGGGCGAGTTAAGCTTCTTCGTTAGCATGACCAACATGTGCTCTGCGGTCATCAAATGAATTGTTGGACCATGGATTGATTCCGGGGGAAATCAAGGAGGAAGGAACAGAAGGGAAGGAGTAATAAGTGATACCTCCGATACTAGATTGAAGAAAAAGTGCCGGCATATGCTGCCGGCCACTTCACTCGGTAGGTGAGCACAATTCCAGTTTGTTGCGCCTGCAAATAGATCATTCTTTGTTTCTAACCAAGTCATGCTCCTTGTTCAAGTCGTCAATTGCGACATTCTTTCTTCTTCTTTTTTTTGTCAGAAGAAAAGGAATATTGACTTGGTCAAAAAGGGACCAACGGTTATATAAAGGAAAAGAAGGATACGTACAAAGAGGAAAAAGAAGAAAGAAGGAAAAGAGGAAAAAAAAAAAAAAAGGAAAAAGAGGAAAATAAAAGAGAAAGGGGTACGGTCTCCACAACTCCCTAAGCCGGAGTATTCGAACCGGTTGTTTAATTTACGAAATTAGACTAATTTATGTTTGGACTAATAATAGCAAGGTTGATCCATTCATTAAGGGACTTTGAAGAGGTTTAACAAGCAATACTCTAAAAGAATGGGTCTTAAATCAATTGATAATTGCCAAGTATAGTAGAAACCCAACTTTATAATTTCTAATGAAATTATTAAAATTCAATGGGTAATAATAAGTTATTGTGTCTTAACAGTGATCAAATACAAGGGCACAAGGTTAGTACTCATGAAAAGTTGAGAGGATGAGTATAAGAAAATGTTCAAGTCTTAACAAATACCTTCTTGTACGTATAAATTTATGTAAATTAGAATAAATAATAAACTAGGTGAGGTATCATTGATATAATTTGTTATTATGAAAAGATGTGACTCTTAATCATGAAAACAAATGAGGTTATGAAAGAAACTTATTATTGACATAAAAAGTGATGATGATTCATCATGAAAAGTGATAATGGTTGAGATAAGGTACTTCTTCCTAAAAGATGTGTTTATTGATTATTGATCAATAGCACCGAATCATGCATTGTTCGTTGCAACTAACCAAGACAACAACTTTTTCCAACTTTGATGACACATTTAAGATGAAATTTCAAGAGAAAAATTGAGTAGTTGGTGAACTTGTTTTCCTGTGGCTTTGGTATATATCATTGGAGTATACTTGTTTTCAACTCGACAATAATAATAATATAGGTAAATAGTACCTTAAGAACAGTGTTTGTCATCATGCATTTAAATATCAAACATGCATAACTATTGCTCTATTTTCCCCAACTAATATTCCTTAATCAAACTTGAACCTAGCTCTCCTAATTAGAGCAACAGTTGGGGTTGAGATCCACATTTTTGCTTAAAAGTGGGAATCGGCATTTTTCCTTATACCAAGAGCTAGAGGCTCATAATAGTGTTGTTCAAAAAAAAAAAAAAAAAAAAAAATTGACTCATAAGATCAACGTGGTACTTCATGAGCCTGGATTATCTACTATTTAAGAGGACTTGTCAGTCTCGGCAAAAATGTTCATACAACTTTCTTTGACCGTTGGATCGAATGGTACTTTTGACTCTATTTTTCATTTTTACTTTCAACTTATCAAGGATAGGAAAGATTCTAGGCAATGGAGCTTAGAAAATTGTAATATTATTAATGACATCTAAAAGAAGACGGATCCTTATTGAGTACGTTCTATTTATTAGTGCCCCAGACGGAACACACAACATCTTGTCCCGATATTATTCAATCCATACAGAATTTGTCAAACACGTCTGAAATCTCCTCTAATCATGACGGACAGTGACATTTAACTGGACAACTGCATGACCTTGCGAAAAGGAGATAGTCTCGAACGTCGTGTAGCCTCGTGCAAATCGGAACTTCCCGGTCCCGCCCACCACCGCAAACTCAAGGACCCTCTGGAGCTGCTTGCCTGCGCCTTGGAGCTCTAGGGTGCTCCCGTTGTAGGCTTGGTTGGTAAACACAATCGAGAACACCGTTTGAACATTCGATCCGTCCAATGACGCGATCACATACATGCCCTGTGCCCGCCCGACCATGGCTGAGTTGGGGTCCGGCGTCTCGGTTATTGGTTCATCAGCAACGAACATCGTCCCGAATTGGCTGAACGACCAAAGCTTCCCAGGGATGCCCACGACGGGGATGTCATTGGCATTGGGCCCGGCAATGATGTCTTGGAAGTACAACACCAGCTTAGTGGTGAGTGGAGGCTGGACGGTTGCCTCAGTTGAATAGGAATGCATGAGAATTGAGTAAGTGGATAGGAGAAGAAGTTGCGAGAACGTCGTGGCCGTGAGCATTTTGGGAGCTGAGATTAGTGCCATTTGATGAAGAAGAAATGGCGAGCTAAAGAAGGGTGATGCTGTTTTTCCTGGCTAAAATGTGGGTTCCCTGTCTATTTATTTAGGAAGGGATTGGATCATTTGTCCATTGTCCTATCTGCAACCAGGAACTGGACCAATGAAAATGTGGAGATGCTGTTGCTTGAGTCAACGAGGTTAATGCATTATTTATGACAAACCCTATCTTGGAATGTGGGAAGAAGAGTGATTTGCGCAATTTTTTCTGTTCTTCAAAAAAATTAAATAATATATATAGAGTAATCCTCAAGTTTCCTCTCTCTACTCCTATTGGTAGGGATTCCCAAAAAAAGACGATCAAATTGGCCGGCCCTCGCGAAGTTTACGGCGATGACTCTATATCAAATTTTTTTAAAGTCTTGGAATCAGGTTTAGAATTTAATTGGTTAAAACAATAAATTTTAAACTAAATTGGTGCAGTTGTAACAAGTTTAGAACTTTTTTAGTAATTTTTCTAGAGCAGACATACATTAGATGTGGGACGTGAAAGATGAAGAAACGTTTCCTTTTCTACCATATTTTATTTTATTGTAAATTATTAATAAACCCACCTCATTCATAGGATCTATGTGATGTACTATTTTTTTTAGCGGGGAGTTCTACGACAGAGCATTATATAAGCTGGATTTTTTTTGTTCGAAATATTGGCTGGACTTTGTTTGCTAAGATTTGGAATTGCAAGACTCTTGGTGAGTGAATATTGGTTTATGTACTTTCCATCTTGAAATGTCATCGTGCGAGGCTCGCAATTGGTGCAGTATTGAACTTAGATGCCGATGCTCACGATTTCAATACCCATATCAATGATTTGGAGGAGATCTCTCGAAATGTATTTAGTGCTCATTTTGGCCAACTTTCCATCATCTTTCATATTATTTTACAAAACAAAAATGTCGTTGATCTCGTAATTCATGTGTGGGATTAAGTTTAGTTGCATTGGTGCATTGGTCCTTTGCTGTTTCTGTCATCTGTCCGTTGGGGAACCACTGCAGCCAAGGCAAATTCTCGCCTCAGCCATGGGAATAATCGGATGATTTGAATCGTCGCATATGAATATTCCACTTGGCACCCATTGGATCCAATAATTCAATGCACTCGGCTTCATCATGGGCCAGTTCTTATCTTTGTCGGGCAAAAAGGAAGTAACTCTATTTCAATTATCTAAATCCGTCAAATAGGTTGGGTCAATCCGAATAAAAAAACTATGTATCTGATTCAAATTGATTCATTTTTATTTTAATGACTCAGACCAAATTCGATCCAAACCTAATTCAATCCTATCTAATTCTTAGCAATTTTTCCTCTTAAATACGGAAAACTGCATATTGAAAATATAAAAACTAACCAATTAACAACAATTAAATGTGAAAATAATTAGCAAATAAGAAATTATTTAAAAAATGAAAAATCAAGCTATTAGAACACGTATCTTGTTAGTTCTCCTGATATTACAAATTCGATCTAATTTAACAAAAGAGAACATGTGTAGAAAGATATGTATAACATAAACTTCGACGATGATAAATCCATTTCGAACTCTTATTAAAACTTCAGATAATCCCCATTTTGCCTGATCCATTTGAGATGAGTCAAAATATGGATCCTTGACCTGTTTTATCATCTCAACTTATAACTAAAAATCTCCTTACAGGCGAGGAGACCACAGGCCGTGAGGCGTGCTACGCTGGATGGAGCAATTTCTGCCTTTGGTCCCTTGATCTACGGAAATTGAAAGCTAGGATTCAGATGATGGGACTGAGTAGTTTAGTAAGCTCTTTCCCAATCTCACAATGCTCTAGGCTGGGTTAAGAGGACCGCGAGCACACGAGAGACAAGGGCAGAGCTGTTGAGCAACTGAGAGAAGGCGATTCTGCAAAAAACTGAACAGAAAAGTAATCACTTGGTGAATTACATGCGCAACCGGGTTCTGTGAACTTGAGGCGGTCGGAATCGGAGAGCAAGTTAAGCTTCTTCATTAGCATAACTAACATGTACTGTGGTCATCTAATCTAGTGTCAGATCATGGATTTCTCCCTGAAGAAATCAAGGAGTACGGAACTAAAGGGAAGGAATAATTATGGCATGGAATCACCATTTATGCATTCCATCGATGCAGACAAAACCACTAAACCTGCTCTAGGATGAAACCACATATATCTATAAGAGGAATTATAAAGCGAAACTGCTGTTGCTAGCTTGAAGAAAAGGTATCAGCACATGTTATTGCTTATTTGAGCTCGGAGTTATTTAGGATGCGTTTGATAACATTTTTTTTTTCGAAAAATAATTTCTTTTCAAAAATAATTTTTTTCTAATTTTATTTCTTGGAACAGTTTTTGAGTAAAATAATGCATTTAATAACTATACAAAATTTCTAATTTCAGAATAGAAAAAGAACAATAATGTGTTTAGTACGACTTACAAATTTTTTTGACGTAATGTTTTTTTTAAAATTTTTAATGTCTTTTTTTTTTTCTTTTTTTCCTTTCTTCTTCTTCCTCTTGTATCCGGTGGCGACCGACCACCGACAACAGTGACGGGTGGGCAGTGGGCAATGACCAACTACAGCAACCAGTTAGAAGAGAAAGAAGAAGAAAAGAAAAAAAAAAAAAAAAAAATGACTTATTCCAAAAATTGTTTTTAGGAACAAAAAATAACTTTTTTCTATTTCTTATTTCTATTCCAAATATATTCACCGGCTACTTTTTTATTATGAGGAATAGAAAAATTTGTTAATGTTACTAAATAGATTTATATTCTTTTTTATTTTATCTTATCTCAAGGAATAAAAGAATAGAAATTAATAAGAAGTTGCCAAACAAAACCTTATCAAGAGGACTCCTTTGTCACGAAACAAAGCTGTTTAGATAACTTCTTTTGACTATCAAATCAAAGGGAAATTTCGATCCTGTCTTCATTTACATAGGATGCAAAGTCAATACTTTCGCAGCTTTCCATGAATATCTCCTAAACTAATCATTGCATTCCAGCTTGCTTTAGCTGATTTTTCTTAAGAGAATTCTGGAGGTGCCGTGGTAGTCTTCACGCAAGCTGGCAAGTTGCTTGATAACTTGTCGATAGATTTTCCTTTGGAAAAATATGGGAGTAACAACTTCTAGAAACATCCAGGAATAGGAGAGAGGCGATGCTTCTCAAATACTTCCCCTTGCTGATTACTCTCTCTTAGCGCAAACCTTGCAAGCATACCAAATCGCTTTTCATCAACAATCCTATCATCTTCTTCCTTTAACCTCTACTCCTTGTTGGCTTCAACCACTGCCAGTGTTAGCTGCTGTACTGCACGATAAGAATTGATTTAACACTATCTGCTCTAACTTCAATTGCCTCTGTGGCTGCGACTTTCCACTAGGCTCTGTGAAGCTCATATTTTAGCAACGCCTCTTTTTCCTTCATCTCAGTCTCCATACTCATGTGGTTAAGCCTCTTATTCCTGATTTTCATTTCATGTTTAGTTGATCTCATTCCATCCATAGCATTTTGATGTACAACTTGGTCCTCCTTCTCATTGGGCTTCTTCTCCTCACTTTCTCCTCTATCCTTCCACCTCAGGATGTAAGGGGGAGATGGTCTCTTTTTCTCAGAAAAACCGTTATTTTATTTTATTTTATTTTCCTTCAGGTGTTCCTTATCTCTCCTAATATGATCAATTGGGAATGTCTTATTGGGCTTGAATTTCTCAAACTTCCTGTATTTTCTTGAACTTACCCTAGAACTTCTTGAGCTCTCTCTATCTTGCCTTGAGCTCATTGTCTTTCTGCCTTAGCATTTTGGCCCTCTTCTTCAATTTCTCTTCCATCTTTGCCCTCTCAACTCTCAGCTTCTTCATCATCCTCCTACATCTCTTGCAGTTCCTCTTCACAACTACTTGCCATTAGCTTCTTCGAGTTTATCCTCGGCTTGCTCTTGTCCAAGGATGTGACAAAAGGTGTTGCATTATCTGATTTGGTAATAGAGGAGGCTACAAGATCTTCTTGTTTCTCTGTAGCAAAGGCCACTTGGAAATCTCACTCTTCCATGCTGGTGTTCTCCTTAATGGTAAAAGTTGCGGCATTTCCTTCTGTTGAAGAAAACTTCCTTGAGTGTTTTGAAGCTGACAAAACGTTTCCATCAGTCTAATCTGAAAACTTGCAGACTCTCTCATCAAAGACTGCCAGACTCAAGACTCAAAGTCATCATCATTGACAGTTTACTAGACCGTCAAAGAAGGCTTATCCAAAACTGGATGTTTCGTTAATAATTTGACTTTATCGACTGGAGAAGATCTCTTGGCTGGATGTAGCATGTCGGAATCCATTATTCAAATCAAGATTAATTCAAGGATTTTAGATCCGTTAATTGGCGAAGCATACTTGGAAGGTTCTACTTATAGAAACCTAGATCCTGATTGTATGGGCGAGCAAGATTGATGGGCTATCATCATGTTTCTTAAATAACTCGAAGATCTTCCTAATTGATTATGTCCAACGGGTAGATTAGAAGAATTCCTTTGCTAAGTGCCAACGGGTATGATGGCATAAAGGATTATATAAGAAAGACGTTCTAGTTGTTCGAGTGGGTGCGCGATAGAAGAATTCCAAAGTCTGAAACTCCTTGTTCTTAGTCAATTAAATTGTTGAGCGAAATCTTGTACGCAAATGAGAGTTTATATCTTTGAGAGACCTTAAGGAAGTGTAGCAAAGTCTCTACACTATGGAATCAAGGAAGAGCTTTTCTGTAACAACTCTTTTGTTCATAGTGGAATCCAGCTGATGGGCTGTTAGTGCGGAAGAGTGGACGTAGGCTTGGATTAAGCCGAACCACTATAATCTTTGTGTTCATATTCTCTTCCCTACGCTCTTTACTTTGATCGTAACTCATTTTGTTTACAAGAGATGACTCTCTTTTTCATAATCTATTGTTGAGTAGTGCTTCACACTTATTTCGTAAAATTATTTTTACACCTATTCACCCCCCTCTAGGTGCTCGTACTAGCTTTCACAATTGATATTAGAGCATGTGTACTCACTTAATTTGAAGTGTTTTACTTTAGAGTTAAAGATCCATGGTTAGTATGTTGGCTTTAAGACTGGTTGAAGGGTAAAGTAATACCAGACCGTCTTATTTTGATGGAAAGGAATACAACATATGGAAAAACAAGATGAATGCATTCCTAAGATCAAAGGATCCTTTGGAATGGGATGTGGTAGATAAAGGAATTATTCTTAAAACCGCACCTGTCTCAGAAAGAGGAAAAGAAGCCGTTGAGTCTAGCGAAATGACTCGAGAAGAGATAACTAAGAGACAAGCTCTTGATACAAAAGCAATTTATTCTTTATATTGTGTATTATTACCTACTGAATATAACAGAATATCTTCTTGTATTATAGTCAAAGAAGTCTGGGATAGATTACACATCACTTATGAAAGAACTGATCGAGTGAAAAAAACCAGAATCAACATTCTGCTCAATCAATACAAAACTTTCAAAATGAAATCAGGAGAATCTATCACTGACATGTTTAAGCATTTTACAGAAATCGTGAATGGTCTTGAAAATCAAGGTCAACCAATTTATGATCCCATGAAAGTAAACAAGCTACTACGTGGACTCTCCAAGGATTGGAATCACATAAAGACCTCAATAAGGGAGACACAAAGAATTATGCCACTTTCTGTCAATGAATTGGTTAGGACTCTTCAGTCTTATGAAGTGGAGCGAATCAATGAAGATGAAGATCCTAAAGGTAAGAAATCCATTGCATTAAAATCTAATGATGATTCTGATGTCACAGATTCTGAAGACGATATGGATGATGAGGAGCTTGCTCTCATGATAAGAAGATTCAGAAAGCTAAACAGAAATGTGAGAAGATTCAATACAAAGAAACAAAGTTTTCAAAAGCAACATATTAAGTATGTTGAGGATGATGAATCCAATAGAGATGTAGTCTGTTTTGAATGTAAGAAAAAAGGGATACATCAGACCCAACTGTCCCCTTTTGAGGAAAAAGAAAGGAAAAACTGAGAAATATCGGAAGGCACTCAAAGCAGAAACTTGGAGTGATACAGAATGTGAAGAAAATGATGATGATTATGCCGATATTTGTCTCATGGCATAATCAGATTCAGATTCAAACTCCGAGACAGACTCAGATTCAGACAGTGAATTTGAGATAAGTAATTTGAATATTCCTTCTAAAGTCTCTAGATACATTGATGAATTGTGTCTCAGTCTCAAAACTTCTCTTAAAAGGATTTCCAAACTTAAAAGAGAAAACTCTGCACTAAAATAACAGGAAAATGTTTGGAAAGAAAATGTCAAAAGTTTAGATAAAAGTGTTACTACTTTGAAAGAAAATGAAGACAATATTTCAAAAGAAAATGCATTATTGAAAAATAACATCTCAAATATTTCTAAAAGATTTTCTATAGGATCTGAGAAACTTGAAAAAATTATTTCAGCACAAAAACCTTATTTCAACAAATCAGGTTTAGGAATGACTGCTGAAACCATTCATCTAATTGATTTTCCTAAAGTAAAGGAAAGAATTAAGCAAAGACTTATAAGAGATGCTTACAAAAATCATTTTCAAAAAGTTTTTGTAAAACCAGTAGGTCGCAATACTCTTAGATGTTCTAAGTGTAATAGCTCAAATCATTTTGAGAAAGAATGTCCTATGGTTTGGAAACTTGTTAAGAATGTATGGGCAAAGACTGTATATCATACTAACACCAATGGACCCAAGAAAATATGGGTACCAAAGAAAACTTGAGTCTATTTTCTAAATGCAGGTCACTATCAAGAAAAGGTTAAATGGTATGTGGATAGTGGATGCTCAAGGCATATGACAGGAGATTTAAATTGCTTCATAAAGCTTGTTCAAGTTAATGGTGGAAAAGTTTCATTTGGAGGAAATAGCAAAGGAAGAATTGTGGGATTTTGAACTGTAAAGATTGGAAGCATCACGATCAGTAATGTTTCCTTAGTGGAAGAACTCAACTACAACTTATTAAGTATCAGTCAGCTGTGCGACACCAATTTCAAAATCAATTTTCAAGAGGGAATATGTTCAGGAACCAATAAAGACTCATCTCAGTCTTTCACGGGTCGAAGACATGGAAATATCTACCTCATAGATGTCAAACCAAATGAAACCCAATGTCTAATCTCAATTCAAGAAGAAGCAAACTTATGGCACAGAAAACTTGGACACATCAATATGAAGCAAATAGCCAAAATTTCAGCAAAGAAGCTTGTTCGTGGTCTATCCAATCTGACATACCAAAAGTCTGATCTATGCACACCATGCGTGTTGGGAAAACAGGTAAGAAACTCATTCAAACCAATAAATCAAGTCTCCACTAATCGTGTACTGCAGCTTTTGCATATGGATCTCTTTGGACTAACCAGAACTCAGAGCATTGGAGGTAAGAAATACTGTTTAGTGATTGTGGATGATTACTCACAATTCACTTGGGTATATTTCCTGGTAAGTAAGTTTAAAACATTTTCCTACTTTAAAAAGTTTGCTAAAAAGGTCCAAAATGAAAAAAAAAAAAAGGATATGTTATTTCAAGTATACAGACTGACCATGGAGGTGAATTTGAAAATCAAGACTTTACAAAATTCTGTGATGAATCTAGTTTTCAATATGTGTTCTCTTCACCATATACTCCAAAGCAAAATGGAGTCGTGGAAAGAAAGAATAGGTTGCTTCAAGAAATGACTAGAACTCTTTTAATTGAAAGTAACATCTCTTCACGTTTTTGGGCTGAAGCAGTTTCTACAGTATGTTATATTATTAATAAAGTTTTTCTAAAGTCTATTCTGGAGAAAACTCCCTATGAGTTATTCAAAGGAAAGAAGCCCATTGTTTCATATTTTCACGTGTTTGGATGTAAATGTTTTATATTAAAAAATACAAATGATCGAGTTGGTAAGTTTGAAGAAAAATCATATGAAGGTATTTTCCTTAGATATTCTATCACAAGCAAAACTTACAGAGTATACAATAAAAAGACTCAATCTGTGGAGGAATCAATGAATGTTAAATTTCAAGACTCCATGCAAAATGAATCGATTTAGACTCAATTTGAAGATTCTGAACCTGCTCCAGACTCTACAATGTCTAAATCTCCAGAAGCAACTCGGACTTCAAAGACCAGCAACAAATGATCGTTGAAGAATCAAATGAGGAAAAAGATCAACAAATCGACAAACCAACCAGCAATCGAAGTAAACCAACCAAAGATCTCATTATTGGTGATATTAATAAAGTCCACAAGATCCAAAAGATACGAAGAGTCTAGTGCTGTGGCTCTTATTTCTGAAATAGAACCCAAGAGCATAGAAAAAGCTTTATCTGATGAAAATTGGATTGAAGCTATGCAAGAAGAACTTAGGCAATTCAGCATCAATGATGTCTGGGAATTGATTCCTAAACCGAAAGATAAATCCATCATTGGAGCTAAATGGGTTTTCAAGAACAAGATGAACGAGAAAGGAAAGATCGCAAGAAACAAAGCAAGGCTCGTGGCCAAGGGATATACGCAAAAAGAAGGGATAGATTATGATGAGACTTACGCACCAGTAACAAGGTTAGAAGCAATTAGATTATTACTTGTTTTTGCTTGTCATAAGAATTTCAGGTTATTTCAAATGGACGTCAAAAATGCTTTCCTAAATGGATTTATCCAAGAGGAAGTCTATGTGGAACAACCACCCGGTTTTGAAGGCCCAAGGAAATCAAACTCTGTATTCAGACTGAAAAAGGCTTTATATGGTTTAAAGGAAGCACCTCGAGCTTGGTACGATAGACTAAGTAAGTTTTTAATTCAAAATGGCTTTGTCAAAGGTAAAGTAGATACTACATTATTTATCAAAAGAGAAAGCAAAATTTTTCTACTTGTTCAAATTTATGTTGATGATATTATTTTTGAATCCTCTAATGAAAGTCTGTGCAAGAAATTCTCTAAGTTTATGCATGATGAATTTGAAATGAGCATGATGGGTGAACTAACATTCTTTCTCGGGCTTCAAGTGAAACAACTGAAAGAAGGAACTTTTATTCATCAAGAAAAATATGCTAACGATCTTGTCAAAAAGTTTGGGCTGAAGAATTGCAAAAAGACTGATATACCAATGTCAAGTTCCTTGAAGTTGGACAAAGATGAAGGAGGAAAGAAAGTTGACCAGAAGCTATACAGGAGTATTATTGATTCACTTCTTTATCTTACTGCTTCTAGACTTGATATTTTGTTTAGTGTTTGCATTTGTACCAGATTTCAATCAGACCCTAAAGAATCTCATCTAAGTGCTGCAAAGCGTATTATCAAATACATTGTATCAACTTCAAACTTGGGTCTCTGATATCCTAAAGAATGAGACTTTACTCTTCTTGGATACTCGACGCGACCCAGCCGATGCGAGTTGATAGAAAGAGCACCTCGGCACCTGTCAACTACTTGGAAGTAGGACAGTATCTTGATTTTCAAGGAAGCAAAGTACAGTAGCTCTTTCTACGATAGAAGTAGAGCATGTAGCTTTCGGAAGTTGTTGTTCACAAATTCTGTGGATAAAACAACAACTGAGAGACTTTATAATTGAAGATTCATGTACTGAGATCAAATGTGACAACACCAACGCAATCAATCTCACAAAGAATCCGATTCTTCACTCAAGAGCAAAACATATAGAGATTCGACATCATTTCATTAGAGATCATATTCAAAATGAAGAAGTTTCGATCTAGTTTATTGACTCAAAGAATCAACTGGCGGATATATTTACAAAGTCTTTGGAGAAAAATCAATTTGAAGTTATTCGTTCCAAACTCAATATCTTAAAGTCTGAGGAAGTTCAGACTCAGCACTGAAAGTCTAAAGGCTCTCAGTCTTGAACAATCAAGATCTACGATTGTAAGTTATCTCTATTTTAGAAATTTATTTCTTAGATCAAATTTCGAAAATGTACGATCATCTATCCGTAATTGATTGTTGCTATTTTCAATTTCCGTGATTATTGCAAACTTACCTTTTCGAAAAAAAAAAGAAGAAGTTATTTTTGAAATGACAATTATCCAAAAGGCAGTTATTTTTTTTAAAAGGGTATTTTTATTTCCTTTTTTTACGACGGTTCGTATGCCTCGCTTTGACTGCCTTATATACTGTCAGTTCCTCTTCGTTTTACTCACAAAAACCCTAAGAGAGCACCGATCTTCCACTTCTGTCTTCTTCTTTTATTTAATCCTCGAAAAAGTTTTCATCTTTCTTGGGAAACAAGCTTGGAATCTCTCAAAGACTGTGAAAGATGTCGTCTCAGAGGAAGTCTTCGAGGATCACAAGCAGGGGACCACAGCAAATGCGTGAGGGGCCTACGCACTTTGATCTCACCGAAGAAGAAGAATCTCCTAGACAATAACATAGCCCACAACATTCTCAGCAGCGTCCATCTCCTCCATCTAGACCTCAGGATGTTGCACATTGAGAAGAGGTAGAAATCATCGAAGACGAAGAACCCGTAAGAACTCATAAGCCCTATTTTACTTATAAGCTTTACCATGCTTTGAAGAGGAGCGGTACGCCACTAAACTACATTGATGAGTTTCTTAAGGACAAAGGGTATAGAAATGAAACTTTCTTCTTACGCACCATGGAACGATTGGGAATTGCCCCTGCGAGGTCGGCGGAAGAGGCATTGGCAAATATCCTAAGCGATCCACGTGTTGAAGGGTTTAATCAACCAGATGGGAATGATAATGACAAGTTGTACAGTCAGTTTAAACCTAGAATGGGTGTTACAGCAAAAATCCGAAGCAAAATGACAGATTTATTTCAATTAGAGGAACACAAGCGACTGTATTCTAAATTGCTGAAGCGTGGGGTAATAAATCCTAGAAGTGTGGACTTTGACTTTCTTGACTCTGTGAATGTCAATCTGAGAGAAAAATTCAGTCTTCTTCAACTCAAACAGTTTTGTTCTGAATCTACAGAAGCTTATGCTGAACTTGCTACTTATTTCTATTCGAATCTCAGTTTCTTAGATGCAAATAGATTCTCTTTTAGAGTTCGAGATTAGGACTATGTGGTTGACATGAATACATTGGCTGATGTGATTGGGGTTGAAAGAGGAAGATATCAACCTATCAATGTGTCTATTGCTCGTGCAACATTAGAGCTTGTTCAGGATAGAAGAACGGAAGGAAAAATTTATTATGTGAGGATGAATGCGTCCAACATTCTGCTTCACAAGATAGTGATTAACTATCTCAGACCAAAATCAACTTCAAAGACCGACGTTTCAATCTCGGAAGCAAAGTTGATGTGCGCCATCAATGCTGGTAAGAAATTCTCTCTTCCACATAAGGGTCAACTTCCTTATCCAGCTCTTGTGACCAAGTTATTTAGACATTTGAACGTTCAACCTATCCGAATTTTTGTGTTCGAATGTGCGATCAAATGATGGTGGGACTACGAATGGTCTCAAAAATGCGTCTGAAGGAACTTACCAAGGCTATGGAACAGTTCAAGGAGAAAACCCCTGTCAAGACTTATTCAGTCTCTTCGGTGGCAAAGCGAAAAGGGAAGGAGCCCATGGTTGCTCCATCCAAGAAAAGAAGAGCACTCATCATCCAAGAAAAGAAGAGCACTCATCATCCAAGAAAAGAATAGCACTCCACCTGAAGGCACAGAAACAAGGGGAGATCCTGAGAAAAGAGGAACGTCCTCATTCCCTGCCACTAGTGAAGGAGTGAGTCGTTCTCCAACAGATCCAAATGACATCTATGCAACTCAATTTCCTGAAGAAGGACATGAGGTTTCATCGTCCAATCTGCGTGATCGTGCTGAAATGCCATCATTTGTCAATACTCCGTCTGATCGTGCAGAAGTAAGTACTCAAACAGACAATTCGGCAGACTTTCGCAGAATTCTTGATGTTCTTTTGGAGATGAGAGGCCAGATTTATGCTCTAGGATGCGAAATACAGGACTTGCAAAATGCAGGTCAAACCTCTTCAGTTTTTTTGCATGATCAAATTCATGCCCTTACTCTTCAAGTTTAAGCAAATGCCAAGGGTGAAGATGTGGCGCAACTAAAGGAGGATTTGAAAAAGCTAGAAGGGATTGTCTAGTCAATGGGAAATTTTCAGCTTGTTCGTGTTCCCAAGCAATCTTAATTCCATTCTCTTTTCATCTCTACCTTTCTAATGATGACAAAAAGGGGGAGAGATGTGGTGCAGATTTGATTTGAACTTTGAACTTTGAAACTCTTTGAACTTTTGTGTTGATTATGTTTGATTGACTTGACTTTTGTGTTTGGCTATTTTGATTTGAATGGATTGGATTTGGATTTGACTACTTGAACATTTGTTTATCTTAAGTACTATTGATATCTCATGGCTTTGATCATTTACAAGACTAACCTACTTTCTGTGGATGTAGATTCTAGTGTTATTACTAAGCCATTTATCTTTGTGAGATATCCATATTTGCTTGAGTAATGTTTTGCAAGTCAAAGTTATCCAAATCTGCAGGAAAGTTTTGTTACCATCAAAAAGGGAGAGATTGTTGGAGAAAACTTCCTTGAGTGTTTTGAAGCTGACAAAATGTTTCCATCAGTCTAATCTAAAGACTTGCAAACTATTTAATCAAAATTTGAATACCTCCAGACTATCAAACTCAAGACTCAAAGTCTATCATCATTGACAGTTTACTAGATCGTCGAAAAAAGCTTATCCAAAACTAGATGTTTCGTTAAGGATTTAACTTTATCGATTGGAGAAGATCTCTTGGCTGGATGTAGCATGTGGGAATCCATTATTCAAATCAAGATTGATTCAGGGATTTTGGATCCGTTGATTGGCGAAGCATACTTGGAAGGTTCTACTTATGAAAACCTAGATCCTGATTATATAGGCGAGCAGGATTGATGAGCTATTGTCATGTTCCTTAAATAGCTCAAAAATCTTCCTAATTGATTCTGTCCAACGGGTAGATTGGAAGAATTCATTTGGTAAGTGTCAACGGATATGATGGCATAAAAGGATTATATAATGAAGACGTTCCGGTTGTTCAAGTGGGTGCGCGATAAAAGAATTCTATAGTCTGAAATTCCTTGTTCTTAGTTAATTAAATTGTTGAATGAAATCTTGTACGCAAATGAGAGTTTATATCTTTGAGAGACCTTGAGGAAGTGTAGCAGAGTCTCTACATTGTGGAATCAAGGAAGAGCTTTTCTGTAACAACTCTTTTGTTCATAGTGGAATCCAGTCAGTGGGCTGTCAGTGCGGAAGAGTAAACGTAGGCTTGGATTAAGCCGAACCACTATAATCTCTGTATTCTTATTCTCTTCCCTATGCTTTTTACTTTGATCATAACTCATTTTGTTTACAAGAGACAACTTTCCTTTTCATAATCTATTGTTGAGTAGTGCTTCACACTTATTTCGTAAAATTGTTTTTACACCTATTCACCCCCTCTAGGTGCTTGTACTAGCTTTCACACCTTTTACCCACATGAACCAACAAACTCCGGTAAATAACTCGTTTCCTATGGTTTTTGGGAATAAACACTAGTTGAAAACCTCTACGTTACTTTCTTCACTACTCAATAACATCGACCACTTGATCCTTTAGAAGCGACGGAAAGTCGGTCCCAGCTTTCCACCCCATCTAATAGAAATATCTCCTAAACTAATCATTACATTGCAACGCTGATTTTCTTTTTAAGAGAATTTTGAAGGTGGCGTAAAAGTCTTCGTAGAAGTTGGCAAATTGCTTGACTAACTTTTATTGATTTTTCTTTGGAAAAATCTAGAGGTGACAACTTGTAGAAACATCTAGGAATAGGAGGGAGAGAGCCCCATTTTTATTGATGACATTTGCAAGAACATAGTGTACATTTTGTTTATCAGTACGCAAGACAGAACACAACCTCCAGTCATATTCAATCTCCGCACAATTTGTCAAAGGCGTTTGAGATCTCCTCTAATCAAGATGGACTGTGACGTTACACTGGATGACCAAGTACGGCTGTGGCATGTCCATGTAGATATTCTCAAACTTCATGTAGCCCCACACGAACCGGAAATTCCCAATCCCCGCAACCACGAGTGCTCACTGCTGCCTTCCTTAAGCTTGCTTGCCCGTGCCTTGGATATGTAGGGTGCTCCCGTTGTAGGCTCGATTGGGTGAACAAGATAGAGAACATGGCTTGGTTCTATAATGGGTCACTAGCCAATTAAAGAGAAAACTGGATTTTAGGGATAGTATTTCGACTTCCAAATCCAAGACCAATCATCTGGCAGAACCTTCATCAGGCTTGTTGCTGGTCACAAGATCATAGGCATCAGTAGTGCTAAATTCCCCATTTTGTAAGAATTTCCAAGCAATGAGGTCCTCCGAACTCGAACCGCAAGCAATAGGAATGACATGAATGCATTGGATAAGTTCATCATCAAATACTTGGAGATTTAATAGGTCCAAGCACCCGGCTAACCTAAAAGTTGTTGACAACCATTTCCTCTTTTGCAAGGTACTTCGTGAGCCCAAGACTTATTTCCCGATTAGGACTCCTTTGCCATGAAACAAAAACATTTACACAACTTTATTTTACCATCGGGTCAAATGATATTTTTGACTCCGTCTTTCATCTTTATTATCAATTTGTCCAACATGTTCGAAATCTCCCCAAATCAATGATGGAGCATGACATTGCATTGAACAATAACCAAGTAAGCACGCGACATGTCCACAGGGATAGTCTCCACCATCACGTAGCCCCACATGAACCGGAACTTACCAGTCCCGGCTGCCACCAAGTACTCTTTGACCCCCCCGGACTGCTTGTGTCACGGCCCGAAACTTAGCATGTCCAAGAAGTTTCCATGGCATGGGCGTGACATGTTGATGACCCTCGGCTTATGTCCCCGAGATGTAGAGTATTCTCCTAGGGGCGGACGATACTGTATTTATACGCATAAGTTATAAATGCGAGTAGCTAGTAGTTAGCAATAAATGCCGATAGTTGGTAGATGGGGAGGTGCAATCTCCACCATTAAATCTAAGGGAGATCTACGGATACGGTTTGCCTTATACTTTTTATATAAAAGGGTCTCCTCCCTCATTGTAATTCATTCAAAATTTATATGAAAAGCAAAGCTTCTCTCTCTACAAAGTCCCTTGTGAGTCGAGTGTTGAAAGGCTGCTTAGGGGGTAAAACCTTAAGGCTGCACGGGTAGCCTTCGAGTGAATGAGGAGTGATCGAGAGCAAATCGATCGGCCCGTGACAAGTGGTATCAGAGCCGATTTGTGATCTAAGCGCAAGTGCAATGGCTGATCCACGATCTGATGAGGCGCTGGCCCTAGGTGGTGATTGCGCTGATTGTGGGCGGAACGCCAAGAAGGGCGGTGCCAAGGGGAAGAAGACCCATGGTGGTTCGAAGGATCCAACGGGGGATCTTGCACAACGGATGGCAAAGCTAGAGTTGTTCGTCTCCGATGTCTAAGGATCGGTCGATGACCTAACCCAAACCATGGATGGAGTTGACGTCAGAAGGGAGGAGCTGATTGCAAAAGTGCAAGAGCTCAAGACTGACATGGGAGAACTCCGCCACGACTTGCTAGGGACCCTACAAGAGGAACTCACACAACGATGCGAACCCTTGGAGGCCATGATGGCGGCCATGCGTGCGGAGATAGCGAAGCCTACGAGTAAGTTCGTTGAAGCACAAGCTACACGCGTGAACGGTGTGATCATGGTGCAAGGTCCACGATTGGACATGCCGAAGCCGAAGGAATTCCAGGGCTCGCGGGTGACTAAGGACGTGGACAACTTTCTATGGTACATGGAGCAATACTTCCAGGCCATGGGAATCCACGACGATTAAACACAGGTAAACATTGCATCTATGTACTTAGCAGATAGTGCTTTGTTGTGGTGGCGTCATCGGTCGAATGATAGGTGTGAGAATCCTATCGCGACCTGGGGTGGTTTTGTTGAGGAGTTCCGATGGAACTACTTTCCCGCTTATGTGGAGGAGGAAGCTCGTGACGAGCTGAAGCGTCTCGAGCAGAAAGGCGGTGTGCATGACTACATCAAGCGGTTTTCGGAGTTGCTACTCCAAATCTCTTCGATGAATGAAGTTGAAGGGTACCACCGGTTCATGAGTGGTCTCAAGCCATGAACCAAACAAGAGTTGAAGCGGTTAAACGTGGGAGACCTCACGACGGCCATGACCATAGCCGAATCGCTCGTGGAATACAAGGCATCGCCTTCCATATCCCGTCCGGACACTTGCCCGAGGGATAGAGCCACTAGTGGGAGAGATCGGGGTAGATTCAACAATCGCTTGACTAGAACTAGACCGCCGAATGGTCCTCATCCTCACTGGGCTCATGCGAGGCCAAATGGAGGTGGGCAAAGGAAGGTACGCTCATATAGCTGTTTCTTTTGCGACGGTCTGCACATGGCGCGGGATTGCCCAAACAAGGCCAAGTTGGCCACTCTTTGCAAAGAGGACGAGCCTAGGAGGAAGCACGGTTGGGATCACTACGACTCCTTAGCACGATCAAGGCCAAGAAGGCGAAGGAGCCTAAAGGCTTGATATTCGCGGACGTGAAGATTGGAGTGACCACGATGAGTGCGCTCGTGGACACGGGAGCATCCGACATCTTCGTCTCGAAGGAAGCTGCGAAGAAACTTAACCTATGGGTTGAGAAGGGAGCCGGTTGGCTCAAGACCGTGAATTCGAAGGAAGTCTCTACAATCAGGGTTACAAGGGACGTGGAGCTGCAACTCAGGTCATAGAAAGGCAAAGAAACTCTAGAGGTAATTCCACTTGACGATTACGATATTGTCATTGGAATCAAATTCCTAGATAGAATCCATGTAGTTGTAGTTTCCTTTGCCGAATGCATATGCGTATTGGACAAGAATAGTCAATGCATAATTCCGGTCCATCGTGAGTCAAATCGTGATCGGAAGATGATCTCGGCCCTGCGACTCACCGAAGGAGCAAGGAGGGGCGAAGTGACCTTCCTGGCAGCCATGAAGGTTGAGGAAGACAAGGGTGAAAGGAAGGAAGTCCCGATGGAAGCAACCCGGATCCTCAACTCGTTCAAGGATATTATGCCTTTGAAGCTACCGAAGGAGTTGCTACCCAAGAGAGAGGTGGATCATCGGATCGAGCTAGTGCCTAATGCTCGACCGCCTACCATGGCGCCTTACCGTGTGGCACCACCCGAATTGGAAGAGTTGAGGAGGCAACTCAAGGAGCTACTCAATGCGGGCTACATACGGCCATCTAAAGCCCCGTTCGGTGCACTGGTCCTATTTCAGAAGAAGCACGATGGGTCACTCTGGATGTCCATCAACTACCGGGCGTTGAACAAGCTGACTGTGAAGAACAAGTACCCGATCCCGCTCATCATGGATCTATTCGATCAACTTGGTGGAGCTTAGTGGTTCACCAAGCTGGATCTCCAATCGGGTTACTATTAAGTTCGGATTGCCGAAGGAGATGCGCCGAAGACCACATGTGTGATGCGGTATGGATCTTACAAGTTCCTTGTGATGCCGTTCGACTTGACGAACGCTCCGGCTACATTCTACACACTTATGAACAAGGTACTCCACCATTTCCTAAATAAGTTTGTAGTGGTTTACCTAGATGATATTGTGGTGTACAATCGGACGCTCGAAGAGCATACCGAGCATTTAAGACAGGTCTTCCAAGTCTTGCGCGAAAACAAGCTGTATGTTAAGCGCGAGAAGTGTGCTTTCGCCCAAGAGGAAGTTCCGTTCTTGGGGCACATCATCGAGGGTGGATGTGTGCGGATGGACAAGGCAAAGATTCAATCGATCGTCGAATGGGAGCCACCGACAAAAGTACCTGCGTTGAGGTCATTCTTACGCCTCACCAACTACTATCAACGGTTTGTGCGGAGTTACTCGAGCATCACCATGCCACTCACAGACCTACTAAAGAAGGAGAAAGTATGGGAGTGGACGGATCGATGCCAAAGAACCTTCGACCGATTGAAGACCGCCATGACCGAGGAGCTAGTGTTGGTGTTGCCCGACCACACCAAACCTTACAAGGTAGAGATGGACGCATCGGATTATGCAATCGGTGGCATTCTTATGCAGGATGAACATCCGGTGGCGTTCGAGTCCCAAAAGATGAATGACACCGAGCGTCGATACACCGTCCAGGAGAAGGAGATGATCGCGGTGGTGCACTGCCTTCGGACGTGGAGACATTACATCCTGGGATCGAAGTTCGTCGTGAAGACGGACAACGTGGCCACAAGTTACTTCCAAACCCAAAAGAAGTTGAGTCAGAAACAAGCTCGATGGCAAGACTTCCTAGCGGAGTTCGACTACACGTTGAAGTACAGGCCGAGGAAGGCCAACTCCGTGGCAGACGCGCTGAGTCGGAAGATGGAGCTGATGAGTAGCTCAATGAGTTGACCGAGCTATTCTTGGGTCGACCGCATAAGGGAGGGGCTAAAGCATGATCCAAGAGCCCAAGCCCTCATCGGGTACGCCAAGGAAGGTAAGACCCGACAATTTTGGTGTGAGGACAAGCTCCTCTACACCAAGGGAAGGCGGCTATACGTGCCCTTCCATGGAAAGTTGAGGAAGGAAATCCTGCGCAAGTGCCACGACTCAAAGTGGCTGGGTCATCCAGGGATCCACCGCACGTTGGCCCTCGTCGAAGATCGCTACTACTAACCTCAAATGCAGGACAACGTGGAGGCGTATATGAAGACTTGTCTGGTATGCCAACAAGATAAGCTGGAGCAATGATCGTTGCCGGGTTACTTCCCATCCCAACTCGTCTATGGGAAAGCATTTCCATGAACTTCATCATCAACCTACTGAAATCCAAAGGGTGCCGGACTCTAATGGTGGTGGTTGACCGGTTCTCAAAGTATGCAACATTTGTGCCTACGATAAAGGATTGCCCGGCCGAGGAGGCGGCCAAGCTGTTCATGAAGCATGTGGTGAAGTATTGAGGGGTTCCACAAACGATCGTGAGCGATCGAATCCCCGCTTCACGGGACGTTTCTGGTCCGAGTTATTCAAGCTGATGGGGTTGGAGCTGAACATGTCAACGAGTTTGCATCCCCAAACCGATAGTCAGATGGAGCGGGTCAATGCACTCTTGGAGATCTACCTCCGGCACTATGTGAGCACAACGCAAGTAAATTGGGTGAAGCTGATCGACGTAGCCCAGTTTTCCTACAACTTGCAACGGAGCCAATCGACTAGCCAGAGTCCGTTCGAGGTTGCAACTAGGCAGTAACCGAACACCCCGAGCACAATTGCTTCGAGTTAGTAGTCCACCCGCTTACAAGTTCGCCAAGAACATGCAAGAAGAGGCGAACTTGGCATGGGCATGTCTACACAAAGCCTCCAAACGCATGAAGAAATGGGCGGATAAGAAGCGACGGCACGTGGAGTTCCAAGTTGGAGATCAAGTGTTGGCCAAGCTGCACGTGGTCCTTCGATACAAAGACGTGCACAAGGGGTTGATCCGTCGCTACGAATGGCCATTTCGAGTGCTACAACGAGTTGGAAAGGTCGTATACAAGCTGGAGCTACCACCAAAGCTAAAGGTGCATCCGATTTTCCACGTAAGTATGCTTAAACCCTTCCAAGTTGATGAGGAAGACCTAGATCGAGGGGAGTCACAACAAGCGCCGCTTGGGGCAAAGACCTCGTACGATCGAGAAGTTGAGAGCATATTAGCGGATCGAGTCATACGGAAGAGGTATTGTGCGGCCAAGCACGAGTATTTGATTTGATGGAAGGGTCTTCCGGAGAGCGAAGCCAATTGGGACGAGGTCGAGAAGAGTCTTTGGTAGTTCAAGAAAGAGATCGAAGATTTCCATGCCGAAGACGCGACGAGGGCATCGCCTGATTAGGTGGGGAGAATGTCACGGCTCGAAAGTTAGTATATCCAAGAGGTTTCCATGGCACAGGCGTGACATGTTGATAACCATCGGCTTATGTTCCCGAGATGTAGAGTATTCTCCTAGGGGCGGGCGATACCCCAGTCTTTCTTTCCCTTGCCACTAGACAACCTGGCCCCGGTAGGATTATAAATGCAAGTAACTGGTAGTTGGCAATAAATGCCGGTAGTTGGTAGATAGAGAGATGCAATCTCCACCGTTAGATCTAAGGGAGATCTACCGATACGGTTATACTTGTATATAAATGGGTCTCCTCCTTCATTATAATTCATTCACAAGTTATATGAAAAGCAGAGCTTCTCTCTCTAATAAGTTTATCTCTCTACAAAGTCCCTTGTGAGTCGAGTGTTGAAAGGCTGCTTAGGGGTAAAACCTTAAGGCCGCACGGGTAGCCTTCAAGTGAACGAGGAGTGATCGAGAGCGAATCGATCGGCCCGTGACACTGTTTCACTATGCCATGGATCTCCAGGGTGCTCCCACTGTAGGCTCGATTGGGAACATATCCATAACATGATGTGAGCATTTGACCCATCCAGCGATGAGGTTGTGTACATGCCTTATGCCCACCTGACCTGGCGTCTCTGTAAAATATGGGTTTTGACCCAGTCAAAAATAAAATGGAGAAAGAACAAAGGAGAGGGATCGAGAGTCTTCGGGAGAGAAGAAGAAAAAGAGGAGAGAGAGAGAGAGAGAAGGAAAGAAAAGAAAAGAAAAAGGGGAAAAGGAGGAGATAAAAGGGAAAGAGGGAGAAAAAGGAGAAGAGAGAGAAAGGGGGATAGAGAGCCCACGCTCGAAAAGAACAAGAAAAAAAAAAGTGGGTTTTGTGCATTTTCATCATGGGAGCTTCGCCAAGCCATATAACGCAACACCCGGTAAGCGCTCGTGCCGCCAATTTGTTCAATCGGAGTAATTTTGGACCTAGGGCTTGAAATTCAAAGTTTTGGAAACATCGAGCAGCAAAGTATGATTTTTGAGTCGTTGAGCTGCATATTTTTGTAGAAATGATAGCTTGGGATGTTGTGGAGCTATAGGATTTTATAGATCGTAATTTGAGCTCATGATTTGCCCAAAACAAAATTTTGAAGTTTATCGTGTGTGATGAACAGTGCACAGCCAGAACTTCAGGGCTATATTTAGTTGATTTTCGGCTTGATTTCGGGTTGGCTAAATTGAGGTTCTTGTAGTATGTTGGATGGGCTTTCCATTGATTTTAAGTACGTTTTAAACGGAGTTCGGTGGAGAAAATTATGGCATGATGAAGTTTCGTGCTCGCACTTCGCGCTAAGGACAACTTTTAGTAATTGTTTTGGTTGAGTGATTTATTAGTGCGTAGGTGTTGGTTTATCGATGAATAAACATAATTTAGTTGAATCGTTAGTTGGAGAGGGGCATATTACCTGGTTTTAATATCGTTTTCAATTTATTAATAGGAATACGAGTGCATTGGCTCAAGTAACCACATAAGTTGATTTTTCGACTTTCTCAGATAAGTGGTGTTATCTCTTTTAAAAATTTATAAGTTCATGTCTTCAAAATGATAAAGATTTGATATTTTTATGAGTTATAATTAAGCATGTTTATTACCACCGCACTGAGTGGCGCTGCTAACTTTGGGCTTTCTCCCCCTCACGAAGGGGAGAAGTTTGAATCCCCAGCACGTCGCAGGTGAATAAGTCCCGCTTCACGAGAGTGGTGGGCTCCTCCATGGGCCCCAGAGTTTGCCCACCGGTTGTCAGCTTACGAGTTTCCCTAGGTCATTAAAAAAAAAAAAAATATGCTTATTGCATAAAAGTTGGATCGGGCATTTACTAAGTTTTAATATTTGAAAATAGTGCGAGAACTTATTATGAATATATATTATGTTTGATGAACGGAGTTGAGAAATATTACATGTTTTGGGTTTGTGAAACCATTTCACGAAAAGCTCGACTTTAAGATGATTTATGGAAAGTTATATAGATATTAAGTTTTAACATTTGAAAATAGTGCAAGAACTTATTATGAATAAATATTATGTTTGATGAACAGAGTTGAGAAATATTACATGTTTTGGATCTGTTAAACCATTTCACGAAAAGCTTGACTTTGAGATGATTTATGGAAAGTTATATAGATATTGATTTGTGATAAGCTTTTTGAAATGTTTTTGATTTGAAATTGATTTATGAGACGGGTCTTGAAATTATTTGAGAATATTTTATGAAAAGTATTTCTGGCGGATAAGTTGAGTTACGAAATCTTTTCGTGATATATGAAATGTTTTATGGATTTGGTTTGAGAATTATGGATTGTGTTTTTCTGGATTGATGTGGATGCTCAATATCGCTGTGAGCCCAGCGAGGGACTTGTGGGTATTTGCATACTATTTTCAGATATTCTTGTGTGCTGAGCCACCTACTAATAATAGGTGGAGACCTTGCCAATGGGGGAATCTTGGTCGCCTCGTCACCAGGCATGGTATTGTGACCATGGTTTGATATTAAGCAACAAATCGATCAATGGAGTGGATCATTGACATGTGATATGAGTTGGGTCGATGGAATGGACCATGGACATGTAATTTGAGATTAGTTGTTGGAATGGACCATTAACGTGTAATTTGAGATTAGTCGTTGGAATGGACCATCGATGTGTAATTTCATTAGATTATCGATGTGTGATTTGATGAGATTAATAAATGGAATAGATCATTGATACATGTTTTATGAGATTAACCAATGGGTTAGACTATTGGCATTTGTCTATTATTATCTTGAATATTTTTGCTTTGAATATATTGTGTTTAAGTAAAAAAGGTTATATTTTGGCCTTGAAGGTTTGTTAAATTTCTGGGTTTGGTGTGGCATGAGATTAACCAATGGAATGGACTATTAGCGTGTGAATTAATGAGATTGATCAATGGATTAGACCATTGATGTTTATTTCGATGTTATTATGAAATGATTATTTTTTCTATAAATATAGCTATGTTGAAACGTATGTAACTTGTTCTTTTTACTGTATGTTTGTTATATTCTATATTTGAGTTAAAAGAGTTATAGTTTGGTTTTGTAAATATGCATAGTGAGCGCTTGATCCGCTTAGAAGAGATACATTACTCATTGAGCCATGGTTGCTCACTCCTCTATCTTCCAATTTTTTTCAGGTTCCTCAACAAACAATAAGTAGGTACGAGAGCAATATGGATGTGGGGACTTTTAAGAGTTGGATTTTGGGAGCTTTAAGCTGCTTCCTTTGAATGGAAGGATAGCCGTGTCATCCCCCATTCTTGATGGTTTTGGGGTGTGACAGTCTCAACCATGGGGTCATTGGTGAGGAGTATGGTCCCAAAATTGGCCCTTTCAGGAAGTGTTCTATGGGGCCATGAAGTATTTCCATTGACAAAATAAATTTGCCAATACTAGTGACCACCATCCATCACCACACCCTCGCCGCTCTTTATAGGAATGGTGGGCAACAGCAGCAAGGGTCTACCTTCATCCGCTCTAGCCTTTATCTTTTTCTAAAAAAACAAATTATATATTTTTGAACCTATTTTAATATTTAAATTAAAAAATTCAGATTCGCCATATCTAGCCTTCATCTTTAAAAAATTGTTTTTTTAATCTATTTAAATAATATTGTAGAGTCTTGTCCTTCATGTTTTAGCCATGTTGACGTCATTTGAGAGAAAATAATAAAAAAAAGCAACGTCTACATTTTTTTTCAGTAGACAAGTTGAGCAAAATTAATATAATAATTTGATTATATCAATTTGACAAATTTTAGGATTTGATTATACTTTTTGAAAATTTTAGGCCTTGATCGTACTTCCTTGATAAATTTTATGACTTGTGGTACATTTATCCCAAAAGAAGTGCCACCGGACGACAATTTTGCTGCTTTGTAGCATGTTTTAACTCAACTTGCAGTTTCTCTTTGCTGTCCTTAGGCACACAAACTTGTATTAATCTCCCTTGCATCGAACAAATAAAGCAACCGTTGGCCTACTTGAGTCGTTAGGACCAAGATTGTCAAGAGTTATGGCATAAGATCACGAGTTATGCATCCATTGATGCAGACTAAACCACTAAACCTACCCCCAGTATGAAATCACAAAGATCCATAAAGGGTAATTATCAAGCAAAGCTGCTGATACTAGCTTGAAGAAGAAGTGCCGACATATACTACCGGCGGCCAGTTCACTCAGTAGGTCGGGATATTTTTTAATTTTCTTGTGCCTGCAAACAGATCAATCTTTGTTTCTAACCGAGTCATACTCCTTGTTTGAGTCTCTCATTCGTTTGGTTCCTTCTTGATTGAGGAGATAATTGCAATAAAACATAGCTTACCAGCTTCGCTTCTTTGAATAATACAAGAGATAGAAATGCTTTCTTTTATATCTTTTAATTATTCATGAAGCCATCTCATTCATTGAATTAATATGATTGACTATTTCTATTAACCCTTATTTTATTACAATGAGACATAAAGTCGTATAAGAATAGACAAAATAGAAGTGGCTCTATGAAAAGCTTAGAAGTGATTTGATGAAAAGGTCAAAAATGTTATTCTGTATACTTTCCATCCTTCAAAAATGTAGTTGCAGTCAATGGAGTGTTTATTTTGCTAAGGCAAACACAATTAATCAATTAATCTCGTGCTCCTTTTTGGATTAAATTTAGCTGCTTTGAGACATGTTCTTGGCGATCCTCGATCAGCGGCTTGAAGGATTTATGACTCATCTACTTGTCGCTTCTCTTAGCTGTCCATTAGAAACCCAAATTTCTATAAATTTTCCTTGTATAGAACGAATAAAAGTCGAACTACTAATCTACTCTAGTTGCCAGTACCAAGTTTATCGAAAATGCCAACTTCTATAGCTTCGTCATGGACCGACGACTCTCTTGCTTTTTGGCAAATATGGACCAAACTATGTTTCAACTAGCTAAAACGACGCCTCTTAGGCGAGGAGACAACAGGCTACGGGGCGCGCTACACTGAATTGGGCCATTTTTGCCTTCTGTCAATTTGCTCTAGGGAAATTGAAAGGCGGAGAGATTCAGAGAATGGGACTGAATAGTTCAGTCAGCTCTTTCCCAATCTCACAATGCTGTAGGCCGGGATTTGGAGTTCGAGGACCGTGAGCACATGAAAGACGATGGTGATACTCCCAAACGACGGAGGGAAGGCGATTCTGTGAGAGACACAACAGAAGAGAGCGACTGCTCGGGGAATTAATTACATGTGCGACTTGGTTTTATAAACTTGAGGCGGTCGGGATCAATGGGCGAGTTAAGCTTCTTCATTAGCATGACCAACATGTGCTCTGTGGTCATCAAATGAATTGTTGGACCATGGATTGATTCCTGGGGAAATCAAGGAGGAAGGAACAGAAGGGAAGGAGTAATCAGTGATACCTCCGATACTAGATTGAGGAAAAAGTGCCGGCATATGCTGCCGGCCACTTCACTCGGTAGGTCAGCACAATTCCAGTTTATTGCGCCCACAAACAGATCATTCTTTATTTCTAACCAAGTCATGCTCCTTGTTCAAGTCGTCAGTTGCGATATTTTACTTGGTCAAATAAAGAGATAAATAAAAAGGATTTTTTTTTTTTTGTCAGAAGAAAAGGAAGATTGACTTGGTCAAAAGGGCCAACGGACAGAGAGGAAAAAGAAGAAAGAAGGAAGAGAAAAAAAGAAAAAAGAAAAAGGGGTACGCCGGATCGAATGGTACTTTCGACTTTCCTTGACCGTTGGATCGAATGGTACTTTCGACTCTTTCATTTTTACTTTCAACTTATCAAGGATAGGAAAGATTCTGGGCAATGGAGCTTAGAAAATTGTAATTTTATTAATGACATCTAAAAGAAGACAGATCCTTATAGAGTACGTTTTATTTATTAGTGCCCAGATGGAGCACACATCATCCTATCCCAATATTATTCAATCCATACAAAATTTGTCGAACACATTTGAAATCTCCTCTAATCATGACGGACAGTGACATTAAATTGGATAACTGAATGACCCTGTGAAAATGAGATAGTCTCGAGGGTCGTGTAGCCTTGTGCAAATCGGAACTTCCCGGTCCCTCCCACCACCGCAAACTCGAGGACCCTCTGGAGCTGTTTGCCTGCGCCCTGGAGCTCTAGGGTGCTCCCGTTGTAGGCTTGGTTGGTAAACACAATCGAGAACACAGTTTGAATGTTCGACCCGTCCAACGACGCGATCACAGACATGCCTTGTGCCCGCCCGACCATGGCTGAGTTGGGGTCTGGCGTCTCGGTTATTGGTTCGTCAGCAACGAACACCGTCCCGAACTGGCTGAACGACCAGAGCTTCCCGGGTATGCCCATGACGGGGATGTCATTGGCATTGGGCCCGGCAATGATGTCCTGGAAATACAACACTAGCTTAGTGGTGTGTGGAGGCTGGACGGTTGCCTCTAATGAATAGGAATGCATGAGAATTGAGTAAGTGGATAGGAGAAGAAGTTGCGAGAACGTCGTGACCGTGAGCATTTTGGGAGCTGAGATTAGTGCCATTTGATGAAGAAGAAATGGCCAGCTAAAGAAAGGGTGATTGCTGTTTTTCCTAGCTAAAATGTGGGTTCCCTCTTGTCTATTTATTTAGGAAGGGATTGGATCATTTGTCCATTGTCCTATCCTATGAAGTATGGACACATTGCCTATTCTTTCGTGTTGTGTCCAACACGCTCCGTGTTGTGCCATGCCGTGTCCATTGTCCTATCCTATGAAGTCGTTGCATGTACTTTCGTGTCGTATCTAACACGCGGTCAACGCATGTTGACCGTGTGTCAGACGACACACGGTCAAACACGTTTAGATAAGCGTGTCAAATTGGAGAAAATATTCAATGGTTCCAAAAGGCACGCGTTTTCTTATATCCAATAATGGATTGACACGTGTTGAATGAAGTGGAATAAAAAAAAAAATCTTTTTTTCTCTCTTCTTCTTCCTCCCTGACAGAGAACACCCGTCCGGCCACCATCTCCGCCCCCTTCCGGTGTCACTTGGCCGCATTCACCGCATTCAGATCTGGAACCGCGAAGCCATGGCCGCAACAGACCTGGCCAACCTTCAGATCCCGGCGACTCCCTCCTCCAGTCATCACTGAGCGCTAAACCTTCTCCAGATCTCGACCGAGCCATGGCCGAGCAACTCCTCCTCCAGATCTCGGTCGAGCCATCATGGCTGAGCCTTCAAAAATGATGGAACAAGTCTTGACGAGGCCATTCCTCGCCCAGATTTGGCGAGGGCCGGCCTCGTCTGTGAAGCCATAACCGCGACAGATCTGGCCCCAAGGTCTGTTGTGCGGCCATGGCTTCAAGTTCTGTCGAGAACGCGGCCATGACTCCGCGGTTCCAGATCTAGATCCTGCCATGGCTCCAGATCTGTCGTGGCTGGGCTTCACGGAAGGGAACTTGAAGGGAGGACAATGGAAGGAGAAACCAGAGAGAGAGACTCCATGACTGTTCCAAGTCCCCTCTGGCTTGTGCGGTGGAGACAGCCGCACCGGATTCTCAAGTGGCTGGGCAGGCGGTGGCCGGAAGGAGGAGGAGGCCGTGTCAACCATGGCCGAGAAACGATTTGCAGAGGAGAGGAGAAGAGCGGGTGGTGCAGGAAGTTGAAAAAAAAAAGATTTTCATTTTTTATTCCACCTCACCAACACGTGTCGATGTATTATTGGATATAAATAAAATAGGCGCGCCATGTCAGCAATTGACATGATGCTTTGGAACCACCGAATATTTTCTCGGAAGATAGAGGGTGGAGACGAGAGCGAGGGAGCAAAGATGAGGTGGCGAGCAACGGCAAGCCCGCGACGAGACTGCAAGCAACGGCGAGCCCGTGCATCGATCGTAGGGATGAGGCTGTGTGTGACAGCGAGCCCACAACGACGAGAGACGGAAGAGGAGAGGAAGGCGGTCATGCGGCAAGAAGGAGGAGAAGGATTTAGAGGAAGAGGAGAGGGAAGGGAGTCGTGTGGCGAGCGGCGAGGAGGAGGAGGAAAAGGAGGGCCGGCTAAAGTTTTTGATAAGAAAACTCAAAATAATAAATAAATAAATAAATAAAGGAATCTAATGGCATGACTTTTAATTTTGGGGGAGGGGAAGTGACATATATTTTTTTTATTGTAAAGTATTAATAAACCCACCTCATTCATAGGATCTATGTGATGTACTATTTTTGTTAACGGGGAGTTCTATGACAAAGCATTATATAAGCTGGATTTTTTTGGTTCGAAATATTGGCTGGACTTTGTTTGCTAAGATTTGGAATTGCAAGACTCTTGGTGAGTGAATATTGTTTTATGTACTTTCCATACTGCAAAGTCATCGTGCGAGGCTCGCAATCGGTGCAATATTGAACCTAGATGCCGATGCTCACGATTTCAATACCCATATCAATGATTTGGAGGAGATCTCTCGAAAGGTATTTAGTGCTCATTTTGGCTAACTTTTCATCATCTTTCATATTATTTTACAAAAAAAAAATGCCGTTGATCTCGTAATTCATGTGGGATTAAGTTTAGTTGCATTGGTGCATGGTCCTTTGCTGTTTCTGTTATCTGTTCATCGGGGAACCACTGTAGCCAAGGCAAATTCTCGCCTCAGCCATGGGAATAATCGGATGATTTGAATCGTCGCATATGAATATTCCACTTGGCACCCATTGGATCCAATAACTCAATGCACTCGGCTTCATCATGGGCCAGTTCTTATCTTTGTCGGGCAAAAAGGAAGTAACTCTATTTCAATTATAACTAAATCCTTCATATAGGTTGGGTCAATCTAAATAAAAAAACTATGTATCTGATTCAAATATTTTTATATAATACAATTTTAATGACTCATATCGATTCGATCCAGGACCTATTTCAATCCTATCGATTCTTAGCAATTTTTCCTCTTAATATGGAAAATTGCATATTGAAAAAATAAAAACTAACCAATTAACAAATTAAATGTGAAAATAATTAGCAAATAAGAAATTATTTAAAAAATGACAAATCAAGCTAGTAGAACACGTATCTTGTTATTTCTCCTGATATTAGAAATTCAATCTAATTTAACAGAAGAGAACATGCTTGGAAAGATATGTATAACATAAACTTCAACGATGATAAATCCATTTCGAACTTTTATTAAAACTTCAAATAATCCCCATTTTGCTTGATCCATTTGAGATGAGTCAAAGTACGGATCCTTGACCTGTTTTTTGAGCGTTTAGCTTTCCCAATACTAGCATTTGACTGAAAACCCCTTGAATAGGCTTGTCAAATACTCCAGCATTTCCCCAAAGGGTTTTGGAGGCCGAAAGTCCCTTGGCAAAGCTTAACTGTCGTGACCTACCCTCGGGGGAGGGAACAAGTTTAGGGGTATTGCATAAAAGACAGGCCTAAGGCCCATGATTAGGCATGGGCTCTCCCAAACCCATACCCGGCATGACATTGGGATATTCTTTAAGAATTTTTGCACAAAATGAGTCGCCACTAGCCTATTGGGGTTAGCTAGAAACCAAGTGAGATATGGGAGTGTAACTCATTTCCTACGCAACCAGAGAATCTAGGGTCAGGGACTTAATAACATTAATTGACCAATTAATGCTATTTCGGTACCTAATCTTGTTCATTTTAACAAAATGATTTTTGTCGGACAGTTCGGATTGATTTTATGCTTATCCACTGACATGTGAGGTGATCATGTGGGTACACAATCATTAAAGTAATAATCAAGATCCTAATTGCAGTAAATTAACACATGTGCAATTAAACATAATTAAGTATGCAAATTAAACGCAAGATATAATCAAAACACAAGCAACTAAAGGCCTAATTACACAAAAAAAAAATGCAAAAATAGCAATTCCTAACCAAACCCCATCATTTTTTAATTTTCAAAATTTTTTAATTAATTTTTTTCAATTTTTTCAATTTTTTAATTTTTTTTAAATAATTTTTTAATATATTTTTTAAAAAATGTCGAAATTATTTTCTTTTTTTATGATTTCTTTTTTTTGGGACTGGACCGGGTCGGGTCGAGTCTAACTGGTCCGACTCAATCGGGCTCGGCCGACGAGTTAGGCTCGACCGTCCACAGGTCAAGCCTAACTTAACTCAACTTGGGCCCGACAGTCGGGCCCAAGCGAAAACAGAGTCAAGTGGGCCGGATCCGGGATCGCCCACTCGACAGCCTCCCTTTGGTCGCGACTAGGTAGTCGCAACCAAGAGGCGCCGAGAAGGCGCATGCCGGTGACAGCCGCCGTGGGCCAAGCGGGGTGAACACCGCAGCTTCCCTGGCTACAATGGTGTGCCTCCGGCAGTCGGGGGTCTTAGGGCTCCATATGGAGGGGCTTCAGAGGGAGAGAGAGAGCCCACTTGGACATTATGGCAAACAGGTAGAGGGCATGGGCAAACCAAGAGGCTTCCGACCTAAACCAAACCCGAGGCAGCAACGGCGGTGACCAGCAAGCAACCAACAACAGACTGGAACCTAAGGGGGACCTACGGAGGCCGGAGCTCGCCCGAAATGAACGGAACAAACTCCGGCCTGCTCGAGCTCAAAAATGCACACCAGGTATTCGATGAAATGCCAACCTTAGTTCCGAAGAGAATGGCAAATTGGAGACGCGTCTGCAGCGGCGACGGTGACGGCGATGGCGGCCTGGAGATGCGTCAGCGACGGTAGTAATGATCAGGAGACGCGTTGACGACGGTTCCAACGATCGGGATACGCATCAGCCGTGGTGGTCTCGGTGAGTTTCCCCTCTTTTTCCTCTGTGTTTCTCTCGCTCTCCTTTTTTCTCTCTGTTTTTCGTCCTTTCGTGCATTTCCCCCCCCCCTCCCCTCTCTCCAGATCTCTCCCTTTCTCTATCGTTAAGGACTCAGATGTTTTGTCAAAGTATCTTGTTGGAACAAGGCCTTCCTTGATACAATTGAGGTCAGCCCCGTATCAAAGAGTGCCGTTGTTTCAATAATATACTCATTATTGATTTTTATCTTAATATTTATTATCCATTTTCTAGATGTGATTTACTGTTAATAACATAAGAAAAGCTGGATCGGAGGTATCGGGGTACTAGTGATTTCATTTTGATTTTCAAGTTTTGTTGTTCCTTTTATGACAAGAGACTTTATATCAGAAATTTCTTGTTTCATTTTTGATTGAGTTTCTTTTAAGGCTTGTATTTCTAACTTTTGTTGTTTTATTTCGTTTTGGAGGTCATTAATATTTATAGGTCTAGACTGTGGTTTTTTGTTTCTATTTAGAATGTCTTTAAGGTTGTATGAAGTATTAGGCTTGGAAGTAATATTCATAGAAGAGTGAAGTCTATCTAAGTATTCTTTTTGGCTTCGGGGTCAAGTATTTTGTCGGCGGTCTTTGAAGGAATTCTTCTTCTTTAGTTAAGACGTTTACTTCGGGAATGGGTTTTTTACGGAGAAGCGTCTTCATAATCGAGAATCGAAGAGGATTCTATCTCATTGATTTGAATACCTTCTTCCTCAAGAAATTCATCGAAGAAGTATCATCATTTTCTATGAAGATATTGTTTAACTGATTAAGAGTATTGTCATCTAAAGAAAGTTCATTTAATTTTTTATTAATCCTACAATATTTTGAAATATGACATTTTCTACCACAAGAATAGCATTTAATGTCTTTAAAAAATTTTCTATCAGAATGAGGTCTATTTTGGTTATTCTGGTGTCTTTGTTTATTCCTACGAAATGGAGGTTTGTTGTGATGTTTCTTTGTTTCTTTCTCGGAGGACAAGTTCCCTTACATTTTGGTTTTGTTTTTTCATTATAAGAGGGGTCGTATTGAGCACAAAAATCTCCTAGACTCTTATTAGTGAGGGATTGTTCTTCCTTGAGTTGTCTTTGTAATTTGATTGTATTACACATTTGTGTTCCTTGTCTATAAACATAAGAGACTATTTCTCCATAAGAAAGGAGATCATAAGGAATTTGGCCGCTGTAATCTTCCCTAATTTTATCTCTAACTTGGTCACCTATAATCTGAGGTAAACCAGCTAAGAATTTTTCTTTCCAAAAGGGTTGATTGCAGTCGGGTCTAATAAGAACCCTTTTGAAAGAAAAGCTCTCTGTATTCTCTAAAGCTTCCTAAGGATTTGCAACGCATATTGGAAACGAGATCTTGGTTTCTATCCTTAATATGTGAAGGATCTCCTACAAAGTGTTGTGAAATGGAATAGATAAGGGTATTAACCGCATCTTGGATGAGATGACCTTGATCATCATCCATGCGTTGACCAAAATCATCTACCTTATAAGCGGTTAAAATTTGTGTCTTTCGTTCATCTGTCGTAGTTATCCCACCAACCTTTTAGCTGTCCAAGTAAAACCAGCTACTAAAAGATTAGCAACAGCATGGTCGAAACATCTTGCTGTGTTTTGTAGGCATTAGCAAGCATCACCATGTTGTTAAGAATGTTCATAACATTGGTTTCTGCAACACCATCAATGTTCCATTCATAGATGGCGTCGGAGAGTATTTATTCTGTATTTTTTGCGATGATTCTTCTTGGGCAATGTCTGTGGGGTAGCTCTACTATAATAAAGCTTATGTGGTTGTCTCCAATTGAGTCTGTTAATCTCATTGACTGACTCATTATCAGGATTATCAGAGGGTTTGGTCAGGGTATTAATGGTGGGTTGGTCTGGAGTGTCTCTAATGATAAGATTCTGGAATTTAGGAGTGTCTAGTATAGGATCGGGTTCCATCTTTGATTTTCCTAAGAGTTTTTTCTTTTGTTCTATAGCTTTGGCAAACTCGGGCTAAGATTTTTGGAAATTCAAAGGCTTTAAAAATGGGTTTTTTGAGAGTGTCAACTTGTGGTGTAATAAGCTGAGTAGGATTAGGAAGGTGGATTCTATCATATTCAACTGTTTTCCTATGGTTACTAAATGTTGATTAGTAAAATTGTTTTGTTCAATAACTTTGTGGGTGTAGAGAGAGTCTCCTTTGTCCGGAAGTCTAAAAGGAGTGGTGTAACCTCACTATCTCCATGCTGTATTTTTATTCTCCTAAGGGGTGGATGATTGGATTCTATGGTTTCACCATTATCAAGTTTCCACTTATAATGATGATCTAAAACAAATATTTCTTTTGACTCAAGGAATTGTTCTTCTAGCCAATCAAAGAAAAATATATGGACTTCATATTCATATATGTAGTCGTAATATTTTTGTTTGATGTCTTTTGCTTCATCGCAAAGGTTTTGAAGAACCATTCTCGATTTGTTTGTTGTTTTCAGAATTAAATTCTTTATTAAGAAAAGCTTTGTTAGGCTCAAAATGTTTTCTAAAACATTAAGTTCGGCATCTATCATTTGTGAGTAGGTAGGAGAATGATGAGGAGAATCTGTATTTCCTAGGGCTGGTTCGGCTGGTTCGGCTGATTTTGTTGATAAACTGGCCTGGAAATGCTGATCTATTATCTAAACCACTAATTTCTGGTTCAAGAGGTGTCTCATGGTTACTTCTACTGGTGGAAGGAGGTAAATGTGTTGTATCTCTTGTGGGAGTGTCTCTATGTATACTAGGAGGAGGAGTGTTTCGTGCGTACTAGGAGGAATGGTGATTATAGGAGGAAGATTAGGATTAAGATCTATGGACCTCGTATAAGAATTATGAAAAGAATGACTAGATCTTGAATCAAAAGACCTTCTAGGAAATCTAATGGTCACTCTTCCTTCGGATGTTGAATGACATTAGTCGGATCTGTATTTTGAACAACTTGTTGGGGAATTTGGTTTTCTAATTCCCATTGTTCTGTAAAGTAACTTGGTTCCAATTAATAGACCTAGGAATTGTTGTATTAGCTCTAGAAATGTCAATTTGGAGGAGAAGTGTTTCTCCTCGAGGACTATGTTTGAAAGCATTTTCTCCAAAGGCGGAGGACATGGCTTTATAATGGATTCTATAAACAAGGGCTAAAGGAATAGAACCATCTGCCACTTTGTAATTATGGGTTTTGATTTGGAGTGTTAGGGCTCTAAGAACGTTCTTATCTTTGAGAGATACAGAAAAATTGGGATAACAATCAAAATGTATGGGTCATTTGCGAGAGACTTGTCTCTACGGTACCAAGAATGGATTCATCATAGTTTAAAAGACGTAAATCCCTTAACACTAACAGAATGGAAGTATTAAGACCTTCTTTAGTAAGAGGTTTGACTCCTACTTGGACTAGTCCTATATGAATGTAATTGTATTTTTGTTTGTGTTTTTGGATGGACTCTTTGTTTAAAAGATGTATTTTTTCATAGGAATTAGAAAGAGGGACATCTCTTTCTTCGGTGGATATGACATAGTCTGATTTTTTGAAAAACTTCAACTTTGATTGTTTGTATATTTCCTTAAGCTGTATTTTAGGAATTTCCCAATTTTCTATAGATTTGTTGAAATCTTCTATTCTTACTTCTTCTCTATGTATAGGACTTGGATCTGAGTCCATTTGTGATAGAGAACTAGAGGAAGATGTAGATCTTCTATGTAAGCTCATACTTAAGATCGGAACTATTCCTTCTTCGAACCGTTACAAGAGCTAAACCAACGGTCTAACAGCCACTCAAGGACTTACGGCCGGGACCACTCTGTAGAAACAAGAAGGATGCCAACGAATGACTCTCGATCTAAGTGTATGTTCTTACAAAGACTATCTATACCTTCCCACTGGCTCTGATACCAGGATTCAGATTTCTTGATCAAGGATCCGAAGCTGCGGTTAAAACATGGCTATTTAGCCATGTTTTAACCGCAGCTTCGGATCCTTGATCAAGAAATCTGAATCCATCCCACCATTTTGTTTTGTATTTTCGGACAAGTACTGGATACACCTGGTTTATTGGATGTATTGTATTCAAATTCCCATCTTTGTTACCCAAGAGATTCTGAATATTATAAAGAAATGCATAAGGCATGGGAACCTTATATCATGAGGTGTTGGTATGAACTTTTCACTAAAACCTTGTATCCTTGTTTGACCGTGGGGTGTAATATTATGTCCAAAGGACCAAAGAGATCCCACCAGGAGTCAAACCAGTTTGGTAAGCTTTGTCTTGGGAAGTTGTCTTTGAAGAATAATAACCAAGAGTGTTGAAAATTTGTATTCTAATGCGAAAAGACGTTCCACCAAGCTTGTTGGTAGTCCCGATGTATATGAGGAGGAGTATGGTAGACTTTGGGTAAGTCTGGTTTGGAATTTTCTGGATGTATGGGGTGAGGCTCCCCGGTGTGAGGGGTGTATAACTTTACGATGGATATAGTGGAATAAAGGATATTTTCTGTATTGGTTTTATCAGCAAAGTGAGTGAACCTTGCCGATTCTGTTTCCACTAAAATTTGCTCATAATAAGCAAGGGTTTTGTTTGTATTGTGAGGTTTGAAAAGCCAATTTTTTGGAAATATGTTTTCTGCAAATTTGATTGGATCTTTATCGAAGAATCCATCTTCCACAATCAATATTTTTTGAAAAGATGTTTTGGGGAAAAATTTTGATCTTTGAGAAAGAGGGGTTGCCGAGGCTTAATAACCACCTCATTCGAAATTCTTTTGTATTCCGCTTGTTTTGTGTGTAGCAAGCGGGGAAGGATTGTTACTTACCTCTATGGCACTTTGGATGGCTCTTTCTTTACGTTTTGTAAAGACCGGGCAAGTAACAATAGTGTTTCTTTTGGTAGTATGTTGGCTAACGATTAAAAGCTAGCATGGGTTCGGATGATATGGGTTCTGTTGTCAAAGGTGTTTGCTTTGTAAGAATGTTTGGTTGTTTTCTGCCATTTGGAGCCATGTCTTGACGGATGTTAAGCCTTTTGGCTTTGGTGGTGTATTGGAGGGTTCGGCAGTGGCTTTGCCTTTGCCTTTATCTTTGTCTTTTTTGGATCTTGGCATATTGGTATCCCCCGTAAAAATTCTCTTGTGAGAAAATCAGGCAATGAATTTGAAGAACCATTTATAAATTCAATGTCAAAATCGAATACGAAAGTATGGCTTGCCATCCGGCAAAAATTTGTTTTGATGCAACATTTAAAACGTCTTTTTGTAAAATGTCTTTGGCTGATTTGCAATCAATTCTCAAGAGAAATTTTTGATTTAATAAATCTCCTTGGAATTTTGATATAGACAAAACTATAGCAAGTATTTCTTTTTTGATTGTCGAATAATTTTGTTGAGTGGAATTCCAATGTTTTGATATAAACTGAATAACTTGTTCTTTGTTGTTATTGACTTGTTTGAGAATGCCACCGTATCCTAATTTCGACGCGTCTGTTTCTACTATTTTGAAAGTGGAAGGGTCAATTGAAAGATGTAAGCATGGTATATCTTTCACATGCAATTTTATTTGTTTGACAATGTCCGTATGGACAGAAGTCCATGGTGGAGGATCCTTTCATAACCTTTGATGTAAAGGTTTACAAAGGATGTTTATGTTGGGAAAGAAATCTAAAATATAATTGAGACTACCCAAAAACCTTTGTAATTGGGTTTTGTCTTTAATCTCATCGGGGAATTTATCGGTAAAAGAGATTGATCTTTCTAT
This sequence comes from Eucalyptus cladocalyx, assembly GCA_017140615.1. Lineage (NCBI taxonomy): Eukaryota > Viridiplantae > Streptophyta > Magnoliopsida > Myrtales > Myrtaceae > Eucalyptus > Eucalyptus cladocalyx. The sequence continues at coordinate 28,436,919 of CM029516.1, forward strand.
GGGAGTGATGGTGCTTAAATGGATGTAATGACCTAAAAATCTAACCTTGGTCTTGAAGAGTGCAATTTTAGTAGGAGAGACTACAAGACCGTTTTGTATGATTATTTTTATGAAAGTAGATAAATGTTTGAAATGCTGTTCTATATTGGAAGAGAATACTAGAACATCATCTATATAAACTATGATGTATTCTGAATAAGGATTGAAAATCTCGTTCATAATTCTTTGGAATTCGAAGGGGCATTTTTGAGGCCGAATGGCATAACATTCCATTCGTATTGGCCAAAAGGTACTGTAAAGGCTGTCTTGTATTTATCATTTTCACTTACTTGTATTTGCCAAAATCCTGATTTCATGTCAAATTTAGAAAATATTTTTGATCTACAAAGTCTGTTTAGCAAATCTTTTTTATTGGGTATAGGGTATCTTATCCATCTAAGGGCTGTATTAAGAGGTTTGTAATTAATAACTAACCTGGGAACTCCTCTTTCTAGTTCAGCATTTTTATTGACATAAAAAGCAGAACAACTCCAAGGGGATTGGCTTTTTCTTATGAGTTTTTTATTTAAAAGATCTTGTATTTCTGCTTGACAAAATTTTAAAACTTCTTGGTTCATTTGAGTTGGGCGGGCTTTGGTAGGAATTTTGTTTTCAGAAAAATCATGTTCATAAGGTAAATCAACGATATGTTTTTTTCTTTCCCAAAAGGCATTGGGTATAGTAGAACATATAGTTTTTTCTCTATGTGTTTTTGTAGAGAAGCTATCTTTTCTATGATGTTTGGTTTTATAAGATTCTCTTCTATTCTTTTAAACTCTAAATCTTCTTTTAGAAATTCAAGTTGGTTTTCTTTGTCTTTTATGAGGCAATTTATTTCTGAAATGGAATGTTCTTGTAAAATATTAAGACTTCTTTTCTGTGGTTTTGTTATGAAATTGAAGGTGATTTTTTTGTTTAAAGCATGAGTTTCTATACCTTCATTAGTAACAGCAAAGGGTTGAATCAATTGTATAAAAGGTGTTCCAAGGATAACTTGTTGTCTCATGTTTTTAACTAAAAGAAAAGATGTTTTGTAAGACATTTGGTCTTTTATTATTAGGGCTTCGGGTAACTTGTATTGTATATTCAGCTTGTCTCCCGAGGCTGATTTTAAGGACTCGAGATGTTTTGTCAAAGTATCTTGTTGGAACAAGGCCTTCCTTGATACAATTGAGGTCAGCCCCTGTATCAAAGAGTGCCGTTGTTTCAATAATATACTCATTATTGATTTTTATCTTAATATTTATTATCCATTTTCTAGATGTGATTTCTGTTAATAACATAAGAAAAGCTGGATCGAGGTATCGGGGTACTAGTGATTTCATTTTGGTTTTCAAGTTTTGTTGTTCCTTTTATGACAAGAGACTTTATATCAGAAATTTCTTGTTTCATTTTTGATTGAGTTTCTTTTAAGGCTTGTATTTCTAACTTTTGTTGTTTTATTTCGTTTTGGAGGTCATTAATATTTATAGGTCTAGACTGTGGTTTTTTGTTTCTATTTAGAATGTCTTTAAGGTTGTAAGAAGTATTAGGCTTGGAAGTAATATTCATAGAAGAGTGAAGTCTATCTAAGTATTCTTTTTTGGCTTCGGGGTCAAGTATTTTGTCGGCGGTCTTTGAGAAGGAATTCTTCTTCTTTAGTTAAGACGTTTACTTCGGAATGGGTTTTTCTACGGAGAAGCGTCTTCATAATCGAATCAAGAGGATTCTATCTCATTGATTTGAAGACCTTCTTCCTCAAGAAATTCATCGAAAAGTATCATCATTTTCTATGAAGATATTGTTTAACTCGATTAAGAGTATTGTCATCTAAAGAAAGTTCATTTAATTTTTTATTAATCCTACAATATTTTGAAATATGACATTTTCTACCACAAGAATAGCATTTAATGTCTTTAAAAAATTTTCTATCGAATGATGTCTATTTTGGTTATTCGGGTGTCTTTGTTTATTCCTACGAAATGGAGGTTTGTTGTGATGTTTCTTTTTTTCTTTCTCGGGAGGACAAGTTCCCTTACATTTTGGTTTTGTTTTTTCATTATAAGAGGGGTCGTATTGAGCACAAAAATCTCCTAGACTCCTATTGGTGAGGGATTGTTCTTCCTTGAGTTGTCTTTGTAATTTGATTGTATTACACATTTGTGTTCCTTGTCTATAAACATAAGAGACTATTTCTCCATAAGAAAGGAGATCATAAGGAATTTGGCCGCTGTAATCTTCCCTAATTTTATCTCTAACTTGGTCACCTATAATCTGAGGTAAACCAGCTAAGAATTTTTCTTTCCAAAAGGGTTGATTGCGGTCGGGTCTAATAAGAACCCTTTGAAAGAAAAGCTCTTTGTATTCTCTAAATCTTCCTAAGGATTTGCAACGCATATTGGAAAGAGATCTTGGTTTCTATCCCTAATATGTGAAGGATCTCCTACAAAGTGTTGTGAAATGGAATAGATAAGGGTATTAACCGCATCTTGGATGAGATGACCTTGATCATCATCCATGCGTTGACCAAAATCATCTACCTTATAAGCGGTTAAAATTTGTGTCTTTTGTTCATCTGTCGGTAGTTATCCCACCAACCTTTTAGCTGTCCAAAGAAAACCAGCTACTAAAAGATTAGCAACAGCATGGTCGAAACATCTTGCTGTGTTTTGTAGGCATTAGCAAGCATCACCATGTTGTTAAGAATGTTCATAACATTGGTTTCTGCAACACCATCAATGTTCCATTCATAGATGGCGTCAGGAGAGTATTTATTCTGTATTTTTTGCGATGATTCTTCTTGGGCAATGTCTGGTGGGTAGCTCTACTATAATAAAGCTTTTGTGGTTGTCTCCAATTGAGTCTCGTTAATTTCATTGACTCGACTCATTATCGAGATTATCGAGGGTTTGGTCAGGGTATTAATGGTGGGTTGGTCTGGAGTGTCTCTAATGATAAGATTCTGGAATTTAGGAGTGTCTAGTATAGGATCAGGTTCCATCTTTGATTTTCCTAAGAGTTTTTTCTTTTGTTCTATAGCTTTGGCAAACTCTGGGCTAAGATTTTTTGGAAATTCAAAGGCTTTAAAAATGGGTTTTTTGAGAGTGTCAACTTGTGGTGTAATAAGGCGAGTAGGGTTCTGGAAGGTGGATTCTATCCTATTCAACTGTTTTCCTATGGTTACTAAATGTTGATTAGTAAAATTGTTTTGTTCAATAACTTTGTGGGTGTAGAGAGAGTCTCCTTTGTCTGGAAGTCTAAAAGGAGTGGCTGTAACCTCACTATCTCCATGCTGTATTTTTATTCTCCTAAGGGGTGGATGATTGGATTCTATGGTTTCACCATTATCAAGTTTCCACTTATAATGATGATCTAAAACAAATATTTCTTTTGACTCAAGGAATTGTTCTTCTAGCCAATCAAAGAAAAATATATGGACTTCATATTCATATATGTAGTCGTAATATTTTTGTTTGATGTCTTTTGCTTCATCGCAAAGGTTTTGAAGAACCATTCTCTATTTGTTTGTTGTTTTCAGAATTAAATTCTTTATTAAGAAAAGCTTTGTTAGGCTCAAAATGTTTTTCTAAAACATTAAGTTCGGCATCTATCATTTGTGAGTAGGTAGGAGAATGATGAGGAGAATCTGTATTTCCTAGGGCTGGTTCGGCTGGTTCAGGCTGATTTTGTTGATAAACTGGCCTGGAAATGCCTGATCTATTATCTAAACCACTAATTTCTGGTTCAAGAGGTGTCTCATGGTTACTTCTACTGGTGGAAGGAGGTAAAGGTGTTGTTTCTCTTGTGGGAGTGTCTCTATGTATACTAGGAGGAGGAGTGTTTACGTGCGTACTAGGAGGAATGGTGATTATAGGAGGAAGATTAGGATTAAGATCTATGGACCTCGTATAAGAATTATGAAAAGAAGGACTAGATCTTGAATCAAAAGACCTTCTAGGAAATCTAATGGTCACTCTTCCTTCGGATGTTGAATGACATTAGTCGGATCTGTATTTTGAACAACTTGTTGGGGAATTTGGTTTTCTAATTCCCATTGTTCTGGTAAAGTAACTTGGTTCCAATTAATAGACCTAGGAATTGTTGTATTAGCTCTAGAAATGTCAATTTGGAGGAGAAGTGTTTCTCCTCGAGGACTATGTTTGAAAGCATTTTCTCCAAAGGCGGAGGACATGGCTTTATAATGGATTCTATAAACAAGGGCTAAAGGAATAGAACCATCTGCCACTTTGTAATTATGGGTTTTGATTTGGAGTGTTAGGGCTCTAAGAACGTTCTTATCTTTGAGAGATACAGAAAAATTGGGATAACAATCAAAATGTATGGGTCCTTTGCGAGAGACTTGTCTCTACGGTACCAAGAATGGATTCATCATAGTTTAAAAGACGTGAATCCCTTAACACTAACGAGAATGGAAGTATTAAGACCTTCTTTAGTAAGAGGTTTGACTCCTACTTGGACTAGTCCTATATGAATGTAATTGTATTTTTGTTTGTGTTTTTGGATGGACTCTTTGTTTAAAAGATGTATTTTTTCATAGGAATTAGAAAGAGGGACATCTCTTTCTTCGGTGGATATGACATAGTCTGATTTTTTGAAAAACTTCAACTTTGATTGTTTGTATATTTCCTTAAGCCGTATTTTAGGAATTTCCCAATTTTCTATAGATTTGTTGAAATCTTCTATTCTTACTTCTTCTCTATGTATAGGACTTGGATCTCGAGTCCATTTGTGATAGAGAACTAGAGGAAGATGTAGATCTTCTATGTAAGCTCATACTTAAGATCGGAACTATTCCTTCTTCGAACCGTTACTGAGCTAAACCAACGGTCTAACAGCCATTGAAGGACTTACGGCCTGGACCACTCTGTAGAAACAAGAAGGATGCCAACGAATGGCTCTCGATCTAAGTGTATGTTCTTACAAAGACTATCTATACCTTCCCACTGGCTCTATACCTTCAACATCCAGAAGGAAGAGTGACCATTAGATCTAGTCCTTCTTTTCATAATTCTTATACGAGGTCCATAGATCTTAATCCTAATCTTCCTCCTTTCCTCCTTCCACCATAGAAGTAACCATGAGACACCTCTTCCACCAGAACCAGAAATTAGTGGTTTAGATAATAGATCGCATTTCCAGGCGCTTTATCAACAAAATCAGCCCGAACCAACCGAACCGGCCCTAGGAAATACAGATTCTCCTCATCATTCTCCTACCTACTCACAAATGATAGATGCCGAACTTAATGTTTTAGAAAAACACTTTGAGCCTAACAAAGCTTTTCTTAATAAAGAATTTAATTCTGAAAACAACAAACAAATCAGAGAATGGTTCTTCAAAACCTTTGCCGATGAAGCAAAAGACATCAAACAAAAATATTACGACTACATATATGAATATGAAGTCCATATATTTTTCTTTGATTGGCTAGAAGAACAATTCCTTGAGTCAAAAGAAATATTTGTTTTAGATCATCATTATAAGTGGAAACTTGATAATGGTGAAACCATAGAATCCAATCATCCACCCCTTAGGAGAATAAAAATACAGCATGGAGATAGTGAGGTTACAGCCACTCCTTTTAGACTTCCGACAAAGGAGACTCTCTCTACACCCACAAAGTTATTGAACAAAACAATTTTACTAATCAACATTTAGTAACCATAGGAAAACAGTTGAATAGGATAGAATCCACCTTCCGAACCCTACTCAGCTTATTACACCACAAGTTGACACTCTCAAAAAACCCATTTTTAAAGCCTTTGAATTTCCAAAAATCTTAGCCCGAGTTTGCCAAAGCTATAGAACAAAAGAAAAAACTCTTAGGAAAATCAAAGATGGAACCCGATCCTATACTAGACACTCCTAAATTCCAGAATCTTATCATTAGAGACACTCCGCACCAACCCACCATTAATACCCTAACCAAACCCTCTCGATAATCTCGATAATGAGTCACAATGAAATTAACAGACTCAATTGGAGACAACCACAAAGCTTTATTATAGTAGAGCTACCCCACCAGACATTGCCCAAGAAGAATCATCGCAAAAATACAGAATAAATACTCTCCCGACGCCATCTATGAATGGAACATTGATGGTGTTGCGAAACCAATGTTATGAACATTCTTAACAACATGGTGATGCTTGCTAATGCCTACAAAACACAGCAAGATGTTTCTGACCATGCTGTTGCTAATCTTTTAGTAGCTGGTTTTACTTGGACAGCTAAAAGGTTGGTGGGATAACTACCTACAGATGAACAAAAGACACAAATTTTAACCGCTTATAAGGTAGATGATTTTGGTCAACGCATGGATGATGATCAAGGTCATCTCATCCAAGATGCGGTTAATACCCTTATCTATTCCATTTCACAACACTTTGTAGGAGATCCTTCACATATTAAGGATAGAAACCAAGATCTCCTTTCCAATATGCGTTGCAAATCCTTAGGAAGATTTAGAGAATACAAAGAGCTTTTCTTTCAAAGGGTTCTTATTAGACCCGACCGCAATCAACCCTTTTGGAAAGAAAAATTCTTAGCTGGTTTACCTCGGATTATAGGTGACCAAGTTAGAGATAAAATTAGGGAAGATTACAGCGGCCAAATTCCTTATGATCTCCTTTCTTATGGAGAAATAGTCTCTTATGTTTATAGACAAGGAACACAAATGTGTAATACAATCAAATTACAAAGACAACTCAAGGAAGAACAATCCCTCACCAATAGGAGTCTAGGAGATTTTTGTGCTCAATACGACCCCTCTTATAATGAAAAAACAAAACCAAAATGTAAGGGAACTTGTCCTCCTGAGAAAGAAACAAAGAAACATCACAACAAACCTCCATTTCGTAGGAATAAACAAAGACACCCGAATAACCAAAATAGACCTCATTCGATAGAAAAATTTTTAAAGACATTAAATGCTATTCTTGTGGTAGAAAATGTCATATTTCAAAATATTGTAGGATTAATAAAAAATTAAATGAACTTTCTTTAGATGACAATACTCTTAATCGTTAAACAATATCTTCATAGAAAATGATGATACTTCTTCCGATGAATTTCTTGAGGAAGAAGGTCTTCAAATCAATGAGATAGAATCCTCTTCGATTCTCGATTATGAAGACGCTTCTCCGAAAAACCCATTCCCGAAGTAAACGTCTTAACTAAAGAAGAAGAATTCCTTCTCAAAGACCGCCGACAAAATACTTGACCCCGAAGCCAAAAAAGAATACTTAGATAGACTTCACTCTTCTATGAATATTACTTCCAAGCCTAATACTTCATACAACCTTAAAGACATTCTAAATAGAAACAAAAAACCACAGTCTAGACCTATAAATATTAATGACCTCCAAAACGAAATAAAACAACAAAAGTTAGAAATACAAGCCTTAAAAGAAACTCAATCAAAAATGAAACAAGAAATTTCTGATATAAAGTCTCTTGTCATAAAAGGAACAACAAAACTTGAAAATCAAAATGAAATCACTAGTACCCCGATACCTCGATCCAGCTTTTCTTATGTTATTAACAGAAATCACATCTAGAAAATGGATAATAAATATTAAGATAAAAATCAATAATGAGTATATTATTGAAACAACGGCACTCTTTGATACAAAATGGGCCTCAATTGTATCAAGGAAGGCCTTGTTCCAACAAGATACTTTGACAAAACATCTCGAGTCCTTAAAATCAGCCTCGGGAGACAAGCTGAATATACAATACAAGTTACCCGAAGCCCTAATAATAAAAGACCAAATGTCTTACAAAACATCTTTTCTTTTAGTTAAAAACATGAGACAACAGGTTATCCTTGGAACACCTTTTATACAATTGATTCAACCCTTTGCTGTTACTAATGAAGGTATAGAAACTCATGCTTTAAACAAAAAAATCACCTTCAATTTCATAACAAAACCACAGAAAAGAAGTCTTAATATTTTACAAGAACATTCCATTTCAGAAATAAATTGCCTCATAAAAGACAAAGAAAACCAACTTGAATTTCTAAAAGAAGATTTAGAGTTTAAAAGAATAGAAGAGAATCTTATAAAACCAAACATCATAGAAAAGATAGCTTCTCTACAAAAACACATAGAAAAACTATATGTTCTACTTTACCCAATGCCTTTTGGGAAAGAAAAAAACATATCGTTGATTTACCTTATGAACATGATTTTTCTGAAAACAAAATTCCTACCAAAGCCCGCCCAACTCAAATGAACCAAGAAGTTTTAAAATTTTGTCAAGCAGAAATACAAGATCTTTAAATAAAAAACTCATAAGAAAAAGCCAATCCCCTTGGAGTTGTTCTGCTTTTTATGTCAATAAAAATGCTGAACTAGAAAGAGGAGTTCCCGTTAGTTATTAATTACAAACCTCTTAATACAGCCCTTAGATGGATAAGATACCCTATACCCAATAAAAAAGATTTGCTAAACAGACTTTGTAGATCAAAAATATTTTCTAAATTTGACATGAAATCAGGATTTTGGCAAATACAAGTAAGTGAAAATGATAAATACAAGACAGCATTTACAGTACCTTTTGGCCAATACGAATGGAATGTTATGCCATTCGGCCTAAAAATGCCCCTTCGTAATTCCAAAGAATTATGAACGAGATTTTCAATCCTTATTCTGAATACATCATAGTTTATATAGATGATGTTCTAGTATTCTCTTCCAATATAGAACAGCATTTCAAACATTTATCTACTTTCATAAAAATAATCATACAAAACGGTCTTGTAGTCTCTCCTACTAAAATTGCACTCTTCAAGACCAAGGTTAGATTTTTAGGTCATTACATCCATTTAAGCACCATCACTCCCATAGAAAGATCAATCTCTTTTACTGATAAATTCCCCGATGAGATTAAAGACAAAACCCAATTACAAAGGTTTTTGGGTAGTCTCAATTATATTTTAGATTTCTTTCCCAATATAAACATCCTTTGTAAACCTTTACATCAAAGGTTGCGAAAGGATCCTCCACCATGGACTTCCCATACGTAGACATTGTCAAACAAATAAAATTTCATGTGAAAGATATACCATGCTTACATCTTGCTGACCCTTCCACTTTCAAAATAGTAGAAACAGACGCGTCGAATTTAGGATACGGTGGCATTCTCAAACAAGTCAATAACAACAAAGAACAAGTTATTCAGTTTATATCAAAACATTGGAATTCCACTCAACAAAATTATTCGACAATCAAAAAAGAAATACTTGCTATAGTTTTGTCTATATCAAAATTCCAAGGAGATTTATTAAATCAAAAATTTCTCTTGAGAATTGATTGCAAATCAGCCAAAGACATTTTACAAAAAGACGTTTTAAATGTTGCATCAAAACAAATTTTTGCCGATGGCAAGCCATACTTTCAAGTATTCGATTTTGACATTGAATTTATAAATGGTTCTTCAAATTCATTGCCTGATTTTCTCACAAGAGAATTTTTACGGGGGATACCAATATGCCAAGATCCAAAAAAGACAAAGATAAAGGCAAAGGCAAAGCCACCGCCGAACCCTCCAATACACCACCAAAGCCAAAAGGCTTAACATCCGTCAAGACATGGCTCCAAATGGCGAAAAACAACCAAACATTCTTACAAAGAAACACCTTTGACAACAAACCCATATCATCCGAACCCATGCTAGCCTTTAATCGTTAGCCAACATACTACCAAAAGAAACACTATTGTTACTTGCCCAGTCTTTACAAAACGTAAAGAAAGAGCCATCCAAAGTGCCATAGAGGTAAGTAACAATCCTTCCCCGCTTGCTACACAAAAACAAGCGGAATACAAAAGAATTTCGAATGAGGTGGTTATTAAGCCTCGTGCAACCCCTCTTTCTCAAAGATCAAAATTTTTCCCCAAAACATCTTTTCAAAAAATATTGACTGTGGAAGATGGATTCTTCGATAAAGATCCAATCAAATTTGCAGAAAACATATTTCCAAAAATTGGCTTTTCAAACCTCACAATACAAACAAAACCCTTGCTTATTATGAGCAAATTTTAGTGGAAACAGAATCGGCAAGGTTCACTCACTTTGCTGATAAAACCAATACAGAAAATATCCTTTATTCCACTATATCCATCGATAAAGTTATACACCCCTCACACTGGGGAGCCTCACCCCATACATCCAGAAAATTCCAAACCGAGACTTACCCAAAGTCTACCATACTCCTCCTCATATACATACTGGGACTACCAACAAGCTTGGTGGAACGTCTTTTCAGACGTAAATACAAATTTCCAACACTCTTGGTTATTATTCTTCAAAGACAACTTCCCAAGACAAAGCTTACCAAACTGGTTTGACTCCTGGTGGGATCTCTTTGGTCCTTTGGACATAATATTACACCCACACAAATCAAACAAGGATACAAGGTTTTCAAAGTGAAAAATTCATACCAACACCTCATGATATAAGGTTCCCATGCCTTATGCATTTCTTTATAATATTCAGAATCTCTTGGGTAACAAAGCATGGGAATTTGAATACAATACATCCAATAAACCAGGTGTACCGGTACTTGTCCGAAAATACAAAACAAAATGGTGGGATGGATTCAGATTTCTTGATCAAGGATCCGAAGCTGCGGTTAAAACATGGCTAAATAGCCAAAAAACTCAAATAATCGCATCCCCATCAAATACATCGTTTTTACAGGAAAAATCCATGGCAAGTGCAGCACTTGCAGCAGTCCAAAACAGAGATGAATACTACAACATCCTCAGGACGATGCTCTCAGAAGCGGAAGAATCACAATGTGGATCTTCCAAATCTCAATACGATCAAGAAGGATCCTCCCGTCATATCATAGTGGAAACACTAATGAAGACGATCGCTACGGAATCAATCGGACGAGATTAAAAGACATCACATGCGAGATACTATTACAAACGGCGCAAAAGGCTATACACCGGAGCGTAGTAGACATACACTTGTTCATACACCGTTCACACTATTCATACACTATTCATTCACTATTCTGTTCACTATTCATACACTGTTCAGTACTGTTCACTCTACACTATTCTGCACTGTAGCACCCTCTATAAATACACCCACTCGACATAGAAGAAGGCACCTCGAAATTTTCCAGATTTCTCTCTTCTTCTCTCTCCCTCTCACTTGTAAACCATCCTCTCTTCCATCTCCATCCTCATCTCTTCCATCTCCAAGCTCTCTTACCTTGTATCCCCTGGTTTCAAAGTAAGTTAGTTTTCACATACATAGTTTTATACGGGGTTACCAACTTACATGATAGTTGGTTAACCATTTCTTGTAATACAAACATCAATACTCCCGGAGTGCGGATTACCGCCTAGTGGATGACTTGATGCTTTAGTTTCTGCATCTTTCAATACATGTAATTTCAGCTTTTCAGCTTTATATAATACAAGTTCATACCACCTTCATGGTTGGTTTTTGTTTATGCATACTCTTACTTTATATTTTATATATTGCTTTCGGTCTTTACATTATTTTTAATTCTCGCGATTTTATTTAAGTCATTTATTTTCTTATATATATATATTACTTAAAAGATAAAAATTAGGTGTCAACAGCTACCCCTATTTGAATGTAGCCTCGAAGAGATTGTAATCAAAAACAGAAGATACCTAAATTATTTTGGCGATAGAAAGACCCTAAGTGCGTAAGCATGCATCAGGTTGATGGAAAATGACTCATAACTACGGAAATGCATCTTGTCAATAAGATGAAGAAAGACTCCGGACTACAGAAGAACGCCGTGTCATAGGAAAAAAGACTCCAGACTACAAAAGCTTTCCGGGCTACAAAACTCACCATGTCATAAGAAGAAGGACTCCGAGCTACAAAGCTCTCCGGGCTACAAAAGCTCGCTAGGCTACAAAGCTCACCGTGTCATAAGAAGAAGGACTCCGGGCTACAAAGCTCTCAGAGCTACAGGAGCTCTCTGAGCTACAAAGCTTACCGTGTCGTAAGAAGAATGACTCCGGGCTACAAAGCTCACCGTGTCGTAAGAAAAAAGACTCCGGGCTACAAAGCTCTCCGGGCTTCAAAAGCTCTCCGGGCTACAAAGCTCACCATGTCATAAGAAGGACTCCGGGCTACAAAGCTCTCCGAGTTACAAAAGCTCTCCGAGCTACAAAGCTCACCATGTCGTAAGAAGAAGGACTCCGGGCTACAAAGCTCTTCGGGTTACAAAAGCTCTCCGTGCTACAAAACTCACCGTATCATAAGAAGAAGGAAAGGAATGAGGTCTCCCCATGTAACAACGGGTTTCAACCGGGTTGAAAATGCATGATTTGAGGGAAACCAATGAACCTTTGTAGATAACATGATTTAAGGTTGACCATGAACCTTTTGAAAAAATCGCAGTTTAAAAATAGACTCATGGACATTTTAAAAGTGTGGTTTAAAAATAGACCCACGAACCTCATGATTTAAGGATAGACTCACGAATCTCGTGGTTTAAGGATTGATCCGCGAACCGTGTGATTTAAGGATTGACCCACGAACCGTGTGATTTAAGGATTGACCCACGAACCGTGTGGTTTAATGATAGACCCACGAACTGTGTGGTTTAAGGATAGACCCACAAACCTTTTGAAAACTGCATGGCTTCACCGATGAATCCCATCAAACTCAACATGAGCAAATGCCATTAGAGACGTCATCAAGAGATGTATTGACAATATTACAACATTAATCGAATAAGTTAATCAAGCTAAGTTCGACTGCTTTAAAGAAAACATTCGATGTCAATTAGCATCATGTAGAGCAAAAATTATCTTGCTCGGGGATATATCATTAATTATCAAATTCTCCAGGAGACAATTTTTTATCAAAACGATTTTTATTCGTGAAAAAAAAAGTTCATTGAGCATGCCAAACTAGAGCTCCTTAATTAGAAAGGGCTTTTCACATACTCTCAATAACATAGCTGCTTGATCCCATCTATTTGCGTGGGAAGTAACTGATTGCAGAGGATATCTCACATAATCCATGTCAAAGGCTTTCAGAAACATTCGCGATGAGTACAAGTTGATCGATAAAAAATGTCTTTTGAAAGGGCTGCAAATATAGGCTCGATTAGGGGTTACATAAAGGAATTGTTGCTTTGAGGCCAATAAAGGAACATTTGTCACTATCTTCATCGGCTTTACAAGTCGAGAGCTTGGAAGATGAGGTAAGATAGAATTACTTCCACTCCTTCAAGTAGTAGCTTCTTTGTGGTATTCTCATTTTCACTCAAATCATCCCAATCAAAAAAGACTTCGGAAAAGGGTTATAATGTTGGCTCGAGAGAGGCTCGAAAGGCTTAAAATTTTCAATATGGTTTTTGAGAGTCAGTGATCATCATGGCATTTGACTTTTGAAATATAACGCATTCTCGAAAGTCCCTTAACTAATCATTTCTGCCTGGGAGCTTTGCCCCTTTTTCTAATTTTCTTTGCACTTGCAATAATATTTTTTTTTTTTCGCAAGCACTTGGATTGTGATAATTTTTCACATAAGATGCAACTTTTGGCTCTTTTTCTTGACAGACATTGGCCTTACTTTTACCAGGCTGCACTTGCTTTTTCATGCCCCTTAATTTATTGAACTTTTTGCTCTTTGAACTTTTGGAGCTCTTATGACTTTCGAGATGCTTTTCACATTTTCTCGTGACTGCCAATTGTATTTAGTCAATCCTTATGCCTTGCCCTAATGAAGGGAGATGATCACCGCTCGGGGGTTCAGAAATGAACAATCATGCCCAAATTGGCTAAAACAACGGGTATCAATGTTTGGATAGAGAATGAAATACTCTTCTTCACATTGAGATGAGTCAAGATCTAATAAGAATTCCTTTAAAGCCACCACCAAAAGATTGATGCAAGTGAAAGTAATAAGACATTTCCCAATCATTCACTCTACAAAACGACTGTAACCTCCTATGCTGCCCTAATGTTGGGTCGTTCTTGACAGGGGTACTTTGAAGGATCATCTCTATTTGGCCCGAAGGGCTAGCAATATGTCAGCTTGGCGCTTGGGATTAATGAAGGAAATGCCTTTATCATTTCGATCTTCGCGCTCGATGGGAATGGATCCTTCGTCTTAAGAGAATGTTGTTTTTCACTCAACTCTTGAAAGTGTTTAAAGGATGTGTTTGGAAATGGCTTACCTTTCTTCATCCTAAGCACTCATTGTTTGGCATGATTAATGTTTCACCTTTTTATCCGAATAAAATCATTTTTATGAGCTCCCCTCTTCGAGGATTACCAATATGAAGCACGTATAGTGACACTAGAAAATAGGTTGTACGAATGACGCCATGCCCTTTTTTTTTTACCTCTCATTTAAGAAAAAGAGGTATTCAACCATTTGTGCGGAGACTTGATGGATCTTTTGAATTGACTTTTCCCTCCACAATTTCCTTATCGAACAGTAAGGTGCCTGAAACACAAATAGATATGCGTGTATGTGATATATGTATAATATCTATGATGCTATGCATGATGCCATGTGACTCAGATTGCGCATGAAGTGGTTCCTCGACCTTGATTTCAATCATGGAAAATATTTCTTGACTGCATCTGAGTTTACAGGTCTAGACAATTCACTGCCATCAATTTCAACTAAAATCATAGCACCACCAAGCAAAATCTTCTTAATGACATACGGCCCTTCATAGTTCGAGGTGAATTTACCACGAGGGTTTGGTATAATCGGAAGCACTTTCCTCAACACCAGGTTGACTTCAACGTATCTAGGACGTACCCTTCAATTGAAGGCTTTTGCAACTCGTCTCTGATAGCATTGGCCATGACACATAGCTTGCAATCTCTTCCCATCAATCAAGTTTAACTGCTCATGCCTCTGTTGCATCCACTCAGTCTCGTCGAGCATAGATTGGGAAAAGAGACCAGGGGCTGTGAGGCGTGCTACACTGGATTGAGCAATTTCTACCTTTGGTCCCTTGCTCTACAGAAATTGAAAGCCAGGATTCAAATGATGGGACTAAGTAGTTTAGTCAACTCTTTCCCAATCTCACAATGCTCTAGGTTGGGTTAAGAGGACCATGAGCACACGAGAGACAAGGGCAACGCTATTGAGCAACTGAGAGAAGGCGATTCTGCAAGGAACAGAACAGAAAAGTAATCACTTAGTGAATTACATGTGCAACTTGGTTTTGTGAACTTGAGGCGGTCGGAATCGAAGAGCAAGTTAAGCTTCTTCATTAGCATAACTAACATGTACTGTGGTCATCTAATCTAGTGTTAGATCATGGATTTCTCCCTAAAGAAATCAAGGAGTACGAAACTAAAGGGAAGGAATAATTATGGCATGGAATCACCATTTATGCATTCCATTGATGCAGACTGAACCACTAAACTTGCTCTAGGATGAAACCACATAGATCTATAAAAGGAATTATCAAGCGAAACTGCTGATGCTAGCTTGAAGAAAAGATACCGGCACATGCTGTTGGCTAACTCGCTCGGTGGGTCGGGAAGTTTTCAGTTGTACCTGTAGACAAATCGATCTTCAATTTCTAACCGAGTCATACTCCTTGCTCGAGTCTCCTTATTCATCTGGTCCTGTTGATTACTTACTAGCTTTGCTTCTTTGAACTCGGAGTTAGTGAAGGTGCATATGATAACATTTCTCTTCCGAAAATTTCAAAAATAATTTTTTTCTATTTTTATTCCTCGGACTTGAGTAAAAAAATGGGTTTAATAGCTACACAAAATTTTTAATTTCGGAATACAAAAAGAACAAAAATGTATTTGGTATGACTCACAAAATTTTTTATGGCATAAAATTTCTTCTAATTTTTTAATACCCTTTTAGATTTTTCTTTTTTTCTTTTTTTTCCTTTCATCTTCTTCCTCTTGTATCCGGCGGCGACCGGCCACTAATGGCAATGAATGGGTGGGCAGTGGGGCAGTGTCGCGACCTGATCTCACCACCCTTGTCCATGGAGGGGAAAGATCGAGTTTAAGGGTACTTTGATCACGAGAGTTTCCTCACGTGATCGCGAGCTCTCCCAAGCTCGTACCCGTGCGACAGTGGATTTAGGCGTTTAACAACCTAAGAATATATAGGAGTCGCCACTAGCCTCATTCTTTGGGGGTCAGCTAGAAAACCCAATCGAGGGTCGGGGAAGTTCCCTTGATTCCTACACGACCAGATATCTAAGTTCGGAGACTTGGGTTACGCTAATATTTTTATTAACGCCATTTTGGTACCTAAACAGTATGTTGTGTTTTTTCCTAATATGTCCATGCGTTTCTTTTTATATTTTCGAGATCATCAATTCTAGACTAAGTGATCATGCATAGTGGATTACTTTCATTCTATTTTATTCCTAAAAAATGAAAGGAAAACAATCAATGAAAATGAAATTGCAAGACATGAAGTAACCAATCAAGAAAAGCAGTTAAACTTAATCGTGCAATTCTAAGAATATAAAAGAGAAAACAGTTGGGAAAGAAAGGAAACCCGCAACTCGTCAGGTTTTATACAATGCATGGAACCCGAGACATATGTCGAGAAAACAAATAGTACATGACAATAGTTGGAATGGACATCGACCTCCACCATCTTTGCACTTTATCCATGTTCAGGATCCTATTCTAAACCTAATCTAAGAAATCCGGATGGCTAGATGCATACAAATGAAAGAAACAATCATCACGTATCAAAACAATCAAAAGCAAGACATCTTTTGTGTTCACAAATGGTGACTAAAGTCACGAAGTCCCTAAGTCAAGTTCTATGTGGCATCCCAAAGGCACTTACATTATCCTGCATCGCACCTAAGTCATTTATCTAACAATCACATGCGAAGCATATTAATTGACATGCATTTAGGCCATACAATCTTGATTCTTAATTGATCCAAACCAATGAGTAAACCAACTAAGGATCAATTATTCGAACACATGCACCATTGAATTCGCTCAACACATGTATTCAAGGGGAATGAAGCAGTCAATATGTGACCCACATGATACCTAAAACCGTTTTATAGACAATTGACAAAGGACATCATTTTAAAAGATTTGATGAAAAGGGAGATATCAGTTCATCAAGTCATGGAATGTATCTAGTCATCAAAGCAAGCTTAGGTGTATCATGTACACAACTGATCAAGCTTCAAAGACGTTCTAAACATGTTTCAAACCTCAGATAGCATTGATGTCAAACCAAAAGCATGATTCAGAAATTTGGAAATACAACATGAAAACTTGGAAATTTTATGCATCGCGAACTAGATCATTTAGTAAGTGACACAATTGGGATGTAAGAACACAACGTCTCATAGACACTGAAGCATAAGAGAACAGAAACTTTTGAAAGCAAAGGGAAACAATACATGGCAGCAAAATCTTGCGAACAGATAAAATCCCACCCAGGTTATATGGTAGCAAAGGAAATTTGCTTCTTTGTACTGCAAAAAGCTTTGCTATCTAACATCAGTTAACACAACAAATGCACACATGAACATCAAACATCAAATGCACAATCGAACAATTCCACATACCAGGGCATATGAACAGCAAGCATGCACAGAATAGACATAATCTGTAACATAACACATTGGTACGAACACAACAATTTTCCAGAATTACTCCCTAACTTTTAAAGAAGGTTTCATGTGGCTAATGATATCGGATCAGGGTGTGTTATAGCTTGTTGGAAAGCTAGTCGAACCATCTTCAACTCTCATGAAGGCATCAAACACAGAAAACCACAGCAACCAGCTCGTATCAGGTCATTTGTACAAAAGGTCATCCAAAACAGAGAACCAATCAGAACAGCAAAATTTCAAACAAAGTTAGGGATATTCTAGACATATTCGACCTGGGTAAATGATCTTCAATTATCACGAAATTTTTATTTGATATAGATTGGGACCTAATGAACAACTTTCATTTAGGCATCAACTTTAGAATCTAATTACAAAAAATCATGTGAAAATGAAAAACAACAAAGGTCATTAAAGTAGAGCATGAAAACAGAACACTTAATCATTTACAAATTGTAGCTCCGTTTGTAACAATTGTTGAATCTAGTAAATGATGACCAAATCCAAGAGCTCACAGCATCCATTACAATAGTTGAGAATGAATAGTTCTAGTCTAGATGAAATCCATGAAGTGAATATGACATGACAGATTAAACAGAATCCCATAGAACCATATCCTATTTAGAGTCCCACATATAGTCAACGCAATTCAAACATCAAAGACATGATTAACTATAACATTGCAAATTCAAGAATGCAGCACGTACCAACGAGTAACAACACATTCAGTCATCAAATCCGTTTCAGATATGGTCTTAGCTAGCCTAAAGTCTCCAATTTTAAGGTCACAATTTGCATTCAGAAACAAGTTGCTTGGCTTCTGATTGACACAGGACTCACATCGACAATCTCCTCAGTCTGACAGTTGCTCTCCTTCTAAGGCTCGAGAAGGCGAGAGCGTCGGAACCGAGAGATCCAGCGAAAACCGGAGAGAATCTTAGCGAAAACAGAGCTTCCGATCTCCAAATCCCGAAAGCGATTGATCAAGAGATCGCCAGAGATTCTCCGATCACACCAATGGAAGAAAACCCTAACTGATCGAGCCTCCTGTCACCACCGCTGTCGTTGTCGTCGTCGTCATCGCCGCCGACGATAGTCCCGATTGACTCGAATCGCGCGCGAGGCGGGGGAAGAAGCGATGGCGATCGATCGATCTTCTTCTCCCGTTCCGCTTTTCGGTTTCCCCCGATCTCCTCCCGAGTTACCCGCTTGCTCTCTAGAGAGAGAGAGACTACCGAGAGTCTTTCGGACGTTTTTCAGAGAGCGAGCGTTCTTTTTCCGAGAGAAACCGTTCCGCCCTTTTTTCAGAGAGAGACCCGTGAGAGAGAATTCGCGCGCGAAAAAAAAATGAGCGAGCGCGGGAGGGAGAGAGAAAATGAACGTAAAAGTCAGAGCCCCCATCCTCCGTTGAATGGCCCCCTTTATATTATTATTATTATTTTATTTTTTTCTTTCTTTTTATATATTTTCAGGCAAGATCAAATCTCAGCCCTTGGATTTAACTGAGGGCTAGGATTTGATCTTTTAAGAGTTCCGCTTATTGAGCACGTGCCTATTTCAACGGCCATGATGCATTATTGATAAACGGCGACGATTAATTGTGAACTAATTGGGATTTTCTCTCTATTTTTTTATTTTTTATTTTTATTTTTTTAATGACATATCAACTAAAAATCAAGTGTCAATAGGCAACGACCAACAGTAGCAACCGGTTAGAAGAGGAATAAGAATAAAAGAAATAAAAGAAAAGAAAAAAGCTGACTTATTTCAAAAATTATTTTTGGGAACAAAAAGTAACTTTTTTTTCTATTTCTTCTTTCTATTCTAATTCTATTTCTCAATTACTTTTCTATCATGAAGAATAGAAAAATTAGTTAATGTTATTAAATAAATTTTTATTATTTTATTATTATTTCAAGGAACAGAAGAATAGAAATTAATAAGAATTTGCCAAACGAAACCTGATCAAGACGACTCCTTTATCAGGGAACAAAGATACTTAGATAACTTCTTTTGTCTATCAAATCAAAGGGGCAATTTCGATCCTGTCTACATTTACGTAGGATGCAAAGTCGGTACTTTCGCAGCTTTCCATGAATATCTCCTAAACTAATCATTGCATTTCAGCTTGCTTTAGCCGATTTTTCTTAAGAGAATTCTGGAGGTGCCGTGGCAATCTTCACACAAACTGGCAAGTTGCTTGATAACTTGTCGATAGATTTTCCTTTGGAAAAATATGGAAGTAACAACTTCTAGAAACATCCAGGAATAGGAGAGAGGCAGTGCTTCTCAAATACTTCCCCTTGCTGATTAATCTCTCTTAGCGCAAACCTTGCAAGCATACCAAATCGCTTTTCGTCAACAATCCCATCATCTTCTTCCTTTAACCTCTGCTACTCCTTGTTGGCTTCAACCACTGCCAGTGCTAGCTGCCGTACTGCACGATAAGAATTGATTTAACACTATCTGCTCTAACTTCAATTGCCTCTGTGGTTGCGACTTTCCACGAGGCTCTGTGAAGCTCATATTTTGGCCACGCCTCTTTTTCCTTCATCTCAGTCTCCATACTCGTGTGGTTAAGCCTCTTATTCCTGATTTTCATTTCGTGTTTTAGTTGAATTCCATCTGTAGCATTTTGATGTACAACTTGGTACTTCTTTCTCATTGGGCTTCTTCTCCACACTTTCTCCTCTATCCTTCCACCTCAGGATGTAAGGGGGAGATGGTCTCTTTTTCTCAGAAAAACCGTTCTTTTTTTTCTTTTTTTTTCCTTCAAGTGTTCCTTATCTCTCCTAATATGATCGATTGGGAATGTCTTCTTGGGCTTGAATTTCTCAAACTTCCTGCATTTTCTTGAACTTACACCAGAACTTCTTGAGCTCTCTCTATCTTGCCTTGAGCTCATTGTCTTTCTGCCTCAGCATTTTGGCCCTCTTCTTCAATATCTCTTCCATCTTTGCCCTTTCAACTCTCAGCTTCTTCATCATACTCCTACATCTCTTGCAGTTCCTCTTCACAACTACTTGCCATTAGCTTCTTCGAGTTTATCCTCGGCTTGCTCTTCTCTGAGGCTGTGACAAAAGTTGTTGTATTATTTGATATGGTAATAGAGGAGGCTACAAGATCTTCTTGTTTCTCTGTAGCAGAGGCCGCTTGGAAATCTCACTTTTCCATGCTGTTGTTCTCCTCACTCTTCCATGCTGTTATTCTCCTTAATGGTAAAAGTTGCGGCATTTCCTTCTACTCACCTGAACCAACAAACTCCGGTAAGTAACTCGTTTCCTATGATTTTGGGAGTAAACACTAGTTGAAAACCTCTACGTTACTTTCTTCACTACTCAATAACATCGACCACTTGATCCTTTAGAATAGACGGAAAGTCGGTCCCAGCTTTCCACCCTATCTAATAGAAATATCTCCTAAACTAATCATTACATTGCAACGCTGATTTTCTTTTTAAGAGAATTCTGAAGTTGGCGTAATAGTCTTCACAAAAGTTGGCAAATTGCTTGAATAACTTTTATTGATTTTTCTTTGGAAAAATCTAGAAGCAACAACTTGTAGAAACATCTGAGAATAGGAGGGAGAGCCCCATTTTATTGATGACATTTGCAAGAACATAGTGTACATTTTGTTTATCAGTACACAGGACAGAACACACAAGCTCCAGTCATATTCAATCTCCGCACAATTTGTCAAAGGCGTTCGAGATCTCCTCTAATCAAAGACGGACTGTGACATTGCACTGGATGACCAAGTAGGCCTGCGGCATGTCCATGTAGGTAGTCTCAAACTTCATGTAGCCCCGCGCGAACCGAAACTTCCCAGTCCCCACCACCATGAGTACTCACTGCTGCCTTCCTCGAGCTTTGCTTGCCCGTGCCCTGGATATGTAGGGTGCTCCCGTTGTAGGCTC
Organism: Eucalyptus cladocalyx; assembly: GCA_017140615.1. Taxonomy (NCBI): domain Eukaryota; kingdom Viridiplantae; phylum Streptophyta; class Magnoliopsida; order Myrtales; family Myrtaceae; genus Eucalyptus; species Eucalyptus cladocalyx. The sequence goes on from CM029516.1 coordinate 28,458,476, forward strand.
GGTTGGTGAACACAATAGAGAACATAGCTTGATTCTATAATGGGTCATTAGCCAATTAAATAGAAAACTGGATTCCAGGGATAGTTTTTCAACTTCCAAATCCAAGACCAATCATCCGGCAGAACCTTCATCAGGCTTGTTGCTGGTCACAAGATCATAGGCATCAGTAGTGCTAAATTCCCCATTTTGTGAGAATTTCCAAACAATGAGGTCCTCCGAACTCAAACCGCGAGCAATAGGAATGGCGTGAATGCATTGGATAAGTTCATCGTCAAATACTTGGAGATTTAACAGGTCCCAAGCGCCCGGGCTAAGCTGAAACTTGTTAACAGCCATTTCCTCTTCTGCAAGGTACTTCGTGAGCCCAAGACTTATTTCCCGATTAGGACTCCTTCGCCCTGAAACAAAAACGTTTACACAACTTTATTTTACCATTGGGTCAAATGGTATTTTTGACTCCATCTTTCATCTTTATTTTTCAATTTGTCAAACATGTTCAAAATCTCCTCAAATCAATGATGGACCGTGACATTGCACCGGACAATAACCGAATAAGCCTGCGACATGTCCAAAGGGATAGTCTCCACCATCACGTAGCCCCACATGAACCGGAACTTCCCGGTCCGGCTGCCACCAAGTACTCTTCGACCTCCCCCCCCCCGGACTACTTGCTTGTGCCATGGATCTCCAGGGTGCTCCCACTGTAGGCTCGATTGGGAACAGATCCACTACATGATGTGAGCATTTGAACCATCCAGCGACGAGGCTGGGTACATGCCCTGTGCCCACCTGACCATGGTCCAGCCCGGGTCATGCGTCTCAGCCATGGAGTCCTCGGTGAGGAGTATGGTCCCAACATTGGCCCTTTCGGGAAGTATTCTATGGGGCCATGAAGTATTTCCATTGACAAAATAAATTTGCCAATACTAGTGACCACCATCATCACCGCACCCTCGCCACCCTTTCCGGCAATGGTGGGCAACAGCAGCGAGGGTCTACCTTCACCCTTCACCTGCTCTAGCCTTCATCTTTTTCTTAAAATATATATATATAATATTTGTGAACCTACTTAAATAATATCTAAATTAAAAAATTTCTGATTCGCCATCTCTAGCCTTCATCTTAAAAAAATTGTATATTTTTTAATCTATTTAAGTAGTATTTTAGAGTCTTGTCCCTCATGTTTTAGCCATGTTGACGTCATGTGGGAGAGAAAATAAATAAAAAATAAAAAAACAACGTCTACATTTTTTTTAGTAGACAAGTTGAGCAAAGTTAATATAATAATTTGATCACATCAATTTGACAAATTTTAGAATTTAATTATACTTTTTGAAAATTTTAGACCTCAATCATACTTCCTTGTATGACTTGCAGTATATTCATCCCAAAAGAAATGCCACTGGACGAAAATTTTGCTGCTTTGTAGCATTTTTTAACTCAACTTGCAGTTTCTCTTTGCTGTCCTTAGGCACACAAACTTGTATTAATCTCCCTTGAAACTTGTATTAATCTCCCTTGCATCGAACAAATAAAGCAACTGCTAGCCTACTTGAGTCGTTAGAACCAAGATTGTCAAGAGTTATGGCATAAGATCACGAGTTATGCATCCATCGATGCAGACTAAACCACTAAACCACTAAACCTACCCCGGTATGAAATCACAAAGATCCATAAAGAGTAATTATCAAGCAAAGCTGCTGATACTAGCTTGAGAAGAAGTGCCGGCATATACTACCGGCGGCCAGTTCACTAAGTAGGTCGGGATATTTTTTAATTTTCTTGTGCCTGCAAACAGATCAATCTTTGTTTCTAACCGAGTCATTCTCCTTGTTTGAGTCTCTCATTCGTTTGGTTCCTTCTTGATTGAGGAGATAATTGCAATAAAACATAGCTTACCAGCTTCGCTTCTTTGAATTATAAAAAGACAGAATGGATCGCAGGCAATTGAGAATCCCATCTGCTGCCATGCTATAGCGATTAGAAATATAAGGAATGATCAGAGTAAGTACCTAGTACAACCCTGATTTCCGTCCTAAACCAACAAGTTTACAAAACTCATCGCAAGGTCTTGTTCTTCTCTTTGTAGAGACAGATTCAACACGACAGCCGTGCAGTCTTCCCTGTCGAAAACTACATCTCTATTAGAAAACACTCATCAAACAAGATCAAGAAATCGCCTGCTCCAACCAAACCCTTTGTTAGGTGTTCTTCTTGCCATCAGAATTGGACAAGGAGAGATCAATAGACTCCAACTGACTTCGAAGGCTTTGGTTGTCTGCAAGCAGGCGGTCATACTCTAGGAGTAAGCCCTCAGATTGTTTCTTCAGAGCCTCGGCTTCAGCTTCAGCTGTCTTGGCTTCTTTGTCTTTGGTATCGTATTCATTTTCCAGCTTATTCAGTTTTGTCCTCAGAGTGGCAATCTCTTCCTTCAAGCCTTTGACCTCCTCTGCACTGCCATTTTTCCCCTCATCAATGCCTCGACTCTGTTTCTTGGCTGCCTCCATGGTCTTTCTAAGCAAACGCAGTTCTCTTATGTAATGGTGCAATCTATCAATCATCAAAGACAGAAATAGCACAAATCCTGCATGAAATAAACCACATAGAATCAGATCCAACCCATACCTACAACAATGATAATATAGGAGAGCTTAAGGGCGACCTTTCTTCAGAGAAAGGTACCCAATGCATTAAAACTTTGGTATATGACATCCAAAATTTCGGCCAAACACATCATTAGCCTTTCTGTGGTCTTGTAATTGTGTCTATACCCTTCTCTCTTAACTTTCTTTACCAGAGAGAAGGCTGCTGGATAGTAGTCGCTTGCAAAAGAAAACAATACAAGATTAATTGGACCACTACACAGGCTGATACAGAGAGCAATGCTATACTGGCGAACCATTAGTGCATGACTGTATGGCAGTCTATAATCAGCCCACAGCAATAAAACAAAGCACAGGTTTCAAACGTACTAAATATAACACAAACTGAAGCAAACGCAATGAGCTCAAAACATGGGAACTAACAAGAAAAACAGTCAAGCTCCAGTGAACCCATCAAGGCAAAAACAAAAAAGGGAAGAAATTATCTGAAATGAGAAAATGCTTTTTGCATCAGCCAACATTATGCAAAGATCAGGCTCCCCCAGTAACAGCACCGATATTAACCTACAGATTCAATCAATAAATTCTCCGGAATAACCAGGTACTAATTTTGTCCTCTAGTACCCCAACCATCCTTTTTTCCATAGCATGATACAGATTATCAATGTCTAGGAATCAGTAACAATCCAGATCCACTGGGTCATGAAAGCCATGTATTGTAGTTCAGCAATCAAAAATCATGGGTCACTTATCCGATGCCAGCATCAGAGAACTCCAGTCCTATCCTATCCGGGACAAAATCTCCGATCCACAAGAGCATAAACCGATCAGAGTTATCGTACAGAGTGACCGAACTAAGGCATGGGGTTTAGCATTTCAATTGCGACCACAGACAGAAGCGCTTTCAACTCGTGAACTGCTAATTCGCCAGGATTACTACCCACTGCAGATGCACAAAAGGTAGTAACCCCAAAATTTTAATTTTCTAGCGACTCGTGACGAGCCCGGCGAACCAGCGCCAATGCCTTCCAATCTAGCATCATTTCTTCCCACCCTTTTCACCGGAGACCCAAACAAGAAGAACCCTAAGAGCCAAAATCAGTCGACGTCTCAAAAGATAAAAAAAACGCCGGCAACGATTACCATTCATCTAGCCCGAAAGAAGCCGAAAAACTGCACGCCAGCCGAGGGCGAGCTGGGAAAAAATCCCTTACCCATGAGAGAGGCCTCGAGCATGTGCTTGGACATGAGGACCTGGTCGGTGGGGTTGAGGAGCCCGGCCTCGACGGTGCGCCGCTGGATCTTCACCATGCTGTACAGGCTGGAGGCGAGCACGACCAGCAACGTGACGCCGACCGTCTTCACCATGACGGGGCCCCGGCCGCGCTTGACCCGATCCAGGGCCATGATCACCACCTTCCGGAGAGGGGTCTTGAACAGGAGGGTCAGGATCAGCGCCATCTCGGCGGCGATCACGGTGTACAGGAGCTGTATCATCTTCTCGGGCGGAGGGGGGAAAAATGGGGGGTACCCACAAACCTAGAATCGCGAGGAGAGCGGTGGGGGAAAAGAGTTTTGCAGAAAGGGTGGCCTTCGATAGGGAAAGAATTGGGATGGGGTCGGTTGGTTCAACTACCGGCTGAGAAGATGATGTTGTCTGGCGAGGACGGGGGGGGATTTATACGATGATGTTGTCATTTGCCCGTGGAAGGTCTCCACGTCGGTACCGATTGCTTCGCCATGCTTCCCCATGCTTCCCCATGTGCGACGCGTCTCGCGGGTCCGCCGTGTTCCACCGCCCTTCATTTATGACAAATCGTGTTCCGGAGCATGACGTGAAGATCGCGTCCGACGTTTGGTATATTTTGTTTCCTGTTTTTTCTCGAAGGATTTTGTGAACCGTTTGCTTTCCGAAGTTAGAGATCACCGGGAGTAATGAGATAGAAACGTGTATCGCTCGCTTGGATGTCTGTAATTTCTTCTTTTTTTCGATTACTCAAATGATGTATCCGTAAAAGTTGTTCACTTACATTATCTATTCTGATAAATTATTCCACGTCATTTTTTGAAATGATTTTTTTGTCTGACTTGGCTTTTCTAAAAGAAATTCCAAAGTGAAAAATGGGACAATTCAAATTTTAAATAAAGAAAATAATGACAACATGAGATGTGCCAACGCAACAAATTAGAAAAGTATTGAGGTTACAATGTGTTGAAACATATGTGCGAGATTTTGAAGATATGCACGAGAATCATTTTTTGAATACGATCATGCACAAATCAATTAGGGATTAGATTGAGATTAATATTGATTTTACAGAATATATCATTGCCATTTATTGTACCTTTTCTGTATTATAATTACAGAGGCTTGTACATTAGGGATATACAATGAAAATACTAATTTTTTTTCCCCTAAGCCATCAATTCCCTTTTCTCGCTTCTTCTTGCTTCCTTTCAACGTGTAACAAATGGAGCCAAACATCAGTGGTTCGTTGGAGGGAGAGAAAGGGGGTAGAGTCAAGAGCGTAGAGAGAGAGAGTGCAGAACGAGACAGAGGGGTGGCGCGGTGGTTTGTCGGTCGGACAAGGGGGCGGCGAAGAGAGAGAGTTAGGAGAGAGAGAGAGAGAGCGTGAAGGGGAGAGTGAAATTTTTTCTTTGACATTTGGCCAATCTTAGTGCATTTCCAATTTGTTGCACTGACACATCTCATAGTCAATATTTTCTCGATTCGTGACGGTATGCCTTCTCCTCATCCCCCAAGCGGGGTGGCCACAGTGATGTCGGAGCGAGTTGAGCTCGCCAAGCTTGTGCATCTCTCGTAATTGAGCCAAGGCAATTCGAGTCCTTGAATCACTTGGCTTAGTCGTGCACAACCCAGGAAATATTTGGTGCAAACTCATTTTTGGTGAAAACTGCTTTATTCCATCAGGTGTTCGATCTGGAAATCAGATTCATAAAGAGTGAAAGAGGGGCCTTCAGCAAGCGGACAAAACATTGTTTTCCACTTGTTCGTCTGTCTATTGCCACAAGTAATTCAGAAGGTAATTTTGACCAAAATTAACCGAATTAGATTTTCCCACGATTTAAGAATGGGGATTGGACATTAAATGGGAAAGTTCCGAGAGGAAACGAGGAGCGCCCAAGCCGAGGGCTTTCCTCTTAAATAATGAGGAACCACGGTACTTGAGTTTATGGTTTTCTTCTTCTTCTTCTTCTTATTTTTAATAGATAGGAAAAAACGACTCATTTTTTTATGGTTTTTGCTAATGAGATTTTTCTTGCAATCCACATCGGCCATACTATAATAAAATTAATAGCATGATACAAATCACTTATGGTACTAAAGTAAACGATTTCTAATCTCATATCACTCCGTTGATTGGAAAAAAAAAAAGTATAGCCCTCAAATGAGTCTCATACGAAATTTATTGCGATTATAATATCCACATCTCAAATTTTTATTACATTCACCGTAAAAAGAAAATTAATTTGCATGGACCGTTGAAGACTGCGATACTCCTAATACTGCGGTCACCTTTTCAATAAAAAATGTGTAGAAATTCTTTACATTGAGAGTGGACCTAAAAAAATCAATTCACCCAATTCTTTCAAGATTGCCATAATAATGCTTTGAAAATCTCAGATTTTAGTAAAACATACTTCTGAAAAATTGTCTTGCAAATACTCATTTGACAACTACTTTTAAGACTCCATTTATTTTGTGGAAAATGAATAATTTATAAAAAATTAGAAAAAATATATTTTTTTCTTTTATTTCATCTATTGTTATTTGCCAATCTTGATATTAGGTCACATGAGAGTCCTTTTGATACAACTTGAGTTGAGTAAAAAGAATGAGGATCCACTTGAATGGACAATGATTTTGTTATTAGTCTCCAAGCCAACATTTCGAATATTATTCATCTTTAAAATCTAACCGATCTTATCTGACATTGATGATTTATTCTTAGTTAGTGATAATCTTTTTTCTACCTGTGAGTATCTAGGTCTTGGTATGTAATTTGTGCTGAAATTATGTTGTTTATTTTTGTTTTTTCTAATTTAAGGAATCTCATTAGAGGGAATTCCTCAAATCCCACAGTTAAGCGGCTTCCTTGGAAAAGTTTTGAATTTTTTACTTTCATTTTTTCCCTCGAATTTTCTACTAATGCAAATGAGCAATATGCCGCAGTAGCTTTGAAGAACCGCTAATTTTCCTTTCTTTCTCCTAATGTTGAATGGGGATCAGCTAGTTCAATGTCACAACCGATCTCATTCATGTGGGAAGACCTGTCTTCTCTATACTAGGGCTTTTACTGCATGGGGCCTTTTGTCGTGATTGCATCTTTCAGTACGTGGAGCGAGCTGTAATTTGGTGTCATTTAGACCGATTGTCCGTAGAATGAGTAAGGACATCTTTCGAGTCCGTTGTTACCTGGAGCACGGGAAATTTGATGATTTGAATGGTGTCTTGTCGATTTAAAACACGTTCGACCTTGCCTGCAGAAGACGGCTATAGCCATCCGCTGCATACAATTCACTGGTTTGGTTTGCTTCATGAATGAGGCCTCAACAATCTCTCCTTTGCGACATAAATGTCAAGCTTCTTCTTAAGTTCTTCATTCGATTCGGAGAGCACCAGGGGGAAAAATGTTACATTTCACTGTCTGAATTGAAAGACTAGTTCTTCATGCGAAACAAGAGACGCGATAACTTGTAAAAACGAAATGCATTCTAAATGTAATACAAAAAGGGAAGTCGTTATTTCATGTGGTCTTTAGATTGCGCACTTTGTTTACATCAAAGATAACATGAAAATCTCCATCGCGCCAATGCAGACCAATGGACTCGTTCACCACCGTGGCAGATAGTTTGGTTTTGGAGATTGGCCGGGGTTTTACCTCCCTCCTCCATCTCCCCCGCCTGAGCCGCCTCCGACACCCACCCCTTTGCCGGCACCAGCCCCTACTCCAACTCCAATCCCAACCCCGATTCCTACTCCGAACCCTCCACCTCCGCCGATGCGATGGCCACCTCCAAGTCCACCACCAGCACCTCCCCCTCCTCCGGCACCACCACCTAAACCTCCTCCAGCTCCACCTCCTACTCCCCCGCCTGCACCGAAGCCCCCGCCGTGGCCTGCTCCTCCACCTAAACCACCACCGCCACCTCCTCCGGCTCCGCCTCCGCCTCCGACACCTCCGCCAGCACCACCTCCTACGCCGCCACCAGCACCAAATCCACCCCCGTGTCCTGATCCTCCACCAACGCCGCCGCCACCTCCGCCTCCTCCACCTCCACCTCCACCAGCACCTCCTCCAGTGCCTCCTGCACCGCCACCTACACCTCCTCCAGCACCAAAGCCTCCTCCATGGCCTGAACCCCCACCAACACCTCCACCTCCACCAGAACCGCCTCCTCCACCACCTCCAGCTCCAACTCCGCCTCCAGCTCCACCACCTACACCACCCCCAGCCCCAAAGCCTCCACCATGACCGGCCCCACCACCAACACCTCCTCCACCTCCACCACCAAAACCGCCGCCACCTCCAACACCACCACCAGCACCTCCTCCAGCTCCTCCACCAACACCGCCCCCAGCTCCAAAGCCACCTCCTTTTCCAGCACCACCTCCAGCACCTCCACCTCCACCGCCACCAAAACCCCCGCCACCACCTACACCACCTCCCGCACCACCTCCAACGCCACCCCCAGCTCCAAAGCCTCCACCCTTCCCAGCTCCTCCTCCAACTCCTCCACCTCCTCCGCCACCTAAACCACCGCCACCACCTACACCACCCCCTGCACCACCTCCAACACCACCCCCAGCTCCGCCTCCAAATCCTCCACCCTTACCAGCTCCTCCTCCAACTCCACCTCCCGCACCTCGTCCTCCACCTCTTCCACCACGGCCCGGCCCACCACCGAATCTGCCGCCGCAGCGTCTCCGTCCCCATCGACAGTCATCGTCGTCGCCAAACCTGGTCTTGTCAACCTTGTTGTCACTGAGAGCAAGTGCACTCAGATGGAGCACGATGCATGAAATGAGAAGAACCACGGAGAGCCATTTTCTCGAGACCCCCATGGCTTCGGACGTCAAAAGAGAGAGTGTGTGCGTAAGTGAGAGAAAGAGATATTCAGTAGCTGACTAAGCTTGCTATGGCTGGGTCATCGACGCTCGTATTTATATAGGTGTTATCCACTAGCCAGCAATTTGCCCATTGTCACTGCTTGCTCCACTCTAAACAGCCAATAAATGAGTGCATGTTCATCCCTTCATGTGCCGCGTTGAACCGTTGGGCGATCGGCCCGAGCAATAAATGGATATAAAGGTCATAGTTTGACTCTCCATATGTACTCTTATAGTCATCATTCTGACTCCAGTAGCAAGTTGTTAAATTACTCTTGAGCAAGTTGTTAAATTTGCATTCTGTTTTACATTAGATATAGCAGAAAGTGAAGAACAAAAGCTAAAGAGTACTTCACGGCTAGGTTCTTTAGTTGGATGGGAGGCTTGTTTTTACCATGATCGTGACAAGCAGGCTCAATAATAAAGTATGAAGATAAGAGGATCCATACCTTGTTTATTTCCTTATTTTAGCCATTATGGTCTTTAAAAAAATCCTCGTAATATTCATGTTAAATTCACAGACCTCCGTAAAGCACCAAAAAACAAAAAAGAAAAAGACACGCATGTAGTTGCTTCTGTCGTTCCCTAACGCTCGATCGTATCAGCGTCCAATTGGGATTTTCTCTCTCTATCATATTATTTTTTCTATTCAAATGATTAGACAACATTATCAAGACATTTATTGGCATTGTACAGTTGTGATGGTGGACGACTCATTTGCTCCCGCCTAATCATTTAAGGCAGTCAACCCTAGCGACCGACACTCAAAGAAGCAGCTACTTGTCACCCTTGACGGTTGACATAATCAACTGTTAACTCGGTCATTTTTATTTCGGAAAGCAAAAATTTGGAAAAAGATTTCACGATAAAAAATAAAAATAAAAATACTTTCCATAAAAACATTTTCAAGAAAAATGAATTTTTTCATTTATTTTGTGGTTCAATGAAAATGTGACCAGAAATGTTTTTGGATTTTTAGATCTCATTTAGAAAATAATTTTAAACTTATATATTACTTTGAAGTCTGTCTAACCTTTCGAATCCAAGAGTAGCTTTCAACTTGAAAATAAATGGATAAGAAAAAAAATCGACTTTGTAATTTCTTTTTGTCATAATATTCCAAGTAGTACGTAAACAAAACATTGGAAAGAAGTGTTTAAAAAGTCCTAAACTTTTTGTATTTATACTAATTTAGTCCTAAACCTTTTTACTTGATATCAATTCAATCATTTTGGTTGGATTTTGCTAACTGGGCGTTGGTCAGCTAACTTGGCCTAATTAACTATGATGTGGACAATTACTAATAATATTTTAACATTTTTGAATTTTTTTTTTTTATTTTTCTTTTTCCTTCTCCTCCTCCTTCCTCTAGCCATTCGCCGAACCTCGACAACCGGCCACTAGCGAGCCTCATTAGCCACCTCTCCAATGGCCGCGAGGGCAACCTCACGCTAGGTGACGAGGCTCGCCCTCATCGAATTTGGGAAGGGTCGAGCCTCGCTCATGCCCGACGAGGCCAACGAGACCAGCCTAGGTGGCCTCGAGCTGGCCTAGCACTAGGTTGAACCGCCCGGCCAACCTCGCCAGCTGACGTGAGGCCGCCCTCACAGCCATAGGCTCGCCGGCTATTGCCTCTAGCTAGTCGCTAAGGTTCGACAACTAGCTAGAGGAAGGAGAAGGAGAAGGAAAAATTAAAAAAAGAAAAAGAAAGAGAAAAGGAAAATTAAAAATATTAAAAATATTATTAAAAGTTATCAACGTCAACGCCAATCGGGCCATGTCAGCCAACCGGCACCCAATCAGCAAAATCCGACCAAATTTGGCCAGAAAGGAGTGAATTGGCACCAAATAAAAATGTTTAGAACTAAATTGGCATCGAAAAAAAGATTTAGAACTAAATTGGCACAAATACAAAAGGTTTAGGACATTTTTAACACTTCTCCCCAAAACATTGCATTGTTGGTTCCAGAATGTTGGTTCCAGCATGGATCACTTTATTTTCACATTATACATTAGGGTAAATTGTGCCCCAAAGCGCTGCTTGAATAGCTACTTCAACAAATAATCAAAGAACAGCGAGTCTTTCGTACATATAATATTAAAAACTAACTTATAATGTCTAATACTTGATCAAAAGATTGTGAGTTTCTTCATTTTCCACCTTTCTGTCAATATCCACTTTCCTCTGTCGAGCACAAAATGAACAGAAAGGAGAATCAACGATCACAGCACAGGCGATGACAACAGATTCACAATGAAAAGGATCGATCGAATTTTCATAGAGTATTTTGAAATGGTGGAGGAGAGAACCTGAAACGAAACCATTAAAGGCCGTTGAAGATGAGCTTAACCTTCAACGAAAACGTTGAATGTTTGTGAAGAATAGAGAACCTCGACGAAGGTGAAAAAGCAACTAAGCCTTGGTGAAGAAAACTGAACAAAGCGAAGAAAAGTTTGTTAACAAGTTTCAGAAAATTAACTACCTCCTCGGATTAGGGAACTCATTTCCTAATTTTAACCATGAATATTTTCTTTTTATCATAAATGATTTTTCGATACCTTATCATCTTCAGCAAATCAAATTCATGAAAGTCTGAAAAATTAATTCGCAAAAAACATTTCTGGTCGAACGAACACACCATAAGAATTATTAGAATTTTATTTTCAATCTGGAAGAGCCTATGGATTCGCCCAGTAGAATTAGCCAGACCTGTATTATATGGTTGACATAGTCTAGCAATCAACGGAAAGGATAGGATTCAAGGCCTTATGTATTATCACGGCCAAAAAATAGGGTTCATTTATTATAAGATCGGATTTTCTTTGTTCTAAGGCCACATTTGGAAAATGTTATGCAATAGCAAATTCTTCCCATGTTTCTTTCGTTACAGATTGTCATCAGGCTCATCAAAACTGTCAAGATCCAATGAACCTGCGCTCAAATATTACAGCTTATGCGTCTATAAAACCTAAAACATTTCATGCCCTCTGAAAAGATAATTCAAGACAAGCAGCATTATGCTTTCTGACAAATAATTGGTAATCAATTCAAAATCTGAAGAGTTACCAAAAATACAATATACAGCAACATGGGGATGTCCACGTGAACCAGACCGCTTTTGCTGGGGCGGTTTCACATTCGCTAAGTTCAATAAATTGCGCGTGAGAAAAAATTTCAGAATACAAACCTGTTATCTGTTATCACGGATTGCCGACAAGAAAATTCAACTGGCAAGTATAGTACTCTGCATTGCTTGCCTGAAGTGAATGTCTAAGGATCACTAATGCTCGAAGAAAAGGCAACAGGCTGAGACATCTGTGATTAATTGAAGTGGAAGATGATATTTTGCGTTCGTCCACTAGGACAGAACATGTGTGTCCAGCTTTTGGACGAAATTCATGGAAGAAGATAGTCTCAAACGAACCATGCATTGTCCATACTGCTATAGGGGCCGGAGTGAGCATATATAACCTTGTCAGTGATTAAATTCGGGACTTCTGGGAGCATCCATGACTCGTCTATTTCATGCTATGGCCCTCGTGAAATGAAAGCATCGATTATTTAGATTTGTAACCAGGAACAGACAGAATTCGGTTTAACGATGATCAGCTTCTCCATGGAGTCCTCGAGAGTATACTCATCATTAAGGGACATAACAGACTACCTCTAACCAGAAGGATAAAATGGGCAGAAGAAAACGGACCAAATAATGTGAAGAATGCAAAAACAAATAGAAAAGCATACATCAAGAGATCATTCTGACAAAAAGAAAATTCGATTCAGCAAGCATACTAGAAAATGTATATGGCTCAAGGGAAGCCTGCATAACATCTTTAGCAGTCACCGAGAATACTGTCAGCTCCTTCTAGTTCCTAGTGGATTGACACCTTCATGATCGATGACAAACTCAATTCAATTCACTCTTTTGTTGGGATCAAGCATGATGACCTGCAGCCCTACCACAGAGAAGAGCATTGCTTGGAATCGGATACTCATCCCTCCAAGACTTGGCCGGAGAATAGACACGGAAGTAGAATTGTTGTCCCAGATATTGGCGAGCCCAGTTCTCTGACCGCACATTCCACATCCCCACGTTGTCCAAAGGCATGTAAACAGCAGTCCATGAATTAGGATAGACCTGCAACCAGATCAATGAACAAAATCAACATGGAAGCTGTTCTTTTTGTTTAATAAAACCGAAGTATCGGAAACAAAGTTATCAGATAAATTGTAATTCAGGCTTAGCTAACTTCCAGACGGTCAGATATCCTGGAATCAAATCTTTAAATCCCAAATAGTCCAACAAAGTATGATGATGACATAAATCAGTCTTAGAGGGAATGAGAGAAAGGTGATGCCTGAATACCTGAACGGTACAGCGAGAAATCGTGTCTCTCAGATTGTAACTTAATCTACTTGCAGGTGTCCACTGCCCTCCATCCATTCTGCCCAATATCAATGCACAGCATGAAGACAAAAACTTTCAAATTCTCATATCCATGAAAAATTAAAGAGTTTATCTTCTTCTCTTTTACAATAATCCAGGGACATGGGTGCGAAGACCCGCGTATCCAGAGAATAGTCATTCATAAGTGCAATGGACCAGTAAACTCACCCCACAACAAAGAAGTTATGGCCATCGATGTGCCAGGACTGCACAGTGTCTTCAGAATTCTCAAAAACAATCTCCGCATAACCTCGGAAATCAGCTGCCATGACTGAAGTCTGGAGATAAGCAGCACCGCCAGTGGGGCTATCTGGTATGCTCCCTAGTGTAAAGACTCCAGGAATGTTGAAGTAGTCAGCGAGCTTCAGAGGAGTATCGGCTGGAACAAAAGAAACGCTATTGACAGCGTATCTCTGCTTCCCATTAATAACTGAAGCAGAGTTTGCAAGTCTGATTGTTTGTGTCGTGTTGATCATTCCATAATGATAGGAGCCTTGGGGATTAGGCCTCGGTCCACTTGCAGTTAGGTTCCGCCTAATAAGATAAATGACACAACGAACAGATAATGGAATGGTCAGTGCTTATACGGTGAAAAAGTACCAAGGAGATTTACTGCACATGACACCAGTGGTGATAAATTATGATAGATTTAATGTTATAGTCATTGCTAGATTACCTAATGAAAACCAAAAACTGAATTACCAAAGCAAGAATTCTTTGAGAATTAGTTAGTTTTCACATGACCAAAGTTAAAAAAAAAAAAAAAAACGGCACAATTGCAGGACACACCTCATAGACCTTGCTTGTTCGAGTGACCAGTCAATCTGCATGGTCGGCCCGCCAGGAGGGGGACCGGAGACACTTCCAGCCGAGTTGCTATAATGGAGGATCGAGGTAGTGGTCAGCACTTCGGAGGTGAAGCGTGAGGAGACGACAATAGAGTAATCTTGTGCGGGTTGATCGCAGGTGACCAGGACAGAGCAAGACTGACCCAAATGTATGTCCAGGGAATCGTAAGTGTTCTGTAATGTGTGGGTCCCCTCGACTTCCACTAGAACCATCTTGTGCCCCTGGATCCTGAAGTTGATGGCAGTCGTGATCCCTACGTTCGATATTCGAAACCTGTACGTCTTCCCTGCCAAAACAAGTTTGGATTTTGGTACGGTACGCTTCACACATACCACTATCGGGACAGGATAATTTTTTTAGCATATCCAGAGCTCATCAAAATACCTTGATCCACTGTAAAGGTGTAACCATTTGATCCACGGCCATTAATGAGTAGCCCATCAGGGAACGGAAGATCACTGCCACCATCCAATATTGCTCTCAAGTCCTATAAATCGAGTGAGAAAAGAAAGCAATAAGGGAAATGTGTCGCATGTATCCAGCCACAGGTGAGACATTTGATTCCAAAATTTATTATCTATTTCAACGGCAGGAGCTTATGACGATTGTATTTTTTAAGCAACTCACAGAGTGGTTTTTCGTGAACCAATCGCCAGCAAGGATAGTGAAGTCGTTGGCAGGAGGTGGAAAAGGCACAGGAATCACTGATCGGCTAAGAATCTTGAAGCCGCCAAAGCCTCCTGCGGCCTTGTGGAAAGCAAGGGAAGGAAAGTAGAAATAACTACCGATCTGATCCTTCACTTGAAGGATGTAAGTGAAGTTCTGCCCTGGTGGGATCGGGCAGTTTGTGCCATAAACTCCATCCTGCCACGAGTTTCTTTTCTGCTGCACACCATTCCTGAATATAAAATAGATGAGTGACGACTTGAATAATGTTGTTTTGCCAAATGATCACTTGTGCCAGGTGACATATATCTTTAAGTTCCATGTTCAAGCTTTTACTCTCAGGGCTTCTGTTAGTAACAGAAATTTCCCGAACTCATCAGACTTATTCTGCCGTCATAGGAGTTCATTGCCAGTTCTTTCGATACAGTTATCAAAGTAGAAAGTCACTTGGTTCGAATTGTCTTGTGATCTTAACTTGTTCTGCCGAGACTAATTTGTTTACAGACATATCGAAGAAGGAAAGTGCTCAGTAGTTTGAGTGAACACGTGACTCGGCACATTAAACATTCACAGCACATCATCAAGCATTAACATTCTCGGACAGAAGCAACTTAACAAGGACTTCTTCTGAATAAAAGAAGCCAGTAATTTTGGATATGAAATTTAGGATATAACATCCGAAAGGGGAAAAAAGATCTCTCAAGCACTGTGAGAAAAACTTTTAGATGCTCAGTTTTCTGATGAGGTGATAGATCTGACCGACAGATCCATCTCCAGTGAAATGATCCTTTGAAAAAATGCTTGTCCATAATTTTGCCCTGTCCATCTCTAGTTCAGAGTCTATATTGAAGAGAACTATTCTGAAAATGCTCAACTCTCAGGATATGACTTTATGGTTAAGCGACTTCAGTCAAGGACTAGTTCAAGTAATTGGTCCCAGGATTTGAATGTTGGCCCTGTCTGACACCGGACGAAAATTAACAAAAGTCTGCATACAAGCCGACACAGACATGATGAAACCTGAGAAAGTATTGCGTAGATTGACTCTTAATATGTCAAAAGAATTGTAAGACTGATGCATACCACTGAACTGAAGAAAAGGAAATTATAGAGCACTTGTTTTTCACGCTAAGCTGTTCATTTCAGGAGACCTGTTGGTTGGGCTGCTAAACAACGTATGCATCAAGTCTACAATGCGCAAAACATACCAAAATCCACATAAAAGTCATGAAATACACCAGACGAGTGAAGAAGAAGAAGAAGAAGAAGAAACAAAGGGAGGACTGACCAGGAGATGAGGAAAGGCTCATCCAAGGCGTTGAAGACATTGATGATCAAGTTATCATTGGTCACGGACTCGATCTGAGGCCCTGGAAATTGCCCATTTATCAATATCCCCTGCCACGTTTCGAACGAAAGAAAACAAACTCAGCTTTAACACGTGGCCCATCAGCTTCCACCAAGAGAAGCAAAACCACTGCGCAAATGTAAAAGATACCAGTTTCAAGTGCAAGAGACTGAAAATTCGTACCTGTTGCTTTACACCAAGAGGGTATATATCGCCATAAGTGACGTTCCAGTTGTAGAAACTATACGGGTCTTCCCCATTTACGCAGCTCACTAGCGATAGAACCAGAACCGCCATCGATACCACTGCCCGGGGGCCTCTACGAGCTCTCATTTTTACTCTCCGCAAAAGCCTCCGGACGCGTCCGACGGTAGTACTTCAGCGAAGAACGGAAAGAGAAAGAACTGGGGACGCGAATCTACAGAAAAATCTACTGATGGAAGAGAAGAGAGACTCTCTCTGTTTCTCCACCCCCTGTTTTTCTTCTTCTGATTCTTCTTTTTCCTTCTTTTGCTTTGAAGCTTTGCACTTTTTAACTTTCTTTTATTTATTCCCCTCTTAACAGCAGTGCAGAGCAGAGAAGCTAGGGGGGCGTTCCGATTTTCAGAGAACGGATCTCGATCCCTCCATGAGCTGTCTAAGTCAAGCGTGTCTGAGAATCTGGAAAGGGCGGGACAGGATTCGCGCCTCCCAGTCTCGAACGAAGCGAAGCAGCGAAGTTATGTGACATCAGAGACCACCCGAGAAGCCTGAAAAACTCATTAGATCTCGTCCTCGACCTGACCATGAATCGAATTCATTTCCTTAGCTATATCACCACGCTCCCCCTGCTTCAGGATTCGTTTGGTGCGTCATAAATTCATCTTTTTCTTAAGAATTTTCATGAACTGTTACATACCCAGTTTAGAAAAATACATACGTCATTTCAATATACTCTCTCTTGTTATGTGCAATTGGTACATTACTGTAACTTGTAATTTTCTTGGGGTTGATGTGAAATGGCGGGAACCGATGTATGATGCAGTCGATTTCTCGGGAAATGAAATGCCGACTTTTACCAAGGGTTAAATCTTGTCCGAGATCCACCGACATTTTTGGGCGGGCCTGTTCTCTGTTCTCTGGCCTCGACATTCGAGTTCCGTTTAATTACAAGGTCGATGGCTGCTGTTGCAAGCAATTTATTACTCCAAAAATGACCCTGCGGCTGGTTCGGAAATCTATATAGTCTCGAAGTGATTTACTAGATAGTTCCGTGCGACGATTAACTTTTTTTTTATATTAATATAAGATAAGAATAGTACTTCATTAAATAATGATATAGAAAAATGGGGTCGTGAAAAGGACAAAAGAGCCTCAAAAGGAGACGAGAGAATCTAGTAGGTAAAGCCCTTTGTGAGAGACGAAGACTTAGATGCGAAGCAATTAATGCATGGCGTGCCAAAATCGGATGCTTAATCAGATTAATCTTATAAAATCGATCTTAGTAATTCTAACTCTAACAAAGCATATTCTTTTGACTTATGAAAACCCATTAATGTAAGGAAAATGGCATAAATGATATCTAAATTTTGACCAAATATGCAATATAATTCATAAATTTCTAATTCGTTCAACAAGGTCCCTGGATTTTTAATTTATTCGATACGGTGCCTGAATTTAATTTAATTCCCATATTATATTAAAATAATCGATGTTGCTTTTAAACTTGAATTAGATTTGATATTTTCATATAATCTAAAATTTGAACAAATTATTGCATATTGGAATATAATTCATGAACTATACTGAATCAATTAAAATTTCAAGGATTATTTGGTTAGCATCCTATGAGAAAAACATGGCGGCCCAACAATGTCATCCAGGTCTGACCCGTGAGCCGAAAAAGAGGGGAGAAACTATTCACGTGCCCACGTGCATCTTTTCAGGAATCAGCCGGTGGATTCG
This sequence comes from Eucalyptus cladocalyx, assembly GCA_017140615.1. Classification (NCBI taxonomy): domain Eukaryota; kingdom Viridiplantae; phylum Streptophyta; class Magnoliopsida; order Myrtales; family Myrtaceae; genus Eucalyptus; species Eucalyptus cladocalyx. The sequence goes on from CM029516.1 coordinate 28,476,467, forward strand.
AGACGTCTTGGCCCGGAAAAGAAAAGTGGAGCCTAGCCACCTTACGAATAAAACGTCTCCTTGTCCTAAAGAAAGATTGGGCTATTGTTTTTTATAGCTTGAGCCCCAATACGACGGGCCGTTTTTCATCTGTGTATCAAGAGAGATGTGGTTAAACAGAGTTGCCACAGTTCTTGCATTCCAAGCGGGTTCGGTTTCTTATCCAAGTAAGAAGCTGGCGAGCACGCCTCTTCTGAGTCATAGAATTTGGGATTTGTTTACGCTAAAAAAAATTTGTTAAATAATCATGTAATTATAGTCAATACCACATTGATACATGATGACTAAGGATTCTTGGACTGATTTTTGCAGGGTATAGGATTATGAACAACTGGACGGGTCAGTAGTTGAATAATCCCATGTCATGCTCCTTTTTGGACAGGAGATGGGTAAGTTCCATCGAATACTAAACAATATTGGTCTTCAAATGATGCTAATAGCTTGAACAGCTTGTACTGGCGTCGACCTCATGCCTCCTGCCTAGCTTTACCTCATCACCGACGATAGCAGGATCCGTAAGGGAAGGTCCTCTAGACTTGGTCAAATCTCTCAATCATGCCTTAGGTTGTGACGTTGAGGCCTCCTGAGGCCTAGAGGTGGCCGGCGACCAGCTACAAAGAAGGAGGAGGAATAAGAGAAAAAGAAAAAAGAAAAAAAATACAAAAAGAAGAAAAATATAATAAAAGTATTAAAAAAAAAAACAAAATAATTTAAGAATCCTACAAAACACATTTCTACTCCTAAAATATAAATTTTGACAGTTATCAAGTATATTCTTTTGCTCATAAATTGTTCCTAGGAATATAATCAGAAAAAACTATTTTTGATAAAAAAAATTGTTCCCGAGAACAGAATCGTTATCAAATGTGCCATTATATTTTAATGGGCTTTAAGTTAGTGAGGCCTAAATTTTAAATAGCCTATATCCTTATCTTGTCAAAACCCAAGTTTGAAATGTTAATTTGATAAATTATATGGGTGAGTACGGTCTGGATTGGAACGATTCACCTCATAACCTTAGAACTAACCTGCACAATATTGGTCCTAAATTTTTGGGATTGAGGATTGACCCAATGGGTTCCGTTCTATTCTAAAATTAACCCAGAACCAACCGGTAATTTTTTTTTATTTCATTTTTTGTACTATTTGAAAAGGCAAATCTACTATTTCAAATTACATATCCATTGATAATGCAGCGTTTTGTGACCAAACTCTAAATACCAGTACATATTCAACAAATTTAAGACAAGGCAATATTAGAAACTCCCCACTTGCTAAAAGCAAGAAACCATAAAAATAATTAAGATCGCTCATAGAGATATAGGACAAAATGGAAAGTTGAGCAACAGGTGGGGAAGTTGACTGGCAAGCGAAAAAAGTTATTTCTTTTGATTTTTGCAAATTGAAGACTAAGAAGACAAAAAAGATAGAAGAGAACGAGTATTGGAGGAGGACGTTATGGGAGCCATTTAATGATGTTGACGCCATTTGACTTAGGATTTTTTTTTATAATATATAAAAAAATTATAAATAATATATTATATGTATAATATATAAATATATTTTAGATATATTACATATAATATAGTTATGGTTGATCCAGGTTAGTTCAGATTGAACCGACCATAAACTTCCAAGATCAAGAATCAACCTGCAAAGTGCTGGTCTAGGGATCTTAGGACCAAAGACCAACCCAATCCCCATGGGAATCGGATGAGAATCGACAGGATTGAGTCAGTTTAGGATTAGTCTAGAGTTAGCCCTAGACCAATGCTTACCCCTAATAAATCTTATTAATTCCCTCGAAATAAACAAGTTAGTAAGACTCCCTTTATTTCGAGAAAAAATGATAGTTTAAAAAATATTTTCCTAAAAGTGATTGTTTATATCGCTTAAAATAATTAGTTAATAAAAAATATTTTCATTGTTAACAACAATTTACTTCGAAATATTTTTCATGGATGTTAATTTTATTTCATTCATTTTTATAAGTAACTACTTTTAAAAAAATAATTTTCAATTGGTTCATTTTTTGCAAAGTAAATGCATCCTAAATGATCTAGGCGTGGCTATTTATTATATACGAAAATATTTTTAAGTCAAAGGCCAAACCGGGTGTCGATCATCTTCTACTTGTCCCAACCCACCAACCACGTATCTGACGTTTCCTCATCGTATTCTTTTCCTTTCTTTTTTTCATTTTTATCAACACATTTTCAGGTCATCAAATGAGTCACATCATGAAATCGTATGAACTATATTCCAGCTGGATAAATATTATCCCATTTAAAAGATCAATACAAAAACAATGGGGTGGGGGAAAATCCAAGAAGAAAGCAAAGCAAGCATAGACACAAAAAGCTAGGGAAAATTTGGAATTGATTAAATTTAACGGAATATTCACTCTCGTCGATAGTACTGTAATTTTTAAAATCGGTTCGATTTAAAAATTTAGACTTTCTTTTTTCTTTATTTTCTTGAAAGAGGACGAAGAGGTCATAATCAAATAGAAAAGTCCTTCAAGAAGGACGAAGTGAGAGCGACCCGACCTCACAATGGGGGCATGAGGGATGGTCCCTTGGACCCTGAAAATTGCAACCTAACCATTCCCTAGGGTCTAATGGAAAAACGCAGGAGTGGTCACCGGTATTATTAGCATCCTCTACCTACCGAAAGGCTTCATTCATGCCTTCGGCAAGACTCGTCCATCTACCTAATCCCATCGATCACTGCCTATTTTAGGCAAATGTGACTATTATTTATTATTGTTGTTATTATTATTACTATTACTATTACTATCATTATTATTATATGAGATAAATCCATTAAAAGCATCAAAATTTATAATGAAAGTATAATTAAAGTTTAAAAAAGTAATTGAGTCCTAAAATTATAAAAATTATATATATATATATATAAGTTATTCTGTTAATTGTATTTTTTTGTAAATTTTTAAAACTCAATCATAACAAATTTTATGATTTAATTATACCTTTTAAACGTTTTAGAGTTCTGTTCAGAATTTCAACCGTCTTTACCCCTTTATTACAGTACGGCACGCCGGTCTTGACTTTTAACTTTTAACGAGGACGCGGGCGGGCAACTTTTCTTGTTTTGGCGCACGTGGGAAGAACCCGAGCACTGGCCAGTTACCCTCTTTTTGGTCCATCTAAAATCAGGGGTGGGTCTCGACTCATGAATCACCTAACCAAGCTTAGGAGAGGATATTTATTTTCCATTTTCGAAGAGTTTATGTTACACACGGCGTGGATGATAATCTGCCTGCAAAGTCATGGATTTATTTCTATTTTTTACGTAAAGATTTCGACAAGTTTCTGTTGCTGCTACTGGTCGACAAGGACTACTTAATGCCTCGCCGCTACACGATAATGGAGTCCGAATCTCCCACGTCCGATTCCTTTTAAAGATTCTGCGTTTTCGCTGCTTGTCCCATTTCCTTCTTCTTCCTTCCTCCTCCTCCTCTCTTCTTGGATCTCCGATCTCGGCTCTCGGCGCCGCCTTGGAGCTCGAAGCAGCGCCGAAGCCGCCGCCATGGGCCTCCTCAGATCGGCCGCCGGCGACGCCGTCCTCACCTGCCTCTGGGTCGCCGGCGTCTCCACCCTCGGCACCCTCACCTACCTCTCCGCCACCGCCCTCTCCGTCCCGCCCCAGTCCCTCGCCGGCCTCCTCATCACCACCGCCCTCGCCGCCGCCCTCGTCCTCCTCTTCAGCGTCCTCGGCTCCCTCCTCGGCGGCGCCAGCTTCAACCCCGCCACCACCGTCGCCTTCCGGGCCGCCGGGCTCCGCCCCGACGCCTCCCTCCTCTCCATGGCCGTCCGCTTCCCCGCCCAGGCCGCCGGCGCCGTGGGCGGCGCCAACGCCATCCTGCTGCTGATGCCGGCCCGGTACAAGCACATGCTGCGGGGCCCGTCGCTGAAGGTGGACTTGCACGCGGGCGCCGCCGCCGAGGGCGCGCTGACCTTCGCCATCAGCCTCGCCGTCCTGGTGATATTCGTGAAGGGGCCGAGGAGCTTGCTGGTGAAGGTGTGGCTGGTGGCGATGACGACGGTGGGGATGGTGATGGTCGGGTCGAGCTACACCGGGCCGGCGATGAACCCGGCGAACGCGTTCGGGTGGGCGTTCGTGAACGACCGGCACAACACGTGGGACCAATTCTACGTCTACTGGATCTGCCCCTTCGTGGGTGCGGTCCTGGCCGGGTGGGTGTTCAAGCTGCTGTTCCCTATCCAGAAACCCAAGGCAAAGAAGGCTTGAAAAGAACCGAGGAACAAAAGTGGTTTGTCTTTCTCTTCCGATTATTGATCTTTTGATTTCTTCACCTTGTCGTAGAATAATCGAACTCGAAGGGACCAATCCCAGCTGCCGCCATTGACATCTGTAGTGAGCAGGTTCTGAAAGTGAAAATGAAAACCCATCTCTCTCGCGTTAGATCAGTCCGCATCTTCTGCACTTCTTGACGTTCTCGCGGCCTTTGCCGATTGGCTTTCCAATCTTTTCCTTTCGAACAGCCGTTGCTACTTTGCTAGTTTGTTGTTGCATTCGATTTGGAAAGATCGCTCAGGCCGCGAGATATCGTTTCTCGAATCGATTGGGGTCGGGATGATTGGAGATTCTTTAACGCAACTAGCTGTTCCCATCGGAAGAGTCGTGCGAAGATTCCCATTACCCATCTCACCAATCAGAAACCAGGGTCCTGCCACTCGCAAATGCCCGGCGTCTCTTTTTGTTCTTTCATTATTATATTAAAAAAAAATCTTTTAAAACCCTTCTCGCAGATTCGAAACCTATATTTGGCTCTATAATCTGAAGATACTATTTGCTCTCAAGCATGTCCGAAATCTTGCGCAAAAAAAATGGAAATACAATATCAAGAATGCGCTAATTTGGGGACGACGAAAATGACAATCGATAATAACATGTGTAAGCAAGGAAATGTAACTTGAAATCCAATGGGAAGAGTAAGGATTTGTAATTGCAAATTTCGAAAATGATATTTGTATTTTGTCACGAAATACGAGATGATATTTTAAAAGGACTTTTGACTCTTGGGTATTGCGTACAGTGACGCGGAAGGCTATTTAATATGATGCGTGAAAAATATAGAGAACTATAACCCTCACGAAGTTAGGTGGCTCGTGCTGGCGGAATCAGACCTGAGAGTCTGAGACCACCACTTTTCACGTGAGGGTCCACCAACTCAGGTCACTATCATGGTCGATTTTTATCATGTCAGACGTAAAAATCGAAATACAATTGTCTGGATTTGGACGGGCTTAGCTTAGTCCCGAGGTGCAAATTGATGGGCTTTTCTAAAACAGGCGATACCCAACTTCGACTTCCCCTTTCCCCAAAAGCCCAACCAAAAAGCGGGATTCGTCGGGTTAAGACGGAATAGAGACAACCGACTCCCGCTCGGTTTCCCACAAAACCAAGATGACGAAAGGGTAGTGACGAGGCCAACTGGGAAAGCAAGATTGTGCATAATACAGGAAGTATCGTGTAGATCTGAGGGTCCGAAAGGGTGATGTTGCTTGGAATATATTCCCTAGAGAAAGAATTGCTTGTCTAGATCAACTTTAATCATATAAAATATACATTTCGTGGAACTCTCTTATTGTGTGAAAGATGCGAGGTCTTATCGTTGAATTGACTGTGTCTTTTTTCATTCACTTACTATTTTAAGAAACCATTGATGAGTATATCCAGTTGATTTGTTAATGATATTGTGTTAAAATGCAACCGGAATGAATTGAATGGGCTTAGCTTACTCACGAGATGGCAATTGACAGGCTTTACTTAAACACACACCAACTTTGACTTCGGTTTTCCCCAAAAGCGAAACCAAAACATAGATTTCATTGGGGTAGCACGAAGTAGAGACAATTGATTCCACTCCATTCCCCACAAAACCAAGAAGAAGAAGAAGACACAACGAAGGGGTGACAATGAGGTCTTCTAGAAAAACAAGATTGGGCATATTTAGACCTGTCAAAATATGTTATATGCCTGCTTATTAACTCATAAATGATTGACTGAGTTATATATGAGTTAATTATATTTAGTAAATGGATTTAAATATAATATGAGTATTAAGTGGGTCATAAATGGGTCGCAAATGAGTTTACAACTAACTTAGATCTAATATACTTTTATCTTCATTCTCATTTCAATTTGGATACGATTTTTCCTACATTAGATTAAAATGAAAGTATTTTAGTAATATAAGTTTGGTCAGATATTAATTATAGGTCACTATATTTGCATTTGGAATAAATAGGTTATAGATGAGTTAATAGGTCAATTTGAATTGACTTGATTATGACTCGACTCAATCCACTTGTTTGACAGGTCTAGGCATATTACAGGATGAATCATGTAGATCTTAGGGTCCAAGAGGGTGATTTGCTTGGAATGTATTCCCTCGGGAAAGAATTGCCCGTCTCGATCAACTTTAACCATAGATAAGGGTGCATTTCGTGGAGCTCTTTTATTGTGTGAAAGATGTGTGGTAGTAATGTCAAATCAACCGTGCCCTTTTCATTCACTCACTATGCTAAGAAACCCACGACTAGTATGTCCAATTGGTTGTCTAATGATATCGTGTTAACGAGCCACCGGCATTAACTGCATCCTAATTGAGCTTGGCCAAGTCTTTCCACTCGGAATGGTGTCTGGCCATTGATGGTCGTCCCTAACGCTTCAGTCCTTATCGATGGCGTTAGAAGGGAGAGCTTGTATGATGAGCATGAACTTCCCCTCTGCATAGCCCAAGAAGAGGGCAAAACAGAGGTCCATAGAGAGGCTCTCTATTGATGATCATGCCTCTCATTCTCCTTTGGACTTCCATAACATAGTAGAGTTTCTGGGAGCATAAACCACCGTATGCAACTCTAAAGCCGAACCAAGTTATTTTCCTTTGCGTTGCGACAGGAAAACTCATTATCGAGTGAGTGAGCAAGCTGAGAGTCCGTAAAGGCCGAGTGTTCAGGAGCTGCCCTTGCGACGGAGGTGTTGGTGGCTAATAATAGACAAGGAGCTAGAAGATAAGGGGAGGGAGAACCCAACCAATTCAGTATGTATTTCCTGTTATTGTGCATGAGAAGTGGTAAATACTTATGACAACTGACAACACACAAGGGAAAAAAAAGCACGATCTCGCGCTTAGAAGACCTGAGTAGGCAAACATGTTATCGCCAGCTTGCGCTACTCGCATCGAGCTCACCATAGTCTCGATAAAGTACTACATAATGAATAACTGTCGGAACACATTTGAAGTCACGAAGGGGAACTCTTCACATGGAAGATGAGGACGACTTGTACCACAGGCATGTCGTCGAGAGAAGCAGCGCCACGGATGAACAAACTGGGTGTATCCCAATCTGTCATTCCAAGCAGCTTGGCAACTCCTTTTTGATGCTCTATTTTATGGTGGATGTGCGACCCGGCATATGAAAACGTTGCACGGTGAAAGAATTTCTGCCGAGTGCCATTGCACGAATCCTTTATTTCTTGTCATGGTCGAGGACGAACTCCTACAACTCACAGCAATGCTGTGCCGTTTTAACGATCGAGTTTTCTGAGGTTCCATTCAAGTGCGAGAGAGCAGATGGAACTGCTGAAATAATAGCGTCCACAAACAAATTGTGGTTCAGAGACCTGAATCCAGTGCAGATAATGCTTCAGACTACGAAGAACTTGTCACAAATCAGACACATTTCCTGAACATCATCCTGAACATTTCCTTGGTTTTCGTCTTCAGCTTCTGTCCATCTCTCGTGGTTTTCATATTTGAATCAGGCCAATGCACGCACATTCAGAACCGATTAGCAACAACTTTACGACTCCATTCATCATGGTACCATCTCCGAACTAGTACTCCATGCAAATGCGTCCTACCGCTTAAACACAGCTGAAAGTTACTTTCTTCAAGTCCCTTGAACGACGAGAAGGGGCGGGCCGGCGACCAGTTAACCCATGATCAACAAAGCGGGACTTATCACTAGGAACTATTCAGACCTGTATCGCATTATTCGCACAATCAATCGTGAGAAAGGCCTTGCTAAAATAAAAGGACGACATGCTAGATCTACGGGGGATTTGGCAAGTTGTTCCATAGTAGCTGCAAATAAAATCAATCTCCATTATTGAGTTAAAACATGTTGGGGCCGTGCCACGGTGGTTGGAGACTAGTGGACAAAATTTGGGATTAATACTTAATCAGCAATGACGAAGCTCTGGGGCCTAGAGTAGAGATGGCCAATGCGTGGAAATCTCCATGAAAGCGTGACCATAAACAAAAGGGGATGTAAAGCGAGATCAGGTACAGAGAATCTTATGGAGTTAAATTATCATGATCGAAGGTGACTTCTTATGCGTGTTGACTTGAAGAGAACGCAGCAGATTTTGATGGTTGGAGCCCGCACGCCCACGGCTGATGAACCAGTCAGTCAACGTTATTGCTTTCTCAAATGTCTCAGAATTTTCTCTTGGTAGTAGCTCAAGTAGGATTGACCCAAAAAGACTTGGGAATCCAAGAAGTGAGGTGCCATAAGCATCAGGAATCAAATCTTGCTGCAAATCAGCAGGTGGATTGGGAGGGAACCAAAATGTACATGGATTGGGAAATGAATACTTTCATAGGGTTTACATAACTAAATATGCAGGCAAATTTCACAAACTTCAAGCAACGATTTAAACCGGATAGTCTAATATAATTCTTTCTGGCGAGATTGATGAGAACACCATATGTAAAGACCAAAATTCAGGCTCTCAACAAAAATGCATTAGTTCAAACGCATTTATGAAAAAGGGTCATCTAACACCATAAAGACAATTAAAACCGACCTAAAAAATAAAAAATAAAGACAATTAAAAAAAAAAGAAAAAAAAGAAATCCAGTCCCTTACATCAGTATTCATGTGAGCTGCCGATCCACTTCTTAAGTTGACCAAAACACATTTCTAATAGAAAAATTTCTCCTAAACAGGAATCAGCAGAAGCAATTTTTTTTTCTGAGGTTACAGAAGAAAATAAATATCACTGAAGCACAACCCTTTTGCAACTAACGCGAGCAAAGAGGGAAAAGATGAGTATACCTTTTCTCTGCCATGAGAGGAAGATCGAGGGAGTGCGAAGAAGAGCGACGGGGAGATGCAAAGTCCAACGGCCCCAGCAGTCTGCCAGAGCACATTAATATGCGGGCGTAATTTATAGGGCGGCGGCGGGGCCATGAGCAGACCAGATTCATTGAACCTAGTCCAGTTCTCGAATTCAGTGTCGTGGAAAAGGACCAGAGACGACAACGGTCCACCATTCCTTTAGCAGACGGACGTTTGAGTTTGACGATCTGAAGAGATGCCTTTTTTCTCCTGGCAGTGTCGCTACCACCGGATCGCCTTGAACCGTGAACGAATCAGGGGCTGCGAGAAGTGAAGGGACTTTCCACGTAATGCTCGCACGCGGGCGGCTGGTCCGGTACGACCGGGGTTGGAAAATTTGCGACGCGAGGTGTAGGGAATCTAGTCAATGAGCGTCCTGGCGACGCTTGTAAAATGCCCGATGAAGAAAGTTTTGCCGTTCTCGTTGTCGTGTCGTATTATGCGTAATTGAATTTAACAAGTGAATTATTACGTATTTATCAAACCTTTATAGGACACCTTTTGGCTTCGCTCGTATATATAGGCATGTTTCATCACCGACGTAAAAAATGTTATAAAATTAATGTTAAGTGTGGTGGTATGATTGGTTTGCTGATGTATTCACTAACTTTGCAAAGCTTTGCTTGATTTCAGACAGGGTCATTTAGAGGGTTACTTGTAGTTCATCATATCATTCTGTATATTAATTTTCTTTTTGGGATAACATTATTAATGAATGGTCTCTCTAATTTTGCTCAGAATTCGAAATTATTCCTTTACTTCTTTACTTTTTCTTTTTAATGTTCAAAATGGTTCTTTCGCTTTTTATAAAGCGCGACTATTCGGATTTGCACTGTTAGGATTATTGATTTAGCTGACTGGTTACTGACGTGGACTTGATGTCACAAAAATTTTGTTGATGTAGGTTTTATTTTCAAAGCAATGCCGACCCCCCTTCTCTTCTCCCCCCACGCGGTCCCCTCTCTCTCTCTCTCTCTCTCTCTCTCTCTCGACTTGAACAGCAAGGTTTAAAAAGTAGAGACCTCCGGTGACGTCATTTTACCTTTTCTTAGTTTTTATAAATTAACAGTTGTTTTCCTAGAATTTACTGTAATTTTACAAGGGTTTTATCATAATCATGACCTCAGAAGAATATTGCTTTTGCAAGCATTTTGATTTGGGTTAGCACTATGAAAAACCTCAAATTAATACCCAAGTGATAAATTTACCATAAATTAATTTTTTTGATCATAAAAAATTCTAAATACATAAAATTGTGACAAATTTATCATCCATTAATTTTCATTAAATTTTGTGATCAAATTACTAATTTAGATGACATGTGACAGTTGACGGATGTACTGTGTTGATGTTTTAACTCTCCTATTTATCACAAATATATTGGTTTGAGAATTTTTTTGATATTAAATCAATTTAACATAAATTTAACATAAATTTACAAAAAGTAAATTTGTCATAAATATGCAACTTCAAAGTTTTTTGTGGTCAAAAAAGTAATTTAAAGTAAATCCATTACATATATATTAATTTAAAGTTTTTTATGATACAATCACTTTAGATTAATGCCTGTGATCTTTAAAGTGAGAAAGTGCCATTTGTCAATCGTTTATGGAATTTACTTTGTTTCACCCCCGCAAACTAAAATAGTAACTCCACCTCCATTCTTTACCACATCAGAATCATTGAAGGGTAGAAGATCTTTCTCAACTCCGCAGTTAATATACACTATAATCCATTCAATTCCCTCGCAATGTTTCCTACTTAATCAAGAATACAAGAAATATAGAGAGAGAAAATATTCTTGTATGTTGCAGTGGACCTCAAAGGCCCTGCTTGTTAACGTTTTTTATTTCTGTTTATGAACAAAATTTCTATTTTTTTGTTCCAGGGAACAAAAAAAGAATAGAAACGCGTTTGTTTGCGTTTTTATTCCAAATCTATTTTTTTGTTCCTAGGAATACATTTGGAACAGAAACAAGAAACAAGAAAAAATTGTTTCTTGTTTATGGAACAATTTTTAAGAACAAATTTTCTCTCTCCTCTCTTTTTCTTCTTTTTTTTTTCTTTTTTTTTGGCCGATCGCCGGCCTCGACCATGGCCGGCGACTGGTTGTCGAGGGCTGGTGACCTCGCCGGAGCGTCGCCGGGCCCTAGCGAGGCTCGGCCTCGCCTTGGCTGGGCGAGCTCGGGCTCACCCAGATCCGGCGAGCTTGGCCTCGTTGGGGCTGGCGAGCCTCGCCGTGGCTGGGCGAGGCCGCCGGCCCTCGTCGGCCGGTGGCTAGCCAAAAGAAGAAAAAAAAATAAAATAAAAAATAAAAAATAAAATATTAAAAAATTAAAAGAAACAAAAAAAGATGACAAATTTACCAAACGTGTTTATTTCATTTTTTATTCCCCAAAAAGTTTACAAAATCTTTCTTACTGTTCAAAAATTGTTCCCTGGAGCAAAAATAGTTTTTTTTATTTCGCTCCCTAACAATTTTTCAACAAACCTTACCAAACGCACCCAAAGGGTCCCAGTCATGGTTTTACCATATTGATAAGGTGAATGATAAAATCATTAACTATCTAAGAAGTATGTTCGAATTTTCTTGGACAGAAAATTTAGAATTTAGAATTTGTAAAGGTTTGATGCATAGGAAAGTTGTCAAAACCTGTTATACTTTTACCAATTTAGTCATAAATTTTTCGGTTTTTCTATCAATCATAAATCCTTTTTTTTTTTCCACATTTTGCTAATTGAGTTTATTTGACTAACTTTAGGTAGAAATCACTGACGTAGACATTGGAGGTCATATGTGGCAAAACTGATGCTAACGTGAATAATCTTTAAAATGATTTTTAAATTTTATTATTATTTTTTCCTAACCTTGGGTCGGCGAGGTTGTCGGTCCTCCCCCAGCCGCAAGCTCATGCCTGTGGCAAGCCTAGGGTTAAAAAAAGAGAAAATAATAAAAATAAATAAATAAATAATATATTGAAATATTATTAAAAAAGTTAGGACTTAATTGATAAAATTGAAAAATTGAAAATTTTATAATTTTTTAGACCATTTTTCCTTCAATCTACCGCAAATTCAGGAGAGTGACATGACAACAATCATTCATTGTTTGATAATGACAGCAACCTCATTTGTCTCCATCAATCCAAGTCGAGTAGAATTGAGAGAACAATAACTAAAACAGAATTCACGCATGCGAAGGAGAGTGTTCATACTGAACTTGGGGACCAGCTTGCCAACCAATACCCAGCTTCTAGAATTTATATGCAATCTAAAATCCGGGTTAAGGCGTCCGACTTTAGGACTCGGATTAGCCCTCTCATGCTTGAGCTCTCTCTTATATACTTAGCGAGCTATTCGGATTGCGGCTGAGGGCGGTAATGCCCAAATTTTTTGTGAATTGCGTGCACAAATTTCCATCGCTAAGGCCGCTCGGCACCCTGAGAATGCGTAGTGCTGCTCTACAGTGGTCAAATCTTTTGGAGAACTAGTGCTTGCACGGCTTTTTAGCTATAGTGGCACCGTTGCGATTACCAATTAGATTAAAGTGATGTCTAATCTAAATTCAATGCTATCGAATGATCTCTCGACCCGAGTCATTCTTATCACTTTGTCACGCAGAGGCCTTCGATGGGTTCCGTAAAAGCTCCTTACAGAGGGTACACAATTTCAATCATAAAAGAAAGGGTTAATAATATCATAAAAAGTCTCTTAAACTGATATGCTTATGACAAATTTATTTTTTATTAATTTCTATTAAATTATACGATTAAATTGCTAAGTTGTATGACGCGTGGGGATTGACGAATGTATCGCCACCCTCCATTAGTCACATATATCAGTTTATGGTTTTTTCGTGGTATTAATCTAATTTGATGAAAACTAATTGAGGGTAAATTTGTTACAAATATACTAACTTTGGGTTTTTAATAAATGTATTAGATTATGATTTTTCGTGGTGTTAATCCAAAAAGAAATGGAAAGAAGAAAATACGTTTCTGCAATTTTCCACAAAGTTCAGTGGCCATCACATAATCCTCCCCCAGGCCAACATAATGTAGCATCTATTAATTGCTCCCGTTTTCCGAGTCTTGTGCATATACACTAAAGAGCATAAACTTGAGTAGTTAGCGATCTTACATTTATTTGCATATTCTACGATATGGACACTGTACGATGCTGTCATGTATTCCTAAGGAAAAGAGAGCACCGAGACCGCAACTTGGACTAAATTCAAAGCTCCTGATTTTGTGAACATGGCCACTGATTTTATCCCTCAGAAATTGCACACTTAGAGAAAGAAAGGGGGCAGGGGAAAGAGAGAAAATGAGAGGATCTACTCATGGCCACGGAAGAAAAGCGAGCACCAAGTTTGACAGCATAACTGGAATAAATCATGTTGTCAGCTTCCTTTTCTTTTCTGCCAATAGAAATTCAACTTTCGATGGTTCTAATTTTTGCCAACTTTCGTCCTTCTCCTGTTACTTCTTTCTTTTAAAATTCTCTCCTGTCTAATCTTTCAATGGTCATCGGTTGATGTTGCGTTAGAATAATGGTAGTTCTTTCTACTGTTGCTGTTCATAACTCGAATGAGAACAAGTCCTCAAACTTAAGATGGAGCAAGACTTTGGAATATGTTCGGTCTGGCAAGACTTCAATTCTGGGGAAGTTCTGCTCCTTATATCGGGTTACGAGATGAGAGCCAGAATGGCATCAAACATTCGAAGTCGTGTAGGACTGATATTTTTCAATCATTTGGATGGTGAAAAGGTCCGGCATGTTAATTTCACGCCATTCCTTAGATACAACCAAGTGCAGGGGTCATGCCAATTCTGTTCTATGTCCTGCCCAACTTCACTTCGAACTCATTCCATTTGCCATTGAAATTCCATTCTGTCACACCTAACATAAGTTAATATCAAATCAACTAGTATGAACTGAATTTTTTTGTCATAGTCTGAGTAAGAAACTAGCCACCCACATGCACTATCATCTTCCACAGGAGGAAAGAATAGCTGGATGAGTTTTTAGTATTTACAAAGCACAGTTTACAGATTTAAAAGAAAACTTCCTCAGCAAAGCATAAAAAGGGAGCACATGAACAATGCAGACAGTGATGGTAAAGAAGCTCCAACCAACATCTAAAGCTATAACTTCATTGGTTCACTAAAAAGAAAACCTGTAACCTGTCTTGTATCTGACAAAGAATTGGTTGCCCCCGCAAATAACTGATCCATGCGCATCATGCCTGCATGATCCTCAAGAAGATATCTCAAAAGCTCACATCCTGCTAAAACACAAGCCAAGCATTCAACACAATGTCGTTTCCCCATTGCTTAGCATGCATAAGTGCCGCACCAAGGTCCCAACATACCACTATCTAGCAGGCAATATCCTACAGCCCTGCATATCCTTTTGCTCCTGTAGATGGGCAGTTAACCAATGCAGAATTCCATTCTCTCACTTGGGTATATAATACTGATCCCGCCTTAGCAAATGACAAACGAATAATGCAAGCTTCCAGCCGACTCAGATTTCTAAATGGTTTGCATTCTCATCCATGATTCACGAGGATAACAGTGATAAGAAGAGGCATGGACAAGCAACTAAACACTTGTGTCCATGGGATAGCAACCAAGTACACGCAAAAAGGTCGCAAATTCCTGCATAGAGGCATTGAACTCGTCATGGTTGCAGGTTATTCCAGCATAAATGCAGAAACCACGTATGGGTAAACAACAGTTACCAGACCAATTTTCAATCTAAGATGAATACAGCTTTCCAATAGAACTCATCAATGTCAGCATAGAGAAAATAGATTAATGCACATGGAGCAGCAGTTGCTGTGATGACCAATATTTCATAGTCTGGACTCTGATTCACTGATCTCTTATATTCAACAATTGAAGTGCTGATTAACCAAATGCAGTTAGACATTTTTTGATTTATTGTCAAAAGGTGCACCACCTTAATTGACCATATGTGTTCTCATCTCCTTCTCTCTCTTTTTTTTGTGCACCAAGAACTTATGAATACTAAGATAAGGCCAACAATCAAGCAGAAAGCATATTCTCTCATGCTGAGAATGATGGTGACAGTACCTGCAGATGTCCAAGAGCATTTTGAGCACGGGTATCAGCCATAGAAGCCTCAAAGTCAATGTAAAAGAGGTAGTCAAAGTATCTGCCAAATTAGAGCCATCAGACCACATACATTGTTTGACTTACTACACAAAGAAGCATGCACTATACAGGGTGAGTGCAATGACAAAATATGAATATGACAATGGAGTCAAACAGTATATAGGGAAATCAGGATGCCAAAAAAATGCAACTAATAGAAAAGGCAGCACATATTAACAATGCAGAGATCTAAACATTTTAGAGGATTTATATAGAAAATTGGTGTTTCCTATGATTTTATGGATGTAATGGTCAATGAAGATGTTCCGTCGGGTCCTTTTCTGAAACGACAAGAAGATTCTTTCTTTTTTGTGGCTGGAAGCCATGATCTGCAGGTTAACTGGAGAGGGCGAAGTAATCTAAAAGTTTTAGAGGATTTACATAGAAATTGGGCGTTTCCTTTGTTTTATGGATGTGACTATCAGTAAACATGTTCTGTTGGGTCCTTTTCTGGAACAACAAGATGACTGTTTCTTTTCTGTGGTAGGAATCCATGATATGCAGGTTAACATGGAGAGGGCGAAGGAATCTAAAGATTTTAGAGGATTTACATAGAAATTGGGCGTTTGCTTTGTTTTATGGATGTAACTATCAATAAACATGTTCTATTGTATCCTTTCCTGGAACAACAAGATGATTGTGGAAGCCATGATCTGCAGGTTAACGTGGAGAGACTTTACTTCCCCCTTGAGAACAATATAAATGTGGACAACTAGCAGCTGTTCCTTCCTACAAAGATTGTTTCCTTTTGACGTATCAAAAAAAAAATTCGTTTGGACATTGGCTGGATGACACATTTCCAGACATATATGCTCCCAAATATCAGAACACAATTCAATTTAAACTACTCAACTTCAGAGTCCAAGACTCCCAATTTCCCTAATAAAATAATTCAAAAGGATGCAAACAAGAAGGTCTTTGAGTTTGATCAAATTATCTAATGAAATAGGAATTTAAGAACTCACTTGGCACTTCCAGTATTGGAATCATCAACAACTCTAAGCGGTCGCTTTCTCTGTGGCCGGCTTTCGATCTGACATTATGCATTTGATACTCAGGCAAAAGTTTATTTACCAAGTCATGCAAATCTAATATAAGCTAAAGAAAGCCTTGCAGAGATACCTTTGTCAAATTTATGCCTCTCAAGGAAAATACAGCCAAGGCTTTAAATAACACACCAGGGCCTTCTTCCAAGGTGAAGACAATACTTGTCTGGGAGGAAGGGAGACCATACTAGAATTAAAAAGAGTCCACTAAAAAATCAAAACAGGTAATGCACATGTCCACTGCTGTGCAATGTCACCTTAAAAGGTTTGTCAGTCCTTGGTATAATGGGATCTCTTGCTAGCACAAGAAAGCGAGTGACATTATCGGAGTCACCCTGCAAGGAGCATAATTGTTAGGTAGTGGAATATGGAAGAATGTGATCGCACTCATTTTGCAATAACATGTTGAAGTCATGTGAACAGGTGATGTTGAAGTCATGTGAACAGGTGAAGTTAAGTCAGAAACAGGTGTGATGTCCACACATTGCTGTAGGATCCATCCGCTACTAGCCTACTGTGGCCATCAGTTCTACGATAATCTCAACTATCATTCTTCATGTTCTCTTTAATTTAATTAAGAACATAGGTCCCAAGGACAGAGAATGAAACAGTGCCCTCATTAGATGGTTATGTGTTAGGATTTCTTCCAATTCTAGTAAAATAGAATAGTTCTTTGGTAGTTCGAGTTTTCTAATCCACCTCATCAAACCACCATTATCCCCAGTCAAGACTACGATCAGTCAGCAAAAGTTTTTCACCAATACACACAAGAAGTCCTCACCATATTAATAACTTCTATGTCAATCCTCCTCCGAAGTACTAAATATGCGAGATAAACACCAATTTTTATTTCTGTAAATAATACTTCTGCACTAATTCTGCGAAGTCTAAACCACAGGAGCAGGCCAAGAAAACTTATAAAATTTTCAGAAAGCATGACACCATATTTTGTCATATCAGGGGATACAAAGGAGTGAATTAATATTCTAAATGAAAGGAAGGAGCAGTCTTAAGTTTAATGAAGTACAAGAAAGACAGTCACCTGGATTCTTTCTGCAAGTATATTAAGCCCATAAATATCTGCTGCCCGAGCGCTTGCAACGACTCCAGCATCCCTCAGTTCATTCAATGCTACAAACTACCAAATTTCATGTCAAGAACAACTGGGTACTGTTCAGTGCAGAAGTAAAAGGCAACCCACCTTATAAATCTACAGCATACCTGAGCAGCACCAGCTGTGCTATCAACACTTTCTCGGGTAACATCTAACCTGGTCAAAGCATTATCACTTAGAGAAAGTGCCTGCAAGAAGAGATGGATTTCGCATACGTAAAGGTTCTGCCTTTTAAAAAAAAAAAATCAGCCCATAATAGTCCTGCTGCTGTTTGCACATCCGCCACATGAAGACTAAATTAAGCATTGCTTTTCGGACGACCAGATAGAAATCTCACCTGTGGATGGCTTAAAACACGTTTTAACTGCTCTGCTCTAACACCTGGAAGAGCCAATAGACACAGGTTGACAGCCATCTGAACTTCCCCTACTATGTGAAGTCTGTGTCTGAGAAGTAAATCATAATTGCGGTGGAGGCTTCCGCCAGAAGAATTCTCAATGGGAAGAACAGCTTTATTAACTAACCATAGTTCAACAGCCTATAGAATAAATCAAATCAAAGTAGAAATGAGGAGGAAAGTTGATATACATTGATATGCATGATCATGGGATTGGAATTCATACACCAGGGCAAGTTTGGAAAATTGTAAAAAGGGTTATGTTAACTAGTGCCCACTAGTTAAGTATATTTTTGTTTGAAATAATTCATTTTTCAAGGCAATGACTGTGCACAACATAAGGGTAATTAGTGCATTGAAAACTATAAAATTTTCTTAATTGGTTTGTTGACAAATGCCTACGCTAGGGCAAGCTCTCACAGAGCTGAAAGTTCTGTAAGATGGTTTAAATAAATTTACAGGCTTCGGCATTTTGCCTGGCAGATGAGTTCCAAGACAAGGTGGCATGTTTTCTCTTGTTATGGACTTGAAAACTACAAAAAGATGTGGTCACTTGCAGTATTATTTCCACGTGCAAGTATCTGTATGTTAATTCTGAACCTTAAAAGCATCTTCAAACTCGTCACAAGGAACAGTCTCACAGTCAGGATAGGCTTTAAGAGCAGCATCCTCACTGAATGAACCTGGTACCCCCTGCAATGTGTTTTCAGCATACATTAGATTATAGACTGTCTCAGACATGGTATTCATCCTCATTTTACTCAACTTTATTTTCCTGTTTTCTTATGCTTTTGCCAACTGCACTGAAGCAAAAGGAAAAACTTCGCAGATGATTACCTTGAATGCTATCCGCATTTTTGACTTATTCTCTAGAGTAGGAGAGAAATCAGAAACAGTCAGTGGCCCTACATTTATTGGAGAAATAGAAATATCAAGATGAGCATGGTTAGACAAGGCAGCGTAGATCCCATCACAGTATGCATTTGATAGCAAAATGCTGTGAACTTTACACAACTTAACATGTTAAACAAATTCTGGGCAACAGGTCAAGGATAGGCCAAAGCATAGAAAATGGATAATTGCACAAATAGTCCTTGAACTTTGGCTCAATGTGCAATGTCGTTCATGAACTTTTAATTTGTTCAATGTGGTTTGGTGCATGTTCAATCTAATCTTTGAACTATACGAAATGTTTGTTATCATCGTTGAACTTAAATTAATGGAAGGATAACACTGAACATTCTTATACAGTTTAGGGACTAGATTCAATATGCACCAAAAGTTTAGGGACAACATTGCATATTGAACCAAAGTTCAGAAAGTCACTTTCTCTATAGAAAATAGAAAGCCGATACAAGCTCAGGTAACAAGACCATGATGATCACCCTGAATTGAAGGATAAACCTATAAAAGATGCTTATAATTGGGTCCTTTGTGAGATTGCTTTGCCCCGTCACTGGAGCAGTTAAATTTAGAAGTCAATCCAGCCTATCCAAATTACCATTGCTTCCTTTAGCTGGGACTGCAACATCTTCATTGTGAAACACAAGTCCAATTACAGAAATCCATAGGTAAAACTTGCCATCAGATACCAGCATTTCTGCCCTCAGAAAGCTGAACTCACAATCTTTCACACAAGTCAATTCCAATGTGAGCTTCAATCTCAATAGACAGTTATGAAACTCCACTGATATAAAACAATTGCTAATGAAATAACTGTATGCAGGCAAGCTCACTCAACTCCATCACATGAGACCGTGATTAAACACCAATCAAAGTTCCACAGGCAATTCATTTCTAATCTTTTACACCAAGGTTTTCACACAAACTATTACCAACAAGTCAAAGCACAAAAAGAGAGACTTCAACACATCATGAGCAGCTTGGAACAATCACTTTGGATAAAAAAACAAGTCAACCAAAGAAGCTTTTCTATGTTACCCACTGGGAAAACAAGTCAAGTCCTTGTCCTTGTGCAATCTCTTGGAAACACTCGTCTCCGTCTGGTCAACGACCCTGCGCAACTCAGTGGCCGACGTCGACGAGCTCTCGTCCTCCACGGACCTGATCGCCCGCCGGACGGACAACCCAGAAAAGCCACCGAAGTGCGCCCACTTGAGCAGTCCGACCCGTTTCGGGGCGACCAGGAAATGCTCACCACGACCCTGTTGCCAAGCATCACCGGCACTCCCCAACACGACTGAATTTCGCAAGGCCGTCATCGCAAAGAATTAAGAGCTTCCCCAACAAAACAGCGCTTCGTCCTCTAGCGCATGAATTCACAGAGGAAAGGGAAGAAAAATCAATCCGCCGCGCCTTTTCTTGCTGGAACGAGAGATTTAAAAAAGCGAATTCTTGAAACAGAGGATCTGCTGCAGAGGCTTGTGTGTCGGAAGGTGGTACGAGGATGCGCTGAGAGAGGACAAGAGCCCACGAAGCACGCGGACGTGGGGGAGCATTGCATTAGGTGGAAATGTGATGGTGCGGTGCACGTTTTCTTGGAATCGGATTAGACTTTAGATGGGTAGATAGATAGGATAGACACGCCAAGTGCGTACATCACTTGTCTGCAAACGTTTCTCCATTAGCAAAAAGCAATGGTGGTGCGGTGGGCTTGGTAAGAGCTTTAGGTCCTCAGAGGGAGTTGTTGTGAGAAAGTTCTTGAGCTGTTGAGGGGAATGCTTTGTCGCAGTCCATACATAAAATATTGCAATGACCAAACAGCAAAAAAATAATAATATATTTTTATTAGCGGCTTACACTAAATATCATTTGTAATCCAACGATTATCAATCTTTTGAGAATCTCTCGAGAGACAGTGTTCTTGGAAGTTGTAGAAATTTTAAAATATGAGGATCATTTTTTTATTAAACTAAAGGAGGAGAACCTAAAGCTTTCTGGTCATTCGCAATCATTTTGATGCAATTGAACTAAAAGATCAAACCGAATGGCATCTAGGAAATATTTGTATTGGCTAGACTAGTTCCTTTTCACGAGTTATGTTACGTGCCCGATTCGACATGGGTTTTATAATGATTTTAAGCAGAGAATATGGATGTAAATTTCAAAACTGAGGGATAGGAGGTTGTTAGGTAATCTCGTGGAGATATCGAGTTTCTCTTATTAATGATTTATAATATTTTTTTTCGTTTTTTATATATTGAGAAAAACTAAGGGTGTTCTAATCATGTGAAAAGTGCTCACCAACTTTGATGGTCCATCTTATTTAATATTGATCTAAATTATTACTATTTGTTTATATTGAAAGACCTTAGTTTTGTCAAACAAATATTCTTTTTTTCTCCCGTTTGACCTTTTCGTGATGATATACCATTCGCCGTTTAAAGAAAAATCAGATAAATCATAATCGCACGTAATGACTGATGAAAAAATAAGTCAACAAATCAAATATCTGCTTTGCGGAAGTTGCCTTGAGGACAACCAAGTCAAGGTTTCCTCTCCTGCTTCTTCTTCTTCTTCTTTTTTCCACGACGGTGAGAAATATCCAGCATCATTTTCAGAGAAAAAACTATCAAAACAATCTTAAATTATTTATAATTGTGTTAATCTAGTTCTAAATCTTTTGATTGTATCAATTTAATCAAAAACCTTTTAATGATTTTCCATTGTAACTCATCCGATCAATTTTGATTGGAAACCTTTGATTGGAAACCGTTGACATGGACACTAGTCATCTTACGTGGCACTATCAAGGCAAATGTGGATAATTTTTATAATTTATTAAATATTTTCTAATTTTTTATGTCTTTTGTCCCTTTTTTTTTTTTTTTTAAACAACTCTAGGCTACCAATGTCGCTAGTCAACCCTCACCAACCACAAGCGAGGGCTTTGTGGCCCTCTCTACCACCAAGTGAAGGTCAACTCTCTTCTAGATCTAGGTGAGGCTCAACGCCCTCATCAGCCCACAGTTTGAAAAAAAAAAAAAAAAGGCAAGGAAATAAAAGAAAAAATAATAATTTTTAATTTAAAGGAAATAAAAGAAAAAATAATAATATTTCAATTTTTTTAAAATTAAAAATTATCCATGTTAGCACTAGTTGTCCATTGGGTGTGCCGCGTAGGGACAACTAGTGTCCATATCATCAATTTCCTATTAAAATTGATTGGATGGATTATATTGACAAATCGTCAAAAATATTTAGAACTCAATTGACACAATTGAAAGATTTAAAATGAAATTGATCAATATGTTATAATTATATGGCTTTTTTTTTTTGTAATTTTCCTACATTTCCGAATTGGTGCTTAATGTGGATAATATATGTTCATTATGTTCCAAGTAGTGAAGCCACCACCAGAAGCTAAATTGGTTATGGATCGAGATCATATCACATTTCAAATATGAATTTTCATTGTGCGAAGCCCACATGACATATAAATCGAAAAGGTCTGGGGTGTCCGATCATTGTCCTTGAGGGTAAATTACACCCTCCACGAAGTACCAAAAGATGTGTAGCAGTTATCCTTCAATATTCAAAGGACTTCTTGAGTAGGGTTAAATTCAATTTTTAGGTAAGAGTGGAAATACATAACATGCAAAACCATAAGAAAGCAAAGTCAAAGAATATCTTTGTGCGAAGATCTTTGGGTGCATAGTTTTGGGCAAATCAAAAAAGGAGCAGAGCGGTCGGTATATATAGGAGAAAGACCGAGTATACGAGGACTGACTAGTGTGTCTAAGGATAAATATTGCGACAGCTGGCGAAATAATTAGGCAATGGCTAGTACATTAAATGAGCCATGATCAATAGAAAGTCAATAATGGTCTAAGGTCACATGTAGAGATGTTTGATCTTGATTGTAGATTGACTTTTTGAAATGCACTATACACAACCACCTCTCGCATATTTCAAAATAATTCTTTAAGAAGAGAAGGAAGAGAGTCAGTTTCGCAGTAGGGACCCAGCAATGAATCTCGTGGGAGTAGCCCTATACACTTATATTAAGTAAATTCTTCAAGCATACAGTGCAATTAGATAGACTACCAATAAAGGATATAGAATTTATCAAGAGCTTAACTCATCCTCGCCTAATATGTAGTTCAGCACCGATCAGTTGCACCATAGGAGGAGGGACTTCAGTGCATTTTTGGTGCCACGGGATCAACAAAATAGCTTGTAATCACACGAGTGGACCTATATCATGCAATCTCCGCTCACATGGTTGGGTTACCACCGCAAGTGATATATTGAATTAGCATAAGTCCCCTTTTCCTTGATGTTCAAACATTTGCTTCCTTCCAAAGCTTTAGTCAAAAGATTGGTTAAATTTAGGGGTGTGCAAAGGAACAAAGAACCGCCTAGAGCGGGACCGAACTGGACCGGAACTAGCGGTTCCCATGAGGACCGGTCTAGTTCCCATTTCTAATTTATTAGAACTAGTGAGTATCGGCTTGATTCCAGTTCCGGGTGTGGAACCGCCCACCCGAACCGAACCGATATATAAATATATATATTAAAAAAATAAATCTCAACTCAATTACTTAATTATTTTGTAGTTTTTCAACCAATAAATATGTACGCGCGCGCACATATAGTATTGGATATTATTAACTAATTTTATATTTTAGGTGTGTAATAAGAATAACCCCCTACCTTTTGTTCATTCTAATAATCTATTTACTTGCTTTCCCAATCAAAACAAAATAAACAAACAAAGATGATGGAGGGGACTGATTGGAGATGTCCATAAATATCAGGACACTTTTTCGTCATGATATGAAATTAAAAGCCAATGGCTCGTTTTAATAGCATAATTAGGTCTCTCATTAACCATTCCCGTGATTAAATTAGGTTGATGTTAAAAAAAGATAGATCAAGTGATTAATGTTTTGACTTCTGTGGAGGTTAAGAATTCTAAGTAGAGTCTAAATCTTCACATGTTTCTAGTATTGAGAAATTGTGAGAAGACCACACCATAACCTTTGGAGAGGTCAAGTTTCTGGCTAATGAGTATTGTTGATTTGTTCTTTTCTTAGTTTTCAATCTTTAATCAAAATCAATGGCTCATAATTCAGTTCAAAATTTTGAGGCCGAATAAGCTTTAGTGCTCTACGTAGAAGTTAGGTTCACCGTGATATTAATTGATGAATGCAATTTTGTAGGGATTGGAGACCATATTGGGGACCAGTTCCATGGACCCACCTAGGAACCGAGTCCATGGAATTGGACTGGTCTTTAGTAGGCAGCTCCCAATTCCAAGGTAGGAACCGTCCATCCGGACCATACTCATCCCTAATTAAAATTACTTTTGACTTTATATGTCAATTGATATAACGCCAAATTTCAATAATTGTTTTATGATGTCATGTTTTCAATCAAATGTGTCTTTTCCTACAATTGTAAGTTTTTCTTTTTAGCAATGGCAGCAATCACTATACATAGACATAGAGAATGTTGGTTTCACGTCTAATAGAATTCCCTAGTAGGAATTCCTCGGCCTCACTAGTCACTACCTATGTAACACCGACACGGACACACGACACGCGACACAACACGACACGACACGCCGACACGTCATTTTTTAAAAATAGAGAATTTCGACACGTTATATATTAAATATATTTTTATATATAAATACATAAATAAATAATAATAAAAATAGCCTACAATTAATTTATACGAAAAATATTAAATAATATCATTCATTATTTTAATTTGTTACAATAATACATAAAACTTAGAGGAAAAAAACATTGTTTAAAGAAAAATGTTGAAATGATATTTTTAAATTTATTTATTTATCATATATAGCATTTATTTATTACTTCTTTCATAATAAAAGACTTTTTAAAAAACTAAAACAATTCTAAAAAAACAAATCTGAAAAAAAAAAGACCCTGTGCATGTATATTTATAGCATTTTTATTACTTCTTTTATTACTTCTTTTGTGTATATTTATATTTTGACCCCATAAGTATTAGAAATTTTTAAAATTGACCCATTTCATGTCAGAATTCTGGACTCACGTGTTGAAGCGTGTCGGAGAGAGTTGACCACATGTCAGATTTTTCGACACTCGTTAACCGTGTGTCGGAGCATGTCGGAACGTGTCAGAGCATGTCGGACACATGTCAGAGTGTCGGACACGATACGAAAGCTTCCGGAGAGTGTCCGTGCTACATAGGTCACTACTACCTAACTCAAGAAGTCAAAAGTACAGCTTGAACACTTTGTCCGGTTGATTTCCAAGTGCGGCAACACGAGCAAGTGTAAATTCATTTGTCTCATCTAAAAATATGATCCAGTTGACATTACTGTATCTTTTTAATATAGTAGGAAACCATCATACAAGAACCATAACTATTTCGTCACTCATCCAAACTAGCGAGACATCCTAGAGTATGGCGAGAATATAGCATGTACCTATGCTTCAATATCATATCACACCATCATACTATAGTCCATAAGATATAATAATCTTGATACGAGGCATCCCTAACAATGGGCACATCACTCTAAAGAGCGGAATAGGCCATGGCTAGATCTCATGTCATATGCAGACATCCACCATGTCATAACAAGTCATTTAAGATGCATGTACCTCAGATTAAACATATAGATATGCAAGTTCATGTTCATGTTGTAAATTGAGGCAACCCAATCAAATACATTTATATTTTAGATCATATATCATTTTCATATTTCACAGCAAATATTTGGTCTCATTCTCAAAATATACATGTCCAATTCAAGCAAGGTCAGTCTAGTGGAAAAGATAAGACACCAGACCGAACAACCGGTTCATCTTTAGCCTGATGAAAGGTCAAAAAATAGTAAATTTTCATCTTGAATAGTATCTTGCAGCACTACTCACCACTGTGCACCTATGACAACGAAATTCGTATGTCACTAAACTAAACTCCAAATTCAGCACTGTATAAATAATGGATTGACTCTTTCTTTTATCACTAGGAAATTCTCTTAGATAGATAAATCTCGAACTATGAAATACCCCGCTAACCAAATAGGCTTCTACAACATTGATTTCGTTCATGAAATCTCCAAAGCTCGTCGTAGGCATTCAAGTAGGTTAAGGCATGAGCAAAAGCTAGGTGAATGACCTAAGATGCAATTGCTTATGATCAACAAACATGAGCCACAATATAGCGGTTGCCTCGGCCTTGATAATTGTTCTCCAATCTTCACCGTCTTGATCTTCGTAAATAATATGGTTTAGTGTGCTTTTTTCTTCCATACTAGTAGTCCTGAAATAGAAACTTTTAATCTCCTTTGATGCCACGCGTTTAATTAAGAAGTTGGGGAATCGATGTTCGTAGAGTCCTGCCAAGAGAAAGTTACCCAAAATAAAAAAAAAGGAGTTGGGGTGACGTCACCCCTGAGTGAGCAAACAAAATTCGATGACTAATTCGTTACCGAAAGAGGACGGATCCATCTACACCCAAATTGGCACCTTTCGTTTGTTCTTCTACGTCTCTGCCACGGTGGTTTAGGGTTTCGCTATGCAGAAATAGTGGGAAGACTTACGGATTATAATTATACCATCACGTCAATAGCTATCTTAGTTTTTAATAAAACAACTTGAGCAGATTAATAATATTTTATTTTCTCAAAAGGTTGGACCTGTGTTCAATTTTGCTTGTACAAATGTGCAGCGACGGGACCCACGGGTTGGTGGTGAGGCGGCTTTTGGCCCCTCGTCAGCTTGACGTCTCCTGGGGTATGCTCTCTTTTATATCATTTTTTTTTTAACAACATTATTTTGTCTAGAGAAAATTTGGGACGTAATTTTATTATCCGGGGCTCGCTCCAGTACCATCGTGAACAGGCCGGAGAAGAAAGACTCCTTTAGGGTTTTTCCATCTTGCACGCGCCTCCCTTTAGAAGAGAAAGTAAAGGCCAATGTCTTTTTCTTTCTTTTCTTTTTTTTAATCTCTCTTTCAAAATAGAGAGAGAGAGTTGCTCATAAATACGTCAACCCTCGAAATTATTTTGATCAACACCCCCACCTCTTCCTTATGTGGAATCTCTCTCTCTCTCTCTCTCTCTCTCTCTCTATCTCTCGGTGAGGCTTAAGCTTGAGCTTGGTATAAATGGGGAGACCGACGGACGGCAGGAATGGGAACGGCAAGAGGAGATAGACAATCGAAGGTGGATAGAGAGAGATTGGGAGGGAAGAAGTGTGGCAAAAGATGAAGCGACTGAAGATGTTGGCGCGCCTCAAACTAATGGCGTGGTTAGAAATTGACTCCTCCTTCATCCCTAACCGCACCTTATTGGCTTGAGCCGCGTCAATATCTCCTTTTTTCCACACACCTCTATCTCTCTCTCTCTCTCTCTCTCTCTTCTCTCTCTCTCTCAAGCTAGTTCTCCTTCTATGCGATCGGTTGATTCACAGGTATGCAAATCATCGCATTTAATCATGCCCTCTTGCTCAATCCCATGTTATCCATTGTTTTATCGATCCTGATGATGTGCCCAGCAAATTATACTCGCGCATGCATGCATGCCTTGTCATGAGTGATTTCTCTGATTCATTTTGCGTTTGGGTGCATCCATACTTTGTCTGCAACGCGATAAAAGTGCGGCGCTCAAACTTAGGCCATAAGCCTAGTGCTTATAGCAAGTTTGGGTTGATTGAAATCGTAATTTAAGCCAGAAAAATAAAGTTCCATCATCATACCTTTAATTCCTCTATGTTTAGCTAGGGTTTTCTGTTCTTGGAAGCACCTCGTGTTTTTCTGTGCCACACAGAGAGAGAGAGAGAAAGAGGTTTATGAACAACATGCCGTCAATCAATAATGAGGGGGAAAGAGGAGGGAAAGCCGGAAAAGATAGAGTAGGTGAGAAACGGGTAATGGGTCGGCCACCTCCATAACCTCATCTCCTCTTTCTAGCTTTTACCTAAATTTTTAGTTAAAAGAAAGGAAAAACAAAAACTCGTCTTCCCACTCAATCGCACGAAAAGGACCTGCCCTTTTATATAATCATCCAAATAATATGTTTAGTCTCTTTGATCGAATGCGTCAGTGAGGTAGTCTCTATATTTTAGTTGAATTGGGAAACAACGAAGCCAGTTGGGATGATATTGGCCCCGTGATAAAAAAACCGAGGTTCCTATAGCTAGTGATGATCAAGAGTTGAAAAATAAAATACTGTCGAAGCATCAAATTATACTAAAGTGTCATTATATAGAGATTAGTCAGTACGAACTAGGAAGTTTTTACTAACCCTTTCGGATATCTGATACAAAATCAGGGAATTTGTTGTCGATCGATGATGACATTGAGACAGGTGTGAAATGCCAAGCGGCAGCAACCATTATCGCAACGTACGTGAGCTTGGGCCTACCAAACTCTGGTTTCAGTTGGGATTGCATTTATTTCTCTCCGTTCTCTCGTGTCTACTTACAAACAAACCCAGGCAGTTGTAGCCAGACTGATGTCCTTAGAATCAATATTACTTTTTGGTAATTGAATTGCGCCTGAGTAGATCTGTGGTTTAGTCGAATTTAAGCTGAACTTTTTAATGCAGTTTTGTAGACCAATTTACGAATTGGCTTATATATTCCTACCCCTTTTTTGCACCAAGAGGCACCGTAGACGGAAGATTTAGATTGAGGATGATGAGATAAGATTCCACCTTAAGCCCTCTGTGTTCGCCATTGTCAAGAGTCAAAGCATTCAAATAAGGATGCATTACCAGAAAAAAAAGTGTTGCGCTGGCCAAAAAGCTTTTGAACTCGCTAATTTGCGCTTGCTCATATTATCAAGCTTTGATTCAGTTTATGTCCAAGAAATCGCTCTTCGTTTGTTTGACTCAAGAAACGAAAGGGATAATACAGTAAGAATTTATCTGGTGTAAAAATATATCTTGCAGAAATATTCTATTGAACCCCAACCACGACAGAGAAAATCTTTCAGTTGGCTGGGGTTTCCATAGTTGTCCCATTTCTTGTATATCTACCTGTGCTCTACTCAAAATGCTGTTGAAGGAAATATGTAATTTTGATTTGGTTTTCCCTCTAGAAGATGTAGATAGATGAGGTCTTGCTGAGGAGATCGGTGGAAGCTGATATTCAGGTGGCTGTAGCCTTTGGTTTGTCATTTTCTAGAATCATAGGTTCCCCACTTTGAAGGCAGTTTGGAGCTGACAGGAGAAGCCCTTAATTATGAGGGCAACATAATTACCATGTCCCATTATTTCATATCACATCAATCCAAAACATACCGCGCTTGCCATGTTTTGACATTTCTCTTCACTCTCATTTGTTACCACACAGGGTTAATTTAAAGTGGCAAACTATGGCCACCTTTATAGTACAAAATGACGGAATTCTATATTGAAAAGGTCATGTTGAGCAGAACTCTATTATTTTGTGCAAGGATCGTGATTTCTTGTCTGAGCAGGTCACTTTGAATGATTGTGGATAAGTTTCAAAAAGTTAGTGACTCAAAAAACACCTGTGACTTTCTTTTTTTCCAAAATAGCTTGGTAATTTACCAAGTGAAATTACTAACTTTTTTCAATTGTTTACATATTACTAATTCTCATGCTAACTTACCAATTTTATTTGCATATCTTACTAACCTTTCAAATTTATAAACTCTTGTTTGAAATTAGCAACTTAAAAACTTTAGACATATTCAATTACCTACTTGTTTTGGGTCACCAATTTTCATTAGAATTATTTGTCTACTCGTTTAGGGTTACCAATCTCTTAAATTTACCAACTCTTTTTAGAAATATATCAACCATTATTAGCATGACTTCTCCACTTTTCTCCTCCGAAATTAACTCGTTTTAGAAATATATCAACCATTATTAGCATGACTTCTCCACTTTTCTCCTCCGAAATTACCACATAATATTGGGTTATTAATTGTCATTTGAGTCACCTAACGATTTTTTTATTTTTTTTATTTACCAATTGTTCTTGGCCTTTACAAGCTTTTGTTTGTCTAGCAACCTCAAATTTACCAAATCTTTTTAAAAACCCTTAAATTAAGTAATTTACTTAACTTGGGTTACTAACTCTTCGTTGAGTTACTTGCAAAGGTTATTTTTCTTTTAAAACATATTTTCTTAGCTTTTACCAATTTTTATTTATATCTCGTAACTATATCTAAGTTTACAAACTGCAATACGGATTTCGATTTAAGTCACTCATCAATTATTGTCTATAAAGTTATCAACTAATTCTTTACCAACTCTCGTTGGAGTTAGTTATTGGCGTTTATTTATTTATTATTTTTTTTGGCTCACCAACTTTTCTCTTAGGTTACTTAATTGGGAAAAAAGTGATAAGTCACTCAAATACATTAAGGTTCCTAATTTTATCTAATAATAAGTAAGTTCAATGTGTCGGTTAAAAAGATAGAAGTTCACAAAAGATAAGGATGATTTGTTTGCTAGAAATCAAAGAAATTTGTATTTTAATGAAATCCAAACTAGTAGGTAACTTAATATATACAAAGTAAACATTGGTAAGAGAATTTGACAATTAAAAAAGAAAAACACACACACATTGGTAACTATCTCAATTAAAGAATCCTAACATAAAACTAATTTGTAACTTAATTAGATAAAAGTTGGTAATCACTCTAATTGACTTTGGTAAGTTCTAAAAAGAATTGGTAAATTTAAAACCAAGGCAAAAGTTGGTAATCAATAAAAAAAAATTGGATAAATTTAAAAGTTAAAGAAAAAAATGTTGGCAATTAACTATTTTGAAAGTTGGCAACCTAAAACTAATTAGTTAGTTAATCAGCGAAATTGGTAATTCACTCAATAAAGGTTTGTAAGTTCATGTGATAGTTGGTACATTTAAGGCATTGTGATAAAGATGTAAATAAAAGTTAGTTAGAGATGAAAGAAGCCTTTCTTTGCTAGAGATAATTTAATAAAAAAACTAAAAATTCAAATAAGACTTAATAACTCATGTTAGAATACTTAAATAGTAAATCACGCTTTCATCCAATAGGTTAAGTTTTTAGAATAGTTGGCAGTAATCCTACAAAATCTCATTTGATATCAAAGCTGGAGTTTCTGAGTTCAAATCTTTTCAGGCCCCATTTGCCTTCTTAATTAAATATTTTCACGCTTAGTACTAGGCAAAAAATCAAACTAAGCATGAGGGGAATATTTAAATAATAAACCGCGTTTTTATTTAACAGCTTAAGCTTTTAAAGTTGACAGCGGTCCTACAAAATCTCATGAATCAAGACTAGTTACTATGTTAATTAGAATAAAGTTGGTAATCACTCCAATTAAGGTTGAGAGTATAAAGAGTTGGTAAATTTAATGGCTTGACAAATAAATATTGGTAACTAAATTAAAAAGTTGGTAAATTTTCTTTAAAAAAACATCATACTAACGTTGGTAAGCAACTCAAATGACAATTGGTTAACCAAATTAGTAATTAGGAGTATAGCTTGTAAGTAGTACAAATAAAAATCGATATCAAAAGTTGATCAATCACATAAAACCAAATAAATTTTTGTGAGTAATTCAATTGAGAGTTAGTAGCCCACAATAAATTGGTAATTTTATTTGTAAAAACTTGTTCAATCACTTAAAGGTAAAATTTAAGGTGTTGGCAAGAAAACAAATAAAAATTGATAAACGAACCGTCAAAAGAATTGGTAACTTCACGTAAGTGTCAATATGTGACTAGCAAGTTTCGGGAAAACTGGGTGGCCCTTAGTTTATTTAATCAATAGTTTTTTTTTGTTTTTTTTTATACTTATCGATTTTTTTCAAAAATATACCGATACAGGAAAGAAAAAACACTTCTTTTAGAACGGAACACTATAATCGTCCCACGATTGAAGTCGGGAAATGTTAATTAGATGGTATCCTCAGGGCGCCGCATTTGTTAAGGCTCATTATTCTGCATTTGTGTTTCAATCCTTCGATTATTAGTTAGCTCAACTAACGAATTAACTGTATACTTTTAAGTTACCCGTTGGAGTAACACTTTTTGTAATACCAGTGCTAGGAATGGATGTTCTGGTTAAGAGACCCGACTTTACAAAAAGGTTTCATTGAAAGAGATGGAGAAATAATGAAGAATGTGGAAGCAAGAAAAAGTGATGCAAAAATTGTCTATGAATTTTAGCTTAATATACAATGTGATTCATAGATTTATTCAATGTATTCTCAATTATTGGTAAATGTTCAATGTAGTCATTCAATTTTCGAAAATGACCAATTAGACAATATCTAATGACATGACTTATTATAGGCTGAAAATGATGAGTCAAGAATTTTAATTTATTCAATGTAATCCTCAATTATTGGTAAACGCTCAATGTAGTCATTCCAATTTTAAAATGACAAATTAGACATTATCTGATGACCTAACTTATTGTAGGCTGAGAATGATTAGTCAAGGTGTCCATCCTTTTATTTATCCACTTTAGAAAAGGAAAAAAAAATATGGTGCTAATATGTTTATCGTTATTTAACGATGCAAATTATAATGTCCTGATTTAGATGAATAACTAACATGGATAATTCACATGACTTTTTTTTGTCAACCTTTCAAAATTAACGAAATGGAAGTCATATAGGCAAATTCCATTAACTTGGATTGATGGAAGAACGGCAATAAATATTTTCATAATTGAATACTTACCAATAGTTGAGGCATCGTATTAACAAAATAAATGTCCAAGAGACGACATCGCATATCGTATCAAAATTCGAGAATAATTGGTGTCATTTTTCCCTTAAAAGCAAACCACAAGAAAATCTGTGAATGTGTGGAGATTAGTGAAGAGACTTTGATTTAGGTGAAAGGCTAGGGTTAAGGACATATAAATGATTTAGGTGGCCAATATTCCTACTCACGGAGAAAAAGTCTTTTAATCTTTGTTGTCCACAATTATATTCCTACTAAGCGCTGAGGTGAGAATAGCGTCATCATTTCATCACCTGTGTCAGATTCAACGAAATTGCCTTCTCCTTCTCTTTAAGCAGGTTTCGATGTGAATTATTTGCATGTGCTTTTGTCATTTTGTCTTGATTAAATTCCACTTGTTGCCCCGAGTTCTTGTCTTGATACCAAGGATCCCAATAAGGTCAAGATCAGGAGGCCCACTCAGCTGATATGCTTGGATTTGGAAAATCTTGGCTTCCTTCATTGTTTCTTCGACCGACTCTGTCACTTCCTCGTTGGAGATGTTTTCAACAACACCCAAGCACGACGACAAACTTACCATCGAGGTAGTTGGCCTGATTAATTAGGGTTCGGGGCAAGAAACACCTTCTCTGTCTTCCGTGTTCATGAGCCATGTGCCTTTGCAGGACAAATGTATCCCATCAGTAGTTTGTTGGCGTTTCGACGCGAAACCTTCCTAAGCTTAGGTATGTACGAATTGAATGTTTGGTAACAAGTATAGAATTCGCATAATGACACTCAACAATGTCGTTGCCACTAATAATCCAGTTCCCACATCCTTTGTTAGGAAATAGACAAGGGTGTATTCATTTTCAAGATAAAAACTACTGTTCGACCCATGATTTTTTCCTCGAGGAACCTCTGGGTTGGCCCAATTGATAAGGATGGTAGAAGATTCTCAGCTCAAGAGCTAGAAGTCATGTGTTCGAATCCTATTAATCAAGTGTAGGTTATCTAGGATCAAGGTTATCCGTAAAGATCAAAAGTCAAAGACTTAATCGATTCATGAGGTTTGCAAAGTATTTCATAAAACTCCAGATAATCAAATCTCCATGCTATTCTCTTGGATTACTAAAAAAAGTCTATTTCCTACTATAGATTTGAGATTTCTATTTTAGTCAACAATCTTCCCTTTATTTTTCCGAGGTTCTTCGGTAAAGTTGTACTTTCTTTTAAACGAACATCTATTTCGCGATCGGGATATATAAATATAGATATTGTTTTATGTGAAGACTTTGCTAAAGCTAAATATGGGTGGTATGCATGTTTATAACTCATTGAAAGTTAGACGAGTGGTTTAGGAGGAGGTTGTTATAGATACAAAAGTCAATGCATCAACGTACGCATGGAATCAATTGCTGTAGTCTTTTGGTAGTCATGCTTAGAGCTAATCTAGCTGGTGAAAAGATGTTCGACGAGGAAATGACTATTGAATGAAAGCAACTTGAATGTTACAAAGACGGTGTGATCATGATATGCGGGGACAGATTCACCAGCATGTCGAGGCGCGTGTGCCCTAGTTGCCAAGATTTTGTAAGTCGTCGTTGGTGCCCGTGTCATGAAAATTTGAATACGTTTACTTCTTAATAGCCCTGTTAGATTTCTTTCATTAAGAGACATCCCTTGCTTATGCGGATACATAAAAGCAAACATCTGTGGACGTCAGGAAAAGCTTTTGCGAGACCAATCTGCTCAAGATGCCCCCACCCACCCAGGGATGATCATTAGCCCACTTTTGAGAATAAAAGTATTTGTCTGCGAGCCAGGAGGCTTTGTGAAAGGTATTCAGCTCGGGATTGACAATAGGAAAGTACGCTTGTCCATTTTTGTTGTCGCTTTGCTTTTGGACATTCGTTGCATTTGACTTGAAGAAATGGTGTTCTTACTCAAACTTGGAGCCGAGTCGGATAAAAAACAGAAAAAGAGCGAAATGGACCCCGGGCACTTGTAGCTTTTTGAAAAAGAATATGTCCTAACATGCTGGGCTTCGACAGGTTCAAGAGATATTGGGCTCCAGGTTCTTTATGAACAGATAACTTAGGGTACGCTGATCTTTCACTCGAGGCACATTTGCTTAAAGCAAATACCTTTAGTTGATTAACTTTTAGCGTATTTTGTGCGAAGGATCTTTCAAGTTAAAGTAACAAAGGAAAAAAACAGAAGGCATGAGTCATGACAACTGTTCACCGTCTCCGTCGTGGAAGCAAATCTAGTGAAGCAAATCAAAGATTTGCCCAGAATCAAAGTGTGCTTATCCATTGATATCTTATCCACCCACTCAGCTAGCACTTAAGAATCACCACTCAACTGCAAAGCTCAGAGTACCCAAATTCCAATTTCTCCATCTTTTGATAAAGCAAGAGTACCCATTGGGATTTGTCCCAATATCCACCTTTCCACATGGGTGGGAAATGTGAGGAGTTTGGTTCCCGCATTTTCAGGAGACTGGGGGTAGAAACGTTTAGTTTTAAGTGTGGGGTTTGACTCCCATATTTTATATAAAAACGTGACAAAACTCTAGGAGTGAAATGAGGAATTAGAGTGAGATAAAACAAAAAAAATATAAAAAATAAAGTGGGAGAGCATTCAATCAGTGTAATTCAAATTAAGAATTTCATCAAACCACCCCAATTCCAAATAATCCTAAGCGACATTCGGTCTAGCAATCAGCAGCAAATTCAAGAACCAATCCAGCTTCATCAGAGCTCGAATCAACAGAACCAGCCCTTGTGTAGCAAGAACCGAAGAAGAGTCCTTGAGAAGCCCATAAACTAGCGTTCTTTTCGACCGTGACAACACGGACTGAATTGAAGCCTAAGGTCGCAAGATCGGTTGGCTAACGAGGATCGAATGGTCGAAGAGGTCAGGTGAGGCAACACCAAGGGTCGCGCAACCTCAGGGCCCCAAACCCGCTCAAACCTCAACCGTTGGTGACCTAGATGCGTGGACCCAAACCTCCGGCGAACCTCAGCAAGCTAACCTGGATCGTCGGTGGGGCGTCGGACTAGCAATTTAATATGATCTACCTGCAATCTTGACCCAGACACGTGAGCCCAGACCCTAGGTGACCCTCAACGTTTGGTTTAGCGAGGGAGAAGATCAATAGTGATTTTGAGGACAAATTCGGAGCATGAAATTATTAGTGAGGTCAAAATTGAAAGAAAAAATTCATTGCAATATTCCGAAAAATGCTAAATGCCAATGCCAGCTGGGATTTGCAGGTTGAAAGGCCTTTGGAAATGGTAGTTATGACCAAAAGGGCTTTACAATTTTGTTGCAACACCTCAATATTTTGCCAAGAGCCTTTATAGGCTCAAAGTCCTTTGGCAATGTCGTGCGAACACATGGTGTCCATAGAAAACATATAAATTTGTAATATAGTTCATAATCATTTATTTATTGGTTATGATTTTTCATAAAGATTTTATAACTTTTTTATGATAATGATTCTATTGTGCTACGATAAATTTGTTATTTTAAGTAGATGAAAATACATTGGACTTTCTTATTCCATTCATTCTCGCTTTTGTTCTATAACAACTACATAAAAGAATTCTCTTTCCATTTCGCTCCCATTAAAAACTAGAAGATATTGAATTTCCTCTTTTATTTTATTGCGAGAAAATTGTCTAAAAAATCATAAATTTATTGTACAACGGTCAATTCAATCTTAAATCTTTCAATTTTTTCAATTCAATCCTTAACCTTTTGACAACTTGCCAATTTAATCATAAATATTTTGGTTATGCCAATTTAGTCATAAAATTTTAAATGATTTTCCAAATCAGACTTAAATCTTTTAATGAATTGTCAATTAAGTCATTTCGCCTAACTTTAGTCAAACATCACTAACATAGTGGCATAGTTAATGCCAATCATCCTACATGGCGTGGGTAGCTAGCATGGACAATTGTTTTAATTTTTAAAAAAATATTATTTTTTATTATTTATTTCTTTTTTCCCTCTTTTTAAACATGGCCAGTGGGGCCGCCAACCACTAATCACCCTGCCAAGCCTAGGCAAGGGCCATGAAGCCTTCACCAACCACAAGCAAGGGTCATGGCCTCCGCTAGATTTGGCAAGGGCTCACAAGCCCTCACTATGGTGGTGTTAGCTGTGATGCCCTCACCTCACTAGATCTGATGAGGGTGTCACAACCCTCTCTAGGATTATCAAGGGCTTGTGAGCCCTTGCTGTGGTCGACAAGGGCATCACGATCTCTTGCCTAGCCCATTGTTGGCCCCATCGAGGTCATAGCAACCCACACCCAGTCGGAATGGATTGTCAATTGACAACCCAACCTGCCATGTGTATAAAGAGGAAAACAAATAAATCAAACAATAAAAAAATGAGAATTTTTTTAAGAATAAAAAAATAATCCACATTACTACTACCCACATCACATAGGATGGGTAGCATTTACTAGAATATCATATCAGCAGTGTTCAGTCAAAATTAGTCGCAAAGACTAAATTGGTAATTTGTTAAAAAGTTTAGGACTAGTTTGGTAATTCATTAAAAGTTTAAGACTAAATTAGAGCAATCGAAAGGTTAAGAATTTAATTGGCAAGTTGTTAAAGGTCTAAGATTGAATTAGTATATTAAAAAGATTTAGGATTGATTAACCATTGTACACTAGATTTAGGACTTTTTGGGATAATTTTCCCATTTTATTGTATATCATTTTTTACCGCCTTACCAAACAGATGCACGGAGTGTGAATTTGGCAAAGATAAAGAGTACTAGAAGGCCAGCTTCTTTGGCACAACGCAAAAGGCCCGTTTATGGAACAGGCTTCAATCAAAATTAAGGAGTAATTTAAATTTAAAAAAAAATCATGAATAGTGTGAATGAATGCAAATGACCTCAATTGTCTATGTGAAAAGGGATTTATTATAAATTCGATTTGTTCATTATTAAATGAAATTCACATGTTAAGCATTGAAAAATTAGAGTATAACCAATTCATAAATAGCCTTCATTCATGTTAAATTTATCAAGACTGGCTAATAAAATTGATCGATAAAATTGATTGACTTCAGTCTGTGAAGAAATTTTGTAAAATATATTTGTTTCATGAAAAATATTTTCCTCATTTTCCTAAGTTTGGTTTGCTTAGAAAAATAAGTTAACGGAAAACGTTTTTATATTGAAATCTAAATTCGGAAAATGATTTATTCTTTATAAGAACTGAAAAACGATTTCTAAAATATAACTAGTTATCGATGCTTGAACCTGACATTCTACGCTTGAACATGAAAATTTCAAAGTTGATTTTCAAGTCATAGCGTTCATGACCAAGTCTTACAGCGGCCAAGGACCTCGGTACTCAAGCTTGGGCCCTTGGCACCTATGCTTGGGTCCACCAAGGTCAAGCCCAACCCCTATTGCACCCAAACTCGGGTTCATAAAAGCCATGCTTGGGTCCGCAATGTTGCAATGTTGGAACTCTAGTCCCAACACTTAAGCCTAGGTTCACAAAGATTGTGTGCAAGTTCGACACTCGGACTCGAGTTCGTGGTTAACAAAACTTCGTTCTCATATAAATATTTTTAAGAAACGATTTTGTAATCATTTTTATTTATTGTAAATATAAAAAAGTTTATAATTTGATTTCTTTTTGTTTCTTTGTTTTTTCTTTCCTTTTCCTTTTCTTCTTTTCTCTCTTTTTTTTTTTTTTTTTTTTAATCCTTTCTCCTTCTTCCTCCTTTTTCCATCGGCCCATGCCTAAGCGACGACCTGTAGCCCAACGACCAACTATGATGCAAGCCAACGAGCTTGAGCTTGCCTATTGTCGTCATTGGGCATCACTAAGGCTTAGTGACTAGCGTATGGAGAAGGAAAAAGGTAAAAAAAAAAGAGCAAATATATATATATAATATAAATAATTTTTTAAAAATAGAGTTTTTTAGCCTAAAATAAAATCATGAGATCGAAATTATCTTCCGAATGAGATCCAATAGATAAATAAATAAAAAAACTTTTTTTGACCACACATCAACAAAAAAGAAAAAGAGAAAAACTAACAATTTTCCCAAAAAAAATAAAATAAAATTTTCAATCATATTTTTATGTACCATTGAGTTTTCCCTCGACAAGGCACCCTAATCCAAATCATATCTTCGATGTTAACACCAAAATGTGATTTGGCTGTTGACATTTGCGGTTGCAGAGCATCGACCTCAGCGGCCACCTCCTGACAAAATCAAAAGCCGTGTAGCTCGAACTCACAGCTCTTGGACACAGCAGGATCCACACGGTCACAAAAGCCCAAGTCTCTGCGAAGAGGAGTGGGGGGACACTTCGGTGGCTTCCCATCCACACAGAACCCAAAAGCCATGGATTATCCAATCACCAATCTCTCCTCTTCATTCCTTCCCTCCTCCCGCTAACCCAATCTTTCCCCCCTCACATTAATCCTTTACCAGCAGAAGAGAAGAATCCAAGAAGCCATGCTTATAAACCTCTCGACATGCCGGCCATCATCATCTTCCTCCTACTCCTTCACCAGATTGGTCGGCCCCAAGTCCCTCCTCTCCGAATACCCCCTGAAGCCCAGAACCCACTTCTCAAAATCTCTTCTTGCTCCCTCCCCTCTCTGCTCTCTCTCCTGGGCGCAGCCTAATTCCGACGGCAAGAACCGGGTGTCCTTCGGGAAGGGCGGGTCTCCGCGCGGGAAGAGGCTCGATTCGAGGGCGTTCGCGGCTCCCGGGTTCGATTTGGGCAACTTCGAGTCGGTCCTGGAGGCTGCTGGTGTCCTCACCACCATTATCGTGGTACACGAGAGCGGTCATTTCTTGGCTGCTTATCTTCAGGGCATTCATGTAAGTAAGTTCGCTATCGGGTTCGGCCCGGTTTTAGCTAAGTTTAACGCGAACAATGTAGAGTACTCTGTTAGAGCTTTCCCTTTAGGTGGATTCGTAGGATTTCCGGACAATGATCCTGACTCTGAAATTCCGGTGGATGATGTGAATTTGCTCAAGAATAGGCCGATATGGGACAGGGTGCTAGTTGTTTCGGCCGGGGTGATCGCCAATATAGTCTTTGCGTATGTTATAATCTTTGTTCAAGTGTTATCTGTTGGATTGCCTGTGCAAGAGGCTTTCCCCGGGGTGCTCGTGCCTGAGGTCCGGGCATTTTCAGCAGCCTCTCGAGATGGGTTGCTTCCTGGTGATGTGATTCTTGCTGTTAATGGAAATAAATTATCAAGACAAGGGCCAACTGCAGTTTCCGAGCTTGTAGATGTAATTAAGAAAAGTCCGAGGAGGAATGTGTTCCTTAAGGTTGAGAGAGGGAAGGAGGATTTTGACATTGGCGTGACCCCAGATGAAAACTTCGATGGGACTGGTAAAATTGGAGTGCAATTATCGCCGAATGTTAGAATATTGAAGGCCATACCGAAAGATATTTTCGAAGCCTTTAACTTTACTGGCAAGGAATTTTGGGGTCTGTCATCCAATGTGCTCGACAGCTTAAGACAGACTTTTATGAACTTCTCGCAAACTGCTGGCAAAGTTTCTGGTCCTGTAGCTATCATTGCTGTAGGGGCAGAAGTTGCTAGATCGAATATCGATGGACTTTACCAATTTGCGGCTGTGTTAAATATAAATCTGGCAGTCATAAATCTACTTCCATTGCCTGCATTGGATGGGGGCACGTTGGCCTTAATTCTCGTGGAGGCGGCAAGGGGTGGAAGGAAGCTTCCTCTGGAAGTGGAACAGCGTATCATGTCCTCAGGAATTGTGTTTGTCATATTCATCGGGCTATTTCTCATTGTTCGGGATACACTCAACCTTGACTTCATCAAAGACATGTTGTGACTGCCAACTGGACCCTTTTGCTGGAAAAAAATTTCACATGTATCTTAGCACAGCGTTGACCTTCTGTCGATCATGATATCAGGAGGAACAGGAAACATGATGTGAGTGGACGTATCTGGTTCTTTTCTCTCAGGAAGTAAAAGGAAAGATGGTATTTGGCTTCT
This sequence comes from Eucalyptus cladocalyx, assembly GCA_017140615.1. Taxonomy (NCBI): domain Eukaryota; kingdom Viridiplantae; phylum Streptophyta; class Magnoliopsida; order Myrtales; family Myrtaceae; genus Eucalyptus; species Eucalyptus cladocalyx. Next base: position 28,517,074 of record CM029516.1, read on the forward strand.
TCCTTTTCGAAGTTTGTACATCTGCCGCTGTTCTTGGTCATAGACCTGGAAGGCGTAATTCTTGTGGAATTATATTTAAAATACTTGCATGGGTTGCATACTCAACATCCTGTCTATTCCTTGATAGATTCATGTTATCTATACCTCATTTTAATGGTCCTGTCTAATTTGGCTCTTTTGAGACTTCTATTTGCATAAGGTGATTGTTAACTATTGATCTTTTGATTTTATCTTGAAGTTTTCCATCGTAAATTTCTCATTTAAGTGGTTTTGAGAATTCGTAGAAAAAGACTTTTTTGGCTGATGTTGAATCACATAGAATATGCAACCATTATATGCTCATTACAATATTAGGTCCCTAGTACTTGTAGTGGGGGCTTTTGCTACTCCAATCCTCCTCCATTCAATTCGTCTGTTTTGTTGTTTTGAAAGTGCATTCCCTTTGTAGCAGAGCTTTTGTTGATGCAAAATATAGATTGTGTAAATAGGTTAGAATGCTTCAATTACAGCTTCTCTAAGGTCATAATGGCATATCTGGGTGATGCAATGTTGATCATGTACATTATTTCACATTTTTCGTGCCAATTTTGGAATGTATTCTGTAAACTGTTGTTGCTCTGCAGCCAATCAGCAGCCTTTCCTATTTTAGGCCTGTAATCAGACTTAAAATTCCCTCATCAGGGCAAAATGCAGGACAGCATAGGGGGGTTAGATTGGCCTGATTTTATGATCTTTAGTCTGTTGTGGTTGCTTCTGTTTAAAACCAGATGGTTACTTCTGTTTAAAACCAGAGTACATTTACAGAAAACAGTTGAACCGGTTTGCACAGGAAAGTGACCTAAAAGAGGGGATTAACCGGAGCTGATGCCCTTCATATGTACTTTCTCCATCATCGTGTGACCTTAAACATTAGTAGCAGAACAAAAACAATGGTGTGTTGGATTCATATGAGCTCAGTACACCAAACCCTCGATTTTCATAGATTTCACGTGGGGTTTTCATGATCCCACGGTAAGTTAATGATAATAGTTCGTTCTAGACTGTGGACGGTTATGTATTCGGAATCTTCTCTGAGTCAATGCTGTTGCAATGCGTGAGAATTCATCCCACTTTTGGGTGGTGAGTGAGCATTTGAGCCGCTTCAGAGCAATCACCTTTGAGCAAAAGTTTGGTCAGAAAAGCGGGGTAGGATGGACCTTCATCAATCTATTTACCGTTAGTTTCGAGCCTGCTCTAATCACTAATGGTGGATGTAATCCGTACTGCTAAGGGAAATGTGCGAAAATTCGTGAGGATGAGGGTGGAATTGGAAGCCCACGCCTTGGAACTGTCCTCTAAATTGTTCCGAGCAAATGTATTCTACTCTCATTTCGCATAACAATATAAGCTGTAATCTAGCTGTGACAATGTAATTCACATTTTTAGTGCGCAAAGATTTTCATGCGCTGTAAAAATACACACACACATATATTTAACTTTCTCGTTAATATTTATTGAAGTATTTTATGAGAACCCTTTAAAACCTAAAAAGTTTTAAGGATTTCATTCATAGAAATTTTGCAATGAAATTGAGAACAAATAGTGTATTTCTTCTTTCGACTTGAAATAGTACACATTTAGAGTTTGTACGGACATATCGTTTAGAAATATATCAAGCGCAGAAAATTCAAAAATTAGTCAAACGAAATTCAAGAATAGTAAAGGCGGTGTATTGACCAAACCAATAAAGAAAATAGCAATAAAGGAGGGGGCAAATGACCCAAATCCATCGAGATATCGTATGCGAATTGCCTTTTATACCGTAAATCACGACCCCATATTCTCAACGAAAAACAGTAAGTACAGTCAGAATCATAGTCTATTGACCAAGGTAATTATTTCATGTGCAAAGAACAAACAGAGATCAATAAGAAGCGATGAATGATAAAAGCGCAAACAGAAATTAATAAGAAAAGCAACGTCGAAACACTCAAAAATTACTAGTGTACAGCAGTGCAATATACAAAATACACGCTAAAAGTGCGAATCGAGTGCTGGAACGGTGATACTGCAAAAGGTCTCTTGTGCAGGATTAATCTGTATTATTAAGAAGCAGGAGCGACATCGTGGTTTTCCTAGCTCCTTAAGCACGGAAATTAATTGAAGACACTAGACATGATGGAGAAGTTTTCGGGGGAGATTTATCTCAAGATTTCTTTTGCAAAAACAATTGCTGAGAGTACGCAGAATCATGCTCCAGAAAAGGCATGAAAATGCATCGAGTAAAAAATTAAAATTCGATGAATCTGTTCGAGACAGGGATGGTTGGCGGTTTTACCATCGATCGCATGCACGGATAGGCACCCATGCGGATCTCTATGCCTTTGAGGGAAGCAAAGGAGTGCCAACTGCATATATTCACAAATAGAAATCCTGTTATGGTCAAGCGATTATCATCACTTTCCTAACCAGAAGGCTGAGATACGGAGAAAATGTACGGAGCATACGGCCGATGTGCGTGCGCGCGGAAATCGGTCTGCAAGAAGAGGGTGACAACGCGAGGGAGCGAAGCGCCCCCTCGCCCACGTAAGCTTGCGAGGCCGAGCGAAATGGAAGCTCGCGCCTCTAAACTCCTCCTCAGTTTCCCCACTCTGATCTCTCTCTCCTCCACCCTCAAACACTAGGCCCCAGCAAATAAGCAAGAGGCCAAAAAAGAAGCACCCGATCTGTCTGTCTGCCTGTCTCCCTCCCTCTCTCTCTCTCTCTCTCCTCTGTGTCGAATTTTCCCAGTTAAACTTGGAGAGGAGAGATGAGTTCCTCGTCCTGATTAGCAAAAACCCAGTTCGTGCCTAGGAGGTTTTTCCTTTTTTGATTTCTCCTTTTGTCCTTGTTTCCTTCCGAAACCAGGAACATCTTGTAGGAACGCAGGCTTCTTCGTTTTGCCGTGTCTTTTCTTGTTTTTCTTTACATACTTAAACAAAAAAGAAAAAGAAAAAACCAAAAAACATCCCCTTGCGTTGGACAGAAGCACCTCGGATGGTGATCAACACGAACTTCGATGGGGCGGAGAAAACCGGTTTGGAGCCAAAGGGAGAGGGTGACGACCGCACGAGCGGTGGCGGCAGCGGCGGCAATGGAGGGCAAGGACAAGGGGCGTTGAAGAAGGGGCCGTGGTCAGCCGGGGAGGACGCGGTGCTGATCGAATACGTGAAGGCGCACGGCGAGGGTAACTGGAATGCCATCAGAAGGAAGACCGGGTTGATGCGGTGTGGGAAGAGCTGCAGGCTGAGATGGGCAAACCACCTGAGGCCGAACCTCAAGAAAGGCGCTTTCTCGCCCGAGGAAGAGGCCAAGATCATCCAGCTTCATGCTCGGCTCGGCAACAGGTGGGCTCGCATGGCCGCTCAGGTAACGATCGTGCCCCTTTCATTATCGTAGCAAGAAATACATTTGTTGTGTTTGAACGTTATCATCTTTCTAATTTGCGCTTTGAGTATTTGGTTGTGCGGTGTTGTCGCAAGGAGAGGATCCTGGGGTTGATTTCTTCTGTCATTCCTGCGAATGGATTCATTTGTGTTTCGATCGTGCCCTAATCTTTCAATAGGCCTCTCTTTCTCTCTCTCTCTCTCTCTCGATCTCGATCTCGACCTGGAAGCCTCTTTCCGTCTTTCTCCGACCAATCCTCTTCTCATAGAAATTGATCTGCATGATTTTAGGCCAATACTGACGCAAGGGAGAGTCGCATGAACGTCATATTAACTTCGATAAAAGCAAATAAATGAAAACACATAACGTTTAAGCTGTGATTGACTTCATCTTGGGCGAACTTTTAGCACTTTCTCCTGTCTGTGATCGTTTATTCTCTCTCTTGAGATCCAGTTGCCTGGAAGGACGGACAATGAGATCAAGAACTTCTGGAACACGAGAATGAAGAGGCGCCAGAGAGCAAATGAACCTCTCTATCCTCAGCAAGTTCAACCGGAAACCACCGTCGCCTACGATATTAATCTCCAGCCACAGCCCGTCCCTACTTCCTCTCTCCACTCTCTACTTGCCCCACCACAACAACAACAACAACCAACTCTCTCTGCTAATGTTTATCACTCACTTGATCCTCTCTCATACCCCAAACCCTATCACCACCCAGAGAACATCATCAACGGCATCTTGCCCACCCCCTCAGTCGTCCCTCCTCATTCTTTATCATCGCTGCCGCCATTCCTATTCGACTTGGGGGCTTCTGATCTGAACCTCGTCCTCGACACATTCAATAGTGGAGTTGCTTCAGTTGAGCGCAAGCCCATCATCACCGACACGCAGAGAGAGACCAGCATGGCGGCAGCAGCAACCCCGGGGGTGACGGCCTCGAGCAACTCTTCCATGATGGGCGGCAATTACATGATGGGAGCTTCTGCTGGCGGTGCCGCCTCCAGTTGCTGCTCGAACAATTTTGAGGCTACGCCAACATCGGCGGTGCCGTCATTGACGGTACCAAACAACAGTTTTTTACTGGGCGCGCTCTTTGAGGAAGCTAGAGCTGCGTCGTCGCAGAAAGTGAAGGGAAGTATGGTGGGTGGAGCGAATGTGGGAAAAGCTGAGAGAGGAAGCCATCAGGGCATGGAGGACAACCAGCGTTGGGAGAATATTTGCTCCGCTCCGGCATCATCTCTCAGTGGTGAGTGATTTGAGCATGTTTAATACTTCTTCCTGTTCCTTTATTTCTTTATCTCTGCATTTGCTGGTTTAGAATGAATATCTGGAGGTAGTTCGAGCATCCGTTTGGAGTCTTTTTGTTAGTTGATCCATACATTTCAAGAAAATTTCGGAGCCATCTACCCTTTTGTGTAACTTCTGTGAGGACCTCAGGATAGATCATAACATTCTAGTTAATAGAATAGTAAAGTTGGCAATTCTAATTTCAAAAGAACATTCACATACGATACGTCCTTAAGAGCCAGCAAAATCAGAGTGCTTTTAAGGTTGCGGACGACATGACAGTAACTTAACCATTAAATTCTGCACCTAGATTTATAGAGCTTTCTCTTTACTGGAACTTTTGACCATTTTGTTATCAGATGACAATCCATGTAGATTTATCTGTTATTACATCAACCAACGATTTTAACAACAGCAGTTAAAAAGTGACACAATTTACGTTCCAACGCAACATTAGTCCATAGTTTTGGCTATTGTTATAGAACGCCCCGATATTAATTTCGTTGCTAACACTTTGATTTTACCTAATCACTTAGGAAGTATTTTACATCACCTTACCAGGATGCCAACACTATTTTAAGCTAAGACACCTTGTGAAATCTAACTTCATGTCTGAATCGAAACTAATAGTATACTACAGTAATCTCATCGGTGTTTTACACAGGAATGATAAGACCTTTGGAAGAGGTAGACGACGATCTCTCAAGTCTTCTCATGAACTTCCCCTCGTCTGCAATCTCGGAGCCTGACTGGTTCCGGGGCGCCTACTTAACCCCGCAGTCGTCTGGCCAGAACAACGGCTGTATCCTGACTGACGGCCCCAGAGGCCCGCTGCCATTGCCCTCTCAAGTTTCGACCGTGCCGGCCGCTGAACTGGAATTGAACTTGTGCACGCCATGTTGGAACAACATGCCCGGCATCTGTTGACAGCCAAGGTGGACTCGAAAAGCAATCAAATCTAAAACTACTATAGTATTCTAGTGCTCCATGAAGGGCCCGATGGGGAGTTGACATGTGACTCAAATGATGGCTGCCACCTCACTTCCTGTCGCTTTTTATTTTATTTTTTCCCCTTATTAATATATAAGAAACAACTTATTATCAATGAAAATATATATTTATATATAATGTGGGTACAACTTCACCTCACGTGATTTTACCTTTTCTATTTCTTATTCCGCTTTGAATTTAAAAAAGAATTCTTTATCCACGATGAAGTTATATTGGTTTTTTTTTTTTTTTGGTAAAGATGAAGTTATATTGGTTATAATAAAATAAGAACAATATCTAGATATCATCAAAATGGTCACGATGCATGGAAATGTTCAAAACAACACAAGATATATTATCCGTTTTCCTTTTTCCTTTTATCATTTAATATGAGATATTGAATTAAAATCAATAATAAAAAAACTTAGTTAATCAAATAACTTAATGTACATGATATGTAACATGATAATCTCTTATCCTATAATATGAGGTATATAGACATACTTTTCTGCATCGATATTATCTCATTCAAACAAAACTTGTTAAGATAAGACTAGAAAGACTATCGGATAATCTTGAATATATACATAGAAAATCTATTTCAACTCAGTCCAACTATAACTTTATAAATAATAGGACAGATATCATATTCTACAAATCTTCTCTAATTTATTTAAAAAATTATATATCTTACTATATTAACATTATCTCATACTAAATGTGTTTTAATTCATTTGATACTAAATTCATTTACTTTCCTTTTTATTTTATCGATTTCTAAAATGATTTCGGTTCAGTTTAACTAAATCATGAGATATAAAATGTATAATGCACTACAATCTAAAAATCTCCCGAGCATACTCGGCAGTAACTCCTTGGGAAAAAAAAGAAGAAAAAAAAACCTTGCAAAGAGGAGTTTCTATTTTTAGGGCTATGTAGAAGTCTAGAAGATCTCTCGTTTGGAATGATATTATGGAAAGAATAGCCAGCTAAAAGGGGATAATTATTCAAATGTCCTAAACCTATTGTACGGCAATGAATTCAATCATGAACCTTTTAATTATATCAATTTAATCATAAACCTTTAGACAATTTGTCAATTTATTCTCAAACTTGTCATTGGTGCCGATTAGTCTAAACATTTTGAAGATTTGTTAATTTAGCCATAAACATTTTGACAACTAACCAATTTAGTCATTTTAGCTAGTTTTGGCTGAATTTGCTGAGGTGGACATTGGCTAGCTGTTGGCTATCCTACATGCCATGGCCAGTGTTGAGATGGATAATCTTTTCATTTTTAAAATTTTTTCTTTCTCTTTTTTTTTTCCTTTTCTTTTCCTTTGACCTACGGTCAGTACTCGGCTTGGGCTAACAATCGATCACAAAACACAAGTGATGGCTTGACCCTCGCGGCCTAGGTGAACGCCAAGCAAGCTAGATTTGATAAGAAGTCGATACTCATGACCTAGGCAAGGGTGGCCCTCAACTAGAGTTCTCACTCAAGCCACGAGAGTCAAGCCCTTGCTAGGGCCACCCTTGCCCATGGTAGGTGAGGCCACAACACCCTCATTGACTCTTGCTTATGGCTAGTCGCCAATTATGGCCGAGTACCGGCCAGAAGCCAAAGGGGAAGAAAAGGAAAAAAGAGAGAAAGGATTGTTAAAAAAAAAAAAAAAAAAAATGCAGAATTTGTGCATGTCAACGTCAGCCACGACATGTTGGATAGTTGATGTCCACGCTAGTGATTTTCTGTCAAATTTAGCTAGAAAGAGTATATTGGCAACTTTTCAAAATGTTTAGGATTAAATTAGCAAATCTTCAAAAGATTTAAGACTAAATAAGCAAAATTGAAAGGTTTGGAACTAAATTGACAAGTTGTTAAAAGATTTAAGACTAAAATGGCACAGTTGAAAGATTTAGAACTGAATTGACTGTCATACAATAAAGGTAAGGACTTTTGGACAATTTTCCAATTTTATGTGGCTTGATAGGCAAGATTATACTTGTAGTTTGTTTTATATCCGTTAATTAGGTTTAATTCTATTTTAGCATGTAAAGCAAACGTTTGAAAGACATCTATTGTTTTGAATGTAATGATATTTGTATTAAGGGGTAGTTTAGATTTTGTGAAATTAAAGGTGTTCTCATGGTCTCTAGTACCGAGCTATGGAAGTTTTGTCCCAATTAATGTTACAAGGGTTAGACATAATTATGATTAGCTTTGAAACTTCCACTCTAAAATATAGACTTAGCATCTCTCTGGAATTTAACATAACGTGCAGTCTCTATTATATGTTATGTCGCTAGTTAATTAGGCGTTCTCGAGTGACCACCATTCTCACATAGTCATGAGGAGGTAGGAAGTTCAGAACTCCCCTCCACCGAATAGAGAGGGTTTATGGGGTTTCCCAGGTGAGCACACTAAGCTCCTTTTTTTAAGAGTTCTTAAGTTTAGGAGTGCCTTTGGTTGACCAAAAAAGAAAAATTAGCTAATTGGTCGGACGACTAGATCATATACAAAAGCAACCAATATGCAAATTTGATTGCCTAGAGTGGCTAATGTCAAATTGTGATTTTCTTGTCGAAAATATTCAGCTATATATTGACATAATTATAGGGTATAATGCAATTACTAGGAAATGAAAAATTGGAGCCTTGGGGTATCAAATATACATAGTCGGTGCAGTTGTCTGATGGGTTAGGATTTGGAAATATTGGAATTTGTGACAAGCTTAATTATACTTTAAAATTTTTAAAATTTTCACTAGCATGATTACAATGAAAATCATTGTAGATTATGACTTAGGTTCAACTGTCAAAGAAATGAATCATGATTTGTCGCAATTGATGTTGACTTATTTCACATGGTTAATTAGAAGATATATTCAAATGGTAATACATACATACATTGGAGAGAACAATCACATGATTATGTAGAAGTAGGGCATGTAGGGGTGTGCATGGTCCGGGCAGGCGGTTCTCGGACTAGAACCGGGAACCGCCCGCTAAGGACCGGTTCCGAAAAATTGGAACCGGGATCCACCCGTTTGTTGCATGGATCCGGTCTCACTAACAACGAGATGAAAATTTTAAGCTAAGGAAAACCCAACATCAAAAGAGATGACATAATTGATCTCAATTCTCAATTGCATAGCAAGCATCATCAAAGCAAGCTAAAAAGTTTCAACTCCCCAGTCACCACCGAGGACTCACGTAAAGCACGAAAACAGAAGCACGAACTCGGCCAAGCTCCTCTACCCTCTTCCAAAAATTCCATTTTTTCCCTAAAAGAACCGACTTTTTTCCCAATCGAACCAAAGAGCTAATCTGGGTCCCCGAGAATTGGCATTTCCAGACAATAAAACAAACAGCACAAAGGCACGGCTCGGCACCTTCAGGGCGCCATTGCACAGAAGGAGGTTCGCAAGCTCAAACAATGTGCAGACCAAGCGGTCGATGATACCGATGACGAGGACATACCTTCGAGAGGGAGAGGCGGCGAAGGCCCCGAGCAATGCGGCAGGAATTGAGTGGAGCGGCGGTAGTAGCAGGTGAGGGAGTCCTCGCCGAGACGGAAACTGCGGGGACGTTGTGTTTAATGGAGGAGAGGAGGGACGACGGAGAAATCGAGAGCGCGGGTCACTGCTGGACGAAGCAGAGGCTGTGGTGGGTGGTGGTCGGCTCGAGAGGCGGACAGTAGTGGTGAGATGGCGAGAGGAACCAGAGGCTGTGGCGGGTGGCGGCCGGCGCGAGGGGCGAACATCAGCGGTGAGATGGCGAGAGGAACCAGAGGCTGTGCCGAGTGGCGGCCGACGCGAGGGGCGGACAGCAGCGGCGAGATGGCGAGAGGAACCAAAGGTTGTGGTGGGTGGCGACCGGCGTGAGGGGGCGGACAGCAAGAGGAGATGGTGAGAGGAACAAGAGGCAGCCGCAGAAGAAATCGAAGAGAAGTCTGATGAGAGTCGAGCTCGAGAAGGAGAAGGTGAGATCTGATTCTGAAATTCTGACCTAGGTTTGTTTTTAGTATTTTTTTTTTTTAATATTAAAAGGAACTGGTCCTGTCCGGCGGGCGAGCGGGTGGATCCGCCCACGGAACTGGGAACCGGACCGGTTCCCTCAAGATCCGCCGGTTCCGGGCGGTTCCGGTCCGGTTCCGGGCGGTTCCCGGGTATTTTGCACACCCCTAAGGGCATGACCAAATCATCAATACTATCAATCCACCAATCACCTACTACCGATTAGGGGTGAGCGGTTCCGGTTCCGGTTCGGTTCCGTTTGGAACCCGGAACCTACCCTTGGGTACGGGTTCCTCAAAATGAGGAACCTGGAACCTACCGTGGGAATCGAGAACACAGACTACCCTCACACAGGTTCCGGTCGGTTCCGGTTCCAACAGGTTCTTTTTTTTTTTTTTTGTTATTTTTAAATTTGAATTATAACATATGCGTACGTTACCCAAAAAAACTATAACGTACGCGCACGTTACTAAAAAAACTATAACGTACGCGCACGTTACCAAAAAAAAAAAAAAACTATAACATATGCGCACGTTACCAAAAAAAAATATAACGTATGCGCATGTTACCAAAAAAAACTATAATGTACGTGTATACTACACGGTAACTTCCCATTGACATGTTATCTTGATAGATTAACTTCGCACTGCACAACAATAATAGAATATAATTAGAAATTTCAAAACAAATAGCAAACTAGAAAGTAGAAATAAAACACCACTAGAACAAGAATGTCTAGAGGTACAAGTTTTGAAAACAATTTCGATTAAACCCTTAAATGAACTCATAAAATTCTGAAATTTGGACACGTTGTATTTAAGACCTAGAGGTACAAGTTTCATGAAGAAATCGTAGTCCAATTCGTTCTGGATTAAAAGATAAAATCGATTTACTTTTCCTATTCTCTACTTGCACAGTTTTTGAAACATTTTTGGTTAAATAGGCAAATGAACTAAAAAAATTACGAAATTTAAATATGTTGTAGGGAAGACATGAAGAGATATATTTCATGCAGAACACATTTCCAAAAGAACCTCATAAAAAATGATATAGTCCACGCATTGCAACTTACAAGATCCGAACACATCAGATTGCACAGTTTTAGAAACATTTCTGATTAAATACCCAAATGACCTTAAAAAATTATGAAATTCGACTATGTGATAGCCAAGACCATAAGGTAGATACTTCATGAAAACATCGAAGTCAAATTAGTCCTAGATAATTAAATATGGACGGTTAAAATCCCTGTTCGTAGTACCGTAATTCCAGATCTAACCATCTCCAAAGGACCACGATTTCACCTACCTATTCTTGTTTTTTTCTCTAAATTTTCGATATGTGATGTTTTGGGATGAAGAGTTGAATTTTGATTTTCTTTTCAACTTTAGGATCGTAAGGTTCTATATTTGAGCGTAATAAGTCAAAAGTAGTTTACTATTGAAAACAATAAAGAAAAATAAAAAATAAAAAGTGCAAGTCGGATCGCTAGAAGGAGGGCTTGAACCTCCGACCTTGTGGTTAACAGCCACACGCTCTAACCAACTGAGCTATTCCAGCTTTGGTACTTAACTGTTGCACAAAATTAATAAAATTTAAGATCCTGGCAAGAATCATACAACAAGGGGCTTCCTGGACCTTTCCAGGAGAGTAGAGTCTCGCCCACTTGTGCAACTTGATTAGATAAAATAATTGTATCCGATCAGCTAATAATCTTTTGTTTGTAAAGATGTATAAAAAGGTGGTTTTTGAGGACTATGTGTCACCCTCTTAAGCCCTCCTTCTAATGTTATTTGTTAACTTTACGTTGGGCTAGAGTTGGCAAATTTCACGACCCTTTTCTTTACTTAATTTCAATGGGTGGGTCAGATATGGATTGCTTCAGAATTTATAAACAGCTTAAATTGGGTTCACAGCATCGAAACCCAACTACACGCGGGTTTTAGCGGGTTTGAAAACGAACTCACTTAAGCCTAAAAGGATTAATGGCTGAAGAAAAATGAAAAGAAAAAAGGAACGAATAACTGTCCATGCCAAAGAAAAGAGGGAGAGAGGGCGAAGAGCTCGCTGTCGGCGACGACGTTCTCCGTCGCCGGCGCACCTCGGGAGCTGCCTGCCACTGTTGCTACTCAACAGCGATGTCACAGGAGAAGTCGCCACACGTGAACCCATAGAAGTTCACTGTAGGTTTCTCTTCGATTCGCACGATCCTTCGCCTGGGAAAAGATCGGAGCCCTCTCCATGTCCGTCCCCGACCCTCTGCTCAGCGTTGCGGTTTCGTAGGTTGTCCGAGAGAGGAACCTCAAGCGTTCTTCCTCGTCCATGATTTGGTAAAATAGACGCTTGCGTATTCGCTTATCGCTGATGTGAATTGTTAATAAATCGAATCGGGGGGCTGGTCGAGTTTTCGTTTAATGGCGATATCCGTCGTTTTTGGTCTGTGCAGCTTCTTACGAAAGTGGGAGTGTTGGAGCTCTATGAGGACATGGTTTTCATTTCTTTTTTAAAAAATTTATATCTTTTTGTTGTTTTTATTTTTTTATTTTCATTTAACTTTGCAGATTTCTTTTAATTTTTGTTTATTTATTTTTAGAGTAATGTTGGGCCTTTTTCTCTGTGTGTTAAGTGAGTTATGTGAGTGGGCGTAAGTTAAATTTAGGTTGAGTATGAGCCATCTAAATTATTTAGTCAATGTGAATAAAATGGATGACTTCGAGTCGAACCCATGTATGACCCATACGAATCCAACTTGATCTATCTATTTGTCATTCCTACATTCACCTAATTGACCTAAACCTTTTCTTTTACCCAATTTCTATTTTAAAGTGACAAGTTAATTTTATACTTTTATCACAATCTTGAATTACCATTTCTTAACATCTTTTTTCTTCAACTTAAGCATGGCTTTTTTTTTTTTATTTTTTATGAGAGCATACTAGAAAGTTTATTTATCATAGAAAAGAATATCTAACTATTGAAATGTAGTAAAAGTTTCAAAGTTATTTCTGGATCTTGATATTTATGCATCTTTATAAAATTTATGATCATGAAAATTATTGATCCCTCATGAAATCAAATATGATGAATTTAAGCCTAACAAATAAAATGACAGTTACATTGAAAGAGGGTCATGAAAAATTGCTAACCCGGCCACATATCTAATTGGATAGTCAAATCTAAAACTTTTAAGGTTTCACGTGTATATATTGATAGATGTCAATTCAATTGAGGTGATTATGTAGATTTCCCTCAATTGGCAAGATTAAGTTTCTAATCAATTTAAGATAACAAAGAGCAATGGTACATCCGGATTGATTGCCAAAAACTTGAACCTTAGGTTTTATATACTTCAGTTTAATATCATCATGTTTAATGTACTCAATATTTGTAAGTTATTCTGGTATATTCATATTTTTTTTTTTCCTTTTACAAAGGATATGATATTGTACTTATCATTTTAGTCACTTATATGTTGTCATGTTACATGAATAACAAGACAATTTATTCATTTTGGCAATTTAAATTTGGGAAATTAATATTCCCAACTATAGATTCATAGCTTTTGGTTAATCATTATAAAATGCCATAAAGAAACGTTTCTAGCAGCCTGGTGAAAGAAATGATCGGATTTTAAAAATATTCATTTATTTATGAATATGTTACAAAAAAAAAATCTTTAGTATTATAACAAATTTTTTATTTAGTAACTTACCCATTGTCTTAAAAACATGGATGAAAAGAAGTTAAACACTCTTGAAACAAAAATTCTTTATTTATAGAACGTTTATTTCATGGAAAACTCAAGATTTGAAAAACGTTCTTTGTAAAAAGATTAGTCATATCAGTTAGAAAAAATAATTAACAAAAAAAATGTTATTATTGATCACGGCTTATCCTTAAGTATTTTCTTAAACAATGAAGTTCCTTCGTTTACTTTTATAAACAATAAATGTCATTATTTTTCAAAAAAAAAATTATTTATTTATTTTATTTTTTGAAACCTTGAATTTTTGTCAAAATTTTGAATTTTTCTTGAAACAAACATCTTCGAATTTTCATTAATTTTCTCATTTTGGTTTAAAGCCGGAACGACTTCATTGGATGTAATTCTTCGTGCAATTTATCCATCTCTGATCTCCCACTTTCTGATACCCCGATTTGGTGAGAGCGACAAAGCCCGTGTACCTAGTGGCGGAGAAAGCATAGAAACAGGCACGTCCTCCACTTGAATGTGCCGCCAAATGAGTACGGAAGCCACCTACCATGCAATAATTGTAATAGATTTTTTCTGAACTCAGATTTTGCTCTTTTAACTGGACGTGTAAATTTTAGTCCCTTATTTTTTTCTTTTCACATGGGGTAGTTTTTCTCCATGTGACGGGTCACTAAAGTAATGAAAAATGACACAATCTGAGTCTAAATTTATATCACGAAAAATTTGACATTTCCAAAGTATATTTTTAAAAAGATCATATTTTAGAAAAATAATAATATTTTTCCATATTTTGTTGAAATTAAAAATAAACTGAAAATTATTTTCTATCGGTTGATAATGAAAAGTTAATTTTAAAGTTGTCCAAATAGAGGATACATAATCCCCGAGATCTTAATCACATAAGCCAAGGTTTCTCGAGCCCATCCACTACAAACCCAAGCAAAGATGTTGGGGACTCAAGGCTGACCTTGATGAACTCAGGCTCAAGTGTTAATGACTTGAGCATGGGAGCTACCCTGACATAGCCATTGGGGACTCAGGCACAAGCACTAAGTTTTGGATCTTGCCATCGAGAAACTAAGTTCGAGAGCCAATAACTTGGGCAAGAGAGCCGAGTACTAGAGCATAGCTGTCGAAGACCCTATCATAAGGAACTTGGGTTTCGTGGACCCAAACACAAACACCAGGGTCTTAGGCCTAGCCTCCGTAGGCATCGGTGACTTGGGAAGAGCCACGTACCCCAAGCATGATAATTGGGGACCTAGGCATGAACACCAAGGTCTTAAACCCAACCTCTATGGACCTGGGCCCAAGTGCTTGTGACTAGGGCATGGAAGCCGCGAATTGGGCATGACCGTTAAGTACCCAAGCATAGCTATTGAGAACCCTAGCATGGGCATTGGTATCCTGAGCCCTACCTCCATGGCTATTGAGAACCTAGGTTTGGCCATTGTGGATCTAGCATAACCATCGAGCCAGCACAAGCATCAAGGTCCCAAGCTCAACCTATGTGGACCTAGGCTTACCTTGATGGGCCTGACCCTAAGTCCACAAAGGTCGGGGCAAATTACTTGAGTGCTGAAGTTAGGTACTTAAGCACTTGACACAAAGGTCTTGGGCTCAATCTCTGAGGACACGAGCCTAAGCACTAGTGACTTGGGTGCAGAAGCTAGGTACCTAAGCATAGGAATCGAGGCTTGGGGCTCAGGCTCGAGAGACTTAAGCCCTGCTGAGGAACCGATCCTAGCCTCAATGGACTCACGACCTAGAGACAAGTACATGGACGTGGCAGCCAAAGACCTAAGCACGAGCAGTAAAATCTCAAACATGGTGGCTAGATCTGGGCACAAGCATCGAGGTCCGAAATGCACATTGGGGAACATTGAGATCTCTAGTCCAAGTGACCTTGTCTAGTCCAATTATGGAAAATGATTTCTGATTCTTTTAGGTCCAAGCAACAAGGTCTTATTATGTATATAGAACATGATTTTTTATTTTTAAAAAGGGAAACATTTTCCCCGAATCAAATATTGGTTTCTCCATTGACTTTGAAAAGATTTACCGTTTAATTCATTTTTCTAAACAATCCAAATATTGGAAAATAAGAAAGGTGTTTTCCAACAGAAAATTTTTAGAGAAACAAACATAGTCTAAATATACTTCTATTTTCTTATAACCGGTAAAAGTCAAATTGCAACGGCGGCAAAAATGAAAAGGAAAGAAAAGGATGAAGTTTAACCAAAAATAGCTAATATCTCATTTCAAATGTGTCTTCCGACAGGGAAAAAAGAACTACCAAGGAATTTACATAGACTAACATACTCTTCACCCGAATATTCTCTCGACAATTATATCGAAGCAAGTTGACGGATGGAGGTCATCACAGTCTCCATCCAAGTCGGAAACGATCCAAAAGTTCTCGAGGGCTCTGGTAGGATTTGACTGATCCTTTTCATACTTCTTGCGTTGCTTTTTCCTTGAAGGGAATGGAAAGGCCAAACCAGAAGGAGGGGAAAATTGAACAGAGCTCTTTTCCACCTGAAAGAGTCTGTCGGGTTAACGTGTACGGTCCTCGAAGGAGGACTCCACTTGGAAGCAAGACATGTCGCGGGACGCCATGGACGCATTTAGCAAAATTATTACCCAGACTTAGCTCTCTGCATAGCTAAATTTGGCGGAAGTCCTATCTAAACTCGACAAACTCCAATTCGAGAATGCCAAGTGTTGGGCTCCCTAAGGTCCAGTCAATCGTGGGACTCGACCCATCGTTCCTGACCCATCATGGCCCACCAGGATAGGCCCAGTGGGCCCTCACCGTGCTGCCCACCATGCCTTGCGTGACCTTTTCCCCCTCCTGTTATTTCCCCATCGAACAGGAGCCAGAGGCAGGACGTTTCAGTGAGTTTGTCCGGTTTCTCTGGACATCTCTAATTTTTCTAGAAATGTCTCAACTCGTTATATAAGCGATCCGCACCATTCTAGGGAACTCGCACTACGGGCCTTTAATTCGAACTAAGAGAGAAATCAAGAGGAGGGCGAGTGGAGAAATGCGTCGGTGCAGGGCTCGGCCATTGATGAAGTGGAGTTCGAGCTTGGTTAGGCGGTGCATGGCAGTCGCGAAAGAGCAAAGGACGAGGTTATACATAGTCAGGAAGTGTGTGCTCATGTTGTTGAGTTGGGACAAGTATGGAGAGCAATAGAGAGATGTTTGTAAGCCCATAGGCAAATGCATTACTGTTGTTCATAAGGTTTGTACTCACTAGACTGTGACAGACATAGTAAGCCAAAAGAGTGGCTTAGAAGAAGATGCAGGATCAGACTTAGGGTTTTGCCTTTTTTACCGAGGTAAATTTCCGTGTTTCCTTGTAAGAAAAGGCATGGATCCATGTAGGTTTTACATTGGTTGTGTATCTAGCTCAACATGTATCGACTTGAAGCAGTGTCCAAACAAATGCAATGTCCGGATGAAATCACCGTTCTTTATCTTTGTACACACAAAAGATTGAAATACGAATGAATCTGATATGAAGGATCGAACATGATGATCAAAGTCCGATACTTTAAACTGGGAAAGAGGTGAGGCATGCAGTCAGTTGTTTTTTGGCGCCAGTTAGCCATAAGTAGGCAATATGCTATTTGCTCTTTGCATTTATGGAGACTGTTGCTTGCATTACGTTCTGATCTGACAGGAGCTTTTCTACGTTTCAGAAGACAAAGCCAAGCCACATGCTCAAGACAAAGTCTCTTTTTTAGGGGGGGGGATGAAAAAAACAAAGTCGTGCACTCAAAGCACCGGTCGAAACGCTTTGATAGGTACATTGCGTGCACCCATCATTAATGGCAAAGCTTATGGAAATTATTTAGGCCAAGCCAATGCCATCCCATTTGACACTTAAAGAGAAAGCATCTAGCCACAGTTTCTCGTATAGTGTATCTATAGCTCATTGACTTACCTAAAAATAGGCGATATCAAGATCGCCAAGGATTTTTGTCCCGGTAGCGACTTGTCAAAATGATGCATATGTATAATTTGAGACTCTGCTAGGCATATCGTCGTTCCATACTTGAACAGATCGGTCATGTTGCGCGTATGTTATACATGTCTGATCACCCAAATTAGCTTGAGCCGAAAACTGTCCGGACTTTGGGCGTTGTTCGAGCAAGGAGGTGCAATAAATTGGCCTGTGAAGCGTGGACTATCAAGCGGCTTGACAAGAGGACGCTAAGCTAGGATTGCGAACCCCGAAGAGACGTGAAAAGCTCAGAAGAAACAAATAAAAAAGCTTGAATTGTCACACAGCCCCTCTCTCTCTCTCCTTCTCTGTGAGCCTTCTATTCAAATAAATTCTGAGGCTGAACAGAGGACCAACATCCCTCCAGCACCCCACCATAAATGCGATATTAAAAGCTCCAGATTTGTCTCTGCGAGGTTCCCCCGCTCACGATTCTTGTACCTTGTCGAGTTAATGTTCCAACTTCCTTTCTCGTTAGGTGGTTGAAGGAATTCAATGCCAAGAACTATGTTCAAAATGCCTTCTCGTCTATAATAACCAACATGTCTATCGACACCCCCACCATGTGTCCATCTGCTCTGCTCTCTGCTTTCTCTCATGGCCCTCTCCCTTCTTTAAAAGAGGGCAGAGTCCCCTCCTTCATTCCTCACTTTGCTCTTGACTAAAACAAACCCGGGATCGTCGCTTGCTTTCTTGAATTGGGTTTGTCAGCTTCAACCATTAATAACGTCCAGGTTTGTCCATTTCTTGATTTCCCTGAAAGTACCATGTTGTTCACTGCAAGAACCCCCACGCGAATGGAGACGACTCGTTCTCTGACTTGTGAGATTAGTGATTTGCGTTTCGGATCGAGTAACGCTTCTTGCTCCGGCTTCTTCGTTTTCTTCATACTAAGTCTCGTCGTTTTAGATTGGTGAGCGTTTCAGATGTCTGTCTGCGCTACCCCTTGGTTGATACCGGATGGATCAGGTGGACGGGATATTGGTGCGGTTCAATAAGAAAGCCGCGTTTGAAGCGTCTAAAACCCTGCTTTTTTATTGAGCCGTGCCAATATCGCGTGTCATTGTCACTCCCGTTTCGGCTCCTCGGGTCCATCACAAGACCCGCAAGGTAATTTCTTCTCTCTCTCTCTCTCTTAGCCTCAGGGGTTCGGCTAGGATCATGTCTAAATGTTTCGGAAGCGCAAATTGCTTCGTTTACAAAGTGTTTTCCTTTAAGCTATTAGATTATGCGTTCACCAGCAAGATATTGCACCTTCTTCTCATTGCTGATATCTTGAAAACTGAACCATCAGATCTGCTTTTATGCTCTACTCGATGGATAATTAAGCTACTGGTTGAGCTACCATCTAAAAACATAACATGGCATTTTGAAGTCGTACTAAGTTCAAATATCTCATACAATCTATAGCAACACTTTCTAGATAACACTATCTGAATCGGATGTGAATAAGTTTAGTACTGCACTATCACGAGGGACTCATCTCTCAGTTGATGCCTATACAGTGCAAGAAACTTGCTTGGCACTCCAAAAAGGCATGCTTTTCGGATGATTTCTACCCTCATACGTTCATTTTGCTTTCCGTACGTGTCTGTTCTCAAGTTCATTTGGTTGATCCCATGAATATAACTTTCCCTGGGCAAAGCTTTCCTAAATTCCTAACGGTGGTGTGGCCCTTATGCAATGAATTTTGGGATTTGGGTCTGATTTAGGACTCCTAATTTTGTTTGCTCTAATTGAGGAGTCCTAATTAGTTGCACTCCCATGTTATTTGTCCCTAATGTGGGTAACTTTGACTCCCAAAAGATGATTGTGACTAATTAAGCAAGAGTTTCCAATGATATGAGAAGCTGCAAGAGGAGAAGCCCTCGAATGCCGAAGATAAAAGACGAAGATAACTTGCTTGCTGAAGGCATTCGGACGGCAAAGCGACTTTGCTAGTACAAGGGATAGTCTAGCCTATGTGGCGATTACCAACAATGCCTCCTTTTACTGTATTAATACAGCGTGACATACTTTCGTGAAATCACCACAATCGAGATTCTTTATATTGTTTTATATTGGAGAAACTTGATTGGTTTAATCATATCATATCAAACAAACTTCGCTAGTACAAGGGATATTCTAGCCTATGTGCGTGATTACCGACAATACCTCCTTTTACAGTATTTTCGTTAATGCGGCGTGACATACTAACGTGAAATCACCACAATCAAGATTACATCTTTTGTTTTATAACGAAGAATAGACAACCGCATATCCTAAAATGAGGAAACTTGATTGTTTTAATCATATCATATTAAACACGACAAGCCACATGACAAACACCATTACGCGATGGGATGCCCTTTCTCATCCTGTCGAGATTCGAATTGCAGATCCTATCATAACGTCAAGAGGTTCCCCGTCACGGTGTATTTGAGGAGCTTTATTAATTGACAGAAAACCCCAGCGACATCCATGAAGAATTGAAGAAGACATACGCACCGTTAAGCATCTTTTCAAGCATTCAATTTTGGTTCAACGTTGTTGCCCCGCTCTGTTCCTTTGTCGTTTTGAGCAGCTTGATACAGTGTGTTTGGCTATGCGTCTTTACTCATGCGATGCAATGACCATAGTGATTGTCCAGGTGAGTTACTTTTTACCATAAATTCATAAATTGACAGATCTCGGGTTCGATTTCCACATATTCTATATGTGATTGTATTAGAGTACAATAAAATGAAGCTAAACCACAAGCAACTAGCAAGAATGTGTCCAAAACTAACATGCCCAAGGAGTATGTTTATCCAGTCCTCAAAAATCGACACGTGGTGGAGGCAAATATTGCCCGAAACTAAAGCGTAAGAAACACACTTCACCGTCAAGGAAGCGGGAGAGAGGTAGAGGACGGAGAAGGTTTTAAGTGAGAGAAGGCAGGCCGCAAGAGCCACCACAGAAAGATTTGGTCTTTATTATGAGCTTGAGAACCAGTGGAAATGTAGATTACAAAATGGCCTTCAAGCCATCAAAGAATGAGTGGGGTGGCGACAGGCGACAGCCTCTTGCTCTCTCTTTCCTGCCATTTCGATCGCCACTTCCTTCAATAAAATGGAAGTGATCCACGACGCAAAGCATCTCTCTCTTTCTCCAATCTACGCTTGTCTGTGTAATAGGATTTTTCTATACTCACGGACACAAAAAGAAAAGAAAAGAAACACCCTAGAAAAAGGACTCGCAAACCTGTGTATAGGCCTAGCTCCGCATCTTCCTGAGTTGGGAAGATGCTCAAGTCGAGCCTCCTACCGAAAAGTAGCACTCCACAAAGCATTTTCACCTTCACCGCACCGCCGATGGACTTCTTTGATCCTCTCGACGGATCTGCAGATTCCGCTGCAGCTCCAGTCGAATGAAGCAACGCATATGTTCCCTGCCTGGGCCTTCCATTCACAATCTGCAGGAACAAGTAGCTTTTAATGATAGTTGAAAAACTGACTACGCTGCTGCGACATAACTGTGAAGGTTAAATTCCATGCCTGCACGAATAGTAAAAGAGTATTGACAGTTGTTGCAGTACACTAGAGGGCAGACTAAAATTTATGGAGAAGGTAGTCATGACTGCAAAGCATTACGCTAGTGTTGTAAAAACTGTTTTTCGTCCCAGAAGAATGAAACAGATACCATCCTGATGACTTCAGAAAAAAATTATTTATTTTTACCAGGTGGAGTGCCACAACATAATCTCCTGTCGTCAATGTGCTCCACATCAAGTCCTATGAACCAAGATCCCAGTGAAACATCCTCGTTTGCATATTTGTGCAGAACATGCCTAAAATATTGAGGTGAAAAAAATCTTTGATTAGGAATGTTTAGACATACAGTTACTGTCTAGAGGGCAAAGCAGAACTTTCCTATCTATATAATTTGTTCATCTCATATTTACACCAAGTATACAGGAATCTTACTGGTTTATGGATATGTATGTGGCTAAATCCTTTGAGATAGCATATAACTGTCCGGTAGCATGACGAAAGTACTTGTTTCCTGACTCGCCAAATTTCCAATGCTCGGGTTCATGGTATCTCACACCTCTGTGCAGTGAGAGCACAGTTCTTAAGTGTCACCAAGGGGGAAAAAACTTCCAAGTAGAAATACAAGAAAGACATAAATTAAAAAAAAAAAAAAACAGAGAACTTACTTTTGAGAAAGTACCGGACCAGATTTCATGCAACCAATATATACTCTTCGTTTGGGTCGGTGTCTAACCAGAGTTTCTCCAAGTGTTGCTACAGCAGAATAAAGAGAAGACTTCAACAGTAGCATAATATAGGATGCAGACTATCATATGCTCAGAATTATGGTACTGAAGTATTCTGCTTCCTTCATCTATCAACCATAATTTTGAGTGAAGGATTCTTTCCCTCATTTTCTTGACATGAAGACTAAATAGATCCTCTGCCTATTTTTAATTCTTGAACCTCTCAGACACTAACGATTAGAATATTTACCTATATTCACGTGAACATCATCATCAACTTTGACATAAAAATCTGCATCCCATGTAGCAACAGCTGTGGCAAAATATATCTTCGTCTTGGCGGACAACTCAAGATATCCTTCAACATGTTCCTGACAAAAACGGAATGAAGTATCATGCATTTTGTCCACAATCAGAACCATGAAATTTTTAGATGAACAAGTCTAAGTGTAATGAACCAACAGAAGATCAACGTTTTACCAGTCTCAAGAAATCTCCATGTTTTCTGTCCTCCGCTTCAACAGCTCTGTCTAGGATACCCCCTGGCGTAGCACTAGATGGGACAAGGGCTATGTTAAGAATTATTTACTGCATGTTCCTTCCGTAATGTAACCATAATAGCACATTTCACCAAAGCAATATTTATGCAAATTAATGTTCCTATACGGAAACCTACCATTCATAGTATTAGGTATTCCTATGCTGACATCTTACATATACTCATGTCAATATAATGTACTGGCAACACTTTTATGCATGAAAACAAAGACATCATTGGCAATTTACTTTTGCAGTTCATTAACTTCATAAATACAATAATGGCCTGCAGCAGTGCCTCTGAAAACAGTATCCAACTTATGTTGGTGAGTGTGTAGAGAGTAAAGACCTCTTGATAATTGGCTACACCAAAAATTTTGTATCTGAATTTGAAGTATCTGAGGTTCCATAAGAAGGCTAAACCACGCATAGAATTAGTTACAGAGCATCTTTCCTTCAGATGTTATCTGATTATATCACAATATTTGCAAGAAAGGTGACAGATTGGCAAGAAAGGCGCCAGAACACACACACACACAAACACACACACACACACACACACACACAAAAGTGCCCCGTAGAGCTAATGCTGCGTGGATAAGTAATTGCATTTGTTAGCTATATGCTTCTGTGGATTGCAGAAGGAAAAACCAACTGCTTTCTTAATATCAACTACAGGTGCAATCATAGCATCCATAAAAGTTTACATTTACAAGCTTGCACTCATCAATTAAACACGCGCGCGCGCGCGCACACACACACACACACACAAAAAGTGCCCCATGGAGCTAATGCTGCATGCATAAGTAATTGCATTCGTTAGCTATATGCTTCTGTGGATTGCAGAAGGAAAAACCAACTGCTTTCTTAATATCAACTATAGGTGCAATCATAGCATTCGTAAAAGTTCACATGTACAAGCTTGCACTCATCAACCAAAAACTAAAAAGTAGACGTCATTGAGCATGCTTATCTAGATTATAAGTGCTAAATGAAGACAATTTCCAACCTGTGACCAATGACAAAGCGCGCAATGATTCCCTTCTCTTCTTCCAGCTTTTTCCTTTTCTCACCTGTGATCCCATGTTTTGCAAAAGTATTCAGTCACGTGAAACATCCAATAATGGTAATGAAGACTAGCCAGGCACGAATAGACAGGAATTGTACCAACCTTGAGGCATCCATGTAGCGCGAACTGAATCTCTTCTTTTCCTGCTGCTAAAAGCAGTATTTACTCCTATAACCATAAGATACTTTCTCCTATGAGTGGGTTCATCCGTTTTAATGTCTTCTGACATAGGAGCCCCACTGACAATAGACTCCTGTGCAGCCCTTGCAGCTGCTAATTCCATCTCCAGATTAGAAATGGTCTTGTCCAAAGTGCTAAACACACAGAACAGAACATTGTCAAAATAAAAGATATTAGGATGACCTAGGACCACATCAAATATCAATTACTGATAGCACCAATAAAAAGCTAATAAAATAGTAGGCGGAACTTACTGTATGGCATTGTGAGTTCTAAAAACTTCCCCAATGATGTCCTTTGAGTCTCGCTTCACGTCCTTCCGATGCAGCTAAAAAAAAAATATACCGGAAAATCAAGAAATGAACAAAAAGATTAAAAATAAGGACCAGATGAGAGAGACAAAAAAACATTATGATTGGAGCGCTCTGGCCAAAATGTGAAAATTGTGAACTATGAACTGCTAGTCCAAGTTGTGGATACTCACAATTTTGGGATTACAACCTTCGGAAACCAGTTTCAATTTTTCAGCTTCCACAGCAGTGGTCCGCGCAATGCCTTTAGATTCAGGTACCGTCCACCTGTTATCGATTTACACTTGTCATCAGAATTGGAAAATCCTGAGTCGACATGACTTCCATTCGCAAGTTCTATCAAAACATTGCGAACTATTCTGAAGGCATAATGAATCAGAGAAAAAAAAAATGAACAAGACAATTGCTTGCTCAAATCAGGTCTCTTCAGCAATGGGAAAAAAACATCCAGTAATAAGTCTTCCTAGAATTTTTCCTTCTTTTATGTTAATGCCGTAAGCTTTAGTTTGCCGACAACTTAGTATTCAAACATCGATTTTAAGGTATCCAAGATTAACAATTCAAGCTATGGTGGAAGAGAAAATGAAACTGGATCAGAAAAAGGCGATGAAGTTTCACCTAACAGTTGCACTTCCAACTACCGAAGAAACGATAATGAGCATTAAGTTACATCAGATGAGTCCCTTCTGCTCATTAAATGGGGGATGGGGCAAATTCAGAAGGCCATGAAAGCGTCGGTGGGCCAGAGATCCAAATCACCAACTAAAACAACGAGCATCATTGAACTTGAAAAGCAAATGGCAATTATGCCAAAACTGAGGAGAAAAATTAAGCAATCAGTGCAACAACGAACGTCCGAAAATCATCAGACTTTAGCCATTGGAAGCCATAAAAACATCTCCAGATTGGGAGAGAGATTACCGGGGTGTAAATCCTAAGTTGGATCTACCTCACCCGGTCAATTAATGAGGAAGTCACAAAGTCAATTGAAGCAACCAAAAAAAAACACAAAAACCGAAAAAGAAAGAAAAAGAGGAGAAGTCCAACAGTAGGAGCTGCAAAGAAACCCAATTACGATTGCGCAGCCTCAGAACGATTCCAAAAGAACCTCACATAAAGAAAAACGCATTGAACTTGCATATCTTCAACACTCTCAGAACACGAAAACGCCAGAATCAGCAAAGAACGAATCTCCCAACACTCGCAAAATTATTCAAAACAAGCCTCCCTCAGTCAAAACAAAACCGAAAATCGGCTCAAAACCCTCTGGCTGAAAACGCGCAAACCGAACCCGTGATCGTTAGCCCCGAGAAAGGAGCTACCGAAAAGGCAAAAACAGAAAAGAACAAAAAAAAGGAAAGACCAAAAAACCAGCACCGGACGCATCTGAAGATGAAGCAGAATTGTCACATCGGAGCAAAGGGCATCACCTGCTCGTGATGAACATCCCGGCGCAGAAGCAACCCACGCAGAGCAACAGGGTCCATTTCCTGGACACGGCGCTCTTGGGAGCTTGCTCTCCCCTGATCTTCATCGACATCCTTCTTTCTCCCTTCTAATTCCGCCCTCTGTTTTTCTTTTTTTTTTACTTCTTCTTTTGCCTTTCAGCTCTCCTCCATGCTCAGCGCATACCCACTTGCAGCGGCGGCGAGAGAGGAAGAAGAATGGAATAAAGAACCAGCAAAGGAAGAGCTTCGGGGGGGAATCGGCAGAAGAATGGTATCTTTCCGGAGAGAGGGAGGGAGGGAAGGAGGGAGAGAGAGGAATGTGTCTTAACAGAGAGGCTTTCTCTGTTTTTAAATTTGGGTTCTCATTCGTTCTCTCTCTCTCTCTCCCTTTCTATCTCTGTCTCTCTCTCCCCTTCTCTTTCTAGTCTCTGCTTTGCAGGCAAGGGAAGTTGAACAGAAGTGAGAAGACCCACTAACTGCTGGAGCTCCCGGAACCTGAATTTACCAAACCGTCCCTGTCCAACCAAGCCTTTTTATTTCAATGTCCTCGGCATTTTTTTTATTTCCTTTTTTTTTTGCCCCCATTTCCCCGTCATTTTTCTCGTGTTCTTCTTGTACGAAAAGATTCTTTTTCTATTTATTTATTTCTTTTTTCTTTTCCAAAGTTGTAACGGATTTACCATTTATTAGTTTTTGTTAAATCCTACTAAGTTTAGTGATACGTGATAGTTGACGAAAGATATCCATTTAGTTTTACTCTCTATTTGTCACAAGTGTACTAATTTGTGATTTTTCGCTATATTAATTGAATTTAATGAAAATTAACAAATAGTAAATTTATCACTTATGAATGTATCAATTTATGATTTTTTTTTTGTGATCAAAAAATTATTTTTGGTAAATTTAATATAAATATATCAATTTGAAATTTTTCATAATATTAATTATTTTCTTAACATTGCAACAATGTTGTATTCAATCAGGTTATGATTTTAGGCAGAATAGAGTCCGCCATGAAAATTCAATGAGAAAACACAAACGCAACCTAACATGAGTAAATGCCAACTCGACATGGTTCATAGTTTTCAACATGCATTTTAATGGGGTCAAGATATTGGTACACTACAGAAAGATAAGAAAATGACAAGACATTTATTGAACACCGATATATATATACACACACATCGGAAACATGCAGCATCTTTCTTTTTCTTTCTGTTTTTCTTTTTCTTCTTCTTTTTGAACTTGTATAAAACTAGATCGGACAACCAAACGACCCTATCTAGACCTACCGCCATGTGTTTTTGGGCTTGCCCGTGTCAGTTCTGGAACCAGGGATGTTGTCTATTTCAGAGCATGATAAACTCGAATTCAACTTAAATGTTTTGTAATGTAGTTTGCCATGAAGGCATACAACTTTTGTCACTCTAAAAAATATGAACATGGTCTACCAATTTGTGATACTATTTTATCTCATGTGAAAGTTTGACGCCTTCATCATTATATAATGTTGTGCATTAAGGTAAACTCAAATTCATTTGTTGTCATTATTTTTTCTATTCGTCTACTATATTAATCTTTTGTACCCTTATCGTCTGAATTTCCAATTCTATGGAAAACTTGCAAAGAGATTAGACAACAACATTTTCTAACCAAGATGATGTTCATTTAGTAATTATGGCCCTAATCCATAAGATGGCAACCAAATTAGGTTGTATATTTCCTCAACTGTTATATTTTGTTTGGTACACCACATTTACACAAAGTTTGATAGGAGGTATTAGAAAGAGAGGGAAAGGTTTCTGAGAATGCAATCTCATTTGGGCAAAGAGAAAGGGTTTGGAGGGATTGAAAGAAATTATGAAGCATTGATAAATTATCTTTACGATCATTTTAAATCCCTTTAAATTATCAAAATATCGAGAAATTAGAAGGAATTTATGCATCGATAAATGAAACATGTCCTTTTTTTCCTCATACACTTTTCTCTATCTATTTTTCATTACACAAAAGCAGATTTACGTTATAGTTTGTATTTTCTCCGTTCTTTCCCCTAAGTAAGGATCCAAACAATGTGAGAATTCAATCCATTCAAATCATTTCTCTTCTTTTCTCTCATTATTACTCGGACCCCTTTCTTGTCAAATCATTTCAACTCAATTTTCTTAAATCATTTTTCTTCTTTTTCATTGGTAATTATTCAAAATCCCTTCTTCTTTTTTATCTTTTCAATCGCCCCTACCGAACGTACATTTGATCTTTCATGGGATCTTTAATGCTGGCAGGGCATGTCCCTGGATCAGCACATGAACCTCATGTGGCTAGGGAATAATCCCCAACGTTTACCTCTAATCCTGATCACATGACATGGATTTAAACTAAGGATGTCTTCTGCTGGAACATGCACTGCACTTGAGTAGCAACCAAAAGGGGTTGACATACAAGCATTGTGCATGTGCAACCTGCAACGTACCCCGAAAGAGGAACCTCTATTTATCAAATTGTAGACCCCCAAAAAGGGCAAAAGAATCGCTAAATAAGCAAAAGTAAAAGGAGAAAAAAGGAAAAAAAAAAAAGATGATGTGGAGTCGACTGTCTAGGAGGTCTACGGTCAACGTTCAAGAATGCGATTTGCAATTATTAGATCCCTAGGCATTAGAGGGGGTGTCATCCTGGCTAAGGGCTTGAGGCGGTCAGCCATAGAAAATCCCCTGACGCTTTCGGAATTCCACGACAGTGTAGGGAGCAAATCAAATGCTGTGATTAGGGTTGAGACGTTGACCAAAAATATATATTTACGCAACGTAATTTAATGGTGAATTGTCAACGTACTGAAAGTCTACCTATGGAAAGCTACCAAGATCTTTAAAAAAATTGAATACATGTAAATGTCATTTGTGGCAGATGTGAATTTCACCTGAAGTGTAACCACTCTTTTCGTGCCTTTACTAATGGGTTTGACATTCTTGTTAACTTATTGGATCGATGCTTGATAAACTGTCAATGTAGCAATACGAAGACTTACTAAAGAATGATCCAAAGATGCTTTCGATTTCTTGATTTTGCTAGTAATTAATTTAAGACTTTTCTCCTTATATGAGTATTCGATCTTGATTGCTAACGAAATTTTCACCAAACTACCCTGTGATTCTTTTTATGACAATATCAAAGGTGTGTTTATTTTGGAGAAAAATCTCACAATAAAAGAAAATACTTTTCATGGATGTTATTTTTAAGGGAATTGTTTTCTCATTTTCAAATTAGGGAATTTATTTTCGATATTTTAAGCATCTATGGTTTTTATTCGAAAATGATTTTCTGTTAATTAATCTTTTCCAACAAATCAAAATGTACGAGTAAATCTGAATGTTAATTCTCAAAAAATTCTTTTATTTAAACAAACACATCCTAATCATACACTCAGTTGAATTCATTAACACTCAAATAAATTAAATTCCGTCGTCATTAGAATCGTTTTTAGGATATTTTCCAAACGGAATCTCTTAACATTTCCAAATTTCGAGGAGAGTTCCTCATCATCGAACTGAAATTTTTATAGTTATCCCTAGATTTTCCCCCCCGCCGGACACTGTGGGTGTGGGGTTAATCCATGTTTAGTAAGGCTCTCGAATTCCGGAAACTAGGCGGCACGTGATCAGATCCAACAGGCCCAAGACGTGGCGCGTCCCCATTCGCCTCCCTTCTCGGTAGACCCCAAGCCTGTCCATTAATCACGTGACCGGTCGCATACCGGCTCACGTGGACGCGCTGCCCCAGCCTGCATTCCCGTCGGGCCCCACCTCACGAGCCGACCCGACACGTGCCATGATTTCGCCGACTGCCCCTTTTCTTTCTTTCGTTCGATGTCTCTGCAGCCACATGAGGTCCTGACTGGCTTCGGACCCGGCAACGTCGGACATTCCGCGCGGCCCCCGGAGGGCAACATCGTCATTCGGGTCGCGAAATTAATGCCAAGATTATAAAATATTGAGGATCAAAAGTTCCCTTGGGAGCATGCGCCTTGGATTAACGTCCAATTGATTTCTTGAAGTTTAGAGTTGTTATAGTGCATGGATATCGACAGAAGCGATTATTAAAAAAGAAAAAGAAAAAAAGAAGGAAATTTAAGGAAAATAGTTGAGAATTCCAGATTAGGCTCGGAAAATAACGCTCGAATTGGTCGATTTGTACGGATTGGGATGGATCCAGGCTTTGGAAGAAGGGAATTGATTATCTGATACGGGTTCGTAAACCAGACATTAGGAACGAAATTTGAATATCTGGGAATTATAAGCTGAGATGCTGATCAGCAAGTCGAGGTACTACCACCATCACGGCTAGATTTCAATACAAGTGGTGAGTGCGATGAATGCTGAGTGTGCATAGCAGAGATTTTAAGAAGATGTTTTTACTCAGGGTGCATTTGTTATGGCAAAAATTTATTTAATGAATTCATTTTATGAATTTTCGTTTGTTTAGTTTGTTGAAAATAATTGGTCAATAAAAAGTCAATTACGGTAAAAAAATATAAGTGCTTAAAATTAAGAGGAAAAAGAAAAATATTTTTTTCTCAAAATGAATCGTCATTTATTATAATTTTTTTTTGAAAAACAAAGGCACCCTTAATATTATATTCTCCCTTGTTGGAGGAGTAAATAATCTTGGGTCGGATATATTTTGCCAAGTAACCGGTTTATGCAGCGAAAGTGACCAAAGACGTTGCCAAAATAAAAGAAAAACTCGATATAAGTGTATAAAGTGGTGGGCAATATTTTTACGGGGGTTATTCTAATTTAATGGGGATATAATATGACATAAGGGCATTTTCGATAAAAGTGGCATTTCAGTAAATTTCACGATCACAACAGATGCAGCAAAGGGAAATTGAGGTGCACATTGTTGGATTTGAAAAGTCTGGATGCAAGTTGATACGAGGGTGCGTCTGTTTGGAATCTTTGGATGGGAGTATTTTTTTTAAATTAATTTTTCAGATTTTCACTCATATGGTTTATCGAAATTATCTAGTCAACTAAAAGCACTTTTTGATTAATATATTAGCGCATATAATTAGGAAAATAAATTCCTAAATTTTAAAAAATAGAAACACTTTTTGAATTTTTTTTCATTTTTATTTTCTTTTTCCTTCTCCCTTCGTTGAATGCAGGCCTCAGTGATGGCGGGCGACAAGTCACAAGCGAGGCTCAACCTCACTAGACTGGCTGTCACAAAGGTTTGATGACTAGGCAAATAAAGAAGGAAAAAAGAATTTTTTTTTCATAAAAAAATTATTATTTTTTCATAAAAAAATTATTATTTTTTTGGCTAAGAGAAAATCACGAGATCGAAATCAATTTTTAAATGAAATCGTTTTTGGTCGCGATTATTAAACAAAGGAAAATTATAAATTTTCTAGGAAAAAGGACTTTTCAAAAAATATTTTGTTTATGATTAAGTTTTTCCCTAAACAAAGGCACCCTAAGAATAGAAATTTGACCAAGACGTTTTAAAATATTCCCCAAATTTCTTCAAAGCCGGCTCAACCGACGGCACGGACACGGTGAAGCGATGTGCGCGTACGTGCATTGCAAGCATAGACAGAAGTTATCAAACGTTCGATCCCAAACGAGACCTGCGGGTGTGACGGATGCATGCGGTTGAGTGCGGGTGCGGGTGCGGGGCGATCGAAATTTAGTCGTGGAGATGCGTTGCTTGCAAATAAGTCTCAGCTTCCAAAAGTCGTCCCCGTCGCTTTACTGCACAGGGCGACTTGTCGTCTGTTCAAGCAAGCTCGCGCACCAGCCTTCCCTGCAAAGCTGCCACCGCACACCACTCCATGGACTCTCTCCTGTGCAGCTACAGCTGCAGCTGCAGTTGCAGTTGCGCCTTCCTTTTCAGGCAATTCAAGAATCATGTGGGGAAGCCTCCAGAGAATAGTATCACGCGAAATCAAAATTAGGTGGGGGAGATCTTGCCTTCGCCTCGTGGGGGAAAGCCAGGGGGCGTTTTCGTCCTTTGGGCCACAACCTCTCCAAGATAAGTCTGGCTTTCCAAAGCGTCGGCCATTCGGTAAACTATATGTAAGGGTGAGCAATCGGGCTAAGTTCAACTCGGGAATTTGTGTGAACGAGAATTGTCTGATATGTTCAAGGCCAATTTGCAAGGAGACCGACCAAGTTCCCAGCTCCAAAAATTGAGAAGCGACCTTGGGTTGGTTCAGTTCCTTGTTCTATATTTTGAATGGGCCGATTTTACCCAATAATTCAAAACCACACCGGTTTCCCCATAACCTTAAATAAGTCCTTTTGCTCTTTTTTTTTTTTTTTTTTTTTTTTTTGAAATAGAGAATATTTATTGAAATTTAATATGTTTGACATGTCATCCTCAAGCAAAAAAACTGTATTTATATATGCCTCATGCATATTTTATATATAATAAAATAAAAAAGGCCCCAGTCTGTTCCTCATCGACCCTGAAACCAATTAGTTTGGCTCTAAGACAATTGTAGGGTCTATTCCAAGTTTGGAACCTAAATATAAAAAGCATATAAGACTTGTCATGAAAGGAAAAATATTAACTCTGATATCGTGTTAGAAAATCTATCCTAAAAACTTAAACTGTAATGAAAAGAAAGACCAAATAAATATAAAGAATATATAAAGACCCCTTTAAGTAATGTGGGACCACACTTCAATAGAATCAACTACCCCTAACCGCATATTGTTTTAACGGGGGAAAATATTACATAAAATAGATTCATTTTATATAGATCAATACCATCATCGCCATCCCATGTGTGAACCACGCAACGGGACCCGCATCAATGGCTATAAGCAACGCCGGTCTGCGCGGACCGAACTCGTGTAGTGGCTTATCCATCGACCGCCCCCTCCGATAAATATTTGCTGTCGACATCTACCGTTCTCCGTCTCTACCTTTCGTTTCTGGGTCTATATGCTGGTGCGAAGGACCTTTTACTTTTAGGGGAGGGGGGTCATGATACGAGCATGATTGAGGCCGTGGGTTCCCCTCTTTTTGTCGACCGGTTCTCTTTCACATGACGTGGGGCCTACAGAAGGGGTTGTGCTTCTACTTCATTCACACGACCAAACACCAAAGTGATAATATATATACTTAGATATATAAAGTATACATATTAAAAAAAAAAAAAAAAAAAAAGGAAGGAAGGAAGGGAAGAAGAGGAAGAAAAGAGAAAGAAGGGGGACAAAAAGCGATGCTTGTTTGAACGTTGAACCATCCTAAGATTCAGATTTAGATAGACCCTGATGTCGCCCAGCCCCAGCTACGCTTCGGGCTCCAAAGTGCTTGGGACGCCACCCATCTTTCTCCCCCATCATGTGGCTTATAAGCAAAGAGGCTGATCAGAGAGGGATTTAGGAAGGTGCAGGCGCGGGACCCACTACAGCCACTTGATAACTTCCTTCTTTTCTCCTCTTTTTTATTATAATTTTCCCGTTTATTGCGTAACGTTCTTAACTATAAATAAAAAAAAAAAAATTCAATTACCCAATTGACTTCCGGCTTTTATAATGAAAAAAAAAAAAACCAAATCAGTAATGTCGCAGGAAATTTTTATCAAAGTGATGAGGTATGGGTTCCAAAAATTTTACCCTCTTAAAATCCAACGGTATAAATAACAAGGGGTGTGTTGCAATAACTTGATTCATTTTATTTTTTAAGAATTTTGTGGTTTTCGTGAGATCTCTCTTGAAAAATTTATGCTTTTGATTTCCCAGATCACCAAGAATAATTTCAATTTCTATATATTGGCTTGGGTGTTTTGCCTAGTGTTTCGTTGATCAACCTAAACTTTTCTGCTTCAGGTGGATTCTCTCATCAACATGGCAAAGAACAAAAATGCAAAAGAAGCGTCCATCATCTTCAATATCATTTTCTTCATAGCGTGCGTAGGGCGCAAACCATTTTTCGAAACACAACGATATTTTTTCATTTTGTCAAATTCTTTCTTTCTTAGGAGTAATTTGATCATATATCTAGTAGGGGTGAGCATGGTCCGGGTTGGTCCGGGCCACCCCCTAACCCTATGACCAACCGTACAGTGGTGTGGTCCTCAATTTTTAGGGCCAGACCGACCCAATTGAGTTTGGGACCAAGGACCTGGACCGACCCAATGGGTTGGTCCCGGTTCAAAACAACCCAGACCGATCAATAATTTTTTTTGTCTTAATTTTTATACTCCCTAAAAAAGCAAACCCACAAATTCAAATGACACATCCATCGAAAATGTGGCGTTATGCAACTAAACTATAAATACCAATACATATTTAGCAAATTTAAGATGACGCAATAATAGAAATTTCATACCTGCTAATCGCTCATTGAGATATGGGACAAGATGGAAAATTCTTGTAATCATCTATCTTTAATATTCATAACACCATATGCAAAAGCGTTTTCCTACATTTGATCATGTAGAATCCACTCAACCAAAAAATAAATTTCACACCACTTGACTAACATTTGATCATGTAGAGTCCACTCAACTAAAAAATGAGCTTCACACCACTTGACTAGCAAATCACCATAACAACTGCAGTACTACTCTACTCTTCAAAAACTTCTACAAGTTGACACAAATTAAAAAGCAAAGTGCAGGTGAAATTCATTAGTAGAATACAATTAAACCATAAAAAGTTCAAAATACTTAATATAAACCATAAATATATAACTTCACATCTTGTTAATTCACTCGAACTTCTAAACACCTGAAAACAAAACAAACGACACATAATTAATACTCAACAAAATTTTAAATTGAAATTACTATTAGTGCTATTGATAGAACATGTCAATATAATATAATATAACAGACATTTTACTTAGATTTGAATATATAAAAGAATTATATATAATATACGGGGGTTGGTCGGTTGGGCCATGGCCAAAACTCTGGGGCCGGGGACCAACCCGCAAATGTTGGTCCTTAATTCGAGACCAAGGACCGGGGGGTTGGGCCCCAGGGCTCGGTCCAGGGTCGACCCTAGACCGCTGCTCACCCCTAATATCTAGTGACCAACGCATAAATTTAGTTTAGAGACAAAAGGAAAATCGCAATACCTAGCTGGACAAAGGATGTATACATTGAAATTTCATTGATTACAGCATCTATCCGATGAAAATTGCCCGGATCATCAAATGGGCCGAGAAGGCGACGGCCCATTACCCTCGTTTTTCTATAAGCCGTCATCTATCTGGTGGGGGATTCAGGCCCAGCCCAAACTGGGCTGAAGCCCTTTCTTTCTGTCTCTCTCAAACTCAGCGTGTAGCAAATTGACCGACCGACCTGCAGAGAACGACGAACTTAGAACAAGAAAGCTCGAGCGTAGGAAGACCGAAAGGAAGATGGAGAGGGGTCGGAAGCTGCGAATGGCGATCGCCTTCGCTTCCGTCGCGGCGCTCTCGGCGTTCCTCGCCGTGCATTACCACCGGAGACGGAGGAAGCAGAGGAGCCGCGGCGGCGGCGGCGGCGCGTGTTACCTGCGAGCCGAGTCGAAGCCGCAGCACGGCTTCAGGCGAGTCCTGGCGGATAATTCCTACTCTCCGTTCAAGCACCTGAAGCTCGGAGGCTCCGATGACGGTACGTTCTCTGGAGCTGAGCTCGAACCATTCCGTCTTCGCTTTTGTCATCGCTGTCTCGCCGGTCGGTTGGCGGCGGGGGATTGCGCTTGGGAGTTTAGCGGTAGCGATGATCCGGAAATTTCGAACTTATGCAAATGCTAGAAAGTTTGGAATAGTTCGAGTCAGATACGCCTTTGTGATGAAACTGAGGTGATCAGGTCGTTGTGTTTGTTTGGTGAGAGAATGTACGGGATTCGGTCCTTTGTCGATGGAAGACGTTAGTAAGATAATCCAGAACCTTCGAGCTTGTGCAAATGCTGAGAAAATTTGTAGTAGTTCGAGTCAGATACGCCTTTATGATGAAACTGAGGTGATCAGGCGGTTGTGTTTGTTTACCGAGAGAACTTACGAGCTGTGTTTTTTCGATTCGTGCCTGTGGTTACTGACGTACGTTGTCTGGTCCTTTGTCGATGGAAGACGTTGTAAGATAGTCGAACTTTTGACCTGCATTAAGAAGAGAAGCTTGTCTTTGTTGCGTTGTATGTTGTTTCTGACTGTTAGGATGCTCATTAAAGAGAATCTTACATGAGGTATTGACGTGTCATCTACTTAATTGATGGAAAGCTTTCTGTATTTATGTTTATTTGTTAGTAATAAGGATAGAAAAGCCAACTAATTTTGCGATATCTTAGGGTTGGTCATTTTGCTTGGAAGCATTTCTTCGCGTATTTTTCTGATACCTGCATGGAAAGATCTATGGAGCATGGCTTAATATGCTAAAACTTGACAGTGGATTCTTCAAACTCGCATCCATATGAGGCGGAGATTACGGCTCTGTTAGATAGTCCGCGACTAGAATTCACGTTTTATCCTGATGATAAGATTCCAATGACTAGTGATATCTATACTTGGGTGGAAACTGAGCAACAACTGGAGGAACTTGCCAATGTATTGATCAAGGAGAGAGTCTTCGCCGTTGATACAGAACAGCACAGTTTATGTTCATTTTTAGGTTTTACCGCCCTTATGCAGGTGAGTAGACATTTATCACCAAAATTTGCTATCCAATATGCGGTGAGCGCAGCTTGATAATGCTCGTGTCTTTTGCCTCCTCCTTTCCTCCTTCAAAAATTTGATAGATCTCCACACAAGATGAGGACTATTTGATCGACACAATAAAGCTGCATGATGCTATGGGAATTCTTCGTCCAGTTTTCAGTGAGCCTAATATTTGCAAGGTAATTTTTTCCATCAGCCTGTCACATCATGGGCCCCTTCATTTGGATCAATTTGAATCTTGTTTGCCTTATCTGCTTGTGCTCTTCCACTGCAAATGATTGACGTGTACTTCCACTGCAAATGATTGATGTCTATCTGCATACATGTCTGGGAGCATATACCCATCAATTTCCTTGAGTGTTAAGTTGCTGGCTGATGATATTAATGATAATTAAAAACTAGACTTAATAGACAGCTTTAGTTTCATTTGTTATAAACTTCCTTGAAAATTATGCATTAGTCTTCTTCTTTTCAATCCAAAGTTCCCTTATAGTGAATAACTGCAATACATCAATACTGATTCAATCTTTATGTAGGTGTTTCATGGAGCTGATAATGACGTTCTCTGGTTGCAAAGGGACTTCCACATTTACGTTGTCAATCTATTTGATACTGCAAAGGTGGACCTGTCTCTATTGAATGCCTTCTTCATGAACTGTATACATAGTAACTTTTCTTGCTTTCTTTTTTCTTTTCTGCCTTTATTGGGAAGAAAAGAGATTTGAGCGGTGGGGAAAGGAGGGGAGAGAGAGTGGTTGGGTGATAAAAACAGTCTTAATGGAAATGTATTTTCATGTCATCCAACTGCAGGCGTGCGACATTCTATCAAAGCCACAGAGATCACTGGCATACTTACTTGAAACTTATTGTGGTGTAACCACCAATAAATTGCTACAGGTTAGAACTGGGCCCATTTTTATGTATATTTTTGAAAGTCATGCAGAGAGCTTCTCAGTTGTTATTACTCATAGGTTATCTTTGAAATAAGCGACATGTCTGTCCTTATATTTTTGAAAAAAAATGCAGCGTGAAGACTGGAGACAACGTCCATTGCCACAAGATATGTTGCAATATGCCAGGACAGATGCGTGCTATCTGCTATATGTTGCTCGCTGTTTGGTTGGAGAGCTAAAACAAAAGGATAATGGTATGATTTTTTCAATTGCATTGGTTTTGCCCAAAATAGTTCATTTCTTTCTTTCTTCCTTTTGTGGGGAGAATTCTGGCAAAATAAGGAAGTCATGATTTGTCAGAGTATTTCTTTGCAACATAAAGTTCATTAGGATGGCCAGATAAGCAGCATGAACATTTACTTGTTGCATCTAGTTGTCTGCATGAGGTTTTGGTATTAGAGATCAAAGGTGATGAATGTTTGTTTTGAATTGAGCCAACAATTGCACCAGCATCTATATTTCTTGTTTTATGAAACTTTCTGAAAATAAAAATTGCACCAGAATCTTGTTTCGATGATGAATTGCATTTTGTCCTGGAGGCATGTCGCCGTTCAAATATGATTTGCTTGCAACGATACACGAAAGATATTGAAGCTGCGCCGGGGGAGTCTGCTGCATCATCGATAATTTCCCGACATTCAAATGGTCAAGGAGGTGAATCAGATGCCTACAATGCCCAGGTGCACGGTCTTTTATGTATCTGCATCCTTCTGCTTCTTTTTGTTGCGGTATATTCTGATGCCATTCCAATAATCAGTTTCAGGATATTGTGAGAAGAGTGTGCGCTTGGAGGGAGTTAATGGTTAGTGTTAGTTTTACAGCAACTTTTTGGTAATGAAAGTTTATCTGTTTTAATAGGAGTGTTTTAGATAGATGAAAAATTTTGGATAGTCATATTAGTTATTATACTTCCCAAATAATAATAAGTGGTACCACTTTGCTTGTTACCTTACAACGAAAGCTTGCAGACTTCTCTGTCTGTTCCTAACGTACCTTTCTCACATGGATAGGGATGAAATAAATCGCCAAGGCTCAGAATAATTTGATTTAACTTCTCTATGTCTGTTCTCAGCCTGTTTGGTTACAAGCAATGCTTCCAGGCACCTCTAAGTATCAGTTGAATGGTCCTTTTTGTTATCTGCACTGATATTTAAAGTACTGGGCCTTTTTTCTTTGCCTTCATTAGGCCACGGTCTTCTTGATTGCGGTAATTAAATGTGTGTCAGCTCATGAAAAAGTACAATTTTACTAGTCTAAAGTGGAAGATCCCGTCAACTTGCAGCAGAATAAAATCATTCTTGGATCGCATGCTGACACGTGAACCTGCTTGGAATTGCAGTTCAGATTGTTGCTGAATGACAAACTTCACAGGAGCTTTTTTCAAAGACACTTGGCTTGAAAGAAGCCCATGATTTGATATAATGATAACCAGCCCATTTGGTATAGGAAAAATACGTCTATAAGAATAGGAAGAAGAAAACAAAACGAATAAAAAAAACCTCAAGGATCAACGATAAAATGAAAACAGATTGGTCACAGCAAAACAAAAATATCATTAAAAAGGAAAAGGAAAAAAATATCAATCTGAAAATTCAATGGACATGACTTCTCTGCAACCTCATGTACGATGGGAAAGCATCATTGAGGTGTATTCAACGTAAAAAAAAATTGGTCTGAAATATTTCCTTTTGTTATTGTTTCCAGATTATATGAAATGTCCTCCCTTCATTAGTATTATGAATGGAAAATGTAGTGACTCTATAGGGCCTATTATTTCCGTTATTATCTACTG
This sequence comes from Eucalyptus cladocalyx, assembly GCA_017140615.1. Lineage (NCBI taxonomy): Eukaryota > Viridiplantae > Streptophyta > Magnoliopsida > Myrtales > Myrtaceae > Eucalyptus > Eucalyptus cladocalyx. The sequence goes on from CM029516.1 coordinate 28,555,686, forward strand.
CAAATTGATGATTATTTAGAAACTTGATGAGTTTCTAGTCAATTCACATTGTTTTGAATTTACAATTAGATATTCAATGGTTTTGTTATTTGTCAAGTTGAAACTATGGTTTACTAGTTGTGAATCTGTAATCAAACTTACTGTCTTATTTATAGATGTCTTACTTATAGAAATGACCTAATGACCTTGTTTTTGTTGATTTTTAGTTATAGTAGCCTTGTTGTGTTAGACTGGACCTTGACCATGCATTTTTAGAGTTATTTTTTAACATTTGAAGATTTCACAAATAGATCTTACTGTCCGATTTCATGACAACCTCACTGATCCTAGATGAAAAAGGGATCTTGACTACCTTATTCTTGTGTGTGTCTGCAATAATCTTTACTTGATAATGTTGTTACTGATTGGAGGGGTGATTGGATAGTTCTGCACCAAACATTCTTTTTATGGATTTAGTTGCTAGATTTGGAGCTAAACATTGCTGGTTGATGCCATTGTCATGTGGGTTGAACAGGTTCAAGTATTGAGCCGGCTGTTGTATTGTCATTCAGCAATACTGTGCAAACATTGCTAAAATTCATCTAAACTAAACTGCATGAATTGAGTACCATGGTCACTTGCCTTGTCAAACAAGAGAAAGTGGTCAAGGTTTCCAATTTGCCTTCTTATGTCTCCTTTTCTGCTTGTATGGCTTCCTCATGATTCATCGAAGAAACCTAGGCAGAATTCTGATCTTTACTGATGTGTAACTTCCACATGGGATACTGTATGGTCCTTTATCATGTTTACCTTCATTCTTTGCTTTTGTTTGGGCAGGTAGTCTGCTTCTTTATAGCTATCTCTACTTACCATGGCTTACGCATTTCTTTCAGGCCCGTGTGCATGATGAAAGCTTAAGATTTGTATTGTCAGATCAAGCTATTGTTGCTCTTGCGAGCAAAGTTCCAACTAATCCAACAGATATATTTGACATCCTAAGGCAGGCTGATTCTAATACGGATGCCCTGAGTTCTTCCACGCCATCTCCATCGCCTGTTGTTTGTGGCCACATGGACAGTTTCTGTGATCTATTAGAGGAGAGGATGGACAACCTCGATGAAATCTCTCTGGTAGTTCTTCAAAAGTGCCTTGGTCAAGATGGAACTTGTCCATTATCTGTCTTTAATTATTCTATTCTGGTCAATTTTACTGTGAGATCAACTAACAAGGTAGTCTCCAGACAAAATGGTACTAAAAGTTTGAAACAAGTTTCTCGAAAGGCTTCTCGAGAGCTATTTGTTAAAAAGTTCTCTTGCAAATCTCCAGTGTACCATAATTGTAGGATCTACGCAAATGATGGACGCTTGCTTTGTTACTGCGATCGTAGAAAGCTTGAATGGTTCGGAGCTTTCTCAATCAGTTATCTTTTCTTTGTTTACATATTTGTGTAAGTGTTGTCATGAATATTCACACGTGACAGGTATCTTCGCCGTGATCTTGCGAAACTTGTTGACAATGATCCTCCTGCTATTATGCTTCTTTTTGAGCCTAAAGGTCGTCCAGAAGATGAAGATAATGAATTTTACATTCAGAGTAAGAAAAATATTTGTGTTGGCTGCGGTGAAGGTAATCATTACTTGCGTTACCGGATTATTCCTTCGTGCTACAGAATGCACTTCCCTGAGCATTTGAAAAGTCATCGTTCTCATGATATAGTCCTCCTTTGCGTGGACTGTCATGAGGTTTCTCATGCTGCGGCTGAGAAGTATAAAAGGAAAATTGCAGAGGAATTTGGTATTCCGCTCTTTGTTCGAAATATTGTTGAACTGAGAGATGATCAAGTTGCATCAGAAACATGTGCAATGGGGATAGATTTTGAACAAGCTGGTATATCTCCTCTAGAATTACGAACGGCTGCAATGGCTCTACTACGCCATGGACAAAGAATGCCTCAGAAGCGCCGTGAAGAACTGACACAGGTCTTGAAGTCGTTTAACTCCGGTGTTTTGACTCACAATTGAACAGCACATTGTTTTCTTTTTTGTCCTCATATTTGCTGTTATCTTGGATCCAACCTAAACTAATTCTACAGATTCAGCTATAAGTCATTCTGGAGTTTCAGCTGAATAAGTCAGAAGGCTAGTTTGATCTTTTGGATATTTGAAATTTGATTTTGATCTTCCAGTACATGCACAAAATTCATAGGACAATTTTCTTCATCATTTTGACATGGAAAAACTATATACGTGTGTTCTGAATAAGAATACACTAATGGGGGCCCTCGATTTGTATACTCATAATCTTTCTGCCATGCAGCTTTGTGTTGGGTATAGATATTCGCCTTTTTCATCTGCTTTGACCTCCTAACTCCTTTAAAAGGCGTTGGCTATTAATTCGACTGTCTTTAATTTGTAGATTGTGATGAGGTTTTATGGAGGAAGAGATATATCCGATGCGGATCTGGAAAGAGCCTTGTTAGTTGGAATGAGTTCTCATGAGAAAAGACGGCTTGAGAAGAAGAGAGGGCTGTCTTCAAAACATTCCAAAGGTGGCGGTATTCCAGATAAAGAGCAAATTGGAAGTACTGAGAAAAGGCTGATATCAAGTACAGCAAATCCATCAAAAGTTGAAACAATCGATGTCTCATTGTCTGAAAAAGATCAGCAATATGTCAATGATGAGATCACGGACCAAGTGAAGACAGAGCCAATCAATTCAGGGATGGAACCAGAAGCTGCTGCTCACGATAGCAACAACGAAAACACAGATTTCTATAATTTGCAAAATGGCAACCTACAAAATGAAGGGTTAGACCTTGGTGATTCTAGAAATGATGAAACACAGCCAATGCACAACTCCAAATTATCGCTATTAGGACATGGACCCCATGGGAAACAAGTTGTCGATCACATATTGAAGGAGTATGGGGAGGATGGCATTAGTGTCTTTTGTCAAAGATGGAGACAAGTATTTATCGAAGCTATTAAACCTCGTTTCCTTCCTGCTGGATGGGATATAAAGCACAGGTATTCTGCCAAGCACACAGGCTATATAGATATTGTTCATTCTTTGCAAATAGATAATCTGCTTTATATCAACAATTTTATTTTTTTGGTTCTTATATGCCTCACCCACTTTGAAGTAATGTTAGAACAAGTATTTAATAATGATTTTGTGACACATTTGATGATGACTGAATATGCTTGCGTTGATCACTCTATCTTGACATGTGATTTTGGCTCCTGAAACGACTCATGGGTCGCATACACAAGTAGCCAATCAGGATTATCTGTTTTCCCTTTGGCACTGCAAGGGCATGATACTTCATGTTAGATCATCTCTCTCTCTCTCTCTCTCTGTTTGTGTGTGAGGCTGTTTCATGGGTGTCAATGGGCAAATTGATTTCTCTGGCATTGCAAGAGCTTGATGTTGCATCTTATTCATTCTCTCTCTCTGTCTCTCTGTCTGTCTGTCTGTCTGTCTGTCTGTCTGTTTGCATGTGTGTGGTTGTTCCATTGGTCTGACTTGGTGTGCTGATTTTGCCAGTGGTCGGAGGGACTTTGGGGAATTTAGCGTGTACAATCCAATCAAGAAGGCATTGGCAGATGCTAAGAGTTGATATCTGCTGTGGTGATGCTGTTGCTATCAACTACAAGGCACAGAGCACTAGTGACTCTGGTTAGAACTCTTACCTCAAAGGACTGTCAGTCATAGTGGTCCTCGGAATTTTGATTTGGCCAGTAATGTTCTCACATTATTGAACACTTTAGGGTTTTGATGAAGACTTTGTTATTTATTGGATCGGCTCTGGTTTACATTCAACAGTTATGTGACGGTTGCTATACTGGACCCTCCAATGTGTTTTTGGATCTGCCATTCCGGCATTGCAACTAGGAAGTAGTAGAGAGGAGCAGTCTTTCGTTTCGTAACCTCTGAAGCCTTGATAGTTGCTTATATGATGTTCACTCAGCTAGATGCTTATTTCCAGCGTGACCCTTGCGCCATCAGTTGGTTAGGGGGGGGTTCCCGGGAGTATGCTAAGGGTAAATATATATCTCCTCGTAAAGATTCCAATGACATCTTCTTCGTACCCGGTTACAAATTATATCGAGTCAAGGCAGTTACTTCTGTTTGATCGACCTGTAATCAGCAATATTGAAGAAAAAACCAAACAAAACAAATGACAAAAAACTGAGTTTTGGGACACAAAACGGCTTAATTCATTTAAAAAGAAAAATCAAATTTAGAACCCAAAACTTCTTTTTCTTAGAAAAAGGGGAAAACTGACAAATATGACCTTTGGATTTCAGCCTATTATGCAATTATTGTTCCTAAAGTTAAAAGGACCATTGGTCTAACTATTCCCATAAAAAAAACACAAACTCTCTCAATTGTAAACTAAAAATTTCAGTCGGTATCCCAATATTAATTGAAAAGTACACATGGAATGGAATGTCGCATCTTTAACGGCATTATCGGATGGAATCTTGAGTGGGGCCAGATTTGAGTACCTACTGAAAATTTATGTTTCTTTTTAGACAAAAACAATTAGAGCCAAAATTAGAACCCGAGCTAAAGTTGGTATTTTTTTATAAGAAAAATTATTTAGGACAGAATTAGGACTCAAGATAAAGGTGATTTTCATTTTTGGACCATAAGTAAAACCTGAACTAAAGTTGGTGCCTTTTAAGATAATTGGATCGACACAAAGAGATACAAGTCCTCGGAATAAATTAATCCAACAAAACCGGCAGTGATCGCAGGGATTACAAATTCATTTTGAGGGGAGTAGGTCTTATGTCGATTTGGCATCTCTCTTTGTTGCCGTAATTCATCTTCGTACCATCGCACATCAATCCTCTCGGACCAGTTCCCTCTTTTTAATCCCATTAAGGGCTTTCACACAAAACTTCTGCTTCTCCACCTTGGCATGTCGTTGGCCCCCACCAGACAATTCTACCGTGCTCTTCTCAAGAAGCGAGGATCTGCAACAACCCAAACGGAGGAAACTGAGTTCCCTCCAGAAACTGTCGATTTTGTGTGGAAAAGACAACAGAGGCGAGTGCGACAATTTAGAGCATCAGAAATTACCAGTTCGAAGTTGTAATCGCTAAAGGGACAACAATTGAGACTTCTGGTCAATGCCGTTGAAGATGAACGTCCCGGACATGGGAACAAATTGTTTCGTTATGAGCTACAACAAACAGAGAACGTGGCTTTAAAGCAAAATATAGCATCTCAGTTCCGATATATAACCAAAAGAAGAGGTGTAATAGCCCAAGCTATTTGGAGCACTCGACATTAACGAATTAACTAATGAAGCTATGGTAAACAGAGATGATGATGCAACCTTGATCACTTCCTGAGACGCAACTCCTCCGATGAAAGCAGCAACAGCGTGAAGCTCTGCAGCACCAAACCGGCACATTTCACTAATAAGATCCTCAGTCAAGGTTTGGCCATTGCAGCCCAATTCGCTGAGAAGACTGACTGCTGCTGTCTTCAACCGAGATATATCCTCGTCCATCTCACTGCAGTGCATTCACCATACAGAGAAATGTAGTGATTGGGTAATGACTTTTAAAGAGCTTGCTGGAGGAAAAATGGTAGATTCAATATCGGCAAAACTTACCCATCAAACTCTCCAGGAAAGCTGTTATAATTAGCAGCAAACCGGTCAACAGCTCGAAGCAGTATATAGAACCCCACAGCAACACTGATCGACAAGAACCACAGATTGTCAGATGACAGGCAAAAATGAAAGTCTTTTCCAGCAATAAAATTTATTTGCTAGTCAACTTGAAAAAATTAGTGGAAGATTGAAACAAGCCATGTGGTTGAGCCGTGATTAACATGGATCAAACCTGCACTAGCCAAGTCCAATTTGATCCAGAAGATACATGAACTTTGGCTCAAGCAAGGAAAAAGAAAAAATTTAAAGCCTAATAATGGGAAATAAAATGAATCATCCAGGGTTAAGAACAGCCCATGCTGTCAAGGATTAATTCCAAAAGAATAAATGCCATTCCATGTGACTGGTACCAGCTTTACCGATGTACTTTTCTAAGCACACTGACCATTCCATGTCATAACGAAGCATTCACCACATCCCCACAAAGTAACAATAAAAATGTATTTAAGGGAAAAGCTGTTATCATGGACAAAGATAAGTTAGTGAGGATAATTTTATGATGAGTATCTTCAGAATTTCTGGTAGAACAGATGGACTCTTGAATTTATCTTTCAAGGATGAGGTCCATGGCTGATTGATGAGCACCCCAAAAAGAGTGCTTAGAAGACCTTGAACAGATTGTGAACTTCTAATTCTTTGTAGGAGAGAGGGGCTCTAGGACTCACGATCTAAGCATGCATATGAAGCATTTGCAACTGCATATTTCAGCAGGAAAATAATTTAAGGGATATAAGCTAAAACCTATCTTACGTGCATTCTTCATCTGCTAAATACTTCTGAAGTTCTGATGGGACTGGAGAATTAAACTCGTCCTCGACTAGGCGATACCTGCATACCTACAGCTGAAAAATGTTATCTATTCTTTTTCAGGAAAGGAAAAGAAGAGACTTAAGAGAAGTGATAAACAAAAACGAAAAAAATGGATTCTAATAAAACTACATAATTGAATCCAGGAGGGAAAAAATCTGAACTAGGCAACAATTTTAGCTTATATATAGAAACTTACAACAGGAGTCAACAGCAAAACAGTTAAGGAGCACACAAGCAAACTCAGCAGCATCACTAATCTCAATGGACACCAAAGTGACTTTGATAAGCTTACCTTACACCATCCTACTCTGAATTTGTCATTTAATGCAGTACGCCAATTTTAAGCATGAACTAAATCATGTAAAAAATAACTCACTTTGAGTTTTCGTGCATTTCTACAGAAGCTTCGAATAGTTTGTTTTGAAATCATCTTTGTCTCTCTACCAATCTTCTTCAAATGATTCCTCACTCGTTGCTCCATAACAAGAAAGTCAGCCTCTGCCTTAGCTTGGTAGATCTTCTGCAGGTTTACATAATGTCTGCAAAAGAGAAATGATACAGAAGATATGTCACCAAATTCTTCTCACACAATGGAGAACAAAAAAAGCATCATTCATTCTCCACTAACTCTGTTGAAGATGTCATATCTGGTATCAAACTCTCAAGGGGTGCCTCTTCAGCACCTTCATTTGCAATAAATTCCTGCAAAGATAAAGCAACATGATACATGAAATTCCATCTTAGGAATAAAATATATCTTGCTGGAAAGTCATAATTCAACTAGAAGTTCTACAGGCAGATCAGCACAAATAGCAATTGAAAATTTCCTCAAACAAGGGTAGTAGGAAATGGAACCTAATTATAAATCTAAAACTATTTCCATTGTATTGTAAACATTGTGCTTCTAATTGATGAGGTTCTATTGAACTTCTACTCATAGATCTCAAATCACAGCAACTCAAAGAGACCTGGAAAAGGAAGATCTCTTTTCAGTGTCTACCCACTGAGAGATGATGCAAGCATTCTCCGAAGAAATAAATAACGAGAACGTATCCTCTGTAAATGGAAGAAAGACATGCACGGGTTTAAATGAACAAGTTCCGGGGTTCAGTTCAAACCCTTATGGCATCCTGTTTAATGTATTTGCACTATACTTGTCATTTACGCCATTCAAAGACATGTCAAGTACGATACAACAAGAAATCCATGCGAATTACCGGCTCAGTAAAGATAACTTCCCCCCTCCCCAACCCAAAAGCAGGATCAATGGAAAAACATGCTATATATATATAAAAAATATTTGTGATCCCATATTTTCGGACCCACATTTTCTCTTCAAAGTGGTGGTTATTAGACATGTAGTTTTTCCACATTTCATACCTTTTCGTGAAAACCTCCCATTTAGTAACTGTCTTAATGGGAGACAGTAAATAAAAGGAACGATATATAATTCCTACGTGCAAATAAGTTGTTTATTGATTATGATGAGGTAAATCTACGAACTTGCATTCTCAGTGAGTGGAAGCTGTTAGAAGTAACTGCTTACTTCCTATTCCCAATTGCAGCGTCAACAAGAACGAGTTTACTCATCTTACCTGGAGCTGAATCTTGAGGATGTTGAACCTTGTATCTCAGGACCTAAGAGGTATAAGTTTCCTGCCGAGGGTCTCCATATCTTGGTTCCACAAATTCATGCCATTTGCATGGTCTAATGATTTTAATCTGTAATCCACATTAGCTTCAGTGTGCAACATCCTTAATTTTCGTCACCTTTTCTTGCCAGACCTCATGATCGGGTTCCTTTGAAGGAAATGAAGGCTGATTGGCATTCTTGTCTTGATAACAAAGTTGGCTTCAAGGTTAGTTTTCTTTTGAACAGCTACCTTTGATTTCATAATCACGTGAGATCATACTAGTTCTTTCTTCTAATTTTGCCTTGACTGGATCATTGACATGGAAAGCTGCCACAATGGTACAATACGCAGGAAAATAAATTCTCTTGCTGTCAGACCAAGTTAGAGATTTGCTTTGCAGTTCATGTTGCATTTTTTCTTTTTCTGATGAAGTAGAATCTACTATCTTCAATTGAGCGCAGTCATTTTAATCTTATTCTGCAACGTCCTGTGACATCTTGATTAAAAGCCCTTGTCATTTCGTCCACAATAAATTTTGTAGATATAGACAATAGGCTCTTCTTCCTAATTCACTTTTTTCTGGGAGGCATTATTTTCTCTAATTACAGCCTGCCTAAGTTGTTATCCTGCAGAATCAAACTGATGCAAAATCTTTTTGGAATTTCTTTAAAGCTGGGTGAAAATACATAGGATATGATATTATGTTTATTTATTTGAAGCGTGGGTGGGAATAGATAGACTATAATATAATGTTGGTTTGTTTTTGTGGTCATACAGGGTTTTGCTGTACCCAAAGAATCACAAGATAAGGTGGCAAAATTTTCATTCCATGGGCAGCCGGCTGAACTCAAGCATGGGAGTGTTGTGATTGCTGCCATTACTAGCTGCACCAACACATCGAATCCCAGCATCATGCTTGGAGCTGCTCTAGCAGCGAAAAAGGCTTGTGAACTTGGATTACAGGTTCGCTGTGATTATAATCACTGTCCATCTCTATACTCTGTACTCTTTCCTCGATCAAGCTTCTTTTTACTGTTACATTGATAATTCTTGTTGGTGACCTGAATTGTGACACCAGGTCAAGCCATGGATCAAAACAAGTCTTGCACCCGGCTCCGGTGTTGTCACTAAGTATCTACTTCAGAGGTACAATTTCGGGATAAGTTAGCATAGTATAGTAGAATATCTTTATGTTGGCAATGAGGAGGCAACCTGATAACTGTATCTTTGATGTTGATGCAGTGGGCTGCAGAAGTACTTAAATCAGCAGGGATTTAACATTGTGGGATACGGATGCACTACTTGTATTGGAAATTCTGGGGACTTGGATGAATCAGTTGGCTCTGCCATCTCAGAAAATGGCACTGTTAAATGTTCTCTAGCACGGAGACATACTGCCTAGTGTTGGGCTTCCTTTGTTTAACCATTTGCATAAGCAATCGCTTGTGGACATCATTGATTAGATTATCTAAAACGGCTTATTCACCTGTCATGTACTCTCTGGAATCGAAACTTTGAAGGGCGTGTTCACCCACTCACTAGGGCTAATTATCTAGCTTCACCTCCTTTAGTAGTTGCCTATGCTCTCGCTGGCACGGTATGTAATGATAATTGATGGCAATGTGGAATTTATTAATTTCATGTATATAATGAATACTAACTTGTTAGGGTTTTTGAGTTTATGACATTCTCTGTTTTAATTCGAGAAGGTATATATACCCAATTCTAGTATTTTGCAAAAAGTTTACAAATAAAATAGGTAAAACTGTTTTCAGGATTGAAGTTATACATCAAAGTCTTTTTTTTTTGTAAATATTTATTATCTCAAATAAAAACAAGGGAAAATCCTCTTTTAATGTGATTTTTCAGTGTGGAGATCTCTTGCTGGTTTCGGAAATGTTAAAACTTGTGCAAATTCTTTTTTTCATTGTCATAATTTTTAGTGTGGATACTACCACCTTTATTTTCTTCTTAGGTGATTATAGGCCATTATTAGTCTGAATTCTGATCCTAGTTATGATTCTTTGACTGATCATTGACGTGATCCTCCTAGGGATATTTGTACACTGCCAACATTTGATTTTATATCTTGATGCCAGGTTGATATTGACTTCGACAAAGAGCGTTGATATTGACTTCGACAGAGAGCCAACTGGAATAGTTGTCGCGACCTAAATTTCTGGTGAACCACTTATGATTTGGCTAATGGATTGCTAAGCCTAGACTTAGCTCGGGCTTTCCCAAGCCCATAACAATTCGCGACTTAAATTCAAGTTCTTAACATGCAAATGATTTTCAATTATGAGTCGCCACTAATCTATTTTTTGGTGGGTCGATTAGAAACCCAAATAAAGTAATGGGAGATTTACTTTGATTTGTGAGTTCGGAGACTTGGTTACGTTAGATTTCTCTAATGCTCTTTCGGTACCTTTCTCTTTTATTTTGAAAAATGTTTGGCAAGCAGTTTGAATCAATTTTAATTTATCTCCCTAACATATGAGATTATCATGCGGGTGCGCAAACCACCGATTTAACACCCAAATAAATGAGCGAATAAATTGCAGAACTTATCTCATGGCAATGAAAGTATCTGCAGTGTTAGATCAGAATTCACATTATCAATCCTAGATATGATTTCTAATTAATATGCCATCAAGTAATTTTTGTTTTTGCTTTTCTTAATGAGAATCTACATGTAATGCAATGTTACTAATCTAATATGAAATGATATGGCATGGCAATATAACCTAAATTATATGACATAAATAAAATGCAGTCTATCCTAAACAATGAAATTGATTAATTCGAAGGCGATTTTTTGTATTTTCCATGAAATTCGAAATTAGAAAAATGCAAAGACTATCTAGCTAGATTAATAGTATATTCTATTTGTATTAGGAATTAGGTTAAGCCAAATCCTAATTTAAACTAAAAAGATCTATCTAAATAAAATTAAACATGCAATCAACCTAATATGCAATGATGTGACAAGGATGCCCTAATTCTACATGATACATGGATGATTTTTTTTTTTTTTTTTGTATTTTTTCTTTGTAAAATTCGAAATTTAAAATTGCCCAATAATTAAACATGCCATTTAAATTAAAGAAAACTAACATCCTAAATGAACGCATTTTTTTGGATTTTTTTTTTTAAATTTAACAATTCGAAAAAAGATTGCAATCCTAAACATGCAAGATAATCCTAAGACTAGGAATATTCTAAAACGAACCTAATCCTAATTCAATTTTTTTGGATTTTTTCTTTTATGAAAATAAAATTGACTCAAACACCATGATAGCAAATCAAGCAAGATAAGATTGATATCCAAAAATTGACGAACCATATCTCGCGCATGAGATCGGGTTGACCAATTTTAAAATTAAATCACAAATCGAATCTTGGCCATGAGATCGGATTGTCGATTTTTACAAGGGATTGCGAGTCGGATTTCGAGTACAAAAATTCGGATTGTTAATCCCTAATTTGAGTGGCACTTTCATGTTGGAATCTCAATCAAACATTTAAGAAGAACAATTCCACTAAACAAAACCAGATATAAAGGAAAAATAAAAATAAAAACTATAACTGGATAAGCAATAATAATAAAAAATCTACCTAATTCCTTTTTTTTTTTTCTTCTTTCCTTTCCCACGTGTAACCGTGGGTCTCCAAGAGCACCCGATTGACCATCCGACAAGGGAACTTTGGCAGAGGTGAGCCAGCGAACCGGCGGCAGCAAAGGGATGTGGAGCATGGATCACGTGAGGGCGGACGGCCATTGGCATCGGCTTTGCGGATGGCAACCGGCAGGTGCTCGAGCGGAGCGAACACGGGAGGAGCAGGGGTAGAGCTCGGCGTGGCATGGTGGGCTCGGGCGGAGGAAAACTCAGGCGTCGGGTCGAATTGAGCGGCACGGGTCGGTGTTGGGCAGTCTCGGATGGCAACCAGTGGGGCAGAGCTTCGGGTGGAAGAGCAACAGCAGGCGAGTAAATGCAGGCACTAGGTGCTCCAGCAACAACAGGGGGATGATCGACGTCGACACCAGGGCTCGGGATTTGCAGTGCAGGTGCAGCAACAGTGGCTTCTGGCGTCACAGAGGGCTTAGGCGTGGCTACTGGCGTTGCAGGAGGAAGGGGTGCGCGGCATCGATGCCCGGGTGCGAATGCGACGGGGGTCACCTTGGGTGCGGCTGAGTCGCGGTGAGGTGTGGCTCTGTTGCTGGGGTCGAACAGCGAGGTGAGTGCAGCACATTTGAAGAAGAGCCGGCCGGTCAATTGTAGAGGTGGGGCAGCGAATTTGGGGAAAATAATGAACAGTAAAGGTCAAATCACCTCTTTACTGTTTCGGCCTTTATGGGTGCATTTGGTAATATTTCTGTTAAAAAATTGTTTAAGGGAACAGAAATAGAAAAAAGTGTTTTTGTTTCGGGGAACAACTTTTGACCGAAAGATGCGTTTGGTAAATTTGTTATGGAAATAAAAAATGAATAGAAACACGTTTGGTAAATTTATATTCTTTTTTTGTTTCTTTAATTTTTTAATTTTTTAATTTTAATTTTCCTTTTTTCTTTCTTTTTTATATTTTCTTCTTTTGGCCGACGGCCTCGCCCGGCCATGGCGAGGCTCGCGGGATCTGGCGAGCCCGAGCTCGCCCGGCCACACGGTGACGCTCGAGCTCGCTGGATCTGGGCGAGCCCGAGCTAGCCCAGCCAAGGCGAGTTCGAGTCTCGCCGATGTGAGCGAGGTTCGGCCTCGCCAGGGGTCGGCGACGCTCGGCCTCGCCGAGGGCCGGCGACGCTCTGGCGAGGTCGCCGACCCTCGATGGCGTCGCCGGCCCTCGACGGCCGGTCACCGGCCATGGCCAAGGCCGGAGATCGGCCAAAAAAAAAAGAAGAAGAAAAGAAGAAGAAAAGAGAAGAGAGAGAAGAAGAAGTGTTTTTTCAAAATCGTTTCTGGAACAAGAAACAATTTTTTTTTTTTTTTGTTTCTCATTTATGTTCTTTTTGTGTTCCAGGAACAAAAAATCCGATTTTGAACAAAAATGCAAACAAACGCGTTTATGTTCTTTTTTTTTTTTTCCGGGAACAAAAAAACAAAATTTCAATTCTTAAACAGAAACAAGAAATGAAAACATGCAGCCCCTACGCTTCCCCCTCAAACTCACTTCTCTCTTTTTACTTTTTCCTTTTTTGTCTTTTTTCACCCCGAAGAAAAGACCCCTCTCCTCTCATACGCGTATGGCTTTTTATAGGGGAAGGAATTGGATTTTTAAATTCTTCCTCAAATCAACATCCGCAATATTTTTCACAAAATTCATCCCATATTGATAAGGATTCGAGATTAAGATGAAATTTTTCTCTAAATCCAAATCTTTCAAAGCCAAATCGCAATATTTTTTACCCATCTGCCCTATCTAAAAAAAGTTTATATCTCGGAAAAATTTTAAAATATCTATTTTCCCATGAGATAATTTTCAATCATTAAAAAAACATGGGCTTGGGCCAACCTGCTCGCTTTGTGGGCCTGGTCCATTTAATTTGAATTCATCTACCACCGGTCCAATAAAATGCAAAAAAATGCAAATAAAAATAAATGCACCTACATCTATATGCTAAGCAATTAATATTTTTTGAGGGATAAAATTAACCCCTAATTTTCTATGCAATAAATAAATGATCAAATCGCCAAAATTTATGTGTCAACAATAGGGAATGTATTATAGATGAAGTCAAATATTTGTTTTTTGGGGCTTTTTTGTCTTTTTTATTAAATTTGCTTTTAGGTTAAAAGTGATATCTTTATATTAGCGATGTCAAGATGCTAGCCGTAAAGATGCTGAAAAATAAAATAGAGATGCAAGAAAAAGAGAAAAGAAAAAAGTGAGTTTTTTCTTTACGAGGGTTTTAAATCTTTTTGTGCCTTGATCTTAAGAGAAGATCATCATTAAATTTCAACTTTTTTCGAAGTTTAGTGGATTCATAAAGTGCCTTTGCGCGGAGACGTAACCTAGGTTTGGGTGAATTTCGTTAACAAATTTTTTGGCGTGTTATTATGATTCTATTTTTCTATTATTATATTATGCTCGGTGAATTGTTTGCGAGCGTTATTTTTCTGGAATTGATGTGTGATTTCGTAACAACTGGTATCAAAGCCTGGGTTGGCTAATTGAGAACATCAAGGGTTTTTTTGGTGATGTTCGATTAAAAGCAAACAGTATGGCAAAAGATAAAATCAGAATCGATAAGTTCGATGGACAGGATTTCGGATGGTGGAAACATATAAATCGAGGATTATCTTTATCAAAAAGATCTCTATGAAAATTCTTAAGGGTTGGAAACCCGAGATGGCGGAAGTGGATCCGATAGCAGAAGCCGGATGGAAAATTCTTGATCAAAAGGCATTAGGTGCGATTCGTCTAGGGTTGACGAAAAAGATAGGGTACCACATCACGAAAGCAAAAACTACAAAAGAAGTCATGGATATTCTAACGAATATTTATAAGAAACCGTCTACATCAAATCAAGTATTTTTGCTGAAGAAACTAGTTAATATGAAGTTATCTGATAGAAGTTCTGTGGCAAAACATATTAATAGTTTCACGTAGGTCACGGGTCAATTGTAATCCGCATGCATAAATTTAGATATGAAGCTTTGAGCTTTACTATTTTTATGTTCTCTTTCAGAAAGCTACAATATTGTAGTGTAGGGAATTTCGAGCACCATGAAGGATGATTTAACTGTTGATGATGCTATGAGTAATATCATGGATGAAGAGATGCGAAGGAAAGTCTCAGGTGAAGATAATTTTTCTACATCTACATCTTCAATGGCACTTGCAGTGGAGAACCGTGAAAGAAGTAAAAGTAGAGGAAAATCTAGCAGGCTTGGTAGATCGCAATCAAGGGGTAAGAGACATGTTGTAAAAGATGAGTATTGGTTTTGTTACAAAACCGGACACCGGAGGTTTCAGTGTGAAGCCTACAAAAAGAAGTAGCAAGATGAGAATCAAGAAGCTAATATGGTTAGCGATGAATCTTTGCTAGATAACTTGTATTTGTCTGCAGGGTTTGATTTGACGATAGATAAATGGTTTATTGATTCCGGTACTTCTTTTCATTGCATCTCGCAAAGAGACATATTTGATAATTATGCTAGTGGAGATTTCAGACAAGTGGTTATAGGAAACGGCCACATGTGTCCCATTATTAGGAAAGGAACTGTGATTGTGAACATCTCAAGTGGAGAATGTCTAGTTTTGCGTGAAACTAGGCATATTTCAGAATTAAAGAAAAATCCGATTTCAACTAGTAAACTTGACCAAGAAGGTTTGGTAATAACATTTGGCTGCAGAGAGTGGAAGATAACCTTAGGGGCAAGAGTAGTAACAAAGGGAAAGCGTATGGGTACACTTTACATTCTCCAAGGAGACAATATTAGTGATATGGTTGTAACTACAATAGCTATAGGTAATTTGTTTACTCTTTGGCATTATCGTTTGAGACATCTTGGTGAAGAAAAGTGTAAAGTAGTTACACTCGAGGAAATTACTTTCGGGTTTGCAAAACGTTGAGTTAGATTTTTGTGAGAGTTGCATTTATGAAAAATAGAAAGCTGTTAGTTTTCAATTGAATGAGAGACAAAATAAAGGCCATAAGTTAGAGTTGGTTTATACTGATGTATGAGGACTTACTTAGGAACTCTTTTATGGCGATAAGAGATATTTTGTCACATTCATTGATGATGCAATAAGGAAGACTTGGGTCTATGCTCTTAGAGAAAAATCAGCAGTATTCGGGATGTTCAGAATGTGGAAAACCATGATAGAAAAAAGAGACAGGTTATCAGATTAAAGTTCTGAAGTCTGATAATTGTGGTGAATACACGAGTAAGGAATTTGCAGAATATTTGAGTTGGGAAGGCATACACGAGTTAAAGACTGTTTCTAGAACTCTTCAAGAGAACGATGTAACTAAAAGGATGAACATAACTATTTTAGAACATGCGAGATGCATAAGGCTACACATGGGTCTCTTGCTACACTGATGGGTTACCACAGTTGATGCAGCTATTTATCTTAGCAACAGAAGTCCATTTAGTGTGTTGGATGGAGAAATACTATAAGAACGGTGGTCAAGTAAAAAGATTAATTGTTCACATCTAAAGGTATTTGATTGTATTACATATGCTTTGATTGACACGAAAGATAGGAAAAGGTTTGATGCTAAGTCCTAGAAGTGCGTCTTTATCGGAAACGGTGATGACAAGTATACCTATAGGCTTTGGGATTATGAGAATAACAAAGTCATCCGCAGTCGAAATGTGGTATTCTAGGAAGAAAAGATGTATAAGGATTGTTAGACAGAAAATGAGAAGATAGTAGAACCAGAATATGTTGAATTAGACACAAGGCCCGTGAAAATGTTTTTAGTAGGTCAAGAGAGGTTCAAGATGAGCCTATTATCAGTGAAGAGATAATTCAAGAGGAATGCAGTGATTCAAAGCAAACTAACGACCTTAAAGTACCTGTATTGAGGAGGTCTACGTGTGTGAGAAAGCCAAAGGTAATTTTTGATCCATTAGTCAATACTGTTCTGAGCCATGTCTTATATACAGATTCAGGAGAACCGAAGACTTATGATGAGACAAAGATAGACATGTCTCACTTGCAGTGGGAGTGTGCTATGAAAAACGAGATGAGCTTGTTACTTCATAACAAAACTTGGGAGTTTGCTAAGTTGCCCACATGTAAAAATGCTTTATTAAACAAATGGGTGTATAGGATTAAGAATGAAGCATATGGTAGTATTAGATACAATGCGAGACTTGTAGTCAAGGGCTTTTCGAAAAAAGAAGGGATCGAGTACTCCGGGATATTTTCACTTGTAATGAAATTAACATCAATTAGAGTTCTGCTAAGTATAATTGCAGTGGAGGATCTTCATCTTGAACAATTAGACATAAAAATAACGTTTTTACACGGTGACTTAGATGAAGAACTATACATGGAACAACCTAAGGGTTTTTATGTCAAAGGTAAGGAACACATGGTATGTCGCGTTGGTTTGAAACAAGTTCCGCGGTAATGGTACATAAAATTTGATGGTATCATGAATGAAAAAGGATTTGCACGCTGTGAATTTGATCACTGTGTTTATTTTTGCAAGTATGATGATGTCGATATTATGTATCTCTCTTTATGTGTGGATGATATGCTGGGGGCTACTTCCAATATAAAGAGAATTGTAGAAGTGAAGAAGATGTTATCATCACAATTTGCTATGAAAGACTTAGAAGGTGTCAAGAATATTTTAGGCATGAAAATCATTAGGGGCAGGAAAAATAAGAAATTATGATTGTTGTAGAAAGACTATGTGAACAAGGTGTTAAAGAAATTTAATATGGACAAGGCAAAACCAGTTGTAACTCCTCTAGCGAATCACTTCAAACTTTCAAACGATATGTGTCCAAGTACTCGGATTTTGAAAGATGAGATGGCGGTAGTTTCATATGCATCAGCAATATGGAGTTTGATATATACCATGATGAGTACGAAACTAGGTATTGCACAAATAGTGGGAATTGCGAGTCGATATATGCAGAACTTGGCTTTATCCACAAAATGGACAATACATGGCGATCACAGAAGCCTCCAAGGAAATCGTATGATTACAAGATTACATGGAGGAGTTACATCGAAAACAGCTAGTCAATATGCTGTGGAGTGATAGTTAAAGTGCAATGCACTTAGCAAAGAATGCAGCTTATCACTCAATGACTAAACATATCAAGAAGCGTTATTACATTATTAGATCGGCATTGAAAGATAATGAGTTAAAGTTACAGAAAATTGATGGCTCGAAGAATCCAGCTGACATGTTGACCAAGGTAGTGGACAGAGAGAAGCATATTTTCTGTACTACTACGATTGGTATTACTCCATGTTAATTGATGAGGAGTATCACAGAGGCACATGTTTTTCAATTACTAGTTTTTTAAAAAGATGGATGCAAAGTTGCTTAGTGTTTTGGTATATTTGTCTTCAAGTGGGAGATTGTTATAGATGAAGCCAAATATTTGTTTTTAGGAGCTTCTTTTTGTCTTTTCTAACAAATTTGCTTTCAGGTCAAAAGTGATATCTTTATATTAGCGATGGCAAGACGCTAACCATAAAAACGCTGCAAAAGAAAATAGAGAGGTAAGAAAAAGAAAGAAGAAAAAAGTGAGTTTTTTCTTTACGAGGATTCTAAATCTCTTTGTGCCATGATCTTGAGAGAAGATTATCATTGTATTCCAACTTTTTTCGAAGTCTAGTGGATTCGCAGAGCGCCTTTGTCCGAAGACATAACCCAAGTTTGGTGAATTTTGATAACAAATTTTCTATTATGCCCGGTGAATTATTTGCGAGCGTTATCTAGAATCAATGTGTGATTTCGTAACAGAAGGATGGTAATAGTGTTTACTTCAAAGATATCTAGCCATCGACACAGGAAATTGCATAGGTAGACAGTGTGTTATAATTTTGAGTTAGCAAGTAATGTTGGGGTTTGATTGAGTCTAACTAAGGTGTCCCTTGTTATCAGGTTGTCCAATCAAGTGTTTTGCCGGAAATGTTCAAAAGCACTTATGGAGCTATCACAAAGGGCAGTCCCATGTGGAACCAGCTCTCTGTTTCTGCTTCGACCATGTAGAAATGGAACCCCAACTCTACCTACATTCATGAGCCTCCATACTTTAAGAACATGACCATGGATCCTCCTGGAGCCCATGGAGTGAAAGATGCATATTGCTTGCTGAACTTTGGCGACAGTATTACGATTGACCATATTTCCCCAGCAGGAAGCATCCACAAGGACAGTCCTGCAGCTAAATATCTACTTGAGCGTGGGGTGGATCGCAAAGACTTCAACTCATACGGAAGTTGACGTGGGAACGACGAAGTGATGGCAAGGGGAACTTTTGCCAATATTCGTATCGTTAATAAGCTTTTAAATGGCGAAGTGGGTCCCAAGACAGTTCATATCCCTACAGGAGAGAAGCTTTATGTGTTCGACGCAGCAATGGTAAGTTTCTGGGAGTTCTCTGTGCTTTGTAATCTCTTATTTCCTTCATTTGCTTGTGCTTATTTAAGACTATTTTAAAATATGATTGACTATTTGCTTGTAGGTGTTGCTTTTTAAATGAAGGGAAAATACCAAACGCGCATCTCATTTTTGATCATTTACATACCTTAAGCAAAACCCTACAATAGAAAGACCAAATTGCTTCTGGCAAACTTATTGTAGGATCTGGGTGGTTTAGTTTTCAGTTGTTTGAGTATTTAAGGTGGCTGTGAGAATTTAGGAATTGGGGATGAGCATTTTTGGAAAGAAATCGGTGTGTCTAAAAAAGGGGCAGAAATAATTGATTGATGTGAAGATGCAAAATGGTACTCCAAAGTAAAACTCAGTGAAATATGTGTTGGGTATTTTGAAAAATAGAGATATGGAAATGGTCATTGGGCGAAAAGAAGATATGTTTTTGATATTTTTCCTAAAATGAAATGTCAATGCTTGTGTGTGTCATCCTCAAAAGGATAGATATTTTCGCTTCGTATCACAGTCATCAGATATTTTGCGACATCTGTAATGAAAAGAAGATGCTGTGCTGCTGTGATTTTGATAATTGCTGGTAAAATAAGTTCTTTAAGTGCAAAGTGTGAAAACAAGTGAACATATATATCTCGGAATTGTTTGAAATACTTTTGGGCGATTCTGTTCTCAGAATGATGGAAATCTCTTAACCTGTCTTATCTGGTGTAATTTTAGAAATACAAATCTGCTGGACACGATACCATTGTTCTGGCTGGAGCAGAGTCTGGTAGCGGGAGCTCCCGAGATTGGGCAGCCAAAGGGCCCATGCTACTGGTGAGGTCACTTGCAGTGTAACAAGCCTATTTCATTTTTCCACTAGCACTGTCTTATCCTCGAGACTTAATTTAATATGCAACAGGGAGTCAAAGCAGTGATTGCAAAAAGTTTCGAGCGAATTCACCGGAGTAATTTGGTGGGTATGGGTATCATTCCACTCTGCTTCAAGGCTGGTGAGGACGCGGACACATTAGGATTGACTGGTCACGAGCGTTACAGTATTGACCTCTCGAGCAATATTAGTGAGATTAGGCCTGGCCAAGACGTGACTGTCACAACCGACACAGGCAAATCTTTCATCTGCACTGCCCGCTTCGAGACTGAGGTTGTAAGAAAGTAAAAAGGAAGAAGGAAGAGTAGGTCAAAGCCGAAGGAGCCGAAGGAGTGAAGAATTTTCTATATTCACTTGTCTATTGAGAATGTACAGACTCCTAATATATAAGACTAGGATTGTACAATTATTGGAAATAAAATATTCTATGTATCAATATATATCAATCTAGATCTAGATCTAATTCTTAATTGATATACACATAATCATAATCAAATCAGATCATAAACTACCAAACGAAAAGTTGCATATCTTCTAACACTCCTCCTCAAGCTGGTGGCTTGTAGATGTCCAAGACGCCCAGTTTGCTTAATTGATATGCATGTTGTCGATGACACAAAGGCTTGGTGAAGATATCTGCTGGCTGCTCCGTTGTCCCAATTTCTTCTGTTTCGATCACCCCCTCTTGGATCTTTTCTCGTGTAAAGTGATAGTCCACTTCTATATGCTTGGTCCTCTCGTGAACTATAGGATTTGCTACTAGTTTGAGAGCCGCATCATTATTGCAATATAACTTCGTTGGTCCACGCACTTGTACTCCGAGATCCTTAAGCAATCCTCATATCCACACTATCTGACAAGTGGCCTTAGCCATAGCTCGATACTTTGCTTCGGCTGAAGATAGCAATACAGTAGGCTGCTTCTTGGTCTTCCACGAGAGGAGTGATTCTCCCAATTTGATGCAATATCCGGTGACCGATCTTCGACATATGGGACATGTAGCATAATCAGCATCACAATATGCCACCATCTTCATGTCACATTGTTTAGAAAGAAGTATTCCCAGTCCTGGACACCTTTCTAAATACTTCACAACTTTTAAGGCAGTATCCATATGAGACCGCTTCGGACTGTGCATGAATTGGCTAAGTGTCTGTACTGCATATGAGATATCAAGTCTAGTCATAGTCAGATATATGAGCTTTCCGACAAGTCTTTGATATCCTGATGGATCTCTGAGTATGGGATCATCATTTTGAGATATGCCCTTATCATATTCTGCAGTAGTTAACTTAGTGTTCTGTTCAATGGGAATAACGGCTGGCCTGCATCTTGATAAACTTGCTTCTGATATGATGTCCAACACAAACTTTCGCTGACTAAGGGAAATTCCTTGATCAGATCGAGCAATTTCAATTCCAAAGAAATATTTAGGTGCCCCTAAGTCTTTAATGTGGAAGGTGGCATGTAAATATTCCTTGAAATTATCTATGGCAGATTTATCATTTCCCATAACAAGAATGTCATCGACATATATTATCAAATAAATAGATGACATACCTTCAGTCCGTGTGAATAAAGCATAGTCATATTTAGACTGTTGGAAACCTGCTTTTGCAAGAGCATTTGCAAATTTGGCGTACCATTGTCTGGATGCTTGCTTCAATCCATAAAGGGATTTACGGAGACGACATACTCTATTCTCCCCCTGTCTTCGTAAGCCTTGAGAGATATTCATATATATTTCCTCGTCTAGGTCACCGTGTAAGAAGGCATTGTGCACGTCCATTTGATGTAGAGTCCAATCATTAATGGCGGCAATAGTAAAAAAAGAATGAACTGTGACATTTGTGGCAACTGGGGAGAATGTCTCGTGATAGTCAAAGCCTTCTCTTTGTGTGAATCCCTTAGCTACCAAGCGTGCCTTATATCATTCAATGGAGCCATCAGCACGATATTTTATCTTATAGACCCATTTGCAGCCAATCGGTTTACGATCAGACGGAAGTGGGACAAGGTCCCACATGTTATTATCAATTAGTGCCTAAAGTTCTGCCTTCATAGCTTGTTGCCACTTTGGGTCAATGGATACCTCCAGATAACTAGACGGTTCCCTCTCTTCTGATAGTCGATTAACACAACATCTATATTCATGTGATAATCTATGGAAAGAAACATAGGAAGAGATTGGATATTGAGTACTTGGAGAATTGTGAGTAGCACAGATATAATCCTTAGTCCAAGTTGGAGGTCGTGTTGCGTGACCGGAACGTTGTGGATAATGGATTTCCACAGAAGGAGATGCCTCACTGGGGGATGGCAAAAGAATATCCAGATCTTCTTCAATAGCAGGAGAGTTGTCGAGTCTTGTTTCTAGAACATCTTCAGAGTAAGTGGGATTCTCAGCTGAAGTTGATGTTGTTGCTGGAATAAATGGAGGAATAGGATGAACAATCCTCGACTCTGCTAGCGGTATGTAAGTGGAACCTTGAGGTAGTGCTTCAGATTAGAGGCCGCGAGATGTTCTTGTATTTTCATCTAAAGACACCTTCTTTGAGAAAGGGAAAATGTCTTCATGAAAGATGACGTCACAACTTACAAGGAATTCCTTGGTGGAAATGTCAAGAACAAGATACCCCTTTTGTAAGTTGGGATATGCCATGAAAATGCATCTCCAAGCACGTGGACTTAACTTGTCTCGAGGTCCCACTGTTGCGACATAGCATAGACAACCGAAGACTTTGAGATGCTATAGCTCCGGCTTCTTCTTAAATAGCAATTCAAAATGAGTTTTCCCCTTAAGTAATCGAGTGGGCATGCGGTTGATTAAATAAGCCGCAGTAACCACACAATCACCCCAATAGTCATCTGGGATCGATGCTTGAAACTTCAGGGCTTGTGCGACTTCCAATAGGTGACGGTGCTTTCTTTCAACCACTCCATTTTGTTGTGGAGTATAAACACATGAGCTTTCATGTTGTATGCCATGTGTGTTAAATAGTAAGAAGCAATCATGGCTGAAGAATTCTTTTCCATTATCAGTACGCATCCGCTTAGTGGACTTTCCAAACTGATTTTTGGATAGTGCTAGAAAACCCCTTAAATGAGAATAAGCCTGATTCTTAGACTGCATCAAGAAAATCCATGTCGCACGAGAATAATCATCTACTATGGTGAGGAAATAACGAGACCCATCATGATTTATCGTATGGTAAGGTCCCCAAATATCCACATGAATCAAGGAAAAAATCTCGCTAGTTCAGGAGCTACCGGATGGAAAAGGCATACAAGATTGTTTGGCAAGGGGACATAGGGACATTGTGGACAAGGAAAAAAGGCACTATGACCTAATCTCAAATGCATAATGAGATTTTTATCATTGCTAATCAAGTTACACAATGATGATTTATTCAAGGAATTGCAAGAAGAATTGAAATTACTTGTCCAGAAAAAAAGTCCTTCAGAGAGACTACCCAAGCCCATCGGTTTCCTAGTCGAAAGGTCCTGAAATAAACAGGTGTCAGCATTGAAAACTACCCGACATGAATTTTCTTGGCAGGCTTTTGACACATAAATCAGATTAAATTGGAATTCTAGGACATAGAGAACATTCCGAAGAATAATCTGGGGACTGAGATTCACTGTTCCTATTCATATTGACATGAGTAACATTCCCATTGGGTAATTGCACGGAAATAGGATAATTCAATCTGTCATTTATACTTGAAAAAAATCCCTTGTCACATATAATGTGATCACTTGCCCCTGAATCAATTATCCATGCCTTTCTGGAGATAGAATTAATCAAGCAATATGTAATACCTGAGAAACTCCCTCCTTTGTTGGAAGTATCCATTTTCTGCAGTGCCTGCATTAGTTGATGATACTGACCATATGGAATGGGCTGTTCAGTATTTTTACCAGTCGGTCCATTAAGTTGATAAGCTGCTGAAATTTTTCTCTCCTTGTCACCGGGTTTCCCATGCAATTTCCAGCAATTATCAATCATATGATTAGTATGTTTACAATATTCGCAAAATAATTTACCCTTTCCTTTGAATTTTTTTGCGAAATTCCTCGATGATATGGCAAAAATCTAGCCATCCATCCCTTTAAGCATGGGCTCCTATCCGCCGTTCGATCCGATTGCAAGATTAAGTCCTTGCGAACCATCCGATCCTCGCATCCCATCTCGACCATCCATCCGAGCCGATTTAAAGACTCCGGAGTCCTCTTCTACGAAACCTAATTTCGCTCTTTCTCTCGATTTAAGGCTAGGGTTTTGGTGGCCGTGTCTCGCCGCTCACTACAAGCAACGAGTGCAACACTCTCGCCGCTTCTAGTGTGGTCTGACGTTGCGAGCCGCTGACTCTCCTCATGTACAGCTAGCTGGAAGATCCGTTTGATTAGTGGCATCGGATCCATTGCAAGGATCTGTGAACGAAAGCCGAGGTATGTTTCGTTCATAATAAGGAGAAAGCGTGTAGCTTTCTCCTTGTCCTTGATGGATCTATACTGCTTGATTGTGGACTTTGGGCCCTCGAGCTTCTCCTCTGCCGCTTTGAGGTTGTTCCACAGAGACGAGAGCTTGTTAAAGCAGGCTGTGACAGTCATGTTCCCCTGCTTCAATTCGCTGAGTTCCTGCATTAGAGGAAATTTTTTTGCCTGATCTAACTTCCCGTACATCTCTTTGATGTTTTCCCACATGTTTTTTGCGTCTTCTGATGGTGGGAGTCCAGCCGCAACCTCTAAGGAGATGCAATTGCCGATCCAGGTTCGGATCAGGCGGTTACTCTTCCTCCAGAGTCGGGCTAATCACTCATCGGTGGGCACTAGAATGGCTCCATCGAGGAAACGTTCTTTGTCTTTTGTTGCTAGAGCACATCGGAATTCCTGTGACCATTTCGTGTAATTCTCTGGCCCGGTTAGTTGTTGGCTGATTAGCCACAGTTCTGGTCCATTGGCGGTGGAAACGAACAGTGGGTCGCCGGGTTCAGGTCATCCGGTGAATGCCCCCGCTGGAAACGGTAGAAAACTGGGTGTGAAGTTCAGGTAGGTATTCGCTCCTAGACCCGATTCGCTTGACCCGTTCGGATAACCCGCATTGTAAAAACCCGGGTAGGGATTTGTTCCCATACCTGGCTCGCCCGACCCATCTTTCTGCTCCAATCCTTCGGTTGGGCTTGCCCCACTTGTGGTTGGCGGGCCCCTGTTGGTTTGGACGTGGCTCTGGTGGCCCACATATCCAGGCGATGATGAATTTGGGCTTGGCCCAAGGTAAATCGGATAAGGAATCCATTGGTAAGGTTGGCCCATCATGGCTTGCCCCATACTGAACTGAGACTGTGTGGGCCGCCACTGAATGGGTTGGGCCTGGAATAGAAGTTGTTCCATCACTGAAGATTGCTCGATTGAAGGAAGAACTGCAGGTGAATTCTGAGCCTGTGAGATCTGAGGGACGACTCCTTCAACGGGCTGGTTACGGCTGGCAGAGGCTTCATCTTGCGGATTAGCCATGGTAAGTTAAAAAAAAAAAATCTTCCTTGGGAGTAACACTAATGTCTGAAGCTATTATGTTTTGTAGGTCAGAATTTGGGCAGAAGGTCGAGATGGAAGATTGAAGCAGAAGCTGAGAACAAAAGCCTGTCGGCTCTGATACCATGTGAGAAAGTAAAAAGGAAGAAGGAAGAGTAGGTCGAAGCCGAAAGAGCCCAAGGAGTGAAGAATTTTCTATATTCACTTGTATATTGAGAATCTACAGACTCCTAAGATATAAGACTAGGATTGTACAATTATTGGATATAAAAAATTCTATGTATCAATCTATATCAATCTAGATCTAAATCTAATCCTTAATTGATATCCACATAATCATAATCAAATCAGATCATAAACTACCAAACCAAAAGCTGCATATCTTCTAACAGAGGTATTTCCCGCTTCATCTCCTTAATAAGTTAATATGTTCTGGTCATTCCTGAGAGGTAGTATTTTGGCCACGAATTAGAAAAGAATATGGAGAGGTAGTGTTTTAACTATATTCTGTACGGAGCTGTATGGCCTCTCTAGGTGCTTACCAAGCGAATTCGAAATAGAGAATTTCGAAAACTAATACTGTGTGGTTAAAGCTTCAAAATTTGATCATGTTTCAGGTGGAGCTGGCGTATTTCAACCATGGAGGAATTCTTCCGTACGTCATTAGGAATCTTATTAACCAATAAGTCAGAATTGTCGGCAGGCAGCTTGCTCCAGCATGGGAGCTGTTTCACTTTGTAAAATTTGAGAAGAAAATAATGTCTCGAATACAAAGAAAAATCCCTGTCACGGGACAATTTTTTGAGAACTTCCGCTTATGCAGGCTTTATTTGATATGCGTTTGGAGTAAGAATTGCGTTTCCTTTTCTACTTGGGTTAATGGTCTGCCCATGTTCTTAAATGGTGGAGCCCTTGTTGGTTTTCCATTATTGAAAGCCACATCAATTTAAATCTAAGTTATAGATTTGCAATTATAGTTGAGGTCTGTATTTGGAGTGCAGATCAGCAATAGCAGGTACTTTTAGCAATAAAATAGGCTTTTCGGCAAGTGGCGTGACTCATGAGAGCAAGCAGAATCGAAAAGCTTAGCTGACTAGTTCAGTTTTGCCGTCTAGTTCTTGCGACTCGCAAAAGTTTGCCCGCATATATCCTTCCACGTAAAAGCGCAGGAAAATTCAGCTCAATTTTGAAAATCTGGATAGGCGAGAACAGGTAAATTTTATAATGCCAGAACACACGAGAGAACTTAGTGGGGGATAAGAATGGTCGGAATGTCAAAATTTTTTGTATGACGCTTATTTGAGTGTAAAGGCTTTCTTTTCTCTCACTTAAGTGTTATATTAGAGTAAAATCAATCATTTGAGTGTCAATTCTGAAAAATCATCATATGTGAAATTTTTTAGATTTTTTTTTAAA
Source organism: Eucalyptus cladocalyx (assembly GCA_017140615.1). NCBI lineage: Eukaryota > Viridiplantae > Streptophyta > Magnoliopsida > Myrtales > Myrtaceae > Eucalyptus > Eucalyptus cladocalyx. Next base: position 28,582,712 of record CM029516.1, read on the forward strand.
AGGCTGGCAAGGGTCATTGGCGACCCTCATTGGCCATGAAACCCTCACTTAGGCCACCTTGCCCTCCGTCATGAAGGCCCTAGGCGAGGCTATTGGGGCCTTGCCAACTGATGGCGAGGTTGTGAGGGCCCTTGTTGGCTCTGGGCGGTTGCGGGCGAGGGCCCTCATAGCCTCATCCATTGCTAGCAAGGGCCTAAGGCTAAGGCGGTGAGGGCCTTCGCTAGCTATTGACAAGGGCCCGACGGCCTCACCCAAGACCTTCGTAGTTGAGGGTGAGACGGCCCTCGCCCAAATTTGGCGAGGATTTTGCAGCTAGTGAGGGCTGTCGGTCACCCTCGCCACGACTCTCAATGGCCTTAAAGAAAAAGGCAAAAAAAACAAACAAAAAAAAAGTATTAAAATTATATTATAAAATTATCTACGTTAGTGTCAGCAAAACCACATCAGATGATTGACGTCTATATTAGATTTTTTGGAGAGGTAAATCAGAATTGATGCTTAAGTGATCGATTTTTCAAATTTGTGACATTAAAGTGAGCAAAAAAAAAAAAAAAAAAAGTTTTGGCACTTAAGTGTGTGCCGTACGAAAGTTTTGGCGCTTCTAGATTCTTATCCCAAAATTAGTATGAAGCACAACCAAGTATAACTCAAGGATAATTGATTTTAGAAGTGTAAGGAACCACCAATTGAAATAAAACAAATAATACTAAATTAACACAATTGTCTAAATTGGTGCAATTTCAATGAATTCAAGGATAACTTTTAGAGCCTATTTGATAATCATTCTGTTTTCGAGGATAATTTTTGCTTAGAAATAGATTTTTTTTTGATATTGTTCTTGAGATGAGTTTCTAAGTATAGTAATTGTATAAAATTTCTATTCTCTAAATAGGGATGCATTCGGTAAGATTTCAATTTTTTTTTTTGACTTAGCATTTCTTTAAATTTTTAAATAATTTTATTACAATTTTTTTCTTTTTTGCTTCTTCCTCTAGCTAATTGCTAGCCTCGGGGTAGTATCATTGCCCCTCGGCGAGGTTGTTGGCTCTTGTTTGGTTGGTAATCGGATATAGTCGAGGCCATTGATTGGCTAGAGGAAGAAGAATAAGAAGAAAAAAGGAAAAAAAGAAAAGAAAGAAAAGAAAAGGAAATCACTTGATTCTTGATGTGTTCCAAAAATAAAGAAGTAACTTTTTTTCAAAAATAAATCTATTTCTAGGAATAGAAAAATTAGATGACGTTATCAAACGGATTTCTATTTTTTTTATTTTTTATTTATTTTGAGGAACAAAATAATAAAAATATTCATTGTTTACCAAATAGGGCATTACTTGTCTGGTTTGCAAAAAATAACTATTCAAGTGAAAACACTTTTTAGTCAACGAAAACATTCATACATAAATTTATGAAAGAGAATCCTTAAATCTAATGAAATGAAACATTGCAATTGCCCATAATATTATTCAATTTTCTTCTTCTTCAGCTAGTTGTTGGTGATTGGCACAAGTGAGCTTGAGCCTCACCAGCCAGCACCTGTTGCTGGTAATAGGCTATCGCTGAGGCCCATCAACTAAAGGAGGGAAAGAAAAAAAAAAAGACAAAAAAAGAAAAGACAAAAGAAAATAAAAGAAAATAAAAAATATCTAAATCTTTGACTTTGTTTTTGCAATGAGATAAATTCATGGGATTAAAATCACTTTTCGAAAGAGATGCAAACACCAAAAAATGTTTTTGCTCATATATCACCAAATAAAGGAATGGCACAAAAATGATTACCCGATAGTATTTAATCTATAGTAAAATAACATTTTATTTTGGATTATAAAAAATCAACTAATAAATAATTATAAATTATTGTAAGGTTCAATCTTTTGAGAATTTATAACTCACAATAAGCTGTTATTGTACGGTGGTTCCCGGGTCACTAAAAAAATAAAAGAAGCTGTTATTCTCAAAATGGTCCAAAAACTCTTATGCTAGTAAAGCCTTAAAGGAAAATTATCCATTTTCCTGAAAAATGATTTTTCAAAAAGCATTTTCTTTTATCATGTAATTTTCCCGAAACAAACGCACCCTAAGACATTTTTGGGTAATTTTCCCCGATAGGATTATGAGGAGATAACATGAATGATTGTTCTAAGTTGAGTAATCCTTTGGTATTCATCATATACAACAAATCTGTAAATTCAGCTCTATTGCATCAAACCAATGTAATCTTATCTCATGCCCAAGAGAATTTATTCGCCTTACAAGTTTCGACATGCTATTCGAAATCAAGGTGGATTTGATCGACATTCGACAGGCAGTCGCTTTGGGGGAAAGACCGTTCCTGCCTGGTCGTAGCAGAAACGTGGTTACAAAACGACACCATGTGCAAGGCCAAACCTTAGGGCGTCCTTGAATTCGATAACAGACCAGTGACATCTTGGAGTTGCTTTCGAATTTTCACAGCCGTACCATGTACGGTAGCCAATACAGCTATAGAGGGGGAAGACAATGCGCAATGCCCTTCTAGTCTCTACTTCTAGCGATTGAACTACCGTAGAGTTTTATGTTTACATGGACTAATTCAATACAGAGCCTAACAAGTCAAATACATATTGCTTTACAGCTGATGCTGCAGAAGTCATGAACAGCATCGAAAACTTTGACAAGTGGAACCCTCTAAACATGTGTCAATCAGTGAGTGGAGTGATCTATGACTGACGTGGAAGCCATTCAATATTTTCTCACATTCATGAAGTAATTTATGGAGTGATAGAAATCTTTTCGGTTGTCCTCAATTTGAGAGGCGTATGGTACACTTTGTTGGCAGAAACTATAGATAGAAGCTAAAAGAAGCTCCCGGTGGGGTGGGGGGACCTTTTGGGTTGGAAGCCAAACTTTGTGTTCTTTTATGAGATGTTTGAAAGTTTGGAAAGAATTTGATTTTATCATCAGTAAATGTAATTTCACTAAATTGACAATAACAATGGTTGTAGATCTATCCCATTATAATTGTGACTTAGGTATAGGACCCCTAATGAGTAGAACTCATTTCTGACATGTGATAATCAATGAGTGAAGTTGGCAGGGAAAGCCACAACTATCCAATAGTTTCTCACTTTTATTAAATAATTTATTGAGTGACACAACATCGTTTCGTTTATCCTCAATGCATGTCACCTAAATTCGAGAGGTGTAAGCACATGCAGGCCGACATGCCAAATCTCTAACAACTCCTATAGATGGATGCTAGAAGGGCAGACTTTTTTGGGTCGGAAGCCAAACTTTGTATTTTTTTTGCGAGATGTTTGAAAGTTTGGATGGAATCCGACTTTATCATTAGTAGATGTAATTTAACTAAATTGACAATAACAATGGTTGTAGGTACATCCCCTCAAAATAGTGACTTAGGCATAGGACCCTACGTTCAACGAATTAATAATGGAGGGAGAGATAGTAAAGAGAGAGGAGATGAAATTTTGAAAACTCTAATGAGCATGACTCATATTTTGCTTTATTTTTTTGTTTATATTTGATGGTCTCCGGGAGAATGTTTTATAATTTGAGATACTGATTTTTATGAAAAGGAAAATAAAAAGTTAAAGGCTTTTCATTATATTTGGCCTTCAAATTATTTCTACTTTGTCTACTTTTGCTAATACTTTTATTAGTTTATCTTAAAGGAGACAAAATTCTTTAATGACTTTTCTTTAAAGAAAAAATTAGAGTTGGAAGATGCGTAGTGGGGATAATTGGTATAGGACCCCTTCGTTAAGCTTCAATCAGAGCTTCTCCATGGACAACGACTTCGCATTTTGATTATGATTTGTTAGTATCAAAACAACATCCATCAAAAGTTACATGTGAAAAGGAGATTTTCTATCTGTGGGTGTTGTACGATAGAAAGGGGGTTTGGTGGAGTCCTACTTTTAGTGGGAAACATGTCCTATTAGTCAAAGCCACTCTAACCAAACTTAAGTGCATTTTGTACTAGCGACAACCTATTGATTAGGAGCGGCTGGATTTTGGGGCATTAGTCTTCACTTCTTCAGGGGATTTTGTGACATTTGCAATCGACAGCAAACAGCCTTTGGCTTCAAGAGTGGAGATCTGAAAGCACAGAATTGCATTTATTCCTGATCTAACGTCACAAAGATGTTCTATGATGTGTTTTGAGTTGTGAACATCAAGAGTATCAAAACTTGACATAGAGGATACTTAAGTGCTAAAAATTTCAAAATGTATGTTTAAATACCGAAATCAGAAAAAAAAAATGCAATACTTTAGTGCCGATGACAAAAAATATCAGCCAAATTGTTGACATGACATTTTTCTGGTAGGATAAGTGGAAAACAACGTTGTTTTTGACATTGGCGTGGCTAGATAAATGCAAAACGATGTCTTTCTAGCACTGATGTGGCTAGATAAGTCTAAAACAACGTCGTTTTGACGCTGATGTTGCCTCAAAATTGAATTTTAATATAAATATTAATGAAGATAAATTAAAAAAAACTATAAAAAAAAAAGAAAGAAAGAAAAGGGAACACGTTTGAAAAGGGTTGGGCAATGGCCGGCGACCTTGTCCAAAAGCCGGCGAGGGCCTATAGGCCCTTGCCTAGATCTGGAGTGGAATGGTTGTTGGGGTTGTGAGCCGTTGCCGGTCGCTGGCAAGGGCCGCGGTCCCTCACTTAGTAGCAAGGCTTCTCCAACCACAATGAAAAAAAAATAGTAAAAATAGTAAAAACTTTAAAAAAAATTTAAAAATTGTTCATGTCAACTTCGATTGGTCACATAAAATGGTGCCCAATGTTTATCGATTTCTGGCGAAAATTGATCGAATAGACTCAATCGACACATATGCAAAATGTTACAGTATTAGAATTTTCATGATATTTGGCCATTAAACTATTTCTCTTTTGTCTACTAATGCTGATTTCCTTTTATCAGGAGACAACAGGTTTTATCGACTCATCTTAGAAAAAAGATTTAGTCGAAAGATGCATAGAGATTTCTAATCACGATGATATTTGAATGCATGCGTGGGATCCTTCGAGAAATTCTGAACAGATCTTAAGCACGAGATTCTTATTTATGCAAATCAATAATCGCATTTCCAAGGCTATAGACTTTTTTCCACGACCGGTGCTTAACAACACCACCATCTATATAAAGCGGGGTTAGCATACTGAGAGATTCGCTACAACTTTCGCAATGGCTCTTCCTGCTTTGTTCACAAGCTTCGTCCCCTCCTCAATCAGCCATAACCAACCATCTCTCTTGTCCTTTAGACACCCTCGCTCCTCCTCCTCCTCCTCCTCCTCCTTCTCCTCAGGCGCTAATTCGGTGACATGCGCCGTGACGATCGAGAATCCAGAGATCGTGAGACGTTCGGCAAATTGGAAACCTAATGTGTGGGACTACGAGTTTCTCCAGTCACTCAGAGTTGATTACACGGTAATGATCCTTTTTGGTTCGGCACAATACCCAGCCTGGCTATGTTCTATGGAAAATGTTCACATCTCGGTCCTGAACTTTGTATTCTTTTTTTTTCCAATCTTGTCCTTGAACTTGTGGGAATTCCCTATCCAATTTCTTGGTCTATGGTTCTGGCAAATTGAAGCTCATGCGCGTGTCAATGCTAGCGGAAAGTATGATGCAGGAAACTCGGTACAAGTTTTAAGTTCAAGGATCATGTTGAGAAGGGAAATAAAAAACAACATAAGTTGAGGATCGTATTATTGCTTTTCCCTACTTTCTTTTTACTTTTATGAGATAGAGTCCACAGCACCCAAAATGGCATAGAAACAAAAACGAAACTGTATTCTGAATTAGATATAAGGATGTATACTACTTGAGTACTTTTGTATACGACCAACCACTGCCGCTATCAAATATGACCGACATAACAATATTCCATAGAGATACTAATAAACTTGATCAAAATGGCATATTCTCAACAGTGCTTACTCTTCTTATGTATTACTTTTGATTAAGATCTCATTTTTCTGAATGTTTTACGTGCCTAGGAGGATAAATATGCCGAGCAAGTCCAAAGGTTGAAGGAAGAAATCAGGGGTCTATTCAACAGGGAGATGAACCAGGTGGCCAAGCTCGAGTTCATTGACGCGGTTCAAAGACTTGGACTAGGATACCATTTTGAGATGGAGACAAAAAATGCTCTCAGTTCCATCTATGACAACACCGGATATGCTCAGCTTTTGAACGATCTCCATGCAGTTTCCCTTGGATTCCGGTTACTCAGACAACATGGATACAAAATACCGCAAGGTATTCGCCATATGGTTACCCTTTTGTAAATCGTGTTGATGCATCAAAAGTTACCTTACCGTTCCTTTTTTTTGGACATATAGATGTGTTTCAACAATTTATGAACAAGACGGGCACTTTCAACAAATCACTCAATAAGGATGTGAGGGGACTTCTTAGTCTTTATGAAGCTTCTTTCCATGGATTGGAAGGTGAAACCATACTTGATGAAGCGAGGAATTTTGCTTCTAAGCATCTAAAGGATCTAAACCTCGACAAAGTTCCTGCTATGTTAGCGAGCAACGTGAGTCATGCATTAGATATGCCAATCCATTGGAGGCCAAATAGGTTGGAGGCTCGGTGGTTCATGGACATGTACGAGAAACAACAAGACATGATCCCTTCCTTGTTGCGATTGGCTAAATTAGACTTCAATCTTGTGCAATCAGTCCACAAGAAGGAAGTTAGCAATATGGCAAGGTATACACAAGCACTCTATATATAAACACCAAAACTGTAGGAGCACATTTAGATCAACTTAGTTGTTGCATGGTAAATTTCTCAGGTGGTGGGTTGAACTTGGCGCGAACAAGATGACCTTCTTCAGAGACAGATTGGTGGAACACTATTTTTGGTGCTGCGCCATGGTTTTTGAACCTCAATATACAGCTTACAGGGAAATGACGACGAAGCTCACTTGTATGGTGACACTTATCGATGACGTTTATGATGTATATGGGACACAGGAAGAACTTGAGCTCTTAACAGATTTTCTTGTGAGGTTAGTGTAATATGATTACTATCATCATTTTCCCTCGTAACTATTGTTGCCCAGAGAAACGATAAGTAATTAAATAGTCCTTGAATGACACAAGGGATGATAGTTCTATGATATAAATTCTCCGATGTATTTTGAACATATCACTTTTTAAGCTAGATTGTTTTTTTCCTCTATATAATTGATTGGTCTGGGCAATTAAAGTAGTAGTAAATACTAACCTTCATTGTTATTACTAAAAGTGTATCGGGTGCTGGTAAAATTTACAAAATGTTGAAATGTTGATATCTTATCTAGGTGGGACATCACAGAAATCGACAAGCTTCCTCCAATAATAAGGGATAGTTACATGGCCTTGTACAACACGACCAACGAAATTGGGTATTGGACAATGAGAGAGCTAGGAATCAACACCATTCCTTACATGCAAAAAGTGGTAATCTCGCTGAATCTTTCACCTGATAATTTCTAGCCCGTGCAAGGCAACTCGCTTTTCTACTTCTGACTTTCGTAATGAAACTTCTATTTAAACATCTGGGAATTCGAAAATTGTACGAGAGAAGGATGTCCCTCGGCTTTGTCATTGACACACTTTTTTCGAATTTCAATCCTCTAGTGGGCGGATGAATGCAAGGCGTACATAAAGGAGGTCCATTGGTACAACAAGGGCATCAAACCGACACTGAAGGAGTACATGGACAATGCGGTGGATTCAATCGGAGGGCTGATTATGCTGCTGGGCAGCTACTTCCTAACCACGGACAAATTGACGGAAGAGGGGCTTGATTACGTGTCGAAAATTCCGAGTGTCATGCATTGCTCTGCCAAGATCCTTCGACTCAACAATGATCTCAGTACCTCATCGGTAAATTACTTTGACGTTTACCTTTCTCCTTTTGTATAATCGCTTACGAAGAAAAAGCACATCATTGATGGATTAAAAAATACGTGCTATTCTTTTTAATATATTCGATGAGAATCCTGAGACTTATGTTTGTGAAACATCAATCTCGTTCATGGTCAGTATGAATTGGCACGAGGAGACAACTTCAAGGCGCTAGAATGCTACATGAATGAAACCGGCGCCTCCGAAGAGGTCACACGCGAGCATGTCAGGCAAATAGTGCACGAGACCTGGAAGAGGATGAACAAAGACGTGTTTGAGGACTACCCATATTCTGGGTTCGGGCCTTTTCTCAGCGCTTGTCTGAACTTGGCACGAGCTTCTCAGTGCTTTTACCAGTACGGAGACGGACACGGCCTTCCCGACAACGAAACAAAGGACCACCTTGTGAGGGCACTATTCGACCCTGTGCCCCTCGATTAGGGATGCATATCACCGACAGAGGTGTCGCTGTTGGAGAGAGCCTATCGACTTACATGTTATTATTAGCTTTTGGGGTGGGTGGCTCCGGAAGCTCTAGGACTTTGAAATTGTTGTAATTGAAGCCTATACGATAGATGGGCGTTGTACGAGCTCCATAAAATTCGCTGGGGAACCTCATGCTATTCGGGGGTTTGAGTTGTGGTTGATATACATAATTGATATTAAAATTTGTGGTGATTGTTGATACTTAATTTTTAGTCGACGCATTGAAAAGGTAAAAAAATCTAGATTTAGGTTTCCGATTACGATGGAGCCCGTCTCTCACTAAAAAAATATTGTTTCTCATTTCTTTATTTTGTATTGTTACTTTTAAGCAATTTCCAATTCATTTTCGAGAAAAAATCAAAAAGTCGAATGGTTGACTTTCGAGTTGACGTTTTGATCAATTCTTTGATCAAAAGTCAATCCCGAGTTGAAAATCGACTTTTCACCTAAATTTCACTTTCATCAAGTCAATTTTTCAAAAATTCAAAGATTTGACATTTAAAAAAAAATCAACTAAATGGTTGACTTTTGGTGAAATCTTTGATTAAAATATAAAAAATAAAATAAAAAATCCATAAAAGCTCTTCTTTTAATGTCAATTTGATTTGTATGTCGAAAATTCCACAAAATTCAACTTGTTTTCCAAATCTTTGATTAAAAAATAAAAAATAAAAAATAAAAAATCCAGAAAAGCTCTTCTTTTAGTGTCAATTTGATTTGTATGTCGAAAATTTCACAAAATTCAACTTGTTTTCCAAATTTTTCAATTTTAAGTTGTAAATTATCCAAAAATGAAATTACTTTTATTCTAGTCACGGTTAGGTGTAGTTCCTTTTACGACATTTGGTCTATGGACTATTTTGATTTTGCAAATTACCACATTGAAAGGCAAGTCGCCATTTTGAGCCCTACTTAGAGGGCCAAAATCTATTCTTCATGATATACGAATAGATAATCGTTTTTCACTCATTTTCTTAAGATAGGTTCGAATCCAAGACTAATTTTGAGAAATTCACATTAGAACTCACCGATTTGAGGAATTTTACTCTCTTGAGTATAAGAAAATCAAGCAATTGAGTTTCAATTAGAGAAATTCAAGTTGACCCAGTCAAGTCTATGGTTCAATTGTATGGACCTAGGTCCAATTTTAATATTGGATCTAAGTTCATTTTTGACATGAGCTTAAACACTTCAATTTAAAGCCAATTTGAATACATTAGATGATTCTACACATGGGTTATTAGTCAAATAGGTTTATTGCAACATTAATTGAATCCAATTTCAATTAATTTGCAATTTTGACCATTAAATTGCAAAATTGTTCATTTTAGCCCTTAAGGCTCAGTCTAACAAACCCATAGTCTTAGTTCATTTTTTTTTTTACAATAATCGCTTAGTTAAGTCAATAGAGGGTCCATAGGTCATGTTTATAAAATTTAATTGACTTCATTGAAATGAAATTGGAAAATTTCTTCTCAAATCGTGCAAATTTCCTCTTCAATTTGGTCCTTGAGAGACCAAATTCATAAATTTTAAACCCATAAGAGCCACTAATGCATGAACCAGCTAGAACCAGTTTGAACCGATCAAGTACCGGTCAAACTAGCATGACGGTTGCTATACCGGACCCTCCAATGTGTTTTTGCATCTGCCATTCCGGCATTGCAACTAAGAAGGAGCAGAGAGGAGCAGTCTTTCGTTTCGTAACCTCTGAAGCCTTGATAGTTTTTTTTTGGTTGAAAACAGCCATATATTAAGTACGCATCATAGAGTTTACATCAACTTCAGATAAAACAAGATATTGCAAGAAAAGTGGGAGCCGAGAGACCCAATTCGGAGGAAGTAAAGAGGCCTGATGGGCCTTTGCAACAGAGTCCGCTAAAGCATTGGCTCCTCTATGACAGTGAACCAGTTGGAGATTAGGGCACCGATGCTTCAATCTTAGGGTTTCGTCGAGGATAGGTCGAAGTTCCCACGGGCGTCCTTCAGGATCACAAACCGCATCCACACATACCAAGCTATCCGATTCCACAATGATCTGATCCATCTCAAGACCTCGCTGGAGAAGAAATTTCAGCGTTGAGTTAAAGGCAATAGCTTCGGCTTGCAGGGCAGAGGAAGCACGAACAGAAGAGGCGAATCCATCAATCAAATGGCCCGTCGAGTCCCTGCACACCCCAGCCACCGAAGCTGCGTCTGACGGCGAAAGGTAAGATGCATCAATGTTGATTTTTATGACTCCAGGATCAGGTGGGCGCCATCTGTGGTTGACAGTACGTTGGTATGAAACAGGGCACAATTTGGAGGAAGCTAAAATACGTCTGGAATAAGCCTCCGCGATCGCCAGCTGCACTAGTCGATCAGCATTCGGTTGCTTTTGACGGAATAAAAAATCATTACAGGCTTTCCAGATGTGCCAGAGGATGGTCGCAACCGTAGCCAAATCCGGTAAGTCAGTCTTACTGTTAACAAACTGGAGTAGCCAGCTCTCAATGCAATGCACCTCAGTTGTAGAAATTTTGATAGCTAGATCTGGATGCATCCAAACATTGTAAGTCCAAGGACAGAGTAAGAAAAGATGTTCAGGGGTTTTGGGTACATGATGATAACACGGACAACAAGTAGGCTCTATCAAAATATGTCGCTTATATAAGTTTTCTCTAGTCACTAATGCATTGCTACAGATAGACCAGAGAAATGACCTCATTTTGGGCATAGTTCGGATTTTCCAGATAGCATTCCATAATCTGCGGGGTGGCTGAAAAGAGGATGAGGCCTTGTTAGAATTGGTATTGTTTTGCTGGGCTCTAAGTTGATTGTAGCAATTTTTTACTGTGTAAAGACCATCCTGCCTTCCTTTCCATATTAATTTATCCTGGGTTCAATTAGGACGAATAGGAATGGATAATATTTCCTCTACTCTTTGATTATCAAAATGCTGAGTTAAAAGAGAAGTATCCCATGAATTTGAATCAGATAATATAAAGGCAGCAACCTAGACAGGTTCATCCCTAGGAGCAAGACCTCCAATAACACCACTAGGTAACCAGGGATCCTCACGAACTTTAATCTGAGTGCCATTACCAACAGACCATAAAACTTTATCAGCAATAGATTCCCGACCTAATAAGATGCTCTGCCAACCCCAAGAGGGTCTAGAACCTTTAGTAGCATGCCAGAAATCCTTGTCTGGAAAATATAAACCTTTGAGAAGCCTGCTATATAATGAATTAGAATTCTGGATTAAACGCCAAGCTTGTTTACCCAAAAGAGCTCTATTAAAAACCATAAGATCACGAAATCCTAATCCCCCTTCATCTTTCCTCCTCTTAATGCACTCCCAGCTCTTCCAATGTATGCCCTTCTTACTATAATCGGACTGCCACCAGAATTTAGCTACTTTTTGATCAATTTCTTTACAAATAGTTGCAGGAATTTTGAAAACCGACATGGCATAATGAGGTATAGCTTGCACAACAGATTTTATAAGGATCTCTTTGCCCCCTTTTGAAATAAGCTTTTCCTTCTAGCCTTGAAGTTTTGAATGCACTCTACCCATAAGCCAAGAAAACAGTTCCCTTTTAGATTTGCCCAAATCTGAAGGAATTCCTAGATATCTGCCTGTTTGATGTAATATAGGAACTCTAAGGGCTCCAGCTAGGCTTTCTTTCAAAGCAAAAGGACAGTCTGAGCTACAAAACAACCCTGATTTATTTCGATTTATAACTTGTCCTGTAGCTCTACAGTATTCATTTAGAATAGCAGCTAAGTTCTGACATTCCATAAGTTTGGCATCAAGGAAAAAAATGGCATCATCAGCGAAAAATAAATGGGAGAGAGTGGGGCACCATCGATTAAATTTTATACCTTTAATATTGCCATTATCCACTGCATTGTTGATAAGAGATGTTAAAGCATTAGCCATCAGGATGAACAGGTATGGTGATAGCGGATCGCCCTGTCTAAGGCCTCTGGTAGGATGGAAGAACGGTAGAAATTCTCTATTTAATTTGACGCTGTAAGACACAGTAGAGATACATTGGAATATCCAGCAAACCCATGTAGCATGAAAACCAATTTTTAGGAGATAATCTCTGAGAAAATCCCATTCAACCTGGTCATATGCCTTCTGCATGTCTAGTTTCAGCACTGCATGAAAGTTCTTTATACGTTTTCTGATTCTAAGTTGATGTAAGACTTCATGAACCACAATGATATTATCTTGTATTTGGCGACCGCCAACAAAAGCTGTTTGTTTTGGTGCTATCAACTGTGGCAGCCAAGGTTTGAGTCGGTTTGCAAGAATCTTGGATATAATCTTATAAATAAAGTTGCAAAGGCTAATAGGGCGAAACTGATCTAAACGTTATGGATGAGGGATCTTAGGAATTAGGGAAATGGCAGTGCGATTATACTCCAGCAATAAAATCCCTGTTTGAAAGAATTGTTTCACCGCTAATAATATGTCTTTTTGCAGGATATCCCAATGGGCACGATAAAACTGACCATTCAAGCCATCTGGACTGGGAGCTTTTGTTTCTCCTAATTGGAATACTGCAGTATGGACCTCCTCACAGGTAATGGGAGCTATTAAATGTTCATTCATCTCCTCTATCACAATCTGATTGCAGAGATTTAGAGTTGGGCCGTAATCTCTAAGTCCTGAAGATGAGTATAGCTTTTGAAAATAATTGAGAGTCATATCTTTAAGAGCAATAGGGTCACGAATCCAGTTTTGCTGGTCATCCTGAAGCATTCTGATCTTGTTTTGTTGACGTCGATTGACCGTAGTGGCATGAAAAAATTTAGTGTTCCTGTCTCCCCATTTAAGCCAATTAACCCAAGATCGCATTGCCCAAAATTTTTCTTCCTGCTGCCATAACTCATGAATTTTAACTTTCAGGTCTGAGATCTCAGCAGTATTTGAGTGAAGATAAGGCTGATTAGTGATAGACTGAAGCTGGTTCTTAAGGTGAGAAATATGAGTTTGAGCATTCCTAAATTTAGAGCGACTCCATTTGGATAATGCAACAGAAACAGATAGTAGCTTTTGAGGAAGTGTCACCTCTCCAAGCTGAGAAGAAGTCCAAGATTCAGCAATAATGGAACGGCATTCAGTATCCTGGAGCCAAAAAGCTTCAAAATAGAAGGATTTTCGCCGTTTGCAGCTAGGAAGTACTTCAGTAGACAAAAGAAGAGGGCTGTGATCAGAGCCGAGGGCTGGGAGGGCAAATACTTCGGCAAGAGGGTAAGCCAATCTCCAATTTTTTGTGCAAAGCATTCTGTCTAATCGTGCCTTTACCATAGCATCACCCTGTCTGTTATTAGACCATGTGAAGGCACATCCCTTGCTGCCGAGGTCCATAAAACAACAGTCATTTATAACATCACGAAAAGAAACCATTCTATAAGACTCGGCAGGACATTTACCAACTTTCTCCCAAGGATATAAAACTTCATTATAGTCCCCTGTACATAACCAGGGAAGCGAGTTGAAATTACTAATGCGTCTCAAAACTGTCCACAGGTGTTGTCGAAGAGGAAATCGAGTAGGAGCATGTAAGCAAGTCAGACGCATAGTAATACCAGAATCAAGATCAGTACAGATGGAATCTAGCATATCAAAAGACTGGTAAGTAATGTTCATAGAGACCTTGTTAGTCCAAAAAAGGGCTAAACCCCCTGCCATACCTGCTGGATCTTGAATAACACCTGCTGAGAAATTAAGTTTACGTTGAATAGACAAAATCTGCTGAGTCTGGTTTTTTGTTTCCATCAAAAAAACAATATCGGGCTTCTCCTGGGTCACTAAGACCTTGAGTGCTTGAACTGTCAGGGGATTGCCTAACCCCTGATAGTTCCAACTTATAAGTCTCATTGTGCACCTAGTGGCTTTTTAGGGCTAGCCACCAGGGCCCAACATGAAGATGTGTCGACCTCAGAGATAGGAGTATCCTGTAGAGCAGATTCATCTAACTGCTCCTGTAATTGCTGTCGAATCTCATGATGTAGGGAGCGTTTGACCTTCTTAAGAGGTCCTGATCGTGCATTAAGAGGTGCGTGTTTAAGCTTCTTTTTCACCTGAGTAGAGGTAGCAATAGGTGGGTGTGCCAAAATTTGTTGCTGATCCATAGTCTTACCATCCTGAGTAGCTTGAATTGTTTCTACGACAATAGGATCTCTGACTGAAATTTCCATAGATTGTTTACCCTTATTTTTGTTTGCTGAAATATCTGGTACAATATGAGCAGATGGTTGCATTGAAGAAGCAAGTACATCATGAACCGAGTCCAGCACAGGGATAATTTCAGAAGAGCTTTGAGGGGTCTCAGGGACAATCTCTGTATCATAAAAGGTACGCCAGAAAGGGCTGTATTCCCGTGCCTCAGCTTTCAGCCAAGATCCATATAAGAACCTGATTTCATCTAATTTATTTTCATCACAGGGAAAGGTTTTACAGGCCGAAGCATAGTGTCCAAGTATACCACAGGAATAACAGTAATAAGATAAGCGTTCATATTTAAAGTCCAACCAGAAATTTTTTCCTTCAATCTTGAGGATAATCCCTGTTTTCAGCGGTCTTTGAAGGTCCAATTGTACTCTTGCCCTCATTGCTTTAAGCGGTAGTCCATCTTTATTTGTAATGCTAACTTTAGTGACCTGTCCTATATGACCAGCTGCCCGATGAATAATATTTTCTGTGCAGCGCTCCAGAGGCAAGCCAACTATTTGAACCCAGAACGCACAGGTACTAAAGTCATAACTAGACAGAGGCGTGTTGGCTATCCAAGGTTTCAAGATAAGTAGATGATTACCAAACAACCAAGGTCCGTTATCTAAAACTCGCTGCTTGACATCATAAGATTTAAATTTGATAATATACAGTCCCGAATCACCTTGTGAGAATTCCACGAGCTCAGTACGCCAAGCCTTTTTCATAGTCGTCTGAAAAGCTGGAAAATTTACTGTGGGATTGTTGAGAAGTTTACCCACCAGAGTGAGCTGACATTCCTCAATTTTTTCACGAGGTACCTCCTCATCACATATCTCAATTGACTATTCGGACCAAAGGCGACCCATGCAACTACATAAAGCTGCCAGACGAGCATCATCTGTGGCAATTGGATGGTCCATTTCAAGAAAACGAAAAGCTAATAGTGATAAATGGCTCAACAGAAGACCCAGTGACAGAGAATACCAGCCATTCAAAGACAAGAAGAGAGGAAACAGCCAGAGAAGCAACACATGTGAAATACGAGTGAAATTAGCAAGATTGTGGGACCGATGATGACATGCAAAGGAAAACGAGTGAGAGAAAATGCCGATAGAACCGAGAATTGAGAAGATGGAGAGGGTTAAACGAAAAATTTGAGATCAGCTGCTGAGATTAGCATAATCGAAACACACTGGAAAAGCAAACAGGTAGAAGATGGTGAAGAAGAAGGGAACTACCATGTCGGTAGAAACACTCTACAGAACGTAGAGAGAGAAACTACCATTTCGGTAGAGAGAAGCTTGATAGTTGCTTATATGATGTTCACTCAGCTAGTTGCTTATTTCCATCGTGACCCTTGCGCCATCGGTTGGTTAGGGTCCTCTTTTTCTTTTTCTTTTTTTTTTTTTTTGGGGGGGGGTGGTTTCCCGGGAGTATACTAAGGGTAAATATATATCTCCTCGTAAAGATTCCAATGACATCTTCTTCGTACCCGGTTACAAATTATATCGAGTCAAGGCAGTTACTTCTGTTTGATCGACCTGTAATCAGCAATATTGAAGAAAAAACCAAACAAAACAAATGACAAAAAACTGAGTTTTGGGACACAAAACGGCTTAATTCATTTAAAAAGAAAAATCAAATTTAGAACCCAAAACTTCTTTTTCTTAGAAAAAGGGGAAAACTGACAAATATGACCTTTGGATTTCAGCCTATTATGCAATTATTGTTCCTAAAGTTAAAAGGACCATTGGTATAACTATTCCCATAAAAAAAACACAAACTCTCTCAATTATAAACTAAAAATTTCAGTCGATATCCCAATATTAATTGAAAAGTACACATGGAATGGAATGTCGCATCTTTAACGGCATTATCGGATGGAATCTTGAGTGGTGCCAGATTTGAGTACCTACTGAAAATTTATGTTTCTTTTTAGACAAAAACAATTAGAGCCAAAATTAGAACCTGAGCTAAAGTTGGTATTTTTTTATAAGAAAAATTATTTAGGACAGAATTAGGACTCAAGATAAAGGTGATTTTCATTTTTGGACCATAAGTAAAACCTGAACTAAAGTTGGTGCCTTTTAAGATAATTGGATCGACACAAAGAGATACAAGTCCTCGGAATAAATTAATCCAACAAAACCGGCAGTGATCGCAGGGATTACAAATTCATTTTGAGGGGAGTAGGTCTTATGTTGATTTGGCATCTCTCTTTGTTGCCGTAATTCATCTTCGTACCATCATCGCACATCAATCCTCTCGGACCAGTTCCCTCTTTTTAATCCCATTAAGGGCTTTCACACAAAACTTCTGCTTCTCCACCTTGGCATGTCGTTGGCCCCCCCCAGACAATTCTACCGTGCTCTTCTCAAGAAGCGAGGATCTGCAACAACCCAAACGGAGGAAACTGAGTTCCCTCCAGAAACTGTCGATTTTGTGTGGAAAAGACAACAGAGGCGAGTGCGACAATTTAGAGCATCAGAAATTACCAGTTCGAAGTTGTAATCGCTAAAGGGACAACAATTGAGACTTCTGGTCAATGCCGTTGAAGATGAACGTCCCGGACATGGGAACAAATTGTTTCGTTATGAGCTACAACAAACAGAGAACGTGGCTTTAAAGCAAAATATAGCATCTCAGTTCCGATATATAACCAAAAGAAGAGGTGTAATAGCCCAAGCTATTTGGAGCACTCGACATTAACGAATTAACTAATGAAGCTATGGTGAACAGAGATGATGATGCAACCTTGATCACTTCCTGAGACGCAACTCCTCCGATGAAAGCAGCAACAGCGTGAAGCTCTGCAGCACCAAACCGGCACATTTCACTAATAAGATCCTCAGTCAAGGTTTGGCCATTGCAGCCCAAGTCGCTGAGAAGACTGACTGCTGCTGTCTTCAACCGAGATATATCCTCGTCCATCTCACTGCAGTGCATTTATAGGGTAATGACTTTAAAGAGCTTGCTGGAGGAAAAATGGTAGATTCAATATCGGCAAAACTTACCCATCAAACTCTCCAGGAAAGCTGTTATAATTAGCAGCAAACCGGTCAACAGCTCGAAGCAGTATATAGAACCCCACAGCAACACTGATCGACAAGAACCACAGATTGTCAGATGACAGGCAAAAATGAAAGTCTTTTCCAGCAATAAAATTTATTTGCTAGTCAACTTGAAAAAATTAGTGGAAGATTGAAACAAGCCATGTGGTTGAGCCGTGATTAACATGGATCAAACCTGCACTAGCCAAGTCCAATTTGATCCAGAAGATACATGAACTTTGACTCAAGCAAGGAAAAAGAAAAAATTTAAAGCCTAATAATGGGAAATAAAATGAATCATCCAGGGTTAAGAACAGCCCATGCTGTCAAGGATTAATTCCAAAAGAATAAATGCCATTCCATGTGACTGGTACCAGCTTTACCGATGTACTTTTCTAAGCACACTGACCATTCCATGTCATAACGAAGCATTCACCACATCCCCACAAAGTAACAATAAAAATGTATTTAAGGGAAAAGCTGTTATCATGGACAAAGATAAGTTAGTGAGGATAATTTTATGATGAGTATCTTCAGAATTTCTGGTAGAACAGGACTCTTGAATTTAACTTTCAAGGATGAGGTCCATGACTGATTGATGAGCACCCCAAAAGAGTGCTTAGAAGACCTTGAACAAATTGTGAACTTCTAATTCTTTGTTGGAGAGGGGCTCTAGGTCTCATGATCTAAGCATGCATATGAAGCATTTGCAACTGCATATTTCAGCAGGAAAATAATTTAAGGGATATAAGCTAAAACCTATCTTACATGTATTCTTCATCTGCTAAATACTTCTGAAGTTCTGATAGGACTGGAGAATTAAACTCGTCCTCGACTAGACGATACCTGCATACCTACAGCTGAAAAATGTTATCTCTTCATTTTCAGGAAAGGAAAAGAAGAGACTTAAGAGAAGTGATAAACAAAAACGAAAAAAATGGATTCTAATAATGCTACATAATTGAATCCAGTAGGGAAAAAATCTGAACTAGGCAGCAATTTGAGCTTATATGTAGAAACTTACAACAGGGGTCAACAGAAAAACAGTTAAGGAGCACACAAGCAAACTCAGCAGCATCACTAATCTCAATGGACACCAAAGCGACTTTGATAATCTTACCTTAAACCATTCTACTCTGAATTTGCTATTTAATGCAGTACGCCAATTTTAAGCATGAACTAAATCATGTAAAAAATAACTCACTTTGAGTTTTCGTGCATTTCTACAGAAGCTTCGAATAGTTTGTTTTGAAATCATCTTTGTCTCTCTACCAATTTTCTTCAAATGATTCCTCACTCGTTGCTCCATAACAAGAAAGTCAGCCTCTGCCTTAGCTTGGTAGATCTTCTGTAGGTTTACATAATGTCTGCAAAAGAGAAATGATACAGAAGATATGTCACCAAATTCTTCTCACACAATGGAGAACAAAAACAGCATCATTCATTCCTAAGCCACTAACTCTGTTGAAGATGTCATATCTGGTATCGAACCCTCAAGGGGTGCCTCTCCAGCACCTTCATTTGCAATAAATTCCTGCAAATATAAAGCAACATGATGCGTGAAATTCCATCTTAGGAACAAAATATATCTTGCTGGAAAGTCATAAGTCAGCCAGAAGTTCAACAGGCAGATCAGCACAAATAGCAATTGAAATTTTCCACAAACAAGGGTAGTAGGAAATGGAACCTAATTATAAATCTAAAACTCCATTGTATTGTAAACATTGTGCTTCTAATTGATGAGGTTCTATCGAACTTCTACTCGTAGATCTCAAATCACAGCAACTCAAAGAGACCTGGAAAAGGAAGATCTCTTTTCAGTGTCTACCCACTGAGAGATGATGCAAGCATTCTCCTAAGAAATAAATCACAAGAACGTATCCTCTGAAATGGAAGAAAGACATGCACGGGTTTAAATGAACAAGTTCCGGGGTTCAGTTCAAACCCTTATCATCCTGTTAAATGCATTTGCACTATACTTGTCATTTAAGCCATTCAAAGACATGTCAAGTACGATACAACAAGAAATCCATGTGAATTACCAGCTCAGTAAAGATAACTTCCCCCCTCCCCAACCCAAAAGCAGGATCAATGGAAAAACAAAGCAGAGATCAAGGGAGCGATCATGTTCATTTCATAAGGGCGCAAACGTAAGGAACTGGGACAATTTGTCATTTACCAAATTTCCAGTAGAGTGATCCTGTAATGGGTCATATTGAAAGGGAAAATTACTCAATCAATCCTAAACCCTTTGTGTAGACGCTATTTCAGTCCCAACTTTCCAATTATGCCAATGTAGTCCTAAACTAATTTAGAAAATTCCAATGTAATCATTCCGGTCAATTTTGTTCTGAAATTGCTAATGTGGTATTTGGTCATCGCTAGAAGTCCTTAATGGCATGGCTGGTGATTTGACATGGACAATCATAGACAAACTATGCCATTTTGCTTAATCTTTTGAATTTTCTTTCTTCTTTGTTTTTAATTTCTCCTTTCCCTTCTACAGTTCTTTTGTGGCACTGTTCATCTTCACCTTCTTTGTATTAACAATACCACCATCTTCATCTTCCAATTACTATTCATCTTCAAAACAAGCCACTAACCCATTTGGACCTAGGATAGACCTAGAGCCGAGACTGACTAGCCCCCTGAGCTAAGCCTTAGACCTTGACTGTCCCCAATGCCGCGTGTCCTCATCCTCACTTGTCCTGTTGCTACTTAAAGGCCATTGATCTCTTCCCTCGAGCCAAGCCTTGGTAGCTGTTATTTGAAGATCTCTTGTCAACAATCATCTGGAATCTGATTCTTAATAACTTTGACTATTACTGCTTTTCCAATTCTAGGTGCAATATGAGATGGTGTATCTCCATAGCTCAACTGTTCATCATCTTGAACCCAAGATTCATTGTCTTCAACCCATGATTCATCCTCTTCGAGATTGCTTCAAGCTATGGAACGAAAATTGAAAGTAAATGGAACTTCTCGCTCATTGTCTTCAACCTAAGATTCCTCATTTTTTGTCTTTTTCCTTTGGGAAAATGTCACAAATAGTCCCTGAACTTTCATCTAATGTTCAATTTCATTCCTGAGCTTTCGATTTGCTCAATTTGGTCCCTAAACAATTAACAAATGTTCCATCTAGTCCTTCCATGTGTTCAAACCATTAAGTGATATATCTTAATGGTTTGAACACACGGAAGGACTGTTTAATTAATGATGTGGAACCCAGTTGGATTACTAGAATTATGAGTCAATATATATCTTAAAAAAAGAAAACAAATTAAGGGTCAACTAGAGATGAGAACACTGATCACAAAAGCAGAGAGAAGAAGTGGTATGTACCTCTTTTTTGGATGGTGCCCACAATTTGACCTATTTTAAAGATAATTTTCACGTGGATATTCCACATGTCCTTTTTTATTTTATATTTAAGAGACTAAAAGCCATGTAAGCCAATTCCGTTAACTTTAACTAATGGAGGGATGAAATTGGTCAATTTTCAAATAGTCATAGACTAGATCAGACATTTATCGATAATTCAGAGACCAAATTGAACAAATTAAAAGTCTAGGGACGGGATTGTACATTAAGTAGAAGTTTATGGACTGTTTGTGACATTTTCCCCTTTTCTTTTAAGGCATTTCAGGGGTTTCTTGTAATCTTGAGAGCTAATTCAGGAGATACCCTTGACCAAGAAAAGCGTACTAATTCCATTTTGTGCCAAAAATTTTCCCCTCTAATTCTATGTAAATGCTTTGCTTCATGATTTTTTTTCTCACCCTCCATGGGATTCAAGGTCACTGAGCCCCCACGACCTCAAATCGAGGTCATCTTCCATGGCAGCTCAACCTTAGATTTAAGTTCATTGACCCCCACAACCTCAAAGCCATGGACAACCTTGACCAAGGTTGTCATCCATGGTGTCTCGACCTTAGATTCGAGGTCATCTAACCCTCACAACCTCGATCCAAGATCAAAGAAGCCATGAACTACCTCGACCAAGGTTGTTGAGTCGTCTCAATGGTGGCTCAACCTTCTCTTGTGAAGCTCATAGGCTGCAAGTCTCGTTTGTGAAGATTTCCCTTGTCATCACCCTTTTAGCTTCACACGTGAAGATTTCCCTCCATCTTCAGAAAAGCAACATAGAAAAGAAGAAGAAGATGAACAGTAGTGCGGAAAAGGGGAAAAAATCAGAAAAATAAAGAAAACAACATAGTTTTGATTGAGTTGTGCATGCTGGATCACTCGCCATGCTACGTAGGACAGCTGACAAAGACTATACCACCTCGTCTGCAATTTCCGACGGCAATTAACCACAAGGGCAACATTGGAATTTAACATAAAGGTTTAAGACTACATTGGAAAATTTAAGACTGGATTGACATTAGTACAATAGGCTTAGGACTAATTAGGTAATTTTTCCAATTGAAAAGCATCACTCCAAAAGACTCCACAACCCATCCACCAGGACCTCCAATCCAAATTGATTGGTATAAAGTACCAGCTAAACCATGTCAAAATTGAACGAATAGCTATAAATGTTACAGACAAGACTTGGGATAACTACCTTCAAAGCTGCCACCATCACCCAAAAATCTGATGAATTATGATGAAGTTCTGCAGCACTATCGTCTATTATCTGCTTCAATTCTTGACCTGGTAAAGAAACAAGATTGACTAAGTCACTGTTCACATGCAGCAGCAACAGCTCGATTTTATTACAAGAAAACTGCTTATAAATAATACATGGAGCAAGCATTACTTTTCCACTCGCAAAGATCCATCCATATCTTAGGTAATGAAGATGCCATGGGAAGGCACTTGAAAATGGGAATAAGAAAGTCAGGCATCGAACAATTAATATATATGAGGGGCCTATAGGCAAATGCTATATCCATACGTGGAACAGTGAGCTTTAGGATTTAGATGGCAATTGAAACATATAAAAGTTCATCACGAAATAATAGCTAGGGGAATAGAGCAAAGAAATAAAATCACATATGCGCTTTTTGGGGGCCAAAAGAGAGCTTATGGAAAGTTACAAACCCCTTGGGGGAAAAAAAAAGAATTTAAATGGGAAAAATAATGTATGGAAGGTATCTATGCCAACGGAACAAGAAAGGACCCTTACTAACAAAAGAGGATGGATGGGCAGCAAGAACCTTTTAATGAGAAATGTAGGGCATATTAAGACTGATCCACACAATTTGTTTACCACATACTACTATAAAGTGTAAGTAGATATATCTGAATAAGTGAACCATATTGAAGCATGGACAATGCCACTTGTAAATTAATTATGTAAATCAATCTTTGTATCTCTAATATTATTTTTAAGAAGTATAGAGGTGACATATCATCTCAGACAAAGTGCATGTCTAACCTTGAGTGTAAGGTTTAAGATGGCATAATCTACCATATGAGCAATTTAACAAAATTTGCCACCAAAAAAATAGTCAAAGCAATTGGATCCATTAAGACCAATATAATTAGAAAAACTCTGTTCTTGCTTGGATAGAAATAGAACAAAGAACTTCTACCCAGCTCCCCACAGTACCTGCAAGCAAGCCCTATTAAGAAATATTGCTTATCAGGAATATAGCTATGCATGAGGTTGTTTAACCCGTCAACAAAAGAGGTCTCAATGAATGTCGCTTCTATCCTCATAATAACAATATGCTTACTTCTACAACTTACTAATTCCTTGAGGAGCAAAGACCTTAAAGGATGCCTCGACAGCTTCCCTGTAGTTGTCTTCGTCCAATGCAATCATCCTGGATTTCAGAAGCTCCTGAAATGTTCGATATCATTAATATCTACTGTTACAACCTATCATGAGCAAACTGATTCAGTATAAAACATCGAAACTGAATACAAACCTTAAATTCTATCTTCTCTTCTCTAGTTGATGGAAGCCTGCCGTTGTGAGAGTCTGCCCATTCATTTGCCATCTTAACGAGAATGACAACATAAGGTATGTGCTTGTGAGCAACTGGATCTGCAGTGGTCAGATCAATGCCTTCTGCAAACCTGACATGGTATATTTTAGTCATAAATGATGACCTTATCTACATGCACTGCTTGTATGATGTATGGAAGAACAGAATGGACTATGTTTATGACATGGCATGAAGCAGAAGAAGATTTTCTAGTTAGTTGAAGCATTTTGACCTTTATGAAACCAAAGAGTCATGTGTCTTCAGTAATAAAATGCAAACCTCTTCAATTCGGGCCATGGATTATTTAAACGAAGGTCATCCAGAAAATGATCTGGCTTTGACTCAATTATCATATGCTCCTGCTACAAAAAGGGATGTTAGATATAGCGCATATTTGTAACAGTATATGCACAGATTTCTGTCTGACTCAATACACGTTTCTCAGTTCAACATTATAAAGAAATCTGCAATTCTAATTCGAGCAAATCACATCACTTGATAACAAACCAGTGTTATTTTAGAAGTCAAAAGTTGGGATTACAAGAACATCACCTTTACACTGATCCGCACAAGTCCCGTAAGTCCATAGGAACGAGCAAATATCAACTTCACATTTGCCTCTCTACAAATTCTATCGAGCTTGATCATAGAGTCTTCTACCAGCTGAAAGAGCAATTACGAGGATTCAATTGTGCACTCAGAAGAATAAAAAACAAGTATCTACTGCAAGAATAGTACAGTTCTTAATGCTACAATCAAGCAAAATGGATTTTGAAAATTTACATGGAACAACTAAAGAGAGCATACAACAGTAGCTTACAACTTCATACCTGAGTAGCCACCACCAAAGTAAACTGAGAGAAGAATGAAGGGTTTGTCTCAATTAGAGCCTGAGGATACTCCTCAATAAACTTTGCTTTAACTGCATCATTCAACTCTTGAAGGAAAGAGCACACACACTTTGCCTTGGATTCCCCAATGCTTGATTCATCCACTAAAGTTTGCAGAGCCATTGAGAATGTAGGAAAAAAAAATCCCAAAAGAAACTGGAAGGATAGCACAGTTAAGGCACAAACCCATGAAGTTATTCCCAAGGTCCCCAACTTCAACTTTCGATCCATCAACCACAGTGATGCTCCCGACCCCTCCAAGAACAAGATTTTTTAACGTCTCAGAGCCAGTAGGACCACAATTAAGCAAACATATACTGGCTTTCTCGAGAGCAGCCTGACCTTGCTCACCCCAGATCCTGAGGTATCAATATATTCACATAAAAACATGTGGAAACACGACAGAATACTTAACAGTGACCAAAGGATCTACATGCAAGTTAAAGACCATCGACATTTAACAAAGAAATGGCAAAGGTTTCTCTATCGAGTTGATCTCCACCTCTTTAAGCGAACCATGTTGCATTAAGTCGATCACTACCGAAAAAACTAAACTCCTCTTTCAATGAACACTTCAGCACTCTCAGGCAAACTCTAATGCAATTCCCACATAATGAAGTACTCAATAAAATGTGAATTTCTCCGTATCTAAGACCCTAGGTGCAATCGAATGGATGAATTGCCAATATCAGAAGCGTAGCTAAAAACTTCAAACACACAGAACTTTCCACTGAATGCGTTGCCAAGTGCAACCTCGGACTCTCGTCAAAACAAAACTAGATCTGCGAAAGTTCTCTTCCACTCTCGCTAAATCAAATCTGCCATATTCTAATTTAATCGAGTCAGGACGGGAATAATCCAGGAAACATCGAGCTACAACAAAAGCACTCGATAGACAGGAAGCTGCAAGCGGAGTACCGGAGCTGGCGATCGTATTTGATTTTCGGCTCGGCCATCGCGGTCCGATCGTCCGGTGACTAACAAGCGGAGAAGCTTCGGTCACTCGCGACGAACCGACGCCTCAGCATAAAAAACAGCGAGTGTCCTACTCAGCTCCGGAGAACCGCCTCGTCCCGAAAACCCGTCGCTCGAGCCTGCGAGTGAAGCGGAAAGGACCTGTGAGTACCGCGAAAGCTTCAGTCGCCGGCGAGGAGGCACGAACGTCCGGAGCCCGCGCTCAGGCGCGAGATCTCTCGCCGGAGAACGATCGATCGATCCCCGGCGCATGGAGCTGAAGGAGAAGAGAGAGATAGAGAGAGATTTACCTGGGAAGGGGATCGATAGCTGCGCGCGCGCGAGCGGGCGAGCGGAGCTCGCAGCGAGGAGTGAAAGTGAGAGGGTTGTTCGGCTGCTTAAAGCTTAGGCTACGTTTTCGGTGAGAAAATATTGAGTACCCTAAACAGTGCCTCGTCATCCGTGCTCTGAACCATTCACGCGTCGACACCTGTCCTCGGGGCCCGCCACGTGTGCTCTCTCCGAGTCCATTCACACCGGGCGAAAAGTGTCGCCCGGCAGCCACGCTGGAGTCCGAGCTCTCTCTCTCTGCTCTCTCGAGCATAAGCCCTGGCCCACCTCTAAAATCAGGCGCCATTTTTGAAAAAATTTCGGACTGAGGGAGGGTTTCTTCTTCTTTTTTTTTTCTTCGCGCCTCTCTCACTCTACCCTCGCTCTCTCCCTCCGACGAACTCTCTCACTCTACCCTCCCTCCCTCTCTCTCCGACGAACAGGACGCGACCTCCCAGTCTCTTTGTGCCCTCCCTCTTTCCGACCGGCGAGGGGACCGCGAGACCTAGCTCCCTCCCTCTGCCCTCTCTCTTTCCGACCGGCGAACCACCGCGAGCAAATCAGATGTTTTTATAGAGATCTCCCATCGTTGCCTTCATCATCTTTTCCCTTTTTTTTTGTTTTGTTGTTTTTTTTTCCCCTAGTGTTCTGATGGTGGATCTAGAGTTGCATATGGAGGACGACGTGATGTCTCACATCAACCTGACGGCTTCTTCGGCGACCTCCCTGAGGCCGGCGACGTCATCGGCGCGTGCTCCTCGACGAACGCGTTGTCGTCGTCTCCAGACTCGGGGCTCGTGATTCGACGAGATCGAGAACATCTTGATGAAGGACGACGAGGGCGGCAGAGTTGTCGGTGGCGGGATCAGGGCTGATTCGAGCCAGGAATTCTGCAATAGGTTCCTCGCTGACGTGCTCGTTGACTCCCCCGGAGATGGGTCCACGGAGATAGCCGACGGGTCCGGCGACAAGGAGGAGCCTGGATCGCTGCCTGTGTGAAAAGCTTGTCACTGTCCTCGTCTCTCGACGCGCGCGCGATTTAGGGGGGTAGCATTGGCGTCTGCGCTGATTGGGGTTCGTAACCCTAGCTAGCTTCTCCGCCACCTGCACTGGTTTTTTCTGTTCTTTTTTCTTTTTTGGTGGTGATGATATGAGCGCTACATTCGAACATCGCTTTGATTCTTGTCGGCTCTTTCTTCTGGTTTTTTTTTTTTTTTTTTTGAGGGGGTTGGGGTTTGTATCTGTCTGTCAGGTTGGGTTTTTCTTTGTCGTGCAAGAACCCTAACTATTGGCGGCTTGTCGATCGAATGTTGGTCTACTTCTTTTTACTGGATTGGTTTATAGGATTATCACTCTGATGTTCTCTCTCCCTCTTTTTTTCCTTCTCTTGAGAACACTTGTTTTGTCGCTGGATTGGGCGATGCTGAAGATTGATTGGGAATTCTGGTATATGTGATGGTCGCCATCGCCAGGGCAAAACGGAAAATATGAGGAGGAATAATTTAAAGAACATGAGACGGTGTTTGTTCCGAGGTTGCCAGGCTACTCAGGCTCGGTTTCTCGTCTAGCATCGACGCGATTTCATTAATAAGCGGCCCTAAGATGAAGTACTAACGTTCCTTATGAGCTCTCTATCCAAAACAACGTGCTGCAGTTTGTTTTTCCATCTATAGAGGATGGATCGTTGGATGACTTCCATTGCCCGAAGTAAACTAGGGCTTGGTTTAGTGGTGCGAACTCAGTAAGATTGAAGAGGTCTTGGTGTGAAACTTGTCTTCCTCTTGACATCTCGTGGTAATCCAATGACCTCTTTCTGTTCGTGAGACAACCAAACCCCAACCATAGTGAACCAAATTAACATTATCCAATAAATTGTAGGTCCTCTATTTTTCAACAATCCTGAGTTAGCTGGAGTAGAGTTTTTGCCTTTAATAGAAGCAGAATGTCTTAACTGTATCCTATGGGAGTTGATCAGGATAAAGTCCCTGTAATCAGCCTCAATGGCCTCCAGCTGACAGCATCTAGAGTATCTTGGAAACCATCTATTATTACTTATAAATTCTGCAATCAATACTTCCTTTCTTAACCAGAAGCATGTAATAACATTCTCATGCTTCTCTTCTATCAGCATTCTGGTTCTCCACATCAATCCAGAATCATCGGCCACAATTTCCCGATCAGCGCTACGCACACTCTCTGCCAAAGCAGCGTCCTCTTCGGCCTCTCCATTAACCACAATCGACGGCAGCCTATCTGGCGAAGCCTTCTTGACCTGCGGCCTCCTGCTCCCAGAGCTAGTAGTCATCCACACACGAAACAAAAAAAAGAAAAAGAAAAGAGAATCCCGAACACGCGCCATGGAAACCGAGGAAATCAGCCAGCTGGTGGAGCACCTGAGGCTGCGCTGCCGCATCTTGCAGGAGGCGGGTAGAAGCCGGCGGCTAGGGGCCGGGGAAGCGAAGGTCTGCGGGAAGCTCGGGTCCCTCCGGCACGGCCCACTCAGCCCCCGGCTCAGCAAGCACGTGGACATCGTCGTCCTTCATCAGGATGTTCTCGATCTCGTCGAATCACGAGAGCCCCGAGTCTGGAGACGACGACGACGCGTTCGTCGAGGAGCACGCGCCGATGACGTCGCCGGCCTCAGGGAGGTGGCCGAAGAAGCCGTCGAGGTTGATGTGAGACATCACGTCGTCCTCCATATGCAACACTAGATCCACCATCAGAACATAGGGGAAAAAAAAACAACAAAACAAAAAAAAGGGGGAAAAGATGAAGGCGACGATGGGAGATCTCTACAAAAACATCTGATTTGCTCGCGGTGGTTCGCCGGTCGGAAAGAGGGAGGGTCCTCTCGCCAGTCCCATGCAATAGTTCGTCGATTGCTCGCGGTCCTCTCGCCGGTCCCGTGCGATGATTCGTCAGTCGGAAAGAGGGAGGGCAAAGAGAGAGAGGGAGGTGGCGGTCCTCTTGCCGGTCCCGTGCGGTGGTTCGCCGGTCGGAAAGAGAGAGGGCAGAGGGAGGGAGCTAGGTCTCGCTGTCCCCTCGCCGGTCCGGTGCGATGGTTCGTCAGTTGCTGGCGGTGGTTCGCCGGTCGGAAAGAGGGAGGGCACAGAGAGACTGGGAGGTCGAGTCCTGTTCGTCGGAGAGAGAGAGAGAGGGAGGGTAGGGTGAGAGAGTTCGTCGGAGGGAGAGAGGGAGGGTAGAGTGAGAGAGGCGCGAAGAAAGAGAAGAAGAAGAAACCCTCCTCAGTCCGAAATTTTTTCAAAATGACGCTTGATTTTAGAGGTGGGCCATGGCGAGCAGAGAGAGAGCTCGGACTCCAGCGTGGCGGCCGGGCGACACGTGTCGCCCGGTGAATGGACTCGGAGGAAGCCACGCTGGAGTCAGAGCTGCCGCCAATATTTTCTCCCCTTCTCTCCATGTTCTGCGCTTCCGTCTCTCTCCTCTCTCTTCTCACTCTCTCCGAAATAACTCTCGGCTGGTGGCTCGGCTCGGCTCGGCTGGCAGAAGAAAGGACGATCCCCGCTTAAAATTTTTCTCTCCTGACTTGAATATTTTGGGTTTTGTCTCTCTCTCCTCGTGAAGAACGAGCTGCACTTCCTCTGTTTCCTTTTCTCAGCGCATCCACCCCCACCCCACCCACGAGCAGCCCCCGCCTCCAGAGGGGCAGCGCCCGAGCCCCGCGGCCGGCGGAGGAGGCGGCGGCGGCGCGAGCGAGGACGGGAAGGCGGAGGAGGCCGAAGCGGCGCGGCGGCCGTGGAATCTGAGGTCGAGGAGGGCGGTTAACCCTCCGCCGCTGTCGTTGAGGAACGGCGAGGCGTTTCACGACGCCGCGGGAGGCGCGCTCGGCGGGGACAAGGAGAATTACGCCGCGCAGCAGCAGCAGCAGTTGCAGCCGCAGCCGAAATCCGTGCGGTTACGAGGCTTCGTGGGGGAGGGCGAGAGAAAGGAGAAGAAG
Source organism: Eucalyptus cladocalyx (assembly GCA_017140615.1). Classification (NCBI taxonomy): domain Eukaryota; kingdom Viridiplantae; phylum Streptophyta; class Magnoliopsida; order Myrtales; family Myrtaceae; genus Eucalyptus; species Eucalyptus cladocalyx. Next base: position 28,612,449 of record CM029516.1, read on the forward strand.
AGGGAGTTCTGGATATCGCTGTCGAAGGAGGAGATCGAGGAGGACATTTTCATCATGACGGGGTCGAGGCCTGCCCGGAGGCCAAGGAAGAGGCCCAAGAACGAGCAGAAGCGGCTTGATGTATGTTCTTCTATGTAAGATATTCATTCCTCTTTCGTACGATGAATTTTCTCTTTGTTTCATTTGGTTTTCGCTTGCAGATTGTCTTTCCTGGTTTATGGTTGGTGGGGCTCACACCGGATGCTTACCGTGTGGCCGCTCCGGCCAAGGTTTCTCTCTGTTCTAGAACTTAGGATTATGTTGCTGTCTCTGTATGAACTTGCCATGTTCGAAAGTTAATGAGTTTCGTGGCCTATTTGGTTTCGACAATGAAGTTTGTGTTTATCACTTCTGCAGAGATAGTTTGCGCTGAGGTAGAACATCTTGCCCGTTTCCTGAGCTGGAGGTCTCTCTGTCTCTCTTTCTCTCAACCAAATTGTCATGCTCTGGAAGTTCTCGGTGTCTTCACCCTAAGAACTTTGATATTGAAGGCGTATGTCCCGGAGATAGAAGGTGTTCCCGAGCCGGAAGTCGTGATGCTTGAAGGCCTATGGACGCTCGTGAGCATTGGGCGCTTTCACACATCAACTAGAGGTAAAATTTGGTTAGTAGGTACAGGAAAGGGAAAAGTATCGAATTGGAAAAAGGGACAAAGTTATTGTTCGATTTTTTTTGTTTGTTGATCTAAATTTACTTTCCCTGCTGGGTGTTTGCTTTGTAAAGAAGTTTGGTTTTTTAATTGTTCGGCAATTGCAAGTAGTACATGTAAATCTGAAAATAGGGGCTGAAGATGAACCGGCAGAGCATATTTTGGGTAATTTATGCTATGCTTTGTGCATTATGATCTCCCTTTAATTGTGTTTCGAGATACCATATCGGTTGAATAGATTAAACTTCTTTACAGGCTTCTTCATATGACTACGTATGCTGACACAACAAAGCAGAGTAGTGAGGTGTAGTTCAGAAAATAAAACACCATCCGCGCTTACTGCATTTAACTTGATTGGGCAATGCAGACCCATCGCAATTAGATTGTTGTTGTGTATATGTGTAGGCTGTTGTATGTATTATCTGTCTTGCATACATGAAATGGGTGATCATGTTTGTATTTAGAAGTGCCCATCACACAATTAGAATAATCTCCCATGTGTCAATGTTCTTCATGTGCTTTAAATGCTTAGGAGATTTTTTGTCTGTGGTTCTGTTGTTATCAGAAGTACTGCTCATTAGAAAATTATTGCCTTTCGGGATAATTTTTTAGACGTCTATTAGGCATTCTCTTTTGCACAATTCCCTTTGATTTAATCCTGAGGTTCACTAACCTGCAGAAACTCTCTTCAACTTTTGCATATAGTTTTGCAAACTTTTGGCATCTATCGGTAGATATGATGACCAGCTAATGATCTTAAGGCACTCTTAGCTGTTTTGACCTCTTTCAGCTCTGTCTCTACTCATTTAATATTTGAAATATTGTGTCGATGATCACAAATGAGTTTAGTCATGAGCATGGATACGTTCATGTGCACAACACTGTATTAAAGCTTTTTCTTCTGCTGAAAAACACTTGCTGAAGAAAATATACATACAACGGCACTTTTCAACTTCCATTGCTTTCCTTTAATCTGTTTCAGTTAAGAATTTTCCAATAAATCCGATTCCGCTTTATTGGAAGGCATATTCTTATATTTCCTTATGCTGGGGTTTGCTTAACATCGGTTGTTTTAGGTTGGAGCTTATTGAGCAACCAATAACCATGCTTGGAAATAGTGATGAACTTCAGGATCTTACCTTATTTGCTGGCTCTAGGGACAGCAGTTTTCATTCAGTCTCATATTTCGGTGAGCTCTCGTGTCATGATGCCTTTTGAGGCCATGGATTCTCTCGAGGTCCTTCCTTATCCTGCTGGAGTACAAAATCCATCACGTGTGGTGTCTTGATTATGTCCATGAATAGTTGAACTGTAGCTAGCTTTGCTAGAAGTGTTCTTGAATTTTAGACTTTTTTCGAGTGCGAACCGGTTCAGCCGGCTTGACTATTTTTCAGAGCAGTCTTCTTGAACAAAGTGATGCGGTATATATGACTCCTTATTATTGATTATTTCCATATTGTCTCCTTGCTTGGATGATGGCCGCTCCTTATTTCTTTTTAGGTTGTGACATTTTCCATGGTGTAGACTCTTTTGAATGGGTTTAAATGTCATTGGTTTTCATAAGACCATTGAATGCTCAAAGTGAAAAGGAATTGCAAGCTGAAAAGGCCAATTCAAAAGTTTCAGATGCGAAGTTGAGGGAAGTCTATATTTACATGTGACGTGCAATAACACATTCCAATTCCTTTTTTAGATAAAGCAAGCATATTAGAAATGAGTTCACAATTGTGAATTGTATTTTTTGTGGCATTACTTGAGTTAGGCAGGAGTCCTAATCTCTAGCTTGCTGCTAAATTAACTTTCTAAGAATTCAACCTGGCTTGAGGCCTGATGTCAAGTTACCTTTTTATCAGTTTCTGACTTCTATGGTTGTCACCTTATGGGATATTGCTCGCATTAGGCCTGATATGAAGTTGCTTATTTCAAGTGCCAAACTAGATGCAGAGAATTTCAGTGATTTTTTTCACTCCACCCTGAAATTTAGATATCCAATAAGGCGGTATCCAATTGAAATTCTTCACACCAGTGCACCTGAAGCAGATTACTTGGATGCAGCTATTCAAAGTGTAAATAAGACAAGTGTACTTTTTTTTATTGTAAGACAAATGCACTTTGGCCAATCAACTAACACTATTTTACCTCCACATCATTTCAATTTGGGTGCATCTAAAACAGGTTCATTTCTTTTTTATTTTTTTTTGTTTCTGACTTGAATTGCTGCACAATATTGTTAAGCTCTGTCATCTGGAGAATATGTTGGAAAGAATGACAGCATGTATCTGCCTTTTTCTTTTTTTCCATAAGTATAGCAGCATGTATCCATTAGACTAGTTATTGAAGAAAGCATGTATCTGTTGGCCTGTGCTTATGCTTACCAGTCATCCCTTCAAATTGTCAAATCCTCTGCAAAACCACCCGTTGTCCCTTTCATTTGCTGAGTGGCCATCCCTTATTTTTCTGTTTACTTCTTGTCATTTATTGCTGTCCATCGGATTCTCATCGTGAGAGTATAAAAGTTCACATTTGTAATGCAGTTGACCCCAGTCAACTTTGGTGGATGTCCCAAGAAGTTTGTGGTTATGTCGAAGCAGTTCTCAACAGCCTTGGTGCTAACATTCCAAAAGTCAGTTTTTCTTTACTTGGTGCTGTTGTTCTTATGTTTGCTGAGACGGTGGCATTGCTTTTTATTTCACTAGCTTCTTATGTCCCTGAGCAGGCCGTGGTACCTTGCGAAGTAGAGAAAGCCAAAGAGGACACGCTCAATCAATTATACAGTTCGATCAGGTTAGCTTGAAGATCACATTGATTGTTTCTGTATTTGGTGAATCAATTTTTTTTTCTTTTGAATATTTCATAGTATGCTCGTGTTCCTTACTACATGGTGCAAATGCAAGGTATTCAAAGCATTCTTTTTCAGAGTGGTGGTTTGTTAAGACCACTGCAAGTAGCATCTATTGCATCTGACCATATGTTGTTGGAAATAGTTCCCTATAATGAAAACATATATTAGAATATTGCATTGACCACATATTTATTGTGTTCTGTTTTGTAGCTACAGTTTCCAATTCTATGGCACTAATATGCTTCATATGTAACCTTTTTACACTATTCTATATCATTAATGAAGGTTTATTCTTGAACGATTAGTCATCCTTTCTTGTTTACATTGGATTGTAGTGCTCAAAGCACAGCAAGAATTGAAGAACTGCTTCTAGAGGATCAGAATGTAAAACGTAAGAGGGAAAAATGCCAGAAACAGGCCTACCTCCTGTCGAAACTCACAAGACAACTCAGCATTCACGATAATCGGGTATCTGCTGCCTTTAGCTGGTCTGATAGCAGCAGTCCTGCAGGTAATAGCTAGGGCGGTTTTAGTTAAATGTGCAGTGCATCTTTAAAATCTGAACAGCTTATGGAGTAGGACTTGTGTGCCATGGCAGTTTAATTCTTATAAGTTGTGTCTGAAGGGTTAAGAAAACTAATTTCTTAAAGGACTTTCTGTTTCCAAATTGATTTCTCTCTGCTAGTATGCCTTTGGCTGTTGCTTATGCTGTAAAGTTTAATGGAGCTTACCCTTTGGGAGAAGTTCTTTTTTTTCTTCCCTGGTTTATAGTGATAAAATGGTGTGCCCAGTGCTTCAGAATTTAATCTCCAACTGGCGGTCTCAAGTGGTTTAAATGCTGAAAGTTTCTCAAATCTTATGTTTCTGGAAATGTGGAATTGTGATGATAGAAATCACTGACTAGTAAAAGCCTCTCCAATTGGCATGAAACTTCAAATTGGGAATGGAAAAGGATGCTGGTCTTTATTGTGATTTAAATGGCGAAAATTTCTCAAATCTGATCATTTCTCTGTATGTGGAAGAATGGTGTTGTGATTTTAGAAAAGGTAAGCTTTTGCAATTTGCATCAAAATTCAAATTGGGAACTGAGAAAATGCTAGCTGCGGACTAAAGTGCAGTTTAAATTAGGTTTCTTGAATCTGAATTTTCATGTATTTATCTTGGAAATGCGAATTTGTGATTTTGGAAACCATTGGTTGGTAGAATCCTTCCCATGATCCTTGAGTACTTTGTGATGTGAACCTCTTCCTCTTCCTATTTGAGATGTTTTCATAGAAGGCCTCTTGATTGATTCTCGATTGATATATTTGAGTGACAATTTACTATCAGAGACTTGACTGCAGTGCTTCCTGTATTGCACTTATTTCCTGGTAATTGAAAAAGAAGGAAGAAAAATCTACCTCAGCTGCTGATGTTAACCATATCTATATTGCGCAGAAAGCCCAAGAAGTAATGGACCCTCATCTGGTGATGACTGGAGGAGTGCTTTCGATGCGGCCTCCAATGGACACACTGATTCATCTCGGTTTGGGACGAGCACAGTCGGCGGAACAGTGACACTGCTCAAAATGGTGATGTCAGCTCGGCATCAAATCCCGGTGGCCAGCATACACCGAATCGATTACCGCTTGCACCCCCACAGTCAGGTTTGACTTACAGATGCTAGATGTTTGAAGATCATGATGGATAATGACTCTCAAGGCATTCTTGTTGGATGGGTGTCTTTTCTCCTGGTGGTTTGAGTATTTAAATTAAATCACATGTCGCTGTATATGCTTTCATAGAGGTGAGAATGAGTATTAGGTGGTCATGTATAAAAATTGCGCGATTAATATCGGAGCCTGCCCATCCGACTGTCTCATCCGGAGCTTCATTAGTTCCTTTCATTGGAAGGATTGGTTTGTTAATTTTTTTTCTCTTTTCATTCGGGTTGGGGGGGCGGGGGCGGGGTCGGGATAGGTTACAATTTTTGCTCGCAGTGACATGCTTTGGATGGAGGATTGTATACCATGTTTTGCTGGTGAAGTGCCTTATCCGCTTCGGAGTATAGACCTATTATTCTGAAATATAAGCTTTTGAGTTTCGATTAAAGTGATGCTCATGCCTTTTTTAACTTTTATCGTCTTCACTGACTGAATCAAAGGTGTTCCATGGAGCATGAGCCTTTTTAATCTGGACTTCTTGTTACCTCGAAATTGTAAGCCCAATTTGCGTCATTTTCCATATCTTCTTATTTAAAATTTTGAAAAGGTTGTAATATTATGGATGCAAAATTTCGTAATATCACAATAGCAAAATTATGTATCATTAAATGATTCCTCTTTTTTGTTTTTTTCTTCAAAGAAACTACATAGTTGATCTATCCGTTTTGTAGTATCATGCCAATCTTTTCGAGGGCTATGATACAATGTAATACTACAACTCATTTGTCTAGGAAGCTTGAAATAAATATTTTTTGTATCATTTATAAAATATATATATATATATATATATATATATATATTTATTATTATTATTCATGAAAACATTTAAATATAAATTATAATGAATAATTATAAAAATTATCTACTAATTAATAAAAGGGGTAAAAAAGATTACTGCTAAGAAAGTATTTTATAATCATTTATCTTTAACAAAATAAATGCAACTTAAGTATACAATCCATTTATTTTTATCTTTTCTGAGAACTTTACGTTAGTGATTGCGATCCTTTGTTGGCATCAATTTTTTCCAACGGTTTGAGGCACCCATTTATGGGGCAAACCCTATTTTTTTAACAAGTCAAGTAGAGAACAATCCAAGTGAAGAAATGACCGATCGTCAGTCTTCTGCAATTGGAGAACTTTGGAGGCCTGGCTGACAATTTGATGCTATATGTTTTCACTGATGATGTCATGCACCGATGATGTTATGCCTCTTTAAGATCATCAGGAGCTTCGAGATCAAGAAGGGAGGGTCTCCATATTGACATCACACCAAGGCGGCCAGATCGCAAAACCCACGGGGCATTGTTTCTATAGTGACTCTTTTACTAGAATGAAATGGTCGACTAACGGATCTGTACATTAGAAATGGATAGATCTTTCCTTCATCAAGATGTACATACCACAACCATACAGGCATGGACTTCCTACCTGCATGTGTCTACTGTATGCCTTCTTTAAAGGGTCCAGAATCGCGGATCAGATTCATCACAAGTTTTACCTGCAAATAAGGCAAATGTTCTGATTATGCTGACAGGAGATTTCAGATCATACGTGGTTTAATGTTCCTTTTCCTTTAACTAAGAGTCAGAGGTGATATCAAATATAATGGCGCAATGGAGTTATCCGTTATACAGGAAGAAGAAACTCCTTTTAGAAAAGCAAACCTAAGTTCCGAAAACATTGTCCAACTTCACCGCTAGGACCTTCCTTATATCTACTTTGCTAAAATGCATTAGGGAATGAAGTGCGGTCGAACAGATAATGAAATAAGAAGGCAAGCGTTTGGCATCAACAATGATCATCTACGACACAAATAGTTCAGTTGAATACAATGTCTACTGCTACCTCCTTTGCGACTGCATCACTAGGCCAACCGCACAATAAACATAGGAAGCAAAAGATGTTATCGCGTTCGCAGCATATGAGAAGGATCGAATGTTCACCACAACATGATGATAGTGCTATTAATAAATGAGTTGTTCTCGCCTGATGACATTTTAGTAACATACCTGAGTTGCCTCACGCACTACAAATTCTTCTATGGCCTTGTTGAATTCTTCATCCAGAAGGTAGTGGCAGCTATAAGTGGGTACATGCATATAACCTCGCTGAATTTTGTGCTCACCCTAAGCCCCCGCCTCCACTGTTTTCAAATTAAGCTCTATAGCAGCTTCTATTGCCTGTTATGTAGATAAAAGTAAGTAGTTATATTGTTCCAAACATGACAAGCGCATGCTTCCATATCACAAGAACTATTATCCTCCCATTGCAAATTTGCTTTTCGCTAAAATTAGTTGATCTACCACTTCCTCTTTCCTCTTTGTTTTTGCAACTCCACTGCAAATTCCATGATGGGAAATTTTTCATTAGCATATGGGGGACTATTATAATGTAGAGAAAAGCTTTGTCAACTTCTGGAATGACATTTCTAGATATGCCCATGCCTTTACAGCAGCACTCTTGCATAAAGTCCCTGTTGGAATTAACGGATCCCCGAAAACCGGATTCGACACCGAATCGAACCCCTAAATCAATGCGGAAGACGAAGCCCGGGAAAACACGCATCACCGATCGTAAAGCACACCACGGATTCGAGCGTACCTTGTTAGTCACAGATTAAGCACCGACACCGAATAGGAGGAAGAAATCTGGCCCTGTTCGATCCGAGGAGGCGAAATCCTTCGAGCGTCTCACTGGTTTCGCTTTGAAGAACAACGTGAGAGAGAGAGAGAGCGTAGAGAGAACGTACGTCTTTTTTTTTTTTTTCTAAAAACAACGGTGTGTTTTTCTCTCTCTCTTCTCCCTTTTATACCTCTCTCCTTCCACGGGCCCTATTCCCATGGGCCGAGCTTTTTGGGCCCAACTTGGGCGGACGGGCCTTAAGCCCAATACCAATAAAAGCCTTCATCTCTCACTCGCACATGGTGGGCCGAACAGGATTCTCTTTACCTCTCTTCAACATTCATACTGGTGAATAATCCGTGCGACCAGCATACTTTGAGAGCTCGTTACTATACATATGTTAGGAATATATAGCAGCTCATAATGGGCGTCACACTCCGAGTAGATTTAGTATGCAGTACCCTAGATCGATCGATCACATTTATATCTCCCTTGATCTCTTTTAAACATGATATATATATTGTATTCACAATTATAATTATCACAAAGACAGTTATAATTGGTCGACCAAAGGAATACAAAACCACAATGTGATTCTCCAAAATCGATCTTCCTCTTTCCTTCAAACTCTCAATTTCAGTCCAGCTTGCTTTTCTAGAAATGACCCATTAGATCGAATCATCTCATGACCATTGGCAACACCCTAAGATAGCAAACACTAAATAGAAATCTTGAAAATAAGTAAGAGTCATGAGGGGACTAAAAAATTGAGGAACTCTTTTCCTCAAGAGTCTCACACGTCATAAAAGTTGAGATCAAACTTTTTGTCACTCTTATTGGTTGTCTCATGGATACGTAGTATGAAATACGTATTATGGTATTAATTCCTTTCCCATGGAGCGTATGTCTACACTTTTCAATACCGTACAGACGATAGTTCAGACATACCCAATGTCTAACTTGAGTTCACGTATCTACTCATTCACAAAATTCATCAGAACTCACATCTGGCATCTTAGACAGATAAAGTAAAAACATGTGGGGTTATTTTACTTTCGGACATCTTTAGTATTATGTCCTCATCTTAACACCTAGTTAAGGCAACATACGTGTTTTAAGCTTGAGCTCTCGATTATCACCTAGATAATAAGTTTAAAATTAGTCTCATCTCTATTTATCACATAGTAAACAGAGGCGATTACCCGTGTGAGTGGGCTAATCTTATATCTGTCCGACATACTTCTCAATTTAAAATAATGCACTGAGCATTAAGATGCATAAAAATCATATAAAGATTCATAGGCATTAATCAATGAAAAACAAAATTTCATAAATGTGAACAACTCAGGGAAATTACAATTCAAGTACATCGACTCTACGCAATCCTAGAGATTTTACATGACCACAAAACACATCTCTAGGTATTGGCTTTGTCATAGGATCTTCTACCATTCTATGCGTAGATATGTACTTTGTAAGTTCACATCCTTTCGTGCAACCATATCTTTTACAAAGTTATACTTGGTATCTATATGTTTGGTCTTGCCATGATACTTTGGATCTTTGGTGTACGCTATAGCTGTTTTTGGCTATCACGGTTAACCAACAATGGATTTGCAGCTTTCTCATCAACACCTAAATGATCCAAAAATCTCTTAAGCCAAACTCCTTCTTGTACCGCTGATAACGCCACGAACTCAGCTTCCATCGTGGACAAGGCTATACACGTTTGCTTCTTACTTGCTCCATGATATGGCGCCATTGTTCATAAGAAAGCAAATCCAGAGGTAGATTTTCTTTCATCTAAATCTCCTCCCCAATCAGCATCTGAATAGCCTTCAAGTCGCAGATCCTTTCCTTGGTAATTCAACTTGAAATCAGCAGTTCCCTTTAGATACCTTAGTATTCTCTTGACGGCTTTCCAATGTGCTAATCCTGGATTGGATTGGTATCAACTTACCATTCCAACTGCAAAACATATGTCGGGTCTTGTACACATCATAGCATACATCAAGCTCCCAACAGCACTAGCATAAGGAACATGTTTCATTTGTTCCTTCTCTTGTGGAGTCCCTGGATACAGTCTGAGGCTCAATCCTTCACCTTTTGCAATAGGAGTGTCTATGGGTTTACAGTCTTGCATACGAAATCGTTCAAGAACCTTATTTATATAAGTTTCTTGCGAAAGAGACAATGATCTCTTCGAACGATCTCTCGAAATCTTAACTCCAAGAATGTATGCAGCTTTACCCATATCCTTCATCTCAAAGTTAGAAGACAACCATCTCTTAACAGTATTAACCAACTCCATATTGCTTCCTAAATCAATCGATATCATCAACATATAATGATATGATCACAAAATGATCCTTGGATCTTTTGATATATACACAATGATCCTCATCAATCATTGTAAACTCATATGCCACTATGGCATTATGAAAACGTATATATCACTGTCTTGATGACTGCTTAAGACCATATATCGACCTCAAAAGTCGACATACTTTTTCTTCTTGGCCTTTCACTATGAAACCAGTAGGTTGTTCCATATATATTTCTTCCTCTAATTCTCCATTGAGGAAATCAGTTTTTACATCCATTTGATGTAACTCAAGATCCAGACTTGCCACTATTGCCAGAATAATGCGAATCGAGGTAAATCTCACTATAGGAGAAAACGTATCTTCATAATCAATTCCTTCCTGTTGATTATACCCATTCGCCACAAGGCGAGCCTTATGCCTTTCAATCGAGCCATCAGCCTTTCGCTTTATTTTGAGAACCCACTTGTTCTCAATAGCTCTGCGTCCTTTTGGAAGATCAACCAACTCCCAGACTTGGTTTGATTTCATTGACTCCATTTCCTCTTCCATTGCATGAATCTACTTTTCCTTACTAGGGCAATTCAGAGCCTCATTGATATTTCTTGGCTCATCCTCATCTTGTGGAGCAACCATAAAAGTTTCCCCTTCAATGTCAAAACGTCGACGGGGAATACTTTGGCGACTTGTTCGCCGTATGGGAGATTGTACACTTTGCACATCATTCTCCATCATGCTCCCACTTGGATTAGATAATGATGACGTCATCTCATCATGTGGTTGTAATTGATCACTTCTCATATTACTCCCACTTGGACGAACTCCACTAATATCATTATCTTGATCCAAGGTCTCAAATAGAGAACAATCTTCCCATATTTGGCCCTTCTTAGGAAATTTATCATCTAGGAATGTGACATCTCGTGATTCAAACTCAGTTATACTCCCACTTTCCTGCTCACCTATGAACACATATCCTTTCGAGTGTTCTGAGTATTTTATGAAAATACTCTTCTTTCCTCTAGGACCCAATTTCCCAAACTTGTGAGAGGACTCATGTGTATAGGCAGCACAACCCCATGGCTTAAGAAAACTCATGTCCGGTTTTCTACCTGTCCATAACTCATATGGAGTGGAAGTAACTGATTTGGAAGGCACCTGGTTAAGTATATACGCAGCAGTTAACAATGCATCACTCCAAAAGGTGATAGGCAAGTTAGCATGCGCCATCATGGACCTAACCATTTCCAGTAGGGTTCTGTTTCTTCTTTCCGCAACACCATTTTGTTGAGGAGTGTACGGAATAGACAACTGTCTTTCTATTCATTTTTCATTACATAATTTTCTGAACTCATCAGATAAATATTCTCGACCTCGATCAGATCTCAATACTTTTATTTTCTTATCTAATTGATTCTCTACCAGGTTCATAAACCTTTTGAAACAACTTATTGCTTCAGACTTATGAGTAATCAAATAGACATATCCGAATCGAGTATAATCATCAATAAATGTGATGAAATAAACAGCCCCATGCCTTCCTTTTACATTCATTGGACCACATACATCGAAATGGATTAAATGCGGAGAGGAAATTCAGCTCTTTTTCCTTTTCCAAATGGTTTCCTTGTTGTTTTCCCTTCTAGGCAATGCTTACATATGGACAAATCGACTTTTTCAATATTGCCCAACAAGTCCTCTTTGGCTAGTCTATTCATACGCTGTTGGCCAATGTGACCAAGTCTAGCATGCCACACATTCACATCATTATCATATTTATTAGGAGACGTGAGAAGGGAATAACAAACATTAGCATTAACATAATCAATATCTAATACAATAAAACCATCCAGAGAATAACCACAATCATAGTAATTTGTCTCCAAAAACAAATTCACACATCTACTATAGAAGTTCATATTAAAACCTAATTTAACCAACACTAATATAGACACTAAATTCCGACGAATCTCCGGAGCATACAACACATCATGAAAAAACAAAGTGCGTCCACCACGCATATTCAGTTGGCATGTGCCAATTCCTTTCACTTCAGCTCTGGAGTTGTTTCCCACATAGATCCACTTAGTTCCGGTTGGTACTCGTCGAATTCCACGAAGGATCCTCTATCCTTCGCTACATGGTCCGTTGCTCCACGAATCCACGGTCCACAAAGGATTAGACTCAGTTAAGAACACAAAACTCGACACAAAAGAAAAGTTCTGAAAAGTACAAGGGGTGCTTACCTTCTTTGGCTCACGACAGTCGCGAGCATAGTGACCATTCTTGTCACAGTTGTAGCATTTCACCCTTGCAACATTTTTCATGCGAGGACGCTTTCCTCTATCATGTTGGTTAAACTTGGGTTTCTTCCCTGAAGGACCTGCTTCTTCCTTACCTTTCCCCTTATCAAACCAGTTAGGGCGCTTGCGCTTGGAGCTCGAAGCTCCATTTGAGCTAGAACTAGCATGATAGAGTTCAAGATCCGGCTTAGCCGCCAACAGTGGTCCTCTTCCAGCTCAAGATGACGCATTGCATCCTCAAAGGTTTTGATATTTTCATTATGAGTCAGGTGCACCTTCATATGCTCCCAACTCTAAGGCAAGGAACAAATCACTGCCTGCACTTGCTGCTCATCTGTGAGGACATGGCCAGCATCTCTCAACTCAGTTATCATGTTTGACATCTTTCTATGATGTTGCTTCATGGTCTGACCATGAGGCTTCTTATAAGAGTCAAACCTGATAGTGAGCTGCCTCAGTCTAGTCACCGAAGTATGACCAAATTTAGCTGCCAATGCCTCCCACATTTCCTTGGCATTGTCAAAACGCCGAAACTCTCGCATGACGTCATTTTCCATGCTGCTCAGCAACGTGATGCGAGCTAGAGAGTTCATTCTTTTCCACACAGAAAAAGCTTCTTTGTCTCTTTTGTCTTTGTCAGTGGTTCCCTCTTCGAGTTCTACCATGGTCATGACAAGAGCCTCAAGTGCTTTTTGCTCTTCTAGCACATACTGGATTTTCATTTGCCAAACTTCATAGTTGTCTCAATTGAGCTTTTCACCTTTGTTCAGCTTGGCAACTATGCTCTTTGTGGCTGAAGCCATTGATCTGAACAAATCAGACCAATATGCACGAATTATTAATGACTATCATTTATGCATCCCTATTTACATAGACCCATTATATCAATGAATAATTTCAAGTAAGGCTTCAGAATCAAAAAGTCATTACGTTTCCAATCATCCTTCAAAAATCCTAACTTAAAACTATCATTAATATGATTGTCATATGCAAAATCAATTCTATGAAGCTACAAAAACTTCTAAAAACTACCCACAGCTAATTACCCACATCAACCAGCAATAACAGAAAGTAACAGATAATTGACATATAATTAAAAAACAATAATGCTTTCAATTAACACAATTATGTAGTAATCATTACATTAAGTTGTCCACAAAGCACACTTAATATATATCAGTCAATACAACTAACACCAAGTCAGCACACGAACTGAGAAAAATCTTCTTTTGTTCAATTTCTTGATCTTTTCCCTTGAAACAATACAGTAATATTCATTTACAAAATCCATCACAATTTTCTTATAGGAAGCAGCTCCATTGACATCCCATATGCAATTCAACACATCTTGCCATTCAGGTGGAAGAGTGTTTATAAAAAATCGCACCATCTCTGACTGTGACATAGGACGACCATTCCATATGACCTGTTGAATTTTCCCATTGACTTCAAGGACATGATCAATTAAGTCACCTCTCTCCCATCGATGATCGATCACCATTTATCAACTTAGGGCAAAATTTATCCCTTTGTTCATCGAATCTGCGCGAATAGGTGTGCGCATCCTTAGGGGAGGCATAGTTCCTGCAACAAATGCAGAACAAATAAGGGATCACATTATAATCCACATAGACTTAATTGAAAAAGAAACACATTCTTTTCCCTTTTTTTTTTTTGGGTCAACAGTCAAAGTCAACGGTCAACGGTCAAAAGTCAACGGGGTCAACGGTCGTCAGACCGGTCGGACCGGTCGGGCCGGTTGGACCGCTCGCGCGGACCGACGCACGTGCCGCGCGCATGCGGGGGATGACGTCACGCAAACGTCATCCGCACGTGCCAAGCACGTGCCTGCGTTAGCGAGTCGGGTCGGGTCGCCGGCCAGTGACCGCCCGGCGAAACGTTGTCGATGATGATGTCATCGGTGATGTCATCCGAGCGGTTACCGACCGTTGGATGACGTCACGATGACGTCGACGCGCGTCGGTCCGTGGACCGACGCGTCTTGGCCGCCCATGCCGGGCGGCGGCACGCGGCCGGTCGCCGACCGGCGCGTGTGGGCGCGTGCGGCGTCTCCCGGCGGCGGTCGTCGTATCGCCGGACTCGTCTCGACGTCGCCTTTCTTCCTATGCCATCACAATTTGATTTCAACTTACGAAAACTCGGAAAAATGGCCGAAAAGTGCTCGGGTGTCGGGATTTTTGCCCCGATCCGTACGGCCGAAGTTCTTTTTGCGAAAAATCAATCAAAAACAGCAAATTGATCGGGAAAAAACGTGAACTAGGGCTCTGATACCAATGTTGGGAATAACGGATCCCCGAAAATCGGATTCGACACCGAATCGAACCCCTAAATCAATGCGGAAGACGAAGCCCGGGAAAACACGCATCACCGATCGTAAAGCACACCACGGATTCGAGTGTACCTTGTTAGCCACAGATTAAGCACCGACACCGAATAGGAGGAAGAAATTTGGCCCTGTTCGATCCGAGGAGGCGAAATCCTTCGAGCGTCTCACTGGTTTCGCTTTGAAGAACAACGTGAGAGAGAGAGAGAGCGTAGAGAGAACGTACGCCTTTTTTTTTTTTTTTCTAAAAGCAACGGTGTGTTTTTCTCTCTCTCTTCTCCCTTTTATACCTCTCTCCTTCCACGGGCCCTATTCCCATGGGCCGAGCTTTTTGGGCCCAACTTGGGCGGACGGGCCTTAAGCCCAATACCAATAAAAGCCTTCAGTCCCCATTTAGAGCGGAAGATAATCATGGTAATAGGCCTGAACAATGACATTTATCTTAGTTGCTGTACCTGTCACATAGACCCATGGATAATCATCACCTAACGCTACCCTTTTATTACAACAAAATAGGTCCCCAGTTCTTCAAAGAACAAAATTATACGCAAGCAGATTCCAAAACCAAATGAATGATATTTACTTCATGATTTGAAATTGAAGAACTAGTCACATTCTAGTATTCTTCCTTGGGAAGAATTTATATAATCTTAGTGAATCGGTTGCCACTTTAAATTGACAATCTCTTCCTCTATTTAGCTTGCACTTACATTTGATATCTTGTTCATGCTTTTACTATAATGAAGTCTCAAGGTACAACACATGGGTTAGCAAATCCATACCATGCAATTAAGTCCATTAGTTCACCCTTGTCAACATAAGGTTAAACGAATCTCACTTTTTTAAATAGGTAATAAGCACCCAAGAAAGAACTTCCATATCAAGTATATATCGAACTCACAGGAGTTTTGCATGTTAAATAGAGACAAACCTGGTAATAACAAGCTTCAAAATGTAAGCTGGGATAATAAGCTTTCGGGTGACAGCCCCAAAGGCGCCCATATATATAGTATCTCCGCCTATAAGATTAAGGGCTCCCGCAACAAGTTCATCCCCTTCTTCAGCTACGACCAGTAACACTTGGTCTCCCATTTTTGATCCCATGTTATGAAAAAACTCTCTTGTCAAATAAGGGCTGCCCCACCTAAATAAACATAAGCAGCAAGACATGATCTACTTAAACCTCTCATATCAAATAAAGTTGCCTTTGTATATACACAAGAGGCAGGCAAAACAATCAACAATATTATATTTTCTGCAAAGGAAAGACAAAACCAGTCACTGGACCCATACTTGTTATCGGTGGTGTTCCTGTAGAACGTATAGAAAGAATCCTAGTGCTTAGCCTGCACACACAATCAAAACCAAGAAGCTCAAGTCCTTCATGTTTCGCAAAGTGAAGGTATTAATTTAGGAGTAAGTTGTAAGTGAACAAGAGTCACATGTGGATGATCACATCTAAGGACTGCTCATCTAAAAGCTCAAACTAGTGGACAGAAAATTGCTACTAGCATCTAAATTCAAATTAATAGTATTACTGGGAAGTTGCGACATGATATACTTATTTATACTTCTCTGTATAGTTAACCAACTAGTCCCTATTCACATTGATATCAAATAAAGGAAATTCCCAAATAAAATAACATTTGGAAAAACTAACCTTCTTGTGCTCCTGACGTATATTTTTCCTTTTGTTCTGCTTCATGTCCATCAAAAAGTCATCAAAACTGTGGCACAGACAGTGAAACTTGAAGCATGTACATTTTGCATGCAAGATAAACATGAGAAATGTAAAAAGATCAAAAGTTGGCAATCCAAGTAAATTTAAGACACCACTCATTCAGAGAAGTAATGCTGCAATCATATGCTAACTGGCAGGACTATTGCAAAGGAAACTGATGCATGCACAATATCAAATGGAGAAAATTGACAGCAGCATCATGTCCAAGTATATTTTTAAACAAAAGCTGCATTTGACCTAGATAACATCGTGAAGCATATACCCCTTGACATGCTATCTAGATCAAAAAGAGACAACTCCATTCAACTCCCAAATACTTTCAACCCTCATTGACAATCAAGAAAAGGGGTCAAAGGTGTATGATAGCTATGATGTAATTGAGTGAGTCTTATGAAATTTCAAACTTGGTCAAATAATACTTTGACTGAGAACCTAGAAATATCACAGACGCCTATTTTCATTAACATTGAGTCTAAAGTTTCAGCACTTGTCTGCTTAATGCTTTACTTGATGTGTCCTTGTTTCCTTACTCCTATTACGAAAGAATATATAATCAAATACTTATCTTGACCATTAAGAAATAAGCAAATTGCTAGAGGTTTGTCACCATGTTATATGATTTTTACTTCAGATGGCTTTGGCTGGAGCTCGCAAGGAGCTCAATCACAAAAGTCTACGACTCATTGCATTAAACAGGGCATAAAGTACTCTTAATGTTTTGTTAAATTGTAAAATCACCCTTCATAACCTTTTCTGAATCTACTAATACACTTCAGATGGAGATGAGTCTCCTGGGTTGTTTTACTGCCGAAGGGGAAAGTGAATAGGGAAAAACCAAAAGTTATTGTCAATGTATCCAAAGAAACGGTAACATCGGCCTAACTGTAATTTCAGCACTCATTTTGCCACTCACCATGTATAGTTTCGATTGGTCCAATGGTACGCATTCCTATCCTCTGTAGAAAACCCTTTTCCTTGAGGTTTTGCCATTCATTCTCGAAGAAAATGTGATGTGGACCGACGAAACCCGGGACCGTTGTCAATGATATAAAGCAAATTTAGAACTACGCAAATTGAAACATCGATTCACGGTTCAGAATTTTTATCTTTAAGTAAGCCACAGCTAGCCACAACTTCCCCACTTGTTTGGCGAATAACCAAGTTATTTCTCGTTTTCCATGAGACCATGAGATTAGCCACAAAAACATTTTAACTCTACTTTGCAACTCCAGCCAAGGTAAAAGGTCCAAATAATTGATGGAGTGTAAAAAAAAGCCCAATGATGAAAGAAAAGTGTGATAAAAGTCTGGCCATTGCATGGATGTAACATCATATTCACTATGGACAGTCACACATCTGTTATCACGTACCTTAGCAACCAGATACTTTAAGGCGTCTACTACAATGTCAAAAACTTGATCCTTATATAAGGAATCACGAAGTAGAATTCGAGGACCAGTTACGGGGGTAAAAGGCACAAACACTGGTACTTTGGATAGTATCTTGAACCATAACTGTAGTAAGCGTCCGCCCAAGAATGGTCAAAGACAAATTCACCATACGAGTGACTGCACATCAACATGAAAAATGAGTGAAACCATCTCCATAAAGCTCCTCGAAGATTGTAAAAATTGCTCAATATATAGCTATTTACGAGGAGCATAGAAGAAACTATCTATTTGAAGTTTCAGAGAAAATAAATCTAATCCTGAGAACAAAGAAGAGGATAAACCTTTTCAGATAAAGTGGAACAACACCTACAACAGTCCCAGATTCATCCTTAGCAACAATGTGCTGCGGCATCCATCCTGTTTCCTAAAAGCAATTAAATAGATCAATGGAGTATCCAAGAGAAGCTATTTCGCTTAGCAGCATAGTAACACTGAAAGAACTCCGTTCAGGAACAATAGGAAGAGAAGCCAAAACCTAAAGGTACCGAGAGGGTGCCAATCCATTAAAAAAAATACTTCACTAGGTAGACATCAAATTCTACAAAACTCAATAGTCCCTCTTCATTCAAAAAGAAACTTCACGGCATATACCAGAAATAAAAGGAACTTCTTTTTTCCCTGTCTATCAGAGCATCAGAAGGAGAGATCTCTCTAGAGACAGAAACCTATTGGGCCGACAAGCTGTCGGACATAAAAGCATTAGGGACACCCCACAAGCAGCAGTGTGCATCCAACTTATTAGTGAAAGCTTATGCACAAAGGAACCAAGGGATAATTATGCCAAGGACTCCAATATCAATGAAGCAAATACCAATCATCCAATCCTCCTCTCATAAGAACGCAAAAATTACGTTGATGAACAACAATCTCAACCCCTAGAACACGAAATCTCACCTTCACAGCAGAATTAGACTACTCCAAACTCGAAAGGAACCCGTGCGAGAGAAACGGATTATACTTCTCAGGGCCAGTAGGATCAAGAGCACACGCATCCCAATCATCTGCCGAAACCTCGGAGATGGAATTAACAACCAACGGCAATATCCGCTTTGGCCTCGAATTCGCTGCCACGACATCCTGCGCGACAGAACACGAACCTATTCATTCCGTACATCCCGGAAACAGAACCATCGCGAACGTGACTAAGAACATACCTCGGCGCCCGGTGCCGTCAGAGCATAATAGCTGAGGGAAAGATCGACGGTCTCGCGAGGCTCCAGAGACTTCTTCGACCTCCAGAACAGCGCGCACATTCCGGCGGTGGCGGCGGCTCGGAGTCGGAGTTGATGACGAGTTCGTCGGAGGGAGGCAATCGGACGGAGGCCCAGAAGTTGCCGAGAGACCAACGCAAGCACAAACCTTATGCTCGATCTCCGCGTTGGAAACAGTCAGAGGTGAAGGCGGTCGGGAACCAGCTGCGATTGGCGGGGCTCTTGGAGGAGGTGAAGTGCCAGAGGTAGATGACCGGCCAAGCGGAGGCAGAGGCGGTGGGATGCGCTGAGAAGGAAATGTAAGATGCAAATTACGCAATCCCAAGATCTCCATAACCAGAACAAGAATATGCATAATTGAGTAGAAAGATTAACGCACCTGTTTTGGGATCCATCGAACATAAAGCGGAAGCAGAAAAAAAGATTACCCACATATATCAAGGGGACCCACGCATCAAGTCATTCTCCTCTATTGCCCTCCGTATCACTGGCTCAATGAGGCGGCCCCCCTCACGTGTAGCGTTAGGTAAACGCCCCTTAGGTGATGATACATGTGAGAATTAGGGTTAGAGGAGAGACTTGAGCACTATTTATAAAGTTTCCAGCTAGTCCCTCTCATTACGGGTCAGGCTCAACTCGGCCCACACTAGCCCAGCCCATATTAGACTAATTAAGAAATCTTCTATCTCTCTTTAGACCAACTCTGTTTTACGGTAACCGTAAAAACAGTAAATTACAACATCAATTAATTTAGTCCACATTAGGAAAACTCTTACATTCTCCCACTTGGACTATATTAATTGAAATCATACCGTATGTGTGCACATTTGGTCTAGAGATAATTCTTAATAGTCAATCCTATCCCATAAGGTCTTAAACACCGAATCATGGTGGTAACTGCATGTATACACATAGAGCCTTCATGGTCACGAATGTTCTCAACTTTATTGATATGGATTCAATATGGTAGTGTGTCAAATGGATAACATCTCTCATAGAGAGATCCCATTTGTCAGTCACCATTCTCTTACCTTAGGTGTCATAAAAAACTTGTGCCACTAGAGAATGCTTTATGGTTTCAATGAACCCACATATGTCTTGTCCTTATGGTTAATCTTTCTTTATGTATCACAAGACATATGCACAAGGCTAATAACCGGATGCCCGGATGCCCCTAGCCTTCACTCAGGGTTTATACAATCCCTTGAGACTTTATCAATATGTATTCAACATAATAACAATACATTCAAAAATATTTGATTGAATGCAAAAGTTGATACATATCAAACTGTTACAAAGTGTAACGAACACAGATGAAAACTTTATCAGAGTAAAGCCAAAATAGCTCCCACTAAACAACAGTATCCGAAGATACTCCTAGGCCCATGCTAATGACATGTCACTTAAATACATATGGGCGTAGGCCTTTAGTTAGTGGATCAGCAACCACATCATCTGTGAAAATATGTTATATTATAAGTCACCTTTCTGTACCGTTTCTTTATGGTCCAAAATATTTGACCACCATATATTTAGACCCCTTGAGACATCTGTAGTAAATAAATAATACTACAAATTTGTTATCTCAATACAACCGTATGAGTCTATCCATCAAGTTAAAACGATCAACTCCGTCATGAGGTTCTGGAGCCTAATAGCCTAAGTAACAACATAAAAGAATGTTACTAACACTGCATATATAGTAGAAGAGGACATACAACTTTATTTACTGCACTTACTGCTAACATAAATATGTATTCCGTTATTGATTGCATGTCTCAGAACAGCCAGCAAAGTTTACATCTAAATACCCTACTAACTGCAAGAATTGAACATGACTATAAATTAGCATATAATCTCTTGTCTTCTTTAAATACCTTAAAACCTTCTTGACAGCAACCCAGTGATCATGTCCTGGATTTGACCGATATCTGCATAGAAATCCCGTCACAAAGACAACATTTAGTTTAGTGCAAATTCGAGCATACATTATACTTTAAGTGCACTGACACAAGGTACACCATTTAATTAGATTTTCTTAATATCTAAATAAGGACAATGTGATAGATTTAGTCCATCACCCTTAACAACATGAGCAATTCCTAGCTTGCAATGATGTATATTGAATATTTCCAATATACAATCAGCAAATGTCCTCCGAGAAAATCTAATATAATATGGCAAAAAAAATCCTTACAGATCTTAGTACAAAGGATATAAGATGTCTCAAGGTCACAACTTGTAAGGAAAATATTATATACATAAAGTATGAGAAAAAATAAATTTCCTCCCACTAACCTTGCAGTATATTGAATTACTTTGTTTCCAATGGAACAAAATAATAACACCATGAAACTTTAATAATATTGTCTGGAAACTGACTATGAATTAGAACTTTTCAGTCTACATACAAGCTTACTTAAATCTGCTGCAAAGATTGTGGAATTTAAAGCCAAATTGGTAACTAAAGTTTTAATTCTGAAAGATTGGTGGATTATTTATAGTAAATAAATAATTATTTCTTTAAATATTCTTTCAGAGTGAACGTGGCATTAATAATTTATTTTGATATAAAGTTACGCCAAATCTGCTGCAAAATCATCTAGTTGCACAATATATATTTTGTATCTATTTGGCGTAACTTTATATCAAAATAAATTATTAATGCTACGTTCACTCTGAAAGAATATTTAAAGAAATAATTATTTCTTTACTATAAACAATCCACCCCTCTTTCAGAGTTAAAATTTTAGTTACAATTTGGCTTTAAATTCCACAATTTTTCTTTGAAATTTCTTTTAGTTTTGTACGCCAATTTGCAACTAATAAACTTGTGATCTTTAGACAAGTCAGTAAGTTTCCAAACATATTTCATAGATTATATACCGCATTTTATGGCATCTAATCACATACTTAATTGAGAACAAAAAACGACATTTATATAAGTTGTTAAAACAACAACGTAGTTGATATTGTAATCATGCTCTCACAAATAGACTATATAGTATGATGATATAACTGATCGTTTTTCCCTAACAAATCTCCTTAATAAAGCTGCAACCACTTCATTCTGCACTTGAGAGGTTTAAGAAATTTCATTATAAATTATATCAAGAATAGTACCTCGAACCTCAACAAGTTTAGTCTATGGTACAGGAGATTCCATAATTATCTGTATAGATAAAGACAAAAACATAGTAACCTCCATCATACTATTATCTTTAATAATCTGAGAGTAGCTATCCTCTACAATTACGTCAATATTTAGAAACTTTAGAGTATGTGATTCCATAATTATTGTACCTTCTTTAGGGTCATAAAATCAATACCCTTTTGAACAATTTAGGTAAGATACAAAATAATTTCGAGTGAATCTTTTGTCAAGATTTTCAGGCATAATAATTAAGTTACCACCCCATAATCTACCAAGTATTTGACAAATAACCCTTTTAAGTTATTTCGCATTGTCATACTTGCCAAAATACTCATAGCCACTGTTAAACCTGACAACCTTTTAATCATATATGAGATGTATATGTCATTAAGACTTAAACACAATCTTTGTAGATGTGTCATAATTTCAATATCAGACAGTACATAATTTCAAACAACTAAAACTTCTATCATCTTATAGCAGTGCAATCCGCAAGCAAACCTCTTTTCAAATGTTCCATAATTGAACGCTTCATGGACAGTAAGCAAATTCAATTACTCTTTTCTCAAGTAACAAATCATATGTCCACAACTTAAAATTTGAAGCAGTAAAAATCTCAATGGTGACGGAATTACTATTTATAGAAAATGTGACTGAAAAACAAGCAGTATATAATTAGCATCATGTGAGCATTGTGTAATTTGACGTACAAGTACACATCCAGAGAGTTACATGCAAAATCACATAATCACCTTTGGGCAGAATACATGACATGCAATTGTACACTCCCCACATGATACGGGTTATGAGAATATATTCCAATCTTTATGAATTCATCACCTTTGGGCATATGAACCATTAGGATCAGTCACTCCTCCACCACACTATCATGTATCCCTCCATGAACTAATACACAATCACCTCATTTGGGAGTATGACTACGCATTAGACCAAGAGACATCCCAATCATCATACGAGACCGAAATTTCTCAAATACAATCAAGCATGCCACTTTGGCGGTCACTACTCAATTGAATCATTGAAATTCTCTTATACCAGTGATATAAACTTTACTCCTCACATATACCATATACATGTGATTTTAACTTTAATGATAGGGGCAACATATCACCAAAATCACATATCATGCTAATTATATTACTTTATCAATTAATAAAAATTAATCATACATATATATATAAATATATATACAACGAACCTGTTAGACAGATTCCAATGAGATCATTGATCACAGTAACACAAGAAACTTCTCATAACAGAGAATAAAACATCTCTTATGCACCCCAATTACATATTACCATAACAACATAAAAAGAATACTGATTTAAAATATCTCTCACAAATTAACGTCAATAGTAATACATGGTACACCAAATCGACAAGCTTGACAGCTGATCCATTATCACTCATGAGTTCATAAGACAAAAATGACTCCAAGGCCAACAACTGATTTATTAATCAATTTTATGTAACAAATATCATTACTTCAACCAGTGGCCTATAAATTGAGTCAAACCGCTGAACTAAATATCTAAACTATAACAGTAGATACTATTGCTCTACATAAATATTGTCAAGCTCCTTAACCATAAAAATATTCAACTTGATAGACATTAACAATTGACCAGATGAATTCATGTACAATATGCAGTAACTTAATTGACATGCATTACCCACATACAGCAAATATGTAAATCAGTACAATCAGTTTGATCACGAGTTCTTAAGATATCCATCATTCAACGATTACCAGCGTGTCAAGGAGTATGGATGAGCAACAAAAGTTTCATAACATTTACTGTTTCTCATCAGCTCAATACATAGCTCAAATACAATCTCATACGAATTGTATCTCATTAAGCCAGCTTCAGTTCACAATAAAGTTTGATTTTTATGGATGAATCACACCTTTTTATTACGTGATAACATACTAGTAACTCATCATCTGTATTTCCAAAATCACAGAAAATACAAGAAAAATACGCAAAAATACACTAAAAATACACGTATTTATGGTTCCATATGCAATTTCACATCAATAAAACCATCAAACATATAAAATAAATATACCACAAGATAGAAAATCACCATATGAGTCCAACGCCACCAACCACGCGCCAAAATAAGCCCCCACGCGCCAGCACGCGCCGCCTGAGTGCGCGACACGTGGGGCTCACGAGCGGCGTGCGTTCGATGCCCAGGCGGCGCGTGGCCGCGCGAGGGGGCGCGTGCGGCATCCCCCGGCGACGCATTGCCGACCTGCTTGCTCGTCTCGTCTCCCCCAATCCAAATTTGTGATTTAATTTAATTTTTATTGAACAAAAAGTCTCGAAAATCACAAATTATGGCAAGATCAGTACCAATTAGGGCTAATCCATACAAATTAGGGTAGATCCGTACAAATTATGGTAAATCCGTACAAATTAGGGCAAAACCAATTGCGTTTGAGTTCTAGGGTTATGGTTGCTTTGATACCACATGTAAGATGCAAATTTCGCAATCCCAAGATCTCCATAACCAGAACAAGAACATGCATAATTGAGTAGAAAGATTAACGCACATGTTTTGGGATTCATCGAACATAAAGCGGAAGCAGAAAAAAAGGATTACCCACGTATATCAAGGGGACCCACGCATCAAGTCCTTCTCTTCTATTGCCCTCCGTATCATTGGTTCAATGAGGCGGCCCCCCTCACGTGTAGCGTTAGGTAAACGCCATTTAGGTGAGGATACATGTGAGAATTAGGGTAGGAGAGACTTGAGCACTATTTATAGAGTTTCCAGCCAGTCCCCCTCATTACAGGCCAGGCTCAACTCTGCCCACACTAGCCAGCCCATATTAGACTAATTAAGAAACCTTCTATCTCTCTTTAGACTAGCCCTGTTTTACGGTAACCGTAAAAACAGTAAATTACAATATCAATTAATTTAGTCCACATTAGGAAAACTCTTATAGGAAACAGAGGGAGTGCAGCTCGTTCTCTGTCTGCTCTTCCACTAGGAGAGAGAGAGACAAAACCCAAAATATTTAAGTGAGGAGAGAGAAATTTTAAGCGGGAGTCGTCCTTTCTTCTGCCAGCCGAGCCGAGCCGAGCCACCAGCTGAGAGTTATTTCGGAGAGATTGAGAAGAGAGAGGAGAGAGACAGAAGTGCCGAAGATGGAGAGAAGAGAGCAGACGTGGCGGGCCCCGATGATAGATGTTGACGCGTGAATGGTTTAAAGCACAAATGACGAGGCACTGTTAGGGTACCTAATATTTTCTCATGTTTCAGCGAAGCGGAGTCGAGTTGAATTGTTGAGGCGCGCGTAGCAATCATTCTGTTTTAAATATTTTCTAGAACTAGAAGAGTTTCTACGCAAAAATAATTGTTTGATAACGACACAAAATTTCTACTCTAAAAATAGAAATTCGTTTGATAACGATACAATTTTTTTCCTTTTGAACGGCGGCGGTGACAACCGACAACCTTTAATATAAAAATAAAAATAAAAATGATTTAGTAACAAAAAAATAAAGAATAAAATAAAATAAATCATAAAAAATAAAATAAAAATATCCTTAAAAATAAATTTATTTTATTTATTCTATTTTATTTTATTTTACAAATAAATTTATTTTAAAATGAATAAAAAATAAAAAAAATTTATTTGGCAAAACACTCAAGGAAAATAAAAATAATTTATTTTTATTTATCATAAATAAATTATTTTTAATCAATTTAATAAAATTATTTTTAATAAACTAAAAATAAAATGATAAATAAAAATAATTTATTTATTTTTAATAAATTTATTTTAATTTTTAAATGAATAAAATGAATAAAATTTTATTTTTATTTTTATTTTTAATAAAATGAGGAGAGGTGAAGGAGGAAGAGGAGGAGGCAAAGACGTAGAGGAGATGAGGGATGACTCACCGAAATTAGGGTTTAGTGGGAGAAATTGTTTCTGATTTCTCTTCCATTTTTATTTTTGGAATAAAAATCTATTCAAGAAATAAAAACTTGAGAAAATTTATCAAACAAGGTTTTATTCCGAAACCTTTTGGAATAAAAAAACTATTTATGGAACAAAATAATTTTTATCATGCACCCCCTGAGAAACCGCTCGGGTACGAGAGGGAGAGAGTCCAAAATATGGTGGGCCCGTATCGACATGGGCCTCCCTCATGGCCCATCTTTTCCCTGTATGCATGCCCCTTTTCCATTTCGAGGAACTTTGTAAGGAAAAATAATATAAATGATTCATGAACTTAGTCTCAATTTATAATATAATCTTTGAAATTTTAATTTATTAAGTAAAGGTTCCTGAAATTTTGGTGCATGGAAAATGTTCAATGTTGTTATGAGAAAATACTGAATATTTTTGTATAGTTTATGGATTAAATTGAGCATGTCATGGGATCACATTGAACATATTAAAATTTCATGTGCCACATTACATATTATGCTAAAGTTCATGAACCACATTGAATGAATCAAAAGCTCATGAATCACTTACACATCGTATCAAAGTTTAAAAATCATTCGTGTTATTATTCCAACTTGAAAATACAATTGATTCACTCATCCAAGTAGATGACATGTTGGACCATTACATTCGTGTATTTTCTCTCGTGCCAAGTAGGCATCGGCTGATACATGCGTGGGCGAGTGATTTTGGATTATATGGATTTTTGCGGTTAAGTACATGGGAATAGTGTATGGAAATGGACGTCAAAGGATACAATACAAAATAAAAGATAGATTACAATACCACCAAGGTCTGAAGGACGTGCCACTAACCACCTAGCAATAATAAAGGGCTTCAGGACAAGAGGAGCTCATCATCGAGACCTAAAGGAAAATCCACCAATTGAGGATAAAGGGTTTATTGGCTCACTCGGGTTTATTGGCTCACCACTGAGGAGTAATCCACTCTCTAAGGATAAATAGATCAAAATAAGAGTTATCCGCTCTCCAAAGATATTTACTAATGTAAAGAAAATCCCTTGTATTTTCATTCATCAAATCTTGCCTAGTTACAATTGAGAGATTTACTCTATTTATAGGAGGAAGACAACTCAAGAAATAGAAAAGCAATAAATAGGCTTGGAAACTAGCCTATACTAGGAACTTAAAACTTTGACTCTTGAAAATTACATAAAATTAAAGACTCCTATGAAAATAGCGATGTATTTAATGACTTGGGAACTTGTATTCTTGATTATTCAACCTTGCAAAATTCGTGCTTCCATCTTGACCGGAAGATAAATACCTAAGACTTCATCAAATAACCAAAGAAGTTGTTCAGAATTGCGTGCCATTAATATGTTGCTAATAAACTTCGAGATCAACAACTAATAAAGCATACTGAGAAATCAGAGACTAATATATCATACCGAGAATTCGGTAACTCTTTAACCATTGGTGTCGATAACTTCAGCGACTCATTAATCACTAGTATTGATAACTTTAGCATAATAGTTTGGTACCACTTTAGTTTGAAATTTCAGTCTCAACCCATTGAAGCATGTTATACTCAAATTCTAACTTGACTAGCAATGATGGTGCTGAGTGGGCTGATGGAGCTAAGTTGAATGCTTTCGCATCACTGGTGACTAGACGACCAGGTATTTCACTAGAAAGCCGTCATAGGGCATTATGTTGAAGAGAATTTAGAGAACTTGATAAGACTCATTTTGGAGCTAGCAAGTGAGGTGTTGATCGTATTGATGTGTCGTCACTCGGGTCGTTATCTATTATCGAACTCGCTAGCTCGACAGGGTTGACATATGGCAAAAGGTGACATGCTTAGGCGGCAATCTCTCGACTAGAATATTAGGACCGGCCTAGTGAGATCAATAAACATGAGGGCTTTTAAAACCTCAGACACAATGACAACGTCAAAGTGACCAATTTGAAGCAAACGTGCTAGAACAAAGTCAATGACAGAGTAGAGACGTCGTTTCGGATGACAGAAAGGATCCTATGCCACTAGGCGTGACGCTCGATGGTGCCATCGCTCCTCCAAAATTATCAGGTCAGCATATATTCTTCCGCGGCGGCTTTTTAGGAAAGCCTTAGGCCCCCAAGGCCAACTATGTTTCACCACGTCCACACTGAACCTTTGCCTGTGCGATGCGATTAGTAACTTACTAACTTCTAGCGATGATCGGAATCATAGATTTCACTTAGAGGATTGGCGTAATGTTCGTATCAGCCTCGGGTAAGTAGATGTTTGAATCTTCGTTTACTTGTTTAGAGGCATTTAATCTCTCATTTCGCTGTGGAGTAATTTGATCCGGGCCTTCTAAGTTTCAAGAGTCCGTTCGAGACCCGGGAACCTCTCTGTCCGCAAGGGAATAGCCCGCCAGGGACAGGGCACGAGCTAGCTTTGATTGCTGCTGTCATGAACAATCTTTATTGGCGAAATTGGCGAGTTATATATGGTTCAATAGTGAAGGCAAAATTGCTCAATTGGCGAAAAGTACACAAAATATGCTCATAAGGATATAGACGAATACACTTAATAGTTCTTGGTACAATATGGTGACGCCAGAGGTTGAAGCCAATGCGCACTTGTGCACTGCAGATTCGCCCTTGGAGAAGTACGAATTGGCCTACTCCAACTTGCCAACATGCTTTTATTCAAATGCCATGGAAAGTGCGTGCCCCATTCCCTGTCATCGTCCCTTTGCGATCGGTAAAAGCCAGAGAATCGTCAACGTTATCGCCGGCCCCACGGCCCCATACCGGGGCGGCTTTCTTCTGCAAGCGCCCGTTCGTTGGGGACCACCTCCCCAACTCCCTATTTCTCGGCGAAACCCGGCTTTCCGATGCTTTCCACGGCGTAGCCGCTTTAAAAAAAAATCCAGGAGCCTCTTGGCCACAGGCCACTTCCACCGCACTAAATCCATTAAAATTGGTCATAAATCCATATGAGTGTTAGTTGAGTTAGTTATATCGAATGAATGGATTAAAAATGAGTATAAGTTAAGCCACTCTCACTTCAATTTGGTTATAAATTTTTGTAAATTATGTTAAAATAGAAGTATTTTAATAATATAGATCGAATAAGGTATTGGTCATTAAATTTATATTATGTGGAACAAAACAGCAGGAGTAGATCTATTTGGGTTGGATGCCTTGTGATCGAGTTCACTCATTTGACAAGTTTAAATCACACTTACTTTCTGAAGCTGTTATTCAGGTAACAATTAAACTCAGTTCAAATGCAAGAACTTCGATCGAAATTGGTTTGATCAAATCGGTTCGATTTCGATTTCGATTCCCAATTTCAAGGCCGGAGCTAGCCTAATCAATCTAGTTCTTGGGTTGTGGTGAGTTTTGGAATGATTTCTTCTTTTCATTTTCGTTACTTATTATTATTTATTTATTTATTTATTTATTTTTGTAAAAGAAAGTTTGTGACGTAACCTTATCTAGAAAAGGGGAGTTATTGTTGCCCCCAAAAAGATTGAAGCATGGGCTCTAACATGCCGAGCACCCACTTGTCAAAGAGCATATTCTTCGTATAAAAGAAAACACATTTGATTATGCAGCAATCCCTTTAATTTTTGTAGCAAATAAAATAAGGAACTCGTTGAACGTTCTTGGTTTCATACTTCTATAATCAAGGAAATGCAGATGCTCTAGAAATCAACTCGCTCGAGCACCAATGGCCGCCGTTGGTTGCGTAACCGAAACGGTAGAAAACTTTTGTAGTCTAAAAACATGACGGCGAGTCCGAGTTTCGATAAATACAATCTCTCTTTCCATAAAAATTACATGACATCTGAACTAGTTCTCGCGTGGCAAATGCAAATGACGTGACGTTCTTGAGCTCACCTCAAAGGACTAATGATTGCCATGCCATGAAATTTTTTTCCATCATATATGACCTCTTAACTTAGCTGTCATAAGTTTAACATTTATTTTGTCTTCGATTCCCTATCACGCAAAAATTATCCGAAGAATCTTCAATACTTAGAAATTACATGATATTTCAACATTTAAATAAATTTTACAACTAGAATCTAGATGTATTTTTTTTTTTGTCGGTTCTATTTTATTTCTACTCTAACTTCTACTCTCAAATTTTTGTTATGATTTATTGCAGGGTATCGGTCTATACTTAAAACCAAATTGTTTCTATTTCAACTCCCTAAGAATATGAGAATTTAAATTCTCCATCTCTCTCTTCTCACGTGAGAATGGTGGTTAGAGATAAATCTAAGTGATTATCTAGATGCATATTTATCTAGCACTTTTACGCTAGCTACTCGACCTTCAGATTTGATTGTCAAATAAAATATATTCTTACATACGAGAGTCATCTTTTCTTCTTTCTATTTTGGCCCACAAATCAGGAAAATTAGCCTGAGACAAAGCATGAAATGTAATTAAAAAAACATCATTATATTTTACAAAACAAACTAAAGGCGCTGTCCTACAAACTATTCACAGCGGGGGGAGAAAAGTCGCCTCCAGCGAAACTTCCAAAATATCCCCCGTTCGCGCCGTTCGCTCACCGCAGCCGTCCGATCCTCATCGCACGGCCCGACGGAGCCCCTGCGGCGATTCAACGGGCCGTCAAACCCTCACGACCATCGACGGCGCGACGAGATCCTCGATTCGATGCGGACGTTGCGCTCCCGCCACCCCTACGTGGCGACGCCCCATTGCTGGTAAGCACGGGGGGGACAAATAAATCGGGGCGCAGGGGAACATGGCCCTCCCCCGCAATAATCTCACCATCTTCAGCTGGGTCTTCGGCTCATCCTCTTCTAGAAGAGTGGGGCACGCAGCTCTAGGTCACCACGCGCATCTCTTTCTCTCTCTCTCTCTCTCTCTTCTGTCGTTCTCTGCAAATCGCCTACGCAGAAGAAGCCGTGAACGCTAGCTCCTCCTCCTCCTCCTCCTCCTCCTCCATAACCACTTTAGCTTCGTCTTCGCATCGGGATTCGACGTGGTTTTCTCTCTCCTCTGCAACGACCCTTATCTCCATCCCCAGAATTATTGGCCCGATCATTTATGTGATTTTGCTGCCGCGGGTGGGGTCGCCGCCATGTATATAACGAGCGCCTCGGCTTCGGCCTCCTCGTTCCTCCGAGTTTCTAGGGCGCGCCTCTCCGGTTCGCTGTCGTCCGCCGCCTCCCGCGCCTTGGCCGCTCAGGGCCCGTGCCCCTCGCCCTCGGCCGGCCAGTGCCGATCGCTCAGCTTCTCCTCCGCTTTCCGATCCCTCCGGAGCTCGGTGCCGCGGTGGAGCCACGGCGTCGATTGGAGGTCGCCCGCGAGCCTGCGCCCTCAGATCAGGGCCGTCGCTCCCGTGATCGAGCGCCTCCAGCGGAAGTTCGCCACCATGGGTAACTTTTACTCTCTGTTGATCTCCGATGATCTCGGAGTTAGCTTGTGAGTCGCGTTGGTTGGGCGGAGTTTGTTCGGGGCTCGATCTGTGCCGCGTTGGGAATGGCGGCTGCTGAAGCTGTCATTGATTCGCGAGTCACGCGAGAGTACGAAAGTACCGTTCACCTCCCGAGCTGTTCCTGAGTAGATGACGAAAATGAAATCGAACCATCTGTCCGTGTCGGTTTTTTGGGTTTGTTCTTTGGGTAATCATGCTGTGAAAAGTTATCTGTCCCTTTCGCTTTATTTGTTGGATATGTCTGCGAAGCAGTTCTCATGTCTCAGTCATAGCGAACATTGAGTTTGGTGATTAGCCCGAGAAAGAATGGTATCAAAGGGAAAACGTGACTGTGGATCCCCAAGTTGACTCTCGGCTGTCTTAACTAAAAGAGTAAACGTTGAAGTCCTCATGCTCGCGTAGTCTAATCTGATCGCCCAAAAAGAAGAATGATGCTAAAGGAAAAGCTGCTTAGAAGTGTTCAATGCCTTGCATTACTTTGAAAAATGCTGGCGGGTTCTGACGGTCGAGTTCCTTTTGTATACGTTCATTGGTTGGATATTTAGGGAAGTCCAAGTTTAAGAAATGTTCTTGTAGACTCCATCCAGAATAGCTTTCACATGAGTCAGTGTTGATCACTTTTTCTTCTCATCGTGGAATTACACATGCTACCTTGTTCTAAAGTTTTATCTATTGTGGGGATGTAACTCTGCTGTTCGTCTGCTTGTTTGCAGCTTCAGAGAATCCTTTCAAGGAGATCTTAACTACTTTACCGAAGGCAGGAGGTGGCCATTTTGGAAAATTTTACAGCCTTCCTGCTCTAAATGATCCGAGGATAGGTATTATTCTTGAGCGTGCTCTTACCAGCATAGGAATTGCATTTCTTCTTATGCTCCTTTTGTATCAAATTCTGCGTAATTATTAGCTGATTTACATTGCTATCCTGTTGTAGACTTGTCCTTGTTAATTCTCCTTTCCAGCTTTTCCATTCGTTCTTTCTTTATCCTTCTGTTTTTGCTTTTTAACTTTTGGTTGTCACATAGTTTTCATTGACTTGGCTGGACCAGAAAATCCAATATTACATGTGATTGGAAATTACTGGAGACTCATGATTTTAAATCATTTTGAGTACCCATTTATTGTGAGTGGCAAGACTGATGATGTGCCTTGCATTTTGTTCTGATGGTGCAACAGACAAGTTGCCATACTCTATCAGGATCCTTCTTGAATCTGCTATCCGTAATTGCGACAACTACCAAGTTAATAAAGGGGATGTCGAGAAAATTCTAGATTGGGAAAATACTTCTCCAAAGCAAGTTGAAATTCCTTTCAAGCCAGCTCGTGTTCTCTTGCAGGTAGTCCTTGATTCAATCGATCTACTTGTTGCACAATAATTTAATTGTTCTTTACAAGAATTTTCTTTTTCCAGGATTTTACTGGCGTGCCTGCAGTCGTGGATCTGGCATGCATGCGTGATGCCATGAACAGACTTGGCAGCGATTCAAATAAGATTAACCCCTTGGTGCGTGTGATCTCTCTCGTTTTCCTAGTAAGTTATGTTTCCAGCATCAACGCCGAGAATTTAGCTTAAGAACAGTATTGTTCTTTGTGCAGGTTCCTGTGGACCTTGTGATTGATCATTCGGTCCAAGTTGATGTTGCAAGGTCAGAAAACGCTGTTCAGGCAAACATGGAGCTTGAATTCCAGAGAAACAACGAGAGATTTGCTTTCCTGAAATGGGGGTCGACTGCTTTTCGCAACATGCTTGTTGTTCCTCCTGGCTCTGGTATTGTGCATCAGGTATGTGATTCGTACAGGTGGTCCTTCACGTGTTATTTTGACATTTCAATCATCCAGAATTCATGGTGTTCTGTCCTTTACAGTCTTTCTTTAACTGGCAATATGTGATTTGTATGGGAGGTACTTCACATGGACACTGACAGTATCCGTTTTCTTAGATCTGTTCACTCTGCATTTCTGGTCATTGTGCATATTAGCTTACCACGTGACTATGATAGGGCCTCTGACTAACTTATGCCCTCCTAACTTTTGGAAACAGTTCCTTTAAAATTTTGCTCTTAACATTGTGGCCTCTATTTTCAATGTCTTAATTCATGCAGAATTTTTAAAATGAGAAAACGAATTTAGGATTGAATGCGTATGGTTTTATGATGCAATGTACTTTTATAAGTTTCTAGGTCAATTGTTTAGATCTTCAACTTTCCATAATTTAAGTTGTTACTTTGTTGCCTGCCACAATGTCTTAAGAAGTTCTAATTGATCTTTAATGAGTTTTTACTTTTCAAAGCCGTAATAAATGCTCCTTTTTATTTTGATTTTTAATTTTTTTTTTAAATTACATCTATGGGTACTTCCTTGATGTAGATCAGTATACTGTGCATAATCTGGAAATGATGCTGGTGGCTCTCTAAAGATCGTAGGTTGATGTCGTACTGCACAATTGACCTTAGCAATTGGATTGTATATTTCTTTTGACATCTGTTTGGATTGAGGTGGACCCATACTGATTTGCTTGCTTGTAAGGATGTTATTGAAGTGTCTTGGATTTATCGCTTTTTTAACCCCAATATGACGGTAACTTGAAATTTCAGGTCAACCTTGAATATCTTGGAAGGGTTGTTTTCAACACAGATGGCATGCTTTATCCTGATAGCGTTGTTGGAACTGATTCCCATACAACCATGATTGATGGGTTAGGAGTTGCTGGTTGGGGAGTTGGAGGTATTGAGGCTGAGGCAGCAATGCTTGGCCAGGTATGATATTGATGGACCTAAGCAATCTCATTCTCTGCAAATGCATGATTTCTGACCTTGGGAATGCTTCATTTAAAGTGAAATCTAAACGACAGTATGATATTGAGTCGTAGTGATGGTTCACTCCTCTTGTGGTCTCCTAATTGTGGTGATGACCATCATGTGTGTGAACTTGCCACTTATTACTTTCCAGTTACTATCAAGAGTTGATCATTGATTTACACACCATTTAGTTACCACTTTCTCACAAGTTTCCCCCAAGTACTTAAAAGGATGTTTTTCCTAGACTGTTGTGGAGACTTTGTGAAATTTTTCCGGCATTTTCTGTGTTTCCGGTTGTTCTTAGCTTTTGCAAAATTCAAAATTTCTATCTATGTCGAATTCAATGCAGTGTATTGTTCTAGCCATTATAATGTGTTTATGGTTATAGTTTCCCCACTTCTTTTGTGCATTGAGGACATAATCGTTTCTAATACGTTTTGCGTAATATTTTTTACCTTTGACAGCCTATGAGCATGGTGTTGCCTGGCGTTGTTGGGTTCAAATTATCTGGGAAGTTGTGTGATGGTGTCACAGCCACTGACTTGGTCCTAACTGTGACACAAATGTTGAGGAAGCATGGAGTTGTTGGCAAATTTGTTGAATTTTATGGTAACTTGATAGTTGCCATAGCTTCATCCTAGCTTGGTTTGTCTCCCCTTTAGTTGTATACATGGTCTTAGATTGAATGTGCTTTGCAGGGGATGGTATGGGAGAGCTATCATTAGCTGACAGGGCTACCATTGCAAACATGTCTCCTGAGTATGGGGCAACCATGGGATTCTTCCCTGTTGACCATGTAACTCTGCAGTATCTGAAGTTGACCGGAAGAAGTGATGAGACTGTGAGTCATTGACTTTGCTGACTGAAGCTTGTGTCCTGAAAGTATCACCAGTGCTTAATTATTTCTTATGGTCCCTGCAGGTGGCGATGATAGAGGCTTACCTACGTGCAAATAAGTTGTTTATTGATTATGATGAGGTAAATCTACGAACTTGCATTCTCAGTGAGTGGAAGCTGTTAGAAGTAACTGCTCACTTCCTATTCCCAATTGCAGCCTCAACAAGAACGAGTTTACTCATCTTACCTGGAGCTGAATCTCGAGGATGTTGAACCTTGTATCTCAGGACCTAAGAGGTATAAGTTTCCTGCCGAGGGTCTCCATATCTTGGTTCCACAGATTCATGCCATTTGCATGGTTTAATGTTTTTAATCTGTAATCCACATTTAGCTTCAGTGTGCGACATCCTTAATTTTCGTCACCTTTTCTTGCCAGACCTCATGATCGGGTTCCTCTGAAGGAAATGAAGGCTGATTGGCATTCTTGTCTTGATAACAAAGTCGGCTTCAAGGTTAGTTTTCTTTTGAACAGCTACCTTTGATTTCATAATCACACGAGGTCATACTAGTTCTTTCTTCTAATTTTGCCTTGACTGGATCATTGACATGGAAAGCTGCCACAATGGTACAATGCGCAGGAAAATAAATTCTCTTGCTATCAGACTAAGAGATTTGCTTTGCAGTTCATGTTGCATTTTTTCTTTTTCTGATGAAGTAGAATCTACTATCTTCAATTGAGCGCAGTCATTTTAATCTTATTCGGCAATGTCCTGTGACATCTTGATTAGAAAGCCCTCGTCATTTCGTCCACAATAAATTTTGTAGATATAGGCAATAGGCTCTTCTTCCTAATTCACTTTTTTCCGGGAGGCATTATTTTCTCTATTTACAGCCTGCCTAAATTGTTATCCTACAGAATCAAACTGATGCAATTTTTTTTTTTGGAATTTCTTTAGAGCTGGGTGAAAATACATAGGATATGATATTATGTTTATTTATTTGAAGCGTGAGTGGGAATTGATAGACTATAATATAATGTTGGTTCGTTTTCGTGGTAATACAGGGTTTTGCTGTACCCAAAGAATCACAAGATAAGGTGGCAAAATTTTCATTCCATGGGCAGCCGGCTGAACTCAAGCATGGGAGTGTTGTGATTGCTGCCATTACTAGCTGCACCAACACATCGAATCCCAGCGTCATGCTTGGAGCTGCTCTAGTAGCAAAAAAGGCTTGTGAACTTGGATTACAGGTTCGCTGTGATTATTATTACTGTCCATCTCTATACTCTGTACTCTTTACAGGATCAAGCTTCTTTTCACTGCTACATTGATAATTCTTGTTGGTGACCTGAATTGTGACACCAGGTCAAGCCATGGATCAAAACAAGTCTTGCACCTGGCTCCGGTGTTGTCACTAAGTATCTACTTCAGAGGTACAATTTTGGGATAAATTAGCATAGTGTAGTAGAGTATCTTTATGTTGGCAATGAGGAGGCAACCTGATAACTGTATCTTTAATGTTGATGCAGTGGGCTGCAGAAGTACTTAAACCAGCAGGGATTTAACATTGTGGGATATGGATGCACTACTTGTATTGGAAATTCTGGGGACTTGGATGAATCAGTTGGCTCTGCCATCTCAGAAAATGGTACTATTAAATGTTCTCTAGCACGGAGACATACTGCCGAGTGTTGGGCTTCATTTGTTTAAGCAGTTGCATAAGCAATCGCTTCTGGATATCATTGATTAGATTATCTAAAATGGCTTATTTACCTGTCATGCAGATATCATTGCTGCTGCCGTACTCTCTGGTAATCGAAACTTTGAAGGGCGTGTTCACCCATTGACTAGAGCTAATTATCTAGCTTCACCTCCTTTAGTAGTTGCCTATGCTCTCGCTGGCACGGTATGTAATGATAATTGATGGCAATGTGGAATTTCTTAAATTCATGTATATAATGAATAATAACTTGTTAGGGTTTTTGAGTTTATGACATTCTCTGTTTTAATTCGAGAAGGTAAATGTACCCAATTCTAGTATTTTGCAAAAAGTTTATAAATAAAATAGGGAAAACTGTTTTCAGGATCGAAGTTATAAATCAGTCTTTTTTTTAAAAATATTTATTATCTCAAATAAAAACAAGGGGAAATCCTCTTTTAATGTGATTTTTCAGTGTAGAGATCTCTTGCTGGTTTCGGAAATGTTAACACTTGTGCAAATTCTTTTTTTCATTGTCATAATTTTTAGTGTGGATACTACCAAGCACCTTGATTTTCTTCTTAGGTGATTATAGGCCATTATTAGTCCGAATTCTGATCCTAGTTATGTTTCTTTGACTGATCATTGATGTGATCCTCTTAGGGATATTTGTACACTGCCAACATTTGATTTTATATCTTGATGCCAGGTTGATATTGACTTTGACAAAGAGCCAATTGGAACAGGGAAGGATGGTAAGAGTGTTTACTTCAAAGATATCTGGCCATCGACAGAGGAAATTGCACAGGTAGACAATGTGTTATAATTTTGAGTTAGCAAGTAATGTTGGGGTTTGTTTGAGTCTAACTAAGGTGTCCCTTGTTATCAGGTTGTCCAATCAAGTGTTTTGCCAGAAATGTTCAAAAGCACTTATGAAGCTATCACAAAGGGCAATCCCATGTGGAACCAGCTCTCTGTTCCTGCTACGACCATGTACAAATGGGACCCCAACTCTACCTACATTCATGAGCCTCCATACTTTAAGGACATGACCATGGATCCTCCTGGAGCCCATGGAGTGAAAGATGCATATTGCTTGCTGAACTTTGGTGACAGTATTACGACTGACCATATTTCCCCAGCAGGAAGCATCCACAAGGACAGTCCTGCAGCTAAATATCTACTTGAGCGTGGGGTGGACCGCAAAGACTTCAACTCATATGGAAGTCGACGTGGGAACGACGAAGTGATGGCAAGGGGAACTTTTGCCAACATTCGTATTGTTAATAAGCTTTTAAATGGCGAAGTGGGTCCCAAGACAGTTCATATCCCTACAGGAGAGAAGCTTTATGTGTTTGACGCAGCAATGGTAAGTTTCTGGGAGTTCTCTGTGCTTTGTAATCTCTTATTTCCTTCATTTGCTTGTGCTTATTTAAGACTATTTTAAAATATGATTGACTATTTGCTTGTAGGTGTTGCTATTTAAATGAAGGGATATACCAAATGCACATCTCATTTTTGATCATTTACATACCTTAAGCAAAACCCTACAATAGAAAGACCAAATTGCTTCTGGCAAACTCATTGTAGGATCTGGGTGGTTTAGTTTTCAATTGGTTGAGTATTTAAGGTGGCTGTGAGAATTGAGGAATTGGGGATGAGCATTTTTGGAAAGAAATGGGTGTCTAAAAAAGGGGCAGAAATAATTGATTGATGTGAAGATGCAAAATGGTCTCCAAAGGTAAAACTCAGTGAAATATGTGTTGGGTATTTTGAAAAATAGAGATATGGAAATGGTCATTGGGCAAAAAGAAGATATGTTTTTGATATTTTCCCTAAAATGAAATGTCAATGCTTGTGTGTGTCATCCCCAAAAGGATAAATATTTTCGCTTCGTATCACAGAATCAACAGATATTTTGCGACATCTGTCATGAAAAGAAGATGCTGTGCTGCTGTGATTTTGATAATTGCTGGTAAATAAGTTTTTTAAGTGCAAAGTGTGAAAACAAGTGAACATATATATCTCGGAATTGTTTGAAATACTTTTGGGCGATTCTGTTCTCAGAATGATGGGAATCTCTTAACTTGTCTTATCTGGTGTAATTTTAGAAATACAAATCTGCTGGACACGATACCATTGTTCTGGCTGGAGCAGAGTATGGTAGCGGGAGCTCCCGAGATTGGGCAGCCAAAGGGCCCATGCTACTGGTGAGGTCACTTGCAGCGTAACAAGCGTATTTCATTTTTCCACTGGCACTGTCTTATCCTCGAGACTTATTTTAATATGCAACAGGGAGTCAAAGCAGTGATTGCAAAAAGTTTTGAGAGAATTCACCGGAGTAATTTGGTGGGTATGGGTATTATTCCACTCTGCTTCAAGGCTGGTGAGGACACGGACACATTAGGATTGACTGGTCACGAGCGTTACAGTATTGACCTCCCGAGCAATATTAGTGAGATTAGGCCTGGCCAAGACGTGACTGTCACAACCGACACAGGCAAATCTTTCACCTGCACTGCCCGCTTTGATACTGAGGTATTTCCCACTTCATCTCCTTAATATGTTCTGGTCATTCCTGAGGTATTTTGGCCACAAATTAGAAAAGAATATTGAGAGGTAGTGTTTTAACTATATTCTGTACGGAGCTATATAGCCTCTCTAGGTACTTACCAAGCGAATTCGAAATAGAGAATTTCGGAAACTACTACTGTGTGGTTAAAGCTTCAAAATTTAATCATGTTTCAGGTGGAGCTGGCGTATTTCAGCCATGGAGGAATTCTTCCGTACGTCATTAGGAATCTTATTAACCAATAAGTCAGAATTGTCGGCAGGCGGCTTGCTCCAGCGTGGGAGCCGTTTCACTTTGTAAAATTTGAGAAGAAAATAATGTCTCGAATACAAAGAAAAATCCCTGTCGGGACAATTTTTTTGAGAACTTCCGGTTATGCAGGCTTTATTTGATATGCGGTTGGAGTAAGAATTGCATTTCCCTTTTTCTACTTGTGTTAATGGTTTGCCCATGTTCTTGAATGGTGGAGCCCTTGTTGGTTTTCCCTTATTGAAAGCCACATCAATTTAAATCTAAGTTATAGATTTGCAATTATAGTTGCGGTCTCTGTATTTGGAGTGCAAATCAGCAATGACAGGCACTTTTAGCAATAAAATAGGCTTTTCGGCAAGTGACGTGACTCATGAGAGCAAGCAGAATCGAAAAGCTTAGCTGACCAGTTCAGTTTTGCCGTCTAGTTCTTGCGAATCGCAAAAGTTTGCCTGCATATATTCTTCCACGTAAAAGCGCGGGAAAATTCAGCTCAATTTTGAGAATATGGATAGGCGAGGGCAGGTAAATTTTATAATGCCATCCAACACGAGAGAACTTAGGGGGATAAAAACGGTAGGAGTGTTAACATTTTTATACGACGCCCTCATTTAAGTGTCAATTCTAGAAAATTAAAATTTAATAGATTTTTTTTTTTAAAGGCTAGCAAGGGTCATTGGCAACCCTCATCGGCCATGAAACCCTCACTAGGCCACCTTGCCCTTCGTTGTGAAGGCCCTAGGTGAGGCTATTGGGGCCTTGCCAACTATTGGCAAGGTTGTGAGGGCCCTTGTTGGCTTTGGGTGGTTGTAGGCGAAGGCCCTCATAGCCTCGTCCGTTGCCAGCAAGGGCCTAAGGTGGAGGTGGTGAGGGCCTTCACCAACTATTGGCAAGGGCTTGATGGCCTCACCCAAGACCTTTGTAGTTGAGGGTGAGGTGGCCCTCGCCCAAATTTGGCGAGGATTTTGTAGTCGGTGAGGGTTGTTGGTCACCCTCACCACGACCCTCAATGGCCCTAAAGAAAAAGGAAAAAAAAAGGAAAAAAAAAAGTATTAAAATTATATTAAAAAATTGTCCACGTTAGTGCTGACAAAGTCACATAAGATAATTGATGTCTACTTTAGATTTTTTGGCGAGGTAAATCAGAATTGATACTTAAGTGATCAATCTTTCAAATTTGTGGCATTCGAGTCAGGAAAAAGTTTTGGCACTCGAGTGGGTGTCGTACGAAAGTTTTGGCGTTTCTAGTATTCTTATCCCAAAATTAGTATGAAGCACAACTAAGTATAACTCAAGGATAATTGATTCTAGAAGTGTAAGGAACCACCAATTGAAATAAAAAAAAATAATACTAAATTAACACAATTGTCTAAATTGGACAATTTCAATAAATTTAAGGATGTGTTTTTTTGGGGGAAAGTGTTTTTTAGGAAATGATTTTTCCAACTTTTAGAGCCTATTTGATAATCATTTTGTTCTTGAGAATAATTTTTGCTTAGAAATAGATTTTTTTGATACTGTTCTTGAGATGAGTTTCTAAGTATAGTAATTGTATAAAATTTCTATTCTTGAAATAGAGATGCATTTGGTAAGATCTCAAATTTTTTTGTTACTTAAAATTTCTTTAAATTTTTAAATGATTTTATTACTTTTGTTTTCTTTGTTCCTCTATTTGATTGCTAGCCTTGGGGTAGCCTCATTGGCCCTCGGCGAGAGCTGAGGCCATCGATTGGCTAGAGGAAGAAGAATAAGAAGAAAAAAGGAAAAAAGAAAAGAAAGAAAAGGAAATAAAATTGCTTGATTCTTGATATGTTCCGAAAATAAAGAAGTAACTTTTTTTCAAGAATAAATGATAATAATATTCATTGTTTACCAAATAGGGCATTACTCGTTTGGTTTGCAAAAAATAACTATTTAAGCGAAAATATTAGTCAACGAAAACATTCATACATAAATTTATGAAAGAGAATCCTTAAATCTAAAGAAATGAAACATTGGAATTGCCCATCTCGAATATTTAAATATTATCTAATTTATTTAAATATTTAATATTTACTTTCTTTTTTTTAATTTTTAATTTTTTTTCTTCTTCTTCAACTAGTTGTTGGTGATCGGCACAGGTGAACTTGAGCCTCACCAGCCTGCGCTTGTTGTTGGTAATTGGCTATCGTTGAGGCCCATCAACTAATGGAGGGAAAGAAAAAATAAAAAGAAAAAAAGAAAGAGAAAAAAAGAAAGGACGAAAGAAAAGAAATGAAAATAAAAAAATATTTATACGTTTGACTTTGTTTTTGCTATGAGATAAAGTCATGGATTAAAATCACTTTTCGAAAGAGATGCAAACACCGGAAAATGTTTTTGCTCATATATCACCAAATAAAGAAAGGGCACAAAAATGATTACTTGATAGTATTTAATCTATTGAAAAATAACATTTTATTTTGGATTACAAAAAATCAATTAATAAATAATTATAAATTGTTGGAAGGCTCACTCCTTTGAAAATTTATAGTTCACAACAAGCTGTTATTCTTATAATAGTCCAAAAACTCTTATGTTAGTAAAACCTTAAAGGAAAATTATGCACTTTCCTGAAAAATGATTTTTCAAAAAGTAATTTCTTTTATCATGTAATTTTCCCGAAACAAACGCACTGTAAGACATTTTTGGGTACTTTTCCCCAATAGGATTATGAGGAAATAACATGTTCTAAGTTGAGTAATCCTTTGGTATTCATCATATACAACCAATCGGTAAATTCAGCTCTATTGCATCAAACCAATGTAATCTTATCTCATGCCCAAAAGAATTTATTCGCCTAACAAGTTTCGACATGCTATTTGAGATCAAGGTGGATTTGATTGAGATTCGACAGGCAATCACTTTGGGGGAAAGACCGTTCCTGCTTGGTCGTAGCAGCAACGTCGTTACAAAACGACACCATGTGCAAGGCCAAGCCACAGGGCATCCTCGAATTCGAATAACAGACCAGTGACATCTCGGAGTTCCTTTCGAATTTTGACAGCCGTACCCTGTACGGTAGCCAATACAGCTATAGTGGGGGCAGAAAATGCGCAATGCCCTTCTAGTCTCTACTTCTAGCGAGTGAACTACCGTAGAGTACAATTGCTTTTATGTTTACACGGACTAATTCAATACAGAGCCTAACAAGTCAAATACATATTGCTTTACAGCCGATGCTGCAGAAGTCATGAACAGCATCGAAAACAAGAGCGCATCAGCACAGACCAGGGTTGAATCAATCGACTCATCATTGATTAGCCTCAGCGGTTGTACAAAGCGCCAACTCACAAACTAATTCAAGTATTTCCATGGTTCTGTTTCTGTCAAGTCCTAAACTAAGAACTAAGGAGACGACATAGCCTAGACCAGGCTTAGATCACAGACACACATAAGCAAGACGACTATGACTTGCGAGATAAACCCTGACAAGCTAAAACTTTAACGACCTTCCGGAATGCTCTCCAAATGCAGCCTCCGGTTGTTGCCATCGAACCCTCTGTTACCTATTCTCACTTCCGATATGCTTCTGTTTCTCAGCTTCGACGCACTCAGCAGTTGCTCCACAGATGAAAACTTGCGATCTTGTGTGTGCTTGAGTATTTGCTTCAGCTCCTCCTTTGTGACGAATACCCTCACTCTCAGGACCCCACTTTTGCTGGATTCACCGATATGGGGTCGGTTGTCTCCGACGACTTCATCGACGTTATCCTTCAATTTGAAGCTCACGCTCTTCTTCATCTTCTCGTTCTTGTTCTTGCCTCCATGCACACGTACTGCTGGCTCCAACTTGGATTGCGAAATCTCATCCTCATGATCTCGAGCAATGACTTCGTTACTCACCAAGCAATTTCCCATTTTGCTTTCTTCTCCCTTTTTCTTTCTCAAGAGCTAAATGTGTGAAAGAATCAAGAATGCTATTCGGACGCAGGGAATATAGGAGAGGCTGAAGGGCAAGAGCACATGAGCAGTCCCCTTTTTGCGCCGGTTCTTTGGATGAAAGGCAAGTGGACAGATTCCTTTGCCTGTTCTAAGCACCTACCCACGTACTCCGGATTTGACGTCCCATTTGTTATTGTCTGTCTGATTGTTTTTGGCCTTTCTTTTTATCCTTCCGTGTACTTTAAGTCAGCATGGCCGTCTCCTACATTTATATATCTATATAATATCTGAGACCCATTTGGACGTCCTACTAATTCCTATCGGGCGTGGCTGTTCCCTCGTTCTACTTAACTATAGATAAATTGATCTGTATTTCCAATAATAATCTCCCAAAAAATGCGCAAATATGATGATTCAAATCTAAATATCTAACGAGAAAGACGATCACGCTTAACACTTGAGCAACCATCAGGTTCCGCAGCTTTTATATCATTTTACTTGTTCTTGGTCAACTATATAGAGTAGAGTATGCGCAAGTAGTTGCTGCAAGATTCATAATTTTTTATTTACTTTACCAGGATGGGGCGGCAGATACTCTTTCTAGGTCGGCCCAAATTTCAGTTTAACGTTTTGCATAATGACAAACGAGGATCTCGCGTATTATGAGTGTATCCAAATCGATGTAATTGGTGCAGACCTCCACTATTATTTTTACGTAAAATACACGTAAATACGAGATTGTCAATAAAATTTTCATCTTCCGAACATTTACTGCACTTACGCAAATGGAGTAAAACTCATTATACACGTAGGGAATAGAGATCTACAGATAGGCGAGCAAAGCATCAAGCTTATTCTATCTTTAAGAAGAGATCCTGGCTCAACATCTCCGCCACGATGGTCAAGTTCATCTCGTTCGGCGGTTAAGAAAATCCACGAAGGCTTTAGGGATGTAAAATGTCTATTATTATATGTACTGAAAAAACAATTGTATCATGTCATGTTCACTATATAAATATAGATTTCTTTTGATTTATCATTAAATA
Source organism: Eucalyptus cladocalyx (assembly GCA_017140615.1). Classification (NCBI taxonomy): domain Eukaryota; kingdom Viridiplantae; phylum Streptophyta; class Magnoliopsida; order Myrtales; family Myrtaceae; genus Eucalyptus; species Eucalyptus cladocalyx. Next base: position 28,657,362 of record CM029516.1, read on the forward strand.
GCACAAATAAAAAATGATTTCCAATTATTTAACGTGATACTTTATGAGAAACTGCAACAACATAGGTATATATCTATATGCAAATTTCAAGTAATTAATGTAAACCAATGGTTATAAAATTTTTATACTTTCTTATAATAGGGTTGAATATTTTCCACATAATTTTAAGAAAAAATGATGAGAGATACCCTTTCATGTCGCGTATCGTCAAACTTTGTTGTTGTACATTTCTAATAGAGGTAGTAATAAAGGTGTAAGCTAACTCAACTTAGAAGTCTTAGGCAATTCCTGCAATTTTATTTGGAGAGACATTTCAGATTCGAATAATAATTAAGAATCTTAGTTCCATTGAAAAGGTGACGAAGTATATTTATGAAGATTAGAGATTTTCTTGTTAGAGAATATTTTTAGAGATATTATTATATATTAGGGATATCATTTAATATTTCGTGATTATCTAAGATAACTAATTTCGTTTCCTATGCATATTGTTCAGGTATAAATACCCTCCTCTAATAATTTGTAAAGACAAGTGACGAGTAAAAATGTAGTCTTTACTGATTATCTCTCCCTCTCTTGAAGATCCTAGAATATTTACATGGTATTAGAGCCATAAAGAGGAAATGAATTAAATCAAACCTTAACTTTTTCTTCCTTTATGCTGTCTTTAGTTGTCTCATCTTCACTAACTTCTTGATTTTGTCGACACTCAACAATGCTACTATGGACATTATATGTTGTGGTACTCTCTTCTAATTGCGAGTAGTATCGACGAGTGAAGCTTCATCAAATATTCAAGTAGCTGTGAGCATTAGAGTCAAGCACACTTTATTGGGCAGCCAAACATTAGTGCCATGAGCTGATGTCATCACGGTTTGGTTTGCCACAATTCATGATTCTATCAAGGTTGTATGAGAAAAGATGTAATGACCCGAGCCCCACTGTGTAATATTGTTTGCTTTGGACACGGAGTTCTCACAGTTTTAAAACGCGTCATACATATTAGAGAGACTTAAGCCTTATAAACTAGCCCTATGACTCCCCTCTAAGCGATGTGTGACAGGAGATGCGCCCCCGCGCTTGGGCCATCACACTCTCCCCCCCTTAGGAGCATAGCGTCCTCACTGTGGCTCCACACGCGGTCAGGAGTTGGCTCTGATACCATTTGTAATGATTCGGGCCTCATTGTGTAATATTGTCCGCTTTGGACACTGAGTTTTTACGGCTTTAAAACGCGTCACACAGATTAGAGGGACCTAAGCCTTATAAACTAGCCCTATGACTCCCCCGTAAGCGATGTGGGATAGGAGATGCGCCCCCGCGCTTGGGCCGTCACAAAAGATATGTCAATTTTCTAGGGAAAATTACCAAAAAAGTCATAAACCTATTGCAATTATGCCAATTCAGTTATGAACTTATTTTTTTGACCAGTTGAGTCTTAAACCTTTTACAATTATTCCCAATCAGTTCATCTAGCCAAAATTAGTCGGCTGGTGCTGATGTGGCAGCCGGCAGATGCCGGTGAGCTTTTTTTTTTTTTTTTTAATAATATATATTTTTTGAAATATTTTATTAATTTTTATCCATTTTTTCCTTTTTTCTCTTTTTTTTTTTCCTTCTCCCTCTCCCTCCTCCCTCCTTCTTCCTTTGGCTCCAGTGACTAGGCTAGCTTGCCTCACTATCGCTGGGCAAGCCATCGCCAAATCCGATGAGGGGGGCCTTGCTGTTGCTAGATTCGACGAGGCGAGCCCTGCCGGATCTAGTGAGGGGAGCCTTGCCGATTGGCAAGCTCGCACCTAGTGACGGCGATGCGAAACCCTGCCGGATCTAGCAAGGTGATCTGGCGAGGCAAGCCCCCGCCGGATCTAGTGAGGACTTGCCTTGCGGTTGCCAAGCGAGGTGAGCCCTCACTAAATCTGGCGAGCACCCCCTCGTTGGATCTGGTGAGGGCTCGCCTCGTGGTTGTCGGGCGAAACCTTGTTAGATCTGGCGAGGTGATTTGGCGGAGCGAGGGAAGCCCTCGCCAAATCCGGCGAGGAGGGCCTCGCCACCTCACTCGGGGCGATTGCAAGGCGATTTGGCGGAGCGAGGGGAGCCCTTGCCAAATCCGGCGAGGAGGGACTCGCCACCTCACTCGGGGTGACTGTGAGGCGAGCCCTCGCCAGATTTGGCGGGGGCTCGCCTCGTTGTCATTGGGCGTGAGCTCGTCGGATCGCCTCAGTTCGGTGACTGGCCAGCTTGGCCGGTTGCCGGAGCCAAAGGAAGGAGTAGGGAGGAGGGAGGAGGGAGGAAGAGGGAGAAGGGGAAAAAAAAAGAGGAAAAAGGAAAAAAAAGATAAAAAAATAAAATATTTCAAAAATAAAAATATTATTAAAAAAAGCATGCCGACACTGGTCGATTGCCATGTCGGTATCGGCCGGCCAATTTTGGCCAGATGGACTGATTGGGAATAATTATAAAAGGTTTATGACTCAATTGATAAAAAAAAAAAAAGTTTATGACTGAATTGGCACAATTGCAATAGGTTTAAGAATTTTTTGGTAATTTTCCCCAATTTTCTAAGCATGTGTTGCTTTAACGCTTGTCAAATTCAGTTTTTTTAGTGTAAGGTCTGACTTACATGGTGCTTGATCACAGACTTTTGAAGAAATTTGCACCATACTACAAGTTGGATGCTCCAATTTAAGGTGGAGTGATGAAGTATATTGTGGAGATAAGAGATTTTCTTGTTAGAGATATTATCATATATTAGGATATTAGTTAATATTTCGTGATTCTCTAGGATAGCTAATTTCTTATCCTATGCGTATCGTTCGAGTATAAATACCCTCCTCTAATAACTCGTAAAGACAAGTGATGAATAAAGATATGGACTTTACTGATCTTTCCTCCTTCTCTCTTGAAGATCTAAGAATCCTTGGCATTTATACCCAAACAATATGTATAGGAAAATAAATTAGCTATCTTAGAGAATTACAAAATATTAAATAATATCCCTATTATATGATAATATCTCTAATAATATTCTCTAACAAGGAAATATCTAGTTATCATAAATATACTTCATCACTCCCCCTCAAGTTGGAGCATCCAGTTTGCATATAATTGGTGCAACTTTATTCGAAAGTTTGTGATCAAGCATCATGTAAGCTGGACCTTACATTAAACAAATTGGATTTGACAAGCGCTGAAGTAACACATGCTTAGAAAGTCGACATATTTTTGTCATACAACCTTTATAGAATTGTGTGAAAACCCATCTTGAATTGCAACAAGCTAAACCACATCACTCCACAGTGCTTATTTTTGGCTACTTGATGAAGTGTGCTTAACTCCAACGCTCACAACTAATTGGATACTTGATGACATCACCCCATGGCACTCATGTTTGGTTGCCCAATGGAGGTATGCTTGACTCTGGTGCTCATAGCTAACCGGATATTTGACTGCAACTTCACTTGTTGATGTTGCTCGCAATTAGAAGAGAGTACCACAACGAATAACATCAATAGTAGTATTGTTGAGTGTCGACAAAATTGAGAAGTTACTGAAAATGAGACCACTACAGATAGATAAAGGAATAAAAAAAACAGCTAATATTTGATTTAATTCCGTCTCTCGGTAGCTTTGACATCATGTAAATATTCTAGAATTTTCAAGAGAGAGGGAGAGACAATTAGTAAAGACTACATCTTTACTTAATTGGCTTAACTTTACAAGTTATTAGAGAAGAGCATTTATACTCAAACAACATGCATAAGAAAGGAAATTAGCAATCTTAGAGAATCACGAAATGTTAAATAATATCCCTAATATCTAATAATATCTCTAACGATATTCTCTAACAAGAAAAACTCTAATCTCCATAAATATACTTCATCAAAAGGTTTGAATAATGAGATGCATGTGGTTTTACTTTCAGTAATTCCATCCAGTCAATTGGTAGATGAATTTTCCCATCTTATAAGATCGCATGTGAGACATTCACATTAGGCCGACCTTGGCCCTCCCATTGCTCTTCATGAGCAGGGTCCGACTTATGATGCTCGACTCAAGAAGCACCATGTCTTCGGCTACCTTGGTTGGATGGACCAGGGGAAAAAAAAGAAGAATTTCTAAATGATCCAAGTTGAGGTCGAGGCTATAAGGCTCACGGTTTCGGAAGTGGAGGCTGGTTTCGAATGTGGAGGCGTGGAAGCATGGGCCATGGTGGGCGGGTCATGAGAGAGGACGGATCTTGAGAGGGAGCTAGAAAAGTGGGGCATTTTGAGATGGCCGATGTAAGGGCTGAAGAAGAGCGGTCAAGTGTAGAGTAAAGAGGCCATTTGGAAGTGTAATCACCATTGTCGGAGAGAGATGATTTGCTTTGCCAAAAGGGGCAGGCTAAGGAAAAAAAGAAAAAGAGACGAAGCGAAGAGGGATAGAGAGAGTGTGTGTCAGTAAGGAAGCCTGCTTTAAAGAGAGAGGAGAGAAATTTTATAAAGAGAAAATGACAAATGATTTCAGAATTCTGGTTCAATGTGCAATGTGGTCCTTAAGCTTCTAATTTGTCCAATGTGGTCCTTGAACTTTAGTTCAATATACAATGTCATTCATGAACTTTAGATATATCAAATTTAGTCCATAAACTGTATAAAAATATTCAATATTGTCCATGAATTTGAATTAATGGAAAAAACAATATTAAACACTTCATATAGCTTGAGAACTAAATTGAACACGTATAAAAAATTTAAGGACTACATTGAACAAATTAAAAGTGCAAGGACCACATTGGACACTGGGATAAATTTTTAAAACTGCATTGAAAAAATTTAAATTTTATGGATTATATTATACATTGGGTCAAAATTAATGAATCATTTACATCATTATCTTTTAGAAAACTATGACAAGTGGAACCCTATAACATGTGTCGATCAGTGAGTGGCCTATGACTGATGTGGAAGCCATGACTATTCAATATTTTCTCACTTTCATGAAGTAATTTATGGAGTGATATGACATCTTTTTGGTTGTCCTCAATTTGAGAGGCGTATGGTACACTTTGTTGGCAACAACTATAGAAGCTCCTAGTGGGGGGGGGGGGGGGGGGGGGGGGGGCTTTTGGGTTGGAAGCCAAACTTTGTGTTCTTTTATGAGATGTTTGAAAGTTCGGAAAGAATCTGATTTTATCACTAGTAGATGTAATTTCACTAAATTGACAATAACAATAGTTGTAGATCTATCCCATTTAAATTGTGACTTAGATAGGACCCCTCATTCAACGAATTAATAATGAAGGGAGAGGTAGCAAGGAGAGAGAGAAGAGAGGAAATTATGAAAACTCTAATGAGTAGAACTCATTTATGACATTTGATAATCAATGAGTGGAGTTGAATTAATGGAAAAATAATATTAAACACTTCATATAGCTTGAGAACTAAATTGAATTTGTATAAAAAATTTAAGGACTACATTGAACAAATTAAAAGTGCAAGGGCCACATTGGACAGTGGGATAAATTTTAAAAACTGCATTGAATTTTTTTAAATTTTATGGATTATATTACGCATTGGGTCAAAATTAATGAATCGTTTACATCATTATCTTTTTGAAAACTTTGACAAGTGGAACCCTCTAAACATGTGTCGATCAGTGAGTGGATTGGCCTATGACTGATGTGGAAGCCATGACTATTCAATATTTTCTCACTTTCATGAAGTAATTTATGGAGTGATATGGTATCTTTTCGGTTGTCCTCAATTTGAGAGGCGTATGGTACACTTTGTTGGCAACAGCTATAGATAGAAGCTAAAAGAAGCTCCTGGTGGGGGGAGGGGGGGACCTTTTGGGTTTTTGTGTTCTTTTTATGAGATGTTTGAAAGTTTGGAAATAATCTGATTTTATCATTAGTAGATGTAATTTCACTAAATTGACAATAACAATGGTTGTAAATCTATCCCATTTAAATTGTGACTTAGATATAGGACCCCTCATTCAACGAATTAATAATGAAGGGAGAGGTAGCAAGGAGAGAGAGAGAGAGAGAAGAGAGTAAATTATGAAAACTCTAATGAGTAGAACTCATTTATGACATGTGATTTTTACCAAAAATTTTTTTTATGACATGTGATAATCAATGAGTGGAGTTGAATTAATGGAAAAACAATATTAAACACTTCATATAGCTTGAGAACTAAATTGAACACGTATAAAAAATTTAAGGACGACATTGAACAAATTAAAAGTGCAAGGACCACATTGAACAGTGGGATAAATTTTAAAAACTGCATTGAACAAATTTAAATTTTATGGATTATATTACACATTGGGTCAAAATTAATGAATCATTACATCATTATCTTTTAGAAAACTTTGACAAGTGGAACCCTCTAAACATGTGTCGATCAGTGAGTGGAGTGGCCTATGACTAATGTGGAAGCCATGACTATTCAATATTTTTCTCACTTTCATGAAGTAATTTATGGAGTGATACGGCATCTTTTCGGTTGTCCTCAATTTGAGAGGCGTATGGTACACTTTGTCAGTAGCAACTATAGACAAAAGCTAAAAGAAGCTCCCGGTGGGGGGGATCTTTTGGGTTGGAAGCCAAACTTTGTGTTCTTTTATGAGATGTTTGAAAGTTTGGTAAGAATATGATTTTATCATTAGTAGATGTAATTTCACTAAATTGACAATAACAATGGTTGTAGATCTATCCCATTTAAATTGTGACTTAGATATGGGACCCTTGTTCAACGAATTAATAATGAAGGGAGAGATAGCAAGGAGAGAGAGAAGAGAGGAAATTATGAAAACTCTAATAAGTAGAACTCATTTATGACATGTGACAATCGATGAGTGGAGTTGGCGCAGAAAGCCACAACTATCCAATAGCTTCTCACTTTTATTAAATAATTTATTGAGTGACACAATATCGTTTCGTTTATCCTCAATGCATGTCACCTAAATTCAAGAGGTGTAAGCACATGTAGGCCGACATGCCAAATCTCTAACAACTCCTATGGATGGATGCTAGAAGGGCAGAATTTTTTGGGTCAGAAGCCAAACTTTTTCATTTTTTTTGTGAGATGTTTGAAAGTTTGGATAGAATCCGACTTTATCATTAGTAGATATAATTTAACTAAATTGACAATAACAATGGTTGTAGATCTATCCCCTCAAAATAGTGACTTAGGTATAGGACCCTTCGTTCAATGAATTAATAATGAAGGGAGAGATAGTAAAGAGAGAGAAGAGATGAAATTTTGAAAACTCTAATGAGTAGGACACATTTTGGACATGTCATAATTAGCGAGTGGAGCTGGTGCGTAAAGCCACAACTATCAATAGTTTCTCACTTTTATTAAATAATTTATTGAGTGACACAACATGTCACCTGAATCCGAGAGGTGCAAACACTTTTCGATTGACATGTTGAATCTTTAACAGCTATGGCTAAATGCTCGAAAGGGGGGACTTTTTTGATTTGGAAGCCAAATTTTGTGTTCTTTTGTGAGACATTTGAAAGTTCTCAAATAGGATATGACTTTATCATTAGTAAATGTAATTTTACTAGATTAACAATAACTACGCTCCTAAATTCGTGCTATTAAGATGGTGACTTTTGTATAGGACCCCTTCCTTAAGCTTCAATTGGCACACATCCATGGACAACGACTATGCATTTTCATCATGATTTCTCAGTAAATGTAATTTCACCAAATTAACAATAACTACACTCCTAAATTCATGCTATTAATATGGTGACTTTTGTATAGGACCCCTTCCTTAAGCTTCAATTGGAGCTCATCCATGGATAACGACTATGCATTTTGATCATGATTTCTCAGTCTCTATCTGTGGGTGCTGTACGACACCACGTCTGATGAAGAGGGAGTTTGGTGGAGTCCTAGTTTGAATGGGAGACATATCCTATTATTCAAAGCCACCCTAACCAAACTTGATTTTGTACTAGTCACGCCCCATTTGATTTGGAGCGGCTGGATTTTTGGGGCATTAGTTTTCGCTTCTTCAGGGGGATTTTGTGACATTTGCAATTGACAGCAAATGACCTTCAGCTTCAAGAGCGGAGACATGAAAGCATGAGATTGTATTTATTCCTGACCCGATGTCACAAAAATGTTCCCTTACCCGATGTTGGAAAAACGTTCTATTACGTTTTTCGTACTGTTTCTTCTTGAAATTTGGCTAGTCCTCACTTCATTTTCTTTCAAATTTTTTCTTTATTTTTTTTGTTTATATTTAACGGTCTCCAGGAGAATTTTTTATAATTTGAGATACTGATTTTTATGAAAAGGAAAAAAAAAAAGTTAAAGGCTTTTCATTATATTTGGCCTTCAAATTATTTCTACTTTGTCTACTATTGCTAATACTTTTATTAGTTTATCTTAAAGGAGACAACATTTTTTAATGACTTTTTTAAAGAAAAAATTAAAGTCAGAAGATGCGTAGCTGGGATAATCAGTAGAGGACCCTTTCGTTAAGCTTCAATCAGAGCTTCTCCATGGACAACAACTTCGCGTTTTGATTATGATTTGTCAGTATCAACAAACAACAACCATCAAAAGTTACATGTGAATAGCAGTTTTTATCTATGGGCGTTGTACGACACTACGTACGATGGAAAGGTGGTTTGGTGGATTCCTTATTTGAGTGGGAGACATGTCCTATTAGTCAAAGCCACTCTAACCAAACTTAGATTGATTTTGTACTAGCGACGTCCCATTGATTAGGAGCGGCTGTATTTTAGGGCATTAGTTTTCGCTTCTTCAAGGGGATTTTGTGACATTTGCAATCGATAGCAAACAACCTTTGGCTTCGGGAGCGGAGATTTGAAAGCACAGGATTGCATTTATTCCTAATTTGACGTCGCAAGGACATTATATGACGTGTTTCGAGGTGCAAACATCGAAAGTATAAAAACTTGCTATAGAGGGACACTTAAGTGCTAAAAGTTTCAAATTGAAGTATCAAAATTAGAAAAAAAATGTAACACTTAAGTGCCAATGGCAAGAAATTTCGGCCAGATTGTTGACATGACATTTTTTTTGATGAGATAAGTGGAAAATAACGTTGTTTTTAGCATTGGTGTGGTTAGATAAGTGCAAAACAATGTTTTTTTTTTAGTGCTGATGTGGCTAGATAAATCTAAAATGATATCGTTTTGATGATGGTGTTGCCTCAAAATTGAATTTTAATATAAATATTAATGAAGATAAATTAAAAAAACTAAAAACAAGAAGAGGAAAAGGGAACACGTTTGGCAAGGGTTGAGGCCCTCGCCACCGCCACCCCACCGTCATCCGAAAGGGCTGATGACAGTGGGGTGAGGGTCGGCTAGGGTCATTGGCCACTGGGTAATGGCCGGCGAGCTTGTCCAACTATTGGTGAGGGCCTATAGGCCCTCGCCTAGATCTAGGGTGGAATGGCAACCCAAACTAATGATAGCCCTTGGCCTTATTGGGTGAGGTGACCCTCGCTAGATCTTGGGGCTGTGAGCCCTTGCCAGTCACTGGCAAGGGCCACGGCCCCTCGCTTAGGCAGCAAGGCTTCTCCAACCACAATGAAAAAATAAAAAGAAGAGTAAAAATAGTAAAAATTTAGAAAAAAATATTAAAAAATTGTCTATGTCAACTTCGATTATGCCACGTAAAACGGCGGCCAATGTCAATGTTAGCGATTTTTGGCGAAAATTGATCGAATGGACTCAATTGACACATATGCAAAATATTACAATACTAGAAAGAAATCATTTCAAGGGTCTTTGGGAAATTGTGTTACAATACTAGAAATAGTTTTTGAGTGATAATTGTCCAAAGAATTCTAAACCTATTTAACAGCCAATATTGTCTTAAACTTTCAATTTTATCAATTTAGTTCTAAACATTGACGATTTTCTCATGTAGTTCATATGGCTAATTTTGGCCAGCAACAGCTAATGTGATCCTCTAATTAGTGCTAGCTGTCCTACATGGTAGCCCTAACGTGGAATATTTTTGCAATCTTTTTAAATTTTTGATTTTTTATTCTTTTGTTGGGTTTTTGGTTGTAAAATAATTAGTTTAGGGTAAATTTATCACATATGTATCAGTTTTGGGTTTTTCGTGGTATTAACCTAAAGCTTTTTGATGGTGAACATAACAATATGCTGACTAATGAACAACACTTTTTACATGAAATAAATCAATTCAAGGGTCTTTGGGAAATTGGTTACAATACTAGAAACAGTTTTTGAGTGATGATTGTCCAAAAAGTTTTAAACCTATTTAATAGCTAATATTGTCCTAAATTTTCAGTTTTATCATTTTAAAAAAAAAATATTTTGACGATTTTTTAATGTAGTCCATATCGCTAATTTTGGCCAGCAATAGCAAATGTGACCCTCCAGTTAGTGCAGGCTGTCCTACATGGTAGTGCTAATGTGGAAGTTTTTACAAATTTTAAATTTCTTGAATTTTTTCTTTTTTTCTTTCTTTGTTTTTCCATTGTCCATCTTCCTGAAAGGGCTAGTGGAGGCCCATAGGGCCTTGAAGATGGCCCGCACAAAATTAAAAAAATAAAATAAAAAAAGATCAAATATTTTTAAAAAAATTACAAATGTAGGCAATCGACGTCAACGTCAGCGATTTCCAACCCATATTGACTCGGAGGATTATATTAAAAAAATTATCAAAATGTTTATGATTAAATTAATCAAATTAAAAAATTTAATACTGAAATAGCATCGTATAGTAGGTTTAGGACTCTTTAATTAATTTTGCCCTATTTTTCGATAGATAAAAAATGGATAAGTGCATTAGAAGTTCTAAAACTTATCACGAAAGTGCGATTAAGTTCTAAAACTTTCAAAAAATGCAATTAAATCATAAAATTTGTCACCAAAGTGTATCGAGTCCTAAAACTTTCAAAAATTGTAATTAATGAAGAACTTGATTGGACCAATTTGAAAAGTTCTAGGATTCAGTTGCATTTTTAGAAATTTTTAGGATTCGATTGTACTTTCTTGACAAGTTTCGGGACTTAATTGCACTTCTTGAAATTTTTAGGATTCAATTACACTTTTATGACCAATTTTAGGACTTTTAGGACACTTATTTGGATAAAGAAAGTCAAAAGTTATAGGATTTTCATGATATTTGGCCATCAAACTATTTCTCTTTTGTCTACTAATGCTGATTTCCTTTTATTAGGAGACAACAGATTTTATCGACTCATTTTAGAAAAAAAGATTTAGCCGAAAGATGCATAGAAATTTCTAATCACGATAATATTTGAGTGCATGCGTGGGATCCTTCGAGAAATTCTGAACAGATCCTAAGCACGAGGTTCTTATTTATGCAAATCAATAATCGTATTTCCAAGGCTATAGACTTTTTTCCATGACCGGTGCTTAACAACACCACCATCTATATAAAGCGGGGTTAGCATACTGAGAGATTCGCTACAACTTTCGCAATGGCTCTTCCTGCTTTGTTCACAAGCTTCGTCCCCTCCTCAATCAGCCATAACCAATCCTCTCTCTTGTCCTTCAGACACCCTCGCTGCTCCTCCTCCTCCTCCTCCTCAGGCGCTAAATCGGTTACATGCGCCGTGACGATCGAGAATCCAGAGATCGTGAGACTTTCGGCAAATTGGAAACCTACTGTGTGGGACTACGAGTTTCTCCAGTCATTCAGAGTTGATTACACGGTATTGATCCTTTTTGGTTCGGCACAATACCCAGCCTGGCTATGTTCTATGGAAAATGTTCACATCTCGGTCCTGAACTTTGTATTCCTTTTTTTTTCCAATCTTGTCCTTGAACTTGTGGGAATTCCCTATCCGATTTCTTGGTCTATGGTTCTGGCAAATTGAAGCTCATGCGCGTGTCAATGCTAGCGGAAAGTATGATGCAGAAAACTCGGTACAAGTTTTAAGTTCAAGGATCATGTTGAGAAGGCGAAAAAAAAACAACATAAGTTGAGGATCGTATTATTGCTTTTCCCTACTTTCTTTTTACTTTGATGAGATAGAGTCCACAACACCCAAAATGGCATAGAAACAAAAACGAAACTGTATTCTGAATTAGATATAAGGATGTACACTACTTGAGTACTTTTGTATACGACCAACCGCTGCCACTCTATCAAATACGACCGACATAACAATATTCCATAGAGATACTAATAAACTTGATCAAAATGGCATATTCTCAACAATGCTTACTCTGCTTATGTATTACTTTTGATTAAGATCTCATTTTTCTGAATGTTTTACGTGCCTAGGAGGATAAATATGCTGGGCAAGTCCGAAGGTTGAAGGAAGAAATCAGGGGTCTATTCAACAGGGAGATGAACCAGGTGGCCAAGCTCGAGTTCATTGACGCGGTTCAAAGACTCGGACTAGGATACCATTTTGAGACGGAGATAAAAAATGCTCTCAGTTCCATCTATGACAACACCGGATATGCTCAGCTTTTGAACAATCTCCATACAGTTTCCCTTGGATTCTGGTTACTCAGACAACATGGATACAAAATACCGCAAGGTATTTGCCATATGGTTACCCTTTTGTAAATCGTGTTGATGCATCAAAATTTACCTTACCGTTCCTTTTTTTGGACATATAGATGTGTTTCAACAATTTATGAACAAGACGGGCACGTTCAACGAATCACTCAATAAGGATGTGAGGGGGCTTCTTAGTCTTTATGAAGCTTCTTTCCATGGATTGGAAGGTGAAACCATACTTGATGAAGCGAGGAACTTTGCTTCTAAGCATCTAAAAGATCTAAACCTCGACAAAGTTCCCACTATGTTAGTGAGCTACGTGAGTCATGCATTAGATATGCCAATCCACTGGAGGCCAAATAGGTTGGAGGCTCGGTGGTTCATGGACATGTACGAGAAACAGCAAGACACGATCCCTTCCCTGCTGCGATTGGCTAAATTACACTTCAATCTAGTGCAATCAGTCCACAAGAAGGAAGTTAGCAACATGGCAAGGTATGCGCAAGCACTCTATATATAAACACCAAACCTGTAGGAGCGCATTTAGATCGACTTAGTTATTGCATGGTAAATTTCTCAGGTGGTGGGTTGAACTTGGCGCGAACAAGATGACCTTCTTCGGAGACAGATTGGTGGAACATTATTTTTGGACCTGCGCCATGGTTTTCGAACCTCAATATACAGCTTACAGGGAAATGACAACGAAACTCACTTGTATGGTGACACTTATCGATGGCGTTTATGATATATATGGGATATAGGAAGAACTCGAGCTCTTAACAGATTTTCTTGTTAGGTTAGTGTAATATGATTACTATCATCATTTTCCCTCATAACTATTGTTGCCCAAAGAAACGATAAGCAATTAAATAGTCCCTGAATGACACAAGAGATACAACAAATTTGATAGTTCTATGATATAAATTCTCCGATGTATTTTGAACATATCACTTTTTAAGTTAGATTTTTTTTCCTCTATATAATTGATTGGTCGGGCAATTAAAGTAGTAGTAAGTACTAACTCTCATTGTTATTACTAAAAGTGTATTGGGTGCTGGTAAAATTTACAAAATGTTGAAATGTTGACATCTTATCCAGGTGGGACATCACAGAAATCAATAAGCTTCCTCCAACAATAAGGGATAGTTACATGGGCTTGTACAACACGACCAATGAAATTGGGTATTGGACGATGAGAGAGCTAGGAATCAACACCATTCCTTACATGCAAAAAGTGGTAATCTCGCTGAATCTTTCACCTAATAATTTCTAGCCCGTGCAAGGCAACTCACTTTTCTACTTCTGACTTTCGTAATGAAACTTCTATTTAAACATTTGAGAATTCGAAAAATGTACGAGAGAAGAATGTCACTCGGCTTTGTCATTGACACACTTTTTTCGAATTTCAATCCTCTAGTGGGCGGATGCAAGGCGTACATAAAGGAGGTCCGTTGGTACAACAAGGGCATCAAACCGACACTGAAGGAGTACATGGACAATGCGGTGGATTCAATCGGAGGGCTGATTATGCTGTTGGGCAGCTACTTCCTAACCACGGACAAATTGACGGAAGAGGGGCTTGGTTATGTGTCGAAAATCCCGAGTGTCATGCATTGCTCTGCCAAGATCCTTCGACTCAATAATAATCTCAATACCTCATCGGTAAATTACTTTGACGTTTACCTTTCTCCTTTTGTATAATCGCTTACGAAGAGAAAGCACATCATTGATGGATTCAAAAATACGTGCTATTCTTTTTAATATATTCGATGAGAATCCTGAGAATTATGTTTGTGAAACATCAATCTCATTCATGGTCAGTATGAATTGGCACGAGGAGACAACTTCAAGGCGCTAGAATGCTACATGAATGAAACCGGCGCCTCGGAAGAGGCCACGCGTGAGCATGTCAGGCAAATGGTGCACGAGACCTGGAAGAGGATGAACAAAGACGTGTTTGAGGACTACCCATATTCTGGGCTCGGGCCTTTTCTCAGCGCTTGTCTGAACTTGGCACGAGCTTCTCAGTGCTTTTACCAGTACGGAGACGGACACGGCCTTCCCGACAACGAAACAAAGGACCACCTTGTGAGGGCACTATTCGACCCTGTGCCCCTCGATTAGGGATGCATATTACCGACGGAGGTGTCGCTGTTGGAGAGAGCCTATCGACTTACGTGTTATTATTAGCTTTTGGGGTGGGTGGCTCTGGAAGCTGACTTTGAAACTGTTGTAATTGAAGCCTAGATGGGCGTTGTACGAGCTCCATAAAATTCGCTGGGGAACCTCATGCTATTTGGGGCTTTGAGTTGTGGTTGATATGTTAGACGCAAATTGCGTAACCCCAAGATCTCCATAAGGAGAACAAGAACATGCATAACTGAGTAGAAAGATTAACGCACCTATTTTGGGATCCATTGTTCTTGAAGCGAAAGCGGAAACACAATATTCCACGCGCAAGTCATTCTCCTCTTTTGCCCTCCGTATCACTGGCTCATTGAGGCGGCCCCCCTCACGTGTAGCGTTAGGTAAACGCCCCTTAGGTGATGATGCATGTGAGAATTAGGGTTAGAGGAGAGACTTGAGCACTATTTATAGAGTTTCCAACCAGTCCCTCTCATTACGGGCCAGGCTCAACTCGGCCCACACTAGCCAACCCATATTAGACTAATTAAGAAACCTTCTATCTCACCTTAGACCAAACCCCGTAAAACGGTAAACGTTAAACGGTAAATTACAATAGCAATTAATGTAGTCCATAATTAGAAAAACTCTTCCATTCTCCCACTTGGACTATATTAATTGAAATCGTAACTTATGTGTGCACATTGGTCCAGAGATAATTCTTAATAGTCAATCATATCCCATAAAGTCTCAAACACCGAATCATGGCGGTAACTGCATGTATACACACAGAGCCTTCCATGGTCACGAGTGCTCTCAACTTTATTGATATGGATTCAATATGGTAGTGTGGCAATGGATAACATC
This sequence comes from Eucalyptus cladocalyx, assembly GCA_017140615.1. NCBI lineage: Eukaryota > Viridiplantae > Streptophyta > Magnoliopsida > Myrtales > Myrtaceae > Eucalyptus > Eucalyptus cladocalyx. Next base: position 28,672,847 of record CM029516.1, read on the forward strand.
TCTCATAGAGAGATCCCATTTGTCGATCCACCATTCTCTTACCTTAGGCGACACAAAAACTTGTGCCACAAGAGAATGCTTTATGGTTCCAATGAACCCACATATGTCTTGTCCTTATGGTTAACCTTTCTTTATGTATCACAGGACATATGCACAAGGCTAATAACCGGATGCCCCTAGCCTTCACTCAAGGTTTAAACAATACCCTGAGACTTTTAACAACATATATCAACATAATAACAATCCATTCAAAAACATTTTATTGAATGCAAAAGTTGACATATATGTATCAAACTGTTACTAAATTGTAACAAAAACAGATGTAAATTTTATTCAAAGAAGAATAAAACACAGCTTCCACTAAATGACAGCATCCCAAGACGCTCCTAGGCCCATACTAATGACATGTCGATCAAAAACACACGGGCGTAGGCCTTTAGTTAGTGGGTCTGCAACCATATCATTTGTATGAATATAATCTACTGTAACGTCACCATTCTGTACTGATTCTTTTATGGTAAAAAACTTGACCTCCATGTGTTTAGACCCCTTTAAACTTTTGTTGTTATTAATAAACAATACTGCAGAGTTATTGTCACAATATAACTGTATGAGTCTATCCACAAAATCATAAACCGATAACTTTCTAATGAGGTTCCTGAGCCAAATAGCTTGAGTAGCAGCTGAAAAACATGCTACAAACTCCGCTTGCATGGTTGAAGAAGATATGGATTTCTGTTTCTCGCTCTTCTATGACACTGCACCTCCTGCCAACATAAATATGTATCCAGTTGTTGATTTCTTATCATCTTGACAACCAGCAAAATCTGCATCTGAATACCCGACTAGTTGCAGGTCTGGAACATATCTATAAATCAGCATATAATCTTTTGTTCTCTTTAAGTACCTTAAAACCTTCTTAGCAGCAACCCAGTGATCGTGTCCTAGATTAGACTAATATCTACCTAGAAGCCCTGTTGCAAAAGCAATATCTGGCCTAGTACAAACTTGAGCATACATGATACTTCCAAGCACACTAGCATAAGGTACATCCTTCATTTGAGCTTTCTCAAAATCTGAATTAGGGCATTGTGAAAGACTCAATTTATCACCCTTAACAACAGGAGCAATTCCTGGTTTGCAATCCTGCAAATTGAATCTTTCTAAAATGCGATCAATATACGCCCTCTGAGATAAACCCAATGAACGGCATGAGCGATCCCTATGGATCTCAATGCCAAGAACAAAAGACGCCTCACCAAGGTCTTTCATGTCAAAATTTTTCGATAACATTCGCTTTGTCTCATGTAGTAAACCAATGTCACTACTAGCAAGCAAGATATCATCTACATAAAGTATGAGAAAAATATATTTCCTCCCACTGACCTTGGTGTATATGCACTGATCTACTTTGTTCTCAATAAATTCAAATGAAGTAACAATACTATGAAACTTGAAATACCACTGTCTAGAAGCTTGCTTAATGCCATAAATAGACTTTTTCAATCTACAAACAAGCTGACCTGAGTCATCTGCTACAAAACCTTCAAGCTGCACCATATAAACTTCCTCATCAAGGTCTCCATTTAGAAAAGCAGTCTTAACATCCATTTGGTGTAACTCCATATCGTAATAAGCTACCAATGCTAAGATCACTCTAAAGGAATCTTTAGAAGAAACTGGAGAAAATGTTGCTTCATAATCTATTCCTTCTCTTTGAGTGAAACCCTTAGCTACCAGTCTGGCTTTAAACTTTTCAATCTTTCATTTGGAATCCCTTTTAGTCTTGAATACCCATTTGCAGCCAATATGTTTACAATCTTCAGGCAATTCAACAAGCTCCCAAACACCATTATGTTTCATAGATTGCATCTCATCTTTCATCACATCTAACCACAAATTTAATTGAGGACACGAGATGGCTTCGGTATAAGTCACGGGATCAATAACACAGCCTATGTTATAATCATGCTCTCCCAGGTAGACTAGATAGTCTGGCGGTATAGCTGAATGTCTTTCCCTAGTTGATCTTCTGGCTGGAGCTACTTCATTCTCATTTTGAATCTGAGGAGCTTGTGGAATTTCTTCAGGAACTATCTCAACAATAGGATCTTGTGCCACAATAGGCTCATTTTGTGGCACAGGAGTCTCCATAATTGTTTGCACAGGATGAGGCAGTGATCCAGTAATTCCCATCATACTATCATCTTCGATAGCTTGTGAGTAGCTACCCTTTTCAGCTACATCAAATTCCAGAAATTTTGCAGTTTGAGATTCCACAATTCTTGTACCTCCATTAGGGTTATAAAACTGATACCCCTTTGAATGATCTGGGTAAGACACGAAGTAACACCGAGTAGTTTTGGAATCCAACTTACTCAATGTTGGATTATATAATTTCACTTCTGCTGGACATCCCCAAACTCTAAGATGATTCAAGCTAGGTTTACATCCAGTCCACAACTCAAAAGGAGTCAATGGAATCGCTTTAGTAGGAACACGATTTAGAATATAAAGAGCTGTTTTCAAAGCTTCTCCCCACAGAAAATTAGGTAAATTTGTCCTATTAATCATACTTCTCATCATGTCTATAAGAGTACGATTCCGCCTTTTAGCTACACCATTTTGTTCAGGACTACCGGGCATAGTAAACTGACTTATAATCCCATAATCCTCTAAATATTTAGCAAACGGCCCTTTAAGTTGTCCAGCATCACCGTGCCTATCAAAATACTCACCACCACGATCGGATCTAACAATCTTAATAACTTTTCCCAACTGTTTCTCCACTTCAGTCCGAAAAATCTTGAATTTTTCAAGAGACTCGGACTTTTCTTTAATCAGGTACAAGTATCCATATCGAGAAAAGTCGTCAATAAATGTGATGAAATAAAAATTTCTACACAAGGTGGGAGTGTAAGGTCCACTAATATCAGTGTGAATAACCTCCAACAAGTCTGAACTCCGTACAACGGATTTCTTCTTTATCTTAGTCATCTTACCTCTACAGCAGTCTACGCAAGTCTCTTGATCACCTTTAAGAGTAGGCAAGATATCAGCCTTTATAAGCCTTTCTACTCTTTCTTTGGAGATGTGACCAAGGCGTTTATGCCACGATGCATAAGACTGTTCCTTAGGTAGAGGCCTTTTGGGAACAACTTTTTCAGCGGAATAAGCAACGTATATGTCATTAGGAGATAGACTCAATCGATATAATCCATCGGATAAATTGCAACACCCAATCTTATTTGAATCATAAAACATGTAAATAGTATTACTCTTTATTTCAAAAGAGTATTCACACATGTCCAAACAAGACACAAAAACTAAATTCCGCCTAAAAGAAGGTATGTAAAAAGTGTTTTTTAACACCATTCGAAAACCAGAGTATAAAATTAAAATAACATCTCCCACGAACTCTACGTCAACTCCAACGCTGTTTCCAACAGTGAGCTTTGATTCATTCAGATTTGACGTCCTTCGGTTTATGAACCCCTGAATGGTAAATGCAACATGATTAGTTGCACCACTATCTAGCCACCAAGAATTGGTCGGAACTTCAGATAGATTGGATTCATAAACAAATGCCAAAGAATCATTACCTTTCGGCCCACTCTTATTTCTCTTAGACAACCAAGCCTTAAACTTGCTGCAACCTTCACGTGTCCTCTCTCCCTACAAAAGTAGCAAAGAACACCATCCTTCTTGGTGATTGCCTTCTTAGGACCCAAAGTGTTAGAAAGACCTGCTCATTCAGAATTTCTTTTGTTGTTGGAAGGACCAGCAACTTCTGAATTGCCTTTATGGGTATAAGTTTTCACCTTCTTACCCTTGTCACTAGCAGAACTAGAAGCATAAAGAGCAATATGTCCTTTATCTTTCTTCAATTTCTCTTCCTCTGCTACCAACCTTGCAATCGGGTCATTAACAGACCAGGTTTCATCTTGGGAACTATAATTGGTCTTAATAATCCCAAAATCAGGAGGAAGAGTATTTAGAGCTTGATGGACAATGCAAGCAGTAGGAATTTCAACATTGAGAGCCTGAAGCTTTGTTTGCAAATCAACCATCCTCAGAACATAATCTCTAACTCCACTAGAACCATCATACTTCATAGTAAAAAGTGTTTGCATATGTGTCCCTATCTCAGCATTAGGCAACACACGGTTTCTAGCCATCAAAGCTTCCATCATTTGCCTAACATTGCAGTCTGCAGGCAAACCACTTTTCAAGTGTTTCTGAATGGAACGCTTCATGGATAGCAAGCAAATTCTATTGCTCTTTTCCCATGCAGCAAAATTTGCTTTTTGAGCCTCTGTACTCTCGGCAGTCAAGACTGCCGGCCGATCAGTAGTAAGAGCCATATGAACATCTGCCATCTCCATAGCAAACAGAAAATCCTCTTTACATCTCTTAAAATTTGAACTAGCAAGAACCTCAATGGTGACGGAGTTACCATTTACAGAAAATGTGACTGAAAGACAAGCAGTATATATAATTAGCATTATGTGAGCATTGTGTAACTTGACACACAAGTACACATCCAGAGAGTTACATGCGAAATCACATAATCACCTTTGGGCAGAATACATGACAAACAATTGTACACTCCCCACATGATAAGGGTTATGAGAATATATTCCAATCATCGTGAATTCATCACCTTTGGGTATATGAATCATTAGGATCGGTCACTCCTTCACCACACTATCATGTATCCCTCCATGAACTAATACACAATCACCTCATTTGGGAGTATAACTATGCATTAAACCAGGAGACATCCCAATCAAATATACGAGATCGAAATTTCTCAAATTCAATCAAGTGTGCCACTTTGGCGGTCACAACTTAATTGAATCCTTGAAACTCTCTCTTACCAGGGATATAAAATTTTCATCTCACATAAACCATACATATGTGATTTTAACTTTAGTGATAGGGGCAGTAAATCACTAAAATCACATATCATACTAATTACATTGCTTCATTCATTAATAAAAATAAACTTTATCGTATATTATTAATGAATAACACTCATAAAGTTCATGTGATAACATACCTGTATCCCAACACCTGTATTTTTCAAAATCACAGGAAAAATACAAGAAAAATACGCAGAAAATACACTAAAAAGCACGTATTTAGGATTCCGTATGTATTTTCACATCCATAAGATCATCAAAAATATAAAATAAATATATCATGATGTAGGAAATAACCATACGAGTCCATCGCTGCCGGCCACGCGCAAATCGGATCCTCCACGTGCCGCCTGAGTGCGCAGCGAGTGGAGCCCACGCGTGGCGCGTGTTCGACACGCAGGAGGTGCGTGGCCGCGCATGGGGGCGCGTGCGGCCTCCTCTGGCGACGCTCCACCCACGGTTTTCTTCATCTCGTCGAGCCCAATCCGAATATATAATTTAATTTAATTTTTATTGAACGAAAAGTCTCGAAAATCACAAATTAGGGCAAGATCCACACTAATTAGGGCTAATCCGTACAAATTAGGGCAAAATCAATTATGTTCGTGTTCTAGGGTTATGGAGGCTCTGATACCACATGTTAGGCGCAAATTGCGTAACCCCAAGATCTTCATAAGTAGAACAAGAACATGCATAACTGAGTAGAAGATTAACGCACATGTTTTGGGATCCATTGTTCTTGAAGCGGAAGCGGAAACACAATGTTCCACGCGCAAGTCCTTCTTCTCTATTGCCCTCCGTATCACTGGCTCAATGAGGCAGCCCCCCTCACGTGTAGCGTTAGGTAAACGCCCTTTAGGTGAGGATGCAGGTGAGAATTAGGGTTAGAGGAGAGACTTGAGCACTATTTATAGAGTGTCCAACCAGTCCCTCTCATTACGGGGCAAAATCAACTCGGCCTACACTAAACAACCCATATTAGACTAATTAAGAAACCTTCTATCTCACCTTAGACCAAACCCCGTAAAACGGTAAACGTTAAACGGTAAATTACAATATCAATTAATGTAGTCCATAATTAGAAAAACTCTTACATGATATACATAATTGATAATAAAATTTGTGGTGATTGTTGATACTTAATTTGTAGTCAATGCGTCAAAAAGGTAAAAAAATTGAGATTTAGGTTTTCGATTGTGATGGAGCCTGTTTCTCACTAAAAAAATATCATTTCTCATTTCTTTATTTTGTATTGTTACTCTTAAGCATTTCTAATTCATTTTCGAGAAAAATTTGAAAAGTCAAATGGTTGACTTTCGAGTTGACTTTTTGATTAATTCTTTGATCAAAAGTCAATCTTGAGTTGAAAATCGACTTTTCACCTAAATTTCACTTTCATCAAATCATATTTTCAAAAAAATTTAAAGATTTGACCGAAAAATCAACATTTTTTTAAAAGTCAATTAAATGGTTGACTTTTGGTCAAACCTTTGATTAAAAAATAGATTAAATAAAAAAATATCCATAAAAGCACTTCTTTTAGCATCGATTTGATTTTTATATAGAAAATTTCACAAAATTCAATTAAGAACCTTGTTTTCCAAATTTTTTGATTTTAGGTTCTATATTGTCCAAAAATAAAATTAATTTTATTCTAGTCACAACTAGGTGTAGTTCCTTTTACGACATTTGGTCTAGGGACATTTGGTTGTTTGTAAAATTCTAAACGCAAGTGAATGTGTCGAACAAGTAATATAATGATAAGAAAAAGTATTGTCTCGCGGCAATCGATGATTAATAAACTAATTAAATACTAAAATAGATTAATTCTAAAATTTATCTAATAGATCAAAATATAATTGAGAATAAATTAAAAATAAAATTTGGAGATTGAATGCAGTAAATCAATTAGATAAATATGTTAGAGCATCTGATTTCACTATAACCACTAGATATGAATTTAAGATGATTGTTGGTATAAGAACGATATCAAATATGTGATAGCGAAATTTCCTAATCTATTTACTATCCTATCTCTAGGTATAACAAACCTACTCAGTTTATTAATCCACTATATCTCTATGTGAATTAAAATAAACACAAGCGCATTAAAAACTATGAATATTCCCGGCTTATAATGAGTCTTTTGGATCACATTTAACGTGGTATATCTCTATTCACATTTAGTTCGTGGTTATATATATTGTAATGAGCAATTGTATATTATCACTTCTCAGTTTCAGTCATGCACATCGGATCATTCAAGTGGTGACCGGTTACTCAAAAGCATTATACACAATAATATAAACTCACATGAATGAAATTAATTGCAAAACATAAAAATCATGAAATTCACATCATCATGATTAGGCTAACATCGTAACCCTAACAAAAGAAAATTAGAACATAGCATATGAAGAAATAAAAATATAAATCAAACCCAACATCTTGAATCAAAGAACCATAATTCTATTACACTTTGGTCTTCTCTTCAAAATACTTGAAAAACTCTCAAAATGATGAAAAACAAATAAACAAAAGCCTAACTTCTCTCTCTCTCCCTCAATATGCTCCTATTCATAGAATATATCTAAGATCCTTATCTCCAAGCAATTGCGCATAAAATCAAGGAATAAATCAAAGGATTTTAATTTGATATCTATCTCCCACTGCTTTTTGATTTGAATTCCTGATTTTTGCCATTACTTTCCTTATCTTCTCCATATCTCATTATTTTGCATAAATAAGGAAAATTCAAATGATCAGAAGAAAATCCAAATATTTTCTCATAGATATTGCATTTATTGTTGTCTAAAATAGGTAAAATAACTCTATTTTTATAGAGTTATCAAACCCTCAAACTTAACATTTTGCCAGTTCTTGAGCAAAATCAAGACATAACACATACTCAAACTAACAACCTCTTCCATGACATCTTTCCATAATTGCTCAAATTCATAATTCAAAAGAAAAACACAAATTTCATCCAAACATTGAAATTGATTTATGAGTTAAGACCAATTCTAACTATGTGATCCAAGTGTGTGTGTGAGAGTTCTTATCTTTTTTGAATTATATGCAATCCAGATAAATTCACATTGACATGCAACATCTAAAAAATTCTAAATAATTATGACCAAATCTCATAGGTTTGCTTTTCATTCATCTCTCTACTAATGTAAGCTAATCATGAAACCAAAAATCAATAGGACTTTTCTTGGTTTGTAATGTAAGGCTGGGCTAAAGGTGAGATAATGGTAATTTTAAGCAAATCACCTATCAACACGTTGATTTCTAGGATCTAATTAGAACCAATGTCATTGTCCAATTTCACTCCTTTAAGATAATTTTTCTGCCACCATATATCGTCATTCTTTTTTTTTTTTTTTGAATTGCTTTATAGTGGAATTTCTCCTAAAGTCTATCTTAATATAACATGAAAATTTCTAACCTATTGAGTATCCAAAAGGCTCACTCAATTGAAAGTTGGATAGAGAACTATAAAAGCAAATTTTTTTTTTAATACACCCCAAACAACCATAACAATCATTTTTTTTTCTTTTTCATACTCCATCATTCCTCCCAAATTTCTATCAAGCTCAAATATTTTTTTTATCTCAAAAATCAACGTGCTCATAGGGCATGGGACAATGATATAATTTGATAACGGCTAGGTTAAACATATATGGGTGTCAATGAAAAATTGGGTAATAAACAAGGTTAGCTTGAAAGGCTCAATCAATCCAAAAATTTCCTAAATCATTTTCTCAGTTAGATGTAACTTAGGATTTCGCCTCATGAGAAAATCAAACAAATTCTAAGATTTGTGTGAAATTTAAGAAAATCACATACTTCATATGAATGTTATCTAGATTTACACACAATTCAAAAATGAAGGACTTGTAGTGCTTAGTAAGTGGATAAACATAATTAGAATTAAGATTAATTCACACATCAATTGAAAGTTTAAATAAAATTTAAATTTTCTTAAGAATCGCAAAAATTCACAACCAATAATGCAATCATGATAAAAAAATAGATTTAGCCAAAAATTTTGTCTCCCCCAAAACTTGAATGAAGAAGTGTCCTTAATGTGAAAAATAGAAATATGAAGAAGAAAACTCTCCTGGTTGTAGGATAAGTTCATAGATGATTTTGATGATTAAACTCTTGAAAGGTGATCCCTAAAAAATTAACCTGGATAAAACAGAGAAAAGTTAATCTTTTTTTTTTTTTTTTGCAAAACGTAAACTTAACAATAAATAATAAAAGACATAATTAAAATGCTTTGGTTGCCTCCCAAGAAGCACTTGCTTTATAGTTTTCAGCCAAACTATATTAGATGTTGCTATTCTAGAGGATGCAGTTCAATGGTGGTCTTTTGCTTGTTATAACCATTTTCAAAGTAAGGCTTCAAATGTTGACCGTTTAGTTTGAATGTGCCCTCAGTGTCATGTGCAACTTCAACTGTTCCATATGAGAATACTTGTGTAATTGTGAAAGGACCAGACCATCGAGACCGCAACTTTCCTACCTTTCCATCATGATAATGATGTAGAATGTTTGCCTTCTTTTCGTTTGGACACATCTCCTTATGACCTGGTTTGCACATATTTTAAATAAGAAAGGTTCTTCCCAAAAATAATTTTTAACATCAGAAAAGAATTTTTTCTTTTGTTGATATGATAATTTAGGAGGAAGAACATTACTTAATAATTTACAAAGTCCGCATACTAGGGAATTTTTGTGGACTTAATGGAAAAAATTTTCTCATTAGGGAACTCTTCTAAAATTGGTCTTACCTCTTCCTTTAAATTTGGAATTCTTGATAAGTGGTTTGCAATTAGATTTTCAATCCCTTTTTTTTTTTTTTATCTTTGATTTATAAATCAAATTCTTGCAGCAATAGAATCCACCTGATCAACCGGGGTTTCGATTCTTTCTTTTCAAGCAAATACTTAAGAGCAGAGTGGTCAAAATAAACTATAGCTTTTGAGCCAATTAAATAAGAACGGAATTTATCAAAAGCAAAAACTACCGCCAAAAGTTCATTTTCCGTTGTTGAATAATTCAATTGTGCACTTGACAATGTTCGACTAGCATAGTATATGATTTGAAAAACTTTGTTCTTCCTTTGTCCCAAAACAGTTCCTATTGCAGAATCACTAGCATCATACATCAGTTCAAAAGGTAAATCCCAATTTGGTGCTGCTATAGTTGGTGTTGACATTAACTTCTCCTTTAAAGTGTTAAAAGCCTGCCTGTCTGCATTCAATAGAGAAATTAAAAGGAGCATCTTTTTCCAAAAGATTAGAAAGAGGTTTAGCAATTTTTGAAAAATCTTTTATAAATCGTCTGTAAAATCCTGCAAGCTCCAAAAATCCCCTGACAAGTTTCACAGATGTTGGCATAGAAAATTTTGCAATGACCTCCACTTTGGCTCGATAAAAAACTATTTCGTTTTGAGAAATTTTATAACTGAGCACTATTCCTTCATATACCATAAAGTGACATTTCTTCCAATTCAAAACAAGGTTAGTCTCCTCACATCTTTGTAAGACTAAAGCCAAATTATTTAAACAAGAATCAAATGATAAGCCAAAAATGGAAAAATCATTCATGAAAATCTCAATAAATTTTTCAACCATATTAGAAAAAATAGCCATAATGCATATCTGAAAAGTAGCTGGTATATTACAGATACCAAAGGGCATTCTTTTAAAAGCAAGAGTACCATAGGGACAAGTGAAAGTAGTTTTCTCTTGATCTTCTGGTGCAATAAGAATTTGATTATACCTCGAATATCCATCAATAAAGTAATAAAACTTATGCCCTGCAAGTCTTTCTAACATCTGATCAATAAATGGTAAAGAAAAGTGATATTTTTTAGTGACATCATTCAATTTTTTGTAATCCATACACACACGCCACCCAGTAATTGTTTTAGTTGGAATCAATTCATTGTTGTTGTTATTCTGAACAGTCATATCGCATTTCTATGGCACAACTTGTACAGGACTTACCTAGGAATTATCAGAGATATGATAGATGATACTTGCATCAAGTAGCTTAATTACCTTAGCTTTCACTATTTCTTGCATCTTTGGGTTCAAACGCCTCGAGGTTGGATAGTGGGTTTATATTGTTCCTCCATCAAAATTTTGTGCATGCAAATTGAATGATTAATTCCCTTGATATCTGTTATTTTCCATCTAATTGCACCTTTATGTTCTCTTCATACTCTGAACAATTTTTCCTCCATCAAATTGTCAAAGAAGAATATTTAATTACCAGTAAAGAAGAAACTCCATCTAAATAAGCATATTTCAAATGAGAAGGTAAGGTTTGAGGTGTAGAATTGGAGGCTCTTCAATTGATGGTTTAGGCTTTATTATGTGTTGTCCCAATTCCTCAAATTTAGTTACCTTTTGCCTTAAAAATGGTGGAATTGCCTTCATGAAATTTGCGTACTCCTTTATCTCCTCATTCTGAATATTTTTGTCCCTTGATTGAATCAAACATGTTTCAAGTGGATCTTTAAAAATATTTTCTTGGAAAACCTTATTCACCAACTTGTCAACCGTCTCAACTCTAAAAGAAGAATTATCATCAGATTGATATTTCATTGCTTTAAAAATATTAAATGAAACAAGATTATCTTGAACTCTAATAATCAATTTCCCTTGTTGTACATCAATAAGAGCTCTTCTTGTTGTTAGAAAATGTCGATTTAAGATAAGTGGTACCTCAAAATCTTCCTTCATGTCAAGAACTATGAAATCTATAAGAAAGATAGATTTGTCAACTTTTACCAAAACATCTTCCATAATACCTCTCGGATATTTAATTGATCGATCAGCTAGTTGAAGTGACATTGTGGTTGCTTTTACTTCGCCCAATCCTAATTTCTTGAAAATTGAATAAGGCATCAGATTAATATTTGCACCTAAATCACGTAATGCTTTTTCAAAGTAAGAATCCCCAATAGTACAAGGAATAGTAAAACTCTTTGGATCTTCTTAAACTTTGTTTTGTAGGATGGCTAAACACTCCTCATTTAACTTCACAATTTCATAATCCTCCAGTTTCCTTTTGTTTGCCAAAATCTTCTTAAACTTTTTTTTGCATAACTAGGCATTTGCGCTAAGGCATTTGCAAAAGGAATGTTAATGTGCAATCTTTTCAATACATCAAGAAATTTAGAAAATTACTTATCTATTTTGTGCTGCTGGAGTCGCTAAGAAAATGGAATTGGCAGCACATATGGCTTGAGATTATCTGGAAAAAGTTTACTCTTGCTTGTCTCATTTGATTGTTTATTGATCACTTCTTCATTATTTCTGAAAATCTCCTGTTTGACATCTTCTTCTTCCACTTGTTTACCACTCTTCAGGGTTATAGCCTTTATGTTTTCAATTGGATTTTTCTCTATGTTGCTTGGCAAAGAACCCTGTTGTCTCCCTAACATCATGCTTGCTAACTGACCCACTTGCATCTCTAGATTTCTGATTGAAGCCTCTTGATTTTGAAATCTCACATCCGTGCTTTTGATGAAGTCATGAGTCGTATTAGCAAGTTTGGTGACTATATCTTCCAAATTTGACTTTATTTCTTCTGATTGTTTGAATTCGGGTGGTCTTGTCACATTCTAATTATTCCATGAAAAATTTGGATGATTATGCCATCCCGGATTGTACATGTTGGAGTAGGAATTATTTTGTGACCTGTTAAAATTCTCAACAAAGTTAGAATTTTCACTAGATTGTTTAAAAGTATTATCTACCTGATACTCTGTACTAACATATTCTCCACCACAAAAATCACATGTCAAATTTTGAATTTTCATGGCTGAAACACTCATATTATCTAGCTTTTTGTTGAGTACTTCAAATTGTGCATCAATTGCAGTAAAAGTATCCACTTCGTGAACTCCGCTAACTTTTCGCATTGGTAGGCCATTGATAACTATTGGATGCCATCTCCTCTAATAGATCGTAGGCTTCTTCTGGTGTTTTATTATTTAGAGTTCCCCCTACAGCTGCATCAATCATAGAACAAAGATTTATACTAGAGCCATTATAAAAAGTTTGTATCTGCATCCATACGGGTAGTCCGTGATGTGGGCATCTCCTAAGAAATTCTTTGAATCTTTCCCATGCTTCATATAATGATTCATTATCCATATGCATAAAATTAGTAATATCATTACGCATCTTCGCAGACTTTGCAGGTGGAAAGAACTTACCAAAAAATTTCTGAGCTATATCATTCCTTGTAGTGATTGATCCTGCAGGAAGAGAAGAAAATCAACTCTTAGCTTTGTCTCTAAGAGAGAATGGAAATAATCTCAATCTAATAGCATTATCTGTAACTCTATTATATTTAATGGTGTCACACTATTATATTTAATGGTGTCACAGATTTCAAGAAAAGTATCCATGTGAGTGTCTGGATCATCGCTTGGTAGCCTATTGAATTGCACTGATTGTTGAAGCATCTGAATGAGTGACGGCTTGATCTCAAAGTTGTTTGCTTGAATTGCAGGTCTTTTGATACTTGATATGGTGCCTTGAACTATTGGTGTAGCACAATCTTTTAAGAGTCTACGTGGATTTTCATTATCATCGTCTGCCATCTTCTTAGAGTGATTTCTCTGTTCTCTCAGTCGCCTTTTGAATGTACGCTTGATTTTTGGATCAAGCTCAGGAAGTTTCCCTTGTTGGCTACGTGTCATAAACCGATGTACACCCTAAAAAATAAAACAAAACGAAAGCTAGATTAAACTTAGAATTAGCTGGTATCAATATTAATTAGTATTAAACAAACGATCTTCGGTAATAGTGCCAAAAACTTGTTCGTAAAATTCTAAATGCAAGTGAACGTGTCAAACAAGTAATATAATGATAAGAAAAAGTATCGTATCACGGAAATCGATGATTAATAAAATAATTAAATACTAAAATATATTAATTCTAAAATTTATCTAACATATCAAAATATAATTGAGAATAAATTAAAAACAAAATTTGGAGACTAAATGCAGTAAATTAATCAGATAAATATGTTAGAGCATTCGATTTCACCACAACCATTAGATATGAATTTAAGATGATTGTGGGTACAAGAACAATATCAAACATGTAATAATAGAATTTCCTAATTTATTTACTATCCTATCTCTAGGTATAGCAAACCTACTCAGTTTATTAATCCACTATATCTCTATGTAAATTAAAATAAACATGAGTGTATTAAAATTTTTGAATATTCCTGGCTTATAATGAGTCTTTTGGATCACTTTATTACCGAAAGTTACACAAATAACGCGGTATATCTCTATCTACGTTTAATTCATGCTTATATATTATAATGAGCAATTGCATATTATCACTTCTCAGTTTCAAACATGCATATCAGATCATTTAAGTGGTGGCCAGTCACTCAAAAGCATTGTGCATAATAATATATAACTAACATGAATGAAATCAATCGCAAAATATAAAAGTTATGAAATTCACATCATCATGGTTAGGCTATATCATAGCTCTAACAAAAGAAAATTAGAATATAGAAGATGAAGAAATAAAAATATAAATCAAACTCAGCATCTTGAATCAAAGAACAAGAATTCTGTCACTACTTTGGTCTTCTCTTCAGAATACTTGAAAGACTCTTAGAACAATGAAAAACGATCTAACAAAAACCTAACTTCTCTCTCTATCTCCCTCAATGTTCTCATATTTATAGGATATATCTAAGATCCTTATCTCCAAGCAATTGCACATAAAGTTAGGGAGTAAATCAGAGGATTTTAATTTGATATCTATCTCCCACTACCTTTTGATTTGAATTCATGATTTTTGCCATTATTTTCCTTATCTTCTTAATATCTCATTATTTTGCATAAATAAGGAAAATTCAAATGATCAGAAGGAAATTAAAATATTTTCTCATAGATATTGCATTAATTGTTGCCTACAATAGGTAAAATAACTCTATTTTTATAGAGTTATCGTGGTCTTCAAACTTTTAACTTGTCCAATGTGGTCCCTAAACTTTTGATAGATATTCAATTCAGTCCATAAACTATATGAAAATGTTCAATATTGTCAGTAAACTTGAATTAATGAAAAAATAACATTAAACACTTCATACAGTTTAAGAACAAAATTGAAAACGTAAAAAATAAAAATAAAAATTTAAGGACTACATTGAACAAATTAAAAGTGCAAGAACCACATTATATATTGAAATAAAGTTTAGGAACTACATTGAACAAATTAAAAATTCATGGATTACATTACTTAATAGGTTAAAATTAAGGAATCATTTATGTTATTATTTTTTTTTGAAAACTTTGAAACCCTCTGAACATGTGTTGATTAGTGAGTGGAGTGGCCTATGATTGACGTGGAAGCCATGACTATTCAATATTTTCTCCCTTTGTGACATCTTTTTGGCTGTCCTCCATTTGAGGCATATGGTACACTTTTTCGGCAGCAACTATAGATAGAAGCTAAAACAAGCTCAAGGAGCCCAGGTGGGGACCTTTTGGGTTGGAAGCCAAACTTTGTGTCCATTTGTGAGATGTTTGAAACTTCGGACATAATCTAACTTTATCAGTAGTAGATGTAATTTCACTAAATTGACAATAACAATAGTTGTAGATCTATCCCATTAAAATTGTGCCTTAGGTATAGGACCCCTTGTTCAACGAATTAATAATGGAGGGAGAGATAGTAAGGAGAGAAGAGAGAAGATTTGAAAACTCTAATGAATAGGACTCATTTCAGACACGTGATAATCAACGGGCATAATTGGTGCAGAAAGCCACAACTATCCAATAGTTTCTCACTTTTATTAAATAATTTATTGAGCGACACATCTTTTCATTTATCCTTAATGCATGTCACCTAAATCCGAGCGGTGTAAGCACATGTCGACCGACATGCTGAATCTCTCAAAACTACTATGGAGAAGAGATAGTAAGGAGAGAGGAGAGGAAATTTTGAAAACTCTAATGAGTAGGACTCATTTTAGTGTTAATCAATGAGTGGAGCTGGCACGAAAGCCACAACTATCCGATACTTTCTCACTTTTATTAAATAATTTATTGAGTGACACGGCATCTTTTTGTTTATCATCAATGCATGTCACCTAAATCCGAGTGGTGTAAGCATATGTTGGCTGACATGTCAAACATCTAACGTCTACTATGGATGGATGCTTTGGAAGCTGGGACTTTTTTGGATTGGAAGCCAAATTTTGTGTTCTTTAGTGAGATATTTGAAAGTTCTCATATAGAATCTGATTTTATCATTAGCATGTGTCTAGATTGACAATAACTATGCTCCTAGATCCATGTTATTAAGATTTTGACTTTGATATAGGACACCTTCGTTAAGCCTCAATCGAAGCTCATCTATGGACAACGTCTTTGGGTATTGATTATGATTTCTCAGTCTCAATAAACAACAACCATCAAAAGTTACATGTGAAAAGCAAATTTTTTTTTTTTATTTGTAGGCATTGTAGGACAATACGGACGGTGGAAAGGGAGTTTGGTGGAGTCCTAGTTTGAATGGGAGACATATCGTACTATTCATAGCCACCCTAGGAAAGGGAGTTTGGTGGAGTCCTAGTTTGAATGGGAAACATATCCTACTATTCATAGCCACCCTAGCCAAACTCACATCGATTTTGTACTAGAGACGCCCTATTGATTTGGAGTGGCTAGATTTGGGGGCATTAGTTTTTCGCTTCTTTAGAAAGATTTTGTGACATTTGCGATCGATAGCAAACTACCTTCGGCTGTGAGAGTAGAGATATGAAAGCATGAGGTTGCATTTATTCCTGACTTGATGTCGTGAAAACATTCTATTACGTTTTTCTTACGGTTTCTTTTTGAAATTTGGCGGGTCCTCACTCATTTTCTTTGATATTCTTTCTTTATTTGTGAGATGTTTGAAACCTCGGACAGAATCTGACTTTATCAGTAGTAGATGTAATTTCACTAAATTGACAATAACAATAGTTGTAGATCTGTTCCATTAAAATTGTGACTTAGGTATAGGACCCCTCGTTCAACGAATTAATAATGGAGGGAGATATAGTAAGGAGAGAAGAGAGAAGATTTTGAAAACTCTAGTGAATAGGACTCATTTCGGACACGTAATAATCAACGGGCGGAATTGGTGCGGAAAGCCACAACTATCCAATAGTTTCTCACTTTTATTAAATAATTTATTGAGCGACACATCTTTTTATTTATCCTTAATGCATGTCACCTAAATCCGAGTGGTGTAAGCACATGTCAACCGACATGCTGAATCTCTCAAAACTACTATGGAGAAGAGATAGTAAGGAGAGAGAAGAGAGGAAATTTTGAAAACTCTAATGAGTAGAACACATTTTAGTGTTAATCAATGAGTTGAGTTGGCACGGAAAGCCACAACTATCCAATACTTTCTCACTTTTATTAAATAATTTATTGAGTGACACGACATCTTTTCGTTTATCATCAATGCATGTCACCTAAATCCGAGAGGTGTAAGCATATGTCTGCTGACATGTCAAACATCTAACGTCTACATGGATGGATGTTGGAAGGGGGGACTTTTTTGGATTGGAAGCCAAATTTTGTGTTCTTTTGTGAGATATTTGAAAGTTCTCATATAGAATCTAACTTTATCATTAGCATGGGTCTAGATTGACAATAACTATGTTTCCAGATCCATGTTATCGAGATTTTGACTTTGATATAGGAAACCTTTGTTAAGCCTCAATCGAGGCTCATCTATGGACAGTGTCTTTGTGTATTGATTATGATTTCTCAGTCTCAATAAACAACAATCATCAAAAGTTACATGTGGAAAGCAAAATATTTTTTATCTGTAGGTTTTGGAGGACAATATGTAGGATAGAAAGGGAGTTTGGTGGAGTCCTAGTTTGAATGTGAGACATATCCTATTATTCATAGCCACCCTAGCCAAACTCACATCGATTTTGTACTAGTGACGCCCTATTGATTAGGAGCGGCTGGATTTGGGGTGCGTTAGTTTTTGCTTCTTTAGAAGGGTTTTGTGACATTTGCAATCGATAGCAAACTACCTTCGGCTATTAGAGTAGAGATATGAAAGCATGAGGTTGCATTTATTCCTGACTTGATGTCGCGAAAACGTTGTATTACGTGTTTCTTATGGTTTCTTTTTGAAATTTGGCGAGTCTTCACTCATTTTATTTAATATTCTTTTTTTTTTTTGTTTATAATTGACGGTATCTGGGAGAACGTTTTATAATTTGAGAACCGATTTTTATAATAAGGAAAATAAAAAGTTAGAGGCTTTTCATGATATTTGGCCTTCAAATTATTTCTATTTTGTCTACTATTGCTAATACTTCTATTAGACTTCTATTAGTTTATCTTAAAGGAGACAACATTTTTTAATGACTTTTTTTTCTTAGAAAAAATTAAAGTCGGAAGTTGGGGATAATCAGTATATTCCTCAAATGTCCATATTTCTAGGATAATATTTATGTCTCATTTAGACAGAAGAACAGCCCAAGTGCCATAACTTGGCATGGAGGGACATTTAAGTGCCATAATTTTGGAAAGGTACACTTAAGTGTTAGTTTCGGAGTAAAGTGGAACACTTAAGTGCTACTCCGGTCAAAATTCGGCCAAATGGCTGGCGACGCAATTTTCCGGTGAGTTAGGTGCAAAATGGCGTCGTTTTGCGTGCGACGTGACGAAAAATGCAAAAATGACGTTGTTTTGTGTCGATATGTAAATAATTAATATAAAAATTAATTAAATTAAATTTAACTTAATTTTATTAAAAATATTCTAAAAAATAAAAAAAAAATTTAATAAACTTAAAATTTAATAAACTTAAAATTTAAAAAAAAAAATTAAAATTTAAAAAATCATAAAATTTAAAAAAAATAAAATTTTAAAAAAATAAAATTTAAAAAAATCAAAAATAAAATTAAAAAAAAAAACATAAAAAAAAAAACTTAAAACTTAAAAAAAATAAAATATAAAACATAAAATTAAAAAAATTAAAATTTGAAAAACCTAAAATTTAGAAAACTTAAAATTAAAAAAAAAATAAATTTTACAAAAAAATTAAAAATAAAAAATTTAAAAATTTAAAAAATTAAAAATTAAAAAAAAAAAAAAAATAAATTTAAAATCTTAAACTTTAAAAAACTTAAAATTTAAAAAACTTAAAATTTAAATATGGACGTTTCTAAAATTTTTAAATTAAGTTTTTTAAATTTAAATTTTTTTTAATTTTATGTTTTTTTAATTTTATGTTTTTAAAATTTTTAAGTTTTTTAAATTTTAATTTTTTAATTTTATAGTATATTTTAAATAAAATTAAGTTTAAATTTAATTTAATTAATTTTTATATTAATTATTTACACATCGACACAAAATGACGCCGTTTTTGCATTTTCTTTCCATGTCAGGGTGCAAAATGACGCGGTTTTGCACCCAACTTGCCGGAAAATTGCTACATCAGCCATTTGGCCGGATTTTGGTCGGAGTGACACTTAAGTGTTCCACTTTATTTCAAAATTGGCACTTAAGTGTACATTTATAAAGTTATGGCACTTAAGTGTCCTCCACGCTAAGTTATGGCACTCCAGGTGTCCCAAACTCGTCTCCTTTAATTGTACATATCCTCGATTGAAAATTTTTCAGTACAAGAGAAACAATAATTCTCTCTTCCACATATTTCTTTTGCTACAGAGCTTTTTGTTGGGAAAAAAAGATACGTAAGTGCCATATGACTTTTTTGAGCAGTTTGGTCCTATATCGCCACGTTGGTCGAATATTGATTGCTATAGTGCTTCCCGTGAGAAATTCCGGCAATTTGTTTTATGTGGTTTTTAAAATAAATTTTTAAGTCTGGTGTGGCATTTTAAAAAGAAATTGAAGTTTGGACAAAGCACAAGAGGACGTGGCACTTGTGGTACTTGATTTTGCGCTGAGTTTTTTGCAACTTGCAATTTTTTTTTTTGGTAAGGTTGCAATTTTCTATTTTCATCAGGAAAAATATCAAAAAGTCTTGAACCTATTATATTAGTACCAATTTAATTCTAAACATTTCAATTAAATAAATTTAATCCTAAATGCATTTGTGCCAATTGAGTCTATTCAAACAATATTCACTAGAAACTGCTCACACAAACGTCGGTTGTCTTATGTAGCATGATTGAGGTCATAATTTTTAATATTTTTTCTGAATTTTTACTATTTTTTTTTCATTATGGCCAAAGAAGCCTTGCAGCCTAGCTGAGGACTGCGACACTTGCTAGTGGCCAGCAAGGGCCCACAAGCCTCGCCTGGTGCTTGGCAAGGTTCGCTAGTGACCCTTTTTGGCCACAATGGAAAAAGAAAAGAAAAGAAAAGAACCATAATAAAAAAAGTTTACAAAAAATTAAAAAATTGTTATTTGTCCATGTCAACGCTAATTGTGTCACATAGGACGGGATGTCAAAGTTACTGATTTTCGGCAAAAATTTACCGGATGAACTCAATTTTCACAAATGCAAAACGTTTATGACTAAATTGGTTTAATTGAAAGATTTAAAATTTAATTAAAATCAATGTAATAAGTTTAAGAATTTGTTTTTTTAAATACTTTTCCTTTTCACCGTCTTGTCAGTCACGAAGGGGCCATTCCCGCTTCAATACTCCTCAAATTGGAAGAGCAATTCCTTTGATAGTTACCAGTAGATCCCTAAACGGGAACACACATGTGGCTTCGGCTTCACATTGCAGAGCAACGCCTAGCCTCCACCACTTTGTCCTGACCAAGTTGACATGATCGGGAGCCACTTGTTTAGCTCCTGCTCTCCATTGCAAATTTCAACAGCTAATTTTGCCCTAGTTCATTGTTTGTGGAGTTAGGGTTTCAAGAGCACAATAACTTAATCTAAATTGTTAATTTAAGGCAAACAAATGTGATGCAAGACTTCTTTTCCAATGATTTTATTTTGTTGGCAAGCTGCATCGAACATTTTATATTAAAATAAGGCTATGTCAGATTTTCCATATACACAAATCGCCAATGGCACGGAGGCGATTAATTTTTCAGCAAAATTGCATTGAAGTGATTGGGAAAAAGGTTGTGGCACTGAAACGAGTACTAGGTTATGACACTTGAAGCATCATTTTCTTGAGCTTTTGCTGTTTGAGGAAGAGTCCATTGAGCCTTTTACACAACATTCGTAGCAACAATACATGAGCCACGTGGATGTCGTCTTCCACCGAACTCGCCGCTCGAGTGCTGTTCTGACGATTTATGTTGCTTGTTTCGAAAAACAAGCATAACCATTAGATGAGCTGCATTCGGAAATTTCGTTGCCATTGGCTGCCACTAGTGCCCTCATGCGCCTCTGCCCCCGTTGGGTTCGCACGCCTTGTGCCTTTGTGCGCCGAAAGCTCCTTCGCATGTATTGTTGACGTCATCACACATCAGCACTGGCGAGGCATCCGGTCAATGCATACGCCGTGTAGAAAACGTTTTGCATGTAGAAACAAAAATAACTCATGTAAACTTCCATTAACCCCCAATCTGATTGAACTTTAAATTTTTAGGTTAATTTTCACCTTACCTTTTAAATGTTTAAACAACCCATGTACAACCTGATTGTGAAAATATGAGTCAAAGAAAGGTTTTGTGTCATGTTTCGACACCAATATTTTTAAAGCACGGGGTTTTTATCTATCCAAATTAAACATGGTGTGTCGAGGATAACCATTTTAGGAGGGAAAAAAAAATAAGCAGGTGAATTACAATGCTTGGAGAATGGCCGCTCGTGTAAATAGAAAAAATTGCACCGAAAGCAACTAAAAACTTTTTCCATGATGGCCTCCACAACAACCCCTATATAAAGGATGGTTAGCATACTAAGAGACATGCAATAAATTTCAGAATGGCTCTTCCAGTTTTGTGCCCAAGCTTCCTCCCCTCCGCGATCTGCCATAATCAACCCTCTCTCTTATCGTTTAGACACCTTCGCTCCTCCTCCTCCTCCTCCTCCTCCTCCTCCCGCGCCTCCTCCGGCGCCCAATTCGTGACATGCGCTTCGAAGGTTGAAGTTCAAGAGACTGCGAGACGTTCGGCGAATTGGGAACCTAGTGTTTGGGACTATGGCGTTGTGCAGTCACTCACTGTTGATTACACGGTAATGATTTTCATTTTTCGCCACAAAACCCAGCCTAGCTTAAGTACTCTGGAAAATATTCAGATTTGGTCCTGAATTTGCATTCTTTTTCCAATTTGGTCCTCAAACTTGCAAAAATTCCCTATCAAACTTTTTGGTCTATGGTTCTGACAATTTAAAGCTCATGTTCATGTCAATGCTAGCTAAAAGTAAGATGTGGAAAAACTCGCCATTATTGTGGTATTCAATTCGCGAAACTACAAAAACAATAACTCGAAGATAAATTTCAGCAAATTTCACTAACACTTTATTCCATGATGGCACTCATTATTTGAATATTAGCCTTCTGTTGGCATCAATTAGTGCCTCGGCTTCACTTTGCTGTCTTCAAGTTTTAAGTTACCATATTGACAAAAAAAAAAAAAAATCAGTGAGCTAACCACACTTTTTCCCTATTTTCTATTTACTTTGATGGGATGGGTCCACAAATTCCAAAATGACATAGAAACGAAAGAAAAACTGTACTTTGAATTAGATATATGGATATATACATTTCTTGTGTACTTCGAGATATGTAACATCAATTTACACATTCATCCAATGCCATAGTATCGAATGTATGACCAACCACAACAATATTATATAGAAGATATCGACAAACCTGGTCAAAATGGCATATTCTCAACATATAGACAAGAGCTCAACAGTGCCTATTAAAATGTGTCTGCAAATATATTGAGAATTGATCTGTTTTAATACGAGAGGCGATATTCTAGTTTGCTTGTGCATTAACTTTGATTAAGATCTCATTTTTTTTTACGTTGAGTTCTTCATGTGCCTAGGAGGATAAATATATGGAGCAAGTTCAAAGGTTGAAGGAAGAAGTTAGGGGTCTATTTGACAGGGAGATAAATCAGGTGGCCAAGCTCGAGTTCATTGACGTGGTTCAAAGACTTGGACTAGGATACCATTTCGAGACGGAGATCAAGAATGCTCTAAGTTCCATCTATAACAACACCGAAGATGCTCAAATTTCAGATAATCTCTATGCTACTTCTCTTCGATTCCGACTACTCGTACAACATGGATACAACATACCACAGGGGTACTTGCCAACTAGTTTACCTTTTGTGGAATATGTTGATGCATCAAATTTTACCCTACCATTTCATCTGTTGGACATGTAGATGTGTTTCAAAGGTTTATGGGCAAGATGGGCACATTCAACGAATCGCTCCATGAAGATGTGAAGGGGCTTCTTGGTCTTTATGAAGCTTCTTTTCACGGATTGGAAGGCGAAACCATACTCGATGAAGGTTGGAAATTCGCTTCAAAGCATCTGAAGGATCTAAACCTCGATGAAGTTCCCACTAATATAGCGAGCAACGTGAGTCATGCATTAGATATGCCGATCCACTGGAGGCCAAACAGGTTGGAGGCTCGGTGGTTCATGGACATGTACGGGAAACAGCAAGACACGATCCCTTCTTTGTTACGATTGGCTAAAATAGACTTCAATTTAGTGCAATCAATCCATAGGAAGGAAGTCAGTAATCTGGCAAGGTATGCACAAGCACTCTATAGTTCATGCAATTTGGCAAAGTAGGAGTGCATTTTGATTGACTTACTCATCATATGACAAAATTTTCAGGTGGTGGGTTGAACTTGGGGCGAACAAGATGACCTTCTTTAGGGACAGACTAGTGGAAAACTATTTTTGGAGCTGTATATTTGTTTTTGAACCTCAATATACAGCTTTCAGAGAATTGAATACAAGGATTGGTTGTCTGGTGACACTTATCGATGATGTTTATGATATATATGGGACGCCGAAGAGCTTGAGCTCTTAACAGATTTCATTCTCAGGTTATCACTACCATCATAATTTACTCTCGTAACCTATTATGGCCAAGAAAAAACACGGAATTAATTAGTATATGAACATCTTGCCCAGAACAAATCCAGAAAATTGTATTAATGAAATAAATTCTTTGATGTGTTTTGCTCATATCATGTTTTATGTCAGCTTGTTTTTCTTCTATGTAATTGTTTGGTTTCAGCTAGTAAAGTTATGGTATGCACTAATTGTCATTGTTATTACTAAAAAGCATATTGAATGACGGTAAAATTGATAAGATTGTTGAAATGGTGGTAACTTTTCTAGGTGGGACATTACAAATATAGATAAGCTTCCTCCAACAATAAGAGATAGTTTTATGGTCTTGTACAACACGACCAACGAAGTTGGGTATTGGACAATGAGAGAACTAGGAATCAACCCCATCCCTTACTTGCGAAAAGTGGTAATCTCGACTTGCTAAATCTTTTGCCTTATAATTTCTAGCCCGCATCAATTAACTCATTTTTCTACTTCTAACTTTCCTTATGACTTCTCTTTGAACATTGAGAATCCATGAAGGTGTGAGAAAAGAAGGTCCCTCGACTTTGTCATTGACACCTTTTTCGAATTTTAATCCTATAGTGGGCCGATGAATGCAAGGCGTACATGAAGGAGGTCTATTGGTACAACAAGGGCATTAAACCGACACTGAAGGAGTACATGGACGTTGCGGTGGATTCAATCGGAGGGCTGATTTTGATGTTGGATAGCTACTTCCTAACCACGGACGAAGTGACGGAAGAGGGACTTGATTATGTGTCGAAAATCCCGGGTGTCATGCATTCTTCTGCTAGGATCCTTCGCTTCAATGATGATCTCAGTACATCATCGGTAACTTACTTTGATAGTTGTGCTTTCTTATAAATGATCTCTTATAAAAAATACACATTATTGGAATATCCATAGCGATATGCTATTCATTTTCTATATCTCTGACGCAAATGTGAAATGAATGTGGAGAATTATGTTTGTAACCCATCATCATCTTCTATGCTTAGCATGAATTGGCACGAGGAGACAACTCCAAGGCATTGGAATGCTACATGAATGAAACCGGTGCTTCAGAAGAGGCCGCACGAGAACATATCAGGCATCTAGTGCGCGAGACTTGGAAGAAGATGAATAAAGAAGTGTTTGAGGACTACCCATTCTCCGGGTTCAAGCCTTTTCTCGGTGCCTGTTTGAACTTGGCACGGGCTTCTCATTGCTTTTACGATTATGGAGACGGACACGGCCTTCCCGGTCACCAAACCAAGGACCATCTTGTGTCGACCATATTTGAATCCGTGCCCCTCGATTAGGGATGCGTTGTTGACCAAGGTCTTGCTATTGGAGAGACTTTAATCTTATGTGTTATTGTTAGCTTTGGGGTGGCTCTATGATCTCCGAGATATTGAAACTACTGCAATTGAAGCCTATTGAGGGGTGTTTTTACAAGCTTCATAAAATTGGGCAGAGGACCACATGCTATTCCGTGCTTTGCGTTGTGGCTGATTACATAATTGCCGATCGTATTTGTGGCGATTGATTTCTATTTTATGTTAAAAAAAAACATAGCATTTTATATTGGAGAAAAATTAAAAAGAAAAAGAACCAACAACAGAAAATACTTTATGTAAAAAATATATCATTATTTTGCCAAGATTCTTTGACTTACCAATTGATTTTAGTACGTTGTCGGTAACTTACTTTTATATTGTTCCTCTCCTTGTAAATAGTGGCTATAAGAACAAAGAAGTACATCATTGGTATATTCGTAGCAGTGAGCTATTGTTTTTAATTTCGTCGATGTGAAAGTGAGATGATTATTTGGACATATATTTATAGCCCAACAATATTGTCCATGCTTAGTATGAATTGGCACGAGGAGACATCTTTAAGGCGCTAGAATACTACATGAATGAAACCAGCACTTCAGATGAGGCCGCGCGGGAACACATGAGGTATACGATGCATGAGACCTAGAAGAGGATGAATAGAGTTGTGTTTGAAGACTACCCAGTTCTTGGATCCATGCCTTTTCTTGGTGTCTATTTAAAGGGCTAATTCCATAAAAAAAGCATGAACTTTAGGTGTTATCCCAAATCTGGCCCGAACTTTATTTTGTCTAAAAAAAAAGCACGAACTTTAGGTGTTATCCCAAATCTGGCCCGAACTTTATTTTGTCTAAAAAAAAAGCACGAACTTTAGGTGTTATTTAAAATCTGTCCCGAACTTTATTTTGTCTAAAAAAATGCACAAATTTTCATTTGTGTCCCAAATTTGGCCATCCGTTAACCCTCATTCCACAGTTATCCGACATGGCATTTCCACGTCAGCAATAATATCCAACACAACAAAACAATGCTGCATTCGAGTGTTTGGAGGAAGTGTTAAATTTAAGTATGCATTCCAATGAGGTGAACTTTACAAATGATTCTCATGGGAAAAATAATTCAACAACTTCAGTTCCAGGGGACGAGGCACATAGCTAGGGCCATTAGATCAATTAACAATTGGTAAACTGTTTACAACGCTAGAAGCTGAGTTGAAAACAGAAGATTACATTGCCTTAAAGTGAGATATTAAAAGCGTGTGCATCTTATAGTTAAATAGATATGTGAAGCCTATTTGTAATAGAATTAATTTATTTTGTCTCAAATAAAGTTGGGGCTAAATTTGGGATAACACCTAAAGTTCGTGTTTTTTTTTAGACAAAATAAAGTTCGGGCCAGATTTGAGACAACCCCTAAAGTTCGTGTTTTTTTTTAGACAAAATAAAGTTCGGGCCAGATTTGGGACAACCCATAAAGTTCGTGCTTTTTTTTTAGACAAAATAAAGTTTGGGCCAGATTTTTAACACCTAAAGTTCATGATGGAATTGACCTCTATTTAAACTTGGCATGAGTTTCTCATACTTGCTAGTGACAAAGCCAAGGATCATTTTGCGTTGGCTATATACGAACCTTTGAGTACCACATTGATTACTACAATGGCTTCGGTGAGATATTTGAGCGATTAGTGTTACATGGCTTTTCAATGAATTTTTAAATTCGACATGCCATTTAAAAAAAAGAAGTTTGGACAAAGCACGAGAGGACGTGGCACTTGTGAATAAATGAAAATTATCGTGACCTTTTCCTCGGGGGGAAGGAATATATTTAGGGGTATTGCTTGAAGATCGGATCTATGACCCATGTTTAGGCACGGGCTCTCCCGAGATCCTTGGTTGCATGCTGTTTCATGCAATCACTAAAATAATAGGTAGCAGCCAATGAAAACATTTAAATAAATTGCATGGGACAACATGCAAACAAGGGTAATTATCTTTGAGGACAATTGGAACTCTAAGGTAAAATCCTAAGGGCTTACTCAATTTTTTAGCACAAATTTTTTAGCTAAGAAGCTTCCATTTTTAAAGAAAATAACTCAGAAAATCTTTTTGTAAAATTTTTCAAAGAAATTTTGAATTTTCTGACATTTTCCAATTTTTTTTATTTTCGTAATTTTCTTTTATTCTCCGCCCTTTTGTCTTCTTCCATATTTTGTCTTTTCCCGAAGCCAACTTTTGCTTTCCTTTTTCCCTATTTCTTTTTTTTTTAATCTTTTATTCCTTTTGCTTTTTCTTTTAATCTTTTCTTTCTTTCTTCTGGTCTTCTTCTTCTTCGTGAGTCCTCCGCACGCCCGAATCTTCCATTAAACTCAGAAGTTCCCAAGAATTCAATCCCAAACTCACGACGTCGAAACAACGATTTTGATGCATATCTTGTTTTATCCCAAGCCGAGAACAGCGTGCGCCACTATCCAACAATCTCGAATATATATAAAATGTAAAACGCGAGATGGACGTGAGGTGCAACATGTGGCCATAAATTCGGACCTCAGCGAAACGAAAGCGAAAACGGACGAAATGAAGACGAATCTTACTCTTCGAAAATGAAACAGACACTCCCAAAGTCCATCCAGCCCACACAACGATCAAGATGGCTTACGGATTGATGTTATCTCTCTTTTCATTACTCTTTGTTTGTCTCTTTTATTTTATTTAATATATCTATTCTTTATTTAATTTTCCCTTCCCTGGGCGTTGCTTCCTTCCTCACCAAAACTCCTCTTTTCTACGTTCTTTTCTTTGCGGAGAACACCATCG
Source organism: Eucalyptus cladocalyx (assembly GCA_017140615.1). Lineage (NCBI taxonomy): Eukaryota > Viridiplantae > Streptophyta > Magnoliopsida > Myrtales > Myrtaceae > Eucalyptus > Eucalyptus cladocalyx. Next base: position 28,700,982 of record CM029516.1, read on the forward strand.
CCAGGATCTCTCTTGAAGAAACGCCACCGCTAAAACTCGCCAACTACTACCCACGATCAACTAGATAAGGCTTCATGGGAGATGATCTGTGTAAATAGCGATCAAAACGATGATACACGAGCTTCGGATACAGCGAAGGCAGTGGCTGTTTTACCAGAAGCACCTCAAGGGCATTTTATCAAACACCTAGGGTGCGTCGGCTCAAGACAGCCACAGACAAGAATAAGACCCGAAACTAGATCAAAGCTTAACGAGAATGGCAGGGAATGCTCAACATCAACAAATGACAGCATAAGCGAACTCGAAACGCACGCCCCGACTCGGCAATCCATGCAAAAAAATGTGAGAGAACGGAACAAGAGCAGGGCACCGGAAAAAAGGTCGGCGGGGGCTTCCTACCCGACTCGGGGGTGGCGAACAATGGGCGAGATCGATAGATCGGACTACGTCCAGTTGCCTTGCACGCCCCCAAGCCGGGATCCTTAGGAAATCTACACGGATTGAACCAAAAACCGGAAAACTCACCTGAAAAACTTGAAATCGAGGCAAGGTAAGCCGCAGCTTGTTGGTTCCGGCTAGGAGGCGCAACCTCACGTCGGGGGTGGCTAAGCGACGCTCGGCTAAGGTGGATTCCAGGTCTCCCTCTTCTCGGTCACTCCCCGTTTCTCCCCACTGGGGCTCCCTCGAGCTCTCTCCCGTCGCCCTCCTCTCCTCTCGGTTCTCTCTCGGTCGCCCTCTCTCCGATTCACTCCCCTCTTGGTTCCCCTCTCTCCCTTCTTCTCCTCTTCTGCTGCTCACCTGCTGCCCTCTCTGCTCTCTGCTCCTATCCCCACCTCTGCTCTTCCTTTCTGCTCCTGTCTTTTCTCTTCTTTTTCCTGCAAGTTCGCGCGGGAGCTGGAGCCAGAGGAGGAAGACCGGTTGGGGTGGATTGGGCCAAAGGAGAAGAAAAAGAATGCTGGGCTGGGCCTAGCGTAGGGAAAAAAGGAAGGGAGGCGGGCCGGGCCAAGGCCGGATCCGGCCCGGCCCGACCTGACCCATGAGCGTTTTAAAAAAAGTGTTAACAAAAGCCAAACGAGGAGAAGGAGCCGAAGAAGAAGACTGCGGTCAGCTTCGCCTTCAATCGTCTTGAACAACAAGAAGGCCTCGAAAGCATATTGAGAGTCAAAGTGACGCTTGCTTAGCCCTCAAAATTTTTTCCTTTGTTTCTATGAGAATTGATGGGAGACTTTCTGATTTTGCTTGAATTACGAATTTCATCATATGCTTTAGAATATATAAATATTAAACCACTCTCACAAAATGTAACATGATATCAAAATTGGAGCCATCCCTTTCATGAATGTGTATCCAACCTCATCAGTCAAATTTCACATGCCATGGTCTAAATGTCATGTGCCACTCATAATTAGACTTGCAAGTAAGAAAAGGTGTTGAAACATGAGGGGGTAGCCCTTCCCCATTGTCTCACTGAAGAACGATCAAGAGAAGTTGCACTAACTCCTCACATGCTAGCCACTGTGAAGAGATTGTTTGAAGAGCTATATCATGAGTCACATGTCATTGTAATCAAGCTGATCATCATCAATGCTATGTGTGATGTTTTCTCGAGGCTAGGATCATCTAATCAGCCACCATTAGCCAATCTATTTGTAATAGAGTATGTTCATAATCCTTCTTGATTTGTTGGGGCCAATAATATTCATCAGAGTAGCCAACCCTTCATGAGAATTATGCAAAGGTCCGTTCTTCTAATCAAAGTCACAATAATGAGAATAATCAGGGAAATATTAGTCAAAATAATCCAACTGGTGATGAAAATTTAACAAATCAAATTGGTCAATAGGCTGTTTAATTGCCAAATGTTGAAGATGTAAGGCCAATTGCCACCCACTGTGAATGTTCCATGTCAATTAATGTTGATAATCTGGTGAGACTAACATCATTGCCTAGAAGACAAAATGGCCAACCAAATCCACAATTTGTTGAAAAAGTTCAACAATGATTAAGGTTAGACAAGGGTGTTATCATTACTTGTTTGCAAGTAACACAATTAGCAACTCTTATCCGACTTGACCTAATCTGGACCCAACTTGGTTCCGAATTTACCATAGTAAAAAAACCAATCAATTAAAAGGAAATTAAGAGTGCATTTGTTTCACGGAATATGAATGATTTGGAAAGCATTTTTCCATAAAATGATTGCTTATATTGCTCAAAATAATTAGTTAACTAAAAATATGTTTATTATCAATAACAATTTATGTTTAAATTTTTTAATGATAACACTTTTCATTGATTCATTTTTCTTAGCAATACAAGTAACCATTTTTAGGAAAATATTTTCCAAATAATTCATTTTTTTGCGAAACAAATGGAGTCGAAATATGAAAATGAATTAGCAAATAAGTAATTACTCAAAAAAACGATAAGTATGTTAGGAGTGTCATAATTTTCGTATAATACTCGCTTTAGTATTATAACTTATTTTTCATTCACTTGAGTACACCAAAAAAAAAAAAAAATTGATTACTCGAGTGTCATCAGTGATTTGCCTCATCGAAAAAGCTTATGTGACATTAATTTATTATACATCATTCAACGTGACATGTTGTAAAGTTGAAGTCTGCACTCGAGAAGGCAAACAATGTTGTTGAAGTTCCCATAATTTCATAAATGATCATTTCGATGTCACAAGTTTTTAGAAATGAACATTAAGGTTCATCAACTTTTTTAAAAGTGACCACTTAAGTGATAGGAAGAGAAAGAGTTTGAAAATAGTGTCATCTAATTGGGGAAGATTTTAAAGAAACAACAATAAATGACACCGTTTGTTATATTCTTGCCATGATGGACAAAAATTTCCATGTTTGACTTTAGTCTAGTTTTAAAAATTTCACGTCAGAATGGAAAATTAAAAAAATAAAATTATGCAAGACGATTTGCCCTTGCCAAAAATGACATTGAAGTAATCGATTTGATATTGATGTGGCATTCAAACTAGTGAAAAAGGTTATAGCACTTTTAATATACTTATTCCACTAAACAATTGTCAGATTTTCAAGCTATTAGGACAAATCTGCTGTTATTTCCTATAGTATTAGAAATTTGGTCTGATTTCTCCAAAGCGGCCATACCTAGAAGGATACATCAAAAGGGAAAATGCACGTGGAAAAACAAGCGCACTCTCGAGCATTAGATATATAGAGTCCCATATAGTATCTTTTTAACCCCTTCAAGTGCTAATATTCCATCAACAAATTTTAGTGACTTTCCTCGTTTAGCTCACATATTTGAAACCGTTATTGTTATCACCCGACTCCTTCTTCTGGTGGTGGTCACTTAAAATACTCACCCTGGAGAAATGATCAACGCAAAATGAATCGTTCGTTATACATTACTAATTGCAGGCCTTAAAAAAGGAAAAAAAGAAGAAAAAAGAAAAAAGAAAAAGGCGACAATCAATGGATTTATTTTTTGAAACTTTTTCCTTGGCCACAGCACCGATTGATTGTTAAATACTAGTTTGGTGTTGTGTGCCGGCCATTTATGTTACATCCTCTAAAATTCCATCAAGACCCAATCTGATCGAACTTTAATTTCTTAAACTCATTTTCATCTGGCCTTTTTAAATGTTTAAACAACCCATGTACAACTTGATTGTAAGAACATGAGTCAAAGAATGGGTTTATGACTGGTTCAGACACCTCTAGTTTTGAAGCACGACGTTTGCATTCATCCAAATTAAGCATGGTGTGTTGAGGACAGCTGTTTTGAAACCAAATAAAAAAAAGAAGAAGATAAATTGCAATGCTCGGAGAATAGCGTGAGTAAAAAATTGCACTGAAAGCAACTAAAAACTTTTTCCGTGACGGTTTCCACAACAACCCCTATATAAAGGATGGTTAGCATACGAAGAGACTTGCAATAAACTTCGCAGTGGCTCTTCCTGTTCTGTGCCCAAGCTTCCTTCCCTCCTCGATCCGCCATAATCAACCCTCTCTCTTATCCTTTCGACACCTTCGCTCCTCCTCCTCCTCTGCCTCCATCTCCTCCGGCGCTCAATTCATGACATGCGCTTTGAAGATTGAAGATCAAGAGACTGCGAGACGTTCGGCGAATTGGCAACCTAGTGTTTCGGACTATGGCTTTGTGCAGTCACTTAATGTTGATTACCCCGTAGTGATTTTCTTTTTTCAGCACAAAACCCAGCCTATCTTAGGTACTCTGGAAAATATTCACATTTAGTCCTGAATTTGCAATCTTTTTCCTATTTGGTCCTCACTTAGAAAAATTCCCTATCAAACTTTTTGGTCTATGGTTCTGACAATTTGAAGCTCATGTCCATGTCAATGCTAGCTGAAAATATAATGTGGAAAAACTCGTCAGTACAGTGGATAGTCAATTCGCCAAACTACAAAAACAATAACTCACGACAAATTTAAGCAAATTTCACTAACACTTCATTCCATATTGGCACTGATTATTTGAATATTAGACTTCTGTTGGCATCGATTAATACGTCTGCTTCACTTTGCTGTGTTCAAATTTTAAATTACCACGTTGACCAAAAAAAAAAAAAAAAACATAAGTTCGGTGAGCGAAGTGCACTTCTTCCCTATTTTTTGTTTACTTTGATGGGAGGGTCCACAAATTCCAGAACGACATAAAAACAAAAGAAAAACTGTACGTTGAATTAGATATATTGATATATACTTCTCATGTGTACTTCTGTATTTCTCATGTGTACTTCTGTATATGATTTATATACGACATTCGAGATACGTAACACACATATTCATCCACTGCCACGGTATCAAATTTACAAGCAACCCCAACAATATTATATAGGAGATATCGATAAACCTGGTCAAAAGGCATATTCTCAACATATAGCAAGAGCTCAACAGTGCCTATTCAAATGTTTTTGCAACTATATTGAGAATTGATCCGTTTCAATACGAGAGGCGATATTCAAGTTTGCTTGTGCATTAACTTTGATTAAGATCTCATTTTTCTGATTTTTCTTGTGCCTAGGAGAGTAAATATACGGAGCAAGTTCAAAGGTTGAAGAAAGAAGTCAAGGGTCTATTCGATGGGGAAATGAATCAGGTGGCCAAGCTCGAGTTCATTGACATGGTTCAAAGACTTGGACTAGGATATCATTTTGAGACCGAGATCAACAACGCTTTATGTTCCATCTATAACAACACTGAAGATCCTCAGCTTTCGAATGATCTCTATGCCAAGTTTTGATACTCCAGGTGCTTTTTTATCCGGAAGAGGGACTTGATTATGTGTTGAAAATCCCTGGTCTCATGCATTCTTTTGCTAGGATCCTTCGATTCAATGATGATCTCAGTACATCATCGGTAACTTACTTTGATAGTTGTGCTTTCTTATAAATTATCTCTTATAAAAAATACACATTATTGGAATATCCACAGAGATATGCTATTCATTTTCTATATCTCTGACACAAATGTGAATTAAAAGAAAAATTTCACCATAACCACTAGATTTACTATATATGTGATAGCGGAATTTTCTAATTTATTTACTATCCTATTTCTAGGTATAGCAAACCTACTCAATTATTAATCTAATATATCTCTATGTGAATTTAAATAAATATAAGTGCATTAAAATATATAAATATTATTGGCTTATAATGAATCTTTTGGATCACTTTATTACCAAAAGTTACACAAATAACACAGTATATATCTATCCATATTTAATTCATGGTTATATATTAGAAGAAGCAATTGCATATTATCACTTTTCAGTCTCAAATATGTATGGCCAGTCACTCAAAAGCACCAAGCACAATAATATGTAACTCACATAAATAAAATCACTTGTATGCATAAAAATCATGAAATTCTTGTAATCATGGTTAGGCTACATTGTAACCCTAATAATATAAAATTAGAACATAGTAGAAGAAATAAAAATATAAATTAAACTCAACATTTTGAATCAAAGAACAAGAATTCTGTCATCACTTTGTTTTCTCTCAAGAATGCTAAAAAAAATTCTCAAAACAATGAAAAACAATATGAAAACCAAAAAAACCTAGCTTTATATTATCCTATTTATAGGATATCTTCAAGAATCCTAACACAATGCAATTGCTTATTTTTTTCACATAAAATTAGGAAATAAATTGTAAAATCCTTGATTTGGTATCAATTTTCCAATGCCTTTTAATTTGAATTCCCAAATCATAGAATTATCCTTTCCTTCTTTTTTCCTTTTTTTTTCCTCATTTTCTCTATATCTCATTATTTTGCATAATCAAGGAACATTTCAATAAATAGAAGCAAATCCAAATATTTTCTAACGAATATTGCATTATAAAGTATCATATTTAATGCCTAAAATAGGTCAAATAACTCTTTATAGAGTCATCAAACCCCCAAACTTAACATTTTGCTAGTCCTCGAGCAAAAGTAAGATATAACACATACTCAAGCTAACAACCTCCTCCATGACATCTTTCCATAATTGCTCAAATTCACAATTAAAAGGAAAAAAAAAACACAAATTTATTCCAAATATTGAAATTGATTCATAAGTTAAAACCAATTCTAATGATGTGATCCAAGTGTGTGTGAGTCCTCATCTTTTCAAATTATATGTAATCTAGATATATTTATATTAGTATGCAACCACTAAACAATTCTTATAATGATGACCAAATTTCATAGGTTTGCTTTTCAGTCATTTCTCTACTAATATAAACTAATCATCCAACCAAAAATCAAAAGGACTTTTTTGTGCTTGTAATGTAAAGTTGGGCTAAAGGTGAGATAATGGAAATTTTAAGCTTAAATCACCCATTAACACATTGATTCCTTGGACTAATTAGAGCCAATGTCATTGTCTCCAATTTCACTCCTTCAAGATAATTTTTCTACCATCATATATTACCATTCCTTTTTTTTTATTGCTCTTTTTTAATTGCTTTATGGTGGAGTTTCTCCCAAATTCCTTCTTGATTTACCATGAAAATTTTCAATCCATTGAGTATACAAAAGGCTCACTCAATTGAAAGTTGGACGAGGAATCATAGCAATCAATTTTTTTTTTCATTCTCTAACCTTCCTCCCAAATTGCTATTAGGCTAAAAAATATATATATAAAAAAAAAATCAACATGTTCATGGGGTATGGGACAATGATATAATTTGATAAAAGCTAGGCTAAACATATATGGGTGTCAATGAAAATTAGTTAATAATTAAGGACAAATGAGGTGACTAGGGATAAATAAACAAGGTTGGCTTGAAAGGCTTAATCGATCCAAAAATTGCCTAAATTATTTTCTTAGTTAGATGTAGCTTAGGATTTCGCCTCAAGAGAAAATCAAACAAATTTTAATATTTGGATAAGATCTAAGAAAATCACATACCTCACATGAATATTCCCTAGATTTACACACAATTCAAAAATTAAGGATTTTGGTGCTCAATAAATGGATCAACATAATTAAAATTAAAATTAACTAACACATTAGTTGCAAGTTCAAATGCACAGCACCAAAAACCTATTCATAAAATTCTAAACGTAAATGAATGTATCAAACAAATAATATAATGATGAGAAAAAGTATTGTCCCATGGAGATTGATGATTAATAAACTAATTAAATACTAAAAATAGATTAATTCTAAAATTTATCTAACAAATGAAAATAGAATTGAGAATAAATTAAAAAGAAAAATCTTAAAAGCAAAATTTGGATACTAAATGCAATCCAAATGTAGTAAATCAATCAGATAAATATGTTAGAGTATTCGATTAGACCATAACCACTAGAAATAAAATTCAGATTGTTACATGTATAAGAATGACATCAAACATATGATAGTGGAATTTCATAATTTATTTATTGTCCCATCTCTAAGTATAGCAAACTTACTCAGTTTATTAATAGACTATATCTTTATGTGAATTTAAATAAATATTAGTGCATTAAAATCTAATCTTTTGGATTACCTTATCACCAAAAGCTACACATTTAATTCATGATTTTATATTATAAGGAACAATTGCATAAAATCACTTATTAGTCTCAGACATACACATCATATCATTCAAATGGTGGCCAATCACTCAAAATTATTAAGCACAAAATATATAACTCATATAAATGAAATCACTCGCATGCATAAAGGTAATGAAATTCATATAATTATTATTAGGCTACATTATAGCCCTAACAAAAAAAAAATTAGAACATAGTAAAAGAAGAAACAAAATATAAATTAAACCCAATATCCCGAATCAAAGAACAACAATTCTGTCATTACTTTGTTTTCTCTCAATAATGCTCGAAAAACTCTCAAAACGATGGAAAAAAAATTTGAAATCCAAAAAAACCTAGCTCTATATTATCCTATTTATAGGTTATATTCAAGAATCCCAACACAATGCAATTGCTTTTTTTTTTTTTTTTGGTATAAAATCAGAAAATAAATCGCAGAATCCTTAATTTGGTATTCATCTTCCAACGTTTTTTTATTTGAATTCTTGGATCACAAAATTTTCCTTTCCTTCTTTTTGCCCTTTTTTCCTTATTTTCTTCATATCTCCTTATTTTGCATAAATAAGGAAGATTTGAGTAAATAAAAGGAAATCCATATTTTTTCTAACAAATATTTCATTATAAAGTACAATATTTGTTGTCTAAAATAGGCAAAATAATGAGTTATCAACGGTCGAAGTTCAAAACCATTATATCAGGGATGATTTGTGAATATGATTTGTTTGCACCGGAGTCTAACTCTTCGCTTCGTAGGAATGCATGGAAGTCGCTAGAATCAGGGATGTCGTCTCCCTCGCACAAGTTTTGTTCCTCATCAAAGAATTAAGCAATATTCTATTAGTTTTAGTGTTATTACATCAATGTAACATGTTAGAAATCTTACGTCACATAAATTTACGTCTATTTTCCATTATATAAATAAAACTTCAATTTCATCTAGTAACTCTCTCATTTCGTGATAGATATAGGAGCATTTTGTTATCTAAGTGCATGTCATCTTTTAGATTTAGTTAAAATTCAAGTTTAATTTCTCATTCTTAGATTTAAACATACTTACCTTTATGCATTGCTCACTGGGAATCCTATCCCAGGGCGTTTTAATAAGACCTTGTGTTACGCTCGGTTGTTTTTTATTTTTTTATTTTTTCAATTGTCGTTATCTTTATTTATTTTAAATTATTTATTGTTATCGTTTTTTGTTTGAACATTTATGCATGGAAATTTACAATTAATGGGTTTTCTCTAAAAAGTCGGGAATATTGCATGAAACAACGCTTTCCTAAACAAGGAAAAGTACCGGTAATTAGGGGTGAGCACGGTTCCTGGTTCTTAAAGGACCGGTTCTGGTTATCGGTTCCTTTTTTCCGGGAATTGGCGATCCCAGTTCCGGTTGAGGAACCGGAACTGGTCGCAGAACCGGTCGAGGAACCGGTTAGTTAGGGTTCCAAAAGGAGCCCCCTTCCCCCGCTTGGCACTTCCGAGTCCCGAAAAGAAAGTGCTGCAAAGAACTCAATTCAGTCTCACGCTGTCGAACGCCGCTTGCCCTCAAGGCCATCGCCGCCGGACGCTAGATGCCGATGTTGCTCGTGCGAACCCTCGCTGCTTGATGCATGTCGTTGCTGTGCTTTGCCTCTGCCTATTGCCAACGCTGCTCTGACTCTTGCTCGCTGCAATTACCCGACGCAGGCAGATCTGAGCCAAGCTCGTCTTCGCTCGTGACCCACCACCTCTGCTCAGCACTAGAAGCCCCGATGCCCCTGCTGCTAGGTCCTCCTTTGCTCCACCGCCGCTGCAACCAAATGCCAAAAGCCACCATTCCTGCCGCGACGCTAGCTGCTGCTGTCTTTGCCTCTGCTCCGACGACCCGACGCTAGCAGTCGCGAACTCTTGACGCCGTTGCCCTAAAGACTAGCGACTGACATCCTTGCTTGGCGCTAGAAGCCCTGACGCTCCTACTGCTGGGTCCTCCTATGCTCCACTGCCGCTGCAACCAGACGCAAAAAGCCACCATTCCTACCGCGACGCTGCTGCTGCTGTCTCCACCTCTGCTCCGACAACCCGACGCCAGCAGTCGCGACGCCTGATGCCGTTGCCACGAAGACTAGCAATTGACGTCCCTACTCAGCGCCAGAAGCCCCGATGCCCCTGCTGCTGGGTCTTCCTCTGCTTCATCGCTGCTGCCACCGTTGCAACCAGACACCAGAAGCCATCGTTACTGCCACGATTCCGTCCTCAGGCTGTCCAATCGTAGCTACTGGTCACTAGCTTTCCGATTCTGACCCACGACGCCGTTGTTGCTGTCTCTGCCTCTGCTCCGATGACCCGATGCTAGCAGTCGTGACGCCTGACGTTGTTGCCCCGAAGACCAGCGACCAACGTCCTTGCTCAGCGCCGGACGCTGCTCGCCCGGTGAAATTGGATTTATGGAACTTCTCTCCAAGGGTACGATCTCGGGGTTTGCCTACTAACGTCCCTCCTTCCCTCTTGGCTCTCTGTGTGCTGTCCTTTTCTTTCTAATTGGAGTTCAAAGGCTCTAGGCTTTGGTCTTCTCCCATTTTTCTCATTACTTAATCATTTCACTGGTTAATGGGTTTCTCGTGTCTTGTTATGGATCATATCATTTCGAATTATTTAATTAATTTCTTAATTGTAGCATAGTGCGTTCGATAGCTTCAGCTCTTGTGTTTCATGGCTTCTTTAATGGTTCTTTTCTCTGTTCAAAGAGATGGGTAGATTGTGGGTGTTTGGTTATCATTTTTGTCTTTTGTTGTCAAATGAACAATTAAGTAAAATAGACTGTTGCTGAATTAAGAATAATATGTTTGCCTTAAAAGTTCAATTAGGTGGGTTGCCGATTAAGTTATTATTGTTCCCTTCCTGCTTTTCTCATGCGTTGATTGCTGTGCTTCCAAAAATGATGGTGATCTTTTTTTGCTGTTTCGGTTTCATGTCAAAGTCAACCAATTAAGTATCAGTAAATTAAATTAAATAAGGTTCCTAAACGGCTCAATGAAGCTGTCTGATCAATTCTTTGTTTTGGGGAAGCTGTGTTTTTGAATTTTGGCAATCTATATGCTTTAACTTCTTTGTTTTGGGTGGCTCTTTTAGATTACTGGTCCTTAATTGCAGAGGTAATATATGAGAATGATAACAATGTGCTGCATAATGGATATATGTAAGATCAAATTGGACTCATTTTAGCTTGTGTCATTTGCGCACGAGTTATCATCTATGAAAATACACAGATTATTATCATCTAGCAAAAGCTAATTGTCTACAATACTTGAGAGCGTTTCTTTGAGGGGAAAGTTGTGTATTGATTTGGTTTTTAGCAACTGCTTGCACATTCTGTAACTCAATTCACATTATGTTTTGAAATTTCTAATTATATTCTATTATTGTTGTGTAGTGCAAAGTTATTGTATTAAGATAACACGTCAATGGAGGTGGAGGGACGTGAGGAGATGACTCCGATTATGGATTGGGAGTTTTCTGGCGATGAAATTGAAGAAGAGGCACCTCCTACCTCGAGTGCCACAAATAAGGTACCCGGTTCTCATCTTCCTCATGATAATAAATATACATCCAAATGCTGGAATCATTATTCGAGAATTAGTGATAAGGATGGAAAATATATCAAGTGAAGTGCATTCATTGTTGGTTCATGCTTAAGTACCATGTTGTTAATGGTACTTTTGCAATGAGGAAGCATTTGACCACATGCAAGAGGTTTCCCCGTAATGTAGATAAGAGGCAGAAATTCTTTGCACCACGTAATGCCAACATGGCTGGCAAGACAGGAGGAGATTCTAGTACTGGTAGCGTCTTATCGACATGATCATTTAATCAAGAACGTTGTAGGCACATGCTTGCTCGGTTCATCATCCTTGATGAGCAACCTTTTTCATTGGTTGAACGTGTTGGATTTCATGAATATGTTAGTGAGTTACAACATCTCTTCAAACATGTATTATATTTCACAGTGGCAAAAGATTGCATGGAGTTGTTTTCATGTGAAAGAACTTCTTTGAAGAATTATTTTGGAAAGATTAATTCTAGGATCACACTCACGACTGATATATGGAGTTCCAATCAAAATCTGAATTATTTGTGTTTCACTGCACATTTTATTGATGAAATTTGGAAGTTGTATAAGAGAATCATCAACTTTGTGGTGATGCACAGTCACAGGGGTAAGGAGATTGGGAAAATTGTGGAGAAATGCATTGAGTAGGGAATAGAAAAAAATGTGTCCACAATTACCGTGGATAATGCTAGCTCAAATGATGTTGCAATTAGCTATTTGAGGGAAAAACTTTCGAAACAAATGTCGTTGATATTAGATGGTAGTGTTTTATACATGAGGTGTACAACTTATATATTAAATTTGATTGTGAGAGATGGCTTGACTATAGTACGTGACTCCATTGCACATATATGAAATGTGGTTAGGTATGTAAGGAGTTCTCCCACGAGAGCCCAAGGATTTCAATCTTGCATTGAGAGGGAAAAGATCACTTATAAGGGTTTGGTAGTTCTTGACGTCGCCACTAGATGGAACTCTACTTACTTTATGTTAGACACCACCATAAAATTCAAAAAAGCTTTTGAAAGAATGGAAGATCACGATTTATCTTTTGTAAGTGAGCTTAATCATGAAACTCCTAGTGATGATGATTGGGAAAATGCTATTATTCTTTTAGATTTTCTAAAAGTATTCTATGATGCCACCAATCAGATGTTTGGGACTTCATATGTTACTTCAAATGATTATTTTGAAGGGATAGCTCTTTTGTATAGATATTTGAAAGATGCGGTCAATGCTTCGGATCCAAAGCTTCAAGTTATGGGTGTGAAAATGAAAGAAAAATTTGACAAATATTATGGAAGCTTTGATAAAGTGAATATGATGGTGTTGATTGCGATTGTGTTAGATCCTAGAACCAAGTTAAATTATGTGAGTTTCTTGTATGGACAAATTTATGATGATGAATCGAAAATTAAAGAGATGCATTACAAGGTGAAGGATGCATTGGAGCGTTTGTATGAATTTTACGAGTAATATTCTTTTATTTCAAGTGATCAAGATTTTGATGGTCATAATTTGGGTGCAAGTAGTAGTAGTTCCAATTCCAATACCGATACGGGTGGTAGTGAAGGAATAAATAAGTATGATGGCCAGTTTGGAAGAAAATGTTTTTATACTTGAATGAACAAGAGTGCGATAACAAGAAGTCTGAGCTTGATGAGTATCTTTAAGAAAAAAAATGAAAATGATCTTGGTCTTGACATTTTGATTTGGTGGAAGACTAATGGCTCAAAATATAAGATTTTTTTTTTTTGATGGCTCGAGATATTTTGTCCATTCATGTAACTACCGTTGTTTCAGAGTCAACTTTTAGTACATCGGGTCGTGTGCTTGATGGCTTTCGAAGTTCTTTAACTCCCAAAGTAGTGGAAGCTTTGATTTGCCCTCAAGATTGATTGAGAGCCGTTCGTGTACCGTTTGATGTTGAAGAGTGTATTGGGAACGTAGAACAATTTGAATTGGGTAAGTAATGTTTATATCTTTATATATTGTAATTCTTTTTGTATATATGATAAGTGAATATTTTATTTAACCTCTTCTTCTTCTTTTTTCAGATATGGTTGGTCTTAATGTGGAGATTATTGTCGATAAATAGAGTTGGTGGTGTCGCAACTGCAATGGGTCCAACGGTTGAGAATTCAAGCAAGGCTTTTTGTTGGCTTTGTGCTGCTTTAATTATGTTGTCAAAGAGTTTAGGAGCCTTTAGATGGGCAAAATTGCGTGTTTCATGAAGCATTATCGATATTGATTTTTTCTTTCTGTCTTTACTTAGGATTTTGACTGATTTTGCTGTGCCAAAGGAATCATAGAGAAATGTTGCAGAGTTCATACTATGGAGTAAATGAAAATTTGAGATCTTGTTGGCATTTCTGGTTTTTCATCCCCTTGTATATTTTTCTTCATCATTTTCATTTGAAGAGGAACACAGCCCAACATGCCAAAAGCATAAGCCTGTCATTTATTATTTCTTTTCTCGTTCGTTTCACTTTGGTTGGAATTTTGTTTGGTGAAGCACTTTTGTTGGAATTATGACTTGCTTGGTTGCGGATTTCGATGGTTTTTGATGCAAAAGCTGAGATGATCGAGTCCCTCACATGATGTAATTTTAAGAATCGAATGACTGTCTCTTCCTTTCTTTTGGGTCCTTTACTATTCCACAGATTCTCCTGTGGCACAATTCTTCTATCCCATGCACACATGTTATTTCTGTGAGTCCAGATTACTTATGTGTTCACCCGTTTATGACTTAGAGGACTTGCAGGCTTTCTCCTTACAAATTTGATATTCTATGACTTACTATCTTTAGCGGCAACTCAACTGGTAAAATTTAGTTACGAATATCTGGGTGGTTGCAAGTGCATGCTGCTTTATTCCTTGTTGTGAATGCTGGTAGAGCTAAGTTGCAGTGTCTGACTTCCTCATTATTGTGAATTATTTAATACTTTTGAGGCTTTATTCCCCTTGTTTTCTCTTGACTAAGTGTGTATCTCCAAGTGTGCCCTCTCTCCTTATTCTAACCCTCTTTGTGCCAGTTTCCACATTTGAGTTGACCCTCCGCGGATGATTTCTGACTTTTAATATGGGTGCACTTATGCCTTGCTTCTCATGCAAAACTCTGTTTATGCGATGATAATATATTAAAGGTCTTACTGTGGCAAGTCTGTTGGTGCCATGCCATTTTCAGGAGCGAAATTGGGTATGATGGATGGAGGCTCGATTTTGTTAGAGGCTTTTCGGGTGGCTATGTCAAAGACTACTTGGATGCTAGTGAACCTTACTTTGTTGTTGGTGAGTACTGGGATTCCCTAAGCTATACATATGGAGAAATGGATCACAATCAAGATGCACACAGGCAAAGAATTATCGACTGGATAAACGCTACAAATGGCACAGCTGGAGCATTTGATGTCACCACAAAAGGAATTCTTCATGCCGTAAGCACTATCACTGATAGATAGGCACTTTTTTAGATGTTCTGGAAGCATAGACACTCTGATTAAGTGCACTGACTCTAGATAGAGGAAATTCATTCAGTGTTTTCTTTTTCTTTTTGGATGAGTATGCATGCCATGTCAATTAATTTGTTCACGTTATGCTTAAATTAGAGATGTACAACTATTACACTGCTGGACCCGCTGTTATTCAAGTAGTTATGCTCTTGGATGTTGTCGGTGAAGGAGAACTATAGACTAAAACTCAGGCTCTAACCCTTGAATTATGTACTGATCTGCACTTGATGAATCTCACTAATTAGGTTGCTGAAGGACATGCTTTTATAGATTACTTGTATGAGCATTAACTGTACCGCTGATTATCTTCAGAAGCAAAAGCTCTTGATTCATGATTCTCTCTTTGTGCTTTCTAACCGAATTAAAGGATTTAACTTGGCAGAAAGTGCCATTACCTCTACCAACAAATTTATAGAATCTGTAGAGTTTGTTACCCTTCTTCAAGTTTCAATTATGTGTGCCTGATGTTTCAACAGTCATCCATTAGCCAACATTTGGCATTATGGATAACTGTAATTTTTAATTTGTTAACAGGTTAAGCATAGCAAAACTTCTTCACGGACTTACAAGAAAGATTTCTATGTTTTGATAAAAACATATGGTTTGAGAAGAGAGATCGGTGACAACCGGCATCTCGACAGTGCTGAAGATTCCGATAATATGCGCGTACGTTATAATTCAACTCTAAAAATGAATTAAAAAAAAAAAGAACCTGTTGGAACCTGAAACCAACCTTGGAACCTGTGACCGGGTAGGTTCTAGGTTCTTGGTTCTGACGGGTAGGTTCCAGGTTCCAAATTTTTTGGAACCTGTACCGGAGGGTAGGTTCTAGGTTCTAGACGGAACCGAACCGGAACCTGGAACCGCTCACCCTTACCGGTAATGAGTGTTGGCTGAAATTGGTGTAACCAATTCTTTGAACTCAAAATCTCTTGTTCGCACAAGTAAGATACTACTTACCAATCTACAATAAGTCAAGGACAATCCTAATTTCATTTAGTTATTGCAAAATGCGAAATCAAGTTACAATCATTGGAGTTTTAGAGAGGCCATACGGAATGTAAGCAATACGTTGCAAGAAGGTCATACGTGCTAAATTACCCCAAGTTTGGGTTGAAGTTGCAACTCTTCCAATTGGATGAAATTATAAATTCCATGATAGCTGCATGTCACTATCATTAACTAGGTATGTCTGAACTAAACAAAAATTTCGTACATTTTCCGTTCGATTTAATTTTCGATTCGAATAATGAAAAAATAACTGTTTGTTTTTCTGATTTGAGTTATTTCGATTCAATTTGCTTAACCGAGCCAAAACGAATTTCTCAACAAAAATTGAACATCCAACTTAAATATATCTTTTTCCTTTTTCCTTATTCAATTCGGTTCTAGCGAGCAGGGCAAAAGGAAGAGGAAAATCAAATTGGGTTTTCGGTTCAGGTAGTATTCAGTTCCGATCGTGATTGGTTTTCTGCCAGAAAAACAGATAACCCCCCTCCGAATGTCCGAACGCTCTCCTTAATCTTCTGTCGAGGCACCCCTTATGCCTCCCCCGCTTGAGCTAGCAATCTTTTCAGTTACGCATCCCTTTCCACCACGCCATCTCAGCGATTCTAGAGGGTGCGTGGATCCGCTTTGGTCACTCGTCCGTCTCTCCTTCACGTCAGGCAAGGCTCACGCATGCCTTATTCGTCGGTTCTTTTCTCGCGTCACACTCTTACAGGCATTCGCCTCACGGCTATGCACGTGTAGGGGAAGAAGAAATGATGGACTGGATTTTCTCCTTTCATTAGAGGTGTTAAATGGGTTGTGCAACCCATTTATGGTTAAATGGGTCATTAATGGGTCAAGTTTTATTTCATAAAGCATTCATAATGGGTTTTAATGGGTTAAAACTAAGATATATGGATTTTAAATGGGTCAGCTCTCTGACCCGTTTATGAAAATTTATCAACCCATTAAAAATGAACCCATTTATTTTCACTCAAAACCTCACCATCTCTCTCTCTCCTCTCTTTAACTTTACAATTTTATTTTTATAAAAATCGAAATTATAATTTTTTTTTTTCCTTTCTTCTTCCTCCGTTCGCTGGCACGGCGATGGCCGGTGACTAGCCAGGCGAGCCTCGAGCTCGAGCTTGCTGGATCTAGCGAGACTCGAGCTCGAGCTTGCTGGATCTAGCGAGACTCGAACTCGCTAGCGTCAGGCGAGGCTCGAGCCTCGCCAGATCCGGTGAGGGGCGAGCTCGAGCTCGCCCGACGCCAGCGAGCCTCGAGCTCATTGAATTTGGCGAGGCGGAGGCCTCGCCGACGTTCGGCGAGGCTCGAGCCTCGCCAGATCCGGCAAGGGGTGAGCTCGAGCTCGCCCGACGCCAGCGAGCCTCGAGCTCACCAGATTTGGAGAGGCGGAGCCTAAAGAGATCTCACCATGAGTCAAACCAATTTGGTAGGCTTTGTCTTGGGAAGTTGTCTTTAAAGAATAATAACCAGGTGTGTTGGAAATTTATATTTTGTCTGAAAAAGACATTCCACCAAGCTTGTTGGTAGTCCCAGTATGTATATGAGGAGGAGTATGGCAGGCTTTGGGTAAGTCTGGTTTGAAATTTTCTGAGTGTATGAGGTGAAGCTCCCCAATGTGAGGGGTGTATGACTTTATTGATGGATATAGTGAAATATAGGATATTTTTTGTATTGTTTTTGTCAGCAAAGTGAGTGAACCCTGCCGATTATGTTTTCACTAGAATTTGCTCATAATAAGCAATGGTTTTGTTTGTATTGTGAGGTTTGAAAAGCCAATTTTTTGGAAATATGTTTTTTGCAAATTTGATTGGATCTTCATCGAAGAATCCATCTTCCACAGTCAATATTTTTTAAAAAGATGTTTTGGGGAAAAATTTTGAATTTTGAGAATGAGGGGTTGCCTATGGCCTAATAACCACCTCATTCGAAATTCTTTTGTATTCCGCTTGTTTTTGTGTAGCAAGCAGGGAAGGATTGTTACTTATCTCGATGGCGCTATATAGCTCTTTCTTTTCGTCTTTTTGTAAAGACTGGGCAAGTAACAATATTGTTTCTTTTGGTAGCATGTTGGCTAACTGATTAAAGGCTAGCATGGGTTCAGATGATATGTGTTCTATTGTCAAAGGTGTTTGTTGTAAGAATGTCTAGTTGTTTTCTGCCATTTGGAGCCATATCTTGACGGATGTTAAGCCTTTGGCTTTGGTGGTGTATTGGAGGGTTCGGCAGTGGCTTTGCTTTTGCCTTTATCTTTGTCTTTTTTAGATCTTGGCATATTGGTATCCCCTGTAAAAACTCTATTGTGAGAAAATTAGGCAATGAGTTTGAAGAACCATTTATAAATTCAATGTCAAAATCAAATACTGAAAGTATGGCTTGTCATCTGGCAAAAATCTGTTTTGATGCAATGTTTAAAACGTCTTTTTGTAAAATGTCTTTGGCTGATTTGCAATCAATTCTTAAGATAAATTTTTGATTTAATAAATCTCATTGGAATTTTGATATAGACAAAACTATAGCAAGTATTTCTTTTTTGATAGTTGAATAATTTTGTTGAGTGGAATTCCAATGTTTTGAAATGAACTAAACAACTTGTTCTTTATTGTTTTTGACCTGTTTGAGAATGCCATCATATTCTAATTCTGATGCATCTGTTTCAACTATTTTGAAAGCGGAAGGGTCAGCTAGGTGTAAGCATGGTATATCTTTCACATGCATTTTTATTTGTTTAACAATGTCTGTATGGACAGAAGTCCAGGGTGGAGGATCCTTTCGTAACCTTTGATGTAAAGGTTTACAAAGGATATTTATATTGGAAAAGAAATTTAAAATATAATTGAGACTACCCAAAAACCTTTGTAATTGAGTTTTATCTTTAATTTCATCAGGGAATTTATCAGTAAAAGAGATTGATCTTTCTATGGGAGTGATGGTGCTTAAATGAATGTAATGGCCTAAGAATCTAATCTTGGTTTTGAAGAGTGCAATTTTAGTAGGAGAGACTACAAGACCGTTTTGTATGATTATTTTTATGAAAGTAGATAAATGTTTGAAATGCTGTTCTATATTGGAAGAGAATACTAGAACATCATCTATATAAACTATGATATACTTTGAATAAGGATTGAAAATCTCGTTCATAATTCTTTGGAATTCTGAGGGGGCATTTTTGAGACCGAATGGCATAACATTCCATTCATATTGACCAAAAGGGACTGTAAAGGCTGTATTGTATTTATCATTTTCACTGACTTGTATTTGCCAAAATCCTGACTTCATGTCAAATTTTGAAAATATTTTTGATATACAAAGTCTTTTTAGCAAATCTTTTTTATTGGGTATAGGATATCATATCCATCTAAAGGCTGTATTAAGAGGTTTATAATTAATAACTAACTTGGGAACTCCTCTTTCAAGTTCAGCATTTTTATTGACATAAAAAGCAGAACAACTCCATGGTGATTGGCTTTTTCTTATGAGTTTTTTATTCAAGAGATCTTGTATTTCTGTTTGACAGAATTTCAAAACTTCTTGATTCATTTGAGTTGGGTGAGCTTTGGTAGGTATTTTGTTTTCAGAAAATTCTTGTTCATAGAGTAAATCAACGATATGCTTCTTTCTTTCCCAAAATGCATTGGGTAGAGTAGAGCATATAGTCTTTTTTTATGTGTTTTTGTAGAGAACTTATCTTTTCTATGATGTTTGGTTTTATAAGATTTTCTTCTATTTTTTGAATTCTAAATCTTCTTTTAAGAATTCAAGTTGGTTTTCTTTGTCTTTTATAAGGCAATTTATTTCTGAAATAGAATGTTCTTGTAAAATATTTAGGCTTCTCTTCTGTGGTTTTGTTATGAAGTTGAAGGTGATTTTTCTATTTAAAGCATGGGTTTCAATACCTTCGTTAGTAACTGTAAAAGGTTGGATTAACTGTATGAAGGGTGTTCCAAGAATTACCTGTTGTCTCATATTTTTTACTAATAGAAAAGATGTTTTGTAGGACATTTGATCTTTTATTATTAAGGCTTTTGGTAATTTGTATTGGATATTAAATTTATCTCTTGAGGTTGATTTTAAAGTTTCGGAAGTTTTGTCAAAGTATATTGTTGGAACAAGGCCTTCTTTGATACAATTGAGATCAGCTCATGTATCAAAGAGTGCCGTTGTTTCAATAATAAACTCATTATTGATTTTTATCATAATATTTATTATCCATTTTCTAGATGTTATTTCTATTAATAACATAAGAAAGGCTGGGTCCGGAGTATCTGATGTGTTGGTGATTTCGTTTTGGTCTTCTAATTTTGTCTTTCCTTTTATGACAAGAGATTTTATGTTGGAAATCTCTTGTTTCATTTCTAACTGTGTTGCTTTCAAGGCTTGGATTTCTAATTTTTGTTGTTTTATTTCATTTTGGAGGTCATTTATATTGACGGTCTTTGAGGTTTTTTGTTTCTATTCAAAATGTCTTTTAAACTGTAAGAAGTATTGGGTTTGGAGGTAATATTCAAGGAAGAGTGAAGTCTATCTAGGTATTCTTTCTTGGCTTCGGGTCAGTGATCTTATTAGCAATGCTAAGGAGAAATTCTTCTTCTTTTGTTAACATATTTATTTCAGGAATGGGTTTTTCTAAAGAGGCGTCTTCATAATCAGAGTCAGAAGAGGAATCTATTTCATTAATTTGAAGACCTTCTTCCTCAAGAAGTTCATTAGAAGAAGTATCACCATTTTCTATGAAGATGTTGTTTAACTGATTAAGAGTATTGTCATCAAGAGAAAGTTCATTTAATTTTTTGTTAATCCTACAATATTTTGAAATATGACATTTTCTACCACAAGAATAGAATTTAATGTCTTTCAAAAATTTTCTATCAGTATGAGGTCTATTTTGGTTATTCTGGTGTCTTTGTTTATTCCTACAAGGTGGAGGTTTGTTGTGATGTTTCTTCATTTCTTTCTTAGGAGGACAAGTTCCCTTACATTTTGGTTTTGTTTTTTTATTATAAGAGGGGTCGTATTGAGCACAAAAATCTCTTAGACTTCTATTGTTGAGAGATTGTTCTTCCTTAAGTTGTCTTTGTAATTTGATAGTATTACACATTTGGGTTCCTTGTCTATAGACATAAGAGACTATTTCTCCATAAGAAAGAAGATCATAAGGTATTTGGCCATTGTATTCTTCTCTAATTCTATTTCTAACTTGGTCACCTATAATTTGGGGTAAACTTGCTAAGAATTTTTCTTTCCAAAAGGGTTGATTGCAATCAGGTCTAGTAAGAACCCTTTGAAGGAAGAGTTCTTTGTATTCTCTAAATCTCCCTAAGGATTGTCAACGCATATTGGATAAGAGATCTTGGTTCCTATCTCTAATATGTGAAGGGTCTCCTATGAAGTGTTGTGAAATGGAATAGATAAGAGTATTTACTGCATCTTGGATGAGATGTTCTTGGTCATCATCCATGCGTTGGCCAAAGTCGTCGATTTTATACGCAGTTAAAATTTGTATTCTTTCTTCATCAGTCAAATAATTATCCCACCAACCTTTTAGTTGTCCAGTAAATCCGGCTACTAGAAGATTAGTAACAGCATGATCAGAAACATCTTGCTGAGTTTTGTAGGCATTGGCAAGCATTACCATGTTATTTAAAATATTAATGATATTGCTTTCTGCAACACCATCTATATTCCATTCATAAATGGCTTTAGGAGAGTATTTATTATGTATTTTCTGTGATGATTCTTCTTGGGCAATGTCTGGTGGAGTCGCTCTACTATAATAAAGTTTTTGAGGTTGTTTCCAATTGAGTTTATTAATGTCGGCGATTGATTCATTATCAGAGTCACCAGAGTGTTTGGTCAAGGTACTGATAGTAGGTTGGTCTAGGGTGTCTTTAATAATTAGTCACCAGAGTGTTTGGAACCCAAACTTTGTGTTCTTTTATGAGATGTTTGAAAGTTTGGAAAGAATCTGATTTTATCATCAGTAGATGTAATTTCACTAAATTGACAATAACAATGAAGGGAGAGATAGCAAGGAGAGAGAGAAGAGAGGAAATTATGAAAACTCTAATGAGTAGAACTCATTTCTGACATGTGATAATCGATGAGTGGAGTTGGCGCAGAAAGCCACAACTATCCAATAGTTTCTCACTTTTATTATATAATTTATTGAGTGACACAACATCTTTTCGTTTATCCTCAATGCATGTCACCTAAATTCGAGAGGTGTAAGCACATGTAGGCCGACATGCCAAATCTCTAACAATTCCTATGGATGGATGCTAGAAGGGCAGACTTTTTTGGGTCGGAAGCCAAACTCTGTATTTTTTTGCGAGATGTTTGAAAGTTTGGAAGGAAACCGACTTTATCATTAGTAGATGTAATTTAACTAAATTCGCAATAACGATGGTTGTAGATCTATCCCCTCAAAATAGTGACTTAGGCATAGGACCCTTCGTTCAATGAATTAATAATGAAGGGAGAGATAGTAAAGAGAGAGAAGAGATGAAATTTTGAAAACTCTAATGAGTAGGACTCATTTCGGACACGTCATAATAAGCAAGTGGAGCTGGTGCGGAAAGCCACAACTATCAATAGTTTCTCACTTTTATTAAATAATTTATTGAGTGACACAACATGTCACCTGAATACGAGAGGTGCAAACACTTTTCAATTGACATGTCGAATCTCCAACAGCTACTATGGATGGATGCTAGAAGGGGGACTTTTTTTGAGGTTGGAAGCCAAATTTCGTGTTCTTTTGTGAGACATTTGAACAAATAGAATCTGACTTTATCATTAGTACATGTAATTTCACTAGATTAACAATAACTACACTCCTAAATTCGTGCTATTAAGATGGTGACTTTTGTATAGGACCCCTTCCTTAAGCTTGAATTGGAGCTCATCCATGGACAACGACTATGCATTTTGATCACGATTTCTTAGTCTCTATCTGTGAGCGCCGTACGACACCACGTCCGATGGAGAGGGAGTCTGGTGGAGTCCTAGTTTGAATGGGAGACATATCCTATTATTCAAAGCCACCCTAACCAAACTTGATCTTGTACTAGTGACGCCCCATTTGATTGGGAGCGGCTGGATTTTGGGGGCATTAGTTTTCGCTTCTTCAGGGGGATTTAGTGACATTTGCAATTGACAGCAAATGACCTTCAGCTTCGAGAGTGGAGACATGAAAGCATGAGATTGTATTTATTCCTGACCCGATGTCACAAAAATGTTCCCTTACCCAACGTCGCAAAAACGTTCTATTACGTTTTTCTTACTGTTTCTTCTTGAAATTTGGCTAATCCTCACTCATTTTCTTTCATATTTTTGCTTTATTTTTTTGTTTATATTTGATGGTCTCCGGGAGAATGTTTTATAATTTGAGATACTAAATTTGAGATACTGATTTTTATGAAAAGGAAAATAAAAAGTTAAAGGCTTTTCATTATATTTGGCCTTCAAATTATTTCTACTTTGTCTACTATTGCTAATACTTTTATTAGTTTATCTTAAATGAGACAAAATTCTTTAATGACTTTTTTTTTAAAGAAAAAATTAGAGTCGGAAGATGCGTAGTTGGGAATAATCAGTATAGGACCCCTTCGTTAAGCTTCAATCAAAGCTTCTCCATGGACAACGACTTCGCGTTTTTATTATGATTTGTCAGTATCAATAAAAAACATCCATCAATCAAAAGTTACATGTGAATAGCATATTCTCTATCTGTGGGCGTTGTACGACACTACATACGATAGAAAGGTGGTTTGGTGGAGTCCTAATTTGATTTGGGAGACATGTCCTATTAGTCAAAGCCACTCTAACCAAACTTAAATGGATTTTGTACTAGCGACGCCCTATTGATTAGGAGGGGCTGAATTTTGGGGCATTAGTTTTTGCTTCTTCAGGGGGATTTGGTGACATTTGCAATCAATAGCAAACAACCTTTGGCTTCGAGAGCGGAGATCTGAAAGCACAGGATTGCATTTATTCTTGATCTAACGTCGCAAAGATGTTCTATGATGTGTTTCAAGGTGCAAACATCAAGAGTATCAAAACTTGACATGGAGGATACTTAAGTGCTAAAAGTTTTAAAATGTATATTTAAATACCAAAATCAGAAAAAAATGTAATACTTTAGTGCCAATGACAAAAAATTTCGGCCAAATTATTGACATGACATTTTTATGGCAAGATAAGTGGAAAACAACTTTGTTTTTGGCATTGGCGCGGCTTAGATAAATGTAAAACGATGTCCTTTTAGCATTGACGTGACTAGATAAGTCTAAAACGACGTCGTTTTGACACCGATCTTGCCTCAAAATTGAATTTTAATATAAACGTTAATGAAGATAAATTAAAAAAAACTAAAAAAAAAAAGAAGAAAAGGGAACACGTTTGAAAAGGGTTGAGGCCCTTGCCACCGCCACCCCACGGTCATGGGAAAGAGGCCGATGATGGTGGGGTGAGGGTCGGCTAGAGTCACTGACCATTGGGCAATGGCCACGACCTTGTCCAATGGTCGATGAGGGCCTATAGGCCCTTGCCTAGATCTGGGGTGGAATGGTTGTTGGGTCGCCCTAGCTAATGATAGCCCTTGGCCTTATTGGGCGAGGGTCAATGACCCTCGTCGGATCTTGGGGTTGTGAGCCCTTGCCGGTTGCTGGCAAGGGTCACAGTCCCTCACCTAGGCAGAAAGGCTTCTCCAGCCACAATGAAAAAAAATAGAAGAGTAAAAATAGTAAAAACTTAGAAAAATATTAAACAGTTGTCCATGTCAACTTCAATTGTGTCACATAAAATGGTGCCCAATGTCAATGTTAGTGATTTCTGGCAAAAATTGATTGAATGGACTCAATTGACACATATGCAAAGTTTTACAGTATTAGAAATAAATTGGTTCAAGGGTCTTTGGAAATTGTGTTACAATACTAGAAATAGTTTTTGAGTGATAATTGTCCAAAAAGTTCTAAACCTATTTAACAACCAATATTGTCTTAAACTTTCAATTTTATCAATTTAATTCTACACATTTTTGACGATTTTCTAATGTAGTTCATATGGCTAATTTTGGCCATCAATAGCTAATGTGATCCTCTAGTTAATGTTGGATGTCCTACATGGTAGCGCTAACATCAAATATTTTTGCAATCTTTTTAAATTTTTGTTTTCTTATTCTTTTGTTGGGTTTCTGGTCAAGAATTTAGTTTAGGATAAATTTATCGCATATGTATCAATTTCGAGTTTTTCATGATATTAACCTAAAGCATTTTGATGGTGAACATAATGATATGCTGACTAACGAACAACACTTTTTACATGAAATAAATAAATTCAAGGGTCTTCGGGAAATTGTGTTACAATACTAGAAACATTTTTTGAGTGATGATTATCCAAAAAGTTTTAAACCTATTTAACAGCTAATATTGTCCTAAATTTTCAGCTTTATCAATTTATTTAAAAACATTTTGATGATTTTTCAATGTAGTCCATATGGCTAATTTTGGCCCGTAATAGCTAATGTGACCTTTCGGTTAGTGCAGGCTGTCCTACATGGTAGCGCTAATGTGGAAGTTTTTACAATTTTTAAAATTCTTGAATTTTTTTATTCTTTTCTTTTCTTTGTTTTTCCATTGTCCATCTTCTTGAAAGGGCTAGTGGAGGTCGATAGGGCCTTGAAGATGGCTTGCACAAAATTTAAAAAAAAAAAAAAAAAAAAAAAAAGATCATATATTTAAAAATAAAATTAAAAATGTAGGAGAGTCAGCGTCAACGTCAGTAATTTCCAACCCATATTGACTCGAAGGACTATATTAAAAATTATCAAAATGTTTAGGACTAAATTAATCAAATTAAAAAATGTAATACTGAAATAGCATCATATAGCAAGTTTAGGACTCTTTAGATAATTTTGCCCTATTTTTCGATAGATAAAAAATGGATAAGTGTATTAGAAGTTCTAGAAGTTATCACGAAAGTGCGAATAAGTTCTAGAACTTTCAAAAAGTGCAATCAAATCTTACAATTTGTCACCAAAGTGCAATTGAATCCTAAAACTTTCAAAAAGTGTAATTAATGAAAGAACTTGATTGGACCAATTTGACAAGTTCTAGGATTTAGTTGTATTTTTTGAAAGTTTTAGGATTGGATTAGGAGTGATCGGGTCTAGGTTGGGTAAGGTCTAGACCTGGACCCTATACCCGACATTGTTATAACCGGTTCTTCTTTTCTGGACCTTATACCCGACCCACCCTGTTTTTTCGATTTGATTCCAGGGTCAACCTCGTTTCCATTGGAACCTATTTTGCAATCTCCTGATATCCTATATGACTTTGAATTTTATATTAATACGTAAGAAAATAACATAATTCTCATAATTTGTACTAAAACATTAAGCACTTATAATAAATAAATACATTAACTTTTTGACAAAGGATGAGTGTCGTGCGTGTTTGAAAGAGCCCATAGGAAAAATTTCGTGTGATTGCAAGAGTAAGAATAAAATCTAGGGAAAAAAAAAGGTTTTGGACCTCTACTTACAAAACTAGTTTGGGAACCGGTTTTTGGGTGGGTAATTACTCGGAACCTGTTTCCGGATTGGTTTAAACCGATTCCGAATTTTGGAATTCGGTTCCTGGACCGGTTTCAACAGGAACCAGTTCCCAACCCTATTTTCCGAGTGGGCTGGTCCGGGAACCGGGTATACTCGGTCCGATTGCACACCCCTAGATTGGATTGTACTTTATTGATAAGTTTTAGGACTAAATTGCACTTGAAATTTTTAGGACTCAATTACACTTTTATGACAAGTTTTAAGATTTTCAGTGCACTTATTCAGATAAAGAAAGTCAAAAGTTATAGGATTTTCATGATATTTGGCCATCAAACTATTTCTCTTCTCTCTTTTGTTTTTACCAAAAAAAACTATTTCTCTTTTGTCTACTACTGCTGATTTCCTTTTATTAGGAGACAACAGGTTTTATCGACTCATTTTAGAAAAAAAGATATAGTCGAAAGATGCATAGAGATTTCTAATCACGATGATATTTGAATGCATGCGTGGGATCCTTCGAGAAATTCTGAACAGATCCTAAGCACGAGATTCTTATTTATGCAAATCAATAATCGCATTTCCAAGGCTATGGACTTTTTTCCATGACCGGTGCTTAACAACACCACCATCTATATAAAGCGGGGTTAGCATACTGAGAGATTCGCTACAACTTTCGCAATGACTCTTCCTGCTTTGTTCACAGGCTTCGTCCCCTCCTCAATCAGCCATAACCAACCCTCTCTCTTGTCCTTTAGACACCCTCGCTGCTCCTCCTCCTCCTTCTCCTCAGGCGCTAAATCGGTGACATGCGCCGTGACGATCGAGAATCCAGAGATCGTGAGACGTTCGGCAAATTGGAAACCTACTGTGTGGGACTACGAGTTTCTCCAGTCACTCAGAGTTGATTACACGGTAATGATCCTTTTTGGTTCGGCACAATACCCAGCCTGGCTATGTTCTATGGAAAATGTTCACATCTCGGTCCTGAACTTTGTATTCTTTTTTTTCCAATCTTGTCCTTGAACTTGTGGGAATTCCCTATCCAATTTCTTGGTCTATGGTTCTGGCAAATTGAAGCTCATGCGCTTGTCAATGCTACCGGAAAGTATGATGCAGGAAACCTGGTACAAGTTTTAAGTTCAAGGATCATGTTGAGAAGGGGAAAAAAAAACAACATAAGTTGAGGATCGTATTATTGCTTTTCCCTACTTTCTTTTTACTTTGATGAGATAGAGTCCACAGCACCCAAAATGGCATAGAAACAAAAACGAAACTGTATTCTGAATTAGATATAAGGATGTATACTACTTGAGTACTTTTGTATACGACCAACCACTGCCACTCTATCAAATTCGACCGACATAACAATATTCCATAGAGATACTAATAAACTTGATCAAAATGGCATATTCTCAACAATGCTTACTCTGCTTATGTATTACTTTTGATTAAGATCTCATTTTTCTGAATGTTTTACGTGCCTAGGAGGATAAATATGCCGAGCAAGTCCCAAGGTTGAAGGAAGAAATCGGGGGTCTATTCAACAGGGAGATGAACCAGGTGGCCAAGCTCGAGTTCATTGACGCAGTTCAAAGACTCGGACTAGGATACCATTTTGAGACGGAGATAAAAAAAAATGCTCTCAGTTCCATCTATGACAACACCGGATATGCTCAGCTTTTGAACAATCTCCATGCAGTTTCCCTTGGATTCTGGTTACTCAGACAACATGGATACAAAATATCGCAAGGTATTCGCCATATGGTTACCCTTTTGTAAGTCATGTTGATGAATCAAAAGTTACCTTACCATTCCTTTTTTGGACATATAGATGTGTTTCAACAATTTATGAACAAGACGGGCATGTTCAACGAATCACTCAATAAGGATGTGAGGGGGCTTCTTGGTCTTTATGAAGCTTCTTTTCATGGATTGGAAGGTGAAACCATACTTGATGAAGCGAGGAACTTTGCTTCTAAGCATCTAAAGGATCTAAACCTTGACAAAGTTCCTGCTATGTTAGCGAGCTATGTGAGTCATGCATTAGATATGCCGATCCACTGGAGGCCAAATAGGTTGGAGGCTCGGTGGTTCATGGACATGTACGAGAAACAGCAAGACATGATCCCTTCCTTGCTGCGATTGGCTAAATTAGACTTCAATCTAGTGCAATCAGTCCACAAGAAGGAAGTTAGCAATATGGCAAGGTATACGCAAGCACTCTATATATAAACACCAAACCTGTAGGAATGCATTTAGATCGACTTAGTTGTTGAATGGTAAATTTCTCAGGTGGTGGGTTGAACTTGGCGCAAACAAGATGACCTTCTTCAGAGACAGATTGGTGGAACACTATTTTTGGACCTGCGCCATGGTTTTTGAACCTCAGTATACAGCTTACAGGGAAATGACAACGAAGCTCACTTGTATGGTGACACTTATCGATGGCGTTTATGATATATATGGGATATAGGAAGAACTCGAGCTCTTAACAGATTTTCTTGTTAGGTTAGTGTAATATGATTACTATCATCATTTTCCCTCATAACTATTGTTGCCCAAAGAAACTATAAGCAATTAAATAGTCCCTGAATGACACAAGAGATACAACAAATTTGATAGTTCTATGATATAAATTCTCCGATGTATTTTGAACATATCACTTTTTAAGTTAGATTTTTTTTTCCTCTATATAATTTATTGGTCGGGCAATTAAAGTAGTAGTAAGTACTAACTCTCATTGTTATTACTAAAAGTGTATTGGGTGCTGGTAAAATTTACAAAATGTTGAAATGTTGACATCTTATCCAGGTGGGACATCACAGAAATCAATAAGCTTCCTCCAACAATAAGGGATAGTTACATGGGCTTGTACAACACGACCAATGAAATTGGGTATTGGACGATGAGAGAACTAGGAATCAACACCATTCCTTACATGCAAAAAGTGGTAATCTCGCTGAATCTTTCACCTAATAATTTCTAGCCCGTGCAAGGCAACTCACTTTTCTACTTCTGACTTTCGTAATGAAACTTCTATTTAAACATTTGAGAATTCGAAAAATGTACGAGAGAAGAATGTCACTCGGCTTTGTCATTGACACACTTTTTTCGAATTTCAATCCTCTAGTGGGCGGATGCAAGGCGTACATAAAGGAGGTCCGTTGGTACAACAAGGGCATCAAACCGACACTGAAGGAGTACATGGACAATGCGGTGGATTCAATCGGAGGGCTGATTATGCTGTTGGGCAGCTACTTCCTAACCACGGACAAATTGACGGAAGAGGGGCTTGGTTATGTGTCGAAAATCCCGAGTGTCATGCATTGCTCTGCCAAGATCCTTCGACTCAATAATAATCTCAATACCTCATCGGTAAATTACTTTGACGTTTACCTTTCTCCTTTTGTATAATCGCTTACGAAGAGAAAGCACATCATTGATGGATTCAAAAATACGTGTTATTCTTTTTAATATATTCGATGAGAATCCTGAGAATTATGTTTGTGAAACATCAATCTCATTCATGGTCAGTATGATTTGGCACGAGGAGACAACTTCAAGGCGCTAGAATGCTACATGAATGAAACCGGCGCCTCGGAAGAGGCCACGCGTGAGCATGTCAGGCAAATGGTGCACGAGACCTGGAAGAGGATGAACAAAGACGTGTTTGAGGACTACCCATATTCTGGGCTCGGGCCTTTTCTCAGCGCTTGTCTGAACTTGGCACGAGCTTCTCAGTGCTTTTACCAGTACGGAGACGGACACGGCCTTCCCGACAACGAAACAAAGGACCACCTTGTGAGGGCACTATTCGACCCTGTGCCCCTCGATTAGGGATGCATATTACCGACGGAGGTGTCGCTGTTGGAGAGAGCCTATCGACTTACGTGTTATTATTAGCTTTTGGGGTGGGTGGCTCTGGAAGCTGACTTTGAAACTGTTGTAATTGAAGCCTAGATGGGCAACGAGCTCCATAAAATTCGCCAGGGAACCTCATGCTATTTGGGGCTTTGAGTTGTGG
Organism: Eucalyptus cladocalyx; assembly: GCA_017140615.1. NCBI lineage: Eukaryota > Viridiplantae > Streptophyta > Magnoliopsida > Myrtales > Myrtaceae > Eucalyptus > Eucalyptus cladocalyx. The sequence goes on from CM029516.1 coordinate 28,731,724, forward strand.
TTGATATGTTAGACGCAAATTGCGTAACCCCAAGATCTCCATAAGGAGAACAAGAACATGCATAACTGAGTAGAAAGATTAACGCACCTGTTTTGGGATCCATTGTTCTTGAAGCGAAAGCGGAAACACAATGTTCCACGCGCAAGTCCTTCTCCTCTTTTGCCCTCCGTATCACTGGCTCAATGAGGCGGCCCCCCTCACGTGTAGCGTTAGGTAAACGCCCCTTAGGTGAGGATGCATGTGAGAATTAGGGTTAGAGGAGAGACTTGAGCACTATTTATAGAGTTTCCAACCAGCCCCTCTCATTACGGGTCAGGCTCAACTCGGCCCACACTAGCCAACCCATATTAGACTAATTAAGAAACCTTCTATCTCACCTTAGACCAAACCCCGTAAAACGGTAAATGTTAAACGGTAAATTACAATAGCAATTAATGTAGTCCATAATTAGAAAAACTCTTACATTCTCCCACTTGGACTATATTAATTGAAATCGTAACTTATGTGCGCACATTGGTCCAGAGATAATTCTTAATAGTCAATCATATCCCATAAAGTCTCAAATACCGAATCATGGCGGTAACTGCATGTATACACACAGCCTTCCATGGTCACGAGTGCTCTCAACTTTATTGATATGGATTCAATATGGTAGTGTGGCAAATGGATAACATCTCTCATAGAGAGATCCCATTTGTCAATCACCATTCTCTTACCTTAGGCGACACAAAAACTTGTGCCACAAGAGAATGCTTTATGGTTCCAATGAACCCACATATGTCTTGTCCTTATGGTTAACCTTTCTTTATGTATCACAGGACATATGCACAAGGCTAATAACCGGATGCCCGGATGCCCCTAGCCTTCACTCAAGGTTTAAACAATACCCTGAGACTTTTAACAACATATATCAACATAATAACAATCCATTCAAAAACATTTTATTGAATGCAAAAGTTGACATATATGTATCAAACTGTTACTAAATTGTAACAAAAACAGATGTAAATTTTATTCAAAGAAGAATAAAACACAGCTTCCACTAAATGACAGCATCCCAAGACGCTCTTAGGCCCATACTAATGACATGTCGATCAAAAACACACGGGCGTAGGCCTTTAGTTAGTGGGTCTGCAACCATATCATTTTTATGAATATAATCTACTGTAATGTCACCATTCTGTACTGATTCTTTTATGGTAAAAAACTTGACCTCCATGTGTTTAGACCCCTTTAAACTTTTGTTGTTATTAATAAACAACACTGTAGAGTTATTGTCACAATATAACTGTATGAGTCTATCCACAAAATCATAAACCGATAACTTTCTAATGAGGTTCCTGAGCCAAATAGCTTGAGTAGCAGCTGAAAAACATGCTACAAACTCCGCTTGCATGGTTGAAGAAGATATGGATTTCTGTTTCTCGCTCTTCCATGACACTGCACCTCCTGCCAACATAAATATGTATCCAAATCGTTGATTTCTTATCATCTTGACAACCAGCAAAATCTGCATCCGAATACCCGACTAGTTGCAGGTCTGGAACATATCTATAAATCAGCATATAATCTTTTGTTCTCTTTAAGTACCTTAAAACCTTCTTGGCAGCAACCCAGTGATCGTGTCCTAGATTAGACTAATATCTGCCTAGAAGCCCTGTTGCAAAAGCAATATCTGGCCTAGTACAAACTTGAGCATACGTGATACTTCCAAGCACACTAGCATAAGGTACATCCTTCATTTGAGCTTTCTCAAAATCTGAATTAGGGCATTGTGAAAGACTCAATTTATCACCCTTAACAACAGGAGCAATTCCTGGTTTGCAATCTTGCAAATTGAATCTTTCTAAAATGCGATCAATATACGCCCTCTGAGATAAACCCAATGAACGGCATGAGCGATCCCTATGGATCTCAATGCCAAGAACAAAAGACGCCTCACCAAGGTCTTTCATGTCAAAATTTTTCGATAACATTCGCTTTGTCTCATGCAGTAAACCAATGTCACTACTAGCAAGCAAGATATCATCTACATAAAGTATGAGAAAAATATATTTCCTCCCACTGACCTTGGTGTATATGCACTGATCTACTTTGTTCTCAATAAATTCAAATGAAGTAACAACACTATGAAACTTGAAATACCACTGTCTAGAAGCTTGCTTAAGGCCATAAATAGACTTTTTCAATCTACAAACAAGCTGACCTGAGTCATCTGCTACAAAACCTTCAGGCTGCACCATATAAACCTCCTCATCAAGGTCTCCATTTAGAAAAGCAGTCTTAACATCCATTTGGTGTAACTCCATATCGTAATAAGCTACCAATGCTAAGATCACTCTAAAGGAATCTTTAGAAGAAACTGGAGAAAATGTTGCTTCATAATCTATTCATTCTCTTTGAGTGAAACCCTTAGCTACCAGTCTGGCTTTAAACTTTTCAATCTTTCATTTGGAATCCCTTTTAGTCTTGAATACCCATTTGCAGCCAATATGTTTACAATCTTTAGGCAATTCAACAAGCTTCCAAACACCATTGTGTTTCATAGATTGCATCTCATCTTTCATCACATCTAACCACAAATTTAATTGAGGACACGAGATGGCTTCGGTATAAGTCACGGGATCAATAACACAGCCTATGTTATAATCATGCTCTCCCAGGTAGACTAGATAGTCTGGCGGTATAGCTGAATGTCTTTCCCTAGTTGATCTTCTGACTGGAGCTACTTCATTCTCATTTTGAATCTGAGGAGCTTGTGGAATTTCTTCAGGAACTATCTCAACAATAGGATCCTGTGCCACAATAGGCTCATTTTGTGGCACAGGAGGCTCCATAATTGTTTGCACAGGATGAGGCAGTGATCCAGTAATTCCCATCATACTATCATCTTCGATAGTTTGTGAGTAGCTACCCTTTTCAGCTACATCAAATTCCAGAAATTTTGCAGTTTGAGATTCCACAATTCTTGTACCTCCATTAGGGTTATAAAACTGATACCCCTTTGAATGATCTGGGTAAGACACGAAGTAACACCGAGTAGTTTTGGAATCCAACTTACTCAATGTTGGATTATATAATTTCACTTCTGCTGGACATCCCCAAACTCTAAGATGATTCAAGCTAGGTTTACATCCAGTCCACAACTCAAAAGGAGTCAATGGAATCGCTTTAGTAGGAACACGATTTAGAATATAAAGAGCTGTTTTCAAAGCTTCTCCCCACAGAAAATTAGGTAAATTTGTCCTATTAATCATACTTCTCATCATGTCTATAAGAGTACGATTCCGCCTTTTAGCTACACCATTTTGTTCAGGACTACCGGGCATAGTAAACCGACTTATAATCCCGAAATCCTCTAAATATTTAGCAAACGGCCCTTTAAGTTGTCCAGCATCACCGTGCCTATCAAAATACTCACCACCACGATCGGATCTAACAATCTTAATAACTTTTCCCAACTGTTTCTCCACTTCATCCGAAAAATCTTGAATTTGTCAAGAGACTCGGACTTTTCTTTAATCAGTACAAGTATCCATATCGAGAAAAGTCGTCAATAAATGTGATGAAATAAAAATTTCTACACAAGGTAGGAGTGTAAGGTCCACTAATATCGGTGTGAATAACCTCCAACAAGTCCGAACTCCGTACAACGGATTTCTTCTTTATCTTAGTCATCTTACCTCTACAAAGCAGTCTACGCAAGTCTCTTGATCACCTTTAAGAGTAGGCAAGATATCAGCCTTTATAAGCCTTTCTACTCTTTCTTTAGAGATGTGACCAAGACGTTTATGCCACAATGCATAAGACTGTTCCTTAGGTAGAGGCCTTTTGGAAACAACCTTTTCAGCGGAATAAGCAACGTATATGTCATTAGGAGATAGACTCAATCGATATAATCCATCGGATAAATTGCAACACCCAATCTTATTTGAATCATAAAACATGGAAATAGTATTACTCTTTATTTCAAAAGAGTATTCACACATGTCCAAACAAGACACAGAAACTAAATTCCGCCTAAAATAAGGTATGTAAAAAGTGTTTTTTAACACCATCCGAAAATCAGAGTCTAAAATTAAAATAACATCTCCCACAAACTCTATGTCAACTCCAACGCTGTTTCCAACAGTGAGCTTTGATTCATTCAGATTTGACGTCCTTCGGTTTATGAACCCCTGAATGGTAAATGCAACATGATTAGTTGCACCACTATCTAGCCACCAAGAATTGGTCGGAACTTCAGATAGATTGGATTCATAAACAAATGCCAAAGAATCATTACCTTTCGGCCCACTCTTATTTCTCTTAGACAACCAAGCCTTAAACTTGCTGCAACCTTCACGTGTCCTCTCTCCCTACAAAAGTAGCAAAGAACACCATCCTTCTTGGTGATTGCCTTCTTAGGACCCAAAGTGTTAGAAGGACCTGCTCATTCAGAATTTCCTTTGTTGTTGGAAGGACCAGCAACTTCTGAATTGCCTTTATGGGTATAAGTTTTCACCTTCTTACCCTTGTCACTAGTAGAACTAGAAGCATAAAGAGCAATATGTCCTTTATCTTTCTTCAATTTCTCTTCCTCTGCTACCAACCTTGCAATCAGGTCATTAACAGACCAGGTTTCATCTTGGGAACTATAATTGGTCTTAATAATCCCAAAATCAGGAGGAAGAGTATTTAGAGCTTGATGGACAATGCAAGCGTAGGAATTTCAACATTGAGAGCCCGAAGCTTTGTTTGCAAATCAACCATCCTCAGAACATAATCTCTAACTCCACTAGAACCATCATACTTCATAGTAAAAAGTGTTTGCATATGTGTCCCTATCTCAGCATTAGGCAACACACCGTTTCTAGCCATCAAAGCTTCCATCATTTGCCTAACATTGCAGTCTGCAGGCAAACCACTTTTCAAGTGTTTCTGAATGGAACGCTTTATGGATAGCAAGCAAATTCTATTGCTCTTTTCCCATGCAGCAAAATTTGCTTTTTGAGCCTCTGTACTCTCGGCAGTCAAGACTGCCGGCCGATCAGTAGTAAGAGCCATATGAACATCTGCCATCTCCATAGCAAACAGAAAATCCTCTTTCCATCTCTTAAAATTCGAATTAGCAAGAACCTCAATGGTGACGGAGTTACCATTTACAGAAAAGGTGACTGAAAGACAAGCAGTATATATAATTAGCATTATGTGAGCATTGTGTAACTTGACACACAAGTACACATCCAGAGAGTTACATGCGAAATCACATAATCACCTTTGGGCAGAATACATGACAAGCAATTGTACACTCCCCACATGATAAGGGTTATGAGAATATATTCCAATCATCGTGAATTCATCACCTTTGGGTATATGAATCATTAGGATCGGTCATTCCTTCACCACACTATCATGTATCCCTCCATGAACTAATACACAATCACCTCATTTGGGAGTATAACTATGCATTAAACCAGGAGACATCCCAATCAAATATACGAGATCGAAATTTCTCAAATTCAATCAAGTGTGCCACTTTGGCGGTCACAACTTAATTGAATCCTTGAAACTCTCTCTTACCAGGGATATAAAATTTTCATCTCACATAAACCATACATATGTGATTTTAACTTTAGTGATAGGGGCGTAAATCACTAAAATCACATATCATACTAATTACATTGCTTCATTCATTAATAAAAATAAACTTTATCGTATATTATTAATGAATAACACTCATAAAGTTCATGTGATAACATACCTGTATCCCGACACCTGTATTTTTCAAAATCACAGGAAAAATACAAGAAAAATACGCAGAAAATACACTAAAAAGCACGTATTTAGGATTCCGTATGTATTTTCACATCCATAAGATCATCAAAAATATAAAATAAATATATCATGATGTAGGAAATAACCATACGAGTCCATCGCTGCCGGCCACGCGCAAATCGGATCCTCCACGCGCCCGCACGCGCCGCCTGAGTGCGCAGCGCGTGGAGCCCACGCGTGGCGCGTGTTCGACACGCAGGAGGTTCGTGGCGCGCGTGGGGGCGCGTGCGGCCTCCTCTCGCGACGCTCCACCCACGGTTTTCTTCATCTCGTCGAGCCCAATCCGAATATATAATTTAATTTAATTTTTATTGAACGAAAAGTCTCGAAAATCACAAATTAGGGCAAGATCCACACTAATTAGGGCTAATCCATACAAATTAGGGCAAAATCAATTATGTTCGTGTTCTAGGGTTATGGAGGCTCTGATATCACATGTTAGACGCAAATTGCGTAACCCCAAGATCTTCATAAGTAGAACAAAAACATGCATAACTGAGTAGAAGATTAACGCACATGTTTTGGGATCCATTGTTCTTGAAGCGGAAGCGGAAACACAATGTTCCACGCGCAAGTCCTTCTTCTCTATTGCCCTCCGTATCACTAGCTCAATGAGGCAGCCCCCCTCACGTGTAGCGTTAGGTAAACGCCCTTTAGGTGAGGATGCAGGTGAGAATTAGGGTTAGAGGAGAGACTTGAGCACTATTTATAGAGTGTCCAACCAGTCCCTCTCATTACGGGCCAGGCTCAACTCGGCCTACACTAGCCAACCCATATTAGACTAATTAAGAAACCTTCTATCTCACCTTAGACCAAACCCCGTAAAACGGTAAACGTTAAACGGTAAATTACAATATCAATTAATGTAGTCCATAATTAGAAAAACTCTTACATGATATACATAATTGATAATAAAATTTGTGGTGATTGTTGATACTTAATTTGTAGTCAATGCGTCAAAAAGGTAAAAAAATTGAGATTTAGGTTTTCGATTGTGATGGAGCCTGTTTCTCACTAAAAAAATATCATTTCTCATTTCTTTATTTTGTATTGTTACTCTTAAGCATTTCTAATTCATTTTCGAGAAAAATTCGAAAAGTCAAATGGTTGACTTTCGAGTTGACTTTTTGATTAATTCTTTGATCAAAAGTCAATCTTGAGTTGAAAATCGACTTTTCACCTAAATTTCACTTTCATCAAATCATATTTTCAAAAATTTAAAAATTTGACCGAAAAATCAACATTTTTTTAAAAGTCAATTAAATGGTTGACTTTTGGTCAAACCTTTGATTAAAAAATAGATTAAATAAAAAAAATATCCATAAAAGCACTTCTTTTAGCATTGATTTGATTTTTATATAGAAAATTTCACAAAATTCAATTAAGAACCTTGTTTTCCAAATTTTTTGATTTTAGGTTCTATATTGTCCAAAAATAAAATTAATTTTATTCTAGTCACAACTAGGTGTAGTTCCTTTTACGACATTTGGTCTAGGGACATTTGGTTGTTTGCAAAATTCTAAACGCAAGTAAATGTGTCGAACAAGTAATATAATGATAAGAAAAAGTATTGTCTCGCGGCAATCGATGATTAATAAACTAATTAAATACTAAAATAGATTAATTCTAAAATTTATCTAATAGATCAAAATATAATTGAGAATAAATTAAAAATAAAATTTGGAGATTGAATGCAGTAAATCAATTAGATAAATATGTTAGAGCATCTGATTTCACTATAACCACTAGATATGAATTTAAGATGATTGTTGGTATAAGAACGATATCAAATATGTGATAGCGAAATTTCATAATCTATTTACTATCCTATCTCTAGGTATAACAAACCTACTCAGTTTATTAATCCACTATATCTCTATGTGAATTAAAATAAACACAAGCGCATTAAAAACTATGAATATTCCCGGCTTATAATGAGTCTTTTGGATCAACTTATCACCGAAAGCTACACAAATAACGTGGTATATCTCTATTCACATTTAGTTCGTGGTTATATATATTGTAATGAGCAATTGTATATTATCACTTCTCAGTTTCAGACATACACATCGGATCATTCAAGTGGTGACCGGTTACTCAAAAGCATTATGCACAATAATATAAACTCACATGAATGAAATTAATTGCAAAACATAAAAATCATGAAATTCACATCATCATGATTAGGCTAACATCGTAACCCTAACAAAAGAAAATTAGAACATAGCATATGAAGAAATAAAAATATAAATCAAACCCAACATCTTGAATCAAAGAACCAGAATTCTATTACACTTTGGTCTTCTCTTCAAAATACTTGAAAAACTCTCAAAATGATGAAAAACAAATAAACAAAAGCCTAACTTCTCTCTCTCTTTCCCTCAATGTGACATCCTGAAATTTGACCCGTTTTCGATAAAGTGAAATGTGCATATCGTCGGCGCGCCTATGGTCCTTTTTCTCGAGCTGATCATTCACGAGTTAGCTAACCTATTGGGTGAAGCCGTTAAGGGATATAACCGCGGTAAAATCCCTAAAAGCTACCTAATTGGTTGGATTGGACTAAAATCGTGTCCGATCGATTTTAATCATGAAATTTAATTCGGTTTTGGGAATCAAATATTTGGGCGTGTCACAATTCAATTTTAGGATTCTGTCTCATCGCTCGTCAATTTATTGACGAGTCCAAATTTCAAGAAAAAAATTATCGGAGGAAAAATCGAAGGCGGAATAAATTAGAAAGGGAAAGAGAAAAGAAAAATAAGAAAAATATGATTTTTAGATTTCTTTTCTCTCTCTCCTTTCCTCTCTTTCTTTTCTCTCTCTCTTCTCTCTTTTTCCCCCATCCGTGCGAATCACCCACCGCCCATTCCCTCCCTCTCTCTTTCTTTGACCGGTCAATGCCTATCTCTTTTCTCTCTCTCTCTCTCTTCTCTCTCCTCTCTCTTCTTTCTTCCCCTGCACGATAGAACCGGTCCCTTCTTCTCCTTCTTTCTTCTTTCTTCTTTTCTCGCGTGCGAACCAGGTGCTCGGAGATCGCAGCTCGCCGAGAACCGCTCGCCGCACCGCCGCCCGCGCCCGTGCGCTCGCCGCCGTCCCGCCGTTCGCGCGCGCCCAAGCCACGCGAACCAGCCCTGTTTCTTCTCTGTTTCGCACCGACCAGCCACCGTCCGGCCACCTCCGGCCACCGCCTAGCCTCGCCGGACCACCCCCGCGTCCCCCTCGCCCTCCGCCGGCTTCCCCTCGCCGCCCTAGCCGCCGGAGCAGCCCCGTTCGGCTCCGTCCAGCAGACCCACGGAGTGGGTTTCAGCATCTTCGGGCCCGCTTTTGAGCCGTTTCCCGGCCCCGGATCCGCGAGTTGCTTTGGGAACAATCGTTCCTCGCGTCGCCGCCGTCGGATTGATCCGATTTGCGCGTGATTTGGTGAGTAATCTCACTAATCCAGGATTAGTGGCTAATTATGCTTAATGTTGATTTAGATTTAATTAAATATGCTTAGGTTGTTAGATTAGATTTAATTAGCAATTATTAGTCAATTGTGATGTGAATTAGTTAAATTGAATGTGTAATTAGCAAGTAGACATGGTCTACTAATTATTGGAAGTGCCTCGGGATTTTTCCCGACCCTTAGTGGGCTCCAATTAGGCTTTTCGGGCATAAGTGGAATTTTTAGCATTTAAATATTAATTTTCAGAATTAAATTAAATAATTATTTATTTTCCGAAAAATCAACTGAGATGGCCTGGAACCGGAAAATTATGCTGATGACTGTGGTGAAGTCCGTTTATTTAATCGGGCCTTATTTTGAGCTAAATTGAATTTTTAGTAATTAATAATTAATTTTCGAAATTAATTAATTAATTAATTATTTTTCGGAAATTAAGATTTTGATGGCCGACGACCGAAATCTCGTGCCGATCGTTGTGGTGCAGTCCGTTTATTTATTTGAGCTCCACGTTGTATGGAATTGAATAAATTGTGATATTTTAGGGATTTACCCTAAATTGATTGGAATTGATTGAGATTGAATTGTCGATTGGTAAATGACCAAGTATGTTGGCCAAGTATGTTATTCGGTATTTATAATGCTTTGTGGAGTTGATCTAATTATTTGATTGAGAAATTGTTGGGCCAAGGCATCTAAAAGGACACGTGGGCTCGGCGAATTGATGCATCGCTTTGGTGAGATGCACCTGAGAGAATGCACGTGGGCCAAGGCATCTAAAAGGACACGTGGGCTCGGCGAATTGATGCATCGCTTTGGTGAGATGCACCTGAGAGAATGCACGTGGGCCAAGGCATCTAAAAGGGCACGTGGGCTCGGCGAATTGATGATCGCTTTGGTGAAATAAGTACCGAGAGAATGCACGTGGGCCGGGCATCTAAAAGGGCACGTGGGCTCGGTGACTTGATGCATCACTTTGGCGAAAAGGTCGCGCGAGAGAATGCACGTGGGCCCAAGGTTCGAGGCACGTGAACTCGGAGACTTGGAAGGTCGTCCCGGAGAATGCACGTGGCCTAGCTTTCGAAATATCCCACGTGGGGATTGAATTGTATGACATGTAATCGACCGGTTCGATTTGTTGAAGTGAATGGGTATTTATTGTGAATTATACTGACTTGCAGGTGGAATCGAGGGCCAAAGTAAGTCCTCTCGCCTGTGCGTGCTTAGGCAGCATTTAGTATAATGGTTTGCTAATCGGGCTTAGTGGGGTAAAACTCGCTGAGACGTAGTCTCATCCCAGTTTGGGGAAAACCATTTCGGACCCCCGCTGAAGATCTCGAGGAGGAGGAATCCGAGGAGGAGAACTCGGAGGTGAATCTTAAGGAGAAAGATTTTTGGAAGAAGAAGACAAATCGAGAGGGGCCTTGAGTACGGCCTAGTTCATCTAAGTTTCTGTCTTCTTTTGAGATCCCTGTTTTGATGTGAATAGTTATGAAAGGGTTTCTGGTTTGCATAAAGGTTTGGTTATAAATTTCAATATGAAAAATATGACCCTGCTTTTCTATCCCATCGTTTTATTGTCTGGGGATTTTAATTGCTTCCGCATGTGCTTAAAACTAAAAGGGTCGGCGATACACTGTCCTGGGATATCGCATTATAAAATCGACCAAGTGAGACGGATGTGTGCGTGCCTGAGGATCGGGGCGTGACATCCCGTTTAAGTGGTATCAGAGCGAAGTTGAAGATTGGAGTGATAAGGAGCGATGACCATGGGATAGTTAGTAGGAAAGACCTTTAAATTCATGCTGGTGCATGTCTGTGTTAGCTGTGTGCTAGAATTGTTTGTTGTGTGCGGATCGCTCATCTTCTAATCCAGTGTGGATTTGGAAGACAGGTTGCAGTGTAAAGACTGAACCATGAGTGAGCAGGAGCTGAGAACTCCTAGTAAGAGCACAATGTCCTCTGTGACTCGGGATAATGCACTGACAAAGGTCAGTACCCGAGGTGGTTGTGGCAGAGTGTTGGCTCTGGCCAGCTCGAGTGTAAGAGTACTACCGCAGGTTGGTACTAGTGTAGCAGCGTCGAATGATCCTAAGTTCGATAGGATCGTTCTGATGCTAGTGTTCCTTGGGAATTGGATGAGCCAGCAAGCTCAGGATTAAGCCGCGGTTGTTGCTTCACTTGCTGAGATCCAGAGTGGAGATGTGATCCGGGAGCAAGTCATTGCATTCGAGCTGAGGATATATTCAGTTTAGGCAGAAATGGAAATTGGTCAGGGAAAAGACCGAGGTCGAGAGAAAAGTATTCTATTCCACTCGTGAGGAAGGGTGGGGTAGTCAAGTCAGCACCGAGTCAAATAGATCAGGTTGTTTCTGGACGTGATAATGGAGATCGATCTTATGTCCTTCATAGGACGCAAAATTGTTTGGAGTATAGCCAACAGGGATATTTGGTCGGGAGTGATCCTAGCGAATGATGGGGCAACCGAAAAGAGTGTGTCTTTGTCACTTGGCGGGAGATAGAAGACTCACCAGTTAAGTGTCGAATTGTAGAAGGAAGTATGGATAAATCCAAAGTTATCCGAGTATGACTAGAACTCATTGTGATGATGACCAGCATGGCCATCAGGTGAAGGACTGTTAATGGAAGTCTAAGGTAGCATAGACATTGCTACTGTGGCCAGGAAGGAAAGGGAGTAGAATGGACATTGCACCGATTAGAGAAAGAATGTGTTGGAAGTGATTTTATCAGAGCAGCGTAGCTGAGTTTTGTGCTGAGTTGGTAGAACTTAAATTGTTGAAGTAAAAGTGACAGGAGGGGAAATCACTAGCAATAATTGTGCTTGGCTAGTTGCTGAGGTGTGAATTTGACGCCACATGAATAGTGTGAGTTCATGAAGAATATAGTGATAATAAATCACGATCTTGGAGTAAGCCAGTTTAATCTATTAGCATGTGAAAGTGTCGAGGTTATTGAGAGTCGAAAAGAATCTTCGATTTTAGTAATCTCGTTGGCTAGAGGCAACTTGTTTGTTAGATGGAGGTTGCCAAGGTTGCTTGGAGATTGTCTTGGGTAGGACAAATTGAAGGACTAGAGATGGAGGACATCTCAGTGGTCTAAGAATTTCTAGATGTGTTGTCACAAGAATTGTCGGGACTGTCGTCGAGAAAAGAGATAGAAATCGCGATCGAACTAGCACCGGGATAGAGCCACTCTCGAAGGCTTCTTACCGTTGTTGTTGTCTCGAATTGGTAGAATTGAAGATGCAGATGTGAAGATTGATGAATGAGGAATTCGTGCATATCGTGCATCACTTTGGGGAAACATCGCTTTGTTTGTGAGAAGAAGAAAGATGAATTGTTGCGAGTGTGCATTGATCATTGTCAACTCAATTAGGTGAAGATTAAGGACAAGTGTTCTTTGCCAAAGATCGATGAATGGTGTGACTAGTTATAAAGAGTATCGATGTTTTAAAGGTTGACTTGAGATTATGAAGTCGTTAGTTATGAACCAGGATGGAGGTTGTAAGAAAGACAACTGTTCGTACTTGATATGGTCTTTATGAGAGTATTGTAAGATCGTTTGGCCTGGTTTACACTCCGATTCTTTGCTGTCATGGATTCGACAAACAGAGTGTTAAAGGAATATTTGGATCAGTTTATGATCGTGTTCATCGATGATATCTTAGTCTATTCGAGAAGTGATGAAGAGCACGAGAATCATCTGAAATTAGTGCTTCAGACCTTAAGAACACATCAGCTATATGCTAAGTTTAGCAAATGCGAGTTTTGGCTGACTCGTGTTGCGTTCTTAGGTCATGTGATTTTTGGAGAAGGAATCTCCGTCGACCCGAGTAAGATAGAAGCCGTGATCAAGTGGCCGAGACCGACATCAGTGATAGAGATCAGAAGTTTTCTGGGATTACCAGGTTATTACAGACGGTTTGTGGAAGGGTTTTCATCGATAGCGTCGCCTCTGACAAAGCTCACAAAGAAAAATGAAAAGTTCATATGGACAGACAAGTGCGAGCGTAGTTTCCAAGAGCTGAAGGAAAAGCTGACTACCGCACATGTGCTGACAATTCCATCTGGTCCTGGAGGATTCGAGATCTATAGTGATGCGTCATTTAGGGGATTGGGTTGCGTGCTGATGCAACATGGCGAGTTGTTGCATACGCTTCCGGCGAGCTTGAGACCTCATGAATTGAATTACCCGACACATGACTTAGAACTCGCAGCCATCATATTCGCGTTGAAGATTTGGAGGCACTATTTGTGTGGGGAAAAGTTTCAGATCTTCACGGACCATCAAAGTCTCAAGTATTTGTTCTCTCAGAAGGAGTTGAACATGAGACAACGGCGATGGATGGAATTGCTGAAAGACTACGACTGTGACATTCTGTATCACTCGGGAAAGGCGAATAAGGTCGCCGATGCATTGAGTCGGAAGTCTTCAGTAGCACGGATCTTGGTTAAGGAGTGGAACTTAATCGAGAGAGCTCGAGATTCGGAATTCAAATTTGCGGTAGGCCACCTTTCAAGTTTTATGGCCACCCTCAGAATTGAGCCGGATGTCCAGGTCAGAATCAAGCAACTTCAACCGACGATCCAGGCGTACGAGAAAATTCTTCAAGAGGATACCGATAAAAGAAAGGCTGATTTTCAAGTTTCTGATGATGGGGTACTGAGGTTTCGTGGACGTTTGGTTGTGCCTAACGATGTAGAGCTTAGAGAAGAAATTTTATCTGAAGCACATCGTAGCAATTATAGCGTTCATCTTGGAAGCACTAAGATGTATCAGAATTTGCGTCAACACTACTGGTGGTCAGGTATGAAGGCGGACATCGCCAAGCATGTGGCCAAGTGTTTGACTTGTCCGCAAGTAAAAGCTCAGCATTGCAAGCCGGGAGGATTTCTGCAACCTCTCACGATCCTAGAGTGGAAATGGGAGCATATCACGATGGACTTCGTGACTGGACTACCAAGGAGTCAAAGGGGAAATGATTCGATTTGGGTAGTAGTCGACAGGCTGACAAAGTCGGCTCACTTCATTGCAGTTCGAAAAGACCTGAGTCTGGATAGACATGCAGACTTGTATGTGCGTCAGGCGGTTCGTATGCATGGAGTGCCGGTTACGATAACATCTGATAGAGACCCGAGATTTACTGCTGCTTTTTGGAAGAGCTTGCAGAGTGCTTTGGGTACAAAGCTTCAGTACAGTACGGCATATCACCCTCAAACGGATGGCCAGTCTAAAAGGACGATTCAGACTCTTGAAGACATGCTGAGAGCGTGTGTAATAGACTTCAAAGGAAGCTGGGAAGATCAGCTTCATCTGGTGGAATTCGCCTACAACAATAGTTATCAGCAGAGCATCAAGATGGCTCCATTTGAAGCGTTGTATGGCAGAGCATGCAGAACTCCAGTGTGTTGGGATGAAGTTGGGGAAAGGAAGATAGCAGGTCCAGAGTTGGTTCAACAGTCAGTAGATGCCGTGGCAGTGATCAGAGACAGATTGAAGACAGCGCAGAGCAGGCAGGAGAGTTATGCAGATAAGCGCCGAAGGTCTTTGGAATTCCAAGTTGGTGATCACGTTTTTCTGAAAGTGTCACCAATGAGGGGAACTTCGCGCTTTGGTAAGAAAGGCAAACTGAGTCCGAGGTACGTAGGTCCGTTTGAGATTCTTGAAAGAATCGGGAACCTAGCGTATCGTCTTGCGTTGCCGCCAAGATTGGCACAAGTGCATGACGTCTTTCACGTGTCGATGTTAAGGAAGTACAAGCCTAACCTGACCCACGTGCTCAATTTCGAGGAATTGGACGTGGATGACCGTGTGTCATACGTTGAAAGCCCGGTCCAGATTGTTGATCATAAAGAGCAAGTTCTGCGTACAAAGACCATCCCGTTGGTCAAAGTGGTCTGGCAACACCACGGTACTGAAGGAGCGACTTGAGAGACTGAAGAGTCGATGAGACAATTGTACCCCCACCTTTTTGAGCAAAGTGTGTAAGGGTTTAAATTTCGAGGACGAAATTTTTATAAGAGGGGAAGAGTTGTGACATCCTGAAATTTGACCCCGTTTCGATAAAGTGAAATGTGCATATCGTCGGCGCGCCTATGGTCCTTTTTCTCTGAGCTGATCATTCACGAGTTAGCTAACCTATTGGGTGAAGCCGTTAAGGGATATAACCGCGGTAAAATCCCTAAAAGCTACCTAATTGGTTGGATTGGACTAAAATCGTGTCCGGTCGATTTTAATCATGAAATTTAATTCGGTTTTGGGAATCAAATATTTGGGCGTGTCACAATTCAATTTTAGGATTCTGTCTCATCGCTCGTCAATTTATTGACGAGTCCGAAATTTCAAGAAAAAAATTATCGGAGGAAAAATCGAAGGCCGGAATAAATTAGAAAGGGAAAGAGAAAAGAAAAATAAGAAAAATATGATTTTTAGATTTCTTTTCTCTCTCTCCTTTCCTCTCTTTCTTTTCTCTCTCTCTTCTCTCTTTTTCCCCCCATCCGTGCGAATCACCCACCGCCCATTCCCTCCCTCTCTCTTTCTTTGACCGGTCAATGCCTATCTCTTTTCTCTCTCTCTCTCTCTTCTCTCTCCTCTCTCTTCTTTCTTCCCCTGCACGATAGAACCGGTCCCTTCTTCTCCTTCTTTCTTCTTTCTTCTTTTCTCGCGTGCGAACCAGGTGCTCGGAGATCGCAGCTCGCCGAGAACCGCTCGCCGCACCGCCGCCCGCGCCCGTGCGCTCGCCGCCGCCCCGCCGTTCGCGCGCGCCCAGCCACGCGAACCAGCCCTGTTTCTTCTCTGTTTTCGCACCGACCAGCCACCGTCCGGCCACCTCCGGCCACCGCCTAGCCTCGCGGACCACCCCGCGTCCCCCTCGCCCTCCGCCGGCTTCCCTCGCCGCCCTAGCCGCCGGAGCAGCCCCGTTCGGCTCCGTCCAGCAGACCCACGGAGTGGGTTTCAGCATCTTCGGGCCCGCTTTTGAGCCGTTTCCCGGCCCCGGATCCGCGAGTTGCTTTGGGAACAATCGTTCCTCGCGTCGCCGCCGTCGGATTGATCCGATTTGCGCGTGATTTGGTGAGTAATCTCACTAATCCAGGATTAGTGGCTAATTATGCTTAATGTTGATTTAGATTTAATTAAATATGCTTAGGTTGTTAGATTAGATTTAATTAGCAATTATTAGTCAATTGTGATGTGAATTAGTTAAATTGAATGTGTAATTAGCAAGTAGACATGGTCTACTAATTATTGGAAGTGCCTCGGGATTTTTCCCGACCCTTAGTGGGCTCCAATTAGGCTTTTCGGGCCTAAGTGGAATTTTTAGCATTTAAATATTAATTTTCAGAATTAAATTAAATAATTATTTATTTTCCGAAAAATCAACTGAGATGGCCTGGAACCGGAAAATTATGCTGATGACTGTGGTGAAGTCCGTTTATTTAATCGGGCCTTATTTTGAGCTAAATTGAATTTTTAGTAATTAATAATTAATTTTCGAAATTAATTAATTAATTAATTATTTTTCGGAAATTAAGATTTTGATGGCCGACGACCGAAATCTCGTGCCGATCGTTGTGGTGCAGTCCGTTTATTTATTTGAGCTCCACGTTGTATGGAATTGAATAAATTGTGATATTTTAGGGATTTACCCTAAATTGATTGGAATTGATTGAGATTGAATTGTCGATTGGTAAATGACCAAGTATGTTGGCCAAGTATGTTATTCGGTATTTATAATGCTTTGTGGAGTTGATCTAATTATTTGATTGAGAAATTGTTAGGCCAAGGCATCTAAAAGGACACGTGGGCTCGGCGAATTGATGCATCGCTTTGGTGAGATGCACCGAGAATGAATGCACGTGGGCCAAGGCATCTAAAAGGACACGTGGGCTCGGCGAATTGATGCATCGCTTTGGTGAGATGCACCTGAGAGAATGCACGTGGGCCAAGGCATCTAAAAGGGCACGTGGGCTCGGCGAATTGATGCATCGCTTTGGTGAAATAGTACCTGAGAGAATGCACGTGGGCCCGGGCATCTAAAAGGGCACGTGGGCTCGGTGACTTGATGCATCACTTTGGCGAAAAGGTCGCCTGAGAGAATGCACGTGGGCCCAAGGTTCGAGGCACGTGAACTCGGAGACTTGGAAGGTCGTCCTGGAGAATGCACGTGGCCTAGCTTTCGAAATATCCCACAAAGGGGGATTGAATTGTATGACATGTAATCGACGTTCGATTTGTTGAAGTGAATGGGTATTTATTGTGAATTATACTGACTTGCAGGTGGAATCAGAGGCCAAAGTAAGTCCTCTGCCCTGTGCGTGCTTAGGCAGCATTTAGTATAATGGTTTGCTAATCGGGCTTAGTGGGGTAAAACTCGCTGAGACGTAGTCTCATCCCAGTTTGGGGAAAACCATTTCAGGACCCCGCTGAAGATCTGAGGAGGAGGAATCCGAGGAGGAGAACTCGGAGGTGAATCTTAAGGAGAAAGATTTTTGGAAGAAGAAGACAAATCGAGAGGGGCCTTGAGTACGGCCTAGTTCATCTAAGTTTCTGTCTTCTTTTGAGATCCCTGTTTTGATGTGAATAGTTATGAAAGGGTTTCTGGTTTGCATAAAGGTTTGGTTATAAATTTCAATATGAAAAATATGACCCTGCTTTTCTATCCCATCGTTTTATTGTCTAGGGATTTTAACTGCTTCCGCATGTGCTTAAAACTAAAAGGGTCGGCGATACACTGTCCTGGGATATCGCATTATAAAATCGACCAAGTGAGACGGATGTGTGCGTGCCTGAGGATCGGGGCGTGACACTCAATATGCTCCTATTCATAGAATATATCTAAGATCCTTATCTCCAAGCAATTGCGCATAAAATCAAGGAATAAATCAAAGGATTTTAATTTGATATCTATCTCCCACTGCTTTTTGATTTGAATTCCTGATTTTTGCCATTACTTTCATTATCTTCTCCATATCTCATTATTTTGCATAAATAAGGAAAATTCAAATGATCAGAAGAAAATCCAAATATTTTCTCATAGATATTGCATTTATTGTTGTCTAAAATAGGTAAAATAACTCTATTTTTATAGAGTTATCAAACCCTCAAACTTAACATTTTGCCAGTTCTTGAGCAAAATCTAGACATAACACATACTCAAACTAACAACCTCTTCCATGACATCTTTCCATAATTGCTCAAATTCATAATTCAAAGAAAAACACAAATTTCATCCAAACATTGAAATTGATTTATGAGTTAAGACCAATTCTAACTATGTGATCCAAGTGTGTGTGTGAGAGTTCTTATCTTTTTTGAATTATATGCAATCCAGATAAATTCACATTGACATGCAACATCTAAAAAATTCTCAATAATTATGACCAAATCTCATAGGTTTGCTTTTCATTCATCTCTCTACTAATGTAAGCTAATCATGAAACCAAAAATCAATAGGACTTTTCTTGGTTTGTAATGTAAGGCTGGGCTAAAGGTGAAATAATGGTAATTTTAAGCAAATCACCTATCAACACGTTGATTTCTAGGATCTAATTAGAACCAATGTCATTGTCCAATTTAACTCCTTTAAGATAATTTTTCTGCCACCATATATCGTCATTTTTTTTTTTTTTTTGAATTGCTTTATAGTGGAATTTCTCCTAAAGTCTATCTTAATATAACATGAAAATTTCTAACCTATTGAGTATCCAAAAGGCTCACTCAATTGAAAGTTGGATAGAGAACTATAAAAGCAATTTTTTTTTTTAATACACCCCAAACAACCATAACAATCATTTTTTTTCTTTTTCATACTCCATCATTCCTCCCAAATTTCTATCAAGCTCAAATAATTTTTTATCTCAAAAATCAACGTGCTCATAGGGCATGGGACAATGATATAATTTGATAACGGCTAGGTTAAACATATATGGGTGTCAATGAAAAATTGGGTAATAAACAAGGTTAGCTTGAAAGGCTCAATCAATCCAAAAATTTCCTAAATCATTTTCTCAGTTAGATGTAACTTAGGATTTCGCCTCAAGAGAAAATCAAACAAATTCTAAGATTTGGGTGAAATTTAAGAAAATCACATACTTGATATGAATGTTATCTAGATTTACACACAATTCAAAAATGAAGGACTTGTAGTGCTTAGTAAGTGGATAAACATAATTAGAATTAAGATTAATTCACACATCAATTGAAAGTTTAAATAAAATTTAAATTTTCTTAAGAATCGCAAAAATTCACAACCAATAATGCAATCATGATAAAAAAATAGATTTAGCCAAAAATTTTGTCTCCCCCCAAAACTTGAATGAAGAAGTGTCCTTAATGTGAAAAATAGAAATAGGAAGAAGAAAACTCTCCTGGTTGTAGGATAAGTTCATAGATGATTTTGATGATTAAACTCTTGAAAGGTGATCCCTAAAAAATTAACCTGGATAAAACAGAGAAAAGTTAATCTTTTTTTTTTTTTTGCAAAACGTAAACTTAACAATAAATAATAAAAGACATAATTAAAATGCTTTGGTTGCCTCCCAAGAAGCACTTGCTTTATAGTTTTCAGCCAAACTATATTAGATGTTGCTATTCTAGAGGATGCAGTTCAATGGTGGTCTTTTGCTTGTTATAACCATCTTCAAAGTAAGGCTTCAAATGTTGACCGTTTAGTTTGAATGTGCCCTCAGTGTCATGTGCAACTTCAACTGTTCCATATGAGAATACTTGTGTAATTGTGAAAGGACCAGACCATCGAGACCGCAACTTTCCTACCTTTCCATCATGATAATGATGTAGAATGTTTGCCTTCTTTTCGTTTGGACACATCTCCTTATGACCTGGTTTGCACATATTTTAAATAAGAAAGGTTCTTCCCAAAAATAATTTTTAACATCAGAAAAGAATTTTTTCTTTTGTTGATATGATAATTTAGGAGGAAGAACATTACTTAATAATTTACAAAGTCCGCATACTAGGGAATTTTTGTGGACTTAATGGAAAAAATTTTCTCATTAGGGAACTCTTCTAAAATTGGTCTTACCTCTTCCTTTAAATTTGGAATTCTTGATAAGTGGTTTGCAATTAGATTTTCAATCCCTTTTTTTTTATCTTTGATTTATAAATCAAATTCTTGCAGCAATAGAATCCACCGATCAACCGGGTTTCGATTCTTTCTTTTCAAGCAAATACTTAAGAGCAGAGTGGTCAAAATAAACTATAGCTTTTGAGCCAATTAAATAAGAACGGAATTTATCAAAAGCAAAAACTACCGCCAAAAGTTCATTTTCCGTTGTTGAATAATTCAATTGTGCACTTGACAATGTTCGACTAGCATAGTATATGATTTGAAAAACTTTGTTCTTCCTTTGTCCCAAAACAGTTCCTATTGCATAATCACTAGCATCATATATCAGTTCAAAAGGTAAATCCCAATTTGGTGCTGCTATAATTGGTGTTGACATTAACTTCTCCTTTAAAGTGTTAAAAGCCTGCCTGCCTGCATTCAATAGAGAAATTAAAAGGAGCATCTTTTTCCAAAAGATTAGAAAGAGGTTTAGCAATTTTTGAAAAATCTTTTATAAATCGTCTGTAAAATCTTGCAAGCTCCAAAAATCCCCTGACAAGTTTCACAGATGTTGGCAGAGAAAATTTTGCAATGACCTCCACTTTGGCTCGATAAAAAACTATTTCGTTTTGAGAAATTTTATAACCGAGCACTGTTCCTTCATATACCATAAAGTGACATTTCTTCCAATTCAAAACAAGGTTAGTCTCCTCACATCTTTGTAAGACTAAAGCTAAATTATTTAAACAAGAATCAAATGATAAGCCAAAAATGGAAAAATCATTCATGAAAATCTCAATAAATTTTTCAACCATATTAGAAAAAATAGCCATAATGCATATCTGAAAAATAGCTGGTATATTACAAATACCAAAGGGCATTCTTTTAAAAGCAAGAGTACCATAGGGACAAGTGAAAGTAGTTTTCTCTTGATCTTCTGGTGCAATAAGAATTTGATTATACCTCGAATATCCATCAATAAAGTAATAAAACTTATGCCCCGCAAGTCTTTCTAACATCTGATCAATAAATGGTAAAGAAAAGTGATATTTTTTAGTGACATCATTCAATTTTTTGTAATCCATACACACACGCCACCCAGTAATTGTTTTAGTTGGAATCAATTCATTGTTGTTGTTATTTTGAACAGTCATATCGCATTTCTATGGCACAACTTGTACAGGACTTACCTAGGAATTATCAGAGATATGATAGATGATACTTGCATCAAGTAGCTTAATTACCTTAGCTTTCACTATTTCTTGCATCTTTGGGTTCAAACGCCTCTGAGGTTGGATAGTGGGTTTATATTGTTCCTCCATCAAAATTTTGTGCATGCAAATTGAATGATTAATTCCCTTGATATCTGCTATTTTCCATCTAATTGCACCTTTATGTTCTCTTCATACTCTGAACAATTTTTCCTCCATCAAATTGTCAAAGAAGAATATTTAATTACTAGTAAAGAAGAAACTCCATCTAAATAAGCATATTTCAAATGAGAAGGTAAGGTTTGAGTTGAAGAATTGGAGGCTCTTCAATTGATGGTTTAGGCTTTATTATGTGTTGTCCCAATTCCTCAAATTTAGTTACCTTTTGCCTTAAAAATGGTGGAATTGCCTTCATGAAATTTGCGTACTCCTTTATCTCCTCATTCTGAATATTTTTGTCCCTTGGTTGAATCAGACATGTTTCAAGTGGATCTTTAAAAATATTTTCTTGAAAAACCTTATTCACCAACTTGTCAACCGTCTCAACTCTAAAAGAAGAATTATCATCAGATTGATATTTCATTGCTTTAAAAATATTAAATGAAACAAGATTATTTTGAACTCTAATAATCAATTTCCCTTGTTGTACATCAATAAGAGCTCTTCTTGTTGTTAGAAAATGTCGATTTAAGATAAGTGGTACCTCAAAATCTTCCTTCATGTCAAGAACTATGAAATCTATAAGAAAGATAGATTTGTCAACTTTTACCAAAACATCTTCCATAATACCTCTCGGATATTTAATTGATCGATCAGCTAGTTGAAGTGACACTTTGTTGCTTTTACTTCGCCCAATCCTAATTTCTTGAAAATTGAATAAGGCATCGATTAATATTTGCACCTAAATCACGTAATGCTTTTTCAAAGTAAGAATCCCCAATAGTACAAGGAATAGTAAAACTCCTTGGATCTTTTAATTTCGGAGGTAAGTTGTTTTGTAGGATGGCTAAACACTCCTCATTTAACTTCACAATTTCATAATCCTCCAGTTTCCTTTTGTTTGCCAAAATCTTCTTAAACTTTTTTTTGCATAACTAGGCATTTGCGCTAAGGCATTTGCAAAAGGAATGTTAATGTGCAATCTTTTCAATACATCAAGAAATTTAGAAAATTACTTATCTATTTTGTGCTGCTGGAGTCGCTAAGAAAATGGAATTGGCAGCACATATGGCTTGAGATTATCTGGAAAAAGTTTACTCTTGCTTGTCTCATTTGATTGTTTATTGATCACTTCTTCATTATTTCTGAAAATCTCCTGTTTGACATCTTCTTCTTCCACTTGTTTACCACTCTTTAGGGTTATAGCCTTTATGTTTTCAATTGGATTTTTCTCTGTGTTGCTTGGCAAAGAACCCTGTTGTCTCCCTAACATCATGCTTGCTAACTGACCCACTTGCATCTCTAGATTTCTGATTGAAGCCTCTTGATTTTGAAATCTCACATCCGTGCTTTTGATGAAGTCATGAGTCGTATTAGCAAGTTTGGTGACTATATCTTCCAAATTTGACTTTATTTCTTCTGATTGTTTGAATTCGGGTGGTCTCGTCACATTCTAATTATTCCATGAAAAATTTGGATGATTATACCATCCCGGATTGTACATGTTGGAGTAGGAATTATTTTGTGACATGTTAAAATTCTCAACAAAGTTAGAATTTTCACTAGATTGTTTAAAAGTATTATCTACCTGATACTCTGTACTAACATATTCTCCACCACAAAAATCACATGTCAAATTTTGAATTTTCATGGCTGAAACACTCATATTATCTAGCTTTTTGTTGAGTACTTCAAATTATGCATCAATTGCAGTAAAAGTATCCACTTCGTGAACTCCGCTAACTTTTCGCATTGGTAGGCCATTGATAACTATTGGATGCCATCTCATCTAATAGATCGTAGGCTTCTTCTGGTGTTTTATTATTTAGAGTTCCCCCTACAGCTGCATCAATCATAGAACAAAGATTTATACTAGAGCCATTATAAAAAGTTTGTATCTGCATCCATACGGGTAGTCCGTGATGTGGGCATCTCCTAAGAAATTCTTTGAACCTTTCCCATGCTACATATAATAATTCATTATCCATATGCATAAAATTAGTAATATCGTTACGCATCTTCGCAGACTTTGCAGGTGGAAAGAACTTACCAAAAAATTTCTGAGCTATATCATTCCTTGTAGTGATTGATCCTGCAGGAAGAGAAGAAAATCAACTCTTAGCTTTGTCTCTAAGAGAGAATGGAAATAATCTCAATCTAATAGCATTATATGTAACTCTATTACATTTAATGGTGTCATAGATTTCAAGAAAAGTATCCATGTGAGTGTCTGGATCATCGCTTGGTAGCCTATTGAATTGCACTGATTGTTGAAGCATCTGAATGAGTGACGGCTTGATCTCAAAGTTGTTTGCTTGAATTGCAGGTCTTTTGATACTTGATATGGTGCCTTGAACTATTGGTGTAGCACAATCTTTTAAGAGTCTACGTGGATTTTCATTATCATCGTCTGCCATCTTCTTAGAGTGATTTCTCTGTTCTCTCAGTTGCCTTTTGAATGTACGCTTGATTTTTGGATTAAGCTCAGGAAGTTTCCCTTGTTGGCTACGTGTCATAAACCGATGTACACCCTAAAAAATAAAACAAAACAAAAGCTAGATTAAACTTAGAATTAGCTGGTATCAATATTAATTAGTATTAAACAAACGATCTTCGGTAATAGTGCCAAAAACTTGTTCATAAAATTCTAAATGCAAGTGAACGTGTCAAACAAGTAATATAATGATAAGAAAAAGTATCATATCACGGAAATCGATGATTAATAAAATAATTAAATACTAAAATATATTAATTCTAAAATTTATCTAACATATCAAAATATAATTGAGAATAAATTAAAAACAAAATTTGGAGACTAAATGCAGTAAATTAATCAGATAAATATGTTAGAGCATTCGATTTCACCACAACCATTAGATATGAATTTAAGATGATTGTGGGTACAAGAACAATATCAAACATGTATTAATAGAATTTCCTAATTTATTTACTATCATATCTCTAGGTATAGCAAACCTACTCAGTTTATTAATCCACTATATCTCTATGTAAATTAAAATAAACATGAGTGTATTAAATTTTTTGAATATTCCTGGCTTATAATGAGTCTTTTGGATCACTTTATTACCGAAAGTTACACAAATAACGCGGTATATCTCTATTTACGTTTAATTCATGCTTATATATTATAATGAGCAATTGCATATTATCACTTCTCAGTTTCAAACATGCATATCAGATCATTTAAGTGGTGGCCAGTCACTTAAAAGCATTGTGCATAATAATATATAACTAACATGAATGAAATCAATCGCAAAATATAAAAATTATGAAATTCACATCATCATGGTTATGCTATATCATAGCTCTAACAAAAGAAAATTAGAATATAGAAGATGAAGAAATAAAAATATAAATCAAACTCAGCATCTTGAATCAAAGAACAAGAATTCTGTCACTACTTTGATCTTCTCTTCAGAATACTTGAAAGACTCTTAGAACAATGAAAAACGATCTAACAAAAACCTAACTTCTCTCTCTATCTCCCTCAATGTTCTCATATTCATAGGATATATCTAAGATCCTTATCTCCAAGCAATTGCACATAAAGTTAGGGAGTAAATCAGAGGATTTTAATTTGATATCTATCTCCCACTACCTTTTGATTTGAATTCATGATTTTTGCCATTATTTTCCTTATCTTCTTAATATCTCATTATTTTGCATAAATAAGGAAAATTCAAATGATCAGAAGGAAATTAAAATATTTTCTCATAGATATTGCATTAATTGTTGCCTACAATAGGTAAAATAACTCTATTTTTATAGAGTTATCAGTGGTCTTCAAACTTTTAACTTGTCCAATGTGGTCCCTAAACTTTTGATAGATATTCAATTCAGTCCATAAACTATATGAAAATGTTCAATATTGTCAGTAAACTTGAATTAATGAAAAAATAACATTAAACACTTCATACAGTTTAAGAACAAAATTGAAAACGTAAAAAATAAAAATAAAAATTTAAGGACTACATTGAACAAATTAAAAGTGCAAGAACCACATTATATATTGAAATAAAGTTTAGGAACTACATTGAACAAATTAAAAATTCATGGATTACATTACTCAATAGGTTAAAATTAAGGAATCATTTATGTTATTTATTTTTTTTTTTTTGAAAACTTTGAAACCCTCTGAACATGTGTTGATTAGTGAGTGGAGTGGCCTATGATTGACGTGGAAGCCATGACTATTCAATATTTTCTCCCTTTGTGACATCTTTTTGGCTGTCCTCCATTTGAGGCATATGGTACACTTTTTCGGCAGCAACTATAGATAGAAGCTAAAACAAGCTCAAGGAGCCCAGGTGGGGACCTTTTGGGTTGGAAGCCAAACTTTGTGTCCATTTGTGAGATGTTTGAAACTTCGGACATAATCTAACTTTATCAGTAGTAGATGTAATTTCACTAAATTGACAATAACAATAGTTGTAGATCTATCCCATTAAAATTGTGCCTTAGGTATAGGACCCCTTGTTCAACGAATTAATAATGGAGGGAGAGATAGTAAGGAGAGAAGAGAGTAGATTTGAAAACTCTAATGAATAGGACTCATTTTGGACACGTGATAATCAACGGGCAGAATTGGTGCAGAAAGCCACAACTATCCAATAGTTTCTCACTTTTATTAAATAATTTATTGAGCGACACATCTTTTCATTTATCCTTAATGCATGTCACCTAAATCCGAGCGGTGTAAGCACATGTCGACCGACATGCTAAATCTCTCAAAACTACTATGGAGAAGAGATAGTAAGGAGAGAGGAGAGGAAATTTTGAAAACTCTAATGAGTAGGACTCATTTTAGTGTTAATCAATGAGTGGAGCTGGCACGAAAGCCACAACTATCCAATACTTTCTCACTTTTATTAAATAATTTATTGAGTGACACGGCATCTTTTTGTTTATCATCAATGCATGTCACCTAAATCCGAGTGGTGTAAGCATATGTTGGCTGACATGTCAAACATCTAACGTCTACTATGGATGGATGCTGGAAGCTGGGACTTTTTTGGATTGGAAGCCAAATTTTGTGTTCTTTTGTGAGATATTTGAAAGTTCTCATATAGAATCTGATTTTATCATTAGCATGTGTCTAGATTGACAATAACTATGCTCCTAGATCCATGTTATTAAGATTTTGACTTTGATATAGGACACCTTCGTTAAGCCTCAATCGAAGCTCATCTATGGACAACGTCTTTGGGTATTGATTATGATTTCTCAGTCTCAATAAACAACAACCATCAAAAGTTACATGTGAAAAGCAAATTTTTTTTTTATTTGTAGGCATTGTAGGACAATACGGACGGTGGAAAGAGAGTTTGGTGGAGTCCTAGTTTGAATGGGAGACATATCGTACTATTCATAGCCACCCTAGGAAAGGGAGTTTGGTGGAGTCCTAGTTTGAATGGGAAACATATCCTACTATTCATAGCCACCCTAGCCAAACTCACATCGATTTTGTACTAGAGACGCCCTATTGATTTGGAGTGGCTAGATTTGGGGGCATTAGTTTTCGCTTCTTTAGAAAGATTTTGTGACATTTGCGATCGATGCAAACTACCTTCGGCTGTGAGAGTAGAGATATGAAAGCATGAGGTTGCATTTATTCCTGACTTGATGTCGTGAAAACATTCTATTACATTTTTCTTACGGTTTCTTTTTGAAATTTGGCGGGTCCTCACTCATTTTCTTTGATATTCTTTCTTTATTTGTGAGATGTTTGAAACCTCGGACAGAATCTGACTTTATCAGTAGTAGATGTAATTTCACTAAATTGACAATAACAATAGTTGTAGATCTGTTCCATTAAAATTGTGACTTAGGTATAGGACCCCTCGTTCAACGAATTAATAATGGAGGGAGATATAGTAAGGAGAGAAGAGAGAAGATTTTGAAAACTCTAGTGAATAGGACTCATTTCGGACACGTAATAATCAACGGGCGGAATTGGTGCGGAAAGCCACAACTATCCAATAGTTTCTCACTTTTATTAAATAATTTATTGAGCGACACATCTTTTCATTTATCCTTAATGCATGTCACCTAAATCCGAGTGGTGTAAGCACATGTCAACCGACATGCTGAATCTCTCAAAACTACTATGGAGAAGAGATAGTAAGGAGAGAGAAGAGAGGAAATTTTGAAAACTCTAATGAGTAGAACACATTTTAGTGTTAATCAATGAGTGGAGTTGGCACGGAAAGCCACAACTATCCAATACTTTCTCACTTTTATTAAATAATTTATTGAGTGACACGACATCTTTTCGTTTATCATCAATGCATGTCACCTAAATCCGAGAGGTGTAAGCATATGTCTGCTGACATGTCAAACATCTAACGTCTACATGGATGGATGTTGGAAGGGGGGACTTTTTTGGATTGGAAGCCAAATTTTGTGTTCTTTTGTGAGATATTTGAAAGTTCTCATATAGAATCTAACTTTATCATTAGCATGGGTCTAGATTGACAATAACTATGTTTCCAGATCCATGTTATCGAGATTTTGACTTTGATATAGGACACCTTTGTTAAGCCTCAATCGAGGCTCATCTATGGACAGTGTCTTTGTGTATTGATTATGATTTCTCAGTCTCAATAAACAACAACCATCAAAAGTTACATGTGAAAAGCAAAATATTTTTTATCCGTAGGTTTTGGAGGACAATATGTAGGATAGAAAGGGAGTTTGGTGGAGTCCTAGTTTGAATGTGAGACATATCCTATTATTCATAGCCACCCTAGCCAAACTCACATCGATTTTGTACTAGTGACGCCCTATTGATTAGGAGCGGCTGGATTTGGGGTGCGTTAGTTTTTGCTTCTTTAGAAGGGTTTTGTGACATTTGCAATCGATAGCAAACTACCTTCGGCTATGAGAGTAGAGATATGAAAGCATGAGGTTGCATTTATTCCTGACTTGATGTCGCAAAAATGTTGTATTACGTGTTTCTTATGGTTTCTTTTTGAAATTTGGCGAGTCCTCACTCATTTTATTTAATATTTTTTTTTTTTGTTTATAATTGACGGTATCTGGGAGAACGTTTTATAATTTGAGAACCGATTTTTATAATAAGGAAAATAAAAAGTTAGAGGCTTTTCATGATATTTGGCCTTCAAATTATTTCTATTTTGTCTACTATTGCTAATACTTCTATTAGACTTCTATTAGTTTATCTTAAAGGAGACAACATTTTTTAATGACTTTTTTTTCTTAGAAAAAATTAAAGTCGGAAGTTGGGGATGATCAGTATATTCCTCAAATGTCCATATTTCTAAGATAATATTTATGTCTCATTTAGACAGAAGAACAGTACCTTAGTGCCATAACTTGGCATGGAGGGACATTTAAATGCCATAATTTCAGAAAGGTATACTTAAGTGTTAGTTTCGGAGTAAAGTGGAACACTTAAGTGCTACTCCGGTCAAAATTCGGCCAAATGGCTGACGTGGCAATTTTCCGGCGAGTTAGGTGCAAAATGGCGTCGTCTTGCGCGCTGACGTGACGAGAAAATGCAAAAATGACGTTGTTTTGTGTCTGATATGTAAATAATTAATATAAAAATTAATTAAATTAAATTTAACTTAATTTTATTTAAAATATTCTAAAAAATAAAAAAACTTAAAATTTAATAAACTTAAAATTTTAAAAAATTAAAATTAAAAAAATTAAAATTAAAAAAATTAAAATTTAAAAAATTAAAATTTAAAAAACTTAAAATTTAAAAAACTTAAAATTTAAAAAAATTAAAATATAAAAATCATAAAATTTAAAAATCATAAAATTTAAAAAACATAAAATTTAAAAAAACTAAAATTTAAAAAACTAAATTAAAAAAATAAAATTAAAAAAAAAACTTAAAACTTAAAAAAAATAAAATATAAAACATAAAATTAAAAAAATTAAAATTTGAAAAACCTAAAATTTAGAAAACTTAAAATTAAAAAAAATTAAAAATTAAAAATTAAAAATTAAAAATTAAAAATTAAAAAATTAAAAAAATAAATTTAAAAACTTAAACTTTAAAAAACTTAAAATTTAAAAAACTTAAAATTTAAATATGGACGTTTCTAAAATTTTTAAATTAATTTTTTTAAATTTAATTTTTTTAAATTTTATGTTTTTTAAATTTTATGTTTTAAAATTTTTAAGTTTTTTAAATTTTAAATTTTAAATTTTGTAGTATATTTTAAATAAAATTAAGTTTAAATTTAATTTAATTAATTTTTATATTAATTATTTACACATCGAGACACAAAAATGACGTCGTTTTTGCATTTTCTTTCCATGTCGTGGTGCAAAATGACGCGTTTTGCACCCAACTTGTCGGAAAATTGCTACATCAGCTATTTGGCCGGATTTTGGCGGAGTGACACTTAAGTGTTCCACTTTATTTCAAAATTGGCACTTAAGTGTACATTTCCAAAGTTATGGCACTTAAGTGTCCCTCCATGCTAAGTTATGGCACTCCAGGTGTCCCAAACTTGTCTCCTTTAACTGTACATATCCTCGATTGAAAAATTTTCATTACAAGAGAAACAATAATTCTCTCTTCCACATATTTCTTTTGCTACAGAGCTTTTTGTTGGGAAAAAAAGATACGTAAGTGCCATATGACTTTTTTGAGCGGTTTGGTCCTATATCGCCACGTTGGTCGAATATTGATTGCTATAGTGCTTCCCGTGAGAAATTCCGGCAATTTGTTTTATGTGGTTTTTAAAATAAATTTTTAAGTCTGGTGTGGCATTTTAAAAAGAAATTGAAGTTTGGACAAAGCACAAGAGGACGTGGCACTTGTGGTACTTGATTTTGCGCTGAGTTTTTTGCAACTTGCAAATTTTTTTTTGGTAAGGTTGCAATTTTCTATTTTCATCAGGAAAAATATCAAAAAGTCTTGAACCTATTATATTAGTACCAATTTAATTCTAAACATTTCAATTAAATAAATTTAATCCTAAATGCATTTGTGCCAATTGAGTCTATTCAAACAATATTCACTAGAAACTGCTCACACAAACGTCGGTTGTCTTATGTAGCATGATTGAGGTTATAATTTTTAATATTTTTTTCTGAATTTTTACTATTTTTTTTTTCATTATGGCCAAAGAAGCCTTGCAGCCTAGCTGAGGGACTGCGACACTTGCTAGTGGCCAGCAAGGGCCCACAAGCCCTCGCCTGGTGCTTGGCAAGGTTCGCTAGTGACCCTTTTTGGCCACAATGGATAAAGAAAAGAAAAGAAAAGAACCATAATAAAAAAAGTTTACAAAAAATTAAAAAATTGTTATTTGTCCATGTCAACGCTAATTGTGTCACATAGGACGGGATGTCAAAGTTACTGATTTTCGGCAAAAATTTACTGGATGAACTCAATTTTCACAAATGCAAAACGTTTATGACTAAATTGGTTTAATTGAAAGATTTAAAATTTAATTAAAATCAATATAATAAGTTTAAGAATTTTTTTTTCAAATACTTTTCCTTTTCACCGTCTTGTCAGTCACGAAGGGGCCATTCCCGCTTCAATACTCCTCAAATTGGAAGAGCAATTCCTTTGATAGTTACCAGTAGATCCCTAAACGGGAACACACATGTGGCTTCGGCTTCACATTGCAGAGCAACGCCTAGCCTCCACCACTTTGTCCTGACCAAGTTGACATGATCGGGAGCCACTTGTTTAGCTCCTGCTCTCTATTGCAAATTTCAACAGCCAATTTTGCCCTAGTTCATTGTTTGTGGAGTTAGGGTTTCAAGAGCACAATAACTTAATCTAAATTGTTAATTTAAGGCAAACAAATGTGATGCAAGACTTCTTTTTCAATGATTTTATTTTGTTGGCAAGCTGCATCGAACATTTTATATTAAAATAAGGCTATGTCAGATTTTCCATATACACAAATCGCCAATGGCACGGAGGCGATTAATTTTTCAGCAAAATTGCATTGAAGTGATTGGGAAAAAGGTTGTGGCACTGAAACGAGTACTAGGTTATGACACTTGAAGCATCATTTTCTTGAGCTTTTGCTGTTTGAGGAAGAGTCCATTGAGCCTTTTACACAACATTCGTAGCAACAATACATGAGCCACGTGGATGTCGTTTTCCACCAAACTCGCCGCTCGAGTGCTGTTCTGACGATTTATGTTGCTTGTTTCGAAAAACAAGCATAACCATTAGATGAGCTGCATTCGGAAATTTCGTTGCCATTGGCTGCCACTAGTGCCCTCATGCGCCTCTGCCCCCGTTGGGTTCGCACGCCTTGTGCCTTTGTGCGCCGAAAGCTCCTTCGCATGTATTGTTGACGTCATCACACATCAGCACTGGCGAGGCATCCGGTCAATGCATACGCCGTGTAGAAAACGTTTTGCATGTAGAAACAAAAATAACTCATGTAAACTTCCATTAACCCCCAATCTGATTGAACTTTAAATTTTTAGGTTAATTTTCACCTTACCTTTTAAATGTTTAAACAACCCATGTACAACCTGATTGTGAAAATATGAGTCAAAGAAAGGTTTTGTGTCATGTTTCGACACCAATATTTTTAAAGCACGGGGTTTTTATCTATCCAAATTAAACATGGTGTGTCGAGGATAACCATTTTAGGAGGGAAAAAAAAAATAAGCAGGTGAATTACAATGCTTGGAGAATGGCCGCTCGTGTAAATAGAAAAAATTGCACCGAAAGCAACTAAAAACTTTTTCCATGATGGCCTCCACAACAACCCCTATATAAAGGATGGTTAGCATACTAAGAGACATGCAATAAATTTCAGAATGGCTCTTCCAGTTTTGTGCCCAAGCTTCCTCCCCTCCGCGATCTGCCATAATCAACCCTCTCTCTTATCGTTTAGACACCTTCGCTCCTCCTCCTCCTCCTCCTCCTCCTCCTCCCGCGCCTCCTCCGGCGCCCAATTCGTGACATGCGCTTCGAAGGTTGAAGTTCAAGAGACTGCGAGACGTTCGGCGAATTGGGAACCTAGTGTTTGGGACTATGGCGTTGTGCAGTCACTCACTGTTGATTACACGGTAATGATTTTCATTTTTCGCCACAAAACCCAGCCTAGCTTAAGTACTCTGGAAAATATTCAGATTTGGTCCTGAATTTGCATTCTTTTTCCAATTTGGTCCTCAAACTTGCAAAAATTCCCTATCAAACTTTTTGGTCTATGGTTCTGACAATTTAAAGCTCATGTTCATGTCAATGCTAGCTAAAAGTAAGATGTGGAAAAACTCGCCATTATTGTGGTATTCAATTCGCGAAACTACAAAAACAATAACTCGAAGATAAATTTCAGCAAATTTCACTAACACTTTATTCCATGATGGCACTCATTATTTGAATATTAGCCTTCTGTTGGCATCAATTAGTGCCTCGGCTTCACTTTGCTGTCTTCAAGTTTTAAGTTACCATATTGACAAAAAAAAAAAAAAAAATCAGTGAGCTAACCACACTTTTTCCCTATTTTCTATTTACTTTGATGGGATGGGTCCACAAATTCCAAAATGACATAGAAACGAAAGAAAAACTGTACTTTGAATTAGATATATGGATATATACATTTCTTGTGTACTTCGAGATATGTAACATCAATTTACACATTCATCCAATGCCATAGTATCGAATGTATGACCAACCACAACAATATTATATAGAAGATATCGACAAACCTGGTCAAAATGGCATATTCTCAACATATAGACAAGAGCTCAACAGTGCCTATTAAAATGTGTCTGCAAATATATTGAGAATTGATCTGTTTTAATACGAGAGGCGATATTCTAGTTTGCTTGTGCATTAACTTTGATTAAGATCTCATTTTTTTTTACGTTGAGTTCTTCATGTGCCTAGGAGGATAAATATATGGAGCAAGTTCAAAGGTTGAAGGAAGAAGTTAGGGGTCTATTTGACAGGGAGATAAA
The DNA here is from genome assembly GCA_017140615.1 of Eucalyptus cladocalyx. Classification (NCBI taxonomy): domain Eukaryota; kingdom Viridiplantae; phylum Streptophyta; class Magnoliopsida; order Myrtales; family Myrtaceae; genus Eucalyptus; species Eucalyptus cladocalyx. Next base: position 28,765,385 of record CM029516.1, read on the forward strand.
TCAGGTGGCCAAGCTCGAGTTCATTGACGTGGTTCAAAGACTTGGACTAGGATACCATTTCGAGACGGAGATCAAGAATGCTCTAAGTTCCATCTATAACAACACCGAAGATGCTCAAATTTCAGATAATCTCTATGCTACTTCTCTTCGATTCCGACTACTCAGACAACATGGATACAACATACCACAGGGTACTTGCCAACTAGTTTACCTTTTGTGGAATATGTTGATGCATCAAATTTTACCCTACCATTTCATCTGTTGGACATGTAGATGTGTTTCAAAGGTTTATGGGCAAGATGGGCACATTCAACGAATCGCTCCATGAAGATGTGAAGGGGCTTCTTGGTCTTTATGAAGCTTCTTTTCACGGATTGGAAGGCGAAACCATACTCGATGAAGGTTGGAAATTCGCTTCAAAGCATCTGAAGGATCTAAACCTCGATGAAGTTCCCACTAATATAGCGAGCAACGTGAGTCATGCATTAGATATGCCGATCCACTGGAGGCCAAACAGGTTGGAGGCTCGGTGGTTCATGGACATGTACGGGAAACAGCAAGACACGATCCCTTCTTTGTTACGATTGGCTAAAATAGACTTCAATTTAGTGCAATCAATCCATAGGAAGGAAGTCAGTAATCTGGCAAGGTATGCACAAGCACTCTATAGTTCATGCAATTTGGCAAAGTAGGAGTGCATTTTGATTGACTTACTCATCATATGACAAAATTTTCAGGTGGTGGGTTGAACTTGGGGCGAACAAGATGACCTTCTTTAGGGACAGACTAGTGGAAAACTATTTTTGGAGCTGTATATTTGTTTTTGAACCTCAATAAACAGCTTTCAGAGAATTGAATACAAGGATTGGTTGTCTGGTGACACTTATCGATGATGTTTATGATATATATGGGACGCCAGAAGAGCTTGAGCTCTTAACAGATTTCATTCTCAGGTTATCACTACCATCATAATTTACTCTCGTAACCTATTATGGCCAAGAAAAAACACGGAATTAATTAGTCTATGAACATCTTGCCCAGAACAAATCCAGAAAATTGTATTAATGAAATAAATTCTTTGATGCGTTTTGCTCATATCATGTTTTATGTCAGCTTGTTTTTCTTCTATGTAATTGTTTGGTTTCAGCTAGTAAAGTTATGGTATGCACTAATTGTCATTGTTATTACTAAAAAGCATATTGAATGACGGTAAAATTGATAAGATTGTTGAAATGGTGGTAACTTTTCTAGGTGGGACATTACAAATATAGATAAGCTTCCTCCAACAATAAGAGATAGTTTTATGGTCTTGTACAACACGACCAACGAAGTTGGGTATTGGACAATGAGAGAACTAGGAATCAACCCCATCCCTTACTTGCGAAAAGTGGTAATCTCGACTTGCTAAATCTTTTGCCTTATAATTTCTAGCCCGCATCAATTAACTCATTTTTCTACTTCTAACTTTCCTTATGACTTCTCTTTGAACATTGAGAATCCATGAAGGTGTGAGAAAAGAAGGTCCCTCGACTTTGTCATTGACACCTTTTTCGAATTTTAATCCTATAGTGGGCCGATGAATGCAAGGCGTACATGAAGGAGGTCTATTGGTACAACAAGGGCATTAAACCGACACTGAAGGAGTACATGGACGTTGCGGTGGATTCAATCGGAGGGCTGATTTTGATGTTGGATAGCTACTTCCTAACCACGGACGAAGTGACGGAAGAGGGACTTGATTATGTGTCGAAAATCCCGGTGTCATGCATTCTTCTGCTAGGATCCTTCGCTTCAATGATGATCTCAGTACATCATCGGTAACTTACTTTGATAGTTGTGCTTTCTTATAAATGATCTCTTATAAAAAATACACATTATTGGAATATCCATAGCGATATGCTATTCATTTTCTATATCTCTGACGCAAATGTGAAATGAATGTGGAGAATTATGTTTGTAACCCATCATCATCTTCTATGCTTAGCATGAATTGGCACGAGGAGACAACTCCAAGGCATTGGAATGCTACATGAATGAAACCGGTGCTTCAGAAGAGGCCGCACGAGAACATATCAGGCATCTAGTGCGCGAGACTTGGAAGAAGATGAATAAAGAAGTGTTTGAGGACTACCCATTCTCCGGGTTCAAGCCTTTTCTCGGTGCCTGTTTGAACTTGGCACGGGCTTCTCATTGCTTTTACGATTATGGAGACGGACACGGCCTTCCCGGTCACCAAACCAAGGACCATCTTGTGTCGACCATATTTGAATCCGTGCCCCTCGATTAGGGATGCGTTGTTGACCAAGGTCTTGCTATTGGAGAGACTTTAATCTTATGTGTTATTGTTAGCTTTGGGGTGGCTCTATGATCTCCGAGATATTGAAACTACTGCAATTGAAGCCTATTGAGGGGTGTTTTTACAAGCTTCATAAAATTGGGCAGAGGACCACATGCTATTCCGTGCTTTGCGTTGTGGCTGATTACATAATTGCCGATCGTATTTGTGGCGATTGATTTCTATTTTATGTTAAAAAAAACATAGCATTTTATATTGGAGAAAAATTAAAAAGAAAAAGAACCAACAACAGAAAATACTTTATGTAAAAAATATATCATTATTTTGCCAAGATTCTTTGACTTACCAATTGATTTTAGTACGTTGTCGGTAACTTACTTTTATATTGTTCCTCTCCTTGTAAATAGTGGCTATAAGAACAAAGAAGTACATCATTGGTATATTCGTAGCAGTGAGCTATTGTTTTTAATTTCGTCGATGTGAAAGTGAGATGATTATTTGGACATATATTTATAGCCCAACAATATTGTCCATGCTTAGTATGAATTGGCACGAGGAGACATCTTTAAGGCGCTAGAATACTACATGAATGAAACCAGCACTTCAGATGAGGCCGCGCGGGAACACATGAGGTATACGATGCATGAGACCTAGAAGAGGATGAATAGAGTTGTGTTTGAAGACTACCCAGTTCTTGGATCCATGCCTTTTCTTGGTGTCTATTTAAAGGGCTAATTCCATAAAAAAAGCATGAACTTTAGGTGTTATCCCAAATCTGGCCCGAACTTTATTTTGTCTAAAAAAAAAGCACGAACTTTAGGTGTTATCCCAAATCTGGCCCGAACTTTATTTTGTCTAAAAAAAAAGCACGAACTTTAGGTGTTATCTAAAATCTGGCCCGAACTTTATTTTGTCTAAAAAAATGCACAAATTTTCATTTGTCCCCCAAATTTGGCCATCCGTTAACCCTCATTCCACGGTTATCCGACATGGCATTTCCACGTCAGCACTAATATCCAACACAGCAAAACAATGCTGCATTCGAGTGTTTGGAGGAAGTGTTAAATTTAAGTATGCATTCCAATGAGGTGAACTTTACAGATGATTCTCATGGGAAAAATAATTCAACAACTTCAGTTCCGGGGGACGAGGCACATAGCTAGGGCCATTAGATCAATTAACAATTGGTAAACTGTTTACAACGCTAGAAGCTGAGTTGAAAACAGAAGATTACATTGCCTTAAAGTGAGATATTAAAAGCGTGTGCATCTTATAGTTAAATAGATATGTGAAGCCTATTTGTAATAGAATTAATTTATTTTGTCTCAAATAAAGTTGGGGCTAAATTTGGGATAACACCTAAAGTTCGTGCTTTTTTTTTAGACAAAATAAAGTTCGAAAAAGTTCGTGTTTTTTTTTAGACAAAATAAAGTTCGGGCCAGATTTGGGACAACCCCTAAAGTTCGTGCTTTTTTTTTAGACAAAATAAAGTTTGGGCCAGATTTGGGATAACACCTAAAGTTCATGTTTTTTTATGGAATTGACCTCTATTTAAACTTGGCATGAGTTTCTCATACTTGCTAGTGACAAAGCCAAGGATCATTTTGCGTTGGCTATATACGAACCTTTGAGTACCACATTGATTACTACAATGGCTTCAGTGAGATATTTGAGCGATTAGTGTTACATGGCTTTTCAATGAATTTTTAAATTCGACATGCCATTTAAAAAAAAGAAGTTTGGACAAAGCACGAGAGGACGTGGCACTTGTGAATAAATGAAAATTATCGTGACCTTTTCCTCGGGGGGAAGGAATATATTTAGGGGTATTCTTGAAGATCGGATCTATGACCCATGTTTAGGCACGGGCTCTCCCGAGATCCTTGGTTGCATGCTGTTTCATGCAATCACTAAAATAATAGGTAGCAGCCAATGAAAACATTTAAATAAATTGCATGGGACAACATGCAAACAAGGGTAATTATCTTTGAGGACAATTGGAACTCTAAGGTAAAATCCTAAGGGCTTACTCAATTTTTTAGCACAAATTTTTTAGCTAAGAAGCTTCCATTTTTAAAGAAAATAACTCAGAAAATCTTTTTGTAAAATTTTTCAAAGAAATTTTGAATTTTCTGACATTTTCCAATTTTTTTTATTTTCGTAATTTTCTTTTATTCTCCGCCCTTTTGTCTTCTTCCATATTTTGTCTTTTCCCGAAGCCAACTTTTGCTTTCCTTTTTCCCTATTTCTTTTTTTTTTTAATCTTTTATTCCTTTTGCTTTTTCTTTTAATCTTTTCTTTCTTTCTTCTGGTCTTCTTCTTCTTCGTGAGTCCTCCGCACGCCCGAATCTTCCATTAAACTCAGAAGTTCCCAAGAATTCAATCCCAAACTCACGACGTCGAAACAACGATTTTGATGCATATCTTGTTTTATCCCAAGCCGAGAACAGCGTGCGCCACTATCCAACAATCTCGAATATATATAAAATGTAAAACGCGAGATGGACGTGAGGTGCAACATGTGGCCATAAATTCGGACCTCAGCGAAACGAAAGCGAAAACGGACGAAATGAAGACGAATCTTACTCTTCGAAAATGAAACAGACACTCCCAAAGTCCATCCAGCCCACACAACGATCAAGATGGCTTACGGATTGATGTTATCTCTCTTTTCATTACTCTTTGTTTGTCTCTTTTATTTTATTTAATATATCTATTCTTTATTTAATTTTCCCTTCCCTGGGCGTTGCTTCCTTCCTCACCAAAACTCCTCTTTTCTACGTTCTTTTCTTTGCGGAGAACACCATCGCCAGGATCTCTCTTGAAGAAACGCCACCGCTAAAACTCGCCAACTACTACCCACGATCAACTAGATAAGGCTTCATGGGAGATGATCTGTGTAAATAGCGATCAAAACGATGATACACGAGCTTCGGATACAGCGAAGGCAGTGGCTGTTTTACCAGAAGCACCTCAAGGGCATTTTATCAAACACCTAGGGTGCGTCGGCTCAAGACAGCCACAGACAAGAATAAGACCCGAAACTAGATCAAAGCTTAACGAGAATGGCAGGGAATGCTCAACATCAACAAATGACAGCATAAGCGAACTCGAAACGCACGCCCCGACTCGGCAATCCATGCAAAAAAATGTGAGAGAACGGAACAAGAGCAGGGCACCGGAAAAAGGTCGGCGGGGGCTTCCTACCCGACTCGGGGGTGGCGAACAATGGGCGAGATCGATAGATCGGACTACGTCCAGTTGCCTTGCACGCCCCCAAGCCGGGATCCTTAGGAAATCTACACGGATTGAACCAAAAACCGGAAAACTCACCTGAAAAACTTGAAATCGAGGCAAGGTAAGCCGCAGCTTGTTGGTTCCGGCTAGGAGGCGCAACCTCACGTCGGGGTGGCTAAGCGACGCTCGGCTAAGGTGGATTCCAGGTCTCCTCTTCTCGGTCACTCCCCGTTTCTCCCCACTGGGGCTCCTCGAGCTCTCTCCCGTCGCCCTCCTCTCCTCTCGGTTCTCTCTCGGTCGCCCTCTCTCCGATTCACTCCCTCTTGGTTCCCCTCTCTCCCTTCTTCTCCTCTTCTGCTGCTCACCTGCTGCCCTCTCTGCTCTCTGCTCCTATCCCCACCTCTGCTCTTCCTTTCTGCTCCTGTCTTTTCTCTTCTTTTTCCTGCAAGTTCGCGCGGGAGCTGGAGCCAGAGGAGGAAGACCGGTTGGGGTGGATTGGGCCAAAGGAGAAGAAAAAGAATGCTGGGCTGGGCCTAGCGTAGGGAAAAAAGGAAGGGAGGCGGGCCGGGCCAAGGCCGGATCCGGCCCGGCCCGACCTGACCCATGAGCGTTTTAAAAAAAAAGTGTTAACAAAAGCCAAACGAGGAGAAGGAGCCGAAGAAGAAGACTGCGGTCAGCTTCGCCTTCAATCGTCTTGAACAACAAGAAGGCCTCGAAAGCATATTGAGAGTCAAAGTGACGCTTGCTTAGCCCTCAAAATTTTTCCTTTGTTTCTATGAGAATTGATGGGAGACTTTCTGATTTTGCTTGAATTACGAATTTCATCATATGCTTTAGAATATATAAATATTAAACCACTCTCACAAAATGTAACATGATATCAAAATTGAGCCATCCCTTTCATGAATGTGTATCCAACCTCATCAGTCAAATTTCACATGCCATGGTCTAAATGTCATGTGCCACTCATAATTAGACTTGCAAGTAAGAAAAGGTGTTGAAACATGAGGGGTAGCCCTTCCCCATTGTCTCACTGAAGAACGATCAAGAGAAGTTGCACTAACTCCTCACATGCTAGCCACTGTGAAGAGATTGTTTGAAGAGCTATATCATGAGTCACATGTCATTGTAATCAAGCTGATCATCATCAATGCTATGTGTGATGTTTTCTCGAGGCTAGGATCATCTAATCAGCCACCATTAGCCAATCTATTTGTAATAGAGTATGTTCATAATCCTTCTTGATTTGTTGGGGCCAATAATATTCATCAGAGTAGCCAACCCTTCATGAGAATTATGCAAAGGTCCGTTCTTCTAATCAAAGTCACAATAATGAGAATAATCAGGGAAATATTAGTCAAAATAATCCAACTGGTGATGAAAATTTAACAAATCAAATTGGTCAATAGGCTGTTTAATTGCCAAATGTTGAAGATGTAAGGCCAATTGCCACCCACTGTGAATGTTCCATGTCAATTAATGTTGATAATCTGGTGAGACTAACATCATTGCCTAGAAGACAAAATGGCCAACCAAATCCACAATTTGTTGAAAAAGTTCAACAATGATTAAGGTTAGACAAGGGTGTTATCATTACTTGTTTGCAAGTAACACAATTAGCAACTCTTATCCGACTTGACCTAATCTGGACCCAACTTGGTTCCGAATTTACCATAGTAAAAAACCAATCAATTAAAAGGAAATTAAGAGTGCATTTGTTTCACGAATATGAATGATTTGGAAAGCATTTTTCCATAAATGATTGCTTATATTGCTCAAAATAATTAGTTAACTAAAAATATGTTTATTATCAATAACAATTTATGTTTAAATTTTTTAATGATAACACTTTTCATTGATTCATTTTTCTTAGCAATACAAGTAACCATTTTTAGGAAAATATTTTCCAAATAATTCATTTTTTTGCGAAACAAATGGAGTCGAAATATGAAAATGAATTAGCAAATAAGTAATTACTCAAAAAAACGATAAGTATGTTAGGAGTGTCATAATTTTCGTATAATACTCGCTTTAGTATTATAACTTATTTTTCATTCACTTGAGTACACCAAAAAAAAAAAAATTGATTACTCGAGTGTCATCAGTGATTTGCCTCATCGAAAAAGCTTATGTGACATTAATTTATTATACATCATTCAACGTGACATGTTGTAAAGTTGAAGTCTACACTCGAGAAGGCAAACAATGTTGTTGAAGTTCCAATAATTTCATAAATGATCATTTCGATGTCACAAGTTTTTAGAAATGAACATTAAGGTTCATCAACTTTTTTAAAAGTGACCACTTAAGTGATAGGAAGAAAAGAGTTTGAAAATAGTGTCATCTAATTGGGGAAGATTTTAAAGAAACAACAATAAATGACACCGTTTGTTATATTCTTGCCATGATGGACAAAAATTTCCATGTTTGACTTCAGTCTAGTTTTAAAAATTTCACGTCAGAATGGAAAATTATAAAAAAAAAATTATGCAAGACGATTTGCCCTTGCCGAAAATGACATTGAAGTAATCGATTTGATATTGATGTGGCATTCAAACTAGTGAAAAAGGTTATAGCACTTTTAATATACTTATTCCACTAAACAATTGTCAGATTTTCAAGCTATTAGGACAAATCTGCTGTTATTTCCTATAGTATTAGAAATTTGGTCTGATTTCTCCAAAGCGGCCATACCTAGAAGGATACATCAAAAGGGAAAATGCACGTGGAAAAACAAGCGCACTCTCGAGCATTAGATATATAGAGTCCCATATAGTATCTTTTTAACCCCCTTCAAGTGCTAATATTCCATCAACAAATTTTAGTGACTTTCCTCGTTTAGCTCACATATTTGAAACCGTTATTGTTATCACCCGACTCCTTCTTCTGGTGGTGGTCACTTAAAATACTCACCCTGGAGAAATGATCAACGCAAAATGAATCGTTCGTTATACATTACTAATTGCAGGCCTTAAAAAAAGGAAAAAAAGAAGAAAAAAGAAAAAAAAGAAGGCGACAATCAATAGATTTATTTTTTGAAACTTTTTCCTTGGCCACAGTACCGATTGATTGTTAAATACTAGTTTGGTGTTGTGTGCCGGCCATATATGTTACATCCTCTAAAATTCCATCAAGACCCAATCTGATCGAACTTTAATTTCTTAAACTCATTTTCATCTGGCCTTTTTAAATGTTTAAACAACCCATGTACAACTTGATTGTAAGAACATGAGTCAAAGAATGGGTTTATGACTGGTTCGAGACACCTCTAGTTTTGAAGCACGACGTTTGCATTCATCCAAATTAAGCATGGTGTGTTGAGGACAGCTGTTTTGAAACCAAATAAAAAAAGAAGAAGATAAATTGCAATGCTCGGAGAATAGCGTGAGTAAAGTGCACTGAAAGCAACTAAAAACTTTTTCCGTGACGGTTTCCCCAACAACCCCTATATAAAGGATGGTTAGCATACGAAGAGACTTGCAATAAACTTCGCAGTGGCTCTTCCTGTTCTGTGCCCAAGCTTCCTTCCCTCCTCGATCCGCCATAATCAACCTCTCTCTTATCCTTTCGACACCTTCGCTCCTCCTCCTCCTCTGCCTCCATCTCCTCCGGCGCTCAATTCATGACATGCGCTTTGAAGATTGAAGATCAAGAGACTGCGAGACGTTCGGCGAATTGGCAGCCTAGTGTTTCGGACTATGGCTTTGTGCAGTCACTTAATGTTGATTACCCCGTAGTGATTTTCTTTTTTCAGCACAAAACCCAGCCTATCTTAGGTACTCTGGAAAATATTCACATTTAGT